>OX638400.1:24241503-26641503 GCA_951813805.1 Limnephilus auricula
TAACAATAATACATGTGTAGCAAAACTGTAAACAATGTAAAAACAAAAATAATAATTATTCAACATCTTTATTCCATTATTTGGGCAGCTGTCCATTTATTGGTGCCTCACAGATTTCGATGCCTTGATGTTGGTAGCCAAATCCGGATTAATATAAAATAACAAATCTATAATTCTTTCATGCTCGAAACTTGGACACATTCCCTTATTATATTTTAATACGCACCAGACTTTTAGGTTCGGGTTTAGTTTTCCCCATAGGAAAAACTAAACCCTTTCACACACTTTTCCATAAAAATGATCATCTAGTAAATCCACGCTATGCAAGTGTATTATATAAGTATAATTAATACAAAACAATACAAGAACAACATGTCAACCTACCAGACTATTAAATGGGAAAATAACTCACCGACTCCAGATATTTTCATATCAGAGGGTTCGGCTCGGTGGAATTCCTAATTTGACCGACAAATCCTACTGATCCCTCAATATAAATATTTAAAAAATCTGTTGTAATCCTACATGTATATAAAATGACTGATTTTTGCATTTTTATATACAAATTCTTTTACAAATCTAATATGCCTAAATTTTTAATGAGAGAGCTAGGTATGAGTAGTATAGTATTTATGTAGTAGCAATTCTTATTGAATTTATCATTTGATTTTCTTTGCAGTGTTCGCAGCGGACAAACTAGAAATATTGAATCAGCTAAAGTTTCCATGCCGGGTCAAATTGTGAAGTAAGTATTTTTCAATAATTTTTTTTTTTTAAGTTTATTGGTTTAGTTATAAAATTTTACATCTTATATCTAATATATTCTATTCTAAGACTACTAAGTGGCGACTTGCAATTTGATCAGGGTCAGCAGTTGTGTACTATTAAAATATCTGCATGTCCTGTGCAGTATGCCCAGCTTCTGAGAGGCTAACTTAACTCTGGCTGCGATGGAGCCCCCTTGCCTTAGCTGGTCGCATCATAAAATTTAGGATGGAGTAGTTCTCATGATATACATATATAGAAGGCATAAAGACTATGTGAGTATAATTATTTCCTCGTTGCAGTGTAAAGAATGGCATGATCGCATCCTCGGAGCTGGAGAACTATTCTGATGACTCTGACGACCCGCACTCTCTGGGTCCGCCGGCCAAGCGCCTGGCCGGGGTGGTGTTGTGCGACTCCATCAGCGAGGGGGAGGAGACGGACATGGCGGAGGACACCTTCAAGATGCCCGTGCCCATGGACGTCAAGGAGGAGGGCAAAAAGTATATCATATTTATATCATATTTGTATCCATGTTACGGTGGTATAATTTTTATTTTGACATTTTCAATGTCACTTACAGACAGTTCAGCAACTATCTTTTAGCACATGTCACTAAGTAGTAAAACTGCCCTTGTGTACTTTGTAATTTATAATCTTCTCCATGATATATTGGTGTATAACTGTTTTATAGAGAACATGAAAAAATAAATAAATAAATATGAATAACTAGCTCAAGTCGCCCGGGCTTTATGCAGACTTTTTCAAAATCAGATATATATATATTTTTTTTTTTACATTAACTCCACACAGGAGGCCCTGAGGAAAATAATTTCCCTCAGGGCCTATGTCTTCTTTGAAGATGCTGTGAGGAGGGTCTTTTTGAGGAGAGGAAGGAGTGAACGTGGGTCTTGAAGAGACCCATGTTATAGGAAGGAGGAAACACAGAGGCCGGCAAATCGTTCCACAGCCGAGCTGTTGAACACAAGAACGAGTCGTAGAAGCGTCCCGTTCTCATGTGACAAATGTCAACCGTGTACATATTGTTGGGCGAGCGTTTGGCGTGTTTCCCGACTATGCACCGGTGCCGAGGGGATCAATGAGGCTAGTTCCTCGGAGCATCTTCCATTGAAATACCGGTAGAACAAGGATAGCATTCCTACCCGACGCCTGTGCTCTAAAGATTGCAATCCGTTTGTTAAGACGGGAGAATCTATCAAACGGACCGCCCGTTTCTGCACAGAGTCGAGGGTGTTTTTCAGATACTTTGGGGCTCCAGACCAGAGGTGGCTGCCAAATTCAACCGTGGGGCGCACTTGCGATTTGTACAGGGTTAGCAGTTGTGTACTATTAAAGTATCCGCGGGCCCTGTACAGTACGCCCATATATACACTGACCTTTCCTTTGGTTTGAAGGTCAAGTGTGCAAAATTTCATCATTCTTGGAATAAAATTGTAGATTTGTCTAAAAATCAAATCCTTACTAAGTGTCCGCCATGCGGCCGCCTGCCACAGACACTCTTCTTTATATAAATACATATTAATAATAATAATAAACATCACGAACCTGATTTAATTTGGTCAAATATTTTTGCTTTCAACTTTAAAAAAAATACAGCAGAATCAGGATATAACGACCCTCAAGGGACCGGCGATACTTTGTCGTACTAACCGGACGATGCACAAAACGGCCGGATAATTTAAGCTAGTTTTTATTATGATATGTACTTATCAATGTTATTGTTATTATTGTTATCAAATTTGTAACAATATATAGATAAATTTATTTTTAGGTAAATAAAAGATTTAATTCAAATTTCGCCGAACTCCTTCGCGAGGGTTACATTTGATTCACCGGCTTCTAATCTGTGTAATACAAAACTTTTTTTTCAATTGAAAAACACTTTCGCTTCACGGAAATCATTGTGTCAAGCTTGTCACAACAGATGATAAACACTGACTGTGATTTACATGTGCTAATAAGGATAAGTATTAGGCTGCCTTTACACAAGTAAGTTTTTTCCCGTAAGTCGCTCACATATCCCTTTCCAACTGGCTTCATACGGTCGTGAGGTTGATTTGAAAAAAATCCTGACAGAAAATAAATCTGTTTTTGGGAATGGAACTGCGCGCGTTTTTCGAGCAGTAAGTCGCCTAGCCCTATGGGATCATAAATTATGAGCTTTACTAGTGTGGAAATAGAAAAATTTTGGAAATTTATCTCGGTCGGAAAGGGATAAGCAAAAATTAATGTGCCCATTGGCCAGAAGTCGCTTACGTAAGCAACTTACGGGAAAAAAACTTATGTGTCTAAAGGTAGCCTTAGTGCGCAGGGAGTAGCCGGGCGCTGGGAGTATGCGAGGCGTTGGGCGGCGAGGGTTTAGTGTGCAGGTTTTGTAAGCAAAACACTGCTCGTCATTCTAACCGGACGAATTATCATTAAAATAGGTCTCTCTAAGCAGTTGGTCCCTTAAAACAGAGTCATACTAAATGAATATGTTTTCCTAGTACCTAACTATAAAACCTAACTTGAATTTACATTGGCGTCGCTAAAAACGGTAAGCCGTAATAAGCGAAGTCGTTATATCCGAATTCTACTGTATGTACCTGTCGCCTGTGCCTGTCGTTAAAATAAAATATTTATAAACTAGCCTGTCTCGACACAGGCTAGCGAGACGGGCACAGTAAAAAAAACCTTAATTATATAGATATGCAAATAAATAATTAAATATTATATCCTGTAAAGAACACTGAAACCTCATTGCGACGCGTCTTATCGATTTGAATTTTTAAGGATAACTGTATAAGAATATTATTTGTGAGAACTGTACAAGGTCTTGCTTCTAGGAAGTCCGTATGACAAGAGAGAGCGAATAGGACAAAAGACAAGCAATTTTATGCGTTACTCGTGCTATTATTATTCATTATTCAAAATTTAAGACATCCGTTCATCACATTTATTGACAGTTCAATGCATATTTTAAAGATCCTTGTATTGATATTACATTGTGGGCTGAAAATAGGTGACCTAGGCAATTCAGACGCACCGAGACACAAACTGATTTACTTCTTATTATTTTGCGAACTAAACATTTGAAACACATAAGAATTTGTATCAAATGTTTTGTTCTGCGTCGATCTATCAGGATCCTGTGGATCTATGAAGATTCTATTAAGCTACAACTTTTTTATAATTCAGTTTTTTTTTTGCTAAGGCTTGATTCAGTTTTACTTTTCTATGGCAAAATTATAATATTCAAATAAAAGTTAATTGAACAATATATTTGAACATCTTCTTCCAGCTACGCATGGCGCATCGATCTGTCCAAGACAGAAAAGCACTGGTCGGGCTGGTTCAGCGGACTGTCGGCCGCCTTCCTGGCCTGTGAGCCACCCAAAATGCTGCTACTGGCCAGCATCAGCGGTCTGGACAGGGAACTGACCGTGGGGCAGATGCAAGGTACAGCTTCTTCAAATAAAGTACGAGGGTAGACTGAAAAGTAATGCACCAACAAAAACAAATAATAAGAACATGCAAAAAGTACAATTCTTAGTGCCTCCGCTGACGAGGCAACTGAAAAAAAAACCAGTTTGCAACTAAACTCGCTATCGTGTGTATGTTATGCAAGCAGTGACTCGAAACTCACCATGCTAGTTGCTACGATGACAACTGATTGTTCTTCGTCTATGGTTAAACTTCTTCTCGTGCCCTGTCCGTTCAACGTACGTTGGCTATCATGTTGGCTATGCGGACTTTGTTTACTGCGGCCCGGAACAGCTCTACAGTAGACTGGCCAAACCACTGTCTCAAGTTTTTCAGCCACGATGTCCTCCTTCTTCCAGGGCCCCGTCTTACGGCAATCTTTCCCTGCATTATGAGATGCAAGATCTTTAAGATGGTTAAACAAGTTGAGATAATTATTGAAATCGTAAAATTGAGTAGGAAGTTAGGTTGGAAACCATAGCAACTAGCCAGTTTTAGTTTGGTTTCAGTTTCTCCAGTGAGCGGATCGCCTTAAGCTTCAAAATCAAATATTTATTTTTTAACATAGTCACCGTTAAGGCTAACACATTTCTCCCAACATATGACAAGTTTTTCTTTCCATCGCTGAAAAATTCTTCTGACAATCCAGGACTTGACAGCTGTCTTCACCTCACATCTGAAGTGTAATGATTACCCTTGAGGTCTCTCTTGAGTAGAGAAAAAGAATAAGAATCGCAAGGCGCAAAATCGGGGAGTAAGGAGGGTGGGGAATCGGTTCAAACTTCAGGTTTCGCAGAACCGCTGCAGTTGCGTACAGTTGTTCAATAATGAAGCCGACATGTTCCTTGGATGTTCCAACATGGTTTGTGATACGCTTTTAAGTGATTCTTCAGTCATTTTTAATCAAATCTTCGGCCAGCTTGTGATGTTTATCATCTGTGGCAGTGATCGGACGTCCGCTGCATGTTTCTTCAACAAATGTGGCTTTTGAGAAAAGATACATGTCGCCGACTATCTAGTGCGAGAGTTAGCACTTACATGACTTTCCCGTATAAAAATAAAGTTGGTTGTTTGCAGGTGAAAAAAATCTAATGAGCGGTAATTGTTGAATGAAACACTAGGTATATATTGAACCATTTGGCGGGTGTGAGATAAGCTGCCGTAGCTTAATGGTAGAGCTCTTGACCGGCAATCAAAGGGGTGTCTGTTCGAGTCCCGTCGGCGACATGTATCTTTTCTCGGAAGATTTTTTCAATATGGATGAGTGTTTCAGGCTAATAATTATTATAGCTTATAATAATAGGTTAATGGTAAAGAATATAATTTAATTAATTATGAAACCGGTTTTGCGAGTAAATCAGTAAGCAATGTAATTCGGATATATTATACCTACATAATATATTTCAGAAATCGAGAATGATTTTCTTCAAAATGCTTCAGCGTGTTAGTTTTTACGTTGTAATTTTACCTACATAATATATGTATTTTTTTTATTTGTAAATTTATAGTAATTTGTGTGTACATTCCAGGAAAGTTCCAGATGCAGGTACTGACGCGTTGCGGCCACGCGGTGCACGAGGACTGCCCAGAGGAGGTGGCGCAGGTCATCTCCTCCTTCATGCTGCGCCATCACTTCACGGAGACGGCCTCCTTGGACCCCGACTTCAGGGTCATGCCGGCCTGCTGAACTAATTACCTTTCTTTTTATTATATTTACATTGCATTTATACTGCGATCGTGAATGTTTGTCTGTGAATTTTATCGAGAATTCTCTTTTCATCTATCTAACTAATTTGTCCCGGGAATCCTCTAGTTTTAGGAAACTCTTCTCAGGAATTCTCATTTGAGTGTCTGGGAATGGAAGGATTTTGAGAATAAGAATTCTCAATCCCCTCTAAAAATTATTATTGTCATTGTGTCTTCAATCCCCACAGTACAAATTGTTATTCACAATACATTGCTTAATTCTTAATGTTTACTTACTTGTAAATGTTGTCTGATATATTTTCGCATCTTTTGACTTTATATAAATAGTGTAAAAGGTTTTTCGGCATTGGAGTGTTTCAGCACGAAGGAACAATATTACAATTTCTGTTCAATTTGATAGACACTTAATATTATTTGGCTTTACTGAAGTTTACTCTTTTGGAAGACTTGTTATTTTTATAGTTAACACGTATCCTTATTATATTTCCTTGTTAATAACTAACTACTACTTATTTCACCATAATGTTTGTCCTCTTATTGATAGGCAGAAAACATACAACGCCACGAACCTTTATCCTGGCAGGTTTTGCGCATCATATATTGTCTTCCCTTGCGTATAACATTGATTACCTAATCTTGATACAATCATCGAAATAATGTCTACAAATATGTCTAAAGGCAGCCCGCCACATTTTTCCCGTAAAATATTATATTAAAGTCATTGCTTTAGCTTCTACACAATCATTTAAGACTTGTTTGTTAGTTTATAGGTTCATAAAATCTACATAAATGTAAGATTATTTTAATAGTTAAATAATCTGTTATTTGGCAAAGTTTTTACATTAATTAGTCAAGTTATTTTATAATAAAAAACCACTATATACTAATTAAAAAAATAAAATATATTCTTGTGATGAAAAAGTATTACTTAGGCGGAAGTTTTGTTGTTTCAATTACACTCACATGAAATATCAAATGGCACGAATGTTGCAGTTCCAAATGACTGTTTCCTATACATTTTCACTTTGTTCAATAATCCATTTAGTCTTGAACAATCTCCATTCTATTTATTTTTGTACGCACTATTATTTACATTTATAAATCGAGTTTGTAAGATGATTAATTTGAATAATATATATACATAATATTATGTTTGTCTTTTAAAAAATTTTGTTTCACTTTTATACACATTGATTATAATATTATGTTTACCACTAATCTTTCCTTGTGACCTTTTGTTTTGTACCTAACTCAAAATAAAGTATTTCTACAAATTTAATATTTATTACATGACTGGATCTGGCAGAGTTCACAGATTGAACTTATCAATTAATTGCTACGGGTTATCTTTTATGATTTTCTTGAATTCACATAATAATACTGAATAAATTTCATATCATTTCCAAACACCCAAGTGTTTTGATATTGTGCTTTATAACTCTCCTCACAACAAAATTTTCAAGAGCTCTGACATTTTGAAAATGATCAAAAGTATATTTATATTGTTATTGATTTGTTGGAGCACCTGTTTGGCAGATTTCAATTTTTTGCAACGTAAGTGATTTAGTAAAATTCTTTTTAATCTATCATAGCACGAAAGAATGAGAATTTTGTCAAATTATAAAGCTTGATTTTGTGCTTTCAACTAATAAAAATAGCGGCTGATTATAGTATGTAATTGTTGAATAATCATTCATTCAATAGCACCATTCCACTTGTCATGCTATGGAGTGCTAGAACATCTGTTTTGCCGTGTGGCATCTTGAATGAGTCGTGGTGAAGGCTGAAGTTTTCAAGCACTTCATAAAGCCACTGTTGTATCCAAAACTTGTTGGTGTGTTATTACAATATAAATTGGTTTAAAAAAGTTACAAAGCTTCATTTAACCTTTTGAAAGCCAGCGTAGTGCTCCGAGGAGCTAGCGTCATTGATCCCCTCGGCACCGGTGCATAATCGGGAAACACGCCAAACGCGCGCCCAACATATGTACACAGTTGACATTTGTCACATGAGAACGGGACGCTTCTACGACTCGTTTTTGTGTTCAACAGCTCGGCTGTGGAACGATTTGCCGGCCTCTGTGTTTCCTCCTTCCTATAACATGGGTCTCTTCAAGACCCACGTTCACTCCTTCCTCTCCTCAAAAAGACCCTCCTCACAGCATCTCCAAAGATGACATAGGCCCTGAGGGAAATTATTTTCCTCAGGGCCTCCTGTGTGGAGTTAATGTAAAAAAAAAAAAGTAGGAAAAATATATTTTTTCAATATGACGTAAAACATTTCTCACCTTTCTTACGAACTCAATTTTTATAACATTTCTTTTGTGATATATTACAAAAATTACATAAAAATAATGTAGATAAAACGATCTTCCTAATAATCACTCACATCTATGCTTTCCACAGTGGATTTATATAAAAAACAATGAAAAAATATAGACTCCGATTACGACTCCGTTCATATTATCATGGGGCGGCCATTTTGTAGGCCATCTTTGATGCCCGGCGCGTCATTGTGAATTAATTTGAATTATTCCGAGAGGCTAGACGCTACGCAGTATTTCGTTACGTCGAGAATGAGAATCTCCCAAGCGATTCTGACCTTGTTCTTCATACCATTTCTTTATACATAAGGGACAAAATCGCTTCAAAAATCCGGGGGGACTGCGGCCTGCGACGGGTTAATAACGTTTTATCTTACTTTTATTCAATAATATCTTAGCATTAATTTTATTGACTTGATAATATTGTATTTTAGCCAAAACTGGAAAGACTTGCACTGGACTAAATGAAGAATATAAAACTTGCGGTGGATGCGAGCCCATTTGCAATGTAAAATTTAGGTTATGCCATGTAATTTGTCGGAAGGGTTGTTTCTGCAAGACAGGATTCTCCACAAAAGATGGAGTTTGCATAAGAACCGACCAGTGTGGTAAGTGTAACTTCCCAACTTTCCTTTTCTCCAATATTTTTTACAAAATCATAATACATTATTGTTGTTCATTGAACAGTAATGATCTAAAACGCAATTGATTTTCAGATCCATCCAGAAGCTCATATACTCCTGATAATAAGGCAGCCACTTTTCAATTATTATGAAGCAACATTAAGGGCAATGAAATAAACTTATCACGATTACTAGCTTCGTTTACAAGGGCCGCACAACACATGTGAGCCGCTGCTAATTAGCAAGTAAGTTAATAAATACTTGAACATTGATGGGAAGGTCCGAAAACACTGTTAGTCACAATAATTGATTTCATGCGCTTTATTTTGCCCTTTTTGATTGCAAAATTATGTATTTGCTAGTTGGGAGCAGCACACGTCGGGTTGTGTGACCCGTCTGTACGAAGCTATTCAGGTATATATAAAATTTTTGGGTGTTTTCATATTTGGGTGTGACACGGAGAGAAAAAAATGGATTCACCTAGTTGGAGGTTGGATGCCAGTGCTGCTAGATGCATGGTTTTTTCCATGTTTCCATGGTTTTTCAGTTAATTTATTTACACCTCCATGGTTTTTTATGTCACCAAAAATATGCACTTTTGAGTGTGGATTGTAGTTTTTGAACTTCAGTACAGGTTCACAATGTTTCTTTATCTAATTATTATCTATGTCAATAAATAATATGTATACATTAATAAAATTAAATAAATTCCCATCTCCTTCCCCTCCCCTCTACCTTCAGCCTCACAACATACCCCAATTGGGGTGCCATAGTCTCACTGGCTCCGGACAGGAGCAGTTGGGACTCTCGTGCGGTATTCATATAAAAATAAAAGTACACACACATTCTAATATTGCACTAGATGTCTTTGGGTAACACTAGGTATTATTGCACTATACATCACTGGCGCGGCGTGATAGAGATCCTGGACAATTTCTTGAGATGAACTACAAAGAGCGGATTCATTATACTTGTTGGCATTACTCGCACAAAACTCCGAAGTGCGGAATGGACACGTTGCAAATCTGGCAAGGAGCTGAGGAGTTTCCGGGGCCGGAAATCTCGGCAGCTGCTTCAAAGAGTGAAGCTTCCTGGGAGGAAGGCAGACAATGACTCTGGTAGAGCTTCCCGGTCGGAAGTCTCGCGGGAAACGTTTCTGAGAGCCTCGGTGATCACTCCAAGAGTCTAAAGTAGTCTTTCTCAAAGTGGGCGATAGCGCCCCCTTGTGGGCGCTGGAGGCTATCAGGGAGGACAGTAGAAGGCTCAAAAAAAATTAGGGGATATCAAAGAAATCTAGAGGGATGACGGCAGACAAATTCTAACTATAAAAATCCGAAGGACTCTAGGCACCAGTGGCGTTCCGTGAGTTTTCAGTGAGCTAGAGTGCTAAGATTGAAAAAAAACGATGTTACTGACGTTGAAGCTGAAAATGAGTTTTTTTCAAAATTTCAACTTTTTTTATGAAGATCTTCAGGATTCTTTCAGTTTGGGGATGCGGCGCATCCATAAACTAAAAGATCTTCATTATTGTAGAAAGCAATCACTTTGTGGTTTGACATATTTAATAAAATAAACACTTTTTTTTACGATTTATTAATTTATGAACCGACCGGTTTCGCTTTACTCAAGCATCTTCAGGGAACAAATTAATACTGAGGAAACAAACTAATACTATTGAAGTATTAATTTGTTTCCTGAAGATGCTTGAGTAAAGCGAAACCGGTTGGTTCATAAATTAATAAATCTCGTGGTTTTAAACAAAAAAGTATTTTATTTTGTTAAAAGATCTTCATACAAAAAGTTGAAATTTTGAAAAAAAAATAAAAATATTTTCAGCTACAATTACATAAGTAACGTCGTTTTTTTTTTCAATCTTGGCACTCTAGCTCACTGAAAACTCACGGACCGCCCCTGTTGGGCTGGAATCAGACGATTCACTCGAGTGAAGGTTTACTCTATGGTTACTCGAGCGAATGTTCCCATCTTCGTTTAACTTTTGTTTCATTTCTTGTTCAGACGTGTCATTCCGAGTGAAATTGGTGGAATGAAATACAGAAATGAACGATCAGTGAACCGTCTGATTTCAGCCTTAGATACGACACCATTTGAGATGCGATTTATTACTGAATGTTTGGAGTCCCGTAAAGGCGGAATCAGACAGTTCACTAATCGTTCATTTCTGTATTTCATTCGGCCTATTTTACTCGGAATGACACGTCTGAACATGAAATGAAACTAAAGTGAAACGAAGATGGGAACATTCGCTCGAGTAACCATAGAGTAAACCTTCACTCGAGTGGCCGAATGAAATACAGAAATGAACGATTAGTGAACTGTCTGATTCCGCCTTAAAGACGATTAGAATAAAGTCGAATAAGATTATTATTAATTAATTAGAAATAATAATCCTCACCAAAGTATAGAGGAGTACCACGCCCCTCAAAATGAAAGACCACGAGGTTGCTAGAGAAATTCTGAGAAAAGAGAACCGGTACCAGAAAAATTCAAATTATTTAGTCGCTTTTTTCATATTTTTTATAAACATTTCGATAAGCTTCGAAAATAGCCGATTCTTCGGATAAATAATATCGCGGTTCCAGTGACAGCAATTCGAATTTCGACCATCTCTATCAAGAACCATTTTTATCTGTGGAATATGAAGTGTCAATCTGACAGCCGCGTATGAATATTTCTAAAAACTGTTATAGTAAATCAATGAGATTATTAATTTGTATTATAGCATGGAAAAACAATCACTCAAAAGGCCTACTCATAAAAGTTAGTTATATGTTAAATTTCTAAAGTTTTCTTTTTATTAAAATGTTTATTTTCTTATAATTTATTTCTTTGATTTTGTGACTTTACAGACGAAAATAAAATGAATAAAAAGCCAAAGACTGAATGTAACTATGGCGAAAATTGCTATAGAAAGAATCCCGATCACTTTAGGGACTACGCCCACCAACATTGTAAGTTATTTTAATGTTTGGCAGTTCGATTGTACAAACTTGTAAAATATGAATGTTGCTCATTTTTTTACTTATCTGACTCGAAAATATTCGTTCTGGTATGTTTTACTCCCTGCCCCTGCTAATTCTATCTATTTTTTAGCATAACTAATATTTAAATATATTTTTTGCTCATTGACACGAATTTCAAACTCAGCATGGGCTGTTTTTACTGTGCCGGCCGAATGGAGCACATGAACATTACATGGAGCGAAATGAAAATTTTCGACAACTTAACCCTTTGGGTGTGGTGTGCCGATATATCGGGATGAGGCTTATACCTCTTGTGCGTCGTGCCAATATTCAGGTTGGGCCATAGAAAAACATCTCGCAAACTTGGTCACAGCATGGGGAGCACATGGAATATTAACAATTTCTTTTTTATTTGGCAAATGACAATTGTCATAAAAGTAATAAATAAATATCAATACTTTATTTTACCAAAAGTGGATTATTGACACTTTATACGATATTATGAAAAAAAAAGAATTAACACACCTCAAGGGTTAAATCAATATTTTGGTTACAGCTCTGGTATAAAGTAGCCAAGTAAGCATTGCTTTACGTTCCAACATGGAGTTTTTATTACTAGCTTACATTTGAATAAATATAAAGATTTCATAAAGATGCTTAATCCTTTACTGGGTGCTAGGAAATCTGTGTAACGTTCAGATTTTTGTAATTTTTAAGTTGGATAAAAGTGAATAATTTACATTTATTACTTATTTAAATCACATTTTATTAATAGTACGCGTTGGTAGACTCAAGTAAAATATTATGTATTAGTTCTGAAATTGAGGTAAAAACATCAGCCACATATAAAACGCATGATTCGTCTAATACAACTGGCAGACCGCTGGCTACTACTGGCGTAGTAGCCGGCCTGCGCCCTGCCTCTCTCGCTCACTACCGCACCACTCGTTATCGACTCATGCAGACATAATATATATATATTAATTAATTTTTTACCGATTTTTCGACAATCTTTTTTTGAAAAATACTTGTAGTTTTTGTCTTATTCACAAGCAGAATTTTTTTTTTTAAATGCGGAGACGGTTTACTAGCAGTTTCCGTGAGCCCTTAGGCCATAGGCCCATTGTGCTATCTCCCATTTTACCTCAATCCTTTAATTCCAGTCTCTTTAATAAAGTTCACCAGGGTTGTCATTGGATATTTGGCAATGTCTTCTGGTTCTACTGTGTGTCTCCCCAGGTATCTGAGCCTAGTCCCCACCAGGACAGGACATTGGCACTATAGGTGAATTGGATTCTCTTCACATTTTTTGCATATATTGGTGTTTTCCACTCCCAATATCTGCATGGGCTCCTGAGATGGCAGTGTCCTGTTAGTAGTAGTTTCTGTCCATATCGAGAAGTTTCCTGGTTCTTCACAAGCAGAATTAGTAATTGTGTTGGGGCTCTTCAAGAATAATAAGTCCTCGTTACAAACTGGTTTATCTAATATATAAAAATTAATGTTTGTTCGTATGTTATGCGCGGCCATACCATTCATCCGTTTGCGATGAAACTTTTGGAAAATGATGTGCCCATACCCAGGATGGTTATAGGATAGTGAGATCTGGCGTTATGAAATTATTTCCTATACTATTCATCCGATTGCGATTAAAATTTTATCCGCTTGCTATAAATTTTTTTTGAATTGTTGTGAACATGCCCGTGAATATTTAATTATTATTATTTGAAGTAACATATATATATATATATATATACTGGTGAGCTTTGGCGTTATGAAATATGCATAAAAAAAAAGAAATTGGTCACCCCGAGTTCATGGAAAAATGGGTGATTTTAGTTCAGCGACAGGGAAAAAAGGATGGAGAGAGAGGAATGCGGGAGGGTCAGATAGGGAATTAAGGAGGACCGAGGGGGGACGAGGGAAAGGGTGGGAGGGGTACAAGGGAGAGGGGGAAGAGGAATGCGTAAGGGGTTGGGGGGGGGGGGTCGCGAGAAAGGGGAGAGAGGGAGAGGGGAGGAGGAACGCAGGGAAGGTGAAATGGTAACGCGGGAGGGGAAGGGGAAGCGGGAGGGCAAGAGGAAGAGGAGGCGGAAGGGGAACGGGGACGAATGGGAAATGACACAAAGAGATAAACAATTTATTTATTTAAGTGCATTGCAACACATGCCGGTTATCAGCTTTACGTGTTTACAATATACTACTAATATTTACGTGTTTACAATATACTACCGACATCTAAAAAAAAATCTGAAACTCTGTAATTAAAGCCACTACAATACTTAAAATATTTTAATAATTTTAACAATTCATAAACGTATTGCTGAGCTGAAATGTGAACTCTATTTTTTTTGTAATGTCGACCCGACAAGATATAATAATACTTTTACACGTTTTATTAAAATAAAACTAAACGCATTGTGCATAATATTGAAAAATTAATCCTGTAGATTGAAACATTAGAACGATGAATATATAACTTCTTTTATATACATCCCTATCTTTACCAGGGCTGGACTACTTTATAAATACTTATGATATTGTTTAAATCATGTACAACAATAAAAACCGTGTTAAAAAATATACTGTCATAATACTGGTGAATGTTTTTGTGCAATTTGTCAATAATGACGTAACAAGAAAATTCTAATTTTACAGGAGAGACAAAATTCGATAGAAATCTTTTCTGTTTTGTTTTTCCAGGGACTTAATTAATGTTATATTTATTCCAATCGTACACATTGTTTTATTGTAGTTTGATCATTTCACCACAGAAACTATGTCAAGAACTGTTATATTTATTCCAATTATACTCATTTTTTTATTGTAGTTTGATCATTTCACTTCGGAAACTATGTCAAGAACTGTTATATTTATTCCAATCATACGCATGGTTTTATTGTAGTTTGATCATTTCACTACAGAAACTATGTCAAAAACTGTTGTATTTATTCCAATCATACTCATTGTTTTATTGTAGTTTGATCATTTCACTACAGAAACTATGTCTAGAACTGTTGTACTTATTCCAATCATACACATTTTTTTATTGTAGTTTGATCATTTCACTTCGGAAACTATGTCAAGAACTGTTATATTTATTCCAATCATACTCATTGTTTTATTGTAGTTTGATCATTTCACTACAGAAACTATGTCTAGAACTGTTGTACTTATTCCAATCATACACATTTTTTTATTATAGTTTGATCATTTCACTACAGTAACTACGTCAAGATTTCTTTTAAAATTTACCTGTAAAATTAGAATTTTCTTGTTACGTCATTCTGGCTTAAGTCCTGTATATTTAGGTGTAGTTAGTTTGTACGTACCTACCATTCTCTTCTTTCATTTCTACTGTTTCTCAGTTTATGTTATTTGCTGTGTACTGAATTATTATGGCTGTAAACAATTAACGTTAATTTGGGAGGCGGGAATAGGTACCGCCACCCCAGGAACCATTTATTGGATAACCGACACCTCTGCCATAGGTCACCTCAAGTGGTTCGCTACATTTGGTGACTTAGCAGGAGTGTCGGGTTTGTCTAGGTCTTGGGTCTCGGATGGTCTGGACAAACTGAACCCCAGATTCCTACCCAACCCTCATACCGATTTCCTTCCCAGAACTTCCTCTCCTTCCTTTCCCTAAAAATACCTTCCACACAGCATCCCCAAAGATGACATAGGCTCTGAGGGAAATTATTTTCCTCAGGGCCTCCTGTGTGGAGCTAATGTAAAAAAAAACAAATGTAATAAATAAAAATAACATTTCATTGAAGAAGAAGATAATACTAATAATCTTATCGAAAATATGAAAAAAAAAACAAGACACAGAAAAAAAGAGAGTTATTTTACTAAAAATTGATAAACAACATTGTTTAGCCTTATTTCACGTATGAGTATGTGTTATTATAAAGAATGTTATTCTTTTCAGTAGAAAAAATACTCTCAGAATACAAGGGCAGTGGACCCTTCAGCATACCCCCTAATTTAAAGTTCCAAAAAGAAATTCTTGAACAACAATTGACTCTTATGAAAGAAGGCAATATGTGTCCAATAAATTCCGCTGAGTCTTCCCCCAAGAAGTCTGATGATGGCCGGAGTGAAAATGTGAAAAGTTTTGATGGGAAGGATAAGAAAGATGAGAAGAGGTCTCCCTTTGAAAAGAAGAGGGAGGCTTCAGGGGACAGACATTCAACGCAGAGTACGAGTAAGACTCACTCGGATAACTCTAAATCAAAGGAAAAACCCAGCGAAAAGGAATCTCCCAGCAAAAGAAGCAAAGGAAACTCACAAGGTAAATAATTCATGTACAATTTTATTATTCTACCCTATTACTGCCTTACTAAAAAAAAATAACACTACCCAACTGTTAAACGTTGTTTTAGTTACATTGAATAAAGATTGTTTAATCACTGAAGCGACCGAGCAATTTAAAACATTTTTCTCGGATTGCTCAAGATTTTTTAGTCATCATTTTGAAATTTTTCCGACCATATTAAAAAAAATTATGCCTCTGAATTTGAATATGGAGACATGCAAACTGATTATAGTTTTACATATTCAATGAATTCACCTATCTTTAGTCGATTATCACATATTCATAGAATTTATTAAAACAATATTATAAAAACGCAAACTTTAAAACTTTTAGATTCTAGCAAATATTTGCCATATTTGGCAGCAAAGCATTCCGTGGTTTTGGAAATAGTGCCATATTGTGGCAAAAAGCGTTTGAGTGGATAAGTTCTGTTTTGAAATCATACTAATAAACATTTTAGTGACTGTGAGTTAAAACACATTGTTAGCAATTTATAGCCTGGAAACGTTGCTTTTGGTGACGCTGCGCATGCGCGTTTGGCTGTCGTCATTGAATGACAGAATAACAGTTTTGTACTTTTTCGTAAATCTATATTTTGTTTTAAAATGTGCTTCACGGAGATTAAATGCAGGCCGACATTTTTTAATATATTTTTTCCCTATGAGAGGGTAATTTGAAGTTTTCACCAAGGGTCTCCAAGTTCTCAAGAAGAGTTTCGCCATTATATCATTAACGTCCATAATGTCAAAAAAAATCGTTCGTTTTCATCAAATCAACTTATAACAAGTACGAAAATACTTAAATCCCAAAAGTTCAATTTCAAGACTGACTGAGAGCTGTCAACGCTAAAACACAGATAAACAAGCCTTTTCCGCTGTGTGAGCAATGTGTAACTTTCTATGAACTATCTACGGCTGTTAAACATCAGTTTATTCTATGTAAAGTTTATTAGTAATTTATTTATTTATTTATTTACACATATGTTTTTACTGGTTACTGGGTTGTTTATCAGATGTGCAAAATTTAAAACATGCTTATTAGTAAAACTGAAAGTGTATATATTTTCTTTCTTGTTTATATGTATTTATTTACCATATTTGCTAAACATGCTAATTGGTTGGATCTTCAAGTTGATGTAATTGCCGTTTTAAAATATTTTTGAATTAGTAAACAACAGTGCAAAATTTTATATATACTTTTACAAGGTTTTAGCACCGCCTTTCTCATTAGTCAATTTCATTCCACAATAATATTTTTTTTGTCAGATTTCTTTCTCCCTCAGTCGGTCAAATATTCAGACAATGTGTTTCAGGATGGGTTGTTTCACAGAAATTCAAATGTAACGGTATTTTGTTTTTTTGACAGTTGAAAAGTCCCCGTTATGCTGATTCTAATCCCGTTTCGGCTTTTGAACAAATTGTGATGAGCAGAAGAAGACAACTATCGAGTTGTTAAGCTTGCAGCTTATTGCAATTTGATAGAAAGCTGAAACGCACCTAGAATCGATGTTTAACGGGGATCTTTCAAATGTAAAAAAATAAGGTGCTTAATAGCCATTTGATAACAATGTTATATTTGATTTTCTGTGAAATAACTGGCCTTTAATGTAGCATTGTAATATAAATCACATTATAACATAGAGTTTTTTTATTATTAAGCTTTACGCAAATTCGATAAACAGTAAGTAAAATGTATCCTTACATAAAAATGTATGTACCTTGTATTGCTTCATACAAAACTGCTTTAAAATCTGCCTTCAGAATCAAGCCAGCAATCGTCACCATCAATAGCGAAGCCGCCAGCTGCGAAAGGATCCAATAGCGAGAAGAAGAATATCGAGGATTTCTTCGCTGTGGTGGCCCCCAAGGGGCAGATGGCCGACAAACACGCTGCCTCCGCCCCCTATCACATCTTCTACACCACCATCACCGACTCCCCGCAGACCCACAACCAGCCATTATCCATCACATTCCAAGGTCTGCACCACGGAAGTGATGATAATAAAAGTTTTGTGGTCCTTGTGCCCTAAGTATGGTCCTGTACACTTTCATTGAAAAAAAAAATATATATAATAAAATAAAAAAATAAAAAAAAAATAAAAAAAAAAAAATAAAAAAAAAAAATACATGTACATTTACATTTTTGGGCTGCACCGCGCTGGTTGTTCAGATGCATTGTACATATAGTTTTGTATCGCTGATCAAAGAACCGGTGGATTTGCATCCATTGTTTTAGCCATAGGTTTTTTATATTTTCTAGTGTGTAGTTAGAAGTAAGATTGTAGAAATTATTGAAATTTGTACAGCGCCCTTGAGGTGATTTTTCACAAAAACGGCGCTATACAAGTCATCCAATTATTATTATTATTATTAAGGTTGGGTTGTTTCACAGAAATTCAAACTTAACATCGTCATTAACCACTGGAGTGATTTTTGGCTTATATATGCGCCATTTTAAATATCTACGATTGCTACGATAAAAAAGCCAATTATCTCTTGATTTGGCAAAAAAATATTTGTAGCTCCCGCATTTGTTATTTTGGTCTTAAAACGAAGCTATTGAAATGCTTTATCACATTACAAATCTTGTAAAAATATTATTATTTGTTTACATAAAATCTGTTTGAAGATGATTGTATAGTAATACAGTGGTTTGTGTGAGGGGCACTGGGGTGGCGCTCATTTTTTTGCTCATGCTGGGGCCGCAACTGCGCCTATCGTCACAAAGCTTCGCGTAAACGTATTCTCTTTTTCAAATTAAAAGAATACGTTTACGCGAAGCTTCGTGACGATAGGCGCAGATGCGGCCCCAGCATTATAAATATGTCACTGTTAATAATATTATAACCATATACAGCGACTTATTGTTTATGTGTGTGTTTCATTCAACATACTTTGATAAAATTTTTCAAAAAAATATGTACAACATTGTATGTAAAATAGCCCTCTGAGCATATAAATGAAATAAAATAAATCTGTCAAGAAATAAGAGCCGTTTAAAAATGAGTTATGATTGTCAAAAAGAGAGCCCCCTACTATGTGTTCTACATATAAGAATGCGGTAAAAAGGTTAAAAAGTGGCCCGGTAATTCTTTTGAGATTACCGCTATCTTCCAGGTGTAATCTGCGAAAGTATTATTTAGTTCATTTTACTCTAGAAATACAGTTTTTCATTTCAATTGTTGTATGTACTGATTGATATTCCTTTACTTTCAGAACTTCTGGATCGCAGCCTGGGAACCCTCCAATGCTCCCTACAAATTAACTTTATGGTTGATCTGGGATGGCTTTTGGCACATTATTATTTCGCTGGCTACAAGTATGAGCTTTGTTTTTAATTTATCTAATAATAGCTCCTTTGTTACACATATATATTACTAAGTCATTAGAAATAAATGAAGTAATTACATTTTATTTTCAAAAAAAATTCTCTTATTTATGTACATAAGAAAGAAAGCTTAAAAAATGTTCATATAGAATATAGATCAACAAATACAGATTCTAAATGTATAAGTTTTAATATATATATTTTTTTTACATACAATTTATAAATCGTCATTTAAAAGTGAACACCATCACTAGAAACACACCATTTGGTTTGTATAATGAATCTGATGATTCTGACATCACCAGTCATCGAATTCAACATTTAATTCTGGCTTTAAATGGAAAGAGATTAGAGATGCGAGTGATATTTCTGGGTTAGTGATTGAGCTGATGAAACTCGAGTTTGATTGTATACAGATTTCATTATTGTTGTGTCACAGTGTCGACAGAATTGAAGCATAATTTATATGGAACCCGTATGGAAAATGACTGAAATTGGTTACATTAGAGCAGTTTGATAACCTGCCCATTAATTATTACAACACAGCGTCGCTGGGCACGTAATACCTCTAATGTGAAAAATTTTAATATTTTACAGGAGAGTGAAAAAACCAATTTTGATGCAGGAAAATCTAGGTGGACCTTCAAACAATATTTATTTATCTTAATAATGTTTATTATAAACACAATAAATAAAAATAAATCTAAATCTCCCTTCATTTTCCTGCTTAAAAAGTTGTGAGGAACAGTAGGTTAAATTTGTAGCAAAAATGTATTAAATCACCTAAATTAGACTATTGTATTTACATCAAAATGATCCCCGCAACAAAATACTGTTGACCCACATTTTTCTTATTGGTTAGTTTGATAGCGTCAAACCACCTTTTTCGTAGTAATGCAGGCTTTTACAATTGTTTACCAAGTGCGGTCACAGATTTATTTTGCACTTTTACAATACAATAACAGTAGTGATGAGATGCTGATATTTTACCTACTGTTCTTCAATATTAAAAGCAGTTATCCTGAGAATAGAAACGTCGACAGCACCTGTTTAAAAAAACTTAGGCTTTTGTAATTGGTGACATCACACAGATTTTCTCAGGAAACCTGAAAAATTATTAAAACTAACTGTAACGCCGTTCTTCCGTGTAGCTACTTTCAATCGACGAGATCGCCGCTCGTTTGTACCTTCCATACTATTATTAGTGTTTGTAAACGCCGCTAAGCGCTACACTAGCAAAATAGTATGACAAGTAGCGGGTAGCGGCGATTTAGTCGCTTGTAAGTAGCTGTGTGAACGAAGGGCTTTACAATATAAAATATATTGGTACTTAAGTTAGAAGGTTATATTGTTGTTAACAAAAAAATTTAAAAGAGGCTGGAGTTTCATATTCTGTCAAAGAATTTTCTTACTTCACATTTGCAAAACATTTTCAAATATATTACATAATATACTAACTAAATTGATGTTTATATTATAACATCATATACAATGTGGCCTTAGAATGGGGTACCCCAGTAAGGCTACATTTTTCTGTTCTTTCCGTTTTGTAATCTGTAAACTAAACTATTAAATAAATAAAACATCCCTTTTTTACAGTGATAAACCTTTGACAATTCTGTACGGAGAAGACTCTGATGACCTTCGAACTATTGGTACCAAGAAGCCCAGCGTCAGAGCTCACATGGTTCCCATGAAGAACGCATTTGGAAAGCACCACACGTAAGTTCTTGCATACACATGCCATCAGGTATTTTGTATTTGTTTTGTGGCACACAATTACTTTGTTTGAAACTACTTTTGAAATACCTTTATTTAGTATATAAATAAAGGTATAAAAAAAAACCAACCAGTTTCGGTTCCCACCACAGCCTCGGTTTCGCCTCCTAGACCACCGCGTGTGTAGACAAGTTGGCCCTAAATTGGGAAATTACGGGAAAGGAATGAAGCAATTGCAAAGGGGTCGAAATGCCTCTTGTGGTTGCTTCATTCCTTTTTCATAATTCCTGGCTCGGCTCGCGCTTATATTCGCAAATGTGTACGCAGCATAACTATGTATTTATTGAGCCATGAGTAAAGTTCAAGTTAAACTAAACCAGTTGATGTTTTAAGGTGACTGGATAACTCATTCATCATTCATCTTCAACGTCATTAAAAGTGAGGAAAAAATATATAAAAAATTGGTTAAATAGGTTATTTTTTTTTTCATAACTTTTAATGAATTTTCAAGGGTGTTTGGGGACATACTTAAGTTACTTTAACCAGTGATTTCTGACATTATTATTTGGAGTAGAACTGTAAAAGAAATTTTGGTCTCCGGTAACATTTTTGATGTTTTTTTTTCCATCTTAAAACATTAAAAATCAGTAGGTATTGGACAGTTATGGTCGGGATGAGGGGTTGGGCGGTTACTCGGCTAAGTGACCAGTGATGACAATTGATTTTTTTTTCTTCGGTTTTGAAAAGAAAAAAAATTGAAAAAAAATAAAAAAGAAAAAAAGGCACCGGATACAAAAATTTCAAGTAAGTCAACACCCTGTATACATATTATGTTCTCAAACAAAGTATTATTTTAATCAAATTTTTAATAATCTCTAACCACAAAGTTATCTGCGAAAGTTTAAAAAAATATAATGTTGTTTTAGGAAAATGGCTATCCTGGTTTACGACGATGGATCTTTAAGGGTTGTGGTATCGACAGCAAACCTCTACTTGGATGATTGGGAAAATAGGACACAAGGGTAAATATATCTTAAATCATAGTTCACCTGAAACTGCTTACATATTACATATACAGCTTCAGATGAATTTATTTATTTAATGCCCAGAGGGCTTTTACATGTTAGTACAGTTAAACTGGTTACATTTTGGAACATTATTATTGACAATAAATTGATTGATGAAATTGTGTGATAGTAGGATAAAAACAGGGAATGTAGGGAAAGGGGTAAGCAAATCACTTACCGCGAGAACATCTGCTGGAGGAATACAAAACAATCACAATACACAGTAACTTATTACCTCACAAAATTCACAGTGCGGTACCTCAAACGACAACACGAAAGAACTATAGGTTTTTCCTTACAATGAAAACACCTACCAGCTTCCAAGACTTCCTTTTCTTCCAAAACAAACAAGCTTGATTTTTTACTTTCTTCTAATCAATTTTTCAAATAGTTTCAAACTAATAGTAATGGTTAGGAAAGGTAGGTACTGTGAATAAATGACATGCAGGAAGGATCCAAACATTCTCAATTCGAAATCCAACTTTGTCTAATAACTAGAATCTGAATTTGCCATTGCAAAATCACAGCAAAGTTGGGAAATGCAACTCTTTAGGCCGGGCTTGCTATGGAGCGAGGCCATCGAAGGAAAATGAAAATGTAGCGCAGGACAGGGATGCCTGGAGGTACCTTGTCGAAAATAGTTACAAAATGACAATAAAATTTGCATTTATCTAAAACACTTATTTTTTATTTAGAAAACATATTTGACAAATAAAATGCTTTTACTGTCTAATTTGGAAGAATTTCCCATTTTTTAGAACATCTGTATACCTAAGTATTTTTTACAAAAGAAGTTTGGTCCCTTGGAAAACCTTGTAAAGGCCTATTTAAATATAAGTGATATTCGCTGTCGGTAGCGAAAAATATCATGCGGGTTTCCGCCGGGTATTTGTATGAGCTCTTGTAGCTAGACTCAAATTAGAACCCCGCTAGTTTGTTTGCTTTGCGAAACAGGCGCTATCGGTATCCATTTCAATAAAAATATGCTTTTTGACTAGTGAAAGTCAGTGTATGCATTTATTCAAGGACCGCACGAACGTGACTGACTAGACAGGTGAAAATCAACATTGTTTCGTTACCCCTGGCAGGAGCGAAATCCGCCTACGTTTGAACAGTGAGAATATTGCATACCCACTTGTTTTTCGCTACCCACAGCAGCAGCGATATATCGCCTATATTTAAATAGGCCTTAAGAGAGTTTCACGTATTTAATATGGTATTTACATGGTTAATTTTATGATTAATTTTTTAGTTTATGGCTCAGTCCAAAGTGCTCCAAGTTGGCGGACCCGAGTGATCTCACAAAAGGAGAGTCACCAACTGGATTCAAGCGCTCTCTCCTCAACTACCTAAGTTCATACTCGATGGCCTGCCTAGTCCAGTACATTGATTTTGTGAAACAAGCGGATTTCTCAGATATAAAGTAAGCTATTTCCACGTTTTGAGTTATGTAAACATATTTTATAATCGCATTACGTTGACTGCAAAATATTAGCAGTTTCACAAAATCATAGCAGTTTGATAAAATTTTGCCAAAAATACCTATGGTGAGAGCTCTGGCTTTGTAAAATTTGCACAACTTTTCCTATCATGGAAATGACATTGCGAACTAAAAAAAAAATGTAAATGTACATTTAAAAAAATGTTGAACAAACAAATTGGTGTATTTCTTATTTTAACCATTAAATGAAAATTATTTCATAGCTTCTTTGCGCACAATATAAGTGACTTTTTGTGCTTAAAATAGCTGCTTTAACCTAGAAATTCTAGACACTGCGAATTTCATGATGCCAGATACCATTCAAGATTTTTTCTGCTTCAGAAATATGATTAACTTACTAAGAGACAGTATAATTCAAGGATTTATTTATTTTTAATGAAAGACATTCCGGAATTACAAATAGCCTGACAATATTAGATTTCCTCGTACTTTTATCATTGTAAGCGGAAAAATGTTGCTAGTGCGATGATGGAGGAATTAACTAGCAGAGAATTAAACTCGCTATGTCTGTTTTATGTATGAGTTGATTGATTTCTACTTTGATCTTTAATTTCAGCGTGTTTTTCGTGTCATCGATTCCGGGAGGCCATACGGACTACCAGTGGGGCCTGGGCCGTATGGGCTCGCTGCTGTCCAAGTACTGTCAGATCCCCTCCGAGGAGTCTGACAAATGGGACCTTATCATACAGGCGTCTAGTATCGGCAGCTACGGCAAGGAGCCAAAAGTAACAACTATTATTTAAAGAAAACTTTTAAAGAACTAAAAAAAACTATGTTTTCATCACTTTTTATTTATACACAATCTACATGTTTCGTGAACGATGTTCACCTCATCAGGAACCAATGTATACTAAGTATACATTTGTTCCTGATACTAAGTATACATTTGTTCCTGATGAGGTGAACATCGTTCACGAATGTAAATAAAAAGTGATGAAAACAAAGTTATTTTGTCTTTTAATTAAAATAAATAATGACACCACAAAGTGAAAAACTAAAAAAAATTGATTACTTCTATTATGATATACATATTATAATTTTGATTTTGAAGTGGAATATGATATGATATATCTTCATATACTTGAATAGGTCCGTTTGATATTTTTCAAGATGGCATATTTAATTTAGCAGGCTGACATGAGAAATGCCCATCTCATACATGACCCCATTGAGAGACAGCCAGAGTTCTCACTGCCCCGTAAATTCTGGTCCTCCATCAATAGGATATAGTGTCCCCAGAGCCTAGGTGGGGCCTTAAAGAATCGGCCATATGTGAATGCGATGCAGATACCACCAAACATATCAGGACCACAGGGCAAGGCCTAAGCAGGCCGGCCAGGAGAAAAATTGTTATAACCTCAAGGGCACAGCTTTAGGTTATTATCAGCATCTTGGCTCCTTTGCTCTTTGGCAATTTGGCACCCGGAGCGGGATGAATGAAATCTATTTTTTTTCTAGTTATGGCTAACAGGAGACTTCCAGAATCAACTATGCCGCAGCTCGCAGCTGGCACCGCTGATGACACGCCGCCCTCCGCTGCGCTTCATCTACCCCTCACTGAAGGCAGTCAAGCACTCGCACGACAACCTGCTGGGCGGGGGCTGTCTGCCCTACTCCAACACCGTGCACGTCAAGCAAACATGGCTGAACGGCTTCATGCAGTAAGTGCAATACTTTTTTAAAAACTTTAAAATTAAAACAGTTCTACTATTTGTTGGCTAATACTCAAAGTAAATATTGCACAGGTTATTTACTGGAATTTTTGGGAAAAATGAAGAAGATTAATGCTACCTTTCCAACCTTGATGCGTTTTAATTTTGGATCTGCCACAATTATTATTGACTGTCACAAATCAGAAATTTAATTTTGAATTTTTTGCCATAATATGTTGACCGCTGATTCTCGGCCAGTAGCCTTTTGTCAACCCAAGATTTTCTGAAAGATCCATATAATCTTCTATTTTAACTTGTGTCATTTTCTTCTGTGACATTTGAATTACAAAACCGTTCATGCTACAAGTATTATTATTAATATTAGTTTGTGAACTACACGGTTTCACAGGTAATGTCACCGGTTTTGTGAATATATTAGTAAATTATTAAAATGTTCCAGTGATTGGAGCGCCCGCCACTCCGGCCGGCACCGCGCCATGCCGCACATCAAGAGCTACCTTCGCCTGTCTCCTGACTCCTCCATGGCCGCCTTCTTTCTACTGACTTCAGCCAACGTGTCCAAGTCTGCCTGGGGCGTCTTCAACAAGGGCAATGGGGCACTTCGCATCAACTCCTTCGAGGCCGGCGTTCTGTTCCTGCCCACCTTCGTTGTAAGTATACTCCTTTATTAGAATGCTAATTTCTTTCTGCTGGTGCTATGTGCTATCTGAGATTGACTGTCATCAAGGCAATCTTCACCCTGCAGCTTGAAGAATAGAAAATCTGCAATCGAGGAAACAGTGTGCCTGTCATCAACTCCTTCAAGGTGGGCATGAGTATTCACGAGAATTATAAGATTACTATATGATATCTTCATTATTAGATTGGTTTACTTCTTTTGGTGACTTCTACTGCATATAACTTATATCCTCCTGTAGAGAACAGAAAAATGAAAAAAAAAAAAACTTAGTTAAGGCGGTGCACTGCGAAGTAATGCAAAATCATGTGTTTTTGGTTTGAAAATTCAATCTCTTAGAAATAATTTAATAAGCGCTGAAAAAAGTAAAGAATTAGACCTTTATAAACCACAATAAGGTGCAAAATCTGCTACTTACGCACTAGCGTGTGTCACTCTCCATAGAGAGAAAATAAAATGCCTCATTTTTAAACACCCGGGGTCTCAAAAGTTGTGTATCATTTGTAGCTATTCGAAAACGTAAAAGTAAATGAAATTGTTATTTACTATTAGCTCGCTAAAATGGCCGGAAGTTTTGAATCAAATTAGATTTCGTGATTCCGGAAAAAAATAAAACGAAGGGTCTATATTTTATATTTGGTAGCAAACTTAATTTTTATTCCATAACTGTAGTCCAAAGATTAATACCAACGACCGGTTACAGCCTGTGAAGAATCAGCCTATTAAGAGGGTATAACCAGACAATACCAATATAAATCAAATTCTAAACATATTGACTTTTTTTTACAAAAAAACATAAATTGATTTTGAAAGATTGTTATTTTATCTGGTAAACGCACTTTTTAAATTTTGAAAAACTAAGTTTATTTTTAACATACTAAGGTTATACCATTGGTCGTTGGCAGATTTGTTAAATTTTCAAACGAAATATTGTAATATACAATACAATTTTCAAATCATATAAACATACAACAAAATAAATCAATACATAATCTAGCAAAGACACTTTTCAAAACTTTTATTTTAGTTCAATTAAAATCATTAAAAAATAAATCCGAGAGTGTGTTTTGTGACGAAAATACCTCAGTTTTTCTATTTATTTAAGGTTTTTTAATAATATTAATAATAATAATATTTAATAATTTATCATCATGCGTTTTGAGCATTTTTATTGCTTACGTGAATGTTGGTATATATTAAAGCAAGTTTTGAATGAAATAAATCGGTATTAAATGTTTAGTTTAAAAAATTTGATACTGGGAATAATCGATCTTTCTCATCGGAACCTCCCTGTACAGTTGCAAGCATTTTGGAATTTTAATTCTCAGCCGCTGGTCAATGGGTCTTAAACTATTTTGTTATATATTATATTATCACTTGTTCTTCTTCTCTTTTAGACAAAGCAGAAGTTCTTCTCTGTGATGCTCAGTGACCCTGATCGACTTCCAGTGGTGTACGACCTGCCCCCTATTCCATACACTTCGGACAAAACTCCTTGGGTCTCGGAATTCCTTCAATAAATCACTACTTATTATGAAAACTATAAGAAAATTTAAAAGGAAAGTCTAAAAGATTTACCCTTTCATGTTTGTAATGGCTGTAATGTTTTCTGGGTATTTTGAGTACTGCATTTAATTAGCTATTAATATTAAAAAAATGTTTAATAAATTCTGTTATTGTTGTGTATGTTTTTTTTACTGGTTCATTTTGTATTTTTTATTCCTCAAAAGGCTGATGTACTTAGTTATAATTTTAGGTCATGTTTTGGCATTAGAGTGTGAAAAGAAAAATGTTGGTCTGTTGTTTGATACAGTTTTCCTATAATGTCCTATTTTTTTTGTTCTTTACCATTTCTTATAAATTTGGTTCGTTTGTGTGTTTATTTTGTGGAACTCCATTAAATAGAATCAGACTTTTTAAGTTATGGTTGGTAGTTTTACCGTTCCACATGACAGCTGTTTCGCCCACTAGCAAAACCTTTGGAAGGTGAAATAGCTTTTCTGGTATAAAACAATATTAATTATACATGGTTTTTGGACACTCATACATATATATATATATAGTATAAGAGGGAAACTGGTGAATCTAGATCACATGAGAATCCAAAACAACATTTTTTCAATCTGAGGATTTCAATTTTTTTCAAACTTTTTCTCACAAATAAAGGGTTAAAAACTTTGGACCATGGTCTATGCTTCGACGCCTTTAAAAATACATTAAACAGCTGATATTTTCCCCCCAGAAAAGATTTTTTCAGTTTTTTTACCTAAAAAATTACAAGTTCAAACTTGATTTTCTCAAAAACGAAAGCTCAAATCAAAAAAAGTTATCCTACTAAATTGACTTCAAATTTGATAAAGATTCATCAGTTACCGGCTTGTCCTACGAGTTTCCGGACACCGTGTATAACCAGAAGAAATGTAAATAATAATATTGTATTGAAATAATGTTAAAAATGACAGTAAGGGGGTATTTCACCATCCTCTAGAGAGCTCAACCATATGAATCCGTATAAATAAAATAAATAAATACTTGCAAAAGGTAGAAAACTCAGCTTAAGACTTATCCGATATATTTAAATTGATAATTTACCTATTTATTATCCTATGGATAAGCTATCAAGAGGGTGGTGAAATACTCCCAAGTGTTGTTAATTCTATTGATTTCGTAGTTTCAAATCAAAACAATAATCCAATCATTAGATGGATATTATTGTATGATCAATGACCCAACTTTATTTCTGTATAGAAGTTGAAATTTAAGAATCTGTATTACTGAATGCAATGTGTGAAACTTTCTTATAAGGTTTTCAACAGACTTGGGTTTTGGATTATGCAATTTTTAAATATTAGTTTTCAAGGGACCCAAAAACAAAACTTCTTACATGGGAACCTTATATGGGAGTTTTACAGTAATATCATAAATTTGCTCATACATATCTCTAATAAAATCTCTGGTGTTCAATGTTTCATTATATTTCGTACTGGTGTTAGTGAAATTTTTCTTTTATAATATTAATTTTGAACTAAATGTGCTGTTCACAAACGATGAAACTGTTCTCTAACAAATAATGGTTGTGTATTAATATTTATTTTTTCATATTGGTGTTCAACTTCTCAATGTTAAATTGGTGTTGTAATAAAATATAATATGCTGTTAATAATTAATACTCCTGTAAACTTAAAAACAAATAAAATTATTAGAGCAACATTACAAAGGTTTTTACATTTTAGAAGTTAATACATGTATTGCCGTATTCTATAAATTAATATTATCTTGTTGAAAGCCAGCTTACAAAAATTTTTTTTTTTCAATCCGACGTAAAATATTTGACAGTTCTCACTCACCTTTCTTACGAATTCAATTTTTATAACATTATAAAACATATACCAATATAACAATAAGCAGTGCAGTCCACAGTCACAATATACCAAATAAGCACAGTCACAATATACCAAATAAGCACAATAAGCAGTGCAGTCCACAGTCACAATATACCAAATAAGCAGTGCAGTCTAGATCCCATACCAACATGGTTATTAAAAAAATGTGCAATTGTCTTAGCTCCGTTCTTAGTTCATGTTTTTAATAAATCTCTCAGCACAGGTCACTTCCCTGAACCTCTAAAGTCAGCCATAGTCACACCCATATTAAAAAAGCCACAACTAGACTCCGATAACTTAGGTAATTATCGACCCGTTTCAAATTTACCTTTCATTTCAAAAATCCTAGAGAAAATTGCTGCAGCACAAATAACCAGTCACTTGAATTCAAATAAATTATTCACAAATCGTCAATCCGCATATAGAAGGTTTCACTCAACAGAAACCGGACTACTTCGTATGCTGTCAGATATAACTCTTGCCATAGAGTCAGGAAAATTAGCACTCATCTCACTCCTAGACATGAGTGCAGCATTTGATACGATTGATCACAACTTCCTCATTAACAGATTAGAGAAAACATTTGGTTTGAATTCCGACATCAAAAATTGGCTGGCATCCTATCTATCTAATCGCTTACAAGCCGTGAAGGTTGGAAATAAACTGTCTAATTTCGCTGCACTTTCTTCAGGGGTACCCCAGGGATCCGTTTTAGGTCCACTTCTCTTCATCCTTTTTACAAATGATGTCGCCAAAATAATCGAGTCATTTGGTCTCTTGTCTCACTGCTACGCTGACGATCAGCAAGTTTATTTTTACTGCACTCCAAACGAAATCAACAGTCTCAAAATCCGTGTAGCTGAATGCCTAGAAGCAATAACTCGTTGGATGTCTTCAAACAAGCTGAAACTGAACCCATCTAAGACCGAGTTTCTCTGGGCGGCCACAAACAAACGGCAACATTTGGTAGACGATTCACCTGTTTCCATTTCTGGCAGCAATATTATTCCAAAGAGAACAGTTAAACTTCTTGGCGTTAATCTAGACTCGGACTTTTCGCTTAAAACTCAAATAAATAGGACAGTAAGCACCGGATTTTTTCACCTAAGACAACTTAAATCAGTTCGAAGAAACCTTCCTACAGAGGCAACAAAATTACTCATCAACTCATACGTAGTCTCACGTCTCGATTACTGTAACGGTATTTATGCTAGCCTTCCGAAATGTCAAATCGACAAACTTCAATCCGTGTTTAATGCAGCGGCACGGCTCATAACCGGGGTCTCTAAATATTCGCACATTTCAGAACACCTTCGCAACCTTCACTGGCTTAAGTGCCCTGAAAGAATCCAGTACAAACTGTGCTGGATGGTGTTTAAATCCATCAATGAAATGGCCCCACATTACATCTCTGAACTATGCGTCCCGGAAAACATTGGTCCAAGGCAGTCAACCCTTAGATCAGCAACATCATCAGCTCTAGGTAGACTGATAGAACCTAAACGAAAGCCAAATACTAAGTTTGGAGATCGTGCATTCGAAGTATCTGGGCCTAAGGCTTGGAACAAACTCCCTCCGGAACTAAGGTGCATAACAAGCCCAACAGAATTTAGGTCAAAACTAAAAACCTACTTATTTAGGCTCTCATACCCTTAAATTTAATAAATCTATTTGTATTATGTATTGCCTATAATTTATCTTAATCTATTTTCTTATTAGATTAACATCATTCGAAGCCTTCACAGCAATCCGTCGCTTAACGAGAGACTGAGACTTCATTTAAGAAAATAAATAAAATTCATGTACTACTCTGTACCGCCCATTAATTAATTTTGTTTTTCCCAAACACGTTCATTAAATAACATAATATATATCAAATAATTACTTTTCCAACAACATGTGTTCGCTATTATGTCCTCTGCGCGCAAACTGTATATAAATAAACATCTTTTAACTTTAATCTCAAGTGACCTACCAGGTAAGTATGGTCCTGTACATTTTCATTGAAAAAAAATATATATATAATAAAAAAAAAAAAAAAAAAAAAAAAATTAAAAAAAAAAAAAAATAAAAAAAAAAAAATAAAAAAAAAAAAAAAAAAAAAAAAAAAAAAAAAAAAAATACATGTACATTTACATTTTGGGCTGCACCGCGCTGGTTGTTCAGATGCATTGTACATAAAGTTTTGTATCGCTGATCAAAGAACCGGTGGATTTGCATCCATTGTTTTAGCCATAGGTTTTTTTATATTTTCTAGTGTGTAGTTAGAAGTAAGATTGTAGAAATTATTGAAATTTGTACAGCGCCCTTGAGGTGATTTTTCACAAAAACGGCGCTATACAAGTCATCCAATTATTATTATTATTATTATTACTTTTGTGATATATTACAAAAATTACATCAAAATAATGTAGATAAAAAGAACTTCCTAAAAATCACTCAAATCTATGCTTTCCACAATGGATTTATATAAAAAACAATGAATAAATATAGACTTCGAATATGACAGCGTTCATATTATCAAGCGGTAGCCATTTTGTCCGCCATCTTTGGTGCCCGGCATGTCATTGGCAATTAATTTGAATTTTTCAGAGTGGCTAAATGCTATCCAGTATTTTGTTATGTCAAGAACGAGAATGGCCCAAGCGATTCTGACCTTGTTCTTCATTCTTTATATATAAGGGGCAAAATCGCTTCAAAAATCCGGACCCGCCGGGGGTACTGCGGTCTGCGAGAGGTTAATAGTAGTGTTTACTTACCAGTGTTTGACGGCCTCCACAGTTGAAGGGTAAGGCTCTTGACTAGCGATCCAGAGATTGCGGGTTCAAATCCCATCCCGGAATGCGCAAATAAATTTTATTTGATTGATTTGTGTTATTTCACAATTTAATCATTTAAAAATAATATAAGGTATATTTGCGGCACGTTCCAGAGTGGAAGATACTCTCAGTATCGCCCTGGTGTAAGACCGTCTTTCAGAATTGAAACTTTGCTTAAAATGGCTTTAGCCGTGTTTGTTTACCAAATCTGAATAGCTAGGTACTTCCCCACCTTCATCCGCCTCATCTCACTCCCCTCCCATTATCCTAGAAATTGCACACAGAAAATTCTATGCAAATGTTATGATTCCAGATCTCTCTAAAAGTTTTAAAATTAATGCACAGTTCAGAATAGGATATGGATAGGTTAGGCTACATAATTGCTCTTTTGTTAAAATCCATATATAAATCAAACATTTAATTGTTTTTTTCTCATGTATTTTTATTTTCTATAAATATTTTATTATCTCTCATAACTAACTACACATTTAAAACCCATAATAAAACACATCAATTTGATTTATAAAACTTAACACACTTTTAAATATTTGTATAAATAAGTTGATCTAGATTTCTTTTATATTAAAGACACTTAACAAAATGAATTTCTCAAACCCTAGTCTATTTTATATATCTATATAATTATATCAACAGTTTTCTTTTTATTCGGCAAACATTCATAACAAACATTATTGGTTACACCGAAAATTTATTTTTGCTTTAAATATACAGTGAAACGCTCTTAAGAAGTTTTCCAAGGGACCTAAAAAATACTTATTAAGCAAGAAAACCTTATATGTGTGATAAATTGCATCAATTTATCACACATAAAAAGATTCTTCAATTGGTCTTGAAGGCAGCGAAAAACCAAACTTCTAAGAATGAAACATCCAAAGACGGTTTCACTGTATCATTCCTTTGGGGGCTCTTCTTTTATTTTTTCGATTCTTTAATAGAACAGAATTCCAGATAAAATATTTTTTTAGCTATCATGCAACACTTTTTGGCACTTTCATTGTGATTATACACTCTTCACTCTTTTACTGCCACCCTGTTATATTATATTTAGTATAAAACAATATCATTAAAGATAACTAACTAGTGTATCATTCAAAACTTGAGTCAAGAAAGTTATAGAATTGTCTAAGAATTAGAGGGATACTAATTATGAACAGGCAATGACATTTGTGTTGTTTCACTCTTTCATTAACGTCTTGTCGTAAGCCTGCCGGCAGGCGTGACAAAATTTTTTGTTTTTTTTTTAAATTTCGCTATTAACCCATATTGTAGAAACTGTATAAATTACAAGGTGAGAATCGCTTGCGTCAATATCTTTCATGGTGTAACAGTTGATTTGATTAATCTAGCTACTCTGAATATTTTTTAAATCTGTAACATTAGGAAATCACGCTTTTTCCCGCTTTACCACCTGTCAACTTTTTAAAGAAGTACCAATGTCATTAATTCTTCGAAAACACCTTAGAATTATTGGTTTTCATATCAGGTTTGTGTAGAAACAATAAAATCAATTCATATTCGTATAAATATATATTTTTTTGATATTTGTTTGCCGAATGGGAAATTTTTTTTTTCTTTCTATAGTTAGCTATTCTGGGATAACTTGTAATGATATTATCATGTAATATATATTATATGAATAATAAGATACGTTATCTGGTAAGCAGCAAACAATTGCAAAAAAAACAATTCCTTTGTTTTTATGTGGATATTTGGCCAGAAGTCATCAAGGTAATGTCTGCACGGTTTTTCGAAATATCTGACATTCAACATGTTAAATAATATGTGTATAATGATAATAATAATAAAAGTTGCATATAAATAATATGTACGTATATAACATCCAGAGCAGAAGATACTATCGGAATCCTTCTTTTGAAAGACCACCTTTCAGAAGTGAAACATTGCTTGAAATGGCATTAGACCTATTTTTTTGACTAGCTCTGAATAGCCAGATATTTTTCCAACTTTCTCTTCCCTGTCTCCTTCCCTTCCCCATTACCTTCAGCCTCAAGACATACTCCAATTGTAGATTCTCACTAGCTCCAAACGGAAGAGGCAGTTGGCATTCTTGACTCTTAAAAACCTGACACATTTTTCGTCAACTCGGTTACGAATTGGTCATTAGTTGCGTGCATCTCCTGAGATGGCTGTCAGTATCCTATTCCTAGCTCCCTCGGTGAAGATTCTATCCGTGTTGAGTAGATGCCTTATTGCTTGGCCTTTGTAGCATTGATGAGTTTGTAATAATAACATTTTAAGAGTACGGATATTAAACAAAGTAGAATTGCGTCACGTTGGAGCTCTGCAGCTCAATCTGCGCCATCTTGAACTGCAGTCGCTGCAGCCAACGCAGCAGTAGAGCGAGGTGAGGGGGCGGCGAGGGGGGCAAGTGGGTGCTCTGCCCCGGGGAGGGGGCCGCCAGGGGGGCGGGGGGCGGGGAGGGCGCCGGGGGGAAGTTGCGGCAGGTCTGGAGGCGCATCTGCAGGTGACCGGGTAGCTGGAAATAATACATAATTTTTAGCGATTCATGCCGGTATCAGAATGAGAAGACTTGCTACATATATTAATAAATACAAAATAAATGTACGATTTGATTTAAGATTTTCACAGCCACAAGTGTTAGTGATTTATTTTTGAGTTATTATGCCGTGTTGTGCTACCTCCTTCTTTAGCCGACGTTTCGGACAACATTATAGTGTCCATCATCAGGGCAGATATGTATACGTATTACACATTTGCCCTGATGATGTAGCATGGTCCGAAATGTTGGCTAAAGAAGGAGGTAGTGGAACACGGCATTATATCCCAAAAATTAATTCACGAATGAATATATTATTTAATTTATTTTTTTATTGAGTACAATTCCATCACATTGAGTATGCATGTCGTCAGTAGCGATGTCATCAGCTAGTAGCTGCTCATCTATTGCTGCACTTACCTGAATATGATGTGAGTAGAGAACAGGACTCCATAGAGGAAGGAGTTTGCTGAGGGCCATAGAGTTGCACTCTAGCAGGGCCTCCAGCAGACTGAGGAAATGCAGGTTGACAGTCTCAGCCAGCTGTTAAGTACAAATTAAACTCCATTAAATTCCTGAGGTGTTTTGAGATTTTGTCATCAAGTTAATGTCAGATTCACGATTTATTCAGAAATATTCCCATTTGACATTAATTTTCCAATAGATTTGCTGATTTTTAATTTATCCCAAAATGAAATACTGTTTTTTAAAACAGATAAAATACTCTTTCAGATTTTAATGATACAAAACGAATGTATGCAATTTAAAATAGTAAAATTTTGATTTCAAAAATAGAAGAATTTTTTATGATTGTTTTTTTCTTGTAAACTGTAAAAATATCCCTTTATCCGAAACTAAAAAAAATAATCGATTACATAAACTTATGGTAAGGGTAATTGACAATGAACTATTTTTTTATTTCATTTAAAAATAATTAATAAAAAAATTCAACACAAACTTTAACAATTCTTTCACAAATATACAAGCAATGGCGGTCTAGTCTTTTTGGAATATATTACAATTATTTGGAAATGTCTATCGTAAACTTATAAATGCAAAAACAAAGGTGGTGTCGTCACTTTCTGGAGACTGCCTAAATCACATATCTCACGGTAATACAAAAGGAGATAGAACGACTTTTAACAGTATGTCTTAATTTGTGCCGTAAAGTACAAAAAAATAAACCCTAATGCTATCGATGTACCTTAAAAGGTACAAAAATACCCAAGGAGTTAACTTCTTATCTGGCATGGTTGAGTATCCAGCGGGATCATGATGTATGTTATAGGGCTGAAATGCGTGGGGAGGGGAAGGAGATGGGGAAGAGAAAGGTTGGGAAGTATAATTTTTAGTGACCATATTTTTTTAAATGCTCATACTTTCTGGTAAATAACCAGAAATGAATAAAAAATTGTGAAATTGTACTAGCTATAAATATAAAGAAATATGCTCCAACATTTTTGTCACATTCTCGGGAACAACAAATACTGGTAATCCGAGGAAAGATTGATGGAAGATGTAGTAGCGAACGACTTGTTGTTTTTGAATCCGCTGTAAGTTTGCCCTGATAACAGCAAACCTCCAATAGGAATAGAATAAGGTATACGACTTACCACTTTGGAGTGTGAGACCAGCTGCAGGATGCAGGGGGTGACCTTGCCCCAGAAGTCAAACAGGATGCTCATGGTGAGGTAATAGGCCTCGGAGCTGGGCGGGTGGCTGCAGGAGCCCTGCTCCAGGTAAACGGTCCACAGCTGGCAAAGGATGAAAGCATGGAACAGGGAGCTCATGTGCAGCACAGAGGCCTTGGACTGCTCCGCGAAGCCCGCCATTATTACCTGAGGAGGATGGGAGAATTCATTTCAATTCGGCTGCCAACATTTCAAAAGCAGCAATTTATGCATATTTATGTACATCAAGAATGTGTTTAAAAGTTAAATAATAATTATTGTGGCTTAGTTTTGAAATGAAAATATGCATAGATCCAACCAGGATGTCATTTTACCCAGTAACTACCTCTCCCCATCCCTAATCACATCGCCTTGCCAGAAAAGCATTTTTGAACTTGGAACAATGACTAGCAAATTGGAGTCATTTTGTTTCTGGAAGCACAGAGAAGGAAAAACTAGGAATACCTTGGAAGCTTGTTGTCATTTATTAATTAAAAATAAGGTTTTTTTGACCACATCCAATTAAACAATATCATTTTATAATTATTTGTGTTGTTGTGGCGATAATACCTCGGGGTATCGCGGTGGAATAAACTATATCTATTTGTGATTGTGTTGTGTGCTCCTAGAGTCTAGAAGTAAATGATTGGTTTTCCTTCTTCCTTGTATCCCCACTCTTCCCAACACATATTATCACCCAATTCCTGCAAACAATATTTCGTTTAGTTTTCATTCATATTATTTACAGTCTATTTATCAAGTGCATCTGAAGCTGTAATCCCATGAGCAGTTGTGGATGCAACATTGGTATAACTATGTGTATATATAATTTTGTGAATTTTTTTTAGTAGGAGTGTCACGTGTGGATATTGATTAGGTTACCTGTATGTGATCGGCAATATGGCAACTGGCCTCCTGCGGCACGGGCTGTGCGTGCGGGGAACTCCCAAAGGCCCCCTGCCCCGTGTAGGGGTGCGGGTGTAGCGCGTAGTGGCTCAGGGACCCCACCAGCAGCCAGGAGAGCATGCGGATGTGGGACACACACTCAGTAAACTCTCTGGGACTGAAATAAAAGGAAAAATGCTTCCATTATGTGCATTTGTGCATCTTGGGTTGAAATAAAAGAATTACAACAGAAAGCAGAATATCCCAAATTTGATGTCATGATATTTATTTATTTTATATTATAGAAACAAACAGTACATTACAGTGATAAAAAGTTACAGATATTAAGTACAGACTCTTGACTAAAGATCCGGAGGTCACAGGTTCAAATCCCGGCGTGCGCAGATTTTATTTTATTTGATTGATTTGTGTTTTAATTTAAAATAATATAAGAAATATTTGTGGCACGTTCCAGAGTGGAAGATACTCTCAGTATCACCATTCAGAATTGAAACATTGCTTAATAATGGCTATAGCCGTGTTTAGTGACTAGATCTGAATAGCCAGGTAATTCCCCATCTTCCTCTTCCAAATCTCCTTCCCCTCCCCACTTACCTTCAGCCTCACAACATACCCCAATTGGGATGCCATAGTCTCAATGGCTCCAGACGTGAGCAGTTGGGACTCTTGTGAGGTATTCACATAAAAAAAAAGTATTTCCTGGGGGGGACCTATGATATGTTTCTTTGTAATGTCTTATTTGTGGAATGTATAATTAGTAATTACCGGCTGATGTGCGTAGCGTTTAGGTGTATGTGTGAGTATGTTTGTAGGTGTGAGGAGTGATGATATGTGAAGCAATATGAATATTACATACATATTGCTTCACATATCATCACTTACAAAAAAAAAATCTGATTTGGGATTTGTAGTTAAGTTTTTTAAACAGCCAAAAATTTGGGCGGCATTGTAAAAAGGTCTAGTAATTTGTAAGCACTAAGCAGATTTATTTATTAACAAATCAAAGAAAGGGAGACGGCCCCCCCACCTGACCGCTCCGCGCAATTTGGTTTGTTCCCCTCTCCCTGATGGGCTGGTCCATAAATTTGAATATGTAATGAACGAATAAAATGGTTGAAGCAAAATTAATTAATGTACTAAAAAATCAAATTTATTAACTTTGTTTTAAGTTTGTCGGCTAGAAGAAATATTGCAAGCACAGCTTAATTCTGTTTCAACTTTAGACATTTTAGATGATTATGTATAATGAATGTATTTATATTTTGACTATTGATTGACAACTTACCCCTGCTGCAATGCGGAGGGTGCGTTATACAGCCACGGCATGTAGCGAGCGATGGCTCTATTGTCCCGGTTGTTTCCTCGGGTGATCTCCAGCGCTACGAACTGGGCCATTCCACTCTTCAGCACCCCGCCGAGGGTGTCTTCGTTTAGGCCCACCGACGAGCCCTTGCTGTAGCTCTAGAAAAATGAGGCAAGAAATCACTTTAACGCAAAACTTTAAATAAATGGTTGAGGTGTAAAGAATACACCTTTCATTTTTTTTTTTTTTAAAGAAAGACAATATTCCCAGATTTTGAATAATTTAACAATTTTTTTTAAATCTCCTACTAGTCTACTTCGTCGCGATTGAGGACTTAGCCAGCCGAGGAATTGAACTCACGATGCCTGGGTCAGACCCAGACGTAACGCCAACTCACCCACCGACCGGTCAACGTTCTATAGATAATTTGTCTCCCTCATATAAAATCAGCAAAAATTATAAGTTTTGGCATAATCGGTTTGCACAGTTTTTTGATATTAAAGTCAATTAAATTTTATACAACCTAATAACCTTAATTTTATGATATATAAATAATTAAATTAAGTTAAATAATCAGTTGTGTACAATTTAAAACACATTTATTAGTAAGGCTGTAAATGTTTTGTGAATACAAATAATATCTGCTCAAAAATAAATATCCATCGTGAACTATGGAACTTTTTAATATTCATTTTTCTGTTGAAAAAATAGGTATGTACCTATTGTATATTTTTTGGGTGGTAATTGCTAGTGCTAATAAGAACAATGACAGAAAACAATTATTCTTCATAATGTATTCCAGTGAGCATTATGTTTTAGTGAGGATATAATTTATCAACGAACCAAATAATTATAATTTGTAACCTTAATTTTAGTGAGAGTATGGAAGTCAGCGAGGAACTCCAGAACATCTCCGATGTATTGCCGCATGCAGTCCGAAGCCCCCGTGCTGTACTCCCTGTTGTAGGGTCCATTGAGCTTCAGACAGTCTTCTAGCGCGGAGGTCAGAGGTAGCGATCCTCCCGCATCTGTATAAGAATATAACATAGCCTCACAATGTTTGAAAAACTTCCATTATCATCATTATAAGCAGAATGTGTTGCTTTTGCAATGATGAGGAATTGAACACACAACGCCCTGATAGGAACAAAATGTAATTGTCCACCCAGTCACTCACCGTTCTTACTCTGTTTATTAAAGAGAGTGCTGCATATATCCAATATCTTTATATATAAAAATCTCGTGTCACAATGTTCATCCGAGGTAAACTCAGAAACAACTTAACCGATTTTGATGAAATTTGCCTTACTGGGTGTAATTTGGCCCAACTTAAAAGATAGGATAGTTTTTATCCCGGTTATTGACCTCAATATTTATTATAGCGAATTAAATTTTTTTTATGGGACAATTACTTGTAAGTTCCATAAGTTTCTGACAGATGGCAGTGTGAGTTAATTTATTGATACAACTCTTGGTTATCTAGATTATGTAACCATCCAGTAGATGGCGTTGTGTTTTGTTAGCCACAGCAACGCGTGGGTGGATCAGCTAGTTCTTTATATAATTATGTACCTACCTTGGGTAGGTATAGGTATTCCATATTATTATTTTTTCACAAAGAGACAGTATCCATAGCTCCTGTAGTATCTTGAGGTGAGACTCTCAAGGAAGAAATTGTGGTTTCAGGGCAGTTTAGCACTCAAGCTTTAGGCCAATAATGAAGTTGTCTCTTAGCTTTTTTTTATTCCAATTAATGTGTATTGTATTTAAAGAGTTATCTTAGTTATACTTAAAATTAATTTTTCAAAATTTACAATAATGACAAAGTTAGAAGCTTTCAAAGTGAACATTGGCAAACTGTATGCAATAGTGTCCCGTGAAGTTACTTGCAGTGCTGTAGAACCGCTGCGCAAGTTCTGTGATGTCACACGCTTTTCAGCCAGCAACATTTTGACAGCTTAACCTCTCGCAGGCCGCAGTCGCCCTGGCGGGTCCGGATTTTTGAAGTGTTTTTGTCCCTTATGTATAAAGAAATTGTATTAAGAATAAGGTCAGAATCGCTTGGGCCATTCTCGTTCTTGACATAACAAAATACTGGATGGCATTTAGCCACTCCGAAAAATTCAAATTAATTGCCAATGACGCGCCGGGCACCAAAGATGGCGGACAAAATGGCTGGCTGCCGCTTGATAATATGAAAGCTGTCATATTCGAAGTCTATATTTATTCATTGTTTTTTATATAAATCCATTGTGGAAAGCATAGATTTGAGTTATTATTAAGAAGTTCGTTTTATCTACATTATTTTTATGTAATTTTTGTAATATATCACAAAAGAAAAGTTATAAAAATTTAATTCGTAAGAAAGGTGAGAACTGTCAAATATTTATGTCGTATTGAAAAAAAATATTTTTTGTATTCTGGCTTTCAACAAGTTAAATATCTTCGGTACTGTTTGATATTTTCCCAAACTTCTACAAGTTCTGTTCTCAGCATGCTCTAATTATGATAAATTTGTAAAAAAAAACATGAAATTTCGTTGAAAGAGACAGCCTCACAGGTTATCTTTCATTGTTCACCTTATTCGGTTGACAATAACCCAGCAATTTTAATGAAGTTCACCAGAGTTGTTATTGAATGTTTGGCGATGTCAGCTGATTCCAAAACTTTAATTCCCAAGGTCTCCTCATCAAGGCGAGACATTGGCACCACGCATAATTTGTGTTTCTTCGTCTATTCACATTCTAAAACATGCATACTACCTCCAACAACCGCTTGCATCTCCTACTCCCAACAGGTGACAGTGTCCTGTTCATAGCTCCATATTGAGCAGTTTAAAGCAAACAACAATATAATTTTAATATTTTTTACCTTGAAGAACAAAGCTAATCAGCATCAGAAAGTTCTCATCAGGAATGGTAGTCTTGAACTTCAAGGCCTGCACCAGTTCGTAGATGATCATTCGGCACATCATCAGCTTATCCCGCTCCTTGGAGAAGCTGCGGTTGCAGAGGAAACTCAGCTCCAGCAGGTAGTTGTATTGCAGCACATAGTTTTGGATGGCGTAGCTGATTATCTTCGAGAATGGATCCAATAAGCCCTGGAAATAAAACATTCATAAATTAAAGATACCTTCATGTCATCGTTTAATAGTTTCCCATCTATCTTGGAATGATAAAATGAAATTCCAATTCTGCATCGTAATAGTTATATCTGTTATGCGTGAGTTGCATAATGTTTTTTAACCTTCCAGCGGGCGCGTTGTCGTAAAATTTACGACAAATGCGCCTTATCACTTCCCCCAGTTTTACCTCTTAGTCGCAAGCATTGAGCTCCGAGTATTCAAGGGTCAATGTCTCTCTAAACTGCAGACGTGCCGGGTGTGCTTAGAAGTTTTTGTTGTTCATTGATATTTAAAAATTTCCGTTGAGCGTAAATTTCACAGCACATGCCTGAAAGTGAGAAAACACCAGAAAGCCTCAAGTAATACTGGACTACAACGAAACCAAAGGCGGAGTGGAAACAGTCGACAAAATGTGTGCCACTTACTCGGTCTCTAGAATAACAAAGAGATGTAGTTTGCTGTACTCTAATGAATGTCGGCGGCATAAATGCTTAAATTTTATACAAATTTGCCTGTCCAGGAAAGGTTCTAAAGCATTGATGAATCTTCCTAAGAAATTTTGCATTGACCATGGTAAAAGAGCATCTTATCTTCAGATCAAATATTTATATAAAGAAAACACCATTTAAATGGAGAAAATTTGAAGACGTAAAATTTGCGATATTCGCCCGCTCAAGGGAAATTACTCAGCGCGCCCGCTGGAAGGTTAATTTCATTGATTGAATCTTTATCCATCTGCTATCAGAAAACAAGACAAAATGCATGTAAAGAAAATTTTGAAGGATTCTTTCAAGGATGCTATTAATTTGTCTGCCTGACAAATTATTGTCTTAAATGGTTAATGGTTTGTAATGTGTTACATTTTTTCTGGTAGTGGTAGTTATGAGGAAAGAAAATTAGTTTTAACCTTGAATTGATTAATGGCTGGAACCTTCAAGATTGACACCATTATCCTCAGCAGAGGGATGATATCCTCAAATACGTTCAGCACCAGTACTATCCTGCGGAACAGAGTATCCAGCTGCGTCATGAGCGCCCCCATGGAAGAACCGGGGCCCAGCGCCTCCAGGGGCAGGCAGTCCATGTAGCAAGCCATGTTCTCCACGATGATGGGCAGCTGTTCCGTGGGCAGGGTCTTGCGGGAGTTGAGGAATTCCGTGAGGAGTTGAAGGGGCCCGGTCGGGTTCAGCTCATTGAAGTCGATGAGGGCTTGCGCTATGCTCTTGAAGAAGAGCATCTTTTGTTTTTCTGCACAAAAATATTTTTTTGTCTATTGTAATAATATGAAATGTATGTTATATTATAATATTATAAAGACAATGTTAACCACTCTCAAATGAAAAATGTGAAACCGAAAAGGCAGAAAAAGATTTGGACGCATCTGGGAATTCAACCTAGGACCTCTGCCTTGCCAGGGCATTGTTCAGACCACAGAGTTGATTCGACCATACCAACTTTCGCCATTTTCAACTGTATCATACTTCGACCGAGAACTACCCACATTATCTTCATTTTCTTAAAGCATATTTTTTGGCTGCTATCTTCATATGATTTTGTATCTGTTTCTATGTGATGTCACAATCGATTTAGCAGGCATTGAAAAATTAAAACTTTGTAAGTTATTATAACTATTAAAACTCACTTAAAATGAATATGCCAATATTTAAGTTAGAAGATTATTGAATTTTTTTAAATGGAAGGTGTTCCTTATTTGAGGAATAAATCTGTAAAGCGCCATTCAGACGGTTCACTAATCGTTCATTTCCGTATTTCATTAGGCCTAGTTTACTCGGAATGACATGTCTGAACATGAAATGAAACGAAAGTGCCGAATACTGCCGAATGAAATCTTCAAGTGAACCGATCCAACAATGTTGGATATTTTCCTTCGGCATCCTTCACTCGGCCGCGCATGCGCGCGGAAGAGAGCAAAGTGAAACGTCTGAACACCGAGTGAAATCTCAATCAGTTTGTCTCGCGTCCTGTACGGGAAGGACCATGGAAAGGCGCTATCACGTCGAATGCAAAACGTCAAAATGGTATTCGTTCGGCTAATTTGTTTGCTTTTGGGAACACCTCTCATATACATTTTTGGGTCTCCCTTATTATCCATGTATTATATATATTTTTTAATATATGTAAGATTATTAATTTGTAGGAAAATGTTCGTAATAAAAAAAGTAAAATCAAATTGTGTTATTATGTCATAAAAAATAAAAAGGTTTATAAGACGAAACAATACTGTTTTTTATATTTATTTTTATTTAATTGTGTCAACAAAATTTCGTAAAAATCGATGCATCTGACATGTTTTTCCTTAAAATTCGGGGCCGGACCGCGCTGGAAATCAAACGAATTCCAGCGCGGTTGACCTCGCTCGGCGACGCTGTGGTGGGAATGGGCGAGTGAACGCTTATTTCTATAGCGCCGTCTGAACATGGAATGAAACGAAGATGGAAGATTAGGCCGAAAAAACATGGCGTAAACCTTCACTCGAGTGAACTGTCTGATTCCAGCATTATCAAGTAGAAAATATCCAACCCATAAATGAATAATTATTGAAGAATGAATGGAAATTTTGGACATTTCATGTAAAGAAGATAAGCTTTATGTCGTTTGCTATTTTTAACATTTTGAGGATTGTTGCTCTTCCTCTTCTTTTTTCAGTCAACATTTCGTACAGCCTTGTAGAGTCCATTATCAGGGTAGATTTCACATCTATAGCACAACTAAAGATCAAATTTAATTATGGAGGCGGTTATGGATACCGCCGCAATGAGAATCATTTATCGGATAACCATAGGTCACCCCAAGTGATAACCTCTGCCAAAGGACACCCCAAGTGATTTGCTACATTTGGTAACTTAGGTGCCTTAGGTAACTTAGGGTTTATCAGGTGAGGTGTGTTCATATCTTGGCGGTGCATGTGCCTGTCCGGTTTGAGAGAGGCTGGTTTGGAAAGACCCTTTAACCTTCTCCAGCTGGTCTCCCTCGGAACATCGTCTTGCACCGCGGCGGGAAGGGTGGATTTATACATCCGTCACTCCTAGACACACTGACTTCTAGATTCCCACCAACCACTCATAAGACCCTCCACACAGTTTGCCCAAATATGACATAGGCCCTGAGGGAAATTATTTCCCTTATAGCCTCCTGTGTGGGGTTAATGCAAAAAGCGACATAATACTATTGGCCGTGTGGATCACAAATTAGGTTGAAGAATTTTTTCTTCATTTGTACTTGTATTTGAATGTCTTTGAAGCATATAAATTTTTAGGGTTTTTTTTGTGGAGAATTATGCAGACATGTAGAGTAATTGAATTAATAACCTGGTGCCCTCGTCTGGAAGATCTGAACGAAAACGGCGTTGGGGGCGAGCTGATGCAGCACGCAGCGCAGGAACTGGTGAGCCACGCTGACCGCCCCGCCCGGGAGGTGGACATTGGCCTCGCTCTGCCAGGGGTACATGGCCAGCTGGGCTATCCTGAACACAAAACTCATATGTGATTAATTACTCTTATTCATACTAACTAAAATTACTTAACTAGGCCCAGTTATATTACACAACTGTGGGGTCTTTAAATTTGAATTTTAAAATGTCAATAAAACAATCTGTGTGTGAGATATCCACTCAACTTTTTTTTATTTGAAAGTATATTTTATGGCAATAATGCCTTGATCTGATCTGACAAGTAGTAAGTCGAGTGGCAAGTAACTCGCTACTTGACTCACCAAAAAGTTTTCGCACTGCTGTCATTAGTAAGCGACGCGTCGCGACATAAAGGGGTGCAATGCAATAAAGTAATTACGCTAATTAAGCTGATTTTAATGGTTATTTTAGAAGAAGTGGAAGAATAAATTAGTGAGATGAAAATAAATAATCTATGGTCACAAAAAAAGATTAATAGCTGCAAAAATAAAGAATTTTAGAGAAGCATTTTCGCTCCAACGAATGAACTGCACATGTCAGTGCGCAGGGACGCGTGGAGTAGGACTCTACTCATCGAAAAAATAGAACCAAATGGATTCAATCTACTAAAGAGCTGACTAGCCTACTCTCCTAAAATATTGAGGTTAGGACACGTTTAGTTACCAATATATTTGCTACTCGACTAAAATACTCTCCCAGTCAGAACAAGGCTTAAGTGTGGAATATAACGTCTTTCAAATATTTCGTCTTGCTTGGTGGTGCACGAGCGATTTTAGGGCATGGTTATCTCGTGCGGCAGCGATGTGAATTAGCCACCGAGATCGTGCGATTTAATTTACACTTCTTCCTTTGGGGCTTCCTTTGGGCTCTTCTGGGCCTTTGGAATCTTAAATCGCAGATCTATGCAAATAAACCGCAAACAATTGACGCCTTCAAAGTCAACATAACAAACGCCAACCAGCAAATTCAGCCAGATTTATGTGACAAAGTCATTGAAAATTGGAACTCTTGAATCCGTGCCACCAAGCTAAGCCGCGGCCGACATATGAAAGACGTTAGATTCCACACTTATTGCTGTAAAATATACTTTCAAATCATAAGAAAAATTGTGTGGATATCTCACAAGCAACTTGTTTTAAATATACATTTTAAAATCGAGCTTCCTTATTAAAAGATCCTGTACATAATATTATTTATGCCATATTTGGAGATGCTAATTCTTTGAAACTAGGGTTGAATGACAGACCAAAGAAAAGATAGACATGTTGAAGAGATAGACATTCAAAATCTGGATATTATTTTGACGAGCTGGAACTAAACACTTGTGTGTTATGGTTTGGTGAACAGTGAAGAGATAATCTATGTCTTACTTGGATACAACTGTGAGTATTTCAGGAAGTAGTGGGGCAGCAGCTGCAGGCTCACGATGTACAAATGTGGCCAGGACTATGATGCAGAGTCCCAACTCCTCATCGCTGTATTCTTCCATTACAGTTCCACACTCGGCACCTGAATTCAGTAATAATATTCATACATATTCATGTAATCATTCAAAATTATTAATTGAGCCCTTACGCGGAAAAATAGTGTTATCAAAACATGTAATGCTGTTTTTGGGCAGATCCATTAAATTTTTTTTTCTTAATTTATTAAAATTGTTAGTTACATGTTTAGAGGATTTTAGGACCACCATGATGCCCGTGATGTGGTGGTCGATAAAATTAAATTATGCACCTACATATACTCTACAATGACTCAGACTCAGACGGATAACTCAGAATGAATTCAACTCAACACCTCCTTTGAAAAGTCATTAAAAGTTATGAAAAAAATATATAAAGTGCGTAAAGAAGTTTTACTTCAAAAAGGTTATAATAATGTGTTCATTGGTTCTGTTGAATTTATTTTGAATTCCGGCTTGTGATTGGCTTTTGTGGAGAGTGGTGATTTTCATCTAAATCCTATTTTCATTTCGAGTTTGCCATGATTTGCGGTTGATTTTTCTAGGGATCTGAAAAATCATCTTGTAGCTATGGAAATTGCGCATAGATTTTCATTTGTAACTCAATTTCGTAATTTTTGGAGAGTGGTGTTTTTGCTTTTAAACCCCACATACTTGTCGTTATTATGGTGATAATTTTTTTATTTTTGCATTGTAATATTTGCTAATATGTTGTAACTGAATTTTAAATTTTGAAAACTTTATGAAAATTTTTGTCAGTAGAAGCTGGAGTTGAAGGTATTATTAACCCACTTCAGGTGGGCGAAAACAAGGTAACCGTTCGAAAAAACAAAATTTGTTTTAAAATCGATATATGTATATTATTATAGAGATAATATATTTTTTTAATTGTTTCACTTCTTTTAAAGTGTCCCGTTTTGCCCGCTGAAAAAATGGAAATTTTATTTAGAGAGTAAGAAAAAAATCTTTAGAGAGTAAGAAAATTTATTTAGAGAGTAAGAAAAAAATCTCACGGTAGGGGGGGGGGGGTCCCACTAAATCTTACTTAATCTCACCAAGGGGGGGAGGGGTCTAAATTTAAAAAAAAACAGCTCACGTAATTAATTTATGTCCCCTTACAAAAAAAAAAAATTCGCTTTGGTACAGATCATTACTAAAAAAAAGAACAATTTACGCACCTCCAATGCCAAATATTAAGCTTTCTTTTTATAAAATATTCTTCCACACAAAAAAAGTCAAGGAGATAAGAAGATATTTTTTATTTTTTTTTTATTTTTTTTTATTTACAAAAGAAAATCATAAGTCTAATAATTACATAATTCTTTGGCTAATTACAATAAAAATAGTTTTTTTAACAAATCTACCCAATTCAATAAAGAAAAACATTTCTCGTGTTTGAATTGGGGAGTAGTGCCATTACAAAGGTAAGAGAAAAGTAGGTAGGTATTATATATAATTAACAAAGGTGTTAGGTACATGGATTAGATTCTAGCAGTTAGGTAGAGGAGCTGATAATGCTGTAAAAGCAGTACATAATATTGTGTTGTGACAATAATCCATTGGTAGTTCAATGTTGATGGAATATTTTTGGAGGATACGTTAAAAAATAAATATTTATACATATATATTTATTTTTTTTGTTTAATAATTTTGAAATTAAATAACTAATTATATACTAAAGTATTTAATATTATAATAAAATACTTGATCAATTGTAATTAATAGGTTACATGTAATCAGAAGATATATAAAAAATTATTCTATGAAATTTAAAATTTATAGTTATTGTTGGGTTGATCTATTAGTTGTTTGATTTGTGTTTTAAAGGCATTGTAATTTATTTCTGTTTTTATTTTATATGGGAGGGCATTAAAAAATTTTATACCTTGATAGGTATAATGGTGTTGATAAGCACTCGTTTTAAATTTAGGGATTTCTAAGTTTCCACGTGATCTTGACCGGTTGCTTATTTTTGTGAATGTTATTGAATCATTGAAATGATCTTTGTGGGTTTGTAATAATGAGTTTTTTTTTGAAGATTTTATTTAGGCTGAGAACTTTAAAGGAGTTAAATAATTGTGTTGTTGGAAATACAGATGGTTTTCGTAGGATGACTTTTAGAATCAACCTCTGTGCCCTTTCTACAGGCAAAAGGTTGGTTTTGAAAGTCCCCCCCCACCCGATTATACCATATTGTAGAATAGATTGTGCAAGGGAGAAATAAATAGTTTTAATCATACTAGATGATAGGATGTTTCTCAATCTAATGAACATGTAAATAAGTTTTCTTACTCTGGTTACCGTATTTTGGACTTGTTCGTTCCATTTTAAGTGCCTATCTATTATGATACCCAGGTACTTTATACTATTTTTGCATGTTATTGGTAAACAATTTGCATTGTCGCATTCATTTTTGTTTTCACACTGCGATAAATAGATTTTAATAGTAATATTTTTTTCAACATTTTTTTCTTTCAATGAGAAGGGGATAAAATATGTTTTCTCAGTATTTAGTGAGAGACAATTTAGGTCGAACCATGTTTTGAGAATGTTAATATTGATATTTGCCTGTCTCATGGTTTCCTCCCATGATTTCCCTTTAGTGATAACTACAGTGTCATCTGCATAAGATATGATATCTCCAACAATCGGAAGAGTGAACATTTGATTTACATATATAATGAAAAGGATTGGTCCGATAACAGTTCCTTGTGGTATGCCAAATGATGAGGTTTTGGGTTCACTTAGGGTATTATTTATTTTGACATATTGAAATCTCTCTTTTAGATAACTTTGAAACCATGATAGCACTCTTCCGTCTAAACCAATTTGCATTAATTTCTTAGTGAGTTTGGAATGTGATATGCTATCAAATGCCTTGCGGAGATCAATGAAGATTCCAAGACATTTTTTTCCATTATCTAACTTTTTGCATAATTGTTGACGTTAATTTAGCAATCGCATCCTGTGTGCTGAGATTGTCCCTAAATCCAAACTGGTTTGGGCTCATTATCTTTTTTTCTTTTATGTAATTGTTGAGTTGTTTTTTAACAATTTTTTCATAGATTTTTGCTATGTTTGATGTGAGTGCTATGGGACGATAGTTTGAGATATTATTTTTATCACCAGATTTAAAAACAGGGGTGACAATAGTCTTCTTATACTTGTTCGGGAATATACCCTTCTCTAGACTTTTATTTATTATGTGTGCAATTGGTTTGCTGATTTCCTCACGTACAGCTTTTAATGTTTTAACAGTTACATTGTCGTAGCCAGGGCTTGCTGATCCTCGTAAACTTATTACAGCGTTTTCAACTTCTTTATCAGTTACTGAAACAAATGTGTGGAAACCTTCTTCAAAAGCTGGGTTTAGCTCTGGTTGTTGAGTTTGTGTTTTGTCTATGATAATATTACTAGCAAGATTAGTGCCAACATTAACAAAATAATCATTAAAAATATTACCACAAAGTTTTGGGTTATTTTCTGTCTCAGTATTGATTCCTTGATGAGTAACTTCTTTTGGTAATTTTTGTTTTGTGCCTTTGTTGATTATTGTATTGATGATTTTCCAGAACTCTTTGCTATCTTGATCAGCATTTTTTATTTTATTACGAAAATACTTTTCTTTTGTTAGTCTTATTAAGAGCGCAAGTTTGTTTCGGTATTTCTTGTAGAAAGTAGTGATTTTTTCGTCGTTTGGAAATTTTTTAGACTGGTGATAGTATTTTTCCATATTTCTGATTGAAATCACTAATCCATGGGTCATCCATGGTTTTATTAATCTGTGCTTAGTATCCCCATCTTGTATCACATACTTATATATTTAAATGTTTTATACATATATGAATAGTTGGGACCCTTACAAAGACATTGGTGTACAATAATTGTATAAAAATATTTGACAGCAACACCTTTCCAGACATTCAAGTAGTACATTACAGTAGGCGTAAAAGGTAGAAATACCCTTCCTAATCAAAGTGTGTTAATATATTATATGCTTAGTTAGAAGTAATTTAGAATACAATTCCACTACTTGGTCCCCATACTATAAAGCACATCAAATAAAAATTGAGAGAGTTCAACATACATTTTTATGGTTCATTAATTTCAAACTCTCCATACCCATTGAACAAATCAATTATGATAAATTAATGAAAGGACTTAATTTAACTGACTTATCTTGTAGAAGAAAAAAGAGCGATATGGTACTTTTATTCAAATTAGTTAATGGCACAATTGACGCACCTGACTTAACAAAACTAATAACATTCCGAGTACCAAATCTTAACACGAGGCTTCCAAAGCTGTTCTTTGTTTATCCTTCGAAAACTAACTATTTCATAACTCCCAATCCAAAGACTACATAGGCTTGGAAATAAATTTAGTTCAATTAATATTTTCGTTTATTCATTACCTAAATTTATTTCTGAAATTTCAAAAATTCTGTTTCCCTTTACTAAACTATTATTTTTGTATTATGATTATTGTAAAAGCCCCAATGGCGTGAATAAATAAATAAATAAACATTATAGAAGTTGATATACTTACATCTTTCTACCATGCAATCATCTCCAATCCGCTTCCCGCTCTGTCTGATATCGGGTTGGGCGTGGCACGCCTTTTGCGTGTGGCCGTCCATGTGGTGGGCGGCCGAGTCCTTATTGAGGCCCCCCTGCCACATGAAGCCTGGGCCCCCGTGGCCTCCAGAGCCCCCCGTGCCACGGCCTCCTTCGCCGGGGCCGGTCCCCTTCTCCGTTACGCGGGTGCGGTGGCGCTGCCACATGTTGCCGTCCTCGCGATATGGACCTGAGTAAGTAATGCAAAATGTATTATACACGAGGTGTCGGAATACTCGTGGTACAGCAAAAAATGAGATCATCTGCAGCATATGCTTAACATATTTTAATAACTCAGGTACGGGCCATACGTCATTCCTATGTCTATCTATGTTAAATTATCGTGAAAACAAGCTTATGTGTCCAAGCGGTTAAATAAAAATATTTAAGATGAAGCAATGCCAAATAATGCAAAATCATACAACATTATGTGTTTTTGGTTCGAAAATTTGATCGCTTAGAAATATTATAGATGCTTCAATTAAGATGAAGTTTTATGCCAAATCACTATTTAGATTTAGCTAAACTACGAATTGGTTTACATTTTGAATAAGAAAAAATATGTTTTGGATACATTGAAGCTTTTCCTACCTTTTCAACTAATGGAATTAAAATAAAATTATTAATAATTACATTACAAAAAATTTAAGCGCAAAGCACTAAATAATTTGTTTTTTCATTAGATAAATATGAATTTATATAAGACACAACTTTTTAAAAATAACCCTTTATGGCTAAGATTATTTTTGACTTTATTGATTGACTAACTTTTTTCAATCTTGTAAAATTATTCATAAAAAAAATAAAAACAACTTTGGCGCTAATTTCCTCGCGCAGATAATACCAAAAATATGCGGAGTTTTCAAGGGGTAAGAAGTAAAATATTTCTGGCGTTTATATTCATCTTGATTAAATGCAAGAATTAAACCTTATTTTTATGGACTATGTGCATTTTGTATCAGTTATAGGCTGCGGTGGCGAATGGATATCCCTAGACTACTTTACTCGGTTCCCGTGAAATCGATTTTAAATTTCCTTGTTATTATAATAAACAATGAGTAAGAAAGGAGTATGCTTTTTAAGGGCCTTTATGAAATCAATCTATAAAAAACAACCCTCAAATACCTTCTCCAACCTTTTCCTAAAAGTATTTTTAAATCCCTCCCAAAAAGAGGCGGGGAATCCAATTTCGAATTTTTTAAGAACTAGAAGTTCACCTTAAATAGGACATATACTTACCAATTTTAGAACATGCCTAAATTTGCAGATAGAACTATATGCTACCAGCTAGGGCATAATAATACATCGCAGAAGGTTCTAACTACATTTCCTTAATGCCATTCCGAGATAGGGCCCTATTCTAATAAATATTTTCTTGTAAAATATGTTTACTAAAATACTTTACACAAGATTGAACCTCAAAATCAGAAATTGTTAAATAGATTATGAGAATTTGTCTTTGCAAACTTTGCCACCTCATGGTAATAAGGCGAAATTAGAACACTATCCAACTAAATTGACGAATTATATTGTGCGTCATAAAAACGATCAACTATTAGATACAAACAAAATGCCAATTGCAAAAGTGGTAAGTGGAACATTGGCATCCCCGTTTGGGAAATGTTGTGAAGCTGAAGTGGATCTGACTTTAAAAATAAATAAATCGATTCAAACCAAAAATTTTAAACTTCAAAAGTGTGCAAAAATAGTAGCTTAACCATAACATTTTTAAGAGATTTATTATTCTTATACTTGCTCAGGGATCAAAAGATTGATAAAAAGTATTACCACTTGTAGCAGAGAGCGGAGGCGCTGACAGTGGAGTCTTCACACTTTCCGTAGAGCCAGCATGAGTTGCAGTAGGCGGTGACTCCAGGAGGGCCACTTGCTTTATCAGTCTGCGGGGACTTGTGCCACGGGATCTAAAAATGTAACAATCAATCAATTACTTTGTTTTTTTTTATTGGTGACTGGAATTCGCTTACCATTTCATAATTATGCAGTGCCGTTCCTCATCCAGAACATATTTGTATTTGTGAGAAACAACACGTCCATTCCTGTCATGGTGGTCTAATTTTCTTCCTTCTTCCGTGTTTTGGCAATCCTAGGAAGGCATCATCTACTTGCTCTGTGATTGGTTGTTTTTTCTGTCACCGGCAGTTGGCGTCACGCGCCAATGGATAAGGAAGGCAACATAACAAGAGTTTTAATGGTAGGTAAAACTCAACTCACCTGGAAGAGCCTTCTCCTGAAGATTGCCGAGCTAGAGTGTCTTGCTTCATCATTGGGGCATCTACTCTTGAGCGATCCTTTTTGCCAATAGTATCTGAAACATATGACAATATTTTCAAAGATTTTTAAATATTGAAATATTACATGTATTTCATACTTATACATTTTCAAAAAATACCTAAAATGTCTTTGAGGATGCCGTGTAAGAGTTTTTTTTATGAAAAGGAAGTAGTGATATGACCATTTTGAAGAGTTCAATGTTGTAAGAAGAAAGAAACATAAAAACCAAAAAAAAATTTACATATTTTATGGACAGACATTGGCCAGAAGTCGTAAACTTATGAAAAAACTTACAAGTGTAAAGCTAGCCTAAGTATAATATAATATATCGTTGTTGCATATTTAATATGAACAATGTGACGATTTTGACAAAAATTAGTTAAATATACAGTTATTCTTCTTTTTTTTCTCCATCTTCTACAATATGAGCCATGTTAAAATATCAAATATTTAAGGCGATAGAAAATAAACCATGTGACTATTTATTTATACTGGGTTTTTACAGATGTTCGCAATTACGTGAGAACATCCAATTATAAAAACTCGGTTATTGTACAAATAGAGACATACAATTACAAAAAACTACAATTACATACAATTAAATACAGATACATACAATTAAATACAGATACATATAATTAGAAAAATAAAAATAAGTAATAAAAAAATTAAAAAAATTATACAAGCTCCTCAAGTAACACATATTACAATGAGAGGCAAGAGACATTGAAATCACGAGAGGCATGCAAAGAGAGACAATTGACACAATATAATTAGTTAAACATATTTTTTAACAGCGCCAGAACTTTTTTCTGAATCCGTAAACGAACGCATATTATCGACGAAAATATCTACTTCAGCACACTCTATCTTGTTATATAGTCGACACATCTGGGTCAGAGGGCTAAAGTAGGCTATATTATTTTTAAATGTATTCAGGTGAAAAGTGTTATGGCGTCTTAAACAATGGAAATTGGGGACATTTATTTCAATATTGCTAAGACATAGTGTAGTATCAAGATGGCCGTGAATGATTTTATGTAAACATATTACAGCTGTCAATTGCCTTCTAGTTTTAAGTGTATCAATCTTGAAGTAATCACGACGTACGATATGATCTAAGATGGTCATGTAGTCCACATTTAAAGGATAACATTCTTAGCTATTTTTTTTGGACTGACTCTACAATGTTTTCATATTTGCAGTAATGTGGATTCCAAATAGTGCTTCCATATTCAAGTTTACTTCTAATTAAGGCATTGTAAAGGGTCAGAATTGATTGGGGATCTTTGAAAGGTTTACATATTCTGTGAATAAATCCCATAATTTTTAATGATTTGCACTTAATGTCGTTAATGTGTACATCAAATATGAATTTGGAATCAAGAATGATTCCTAGATCTCTTATTGATGACAATCAAAATAGTACATAATAAAAAAAAATAATATCATATCCTCTGCATATCACTTCACAATTCAATTACCTTGGTATGAACATAATGTGAACATCATTTGAATAAATTTATTACTGTCAAATTTGAATAAATTTATGTTAAATATTTTGACATAAAATGGTATTTGAATATGAACCATGTGAGAAGAACTGTGCATATAATATGAATTATGTGAGAAAAACGCATAAAAATTCAATTTTATGGCACAAAATAATTAATGTTTGCCATAAATATATTCTTATAATGAACGAAATATTTTTTTCCTACTTTGTCCATAAATAGAATTGTCATTTTCCGTTTCGTTATTTTTTTTAAACAGTTTTTATCGATTTTCTCAGAATGTACTCAGTCTCACATGGTTCATATTCTATATAACACAGGGACATCCCTAGCATGGCGGGCGAAATAACACAATATGTACACTATGTATAAAATTCTTTAATAAATAAATAAATAAATAAATAAATATGCAACGACGATATTGTACCTGCTGGCATACACAAAGCCTCTCTAACTCTATCCACCAGCATATTGAAAGCAGGACCACCGTCCTTATTGCTAGGCGAATACTGTCCGATATGCAGAAGTCTCTCGGGGGCCGGGATGTCAAAGTGGTGACCTCTCGGGTGCGTGGGGACCGGCTGAGGGGATGTGGCCTCCCCTCCGTCACTAGACGGGGGCTCGCTGGAGCCGCAGGAGAGCACCTCCATCTTGGAGAGGGGCGACTCAGGGGATGCGTATGCAGCTACAATGTTGTATTCATATTTAAGTGGGTTACTGCGGATGTTTGTCGACGCTGTCGGGAAAACACATCGGTCGAAGTAATTAATGATTTGCATGTGAATGGTAAGCTAAGAACTATTTTTGTGAACTACGAAATTGTTCTTGCAGCTCTTACATTTATGCATTTATCAACTAGAGCGATAGAGATTTGCGGGTGTTACGTTTTCGACTCGGCCGCGCACATTACAAAAATCATACCTCATATTATAGTGAATTTCACTGTACAGCGAAACCCTGTTAAGAAGTTTTCGAAACGACCGTAAAAAACTTCTTAAGCGGAAAAACCTTATATGTGGAAAAAATTGGGCCAATCTTGGGCCAAGGGACCCTAAAAATCAAATTCACAAGGCTAATTCGTTCGGTTTTCGGAACAACAACTCATATAGGCTTACTATCATGGTTAGAAATATGAACTAAACAGTGTTAGCAAGAGAAAATACCCCATTTTATATTCAAAAGTTAAAGTTAAAAGTTAATCGTAAAATAATTCAAATGTACACCTTTATGAAACCAAAATTTCCCATAGCAATTTGAAAAAAAATTATGAAATTCCTTTACTAATTATTTTAATTTTTTTTCGTTATCAGTAATTTTAGTTAGAAAAAACATGAGTTATTTTTTAAAAAATTCTGTGTTTGCATTTAAAATCTTTATATTTAAAAAATTATATTTATTTCGAGTTATATAATTTGAAAGCGTATTTCATCACCTTTCAAAAATAGTTTTTAATTTTCTGAAACGTTCAGAAATATTCCATTTATTTGGATTTTATTGCAAAGCGGAAATATTTGGACCTTCCAACAAAATAAGACATGAGGGGTTAAGCATTAAAACTTTTCAAGAGGGTACGTCTTAAGAGGGTTTCACTGTATTTACATCATAAAGATCATCATGCAAATACAATAATAATAAAAATGTTTACTTACACATTCTGGTTGCAGAGCCAATGGGCAGCAGCCTCTCCACATTGGGGGCGGTGAGGGGTTTAGTGGAGTTTCTGATATCCATGTGCCACGGTGCAAAATGACCATCACCGTTGATCCCGTTGGAGGAGGGGGCTGTGTCAGGAGATGAACTGTCACCCGTCACCGGAGAAGTCACGGAAGATTCTACGTAACCTGGAAAGCATTTTACCATTCAAATAACTACATATCGACGGTCCCGAAGAACAATGTCGGGTGTGCGATTTTGTAGTTTTGTAGTAGAGCTTTTTAATGTTTCGTTTCTGCATTTTTACTGTTTTTGAGGTCAAGAAATATAGTTTTGTTTTGAAATTTTGCATTTCATTCAAAATTCCGAAAATACAGACCTTTAAATCAACAAAATAAGCCAATCAATATGCCAACGAAACGATTTTCAATTTTTAGCAGATCCAACATTGTTATTCGGGACCGTCGATATTATTATATATATGACGGTAAAGTTAAACTTTTGACTGGCAAGTGTCATTTACCGAAAAAATAAGGCATGCATCTTTTTTATCACATCTCTTACAATGATACCTTCTCTCATAAAGAAAAAAAAAATTTTTGAGAAATTTCAGTCAAGTAAAGTGAAAGTTAAATGAAACTATTTTCAGCTCACACCGTCATTTCCGAAATGAGCTATAAAATTTCTAGGTTAATTTTCAAGTCATTTCCATCATGAGAATTTATCTCCAAGAGAGTGAGTTTTTGAGAGAAAAAAATGTTCAAAAGAGTGAGATGTTTTTCACAGAAAAAAATTTAAATTGTATTTGTAGTGTGTTATTATAAAATATAAAACTTTAAAGATACCTTTATAATATCAAATAGCCGAATTAGTCAGATTTAATAACAACAAAAAAAAGATTTAATTTTATTAATTGGCGAATTTCTACAAACACCGCCGCACGGTGTACGTCCATACTCCTTTTTGCATATTTTTTTACGGTGCGGCCATACTCTCCTAAAGTAAGCAGATAATACGATACCTGGTAGACATTTCTGTCTGCCGAGAGACTTTGGTGATCCGTGAGATTTTTCTGGCACTTTATCAGAGATCACTTTAGGTTTGCTGCGTCCAAACATAAATACATACTTACAACTTGGAAAAAAATATTTGTACAGCGCCCGTGAGATGATTTTTTACAAAAACGGTGCTATGCAATCATATATTCTTAATTATTTATTTGTAAGAAACAAACTACTTAATTATATATTACAAAGATAGAATATGTCATAAGAAGTTGATTAAAGATGTACCAGTAAAGTTTCTTATTATTTTTATTTATTTAAGCTTATAATCCAGCAGGACTGGGGGGATAGTGAAATCCCAATACATTCATCGTGGAAATACTGCCCTGGGGTGTAACTTTGACTCACTCGACCATGACCTCCTCGCAGTTCCCGTACATGGCCTGTTTGCGGTGTACCTGTCCAGTGATGCTGCCCCCGATGACTTGGATTGAATGCGTTGCCTTGGTGGTGTCCTGATTGTTAGGGAATAACTTTGACTCACTTGGCCATGATCTTGTTAGGGAACAACTTTGACTCACTTGGCCATGATATTGTTAAGGAATAACTTTGACTCACTTGGCCATGACCTTGTTAGGGAACAACTTTGACTCACTTGGCCATGATCTTGTTAGGGAACAACTTTGACTCACTTGGCCATGATCTTGTTAGGGAACAACTTTGACTCACTTGGCCATGATCTTGCTAAGGAATAACTTTGACTCACTTGACCATGATCTTGTTAGGGAACAACTTTGACTCACTTGGCCATGATCTTGTTAAGGAATAACTTTGACTCACTTGGCCATGATCTTGTTAGGGAACAACTTTGACTCACTTGGCCATGATCTTGTTAGGGAACAACTTTGACTCACTTGGCCATGATCTTGTTAAGGAATAACTTTGACTCACTTGGCCATGATTTTGTTAGGTAATAACTTTGACTCACTTGGCCATGATCTCCTTGCTGTTTCCGGACTGGCGGATGGTGACCTGGTTACAATGGACCTGCCCCGTGGCGCTGCCCCCGATGACTTGGATTGAATGAGTTGCCTTGGTAGGGTCCTGTTTGTTAGGGAAAACGGCCTTAGGGTGCTCGGATTCTGTGATGGATTTAGCAGGAACTATCTTTGGAACCTGTGTACAAAATATGAATTATTATGTCATATTCGTAATTTTTCTCAAATAGTTTCTTTTTGCTTGTATTTATCTTATATTTTTCGTTTTTCTATTTATGAATGTTATGTGCTGTAACCAAAGATATTTTCTATCAAAATGCTGGTCGGCAGGTAGAATTAGATTTTATAAATAAAGGCCCTGAAAATCTTAATATTGCGATGAGATGGGGGTGACAAAACAATCAAAGTACAGTTTTTTAACTGTTAATTCATGGTGGAATTCCATTGTATTAGATATGAAGTTAAACAATTTTTTCACTTTGTTCCACTTGTTTATTTACACCAGGACCGGTTTCGTCCTACTACGGACATTTTCAGACTGGTCTGTATATCTAATCAAAGTACCATATGCTTTATGGAGAAAGCTAGAAGTTTTGGGAATTAAGCAGAAAATTATTAACAAACCCACTAAAGGCTCTGATAAACAAGCAACTTTTGTTGTCCTCTTCTTAAAGTCACGTGTGAAAGAAGAAGATGGCAATACATTTGCGTATAAAGTTACTCGTTTACCAGAGCCTTAAAATGAATAAACAGGGTTGATCTGAATATTTTTGCACTTATGTAACTACATTCGAAGATGACTTCCATTGACCCCATAATTTTTTTTTAAAGTCACATTTTACTCCTAGAATTTATACCTATAAAGGCCAATAAAATTCATGTTTCAGACAGAAGAGCAAAATTCCTGTCACTTCACATAAAAGACCGGATAGTAGAAACCGGAACTGAATTTGTAATCTCGATCTTGCTGCTTTATGGAGTAAAGGAAATTAGACAAAAAGGCCAAAACTCAGGATGTAAGCCCATTGCGTTATCAGCAACCGACCAACTGATGTATATATATTTTCATAATATAATACGTATATTCTTTATTTACCTGATTAGACATTCCAGACACAATCCTGCCCGCCGCTATTGGCACATTCTTCTTGTCATTGACATTGATGGCATTGGCAGCTACCACCTGGGCTGGCGTACCCCTCGAAGTGGCGATCTGTGCCGTGGCAATGTGCTTCAGCTGCTGCTGGTCCGTGGCAGACATGAGGCTGGAGGTGACCATCATGCGAACGCCCTCTTTCACGCCCCATTTATGGCTTTCACTCTAGAATTTATTAAGCATGGTTATACTTAAAACTCTGTAAGAGGACTATTACGATATCGACATAAAACCTTTAATCTAAAAGACCACTATACACGGTGTCCGGAAACTCATAGTACAAGCAAGAAACTGGTGTGTCTATATCACATAGGGAACCCAAAAAAACTAACTAACTAACGAAACTTAAAAATTTCAGCAACTAGAGGGTTAAAAAAACTTTTAGCAAAACTTTTAGGGTCGATGCTTCTGCAGATTTTAAAATACATTAAACAGCTGATAATAACACCGTAACAACCATTTTGACCATTCGACATTCAGATTTGACCTAAAAAATTCCAACTTTGGTCTCGATTTATTCGAAAACGAAAGCTCAAATCAAAAAAAGTTGTACCACAAAATCGACTCTAAATGTGATGTAGATTCACCAGTTTCCTGCTTGTAATACGAGTTTCCGGACACCATGTATAAGGGCTAAAAGGGACATTACATAAACTTAAAAAAAAAGAAAATGTGAATCACCTGTAAATCGCCCATATTGACAATGTTCCCACATTATGTTGACTCCTCCCATCATTCTCCCCCTCTCGAAAATCACCCCTCCCACTATCTCCACCTGATAAAATCTAATCATTTCTATACTTGTATAATTTTTTTAAGACTGCTAGTGGATGACACGGATGTGTGGAAACCGGTAGCAGATAAATAAAAATTAAGTTACAAATCTACGTGTGGAATAAAACTCTTCAAAAACAAAATTTAACAAAAAAACTTTTCTTACGGAAGAATCTTCATCACTGGCCAGGAACCACAGCGGCTTCATGCCCATGAATTTATCAGAGTGTTTCTTCTCCTGCTTCCCTTCCACCCCACGGCTGGCCCGGGGCCCCTCCAACATAGCAGCCGCCTGCGAGATGGTGTTGCTGCGCGCCCCGTCCTGCTTGCTTAGCAGCTCCTCGTAGTGGCTGGTCTCGTCGAAGGAACCCTGGATCAAAATAGAGTTAAACAAATTACAAACAAATTCTGGGAAAATTAGAGCTCTTTTAGTATTCCATGGGCGGAAAAATAAAAATCTTAAGGGTGAAAACTTTTTTTTTACTTTGGTAAGTAATAAGTTAGTTTTACCTACCGATAAAACTTATACATAGTATGCCTTACCATTTTAAATTCCATCGCTGGTGTTTTGAAATAGCTCTGAATTTATAATGAAGGGCAATTAATATTATTTATTATGAAAGGAAAAAGGGCTTCCTTCATTTCCCGCTTTTAATAGGTTAAGAAAGAGACGCTTAGATTATTTGGGCATGCAGAGCGAATGAAAGTAGAAAGGGGTGTAAGGAGAATATATGGTATAGAATATAGAAGATGTCGGGGACGCCAGAGGAACACATGGCTTGATCTAGTGAACATATTCGACAATATATGAATGTGATTGAAGCAAAGAGTGTGTGCCAAGACAGAGTTGTGTGGCGGTCCATCGTCTCTGAGAAATGGCTTGATGGTTAGTTGGTCATTAAAGTAAATGTATTAACCTGAGCAGTGCTCCCGTGCACCGTGCTTTCAGACTTATCACTCGTCTCCGGTATGGCCACCAGCTCTGACTCGATGCTCTCCTGGTCGAGGCTCCAGTGCTGGTACTTCCTGGGTTTGACGCTCTCCTCCCAGTGCGTCTCCATGCCGGGACCCGGAGACTTCTGGTGGTGCAAGCCCACCTTTACCACAAGGGGTTTGGGCACCTCCGCAGAGTACATGGGGGACAGGGGAGGGGTCTCGAAGCGGTCGGGAGGCGGCTGGTGCTCTGTCTCGGCCCCCAGGGAAGGCTGGCTTATATCTGGATCAGAAAAACATTTTATCATTGTGACTATAAATACATCACATCTGCATCAGAAAAACATTTTATCATTGTGACTATAAATACATCACGTTATTTAATTGTACTGTAGCATAGGGAGTGAGGCGAACCCATCGCTCAGGGAGTCGAAAAACGACCTGCAATAGCCATCTAAGGCAAGGTGTTAAAGTCCATACTCAGGCTGAATGGTCACAAATGGTGCCTCTAAGATACATGATCACATATCGGAGTATTTAGACCTTATCCCAACACTCAGGGCTCTGCTGGTTACAAAAATACGAAAATTTGTATATTTTTGTAAACATAGCAAAATACTCATTTTTCACCTAAAAATTAGGCACGTATTTCGAATTATCGCAAATGACTATTTTTCATACTCTCATTCTGTTTCATGGGTCATTTATGAAAAGCTGAAAGTGGTTACAGGCAGAGTCCTAAGTGACACTACTATACTATATATTTATCTGGACGTATCCCAACAAATAAAACATAAAATATATTCAGGTAAGTACCTACCATTCTTTTTTATAATACTAGCAACTTCAAAGTGAGGAAAATCTAATTTTAAACTTGTTTAGTCTTTGGATATGCTTTCATTTTCAAACATTTGGAAATTTTGTAAAAATTCATGTATATAATTTTTTTCTTAGTAATGTGAATATCATTTACCTCTGGACCTAGTAGACTGTGCCATGATGACCATGGGTGGAATTCTCTTGCACTCATGATGCTGAGCATCTAGCGTGTTGATGACGATCTTCACCAGGGACTGCAACTGTCCACAGACTGGCTGCTGGGCGTACTGGTACTAAGAAATATCTTAATATTAGACTCTAGCTAGACCATTGATTTTCAAAGTGGGGGGTGCGTCCCACTAGGGAGGCGCGAAGACATGTACAGGTCGAATTGGGGAATTAACACTCCGGTCGCCGAATTGGGGAATTTTCAAGTAATTGATTTTAGTTTTAGGGATAAATATTTTTGAGAGCTGGTAACACTGCACCTCACTTCCCGCACCGCACGCGCCTAGCGAACATATTTGTTAGAGTAGTGAGTGACAGGTTATTACTTCCTGAGGGGAGGCGTGGGCATATTCATTTTAAGCAGTAGGGAGGTGTGATACTTATAAGTTGTATAAGTTGTATAGTTGATACCTATGGTTGACTTTGACCATAAAAAAAAGTTGTATGAAATTTTCTGGCTCCGCGGTTTTGGCTCTTAGAAATAGCCAGCAATTTAATTCTGGGAAGGAAAAGAGTATGAGGAGTGGGTAGGAATCTGCGGGTCAATGTGTCCAGGACTGACGGACGTGTGAATCCATCCCTCCCACTGCGGAGCAAGGCGATGGATCGAGAGTCCGGCTGGAGAGGTCTCTCTCAACCAGTCTCTCCCGACCTGGCCCGCCATGCGGTTTGTGGGCAAACGCATTCGCCACCAAGACCTCAACCTTGTATGCAGGACCCCTACTAAGTCACCAAACGTAGCGAATTATTTGGGGTGACCTATTTATATATATAAAAATGCCGATTTCGACATTAAAAAATGTACATATATAAATATGATATATATGTAATACATATAGATATGTAATACAAAAAATAACATTTATGAGCACAACACATAGGACTAAATATGTACATTTAGTATTGAGTATTTAGGGAAACTCTCCATCTATAATGTAGGGGCACGCAGTGCCACTGGATAACAGGCTGGACGAGAGTGTTCTCGGATTTCTGGTAGAGCTGACTTGTGTCGGCCCCTCTGTGGCGCATCAAAGCAGCGCATGCAACCTTCCCTCCGCTATGAGATTTGAAAGAACTCAGTTATCAGGAGTAAATGAGAAGTTACCTTGTACAGTAAAACAAGCAGGGACATCAGCCAGCACCTCCTGGAATGGGTCTCCAGCTGCCAGAGTGAGAAGGAGGGCTGCAGCTGCGACAGTGAGAGTGAAGACGGAATGGAGTTGGAGGGGCAGGGACTGTACAGCAGCAGCGAGATCACGGAGCTGATGAGGGACCAGCCCATCACGTGGTTCTGATCCAGGATCTGCGGGAGGTTGGCCAGGAACACATTGAACACTGATGATTGTCTGAAAGAAATGAATATGATTATTTATTTCTTTTTATAGTCTCCATAAAACAGTTATACACCAATATATTACAGAGATTATAAATTTATAATACATAATGACATTTCTGTGTTACACTTTAACAAGTCTTCACCAACCTATACACCTCTGAAAAAATCAAAATTTGAGTTATATGTAAAAGTGCACCCTCTATCTGGTACATTACTGGGATTACTCTTCAACACCACCAAATCAATTATAATGCAGAAAACCTTGTATTGACAAACTGGATGATAAAAAGCGTTGTCTAAAACCCGCATAAAGGAGTTTAGTGCACTAATGTGGAGGTTATTTTGGAGTTATTTATTTATTTAGAATTTACGGCACTAGTGCCATTTACATACATAAGTTTTTTTTTTTTATACACAGACATAGATAGTACAGTGAATTTTACATTTTGATGAGTGAAAATTATATATAATTATATTGAAACGTAACAAATAAAATAATACAACTTTAAGAAAGATGGAAGCAAAAACAAACCTGTTATACAGTAACCTCATTAAAATGTTTAATTAGTGTAGCTTTATACTTCACAAGGGGTATATTAAGAATATCGGCGATTTTAGCATAAAAGTTACCAAGTGTTTGCAACCTATTTATAACTGAGTTATATCCTGAGATTGTGGTATAATTGTCACAATAATACATACTAGAGGACCTCGATCTAATGGTAGGTACATGAAATTGAATCAACATTAATTATGCCATTTAATCTAAAAGTAGTTGCTGATATATATCTAATGTATTGGTTCCAGTCATACTATAATTATATCATCATAAAAAATGTAATAATCACAGGTGCAACCTTATTCATACCTAAGCCTATACGGTGGTATATGAAATGTCCTCTCAGTCTGGTTAAACCCCAACAGCAGATACAGATGCTTCAACACGATGGTCTGCGCCTTGATGTACTTTTCATCCGTGGGGCTGGCCTGGTCAGAGCGCGAGAGGAACTGCATCAGCAGGAAGACCAGGAGGTGCGTGGTCTCCTTGTCGGCGTCTTCCATGTCCAGGATACGAGGTAGTAAAGTGGCCAGAGTTGCATCGTCAGCCGCACCACCACCACCCAGCAAGGAGTGAAGCTGGCCATCTAGATTTGAAGAAGTTAGTTACTTTTCTGTTTAATAACTTGAATGTTTGCTGTCTATAATTTATTAATATATTTTGCTCATTGTAAAATAAATTTTGCTCCACCGTTTTAAAGTAATCAATGGTAGACATTGATATAATAAAAATATTAAACAGTGAAATACTCTTATCAAGCCTCCGGAAATAAAATTTCTTATGTGTAAAAACGGAATAAGTGTCAATTTCTTTAACCACTTGAGCGATAGCTATCCAAATTTGGTTAGGTGATTTTTATAAATTAAAATGACGCTATCTTTATTATTTTTAATTGATAAACTAATGTTTAAGACAAGATTTGCCTGAAATACTCATCCTCATAAAAATAAAGTTGGTTGTTTGCAGGTGAAAAAAATGTAATAAGCGGTAGTTGTTGAATGAAACACTAGTATATCATTTAGCGGGTAAGAGGTAACCCGCCGTAGCTCAGTGGATCAGAGCACCTGACCGGACATCAGAAGGACACGGGTTCGAGTCCCGTCGGCGGCATGTATCTTTTCTCGGAAGATTTTTCAATGTGGATGATTGTTTCAGGCTGATAATTATTGCTTATAATAATTGTAACACTATCTTTCTTGATCTCAGAAACAGTAAAAATGCAAAAAGCTCTATTGCAAAACTACATTGTTCTTCGGGACCGTCGATATATGCGGGTTTTACTGTATTGTATAATCTGATATTATACAAAATTAAGGTAGGTATACATAGTTAATATATGTCGGTAAAATTTGTAATAAGCTAATCTAGAATTAAAATTGATCAGAGTTTGAAAACACTAACTAGTGGTGCCTTCTGTAATTTGTATAAATGTATGTTCAAGTAGAAATTAAACGAGGCAGTCTATTTACATCACCAAAAGCGTAGAGACAGTAGGAGATGCATGCAAACTAAAATAGTAACAATTATACTCCGACCACTGGAAACTCATGCAAGTTTTACTTGTTTTTTATTACCAATAAATCGTCACCTTGGTTGGATAGGGTTCTAACTACGTCTTACAACGGAAAGGACTTTGGCACATAAGAACATGTTCTTAGGTGTCAAAGTCCCTACCATTGTAAAGTGAAGTTGAACCCTATCCAAATGAGGTGACGAAATGCTAAAGGGGCTCAAAACCAACCCCATGAACCTACAGTGACTGAAATATAACTACAAATAATAAATAAATAAAAATAGCAGTAGTTACAAAGAGTTCATGTTATGTATTATTTTTAAGCAAGGTGTGGAATTTGTGGAATTTCTATTATAATTTTTTTAAACTTACAGAATATAAAACTGCACAAGTATTATAATGTAAATAACATAGAGAAGAAGAAGGTTTGTAAATTGTTAGTGGTAACCGATGTGAAACATAATAATGCAGAGGTACAAGCAAAATAATTTAAAACTATATAATTTATAACCAAACGAAAAAAAGTCAAACAAAAATCATATTTGAAAATTATTTCAATTAGTTTTTTAAAAATTAAATGGAGTTCTACAAAAACAATAAATAAAATATTTCAATTAGGTTTTAAAATTTTATAGGTTGTTATATATTTATTAATGATGTTGTATTTTACATTATATACATTGCATTTATATATTTACATAGTGATATCGCAAATTTGAAATGCTGTAGAGGACAAGAAATCCAAAAATGAGTTTAATATGTCATTTTTCTGTTTTTTTTTTTTTCTTTCGTTCTGTATTGTCGAAATATTTCTAGGAAAATAACTATGTCCTTTACGACCAATTAAATAAAACTAAATAAAAAATTCTAAATATTATGTTGATATTAAATGTGGGGTTTAAAAGCAAAAACGTCACTCTCCAAAAAGAACTGTTTTCGGTAAATCACAAAAAACCGATCAAAGAATACTATGCATTTTTCGTGTGATTCTTAAGTAATAACTTAAAAAGTATAAACCAAAGTGAATTATTATAATAAAAAATGTTATAATTATGTGTTCATTGGTCATGTTGAATTTAGGCTTGTGATTGGCTTTTGTGGAGAGTAGTGATTTTGCTTCTTAATCGCTGTGGAGAGTGGTGATTTTCATCTAAATCCTATTTCCATTTCGATTTTTTCCATGATTTTGCGGTTGATTTTTCTAGGGATCTCAAAATCCATATTGTAGCTACGGACATTGCGCATAGATTGGCATTTGTAACTCAATTTCGTCATTTTTGGAGAGTGGCGTTTTTGCTTTTATAGCCCACAAATCATACATGCACTAAAAATAAGTTTGACTTTTTACTGGGTGAGATTTATAGAATAACATAAAAAAAACCTTACCAAAGGTAAACCCAACTATCTGATCATGCAGTTTAAAAAGAGATTTTATAAAAAATAAAATACATATTATCGACAATAATAATAAGAAATAATGGAAAATTGCAGACAGTATCATTATTTTTTTAAATGAATACTGCTCAAGAGTCCAGTATCTTCCACTCTGGAACGTGCAGCAAATATACTATATATTTTTTAAATAAATTAATTGTGAAATAGCACCAATCAATCAAATAAAATTTATTTGCGCATGCCGGGATTTGAACCCGTGACTGCTAGTCGAGAGCCTTACCGTCAAAATTAATTTCCTTAATATTCTCTTTCAATAAAAATTATTAACTTTGTTAGAAAATTTTATAAACTTATTATTATTTAAGTAAATGAATTTAATTTTTGTTCACTAAATATACTTTCTAGATAGTCTGTCACATGTCTTTTTATGGTTTATATTATGTTTGTATTTGTTCAGTAACCCGCAGAAAAAGCTTCCGGAACACTGAAACCAGTCAGCTTTGCATAATAAAATACAGGTTTCCATTATTTATTTTGCACACAAACAAAAAGTCATTTATTATCATTTCTTCTCATGCCAATATAAATAGTGAATTCATTTTTTGTATGGTCTGTCTAACTTAAAGATCAACATTACAAAACCTGATTTGGCAGCATTCACACATGAAAGAAAAAAACTCTTATAAATACATGTGGTGGGACTCGAACCCACAAAATCTCTGTTCAAAGACAAATCTGCACACCAGCTACATAGGCTGTGTTTTTATAGACTTAAGATTGTTTATTTGATGTTGTCACTGGGAAACTATAAGTAAAGGTCTATCGCTGAGAGCTATGTTGTACCCTCTCTCTCTTTCTCAAAAACAAGACGGTTAACAGAAAGAAAAATTATAACAAAGCTCTCAGTAATGAGACCATGTACATAGTATGTATAAAATCGTAATATTATTATTAATTTTGGATAATGTTCTATGCAGCGAAAGCCAAAACTACTCTACCTTGCGTATGGCTGGCGCTATGGCCTACACTACTGGATGCACTATTAGGTGGGCAGGTCGGGGGCGGCGCGGGGGGAACTGACCCCCCGGCGGTAGAGGCCGCAGCACCCCCGCCCCCTCCGCCCAGTAACTGACCGAGCCCGAAGCGGGAGCTCTTCCTCTTGAGGATGGGCGCCGAGTACTGCCGGCTGTAGACCTTTTCTTTCTCTGCTCCCACGGGCGCAAAGCCAAACAGAAATGCCACAAACCCAGCAATGACAACAATGTTTATCAGATTATTTACAAATTATTTGATTTTCAAAAGGCTACTTTCTGTATTCCCTAATTATGATAGGAGTATAAAATCGGCAGACCAACCCATCAATCTTAATAAGATACTTTTTTCCAAAATAATATTATGTCAAAAGTTGGAGGGAACATCGGCCATATTTGTTGCCAGCGATAAAAAATATGATTTCGTTTATTTGGAATTAAAACTTTAACTGTAGGAGGGTAGTTCAAAATCAGGAAAGTGAATTTATTATAATTTCTATTCGGTATTTTGAAAATCAATTGGAAGCACTGTACAACATCACCATGCGAGAACACTTCAATATGCAGGACAATACAAATATCTTTACAAAAATGTAGCATTCTATCTCATAAGGCAATTTAATATTGTGGGAGCTTTGGTAATTTTGGGTTTTGTGGCACATACTTAGGTAACTTTCTGAATGTTGGAAAATATGGACTTTTTCCAAAATTTATTCATATAAAATATACAATTAGCATAATTACGATTTTTTAGGATATTAAGATTATTTTGGGATAAAAGTGACATTTTCTAAAGAAAGCTTTGACTTTAAGAGCCCTTAGCCCAAATTGAAAGCTTCCGGACATGGCAAGAAGTAATATTTTTACAAAAATAATAATTCACTTTCCATTTACCCGACTAGGTAATAACAAAAATAGGTTAAAATATGCAACTGGGTAGGTTTGTTTACTTACCTAATAGCAAATTATTTTTTTTAAATTACCAATAGGTACCTACATAATAGAAAACCACTTGTGAAAATAGTTTTATAATTATTTATTTTATAAGGGGGTAAATTACAATAATAGTAGGATTAACTGAAGGATACCTAGCTTGGTGTCTTGCCTCGGCAGCATAGTGGCCGGGGCAGACATGGTTCTCTTATATGGCCACTTGGTGCCGAAGGAAGCACTCAATGTCTTCACAATTGTCCCGGGGGCAGAGCCGTCAGAGTGCGACAGAGCCTCCTGTGCACGCTTCAGTTTGTGGATGAATGCTTCACTGTTGGTTTCATTGTTGCGTAAATCTGAAGTATAAAATACATTATTAGAATAAAATTAAAGTGGTGCTAAATAAACCTTCCGTTTCGGTTTTTAGACGTAATTTTTTTTACAAATATATTTTTTTCTATATCTTACGATAAGAACTTAGTTTCCTATATTATCTAAAACCAGGGAAACTATATCGATCCCCATTGTGAGGTAGTTTAAGGAAGGGGTTGTATTCATAATAGTCCCATGTCTTGTATGTGAAGTCATCGTTCTTTATCTCGAGACGTGAGAGAAGGAAGATTTTTCATCAATGACGACGTTACTCTCTGGGGCTACTACAAGAAGGCATTGAATTTGTTAACAATGTCTTAACCACTGTCAATGTTCCAGTACAAAAGCAAATCTGCTGAGAAACGTCCCTGGAAAATTCACTAAACAATAAAGTCTTGTTTATTTAGCTGTAGAACAGTATAATGAATAGTCCGATTGCTGTCATTTATTTTTCGTTGGAAAGATCTTTTCAACAGCCCCATTCTAGTATAAATATAGGTTGTGTCGTAGAATAGGAATATTAATAATAATTACCTCTCAAATATGAGATGTCTCCGTTCCTCTCCATATGTATCTGTGACTCTAAGAATAGGGCATCAAATCTGTTGAGGAAGAAGTCCCAGGTGAGAATCTTCCTGTCGCTGAGGGAATTGTGCAGCTGGTAGAGGGACTGCAGAACCATGGGACGGTCTACTATCACCAAGTCGAATTGGGTCTCCAGGCACATTATCAAACACTGTAAAATATCGTGATGGTTCAGTTCCTCGATATGAAAAATTAGAAAGTAGTACTTGGGACTTCAGGCTTGTGTAAATGTATGAAGTATGCGTGTTTTAAATGTAAATGTGTGAAGTATGCGTGCAGAATCGTTAAGCAGTTGAGTCGTCCTGTTGATTGGCACGTTCTGACAGTAGGCAGAACGTGCTCGTTCGGTATGTATGCATGCCTATGTAGGTACCTAAGAATGTCACAAAGAATACTGCTCACCACTGTTGTCCTATAAACATCAGGACTGAGTCATTTAGATACTCGCTTGTACCTAGATTGCATGCAGTTGGCAATACTTTCGCAGAAATAATAGATTTGTTCTACTGGACGGAATTTAGTTACAAGAAGGCAATAATAACATAGCTCATAAATAAATACTAATGTTAGCTTTTATGATTCTTTCGCAAGAATTATATTTTTTTAAATTTTCTTTAACAAATTTTACATCTTGAATACCATTCCACCAAATCAGCTGTTTTGTGTGAAGCCTTCTCTTTTGAATGCAGTACTTCTCGCTTCTGTAAACAAATCCGTACAGCCTTCGTTCGCATTAGAGTTGTTTTTTATTTTGCCGGAAAAATGATAAGTTTAATAATAGTGCAAAGAATTATTGAGAAATTTTCTCATGAAACTTGGAAAAACCGCTTCTGAAACATATAATTTATTGAAAGAAGTGTATGACAATGAATGTTTATCGAGTGCACATGTTTTTGAGTGGTTTAAGCGTTTTCAAGATGGCCGAGAAGACGTAGAAGAAGATACTCACCTGTGTCGCCCTTCCACGTCACAAACGGATAACAATATCGAAAAAAATCGGTAATCTGGTTTGATCTAACCATCGGTTAAGTATTCATTTGCTTGCTGAAACTGTAGGAATTGACAAAGAATGCGTAAGGCAAATTTTACATAACAAATTTTATCATGCAAAAAGTCTGTGCCAAAATGGTGCCTAAAATTCTCACGTTTGAACAACAAGAGCTCGCAAAAATGTTTGTACTGACACTTTGTATTGCCTTATTTGCCGGATCTTCTGCTGTGCGACTTCTATCTGTTCCCTAAGGTGAAATCTGCATTAAAGGGAACAAGATTTGCGTCCATTGACGCTGTCTATTGAAGAGAAAGCGGCACGTGTCATGGAGAAGCTAACAGAAAAAGACTTCCAGCACTATTTCGAACAATGGAAGGTTCACGTGGAGCATTGTAGGGATAGAGGAGGGGTGTATATTTAAGGTGATAATAAATAAATGTGTATAAAATCAAAATAAAATGTTTTACAGCGACTGTCTCGTTATTTAATAGCCATCTTTAGGTGTCAAATAATTGAAATTTGAAAGGCTACCTTGATAGCATGGTCATGAATAGTTCCCAGGTAAAGAGTAGCCCTCTGAGCCACGTAGACATTGGGGTCGTCCATGCTAGACACCAGATAGCAGAAAGCTGTGGCCAAGGCTGTTTGCAGAGGAAGTACACTCTTTAACGGAGTAGAATCCATGAATCTAGAAACAGAAAAATAGATTGCCGCTAACAGTAAAAGAGAAAGAACAAATTAATGATTGGAGATAAGCAGCTGAATATAGAAACTCCTCAATTAACAACCTAGTTTCGTTCTTACGAAGAGATCGTTTAGCAAATTGATCCATAAGCGAGAAGCATAATTTTTTTTTCGTTTTTCTGAATAGTGATGAACAAAATGAATTAGACAATACAATAAAACAATTAACAAAAATTATATGTTTCCGTTATGATTTTTCATAATGGAAATCTAAAGTTATGTTTTTTGGAATGAGGGCAGCCGAATTTAAAACTGAAAGCCCGGAAATCAATATCACTCAAGTGCATTATCAATGAGTTCTTTTATACCTTGTGAGAATAGTGACTCTCTCAACAGCTGTGAATCGAATCCTCCAATCAGCGTGGTGGAACTCTTCCTGAATGAGCCTCCAGAAAACATCAGCTCCTCCGGGCAGGGTAATGCAGTGAAGCAGTATCGGTACAGCAACTTCAGCAATGTGTGAGTGGCGTGCATTGCACACATTCCAAAGACTAAAATATATAACAAATGCGTGGATTTTTAACCTGTATTCTACTAAATCATATTATGTAAGAGTATACATATGTATCATATAGAGGGAATTTCTTAACCAAATGGGTGCAATAGAGGCAGAAGTAGACTGAGGAAGAGGTGAACTGGCTTCTTGGAAGAAGATTAGAAATCGGAATGGAAAGATTTGAAGACTGGCAATGAATAGCTACGAAATACATATATGTAATCGGTATATAACATATTAGGATAAGGCCAAATCCCACCCCGGGATTTAGCGCGATAATGATATAAATTTTTTCAAGGAGTTATTTCACATTTATTTCTCTGGGTAATGCAAAACTTACTTCCTGATTAGTAAGTTCTCCTGGCACCAGATAAAGAAGCCTCGATGTTCCTTAGAAGCTTTAGTAAATGCATCTCCGTGTAATACCAGGATGTGTAGGCATTGCAACATGTAGTACATCATGTCAGGTTTATCTGCTACTGGTAATTCCTGAAGAATATCAATATGGTGTCGTAAATTATTATTGTAATGACCTCGGGTTATTTGTAATAACAATAATATAACACCGTATTTCACCACCATTTTTCTCTATTACATTAACCCGAGGTCATCACGCAATAAATTATGAGTGGGAAACAATCAGAACAACCAATAATGTATTGATTGATTGGCTATTTATGTGGAGGGATCTTGTGGCAATAGACTGCACAAAAAACAATAATTATTTTTGTGATGACCTCGGATTATTTGTAATAATGATAATAATACTCTATAATATTTTAATTAATGAAGATAATATTAGCGAAAGTCAATCGAAAATCCGAAACAGAAAAATCAGAAAAAGATATGGATACATCTGGGACTCTTGGCCCGGATTGCCAGAGGTCCTGGGTTCGAGTCCCAGATGTATCCATATCTTTTTCTGATTTTTCTGTTTCGGAATTTCGATTGACTTTCGCTAATATTATCTTCATTAATTAAAATATTATAATTTGAGGTTTAACTCTTTAAGTTAAAAAGTTAAAAATAAAAATAATACTCTATCTTTCACCATCAATTTTCTCTATTAATCAAAATAACAAATAATATATTGATTGATTCTAAATATATGTGTTGGAATCTTGTTGCAATAGACTATACTAAAAACAATTGTTATTATCTTGACAATCAGTGCCAGATTTACTTTCACTGTGACCTATAAACTACACCAGGGGTCACCAATTACTTTCATTGGGGGTCCGTTTTTTAAAATAACATTACCGTCGCGGTCCGGAAGGGAATTGCAATAATAAACTGTACTATTTAAATATGTGTAGATACAATATCAATGAATAAATAAAACTAATGGGTTCCAGAAAATTATTTTATTAAATAATAAAAAAAATGTTATGAATAAAAAGAAGTACCTACCAATGGTTTTTTACAATATTAATAAGAAAAATTGGCAGTGACATTGGCGGGAGATTTAAACCGAGTAAGAAACGTCGATTTGGCCGCAAAATGGTAATGTTTATCTCACTTTATAGGTTTTAAATAAAGCTAAGTACATAATATAAGTTTTATTGTAAGGTAAATCTCTTTCATTTTTGCCTCGGACTGTCCATCCAAAGTTTGGATTAAAGTTTGTGCAGGCTATTGTCATAATTTTTTTTTTTTTACATTCGCTCCACACAAGAGGCCCTGAGGAAAATAATTTCCCTCAGAACCTATGTCATCCTTGGGGATGCTGTGTGAAGGGTGTTTCTAAGGAAAGGAAGGTTAGAAGGAGTTCTGGAAAGGAAAAAGGTAAGAGGGTTGGGTAGGAATCTGGGGTTCAGTGTGTCCAGATCAGACAAACCTCACCCCATGAACCTTGGAGATGTTCATCGGTAAGTCTGCTCCGGAATTTATTTTTAATGAAGTTCATCTTGGAAAATGCTGCTTCACAAACATAATATGTTGACCCAAACAAAATGAGAAGTTTCAAGGCAATTTTTTTTTCTGGGTATTTATTAGCAAAAAAAATTATATCCAAAACTCTTGACAAGAAACTTCCTGTTTTTGGTGTCTTAAAACTTTATTTTTTAGGATATCGATTATTTCTATCTGTAGAGCAGATCCCGAAAATATTTGCAGCTTCATTGCTCCATTCATCACCAGGATGCAGAGAGTAAATGTCACTGATGATGTCGACGACATTCTCAATTTTCTTAAAATATGTGAATCTATTTTCAAATTTCAAATTCAATTAACACAAGGTCCGCACAAAATAGGTTGGCGGTCCGCCATTTGGTGACCCCTGACCTACACTTTAAAAGTTCTATAATGCCTGATAGTGTCCTGTGATGCCTGTTCGCCAATATTGGACCTTATCTTATTTAGGTCCATGATAAACCGAAGCCTGTAGCTTAGCTTATTGATTGCAAATATATTCACAAAGAAATTTTATATATCACCTGTAGAAGTTGATGAATGTACTGCAAGTGCTGCGGTAACTCATCGATGGTGAACCTGAACTTGCCGACGGAGGTGTGCCAGAAGTCAGACAGGTCGTCATCAGGCCCAGGCTCGACTGGCCCGTCATTCTCCCCGACCACGTTGGCCTTGCTGACCTGCACGGTAGCCATGGCGACGTCGGCCTCGGATAGAGTGACGGCCCGTGCCACGGCGGACACCACCTTCTCCGCCGGCATGATGGCCGCCAGGTCCAACTGTTCAGAGACGGTCTCAACCGTGGCAGTCATTATCTGTTACAAATGTGGGGGTGAAAATATGTGAGTGCCTCTATTATGCCGGTGGGTGGAGTGGTCAATGAATGGGCCTCGGCCAAACACGGATGGAAAATATATATTTCTTCATAAATGGTTTAACCTCTAATTGGCCGCAGTCCCCCCGGCGGGTCCGGATTTTTGAAGCGATTTTGCCCCTTATGTATAAAGAAATTGTATGAAGAACAAGGTCAGAATCGCTTGGGCCATTCTCGTTCTTGACATAACGAAATACTGGATAGCATTTAGCCACTCCGAATAATTCAAATTAATGGCCAATGACGCGCCGGGCACCAAAGATGGCGGACAAAATGGCTGCCGCTTGATAATATTCATTGTTTTTTATATAAATCCATTGTGGAAAGCATATATTTGAGTGATTATTAGGAAGTTCGTTTTATCTACACTATTTTCATGTAATTTTTGTAATATATCACAAAAGAAATGTTATAAAAATTGAATTCGTAAGAAAGGTGAGAACTGTCAAAAATTTTACGTCGTATTGAAAAAATATATTTTTTGTATGCTGGTTTTCAAATGGTTAATTTCCCAGTTTCATTTTTAGTCTATACTCTGTAATATGAAACACGTTAAGAAAATTCTACAAAAAATTTATGATTTTTTTAATAAGAATGGAAACATTTTTTTATTTGAATACCGATCTACAATACAAAACAAGAAAATCGCGCAAAAAATGTATGGTTTTTATAAAAATGAGAAGCATTTTTTTTAATGAGAATATACCTTTCAAGAATGCCAACTGCCAGTGAGGGTGCGAAATCCCCAATTGGGGTAAGTAAGCTATGAGGCCGGAGGGAGTGGGTAAGGGAATAAGACGTGGAAGAGGAAGGTGCGGGAAGTACCTCGCATAAACATAATAATATTATATTTGTTAACCAACTAACTAACCAACCATCACGCCATTTCTCTGCAGGGGTAGGCAGAGAGGACGGACCACCAAACAACTTGGTCTTGGCATACACTCCTTGCTTCATTCATACATCTTCTCATACATGCTCTTCTATTATTCCGACTCCTGACATGGCCCGACTCAAGTATCTGGTTCACTTGATCGTGCCATGTCTTCCTTGGGCATCCACAACTTCTTCTATTCACTTTTGCGTCATATATCCTCCTTACACTCCTTTCTTCGTTCATTCGCTCTACATGCCCAAACCATCTGAGGGTCCCTTTCTTAATCTTACTCATTACGCTTACATCAGCCTTGCATTCTTTGCGGATATCCACATTTCTCACACGATCATACATGGTCTTACCACACATTCGCCTCTGGAATCTCATCTCTACAGCATTCAGTCTGCTTTCATCCTTCCTCTGCCAGTTCCATGCTTCACTACCATACATCATGGTAGGTACCAGCACTACATTGTAGACTGCTAGCTTCGCTTCTTTGGACAGCTTTTTGTTGGCGCCAACGGCGTTCAGTCCACCATTAATGGAGTTACCTGCATTCACCCTTCTTTCAATTTCCCTATCAGCCTTCCTATCTCTCGTATACATACTTCCCAAATACACAAACTCTGCTACTCTCGTAAACATACTTCCCAAATACATCCACCTGCTCCAAGTATTTACCATTCACAGCTATATTGCACACTGTTTTCGTACTCTCTCTTTCAAATACCATGACTTTAGACTTACTTACATTCATCATTAACTCATTCTTCATACATACTTCGCTCATCCTAGACTCTAGAGACTGTAGATCTTCCATACTTCCAGATTACTTATATTTGTTTCTTTCATAACGTGAAGGATGTTTTTATGTTGTTGAGTCTAACTTTTATTTGGGCTTCACAAAATCCCATAGAAGGTTTAAAATATCAAGTTATCAGAAAAAACTTACTTATACAATAATTTAAGGAAAGAGTTGTGCATTTATGCCTGAAATGCATAAATAATTAAATACCTACTGTTGAACAGCCATCTTTCAATCGTAGTACCTATTCCATAATTTTCCATCCGTTTTTAACCAAAAAAATCATGATTTTCCTACTTCTAGCATGCTCACTCAAGAACCCAATATTATAAATAAGTTAGGTTTCATTACTCTAGGAAACAGGACCGTACCAACAAATGTCTTCTTCCACAAGCAGAAATAGTAGTTCTAACAAAAACTATACATTTTTATATTGTTAATTTGTTACGCTGCGCAACTTGAATTGGTGAGACATGGTACGGCTCCGTTCTGAACATTGCATCCAAAGTTGATGAGATGAATTATGATGTAACAATTGCACCAAAACGATCATTTCTTCAACACTTAATCTTCATTGTCGTACTTACAAAGCGAAGCTCAGAATAATTTTATATTATCCTGTTCATAATTCTTTACTCTATTATAAAAATGTGAATACATATTAAGTTTTGTTTTGTTGTTTGTTCAGTTAGTTGTGCAAGTATTGCATGTAATTGTAATACCCTTGTATAAATATTTATATGGTAGTGTGTACGGTTTATAAATTGTGACTATATTGCTACATATTATTCAGCCTAGTAAAGTAAAAGCGCGAGCCATGATATCTATAGCATCCAGTTTTTGTTTGCCGGTATTTACATAATGCTTTCTAGAATAATACAGTATTATCTACTTTCATGCACATTACGTAGAAGGTACTGCTTATTATAAAAGGAGGTTGCCCTGCGCCATTAAAACATTTTGAATTATTAAAGCATTCATTATTTACTACATTTTAATGCAGAGCCTATGTAATCTCGTTTTGCTTGGCCATTAACACATTACAAGAAGCTAAATGACAACATGTTTTCATGCAACGTTAATAATTATATTTTTAAAACAAATTCAGTGCATTCATTATTCAGAAATGATTCTTAAATTTTGAGGTGGGAACTCAATATCACATTTTTTCGATATCTTGGTTTTAATATTGTCTTATTTGTTAATTAATTAATCTTTTTGTATTTCGGGGCTTAAATCAAGAGGTTTCAACAGCACAGATTAAGAAAAGATTGAAAAGAAGGGCAAGGAAAATATCTACAGTCAGGTACACAAAATACATATACAGGTTAAAATTTTTAACTATAGCTACATAAAACATATTACAGACATACTTGAAGTATCTGTGGAAGCATGAAATAGAATAATATGAAAACAACATTACAATCAACATTTCAGTAGACCCCATTTATTGCCAAGGAAGTAACTAGATTCAATTGCATAGAAGATGAACAAGAAGTATAAAAAACATAAACACAGCGTTCAAATGTAAATTTGACATGAAAAATTCATCAGATCAAAGCACACTTACTCCAGTCAAAGCATGCTTGAAGGTTTAATAGGCATTTATTTATTTATTGAACATATCCAATAGAAATTCCGACAACAATATCATGGAAAATCAGTATTTAAATCTATCTTTTTTATGGTTCTCGCAATCGGAAAAAATTTACAACTAAATAAATGAAAGAGTTCAACTTGATGATCACCAATCCCCCTGATTCCCGAAGATGACATAGACCCTGAGGAAATGATTTTCCTCAGGGCCTCCTGTGTGGAGCTAATTAAAAAAATATTATAAATTGACTTGTCAATGTCTTTATATTCTTGTCTTATCTGCATTTCAAAACATTAAAAAAATTCCCATGTATTTTTTGTTGTCTTTATTATGAAGTATATTGTTCTATTGAATAGTTCAAAACCATTGATTTAGAATAAATTTTATATTTACATTTATTAGTGCAAAAAGATAGTTTATTATTAATTATGGTGGGGTTATTTTATTTCTTGATATTTTATATTTTTTTAATTTTATTAGCATTCTATCATCATATTTACGTAATTATATTATTGTGTAAAATGTATTTTTGTGGTGATGAAAATGAATGAGTGAGATTTGTACGTATTTCAAAAAGGAAACATTAATTTGCAAATAATCTTAATAAATAATACTAATTATGAAAAAGGGAAACATTCATTTGCAAATAATCTTAATATGTAATAATTAAATATAAAATCTTTAGAAGTTAGTGAAAAATCAATTATTGCAAGCTAATGTTTTCTTTTTGATTGTGTTATATTATGATTGATTCATGAATATGTAATGCAATTTCAATGTCCAAAAGACATTATGTACGAGTGTAAAAATACAGGGCGTCTGGAAACTCGTGGTACGAGTGGGAAACTGGTGAATCTACTTGATATTTGTAGTCGATTTTTTGATTTGAGCTTGTTAAAAAGTCTGAAGTTTTTGGGTTCTTTATGTGCTGTAAATTCACCAGGTTTCCTGCTAGTACAACAAATTTCTGGACACCTTGTTATTAAAAGTACATTAGTTATGAGATGTAAGGGTTTTAATATGTAGTTATGTTTGGACTTTAAATTCCATCGAGCTCATATAAACGGATAATGATATTGTGTGGTCAATTCAGTTTCTGGGTTTTTCAACTTATTTTGCACCCCGGAAATATTTCCATATTACAATTGTTACAATTGTTACAATGTATTCAGAAAAAAAAAGTGAATACAGATACTTATTTTTAAAATGACCGGAGAATATTTCTTTATAATCATAGCAGGATAAGTATAATTCAATTTCTTTTTAGATGCAATATGTGATATATGTCTATACCACTTTGTTCAGAATGACGTTCAACTTCTTAAACATCAGCATATCCATATGGAAATACTCATATGTTTAAAAATCATTTCTCTGAATATAACTGGCTATTCTGGAGAAACTATTTATCGTAGATTATATACTATTTTTATAAATGTATAAACAATTTATTTGTTAAGACGGTACAATTTAAAAAAACAAGTAAGTTGTTACGAAAATAGAATCAGCTGGAGCACAGCGAAAATTTAAGCATCTGTGATGAAGAAGGTGGGCTGCTCTGTATGTAAGGCTTATATTAGGTAACAATGGTATTATTTGAAAGCAATTTATTTTCAAGAATGTGTAAATGAAGGTGAAAAAATGATAATGTATCTTGTTTGCAGGATGAAAGGAGAGTCAATATTGGATAAAATCCAAGCAAATTCGGGGTAAATGCATCAGTCATAAATCAAAACTATGGGGAAAATATTTATAAACTCTAACAGCTAAAAGGTCAGGGGTTTACATTATTCAAGATTAATTTAGATCAGTTTCATGTGCTGCTGACATTCCCAGATACTTGTGCACTTCTACTAATTTGGTCAATTGTAATGGCCTTCCCTATGGGATATGGTTTTAATTACACTCTCTCATCTAGTAAAACCTTCCTAATTTTATTAGTTTATTAATTGAATCTTAAACTAATCCGAAAACCATAATTACATGTACATATTTGTGCAAAGTGCATGGATTGAAGGTTTGGAGTTTGCCCTTTTTACAACCTAGTAAATTACAGTGATATATGTTACACACTACATATTTTATGTTTGTGTATGTAGATATATGTCATAGGTTTTGAACATAAATATGTTTATATAATGTTGAGATACCGAGATTTTTATTTACATCTTTTACATCAAATTTATGCTGTAAGTGGTAAAAATAGCGGCGAAAGAAATAGAATTCAAACCTTTGTCAATTTTAAACGCATTCTTGAGAAAAATTTATAATGTTCTAGTTATGTGTATCTAGTTATCTAGTTTGACTGATAGATTAACAGCTCATTAAATGTGATAACGGTCATCAGCATTCGACGAATACAGAACTGCGAAGAACAAAATGATAATATTGTACGAGATTGTTTGTTATTAGATACAAGTAGTTGCTGACACAGTGAGCGTATGGGATTAGCGCATTAGACGACGAATGTAATGTGTGTATAATACATAAACGTACGTGTGGCATGTGAACCAGCACCCCGCCCACAGAGTGTATCTCGGGTATGGGCAGGGGGAGTGACACGTTGAGCAGCGAGTCGGGGCCCCCTCGGCCCTCCGCAGGGCTCCGCCGGGCCCCCGCTGCGCCCTCAGGGGGGCTTTCCTCCATGGGCGGCTGCCAACACCGCCATCAACACATATCAATACCACCGCCCCGGTTGGAAGATAGATTAGAGAGAGTTAACATAAACACCGAACACCGTTCAGGAGCCTCACTTTGCCCTGTATGAATATTGCGTATCTTTCGTTAACGTTAACTTTTTTAAGAACTTGTTAAAACACATCTTTATGTTTTGTTGGAAATTTTATTTTTCACATATTATAATGGGTATGAATGTACTTATAGTGGTACATGTTTGTTAAATAACATTCTAGCGAACCTCGTCAGCGGCATTGTATTTTATATTCAAAATAACCTGTTTCCAGGGTTGCAAGTATTTTCCGATAATACAAAATAACTTTTTTCAAATGGGCAAAGTAAGGCTACGGTATTGGTAAACTTTTCAGTGGATCTTGCAAACTTAACCCCATGACTGCATATACATATCGTTATAACGAGCATAGACGGAATATGGCAGTATGATTATTGCTACAGGTTCCGAGATGTCAAGTTGAATATTTTCAAGAAAAAAACACAGTGCAATGAAATACTCTATTTGATTTTTTTTTTTAATTATAAAATCATGCATTTGTGAATTGTATTTTGCAGTAAGTAGGTAGATATTTTTGATCTTGTAATATAAAAAAAATATTTATTAAGATATTTTTTACTTTATGTTACTATTCTACAGTCAAAGGGTTAATAATTTTTTTTTAAATTGCATGATTCATTTGAAAAGTTTCCAGGAAGTATAGAACTAACATACTTCACCAGAAATCATGCTCAAGAAAAGAAGAATAATATCTATTGTTATAGATTAATAAAATTTCCTGTTTTTTAATGCGAGATATGTTATCGATGACATGTTGTTAATAATTTCTTCACCTTTTAATTATTTTGATAAACACTCGAGAGATGGAGATTTCCGGAAGTTCGGTTTTGGATTCGACCGTGCTCATTCCAAAAATCATACCTCCGAATATTAATATGAAAACATATAAAAACTGCTTACTGTGGTTTAAGGCCTATAAATCCACCAACATTTCACCGTTTATCCTGTAACTATTTTTTAAAGATATTAAATAATATTGCGCGAGTGGAAAACAAATTTTATTTGCTAAAACAATAAATATTTTTCATTTATAATAATTGTTAATCATTCACTTAATATTTTGATGAAATACCCATGTGTTCCAAGGTTATATTTACATCAAAAATATTTCAAATATATATGTGTTATTATAGACAGATGTTTAGACTATAAAGGGTGAGAAAGTTTTCCAAGTCATAACTAGTACTAATTCAGACAATTCACAAGATTTAAGATATGTATAATTAATTCTTTTCAGGAAAAGGAAAACGATTAGTAGAAAACGTGGTAGAGAGATTATTCATCGTTAATGAGTAGATTTAGAAAGAAAAATGTGCTTTAAATTTTTGTTAGACATTTTTCATTACACTGACATGCTCTGTAACATAACAGCATGTCCATTCGATGCATTCAAAGTCATGCACACATTAAAAGTCACAATAATTCGGTGCACACAAAAGAGTACCTATTTAGTTTGTCCCTCGTGAATTCACTAGCTTCATACAGACGGCACGCAACAACCCACGTCAGGCACTCCCAACTAGCAAATAAGTTAATAAATACTTGACATTGATGGGAAGGCCTGAATACACTATTGTAGTCACAATTGATTTCATTTCATAATTTTAAATTTCATACAGTTTGCGTTGCCCCTTTGACTAGGTACTTGATTATTTATTTGCTAGTTGGGAGCGTCTCATACGTGTTGTGCGGTTCGTTTGTTTAAAGCTTATATCAATAGTTATCAAATGGGAATCAAATTCATTAACACATTCCATTATAATAAACAAAGACTGAAATACAATAATAAAAAAGCAATAATTATTGTATCTTTCACGTAGCAGTTTTTGTGTAATACTTATCTTTAAATGTACAAATTTAAATTTTTATTCAGTGGTGTGTCAAAAAAATGGATGTCATCACAATAGAAATATTATATACGTATACCTACATATTCATATAAATATTCATACCTTTAACTTTTCGAAAATTGCTTATCATACTTCTGAAACAAACTCACAGTTTTCTAATATAAAATATAAACAATCAATTGATTTGTAATAGCGATCCTTCCCTGAACCATAAACCATGATCAAATGTTAACTTATGTGATATTAATTTTAACAGACAATACTCATTTCCTGTAATAAAACATAACGCACATAATATTGAACATGACCTCTTTGTTAGTGACCGACCGAATTCGGACCAAAACCGAATTTCGAGATCCTGTTCTAGTTTTGACTGAAACCGAAACTTATTAAAGTTTAAGTTAAAAAACACTGACTACCCTGAAATTTGGCACAGTTATTGTTAAACTTGTAAGATATCATTAAAGTGAGTAAAATGAACAATAAAATAAGACATCAATTTTTTAACGAGAAAATTGGTTTACTTTTGGCGCTTTTTGGTTCTTTGTTATGTAATAGTTCTTTGGTACTTCAACTTTAAAGGAATTACAAAAAACAAAATATCTTAGAACTACTAACTATAAATATAGTGAACTAATCATTATATTCTTTAATAAAGTTTATATTAGCAATTTATAGTTTTTGATAAACTTTGACAGAAATAAATGATATTTTAAAACAAAATTCTTTCAATTTCACAGCCGTACAGGTAGGTAGGTATAAACAAACAATTTATTCATCTAAATATTTTAACCACTCGAGCGCTTCTTGCCACATTATGGCACTATTTCCAAAACCTCGGATTGCTTTGTTGCCTAAAATGTAGCAAATTTTCAAAAAAAAATTTTTTATTAAAATGACTAAATAATATATTGTACATTCAAAATATAATGAAATAAATATTCTCTAGATTCTTTAAAATGTTTTAAGGTTAATGATTTAATTGTATATTTTTTTATAAATCCTACAAATATGTGATAATAGACAAAATATAGGGAAATTCATTGGCTACATAGAACTAAAATCAGTTTGTATGTCTCCATATTCAAATTCGGAGGTATGATTTTTTTAATGTGGGTGGAAAAATTTCCTTTAGCAATCCGAGAAAAAATATTTTAAATGCTCTGTCGCTCCAGTGGTTAAAGCATAAATTGCAAAAAGTGTTTTTTTCCTAAAATAAATAAATTAGCACCATCTATGAACTAGCATTTTAGGAATAGTTTGAAGTTTACTCAGACAACTTTTGCATAAATAACACCAGCTTCTTTTAAAATAATATTTAAGACTATACAAATGCACCCGAGTAAAGCTGCACATAATCTGACACATCACAAACGCAGGTTTCGGATGAGCCAAAGATTCGGCAAATTTTTGTCTGAATCCAAAACCGCGGCTGAAACTCGTTTATTGTCCGAAACCGAAACTTCCGTCGGTCACTAATATTTGTACTTACTATGTTTAAAACGGCTTCCAAAAATATTCTATGGAAACAAGCATTAGTTCACAGTTCAAATGATAATACGTAATTGGGAGAGTTGTAATAGCTATTTTGTCTCACAGCTGACAATATCAGTTACAACCGTGTACACCTGAAGTTCATTTATTTGGGTTCATAGGAAAATGGAATATAGTGTAAAAGAACATATCAAAACAGTCAGTAGGTCTACATTACTACAAATGCACAGAGAAGTGAACTGATTATAGGTTAAAAACTTATTTATGGGCATTCACGTAGAACAAATATGCTGGCAATTCTAGGATATGATGCAGGATCCCAGTTTGGGAGTGGTATTGGTCCCATGGAGTTTAAAGTGAGGAACCAGAGACAAAGAGTAAGAGGAACAAAATGCTGTAAAATTGTTGTTACTCGACAGCTAACTGTGCTTTTTGTCATTTGCATCTGTCATGTCATATACTCACGTCAGGAGGGTGCGCCGGTTTGTCGGGGGCCATCATCTTGACAATGCGGACGGCCAGCTGGTGCCACATGACGCTGGCCTCGCAGGCCGAGCAGTCGGGAGCGGGGCAGCGGCATTGCGCCAGGCGTGCACCCACGCGCAGCGCTCCCAGCATGCGGCCCAGCAGCTGCGTGGCGGAGGATGCAACATAGCCTGTCACGCCGCCTTCTGTCCATTGGAGCTCCATCTGAATTTTATATTGTGACTTTTATTTAATATTGTGACAGCTCTTGTGAGCAGGACCGTAACAAATATGAAATAGTCTCCAATATAGTCTCTGTGTTGCGAGGCCTAAACTAGGAGACTTAACATTGTAGAGGAGAGCACTGGATCCAGGAGGCATAAGAATTTGGAAACCTTTGAAGACATCAAGAGCTTCCTAGAGTTGCAGCACTAATAATGAAACATTTAACTTGAAATTGTAACCTGTTTAAGGAGGACATCCAGCATCAGAATGCAACAAGACAAATTGTGTTCCCCGTCAGTTTCAAAGTCGGAAGTGTTTTGCCGAGATGTGGGAGCTTCATTGTCTGAGAGGCCGGATGTATTGGACTCATCTTCCACAACGGGAGCTGAAATACAAAACATTTGTGATTAAAAGAATGCTCAATGGAAAGTATCTAGCTGTTAGAATTTGGCCCGTCGGCCCGCCTTTGATCAAAATGTTATCAGCTGACAAGTACACAGCTAACAAGCTACTGTGATCGACCGGCTGTTAAGGTCTTTTTACTAAATCCGAAATTAATTTTAATCCATTGAAAAGAAGTCCATTAGATGTCACTAATACAGTGATTTTAATTGAACCTAACAGAGACGGGGTTAGCATAGTCTGGCACCTAGTGTATTGTATTGTGTACATTCAATCTGTCACAATTTAATGGGTTAGGAAAGTTTATAATGTGCAAGTTCTGCACCAAGTACTGAAAATGAGATTAAAATACTCACAGATAGAGCCTCCCCGCTGCATATCGGGGCCATTCTTGGTGGGGTGCTTGCCTGAGCGTGGCCTCTCCTCCCCTGCACCCGTCTTCATCATTCGCACCCCATCATTGAACATGTCAAACAGCTGGGACTGGGGGATCAGAATCTCCAACATGGACAGAATCTACAACATAATGAGTGAATTAATATCAATGATGTTACAATACATCTAAACTTATTATGGTCTCACAAAATAAAGACAAAATGTTGCAAGTAAGAAACACTCTACCCATAAATTATTAATGCAAACCTTGTTCATATATGACAAAGGTAGACATTCAAATAATGAGTGTGTGTGAATGAAATTAGAAATCGGTGATCAGCATATGCTGCGACACAGTATATACAGCTTAGTTCAGCTTATGTCTGCTTGGGCGCTGGCCGTTTGTGAGAATTACGTGTTCTAAATCCGATTCTGACTTTGAAATGAATATTTTACTATTGATTTATTGTCTTTCAAAACGCAAATACTTGAAAAGGCGAGATATCACGGGGAAATGCTGCCCGTCTGCGCCGCAGCCACCACTCGGTGCAGGGCAGAGCAGACGCATGTCTGTGCCGAACGTGCCTGCCCTGCAGCCCACGTTGGTTCGTACTCAGACATACATTACAAAATCTGCTCTGCGCAGCTCAGCTGGGAATAGGCTGTCTCAGCAAAGCTTATTGATTACTTACTTGCAGCCAGTGTAGTGCCTGTAGTTGAACCCTTGCTGTGGTCTTTTCGAACCTCATAGCAACAAAATTGTACATCTTTTTCACATCAAATCCAAGGGGACTCATATCCGGGTCCAATATCTTACTCAGGATTATTTTAAGTTCTGGCAACTCCTTTTCTGGGACATCATTAGTAATAGCCTCCATCCAGTGGGGCATTATGTAGTCCCAGATCTCTGTTGAGATTATCTCATAGGGGACAAGGCAAAATAACCTAAAAATTTAAAAAGGATTAGAGAAATATTGGAAGATCTATTTTTTATTATTTAAAGCAATTGATTTTTTTTTCGCTTTTTGAAATATCGGTCCTTATCAAATGCCATATCTCGGCCGGTTGGCGTCTGTTTTAATTTTGTTATGCTTTTAAAATACTGACAAAGTTAGAACTAGTGGTTAACCCAATGGAAAATAATGCAAAAGTTTTCAAAATGGCGTCGGTTAGTAAAGTCAAAGGTAACAGAAGTTCAAACAACCGGGCTGTAACGGTTAATTTCATATTCTCGCCTGTTTAACCCATCCTTGAGGTGTGAAGTCCTGGAAGCCAGAGTGTCCCAATGTCCGCCTACCCGTGCGTACTCTGGTGGATGAGGCAGCAGACAGGAGACCAGCACCTTGTAGTGGGTTTTACATATCTCATGAAGCCACACGCAGACATGCTCTGATTTTAACTTCTCAATTGTGCTCTCTGTTTGTCCTAAAAATTAAAAAAAAATGTTAGTTGTATTAATGTCCCTCATAGTTAATACATCATACATAATAGGTACTATAATCATGTAATTTAATTTAACATGCCTTATAACTTGTATAATAATGTACTGTGTATGCCTTAATAAATAAATAAACAAATATCTAATTTCACAATAAGTTTAAGGGGGTTTCTCACCATCCTCCCAATAGCTTATCTACACTTATAACGAATATTTTCGATTTACGGCTTTTTTATTTATTAAGTTGGAGATTTTCGATGTATGGTTTTTTTATTTATTAAGTTGGAGATTATAATTCGGTACTCGAACCTATGAATAGTTGCTATATATTGGATAAGTTGGCCGAGTTTTCTAACCACTGCGAGTATTTTATTTTTATTTTTAATAATATTCGTTATTAGGGTCGATAAGCTATTGGGAGGATGGTGAGAAACCCCCTAACAGTAATTGAGTTGATTTAAAATTATAAATAAGTCAACGGAATATTTACCATCATAAGAATAAGCAGTCACGTGAAACCAATGAAACAGCATCGATATAAGTCTGCCGAGGATGTCTATGGGTGTGTCCTGAGTGGGGGTGCAGAGTCCCACCAGTAGCCAGACCCCGTAGCGCCCCAGGAGTTGCCGTTCCTCTACGGAGATGTTATCTGTAGGCAGGTTTATGTTGATGGAAGGCTTTGGGGACTCACTGACTTCTTTGGGGCCAGCTTCCACGTTGAGGGGTTTGGCTTCTTTTAGAAGGCTGGAAATATATAAATAGATGTTTTGGTATTAAATTAATATGCTGATTAATCGAACAATAAATATGATAATGGTCCAAAAATATTAAATTTTATAAAACAACAACATAATTATCCTGCGATTTACAGAAAGTGGTCAGGATAACCCCTGAACAAACTACTGGCACGCGACGCGTCACCACATTTCCAAGAAATTACCATTATTTATTTCCTTATTATCCGTGCGAGTTGTGATAATAATTGTTTGTCATAAATAAAACTGACGGCCTCCATGGTCGAGGAGTAAGGATCTCGACTAGCAAATCCGATGGTCGTGGGTTCGAATTCCGGCATGCGCAAGTAAATTTTATTTGATTGATTTGTGTTATTTCACAATTTATTAATTTTAAATAATACATAGTACATTCTAGGGTGGAAGATACTCTCAGTATAGCCCTGGGCCCCTAGCACACTCAATCGATAAGGAATAATAGGATAACTTTCGGTAACTTCTCATATCGATACGATCCTTATCGATGGAGTGTGCTAGAGGGCCTCGTGTAAGACCACCATTCAGAATTGAAACATGGCTTGAAATGGCTTTTCCCCACCTCCCTCCTCCCCATCTCCTTCCCCTCCCCACTTCCTTAACAACAAACAAAGCCTAACAACAAAACCAATTGGAGATGCAGTTGGGACTCTTGTGCGGAATTCACATTAAAAAATAATTAAAAGAATGGGAAATATGAACAAATAATTTTTATCATACAGTAACAGTTTTTAACAGTTGTTTCTCTGCCATAAGCGCGTTTACGCGGTCTGTATAGCCGTGAGTAATTGTTTTTAGTTTTTAGTGTGTTCTCTGTGTTTTTATAAGATTTGAAAGTGTGTGTTGTAAACTCCATGTACCGACAAGGAATACTAGACAAAATGTAACATTCTCTTGCACCACATTCACAACCAACTATCAATCACACTCACTTACCAATAGGATGCATGATTTAGGCAACAAGTTTGGTGGTATTGTAGATATATTCGCTGATTCCCTTTATAATCTAAAATGCAATTTAAACCAACACTTTGTGGAATCCTATAGATTATTGTAACGTGGGTATAATATATTTAACGATTTGATGTGTTATTGTAATGTTTTATATTATATTTTGTTGTATAAAATATTTCACGGTTTTACGCTATATTCTTCAAAAACTACTTGTATATGTATTCTTAAAAATTTTCACTTTTATAACTTTTGGTATAAATTCTATGTATGTGTAATCCTCGATAACTTAAATATTATTTTATAATCTATGTAAAAGCCCCCATGGGCGTACAACAACAATAAATAAATAAATATTTGGAAAGCCTTCTTAAAATTCCTTGAAAATGTTCCAAAAAAATGTAATTTTATTAATTTTTACATTTGCGAAAAAAATATTGCCATACTTCCGGCATATAAAGGGTTAACAGTTTTTTTCTTCAATTTTAAACATAAGATCACCTGACAACCGCCTCCACTAAGTGCGTCTGCATCTCGCTGTCCATCTGCCAGGCCGGAGGCAGACTGCGGTGGACCACGTGGTCTCCGCCGCGCCGACTGTTGTGCCGGTTGGCATGGCACTGTTGGCAATACCGTATGGGATGGTTGCCGTTGTAACTGGCGCACTCATTGGAGAAACAGATGGAGAATGCTGACTTGTCAGTGGCACGGCAATTCTGAAACACAATTTTTTTATTAAATAAAAATACGGCTATTGTAGTATATGTATAGGATAAGACATGTAATTTTTAACGTCCTTCAAGAGATGTCACTAGTATCGTTAGTTATTCGTAGTTTTGTGGTGTCTCAACAGATGTCAGTCAAGTAGTACCTTAGAAGGGTATCAACTATCATCATTCGTGTGCAAACAGTTACGGTAATAGCCGAAGGCATATGATAGATGGCTGGGCTTGACAGTGTAGCAGCGGGTCCAGCTGCTGAATAATTTTGAGCATCCTATAGAAAGGACATCTGGGCCAGTTAAATTTTCATTGTAAATCTTACACATTAATAAAGCAAACTGTAGTTTTAACGAACCTCGATCTTATTATCGAGTTTCCCAAACAATTTTTCTTGTCCAAATCGATAAAATGAATGTTCAATTGGACATTTCTTTTGTCCACTTGGACAATTATTTCCAATAGGACATTTTTTGTCCAATTGGACATTTATTTCATCCAATTGGACATTCATTTCGTCCAATTGGACATTTATTTCATCCAATTGGACATTCATTTCGTCCAATTGAACATTATTTATATGAATAGAACTTTTGTTATTCATTGAATTCAACACAAAAAATTGTCCAAATTGACAAAATGACTGTCTAGTTTTTGGACTGTTAATTCGTGGTGAAATTCCATTGTATTAGATTTGAAATTAAACTTTTACACTTTGTTCCACTTATTTATTTTCACCAAGATCGGTTTCATCCTACTACGGACATTTTCAGACTGTTGAAATTCTTATGCTAAATTCCGTAGCATAAGGATTTCAACTACCAGTCTGAAAATGCTAAATTCCGTAGCATAAGAATTTCAACTACCAATCTGAAAATGTCCGTAGTAGGATGAAACCGGTCCTGGTGAAAATAAATAAATGGAACAAAGTGCAAAAGTTGTTTAATTTCAAATCTAAGACAAAATGATTGTTCAATAGACAAAATGATTGTTCAATAGACAAAATGATTGTTCAATAGACAAAAAGTTGTCCAGATGGACAAAAAGAATGTCCAATTGGACAAAAAGATGTCCAATCGGACATAATGAATGTCTAATACATTAGACTATCAAATTTTTTGTTCAATTTATTCAATTATTATGAACACTCTCAAAAAAAGATTGTCAAACATTAAAAGTACAGTACTCTCGCAATATTCTGCCGCTTGATTATCCGACAACTACCACACTCCACTGTTATTTTTACTAGTCGAAAGCACAACATCAAGCTCTATAATTCGCGTATGTTCGAATGTCAAATTCAGTAGTCCGCTGCATGCCTAGATTCGAGTGCCAAACTTTGTACACTGACGGTTTGGGATGTCTCTTACACACTCAGTTATTTTTTTTTTAAATGTTACACAAAATGTATGGTTTATAAATAAGTTGGTAAGTATTTAAGTACCTACTTACAAATCTTATTAAGAGATAATAAGAAACATACTCATGAGTGCTTGTACTATATACCAAGTATTATTAATAACAACTAACCTTATTCTCACAGACCATAGAGATCTGCTGCATGGGGTGCAAGATGTCAAAGAAGCGCTGGTTGGGATGCTCCCGGTGGATCTCATTAGCGCACTCGATGCAGAGGTACAGCGGGGGCGGCGAGTCGGAGGCAAAGGTAACACTGATGCAGTGGTCATAGCATACTTTGGCCGCCTCTGCGTTGCCAGCGTTGGGACACATGTCGCGCTGGCAGACGAATGGCATCAGATCATCTGGATAAATCAAAACATTAAACCCCAGGCTAATTTGTTCACTTTTGGGAAAAACTCATACAGTGAGAAATATGATATAAACGGCTAATAATCAGAAAGGGAAAACTCCACACTTATTTAAATCTAAAAGTTTTCAAATGATTTTCAATTTTTGTCAGATCCGACATTGTTCTTCGGGACCGTCGATATCAATGTTTTTTAAACGAAATATATCAATATTTTTTCGTTATCAATAATTTTAGTAAGAAAAAACGTAAGGTGAACAATTTTTAAACCTTTTATGTTTGCATGCAAAATTTGTATATGTACTTCAAAAATTGTAAGATTATTTCTTATTTGAAAGGTAATTATCACCTTTCCAAAACAGTGTTTAATTTTTGGATATGTGCAGAAATATTCAATTTATTTTGATTTTATTCCAAAGGAGAAATATTTGAGCCTCTGACAAAATATGTCGGGTCCGAGGGGTTAACAATCTCTGTAATGCACAGATTCTCAAATTTATTTCGACCACCTTTGAAATTAAAAAAAATCTAGTGGCCTGCATATTTTTTAACTTACCTTTTTACATTATTAGTTTTTGTTCAATCTTCATTTTAAAATTTAAAAAAAAGTATCAACAACGATAATTGATCAGTTATCTAAGAATTATTTAAACTAATCAGACCTTTACCTTAACTGGAATAGCTTCATCTTAAACACCTTCATAATGTTTCATTTAAATAATGTAAGAAAACCTCCTACTCCTGTAAAACTTGCACATTCGTTTGGATAATTAAGCATGCAGGCTGTTGATCTGTTGCGTAACTTAAAAACAGTTATTGCAAATATAATTTTTGGGTAGGATAGATGGGATGTGACCGTCTATACAGGACTCCAAGCATTCGAGTAGTAAATTGCATCTCAAATGGTGTTGTATCCAGATTCCCTTGGATTTTTGTTGAGCCTTATTGCCCCTCTGAAAGCCTCCAGCGCCCACAAGGGGACTTTGAAATCGTCCACTTTGAAAAAGACTGCTCTAATGGTAGTTTTCACTTACCAACCATCGCATCATTTGACAGTAGGGATAGGGAGTGAGGACAGAATATCACACACTAAATTCTCATTCTCACACATTCAATTCCATCCAATTTATTATTTTATCAACATTACAAAATTGTTCATTTTAATGCGTTCTTAAATAAATCTGAACGTTAAAGGAAAAACCACGGAAGTTCACTTTTGGGCGGTGTTGAGTTGAATATGAGTACAAATTTTCTGTCTTTCAAATTATTGGATGTAACAATGAAATCCATAAACAATAAAACATAAAACTGGTTTAACTAATTACAAAACCATCTGTGTCGAATTTACTTTCGAGGATAAATCAAAATATATTAATAAATTGACATATTTGTCTTAACTATGGCCAAAAACGAAAGAAATCATGAAATAAACCATTCACAGATCTTAATTATTGCAGTAAGTAAAAAAGTTATAGACCTTCAAACATTTAGTTCACAAACACAAAAATCGCTTGAAGAAAAGTCCAAAGTGGATTCCTGTGGTTTATCCTGTAAGATACAGAAATTTGTAAAGGATTATGAGGATTATTAAGGAGAATTATGTACATGACCACTGGAGCGCCACTGGAGAACCCACAATGTGCCGTAAAAAGAAGCAGTAAAACTGTGAATAGTAACCTATTATCGCCCTTCAGAATCGAAACGTTACTTGGAATGGCTTTAGGATTGCTTGGTAAACAGATTTGAATATCCAGGTATCTCCCAACCTTCTTCGTCTCCATCTCATTTTCTTCCCCACTCCTTTCAGCCTCTTCACACCCCAATTGGGGATGCCATAGTCCCACTGGCTCTAGAAATTTGGGAGCGGATGGGAAACTAGTGTAGTATTTTCGTTTTACCTAAGATTCCCAGAAGAATCAGATATATGTAAATGGAATAAAACTAACTTGAAAACTTGCAGAGCAGTCCCTTCCTATCAAAGAGGTTCTGGTTAAAGGCGGGCCAGTGGTAGAATAGCAGTTTGGCAGCGGAGGCGCGTGCACCAGCTGTGCCGTATGCTATCACGCACAGCACGTCCTTCACCACAGTCTGCTTCATGGTCATCAGGCACTCCAACAGCTGGCAGTGATGGGCTGCAACATAACATTATGTAAGAATATGTAGCGCACCAAACAACAAGATTCTACTTGGTAATACAGTGAAACCCTCTTAAGAAGTTTTCCAAAAGACCGGAAATAAAAACTTCTTAGGCAGGAAAACCTTATAAGTGGGATAAATTGGGCCATTTGGTCTTCAAGGGATCGAAAAAACCAAACTTCTTAAGTAGTAATACTTCTGAGAAGGGTTTCACTGTTAAGTATAAATAGTAGTGGTCCAAAGCTTCTGGTTTCCACCCAGACTTTGCGGGTTCAATCCTCTGCTAGCTAAGCCTTCCATCATTGCACAAGCAACATCTTCCAGTTATGGTGATGAAAGGAGAAGGAATTAGAATAGTGTCGTAGCCCGGGGTTTGTCTTTCTGGCTGGCGTCACCGGCGAGATTATAAAATGTCGGCAACGTGTACCTGTGTACGAACCTTTGCTAATATCCATGGCAAATACGTGAATCGTCATGCATCGGTTACTTACTTAAGTATCCCTGTGGAAGAAGGTCCTTTGATTCGAAGACCCTTGATTAATGAAACAATAGGGCAGAGCAACATTTTGTAATAAATATTAATAATTAGAATTAATCTAAAAAAAAATTACTAGCAGTGGAGAAACCCGCTCCGCGGGCCCTGCTAGGCCCTGCGGGCGGCTTTTCGTTCTGCTTCGCCCAGTTTAAATGTTGGTGAACATTTATAAAGCATCACCCTTTTGCAAAACTAACTACTATTATTAACATTAAACTACAGAATACTTATATCTAATAGGTAGATATATAATAGTAGACATTCTTACATTAATACCGTGAATAATGAGAGGAACATAAATCTTCTTAATAATGAATAAAAGCGAAAATTGTTTCCTCTTCTTCATACTCTTTTCCTTAAATATAGTATTATAGATGGCGCCACTTCCATTTGCAAAACGCGTATGGGCGAGATCTAAGTGTGTATATTACGGCAGCAGCTCCATGGAAAAATGCACGTTCACGGACGGCTCAGAACGGTGTTCATACAGTGTGGCGTGGAGATTTACTCGGAGTCGGGTTCCTTAATTTGAACCGTACGGGCATTATCGTATTAATATACTCCAATTAATTGAAATAAAATTTCTGTTTACCTGGATTGTTTGAATACTGGAAAACCATCATGATGACAGCCGCCACGGAGTGCGAAGCCTGGCTGTCTTCTTCTTCTCCTTCATAGCGACGAGCTTCAATCAGAACAATTAGCAGGTAAAGTGAAGATTCTATTTAAAAAGAGGTAGTGCAACAATAGTAAATTTGCTATTAATAGAACCCTGCTCTATTAACAGCAAATTTACTGCTCAGTGGGCACATTTGCAATCCTTAGTCTTTGAGGCCTCTGCAATTGAGGTCTCCGTGGGCGAGGGGTAAGGCTCTCAACTCCCAATCCAAAGGTCGCGGGTTCGAACCCGGCATGCGCAAATAAATTTTATTTGTTTAATTTATGTTATTTCGCAATTAATTAATTAAAAATAATATGTAGTATAGTATGTAGATTGCAATACATATAGTTTTTAACAGTGATGTAATTAATTTAACGTTATTAATTGTAAATTTAGTTGAGTTTAACGCCCATCGTTTACGTAGCTACTTACAAGCGACGCTACCGCTACCTGTCATACTATTTTGCTAGTGTAGCGCCTAGTGGCGTTTTCAAACACTAATAATAGTATGGAAAATACAGACGAGCGGCGATCGCCTCGCTTGAACGTAGCTCCATGGAAGAACGGCGTAATTGGTTTTCACAATTAATAAATAATTCTTAACAGTTATTGAGATCTTATCAGTACATATCTGAAATAGGAATGAATAACAGAATTATAACAAATCGTTAGCAGGTCAAGGAAGAAATGGGGCATTAACCGCTGATTAAATTCTGCTTTCCCTGCAACCATGATGGCCTCCATGGTTGAGAGGTTATGATCCTTGGCTACAAATCCGGTGGTTGCATGCTCAAATACTGGAGTGTGCCAGTAAATTTTATTTATTAATGTTTGTTATTTCACGGTTTATTCATTTAAAACAATACATTCCAAAAGACCACCATTCAGAATCGTAACATTGCTTGAACCGACTTTCGCCGCAATTGGTGACCAGATCTGATTAGCCAGGTAATTCCTCAACTTCCCCACCTTCCTTTTTTTCCATCTCGTTCCCCTTCCCACTACCTTCAGTCTCACAGCATACCCCAACGATTGGGGATGCCGTAGTCTCACTGGCTCTGGATGGTTGGGTGTAGTTAGCACTTTTGTGCGGTACTCACATAAAAAATATATATATTTGATGAATCTTATCACAGAGAATCAGGTACTTACTTATTGTGAAGGGAAGAATGTAGAAACACAGAAGGTTAATAATTTCCTGGTGAAGTGATACGGGAAATACCCCGACACATGAGGCGGCCAGGTAGGGCAGGTTGTCGATCATATCATACTCCAGAAAAGGCAATAGACAACCCAAACATTGGAGGATGGACTGCCCAAAAGCTGAAACAAATAATTATACCATAAACAATTGAACAAACAGTTGGACAAGGTTTGAACTGACATTTATTCCAAAAATTACCTTTGAATGCAAAACCATTTCTTTTGCTCATTTCTATAAGGCTGGTGGAATCAGACGGTTCACTAATCGTTCATTTGTGTATTTCATTCGGCCTATTTTACTCGGAATGACACGTCTGAACATGAAATGAAACAAAAGTGAAACGAAGTTGGGAACATTTTATCGAGCAACCATAGACTAAAGCTTCACTCGAGTGAACCGTCTGATTCCAGCCTAACCAAGATACTGTTCAGAGCCATCTGTGTTGTATTTCCGTAGATACTTGTGTAACTTAGTTCTAATATCAAGTTTTTTAAAGCTTCCATTTGTTTTACAAGGTTCTAACATCACTTTTGAACCTTTTGCAATTTCTGTTTTGTTTGTATCCGACAGTTGATAGTTTTTACGAGGCGCAGTATAGTTTGTTACTTTAGTTGCATAGAGTTCTAACTTTGCCTTACCATGTTCTGAGGTGTCAAAATTTTGCAAAGAAATTTAAAATTATAATAAAAATTGATATTTTTATCCAAGACACTATCTAGATTGCTATTAAATTTGGGTAGAATCTTGCAATCACGAAAAAAGATAGCAGCCAAGAAATATGCAAAGAAAATGAAGATAATGTTTTTGTTCGTAGTCGAAGTATGACATAGTAAAAATGATCAAGGGGATAGGGTCGGATTAGCTTAGTGGTAGAGCAAAGCCTCGGCAATACTGAGGTCCTGGGTTCAATTCCTAGGAGGCGACCAAGTCTTTTTTCTGTTTTATGTTTCACATTTTTTGTATTTGAGATTCGTTAATATTTATGCAATTATTTTTATAATACCTTGGACTCCATACTGGACAAGAGAAGCCACATCCACCAACTGAGAAATTGCATTATATAATCCTTTGTAATCTAAATTGGGATACAAGTTCATCCGGACTTGGTCATTCTCTGGATCCCTGAGCATTTCTAGTGGGGAGCTGGGTACATCCTTCAACACGGCTGAAATAATACTCATTATCAAACAATTTGTCATAATCAATCACCTGTGTGTGAAAACTGTAGAGCTTTGACCATCCTTTTCCTATTTACATAAATTTATGAAAAATGTACAGGTAATAAAATTCCTTCCACATCAGCACTACAACAATGGCAAATTAATTTAAAAGATTTTTTTATAATTTTGAGATATGGCCCAATAAGGCAAGAAATGGAAATTGCATAAGATTTCCTACTAGGAAAACATTGCTTACATACAACTTTATAATATTAAACAAATAATTTTTAAAAAAAGTTTGTTACATACAATGATTAATTTGGTTTAGTTAGGTAATTTACAAAACCGCCAACAAAATATTATACCCAATTTGGTAATTATTTACCAAACTGTCGCAATTTTAGATTTCATTTTTTTAAAAGAAATACAAACATTCCCAGGTTACGAATAACCTGACAATATTTGAAAATCTCCTACCTACCTACCACCACAATAAGCGGAAGATGTTGCTTGTGTTGTGATGGAGGACTTAGCCAGCCAAGGAATTGAACATGCGACGCCCGGGTGGGACCCAAACGCGATGCCCACTCAGCCACTGACAGGTCTGATACTTACATAATATGGAAATTACACTTCATTTCAACAATTATTACAAGAAGCAACTATTTACATGCACTAAATAGGTTATTAGGTTCTTGGTTTGGATTAATTAAGTCATTTATGCATATTTAGATTGAAGCGTAACTTTCCCAAATGTCAATTCATATTTTGTAAAATCCGAAATGGAGGCAAATGGTTCGTTTTTAAACGAAATCTTGAATTTTGATTGAATAAAAATTCAATTTTAATGCATCTTTTACCATCTCTCCTGACGTAAATAATTGTTTCTTGTAGTAATTAAGAGCCATTGACCAGCGGCTGAGAATAAAAGTTCAAAAATGCGTGCAACTGTACAGGGAGGTTCCGATGAGAAAGATCGATTTTTCCCCATATCAAATTTTTTAAATTAAAAATTTAATATAGATTTATTTCATTCAAAACTTGCTTTAATAAATACCTATATTCAAGTAAGCAATAAAAATCTTCAAAACGGACGATGATAAATTATTAAATATTGTGTACTTCTTGTAAGTATATTTTGATCATAAGTATTTATGATTTTTCAATAATGTCTAAACAAAATAAGTGTGTAAAAAAAATCTGAAATATTTTAGTTTGTAAGACCTTTAAATACGTATTTTAATGAGGTATTTTGGTCACAAAACTTTTATTAATTATTTTTTAATGATTTTAATTTAGCTAAAATTAAAATTCAGAAAAATGAGTTTACTAGATTATGTATTGTTTTATTTTGTTGTATGATGTTATATGATTTGAAATTTGTTTTGTATAATGCAATATGTCGTTTTAAAATTGAACAAATCTGCCAACGACCAAAGGTTTATTAAAAATAAACTTAGTTAATAATAAATAATATAATAAATTTATTGGTGTGATTAAATATGTTTTATTTTACTGTTGTTTTATGGTAATGAAACAACATGGGTCTCTTCAAGACCCACGTTCACTCCTTCCTGTCCTCAAAAAAACCCTCCTCACAGCATCTTCAAAGATGACATAGGCCCTGAGGGAAATTATTTTCCTCAGGGCCTCCTGTGTGGAGTTAATGTAAAAAAAAATAAGGTTTTTCTACTTTCTATTATAATTTTCCCAATTTTCAAACTTCACAAAGTAACTATATTCCGTTGGTAACCATGAAACAGGCAGCCGCCTCGTATGATGGTGATATAATGCATCATGTCTTAATTAAATATCATGTATTTTATAAACAAAAATATAAAACTAAAGAATAAATCCTACTAACAATGGAAATGTAAGGTGGTAGGTACTAACTTAGAAGCGTCTGGGAGAAATATTTGACCGTGTTGGCGATGTCAATCCCTGATGGAAGTGGTTGAATTCCGTGTAAAAGCCTCAGCTGGCAATCATGGAGACTCCTGATCTTGGCTGTGACTGCAATATTCAATCCAGGTAAGTGAACATAAAAATGAGTAATCGGCGTAATCGCGAAAAGAGGACACTGTAATAAGCAACAAGGATAATTCGTAATGAAAATGAAGTATTGGTCTCCAGCTGATCTGCTAACCTTGGAAACATAAGATGCACACATAAATAATTTTAAAGATATCTCAGTCTATGTTATTTAAAAAGGACGATTTGTATTAAAAATTCACGTAAATATTTTCAAATGAATTGATTTGTTATGTCAAATTGTAGCCGAATTAATAATAAATAATTTGAATGCATGCGAAGAACTCACATGCAGCCGCTCTCGTGCCCATGTTGATAAGCTGAATCTTGAAACTCCCCTGCATTTATGTAACAGCCACCCGGCAGCGGACCAGGAAAATAAAATAGATAGAGCTTCGCAGGCACTAACACCGCGGCGCTACCGCACACCACCTTTATTAATTCTATGAAACGCCGTGTTTATACAGCAAAAGTCAATATTATGTACAATTGTGTGTAATCCTAGATACTAGTTCACGTAAATATAGCACTCGAAACCATAGTGGTATGGTATATCTATGAGTTCGACCCTCGAAGCGAAGAGAGAAATAACAGGTTCACCCTTTCCCACAGAAGATCGGAGATGATCGGAGAGCAACCCGTTAAAATTTTGTCGGACTCGGAGGAAAAGGACGGAGATAGGAATCGATTCACGATTCGTTTACTATTTTATAAGTGGGTTATAACTGTGTTTTGTGTTATACGGAAGCCTTTGCACTTTGCATAATAACATAACACAGGCGACAGGCACCGCTTTCCGCACTACACCCCGTCCGCGTCCCAGAGATGGAAAATCTGTGGCGGGAACGGGAAACGGGGAAACTGACACAGTGACGGCAGTGACGTAAGCAATACGCAGACGCGTATTTTGAAAGTATGTAAGGGCAAAACGCTCCCTAGAAGCGCTGTATGGTTTCAGAAGTATAAATAAATAAATTATTTTGAAAATATACACGATTTGTGCGAATTAATCACTATTCAAGTATACTTCCTACCCTCGACTATCCCTTGACTAATGCGCGCGAATTTTGAATGAATAAAATGCCAAAACGCACCCATAGTGTACTAACGCTGTGTGGTTTCAGAAGTTCTTCATTGTTTGGGTATATTTATTTTTATTTATGTATTTGTGGTGGTTGCTCGTTTGGGGATGAGCTCAATCAGCAATTAAATCTCTTGGGACAAATAATGTGGGTGTAGATTATAAGTCTTTATTATTTACCCTGTAAGTTACTATCTCGGAAGATAGTAACTAATATAAAAGTCGAGAGATAACGCATACATGCCATTTTATTTAAACTTCTACATAATCATGCTGTATCATTCATACACGGATATCTTTTGGGTATACCTTTAGTTTAGACACACGTTCCTTAAACTACTAATTATTTCATAGATTAAATAAATAAATCTATTTTCCCTCCTGATAACGCGCGCGTCGAAGAATGCGCACGATTGCACACATAACTAATATATTGCACATGAGTGCGATGGTAGTATATTTTACGGACAACCTCTGTATTTGTTCTGAGAAAATACACACGGATGCTGCGTAACACACTATACTTTCCAACACTGCGAAATGCATTTTAGATTTGAATGTATACGCGACTCCTAAAATACGCCACGCAGCAACCGTTTGGGCGACCTTTTCTTACAAGAAAATCAATAGGGTAATCTTTTATACTTTGAAAATGCTTTGAAACCACTTGTTGATCAAGTAATCGAATGCTTTCATTTCGAACTGAAAATAATAATTATACATGTATACTTACTTACTTTTACTGCTTTTGCGAAAACATCATTCCAGTTTTGTAAAAAGCTTTCGTTACAAAGTTTAACTTGAGAAATCCCACGTTGATATCGTAATATTTTAGAAAGTTAACAATTTTTGGTACTTACTTTTTGCATGTATTGTGAAAAGAAAATCTATGTTAATAATTTTGAAAAAACGAAGTTTTAAGATACATAACTTTGATATAAGTAGCAATAGATCAAAATCATAAAACTGTTTTATTTTTATTAATTTTTACTTAAACACCCATAGGGCTTTTTCACACATAAAGCAATACATGTTTTGATTAATAACAGTGAAGAGTTAGAAGTGAATAAAATACAGGAAAGTAACAGAAAATATAAAGACACATAATAGATGTGATAGGTTAGATACGAGTTGACAAAATTTAGGTAATACAGAATTTAATAAAGTAAAAATAGATAGCCTGCCAATATCCTCCAAATCAGGTATTAATAAAAATGAATAAAATTGGTATTTACGATAGTTAAATAGTTCGCACATACGGCATTTAAAGTTTGCCAAATTCAAATTATTGTCAAATACATCAATATTGTTTAAATATTGGTTACCAAGTCCAGTGGCGAAACCATAGGGTGGCAGGGCTGGCAAAATGCCACGGGCCCCGCGTGGGCCGGGGCCCCCCCGCGAGATCATGTTTGTCTTGTAGTTCGTGTAGGTACACGTAGATTTATTAAATGCAAGAGTTCACAGCAATCAAATTTAGAGTTTAATAATGTTGATAAAGAATTAGGTCGGTTATAAGAATAATAATTTTAATATTTCTATTTTTGAAACTGACAATTCGTGGTGGATTTCCATTATAATCTATCTATATCTTCTTCTTAATATATAAAACAATGTCGGGTTAGTTACACCATTTAATAACTCAAGACCGGCTGGACCGATTTTTACGATCTTTGATTTGTTGGATTTGTCGCCGTCCCGATTAACAGAATAACTATTAAAACATCTGAAAAAATCACGGGAAAAATAATTATGAAGGAAAAAAAAATTCATACATTTTGTATGGAACGGCTTTTCAAATATTGTGCGTTGATCGACATAATTTGAATCAATTCGAACAGCTAATAAATTAAACGCAACATTTTATTGATTTTGAGGCGGTACGAAGTTTGCCGGGGCAGCTAGTAGGTATATAAAAATGAATCCCTGTTTCCTTTGGTCACGCTATAACTTCAGAACGACTTTACCTAATTCATTCATCTTTTTTTTCAAAGTTTTCTAATACTTTGTAGAAGGTTAAGAAAAATTAAGGAAATTTTATTTTAATTAATGAAAACAATATTAGCGAAACGCAATCGAAAATCTGAAACAGAAAAAGATACGGCGACATCTGGGACTCGAACCCAGGACTTTCGACTTTCCGGGAAGATGCTCTGACCACCGAGTTAATGTGTCCCTATCCGATTCGGTCATATTTAACTGTATCATACTTCGACTGAGAACTACCAACATTGTCTTCATTTTCTTTGCATATTTTTATTGGCTGCTATCTTTATGTTTGATTGCAAGATTCAACTCGAACTAAATGCTATCTAGTAGTGTCACTATAAATTAAAGTTTTGCTAATATTGTTTTAATTTTTTTTCTTCACCAGACTTTACGTCCGGGTTTAATTTTCCCCACAGGAAAAACTTAAACCTTTCACACACTTTATCACAAATGATCATCTAGTAAATCCACGCAATGCAAGTGTATTATTTATTTATTTATTTATTTATTTATTGATACAATATTTTTACATTTAATAGTAAAATTCAATAATGTTGGCCTCACTAGGTGGTTTACCCGTGCTGAGGCCTCCATTTTATGTAAGTATAATTAATACAAAACAATACAAGAACAACATGTTAACCTACCAGAGTACCAATTGTGAAAATAATTCACCAACTCCAGATATTTTCATATCAGAGGCTTCGGCTCAGTGGAACTCCTAATTGGACCGATAAATCCTACTGATCCCTCAATATAAATATTTAAAAAATCTTTCGTAATCCTACATGTATTGAAAATGACTGATTTTTGCATTTTTATATATAAATTATTTGACAAATCTAATACGCCTAAATTTTTAACGAGAGAGCTAGGTATAATGCCAGTAGCCGAAATAATAATTGGTAATATTTTTATAGTCCGAGAATGCCAAAATTTTTCTAAACTCATTTGCTAAATCTGTAGGTATATTTTCTTATTTTTTCAGAAACAGATTTTTCAATGTTAAATTATTATTTGAGGTTTTACCTATGTTAAAAATAAAAATACTTAATTAATTTTTTATTAAATATGTCAAACCACAAAGTGATTTTACAATAATTTTAGTTTATTAATGAAGGCAGAATTTCATTTGGTAAATTCTTTGTGGAATTGGAAATTTTATTATTTAAAAACATAATTTTTCTCCATTTTCGCCCTTCCTGCTTTTTGTACAGGATAGATATAGGATTTTGGGGGTTTCTCACCATCCTCCCAATAGCTCATCTACCCTAATAACGAATATTATTAAAAATAAAATACTCGCAGTGGTTAGAAAACTCGGCCAACTTATCCAATATATAGCCACTATTCATAGGTTCGAGTTCCGAATTATAAACTCCAACTTAATAAATAAATAAACCGCAAATCGTAAATCGAAAATATTCGTTATTAGTGTAGATAAGCTATTGGAAGGATGGTGAGAAACCCCCTTAAGAAATTTATTCTTGTATGAATGTTTTCAATTAATTTGGTGTTATATCCATCATTTATTGCAATTAGTTTAATAAAATTTAAAAAAGTTAAAAAATTTAAAAAAGTTTAAATTGTTTTAATATAATATTATTGTGATAATACTGTTTAAATTAAATTTAAACGCCTCAGGGATCTCATTTCTACAGCATTCGGTCTACTTTCATCCTTCTTGTGCCAGATCCATGCCTCAGTGCCATTCATCAGGGTAGGTACCAGCATTCCATTGTAGACTGCTACCTTCGCTTCTTTGGACAGTTTGTTGTTAGCACCAACGGCATTCAGTCCTCTGTCAATGGAGTTACCTGCATTTACTCATCTCTCGTAAACATATTTCCCAAATACACAAACTTATCCATCTGCTCCAAGTATTCATCCTTCACAATATATTGCACAAATTTTTCATACTCTCTCTTTCAAACACAATTACTTTAGACTTACTTACATTCATTCTTCATACATACTTTGTTCATCCTAGACATGAGAGACTGCAGATCTTCCATACTGTTAGAAATCAGCACCGCATCATCAGCATACGACACGTCGCCAACGACCATTTGCAAGTTTTACAGGGGGAAGTTTTCTTTCATTATTTCAATGATACATTTTATGATAGGTGTTTAAGATGAAGCTATTCACATAAAGGTAAAGGTCCCGCTAGTTTAAATAATTCTTAGTTAATTGATTCATTATCGTTTTTGATACTTTACTTTTAATTTTAAAATGGATATTGGACAATTAAGCACTCAGGCAGGGCGAACAGGCAACACACTTTCAGATTACTCAACCAGAGTGGATTGTGATAACATATTAAATACATAATAATAATTTAAATTACCAGAATATGGCTGCTCTCAGTGATTTTTCCAGATAATCTCATTGTCGGTGAACACAATTTGGGAGGCGGGTATGGGTACCGCCGCCCCGGGAACCATTTATTGGACGACCAACACTTCTGCCAAAGGTCATTCCATGTGGTTCGCTACATTTGGTGACTTAGCAGGGGTGACCGGGTTCATGGGGTTAGGTTTGTCCGGGACTTGGGGGCAAATGCGTCTGCCGACCATCTGCGTGGCAGGCCGAATCGGGAGGGACTAGTTGAGGAAGACCTTTTGATCTCTTCTCTCTTCTCTCATCGCCTTGCACCACAGTGGGAGGGATGGCTTCACATGTCCATCACTCCTGGACATATTTATCCCCAGATTTCTACCCACCCCTCAAACCTTTTTCCTTCCCAGGATTTCCTCTCCCTTAAAAAACCCTCCACACAGCATCTTCAAAGATCTCCTGTGTGGAGCTAATGATCAAAAAAAAAAAAATCTGGCAATGCGAATTTGCCTGAATTTTCTGAAAGCTCTGATATTAATTTTCTATGGTATACGGCCATCATATTCCCAAATGTCAGCCGACATTCAAGAGGTTAAGGGTCAGCGTAAGCTGAGATTCAGGCGACGCAGCACGTGCTGACTGTGCAGGTTCAGATTTTGTAATGTATGGACTTGTATGAAACAACGTATGCTTAGAGGCAGACATCATTTCATACAAGACCATACATTACAAAATCTGCATCGCCTGAATCTCAGCTTACTCTGGAATTAATAAACACTACAAATACTTACTCCACACATAAAAAAATACTTGTAGAAAGGAGTTAGAGAAAAACATTAATTGTGTACATTTATTTATTTTTTTTCACATCTATATATATTTACAACATTTTGTTGAATTGAATTTTACAACAGCACTTATGCTCTAATTAAAAATTAGCCCAAACCATTAAATATCAACAATAAAGCAATACAATGTGTAACACGCTTACATAACATTTCTCTTCAACACTTGCAGATACTATACAACATGTGTTATGGTAGTGATGTTAAACAACCAGAGCCAATGAGATTCAATCCAGATTATTGCCTCACAGTCAGCAAAATAATCTCTTACTTGGTGTATAATATTTATCAGATGATGAATTCTCATGTAAAATTAAGATATACACTTTGGTGTATATGAGGCAAGATGCTGCAATCTGAATTGAATTCATTAGCTTAGGTGTATTATTTTTTCTCAACATGTTTGATGAAATTGAAATGAATATAGGTACAACTACCTACATAAAGTTACTATAAATATTGCAAGCTACATATTTACGCGTAATATTTTAACAAACACATTTCGTGATCAACGTGAATTTGTAAAAGAACTGTAATTTCACCACAGCAAAAAATGTTTCTAAAATAAATTTTGCTAAGCAAAAGTCAAGGGTGAAAATCATGCTTTTAGTATAGAAGGAATGTTAAAGAATAAATATTCATACATAAAATAGTTATAAATAGACGTAATTATAATTGGGAATCAACACTATATAATATATATAAATGATTTAACAGCAATATTTCACTTAACGAGTAAATACTCTAGTTTTAAACATTACACACTATTGAATTTAATTTTTAATGACAACAGTGTACCTAATGCTAGCGATAAATTATCCTAATGCTACTGAATGACTTATGTATTCATTTTAAGACAAAACTTGATGTACATTTAAAGGGGATGCGAATACTAAAAGCTAACTGTGGTTTGGCCTTACCAATATAACAATAAACTATTGTTTTAACTTTTAAAACAGAAAATAAACTAAATGCGCAATAGAACCGGGAGGATGAACTTCAATTTTTTTTTTTGTGAGATAGTAGTTGATTGAATTGTAATGTGAAACAATAATATGTATAAGTGTTATAATATATATATTGAAAGGTAACAAAAGTTTGGTTGAAGGGGTATGATAACTAAAGAGGACTACGGGGTTGGTTGGACCAAACAGGTTGTTGAGTTGTCGTGGTGGCTTAGTCGGTGAACTTGCGATTGGGGTTGCGACCAAACAGGGCGGAGCGCACCTCCGGCACCAGTTGCTCGGCAACCATCTCCAGGCGCTTCTCCAGAGTGTTGGAAATCTGCCAATAAGGATACATTGTTAGGTTATATACTTTCTGATGCATCTGATAGTATTATTACCCTAGCAACCGTACAGTTGAAAACGGTACGGTTATTCGTAACCCGGGAATGTTTTTCTACCTTTTTAAATAAATAAAATAAATAAATTAATTATGTGCATATTATCCACGTAAAACGGATTCTTTGAAATTCATAGAATACAAACATGTATGTTCTAATTTATAATTTTCCAAACACATATTCCAGTAGTTTGATTTAATTCTCCATCACCAGGTTATATATTATATAGGGCTAGATTTGCGATATGTACCTTTATGCGTCCCTTGGCAGCCAGCAGCTCCACACCACCGCAACTGTCAGCCGGCAGGTTCTGCTCCGGGTCCACGGTCAGAGTGACTTGGCGCTTCATCTTCTCCTTGTACTGCTCAGCAGCACGCTGGAGCACGTCACCCATGATGGGCACGTCAGCCGCACGCACACGCACGGTCACAGATGTCTCCATCAACTGCAAATTAACAAGTCATTTCAATGTGTTATTATGCTTTACAAAGCTGGCTTTTTAGACAAGATCATCATCACTCTCATCAAATGGCTTTTTTCTTTTGCTTTACTGAAACTTGCAAGTAATTTCAAGGGATAATTAACCTGCGGCCCACGAGCCCATTGTCTTGGCTAAAGAAAATATTGAAAAAATTGCAGTAAAAAAAATTAAACATATTCTGATTAGTAAAAGGATTCAGCGGAAAACGTTAAGTCTTCATATCTTGATAATTTACGTGGATTCTGTTTTATAAGGGAAAGTAGGTACACTTTGTCAAATTTGTAGGCTGGCAACACCAATTTTACTGTCAAAATGACAGTAAAATGACAATGACACTGTTTATGTAGAATACTGTAAGTAACATTTTTTTTAATATAAATATTTTCAGCTTTGCGTTTGTATAAATATTTTCAAACACGGATACATGTTTAAAGTATGATTTTATTTTATTTACGTAGATACATATACAATATTGTTAGCTATCATAGTTGTATTTTTTTTCCGCTGTTAATTCAGAAAGTACCATCAGGCGAACTGTCAAGGAGAGCGAAACAAATGGGGGTAAATTCGAAACTCCAGGCAAAATAAAAAAGGGTTGCACTCCGAAAGCTATAGATAGTTTTGACATCAGTGCTATTCGTCAGAAGGTACATTTTTTTAGGGGGATGATCTAAAGCCCAGGCAATGCTTGGTACTTCAGCTAGTAATAAATATGAGCAAATTCTAAACTCCTTTTTATTTTACTACAATATCGTTATTCTTCATTGTTTTAACACAAAATTTCAAAGGGATAATACACATATGTTCAATTCTAATTTTAAGATCAGTGCAATGAAAAAATATTTTTCATCCTTTTATGTGTTTTTACAAAATTGTAGGTTACACAGCTTTACATTTCCACCGTGTGTTATAATTTTAGTATTGCCATTTGAAGAACAGTGGCGCCCTCCTAAGTTTTCTACTCTTATTTGACAGACAATACGCTTGCAAATTATGTTTCGGAAAACATGAATAACAGAAGAAAGTTTTGATATTTCTTATTTAATAGGAATCGTTCTGATCTACGGGTGCTATGATAAAATATTTTGCATTTTCAAAATCTGTATTACGTATTGCATACTCGAGAAACATGCTTAACACATGCCCAACATATGAACATGATTGACATGAAAACGGGTCACTTCTACGACTCGTTCTTGAGATAAACAGCTAAGTTGGAAAGATTTGCCATTTCGTCTCTTCAAGATCCATGTTCACTCCTTCCTCTCCTCAAAAAGACCCCCCCCCACCTTCAAAGATGACATAGGCTCTGAGGGAAATTATTTTTCTCAGAACCTCCTGTGTGGAGTTAATATTTAAAAAATACAACAGGGTTTTGCAACAAACTTTTGATTGTCTATTTTGAATCAACCGCCCTATATAGCAATTATTTATTTACATGTTCTTTAATATTATTTCAAAATTATAAAATAGACAGAATTTATCAGTTTAGCAAAAAAAATCATCTGTGGCGGTTTGTTTTTGCGTTGTGAATGTTATATTTAAAGAATTTTGATTTTAGAAGATATTAATAGATTTTCCACACCACCGGCTGCACAATTAATCATGTCAAGCTTTATGTACGAATAAATTGAATATTGTAAAATTGGCCCTCAGGTTAAAAAGGTTGCTCATCACTGATCCTATACCACACGCGGCAAGTATAGATGTATGTTTTTAATGAAACTTGTATAGTGCAGTAACTGCGGGAGGTGATTTAACTATTATATTTGGTTTTACGACCCTTGAAATTTTGGGTTTCAGAAAATTTTCTTTTTATCCAAGTGTTCAGTAATGAAAACATTAATAAAAATATTAAGCATGTAATTGTAAATAATAATCTTAGATAGAGCCTAAGAAGTCATAATAAAAGTTGCTAAAACACAAACTGTACTATATCTTTCAATATCTTTCAAATCCTTATGTTAGTAATTACTTTAACAACTTGTATTTTCTACTTATTTTTCTGTACTCTCGTTATTATAATATTTTATCATAAACATATCAAACTCATTTGTACATTACATGATACTGTAACCACTTTACATTATTTCTATAAATCTGTTATTTTGCATGATAGCAGTATAAAACTAAATGAAGTTCTTACGATTATACAATTGTTTTACAATAAATTTTTAACTTTAAGTTATGTAAAGCGGTTATGTATTGCTAATGTTTTTATCTTTCTTGTTATATGTTTGGCATTTGTATTATGTATTAAGAACTCGCATCATATTATTATTATATGTTATATTTTATGCTACCTGCAGATCTAAATCTGTTTCTTTTTTCTTTATCTTTTATGTATTTATATTATTAAAACATATATTTTATTGCACCTCTACACCTACCTCTTGTTATACCCATCTTTGTATTTTTTTCTGTTATCTAAAACTTTACCTGATCTGTTTATACTAAAGGTAGCGACAGACTTGCAGCTCACATCAAAAAGATACTTATAACACAATAGCACTCGCCATACAATCCAATAGAGACCCGCCACACGTAAAAAGATGATGTGCTGTGATCGCGATTTGAATCTTCGCTAATCGGCATTATTTTTCGTGACTGCTACAATTGCGATATCAGAAAAGTTATGCGACCCCCCCTTCGCCGTAAACAGGAGAGGGGGTAATTTTGAATACACGGGAGCATGCACGGAGCTGTCAAGTTGACATATCCAGTACAAAGAAATGATATTCTCTCGACCGCTTCCGATTTCAAATGACCCCTTCTCCTACCGTAGGAAGAAATATTTTATAACGTAGTATGTCGGTAGAAAAGATACTTTATAACGCAGTATCTTTTGAGTGAGCTTCGCGAATGTCGCCCGCTTAAATCACAAAAACTGTATAAATATGTAAAAGCCCATTAGGGCCGTTGATGATTAATAAAATAAAAATAAAATAAATAAATAAAATAAAATATACTCTACAAATTATCCAATTATTATTAAAAAAATATATCTCACCTGGAAGAGAGCCTGCACGGTGAGCGATACAAGCAGATCCTTGTACTGGTCAGTGCGGGTGGCGGCACTAGACAAGCGTGCGCGGGATCCATCCAGGACACCTCGCACATGCTCCTCACGCACGCGCAACACCTTCAAACGTGCCTGGTTCAGCATGTATGAAGACTGACTGCAAGAAAATTTATAATAAATAAATTTACAATAAGTAAATTTTTATTGATAAGGAAAATTAGGTACCTAAATTCTATTTAACATTTATCTATGGATCTTGGAAGAGGAAAAAACAGTTTGACAAAACAATTATTATGTTTCGAACTTCTGATGTAGGTATAATCAATAAACTTCTTGTGACTAAATTGTAGTCAGCTGACAAGAATAATAGCGAAATCCTTATATGCTTGACAAGCTGATAACAATTTAACCTCTCGAATGTCGGATGACATTTGCCCACATGATGGCCGTAAACCATAGAAAATTAATTACAAATATTTCGGAGGAGCTACAATTCTAAAATTAAAAGCAACGTCTGGAATGATATTGGCGCAAGTGATTCTGACCTTGTACAGTTTCTTTATATAAAAGGGTTTTATATTTAAAGGGCTTTATATGTAAGCCCGCCGGCGGGCGGTGACTGCTAAGAGGTTAAAAAATAAAATGCGATTTTAACCCTTGTGTACACAGAAAATGTACAAGGAAAAGGTCAGAATCGCTTGCCCCAATATCATTCCAGACTTTGCTTTTTATCAGAGCATTCCAGCTCCTCGGAATACTCTGATATTAATTTTCTATGAAATACGGCTTTAACCTCTTAACTGTCATCTGACTTCCAAGAGGTTAAGCATTTAACCTCTCAACCGTCGCTCGCCCACCGGCGGGCCAGTGGCACATGAGTGGTTAATCAAAAGTTTGAGTTCAGAATCGACGTCGGGGGACTTTTAAAATGTTTTGTCATCAAATCGATAAAATGAAAAACACGTCAGTAATTTTTTTGGTAAATGTTTACTACTCCGCTTACAGGATAATACGGAATTCGAATTTCGATACACGGATACGCACGGATAATACGGAGCGGAACATTTCCTTTGCCGCCATTTCTTTGAATTTGATATTTGCGATTTTTTTCAATCTAAATACGCACGAATTACTTAGGTTACCCAGCCTAAGAACCTAATAACCTATTTTGTGCACATAAATAGTTGTATATTGTAGTAATTGAAGTTGTATAAGTCCCGTTTCACAAACGTGGCTGTCAAATACTTGGCGTAAGTGAAATAATCTTATAAAATCGAAATATAAAATGCATGTTTTTTCGTCTCCCCTGACATAAATACTCAATTTTCGGAATAATAAAGCAAAATCTAACTGTTTGAATAAAAAATATTCCGTATTAACCAGTAGGTGGAGTATGAAACTATTAATATATTTTTTGGTAGGTAATGTAACGTACTAAGGTTAATACTATCTACACACCATGCTGCGAACAGCAGCTATTGGCAGCTGGCTAAAAATCGAAGGTTGGAGGATGTCTCCCGTCTCTTTTTTTCCCATGCGAACCCGTAACACTCTGTTTCATGTTGACTGCAAATTGGAAGAAACCGTCTGCCGTTAGTACCAACCGACGCGCCGCAGTGAAATGAGATGGTGATATTGAATTTGTTGTGTTAATAAAAGAGACAGAAGACAACGTGAAACAGAATGTTACGGGTTCGCACGAGGAAAAGGGAGACGGGAAACAATAGCCAGCTGCTAACAGCCCGATATATCGGGCTGTTTGCAGCATGGTGTGTAGAGCCCATAATGATTTTTTTTCAACGATCAACATTTTAAGCACTTCATTTATGAACATAAAATGTGATTGCTGAAAATTTGAAAGGGAAGGTAATCACCACAAAGCTAAATGTGCATCTTATTTCATCCATTTACTTCAGCTACATCGAGCTGGTTAGTGTAAATTACCCTACCTTATTGCATAATGCTCTGGTAGAATATTGAAATATCAGTCTGGTAAAATTACTTACATCTTCTTCTGGAGTTCGACTTGCTTCTCTTTCTTCTCATAGTACTCCATGATCTTCAAACGCTGTTGCTGAACCAATCGCCCCTTCTCAATATTGAACTCTTCTTCGGCCTTGGCGTCGATCTCCTCTGCCTTCTCATTGGCCTCCTGCTCAATGAAAGCCATCATGTGCTTGATCTGAAACCAAACATTCGATTAGTTCCAATAAAAAATATTCTCAATTGAGCCGAGCCTTGAATGTCATATGACCAGAAAACAATATGGGACGAAATCTTAAAATCATTATTTGGAGGGATCAGCCTATCAATCAGCTTGTACATTCACATTATATAGAGAAATATAGATGTTATTCGAATGGTTAAAGCTGGAAAAGGGTGATTTACACAAAAAAATAAAAAAAAATACGACATCGGCCCATCATTGATTCATCAATTTAGGCGCAAATAATGTATTTCTCTTACCTGCTTCTGTACATCCGCATCGCTGAGCGCCATGGTTGATGTTCGGTGATTCTTCTTTTAACGTGGAAAAGGAATTAACTTCAACAGAGCAAGGAGAAGTCAGACAAGTCAACGCCTACAATAAATGAACTCTCGAGCTGCTAAACTGCAAGTTTCTGCTGCTGATCATATGATTTGTGAAAACAACGTAAGTCAAAATAAATTGGTCATAGATTTTTATTATTTCATGTTTTTATATTTTTTTAATATGTTTTTAATTTGTAAAAAAATTACTCAGAATACGGTACACAGTCGCTTTATTTAAATTCTATCGAGTTTTAGATATTTCAGTAGTTTTTGAAAATGTATGAATACGGAACGTAAGTAATAGATTTTGATGTTTCCGGCGTAAAAAATATGGCCACTACGATTGTTTTAGTTAATGTGGCGTTTAAGAGAATTTAGTCATTAAAGCATCAAAGTTTGTACAAAAAATGTGTTATTTAATGTATTTTTATTAGTTTATGTTTAATGAAAAATCTGGGTTCTTGAAGAAAACATTTTTTTGTGTTGTACGTATTAGGTCGCAAATTGCTCAGCAAATTGGAGTCAACAAACTTTTGTTTATTTAATTTATCATTACTTGTCATTCCTTATTAAAAATAGCTTTTTTGAAAAAGTGTAATATTTTATAATTCCTGTAAAAATATCAAAATCCTAAATCGACTATTATGAGTGCAATCACGAAATGAAGTGTTGGTAGTGTCCGTGAGGCTAGGTCGCCATTGTTTGACAATGAACATATAACCATGAAATTTTTGCGTATTAGTGATTAAAAGACCTGTGAAAAACTCGTTAGCTGAAAGCTCGAAGATTTTTTTGTGCCGGTTCCATCCCTTGATGAAGAAGCACTCCGGATCGGCAAGCAGTTGGAATCTCACTATTCATCAATAGCAACTCCGAACAGATGTATTACCTCATATTTCTTTATAATTTAAGCATTTTAACCCTTCATTAACTCATAAGTATAACTCCTACTTTCACACCTATCCAATTTGATTGCAAATTCATTTCGAATATAACCTCCAAAATGTCAAAACTTCACTTTTCCTACTTCAAAATCTCTTAATTTTTCTGCCCCAAATCAAAAAAATGCGCAAATACGAAATAATTTCAAATAAAATTTCGATTATCTTTTCTCGGAAATCTATTTCTGACGTTTTATGTCACCCAAAGCATTCATGTTTTGTTCCGACCTATCAAATGACATTCTGCAAACAAGGTTATATTTTCGCATTTTTCAGATTGATAATCTGTCGTAATGACTTTTCTGATGACAAAAAACACACTTTATGCGTCATACCAATACTGCGAAATATTCCCCAAAAATTGGCTTAATTGGAAAGCTTGTCCTAAAACCAAAGATAACAGTTGGTAAACTAACTTGTCTTACTCTTAATTTTATTTAAATTAAAATTCTACATTCCTGAGACTACTTCAAAACTTTCTGTACCTTCCCCGATTCTGAGTGTTATTTTTTTTTTGTTACTGCTTCGACGCATAATGTTTTACAGTAAGTTTTTATTGACAGTTGCAAGTCTAATGAAATTTCACCTTTTTAATAACATGTGGATGAAGGACATATGGTTGAAGGACCAATTCCCAGCTATATCACATTTATATAATTGTTGCGATTGCAAAACGCCTGTTTTCACAAAATTTTACAATTCAAGAATCAGGCCCAATCTCGGACGTGCACATAAATTTACCCGTTATTGTACAAAACTCATTTAAACGTTTGTTGTCGCATCTGAATACAAAACTGGGAAGTTATTTGCTTAAAATTTGGTAAAATTTACATGAACGGTGTTACAAGTGCGACGACAATATTATTGTAGTGTTTGATGTCGCTACGAGTTTTGAGTATAATACCCATATGACAGTATAATCTAAATACATTTATCAGTTCATGTATCTATATATAATTATAATTTAATGTATCTTTCTTTTTACCTATTTAATTATGACACTCGATCACCTATTCTATATTTTTATTTAAAATTAATTGTAATGGACCCTTCGGTGAATTATCACCAACAATGTAAAATAATTTTGTTATTGTCATAATGTTGGATTAAATCTATTTTTCTAAATCACATATTAATAATAATTTAAGTAAATTAATTTTATAACAATAATCAGAATCAAAATGATTTTATAATATATTCCCTTATGTATACAGAAACTGTACAAGGACAAGGTCAGAATCGCTTCCAATTCCAGAATTGCGCCAATATCATTCCAGACGGTGACCAGAATGTTCAGTGGAAACTTTTTAAGTGCATGAATATTGAGTACAAACTTTTCATCGGATGTTAATTCCTCACACGATAATTCATCATGTCTCGAAGCGTCGAAAACTGATAATCGGGGTTTTTAACCTTAGGTTAGGTTAGGTTAATGTGAGTTATGATGTGATGAATTATCATGTGAGGAAGTATCGTGTCTGAATAAATTTACTATGGGAATTCAGACGCTGAGATCGCATAGTCCGATTAGACATGGAACCATTCCAGGCATAGAATTTTATTAGAGCACTCTAGCTCCTCAGAATGATGCTCTAATATATTCATTTTCTATGAAATACGACCTTAACCTCTAACTGTCATCCAAGAGAGACATTCAAGAGGTTAAAATGTGATAAAATATTCTTAATAGTTCATTGTTTTATTAAAAGCTTTTGGCTTTCAAAAAGGGTTTCCCAAACTCAGTGTGCCCATGGGCCCCTACACGGCTTAAGGCGGCCCTGGTTGTAATCTAAAATAAACTTGTTATTGATTTCCAGTGAAAATACTACACGCTTATTTGAGATGAGTTTTCAAAATATTACATTGATTACCAGCTGACAGTTTTTTTCTAAAGTAATTAATAGTCACAATAAATTATTAAATATCTTATATCATTGTTCATGTTATTATGATTGATATTATTAACTTTTTGCAAAAATTTTGTTAACTGCTAAACATTTAAAAAAGAAAAACTATCACATTTAAGTGCACAATTTGTTTACTAAAAATAATATGGTAAACTTTCAGGATGACTGGACACGCTTAACCTTAAAAACCTTTTGATTCACCTTAAGTACTTTAAAAAACAACTACAGTGATGTCCGAAATGATTTAAATGGTAAATTTGTTCTGGAGATGGGAAAATATTTATTTTTATGTAACTATAATTTACTGGAATATGTTAGAAAGGATTTAGCGGAGAAAGCTGATCATTCTCATGTAGTTCCTTGGCGGTGACGAATGCCCCACAATTAGTATTTATTTCATTGTAGGGTGTACCCAAAATCTTCTTTAGATCGTTATTTATACTTATAATAAAGAAGAATAATATTGTCTTCATCGCTGGAGTCACTTTACTACTTATACTCTTTAATGTTAGTTTCCGTACACGGCGCTACCCCAAATATACTAAACCCGTCAGGTCTATTTGTTCGTTTTAAGGAACAACTCATATGGGTGTCAGAAATCCAATCTCTCTTACTATCGTGGTTAGAAATATGGGTAATTATTTGATATAGATGGAAACGGTTAGTATGCACTTTTTTTTTTAAAACTCTTTTGAATCACCTTAATTACATTAAAAGACAACTATTTGCATTGGGGGCAGTGGAAAATATTTAATTTTAAATTTCAATTACATAATATTAAAATTAGCTTCGTCTTGTGAAATTTTGTCCATTTTGTAATCACTGTCACTTTAGTATGTTGGTATTCCTGATACATTTTTATATATAACGAGCGGCTAGTAGATTTTGAAAATATCACGAAATCTGGTTGTATTAGGTAAACACTAATTTAAGTACCGGAGTTTTGGAAATAAAATGACGTAAAAAAACATGTTTTTTTTTCTAGTAATTATTTTTTTTTAAATAATACATTCACTTTTGTATCACAAACCATGTTACACAAACCTAGCGTAGCTGCTAAACTTCTTGAACACCGGGATGTTTTTCTTGCCTTGACGTGAGCAGGCGCTATAAAGGGGCACTTTCTTTTGTATCACAAACCATGTTACACAAACCTAACGTAGCCGCTAAAGTACTTGAAAACTTGGATGTTTTTCTTGAATTGATGCGAGCACTTTTTTGTATCACCAACCATGTTACACAAACCTAGCGTAACTGCTAAACTACTTGAAACAGGGATGTTTTTCTTGCCTTGACACGAGCAGGCGCTATATCATCACAGAAATAGTTCACTTAAAAAAATAAAATTTTAAGGTAAAAAAAAATTCAAGCTAATAATTTTTAATCACAACGCACGCAATGCATGCGTATTAGGTAAGTACTAAAAAAAAAAATTCTAGCCGCTTGTTGTTTTTCGTATAGTATCAAGAATACCAACAACAAAATGACATTTGACAATAAATGTTAGAAAATGATCGGTTCGTTTTACAGAACGAAAACTAATTTTAATTTTACGTAATTGAAATTTAAAATGAAATATTTTCCACTGCCCCCAATGGAAATAGTTGTCTTTTAATGTAATTAAGGTGAATCAAAAGATTTTTTCAAAAAAAATTGCTATTGACCGTTTCCATCTGTATCCAATATTTACCGAAATATGACCTAAACGGTGTTAAGAAGATAAAAAATCATGCTTTATATTCAAATCTAAAAATTAACCACAAACTAAATAAAATGTACACTTTTAGGAATCCTAAGTTTCTGACGGCAATTTGTAAAAACTTTTGAATCTTTGAGAATTTTTTATGAATTATTTTTACATGAAACGAGGTGACAATAACTTTTTTATTATATTTGTCTAATAAAATATGTTACTATTTGTTTTTATTTGTCAACATCTCATCGCTACTGTTATTGTATACAAATAGATTATGATTTGTATACAAAGCGGCCAAATTTACTGTTCATTATCAAAAATATTTTTTACACCTAACTACGACTTTCAAAAACAAGTAATATGATAATTTACTTACTAAGTAGTTTTTATTTCACAAAATTCGGCACTTACATAGTCCGTAATATATTTGCAAAACATTACATTTCAGTATTAACTACGAACAAATTATCAGATTGTCTGCAAATTGTCCCTTTTCTGTCGTAGTTTTAATTGTTAAGGGCCTAAATAATGTTTCAATTAACACAAAAACTCTTATGTTTAAATCTGTATGTAAACAGTATGTTTATTTTTCAGCATTGTACCTTGTAGCGCTTTTCTGAACTCTTGCTTATTTGGTGAAATATGGTTGAATGCTTTCAGAATATTTTTAAGCCATTTATTCTGATCTACGCAGTTGTCGCTTTTGTGATACATCAGCAGCTATCACCCCCTATACGGGGGTATATGGGTGTCGCGTATGTGATCTATGAAGTTTCACTAATTATGTCATAATGTCACACATAAATTATGTCAAAACATGTTTCGAGTGATGGGATGGATTTAATTGAAACAACTAGAGTCGTAAGGGTTAAAAGCTTTCTTAGCATTCCTTTTTCAATGATTTTCATGCTGCTAAAATACAAACTGCAATTTATTTTGATAATATCTTTATTTGTTATCAAATTGTGGTTTTATCGCATGCATTATTTTATTGTTTCCGCTGATTTCCTCCTCTACAGTTCCTTGTTTAATTAATTTTAAATGTCTATATGAAATGTTTAAAGTACGATTGTGTGTGCATTTCAGGTTATGGCAAACTTAAACTTCCAGCAGCCACCGCGCGCCATAGCAGCGGGCAGCCTGGTGGGGCGGGGAGCGGGCTTCGGCGGCGGGGGCTTTGCGCCGCCCCCTCTGCCGCCCCCCTCCGCCCCCTCGCAGGCCGTGGCGCCCCCCCAGCCTCCTCCGCCAGCCGCACAACTGCCGCCTGGCTCGGGGGCATTCAGCGCCGCCCACAGACAGCAGGCCGCCATTTTCCAGCAGAAAGCGTTTGCCGACAGACGGTCGCAGATAGGCATGCCGGGGATGACTAATTCTAATAACATGGTATTTATTTACAATTACCAGTTGTTATGTAATTGATTGTGATATTCCGTCTTACTTTTTGCGATACATTACAGCGTTGAGTTAAAGATATCAGTTATGTATGATGATTATTGTATGGTATGTATGATTATGCCGCTGTGCTGACATACATACATATTATTATTTTATCATTGTTGCGGTTGCTAAAACGGCTGTGTTCCAGATTTCCACAAAAGTTCCTTATTTACATAATATTTACCATTCCCTGATTCCTTGATTTTTTTTTTTACAAAAGAAATCTAGGAATCGGGCCCAATATCCGCTATGTGTATAAGTTTAACAGTTAATAATAATTGGATAATTTGTAGAGCGCCGCTTTTGTGAGAAATCACCTCAAGGGCAGTCACTTATCGCACAAAACTCATTCAAACGTTGTTTGTTGACGGATCTGAATACAAAACTGGGAAGTTTTTTTGCTTCCCCTCTAAAATTTGGTAAATCTCACGTAGCCGGTCTTGTAAGCACAACAACGATATTCTCTTAGTACAGTTTGTTTCACAGAATTTAAACAAGTATGTTATTATTTCATCAATGGCAATTTTTGGATTATAACAAGTAATATTTTCCGCTTACTGTGGAATTTATTACTCCTACTACAAGGAGATGTTCAAATATTGTCAGGGAATGTTTGTCTTTCTTTAAAAAATAAAATGACAGAACTTGAATTGGACTTTCTCGGAGAATTTTATCTTTGAAATTTGATGAATTGTTCAAATTCTGTGAAACCACCGGTCCTTAAGGTTCCTTCTGGTAGATTTTGAAACTTCAATTCCATCAGTTTCTTTTGTATTCCATTTTTGTTGCTACATCCGCTCTTTACAATGAGTGTGCCCATTAAATTCAATGGTTCCACAAAATTAGTTTAGATTAAGTAGTATTAAAAGCCCTCTAGTTTTCTTGCAAATCCAGTAAAACATACTTTCTACCGGTTTCAATGCGTTTATGCTTCTAGTTGTAGATTATAATGTGTGGGCAAACCTAATGACGTATCTAGCCACTTTAAATCTATTGATATGCTGCGTATGCCCTGTAGTACTAATATCCCTTATAACCCCTCGAAACACGCGCGCTTAAAGGTACCCTGTATAAGCAACTCCCACACGTTCGATCGACACCGGTTCCAATCCCAAAAACAAATTAATTTTCTGTCAGGATTTTTTTCAAATCAAACTCACGCTCTTATGAAGCCCGTCGGAAAGGGATATGTAATTTATAATAAAAATAATAATATTTGGATGATTTGTGTAGCGTATTTTGTGTGGATTAAGTAAATACATTGTTACTGAATTTTTATGGTTTTTTTTTTTTGGTCGCCGTTTTTTCAATTTCCGTGGTCAGGGGTAAGACTCTAGACTTTCAATCCAGAGGTCCTGGGTTCGAACCTAGCATGTGCAAATAAATTTCATTTGATTAATTTGTGTTATTTAACATTTAATTAATAAAAAATATATTATGTAGTACATTTGCGATACGTTCCAGAGTGGAAGATACTCTCGGTATTGTCCTTTAATTTCTTCTGACGGAAGTAGAAACAACCCAATTTTTCGGTGAATGACGATTTGAAGGAAATTCAAACGTGAAATTTTCCGAAACAACTAATTGGTCCTATATCTAGAGTTTAAAAAATGAATTTTCAAAAATGACAGTTAGGATAATAAAGAATATAAATTATTCCACACATCTCATTACTAACTATTTTTTGTCAAAGACTGAGTCAGATTATTTAATTCAGAACAATTTAAATGTTCTCACAATATAGATGAGTGTATTATATAATATTTTATAGTATTACCGAAGCAACTTAGATAGTTAGATGCGTAGCATTATTAAATATGCAACTTTGTTGAACGTGCAAAATTGTTGAAAGAGAAGCATTGCTTAATCTGCGTGTTTAATGTTACTGCTTATTAATAATACGTTCACAGAGTCATTAGTGAAGCAATAATCTGATGTCTTTATAATAGATCATTCATTGGATTAGAGGTTAGCTTAGGTCATTGCTCCCGGAAAACGGAGTATTCACCTCGGTCGGGTGGTCTCACATTGCACTGTTTTTTAAAGCATCATTAAAGTGAAACTGCGTTATGTACACACAATATTATATGGATTTATAGAACCAAGAATTAAAATGAAATTATGTTGATGAGTAGACTAAATGCTGTAGAAATGATATCCCTGAGGCAGGTGTGTGGTAAAATCATGTATGATTGTCTGAAAAATGTGGAGATTAAGATTAAGCCCTCAGATGGTTTGGGCATGTAGAGCAAATGAACGAAGAAAGGAGTGTAAGGAGAATATATGAAGCAAATGTGAATGGTAGAAGAAGTCGGGGACACCTGAGGAAGACATGGCACTATCAAGTGAATCAGTTACTTGGGTCTGGCCATATCAAGAGTCAGATCAATTAGTAGAAGAGTATGTATAAGATGATGTATGAAAGTGAATGAGGCAAAGAGTGTGTGCCAAGAACAAGCTGTTTGGCGGTCCATCCTCTCTGCCTACCCCTGCGGTGAAACGGCATGATGGTTAGTCAGTTATGTTGATGAATGATTTTCATTAACTACTATTCCTAAAGTGTCTTGGCAGTATTGTCAGTGATTATGGGTTAGGATATGCTTGCCAATTTTATCCCCCCGGAGCCCAATTGCATCCTACGGTTTTAATCTGCCAAATGCTGGCTTTAAAACTTCCTGAATATGGTGACAAAAAATTATGTAATGCTCAACGCATTACATTTTAATAAGCAAATTCATTTTAATCATCATTTTAATAAGCAAATTCAAAAAGCATTCAAATAAGCAAATTTTGGATTGTTTACCAAAATTTCTCTTTACATATTAATATTTTGCTCCCATAGAAAATTTTGTATGTATTCTTAAAACAAGTTCACAATCATTAACCTCTAGTTGGCCGATTGATCACCGGTTTTTGGAAGCAATTTTGTCCCTGTACGTATAAAGAAATTGTATGAAGAACAAGTTCAGAATCGCTTGGGCCATTCTCGTTCTTGACATAACGAAATACTGGATAGCGTTTAGCTACTCCGAATAATTCAAATTAATTCACAATGACGTGCCGAGCATCAAAGATGGCGGAAAATGGCTGCCGCTTGATATGGTCATATTCGAAGTCTATATTTTTTCATTGTTTTTGATATAAATCCATTGTGGAAAACATAGATTTGAGTGATTAGTAGGAAGTTAATTTAGTTTGTTTTATCTACATTATTTTTATGTGATTTTTGTAATATGACAAAAATAAAGAAATAAAAATTGAGTTCGTAAGAAATGTCAATTTTTTTACGTCGTAATGAATAATTATATTATATTATATATTTTTAACATTATTTGTTTACGAGTTTCTATTACAAAATAATATTATTAGTAACAACAGTTGTATAAACTACCAAAATCTGAAAGAATTGTTATTGTAAACTTATAAAATGCGACTCAAAAAAATTCTGAAGTGACGTTTTGACATTTGATTTTTTTTGAAAAAATCTGGCCCTCCAGAGATCCTACCATTATGGTAGGGACAGACACGAAGCTCAAAACAAAAGATACTGTATTATAAAGTATCTTTTCTACTGACACTACTTAATAAAAGATTTCTTCCTACGGCAGAAGAGGGGATCAGTTGAATTCGAAAGCGGTCGAGGGAATATCATTTCTTTGTACTGTGACACCTCATTTTCTCCGTGACACTTCGTGTATTAAAAATGACCCCCTCTCCTGTTTACGGCAGAGGGGGGGTCGCATAACTTTTCTGATATCGCACCTCTAGCGGTTACGGAGAATAATGCCAAATAGTGAAGATTCGAACAGTGCTTATAACAAATCATCTTTTTACGTCTGACGGGTCTGTGTGGGATTGTTTGCACGAGCGCTATTGTGTTATAAGTATCTTTTTGATTTGAGCTTCGCGTTTGTCGCCCCTTTTATGCTAATACATAGGCCAAAATATATCTGTTAATGCATAATCACAAATAGAAATGCAAATTTTGAAGTTTATGACTTTAAAACAGCGTTAACATCAATAAACATTGTATGTTAAACGATGACCGGACAACTCAACACAATGGCACTTTAACACACTTTTGAAAAGTGATAAAGTCATGAAAAGTGATGAAAAATGTGTCGAAAAATAAATGTAACAAACAGAAAACAATCAACAGCTAACGACTAGTGATTTGAGATGTCAGACGAGGCGAAGGCAGAACCATGTAGCTGCAAAGGTAAATATGTAGTATTCACACTCATTCTTAATACGCTTAGATTATTGAAATAACAACAAATAGGCATTTAAATGCATATTTTTCCATCTCCCCCGACGTAAATAGTTTTACATTAACTTTTATGTTGTTACGAAGTGTTATTTTAATATCTATGCATAAAGGATGAGTCTGAATACTTTATGAAGACCAGCAACTATGTCACATGATTGCCAAAATCGAAGATTTGGCAATATCACGCATTCAGAATTGTAGCAAGTTAAAATGGCTCCGTGTGTCTGAGGTTTTAGAAATGAACTTGAACGTCTGTTTTAATGTAGAAATATTAATTACAATTCCAGGTAGGTGTGCGAGGCACGCTCCAAGGCGTGGTGCTGGGAGGGGGAGCGGGGGATGGGACCGGGGCCCCCCCGCTGCTGGACCCCACGGAGTTCCCCTCGCTGACGGCACGGGGACAAGGGGATCAGCCCCACCACCACAGCGTGCCCCCGCCCGGCTCCAAGCCATACGGTGAGTCTATCCCTGACCCGAACCAACCAACCCCCTTTTCCCTTGTTTGAGTTGATGCAAGATTTCCTTGGCTTTTTAATTTTTTGTTATTTATGTACCTAGAATTATATGTACATAGAATGGTCACATTTTTAAATTAAAGTATTGTACTTCAATATTTTATGTTATGCAGTTGGGGATATCTCTACTAGATAGTGTGGACAAAACAAATATTATTTGTTCTGTAGTTCCTCTTTTGATCACCTGAGCAGATAAGAATGTCAAGGAAAGTCATACATTGTTGTGATATTTCTTTCTTTCTCAAGCATGCTTTCAGATTTTGATTTTTTGCTTTAATTTTAGTTTTTGAGGCTATTTTTAAACGCAATTTTTTTTAACATGGTAGGGATATACGGGAGTTTTATTTACCAGTAGTAGGCAAGCAACGTAAATATAATTAATTTATAGGATGATTACCTTAGATTCGCAAAATAGAATTAAAAGCATGGCATTTTTAACCTTTTCCCTGCCTTTTGTCATCTAATAAAATGTTGTGTGATTTTGCTAATTTTATATATTGCTTACGAATTTATAATGCCCGGGAAAGATAGACCGCATTTCAATTTTTATGCTTATCTTTTAAAAAAAAAATTTTGGAACACCAAATAATATGCGTATATAATAAAATTTAAAAACTCTTACTCTGTACCATCCTTACAAGCAAAACAAGTTGCGTGTGCAGCGATGGAGGTCTTATCTAGAAGAATATTTATAGTGGTGTCTTGAAAGTCCTATATTAGCAGAAATGAACCACATTAATATATCATTTTTCCAGGATAAAATTCCTGTCTTGATATTCCTCTTATCAGCGCCAATTGAACGGCCTTTCAATCAAGAGCAGTTAATAAACAGAAGTCTTTTTATCAATAAATTTAATTAATATTACAAAATTAATAAATAGATAAAATTTCTTTATGCTTTGTAAGATGACTTAGTACACATTTTTTGTTTACCCAATATTTTGTCGATCTTTGAAGATATGTTTAACACCTCCAATGTAATCAAGGTTCGAGATCTCTGCAATATGTAGCACGTATTAACTTCAGTCTTGAATTCTAGTACAATCATAATAGGTTTACAAGTTCTTACGTAAAGGATTGTTTTTAGTTTTAGAAATAATTTCAACATCTTTTTTAAAGCATGAACGATGAAAGTTAGTTATCTGTTTGGTAGTAATCTTATGAATTCAATTAAAGCTTGCAAATAATTACGGAACTACTTTATATAATAATAGTGGTTTCTTTTGAATCGTTTGTCATTGTTTGCTGCTTGTTAGGAATATATATATTTCTGCTAGGTATACATAGTTGCTTCGACCTGTAACAGCTGTTTCGGCTTTCTAAGGCATCATCAGAAGCCGAAACATATGTCAAGCAAAAGAATTTTATGAACAGTGTTTGATTTAAATTATCATATTTATTACATTTTTTTTATTGAAATGAAGTTACATTTCGTGATTGGTGTAATGCTGTGTTGCAGTTCCTCCTCCTTTAGCCAAAGTTTCAAACATCTGCCCTGATGTTGCACACTGCAGGGAGGAATTATTATATATTTATTATATAAGCATGACAAGACATGCTTATTTTATTGCACCGAAAATTTATAATGCATTCTATAAGACTACAGAAATCAAATGTGAAAATATATCATCCTTCAGCAAACATAAAAATGTAATAAAGTCTTGGATAAATAGTGTTGATATTAATATTTACCTGCTGTAACACCTGATCTTAATCTCTATTAACTTTTAACAAATTTGTAATCTTTTATTCTCGTATTTTAAATTTTAATTCCGTAAATACTGATTTTACTATATTATTATTTATTTTTTGCAATTTCTACAAAGATAATATACATATATAGAGTAAATTTAACTAAACTGCTTTAAAAAAACACAAGTATACCCACGAACTGGCGATGCCTATGTGGGATTTTTTTGGTATCGTGCATACTATTATAAATTATGTTTATATTAAATATATGTGTTTGTGTGTGTGTATGTCGGTATATAGCGTCTAATGCCCCATGTATAGATATTTATATATATAAATATATATATATATATATATATATATACATATACATGCATACATATGTACATATATTTTTTCTTATTTTTATTTTTTTTATATTTTTCTGTTTTTTAAGTCTATTTAGTTTATTTTATTTTTTAAATCTTGTCTACACAACTACATTGCTCTCGCTTTTTACTGTTTATAAAAATAAAATAAATCTTTTATTGTAACATGTATGTGACAAAAAAATTATTAATAAAAAAAATAAAAAAATAATAATAATAATCCAAAAATCAATCACGGTAAAACTTTTTGCTGTGAAAATCTCAAATCATATCTAAAGTTAAGTGCAACAAAATAAACACAAAACCGTGTTGTATAGTTTTGTTACTTTAATTGTTTGTATAAATGATAGTGTGTGATGTGTGTGCTGTGTGTGCATGATGTGTGTGCTGAAGGTCCCCACCGCAGTGGCTAGTGCGGACCCGGAAGACAGGCCTTCATACTTATAAAATGTCAGTGATGTTTTCCCTCCCAGTGGGCATGGTGAAGCAGCCGACGGCCGAGCAGAGCGAGTTCACCATGTCCTCGGAGGACTTCCCCGCGCTGCCCGGCACCTCGGTGGGCGGCGTGGCGGTGGGCTCGGCTCCCCAGGCTGGTCTCGGCTCGCAGGCCGGCTCCTCGCAGCTGCAGCTGGAGCCTCCGCTCAGTCAGCAGCATGCCATGCCCTCGCTGCAGCACACCATGGACCAGGAGAAGAAGGGGATCCACACCTTTCCTGATGGTAAGTCTAGCTAGCCAAACAAACTGTTCCCTCGAAAGTAAATCAGGTTTTTTGTAAATGTTTTTCTAGCATTCATTTTCACAACGTTTTATCTTTCCTACCTGACTTTGCCAGAGTTTTGACAATATTTTTTCCAATGGAATATATAGAGCAAGTAGGTAATTCTACTTCATTAAAATATTTGCTCCTAGCTTGTAAGGCTGTTCGCTTACATTGCTCGTATTCTTACTGCACCCGTTTTATGTGAATTCCTTACCGACCCGGTAGGGAGAGGGGTTACCTAGAAAATCCAGAAAGGAAAAGCTATCCGAAATACACCACCTATGTATTGCCTTGTTCTGACCTGACAAGTAGTAAGTCGAGTGGCGAGTAACTCGCTACTTGACTCACCAAAAGTGTTTGCTGTCAAGAAGAGTTCATTAGTAAGCGACGCGTCACAACATGACAGGCTGCAATGCAATAAAGTAAATATGCTAATTAAGATGACTGTAATGATTATTTTAGAAGAAGTGGAAGAATAAATTAGTGAGATGAAATAAATAAACTATGGTTGAAAAAACGAAAATATGTAATAAAATGAACTTCGCATGTCAGTGCGCAGGGACCGAAAAAATAGAACCAAATGGATTCAATCTACTTAAGAGCTGTCTTGCCTACTCTACTAAAATTGTAGTGTTCGGACATGTTTAGTTACTAATATATTAGCTACTCGACTAAAATACTCTCTCAGTCAGAACAAGGCATTAGAGAGCATTTGCACAGAGATTATTATGGTACGGCCTCATACGTGCCGAGCGCGCTCGTTGCACGACTCGGCAAGCTATGGCACGCAAATATTCGTGACCACACTCGTGCATAAGCTTGCGAGTTCTACATTGCGTTCGGAGCGCCATGGCGGACATCGAGGCAACTACATCGGCTGTCACATTTGCCCTAACTTATTTGTACTAAATTTAAAAAAAAAAACGAAGAGTTCGCCGAAAGAGATGGTGGATGATTCAAATTTACAGAAACCGTACCAGATAATTTATTTTAAATTCTAGTATTTTGTTCATTCGTGTGTTATCTCTTCGTAGAATTTTATTTTATTTTATAATAAATCTAAACAAAAATATGAAAAAGAACAACACACAAAAAAATTAAAAGGTAACGGCGCACCCTTTTTTTACATTATGTCCACACAGGAGGCCCTGAGGAAAATAATTTCCCTATGTCATCTTTGGGGATGCTATGTGGAGGGTATTTTTATGGAAAATAAGTTCTGGGAAGGAATAAGGAATGACGGTTGGGTACGAATCTGGGGTTCAGTGTGTCTATATCATCCACCGCCAAGACCTAGACAAACCTTACCCCATGAACCCGTACACCCCTGCTAAGTCACCAAACGTAGTAAACTACTTGGGGTGACCCATGGCAGAGGTGTTTGTTATCCAATAGATGGTTCCCGGGGCTGCGGTACCCATTCCCGCCTTCCAAATTAAGACTGGGACTCGAACCCAGGATCACTCGTCTTATTAATTACTTTAAACTTACATAGGGAATAACCTTAAAAAAGTTATTATTTATTATAAATAAGAGATATTCAATAATTAAAAAAAAATTCTTGTAATAAATAATAAATCTTTAAAAAAAATATTATTTAGGGCTATTGTGTAGATCCAGTCGTAATAAATTTTACTAGTGCATTAAAAATCTGTAACATAAAAATAATATATTTTACATTTTATCGCAATTTACGATAAACCCACGGAGCAAAAACGGCGACCGCACCGGGCTAGTTCATAATTTATACTGAAGCTTTCCGAGCTTGTCGCTTGGTGGCCGAAATATCCACCGGGTCCCGGGTCAACGGCAAGCTATGGCACGCACTGGCAGGCGTCGGCACGCGGTCTGACCACACACGTGGGACTTGTCAAGGGTTGTCGTGGCTCGCCACGAGTCTGGTCACCGCATTAGGATTTTGACCCAGTATTCTTATCCCCTTTGCTTTCTACAAGGAGTCATTGAGAATACTTCTGCATTCATACAAATTTCTACATGACAATTACATCTACCGGCACAGAAGCGAGTAAAATGGCACCGCGTCAACGGTAAATAGGCAAAGTTAATGCGAATACAATTTCAATTCCTTTGAAATTATTTTTTAAAACGGATTCTTCGTACAAATTGAAATCGCTTTCACATGGACTTTGCCCACTCAGTGCTATGTATAATCAGCTGTTGAAGTGGTGCCATGTTACTCACTTATATGCCTACCACGCATGTGCCGGCGGTACAAATAGAACTTGAAACCTATTTTCACTTTTTTTTTCCAATCAATAGAAAGTCATTCTAATTCATTTTCCCACTTAGAGACTAGCTTAATTTTCCATCATTACACAAACAACATCTTCCGCTTGTAATGATGGTAGTAGGAGCTCCTCAAATATTGTCAGGTTATTCATGACCCGGGATTATTTGTCTTTCTTTATTTAACCCGTAGGGGCCCGAAGAGAAACTTCAATAAATAAAAATACATTTTTGTTAAAGCCAAAACGTAGAGCAGCGTTTCCCAGCCTTTTTAAGCCTTTTTAAGCCTGCGGACCGATGAAAATATGAGAAAAATTTTGCAGACCACGAATGCAGGAATAAAATCTTTATTTATGTAATATTTTATTTATTTGTTTTTAATTTTATATTATAAATTGGGAGGCGGGTATGAGCACCGCCGTCCCGGAAATTATTCATTGGATAATCAACACCTCTGCGACAGATAGGTCACCCCGAGTTGTTCGCTACGTTTGGTGACTTAGCAGGAGTGCCCAGGAGTGCTTATGGGGTGAGGTTTGTCTATGTATTGGCAGAGGATGATCTGGATACACTGAAACCCAGATTCCTACCCAACCCTTATACCGTTTTCCTTCCCAAAACTTCCTATCCTTCCTTTCCTTAAAAACACCCTCCACACAGCATCCCCAAAGATGACATAGGCCCTGATGAAAGTTATTTTTGTCAGGGCCTCCTGTGTGGAGCTAATGTAAAAAAAAAAATCATAATTGGTATAGATTTAACAAATGACAATTTTATTGCAAATACCAACCAAAATGTAACAGCACTATAATTTGTTTATATGTTTACATCCACAACGTGGAGTAATGATTTTTTTAATGTGGGTGGAAAATGTTCACAATTTATTTTTAACTTGTTGAAAGCCAGCATACAAAAAATATATTTTTTCAATACGACGTAAAATATTTGACAGTTCTCACCTTTCTTACGAATTCAATTTTTATAACATTTCTTTTGTGATATAATACAAAAATTAGATCAAAATAATGTAGATAAAACAAACTTCCTAATAATCACTCAAATTTATGCTTTCCACAATGGATTTATATAAAAAAACAATGAATAAATATAGGCTTTGAATATGACAGCGTTTGTATTATCAAGCGGCAGTCGTTTTGTCCGCCATCTTTGGTGCCCGGCATGTCTTATTATTTGGAGTGGCTAAATGCTATCCAGTAATTCGTAATGTCAAGAACGAGAATGGCCCAAGCGAGCTTGTTCTTCACAAAATTTCTTTATGCATAAGGGGCAATATCGCTTCAAACATCCGGACCCGCCGGGGGACTGCGGCATACAAGAGGTTAAACGTGGCAGCTATTTCGCGTGATCGCTCGAGTGATTACAGGTTAAAAAAAATTCTTGACTGAATAATGTATTTTGTATTGATTCTAATTTTGTAACTTATATTAATAACAGGCAAGGTGACGAACATTCCCAGTTCCATGGTGCCGAACCAGTACGGCATCGTCGGTCTGCTGACCTTCATCCGGGCGGCCGAGTCAGACCCGGAGCTGGTCTCCCTGGCGCTGGGCCAGGACCTGACCACGCTGGGCCTCAACCTCAACTCGCCCGACAACCTGTACCTCACGTTTGCCGGCCCCTGGGCGGAGGCGCCCTGCCGACCTCAAGACATCGACTATCACGTGCCGCCCGAGTACCTCATCAACATGTCCATACGGGAGAAGCTGGCGCCGCTCAAGCTCAACCGCTACAAGGAGGACCTGCTCTTCTACCTCTTCTACTGCTTTGTCGGGGACGTGTTGCAACTGGCTGCCGCCTCTGAACTGTAAGTCTAATATATAAATTACAGCCGGAGTCGATATCACGAACTGTTCAGAGTACCGAACGGCAGCACCGATGTCCTGGCAAAGCACGCCATGACGAGGATAGTGGTGCTGTTAAATGCACTTGTAAATCGGGTGTAAATGACTTTTCTCTAAATGCCCTATTATACATTCTTAGAATTTTGTGCATTGGTGCTTATGTATTACATGTATACATTTCCGACCGTGATGTCATTGCGAAACATCGAAAGATTTGTCACTCAAATTTGAACTGCATCTAAATTTGCTAACCGGTGGTGTCAATAAAATTAAACAAAATAACCGTTCACACAATTCTTCTGCTTACCATTTGTAGTTTATATTTTTATTGTTTCGTTTACAAATATTTATATCAGTACTAATATGTTTGTTTGGGGCAGATACAACCGGGAATGGAGGTACCACACGGAGGAGAAGGTGTGGATCACGCAGGCACCGGGCGTGGCCACGCTAGAGAAGACCACCACGTACGAGCGAGGCACTTACTACTACTTCGACGCACACAGCTGGCGCAAACAGACCAAGGAGTTCCACCTGGACTACAGCAAGCTGGAGGGCCGGCCGCAGCTGCCCGCCCACTTCCACACGTAGCCGGCGCGGCACAGTGCGTTACCACCAACGGTCTACGCTCATCGCCTGAACTTTATTTCCTGATGTGTAGACGGACTCCTACGTGTTACCACTTTACATTGAATATGTTTAAAATTGACATTCGAATATATTTTTTGAAATGGTTATGTGACGGTCGATGGCTTAATTGTTTTCCATATGTGATGATAGTTTTATCCATTTTTTAACAAACGTAAAAAAAATATTTAAAAATACTCAAAATTCTCTTAAAAGTTTTATGTGAAATTCCACCGTCTGTGATGGTGCCATCCGAAGCATTCGGTCATCAACAGTAGGATAGTACTGTGGTACAATGTCTGCTAATCAACAAGTAATGGAACACACAGCATGGACGCATTCACCCGCCACCTATAGGATATATGTATATGTACAATGATAGTGATACTTGGACGAGGGACAGACAATGAGCTCTGTATGTATAAGTGTATGAAGTTTTCCCCTTTCGATGTCAACAGCATTGGGAAATCAAAAATTCAGTAAACCAGTTATTTTTATTGTTTTGCTGCGACTGCCTATTTTTCTTTTGCTAATTACCGGTTTCACGTGCCCCCACCACCTCAAGGGCGCAGGTGAAGCCGGCCATTGGTCAAATAAAAACTATGAATTATATGAAGTGACTTGTTTCAATTTTAACCCCTACAACTATTTTGCATGTTCTTATAACCTTGGATACACGGCAATTTGTAAATAATTTGTTGAGTCTACTTTCCGTAAATTGTCAACTTCCTTACAACAAATTGATATTAATATGGCTAACATCCTTAATTATCTTGTTTATGACAAACTGAATAATAAAGATAATTAGTTTCTACTGATTGTAGTCAAGTTCAAAATCTCAACTTCCATACTAAGTACAAAGCATATTAATCATAAATAATTCATATGAATTTTCAAATACATTTGTATTAAACATCTGGTTTAAAATTTGCCATAGAATTTGTTTTAAAATTTAAAAATTCCAGAAATGTCAATCTCTTTTTCAAGAGTGTTCTTTGGCCATAAAATTTATACCGTCGTAAACCATATATAAAATCGTTAACCCACGACACCTTTGCACATAATTGTATCAATATACTTGTTATCAGCTGTTGTTTTCTACAAAATTGTTTATTTTTACTTTTATCACAAATCATTCTGTACAAAATAATCCCGACAAAATAAACAGTTTAAATATAATATTTTCTTCACCGTAAATAACGACTATATCATTACATTATTTTTCAATATTCATTCAAACAGAAACGGACTTCTTTGATGAAATCAAAAATAATTTTAATACAAAAGAAATCTCTTCGTCTAAGGTACTATAATCATTTTTAATGTCTGTAAACCTAAATTCTATTCACTCGACGTTCTTAACCCTTTGGATGCAATAAGCAGAAATAAACGTTCACTTTTTTAATCACTTATCCAACACCAATGAATACATGTGTCGATAAGAGAAATAATGTCGGGCAATTACTTTATTTTTGTATCCAAATGGTAAAGTCATTTAAAGTACATTCAATTATTAAAATACAATTCATTACAGTCAAAATTCTTAATTTTTCAAAGGTATATATGAAAACTGACATCTAGGCATCCATAAAAATACTTGATATTTCAATGTGTCTCGTAATAAATTAAATATGCAAGTTCTATTGCAATTCATTTATTATGGAAGTTGATGATCATTCAGTTTTCATCAAAGTGCTCAGTTTTGGATTAATGTACATAATGAGCATGGACGGAAAGCTAGTCAATGTTTTATTGCTTTGTTATTTACCCGACCTGCTTCTAGTGCTTTCTGGTGTCTAATTACCATGACACATATACAGTTTAAATAAAAATAAATCATTATTTAAGTAAATCGGACATTTTTTTCTGTGAATTTTGCCCGCTTTACGTCAATCAAAGGACAAAAATTCTGAATCTAATACTTTTAGTAATATGTATGCATTTTTAATTATTCATTGTCAAATCGTCAACACTTCAATCTGTGAAATAATAAACAAATACATTAACTTTAACAAGGTTATCATCACTCCACTATAACTTATTAGTGTAGACAGATATTGTCACCTTATTTATAAGTCTGTTTCAGAAAAAGAAAAACGCTATCTTATTTTGAAAGATAAAACTGTTATACACAACATTATTTTTATCTCTGTAAATAAGTTCATTTTTTCTCAAACAGACTTAGGTTTTTTAGTGGTAATGATGGATTTACACTCGATTTTTGCCGTGCGACGATAATGTAAGCCGACCATGTAAATAGTTGATTCGACAGACCGCAGGTAACAAAATGCAGGCGCTTATGTAGACTAGCTACAGATCGCATCGGCGGGTGACAAAAATCGACCGAAAAAAACGATCAGTCACAGGCGACCACTCTGCAATTTTTAAGCGAATTGGAACTAGTTGCATGCAATATTAATCGACTGTGAAAACGGAGTGGCTCTGCGGCGAGTCGCTATGACACGACGGGGCAACCAGCCACACGGCAAAAGTCCATAGTGTAAATCCCCTGTAAGGTGCCAGTATAATGAGTACACACTCTTCTGATCTGAAATAATAAGCACATAACATTTTTACATCCATCTGCTATATGCAATACCCAGTTATCATTTTTCAAACCCAATATTTTAAAAGTACTAACTAATATTTATTTATGTTATCACATTCTTACAAAATTAATACACAAATCAATTTGTTGATATGCTATGCAAAACTTTTGATTAGTTTAAAGCGGACAATTCCTTCACTGTCAATGCTGAAAAGTATATTTAATTATTATACTGAATAGAATTGTGATTTCAAAAGCCTAAATTTATACATTAAATGTACAATAGTTATTACTGTAAGGTATAAAGAGTGTGAATTACCGCCTAGTGTTGCCTGATTGGTATAAAATAGTTTAAGAAAACTACAAATATGTGTTTTATATCTGAATCATGCTTCGCCGATTGCTTTCATATTGAAAGTACATCATTGACGAAAAAATGTTGAATAAGGTGAGATATGCTTTCCTTGTCTTGAAATAATATAAAATATGTATTTGTTTTGAATCTTAAATGGGTTGTGATTGAGTTAAATATGTTACTTTGCCCTGCTTCTGAGATGAAAGGCTTGTAGGTTTACATTTGGATTGAGTCACTGAGTTTATTAAGATTCTGTTGGTTATTATTTTATCACAAATATCCTTCAAACCACTACCATTAAATACATGTATTTAACGTAACAAGGACCATGCCAATTTTATCTGTCTTTGGGGAACAGTTGCACAGCCCTTTTCGTATAAAACATTAATTTGGATTTGACGCCAAAATACCCAACCAAACTCAATAATTATCTTTTTTAATCTAAAAGTATACGAAATATCTAGTACGGATATGTGCTACTTTATTTATTTGTGTTTTAAATTATAAAATATAGGAAAGTAAAGAATTCAATTTTTCGTGATTTTAGAGACAACTTTGGCAATTATTTTTGGGTTAGTGATAATTATTTAGAAAAATAATTTTACTCCATTTACTATGTAAATATGATGAAATACAAAATAAAAATGGCTAAAAAATTATTTTGAGCTACGTAAGTTTAAATTACAAACATCCAATTCACATTGGGACACAAATTTGTCATACATAAATTTTTACAATAATTTTTTATTATTTTATTTTCCAAGCAGTAAGGCAATTAATTTTTTTAAACTCACAAGAAAAATACCAAAGTTACTCTAAAATCATACAAAATTAAATTATTATGACCTTATCATAATTCAAAACACAAATAAATAAAATAGCATATATCCATACTAAATATTTGCTATACCTTTTGAATAAAAAAAAATTATACCATATTTGTTGGGTAGTTTGGCCTCAAATCCAAATTTAAGTTTTGTATGAAAAAGGCCTCGCAGCCGTTCCTCAAAATAAATAATATACATTTATGAAGTCACGGTGGTTTAAAGTAAATTATTATGAATTGTACAAGGAATGCCTCATCATTTTATTAAAATAAATAACCACAATTTAACAGGCAGAATTATTTGGTTGTTCGTTTTTAACTCTTTAATAATTTTCTAATACTACGAACTTTCAATCTTTTATCAGATTACTTTGTATTTGTAATACATAGTAATCCTTAAAAAACTTCTAAACTCTCTTCTGCCTAATTATTTGGAATGGGACCGGTTTATCCCTGCTATGGCATCTCCAAAGTGACCCATTTTAAATGTGCGCTAGGACCTTGATATTATAATTGCCCTAGCGTAAATTCAAAACAAACATTCTGGTATCAAAGTGAAAGTGTTCCGTTGCCAAATTAACAATTCCAAGTATCTATCATATATGTAAATCAGTACAGGCAAATGGTTTTTAAGAGCGCACATTTGAATGCGTTTTTATCTACTTTATTATTTTATGCGTTTTTATTTACTTTTTATTTATCCAATGATACATTACCCCACTACACAAGTAAGAATCTCTTTAAAATGATTATATCTACATGTATTACAATGGAATTCTTCTTTCTTTTACTATTTATTTCAAAATATGTAGTATACAAATTTGCATTTTTTTTATTATTTTAAATGATGAAGCATACCTTTGTCTATGGTAACATTAGTGCGGTGTGATTTGTTGTCGTGTTCACACTTGACTCATGGATATAGTTTGCCGTAGCTGGGGCCCTGGTGCCTACTTCTATACAAAAAAAACACTCCCTGTGTATGTACCCCTACAGGGTGTAACAGGACGTACACAGGAGCTTTTAACCGACGATTCCCAAGCTTATTTGGAGTAAAAAATGTAAATCAAATTATGGTCTCCGGTGACTTTTTCGATGATGAATTTTTTTTCTCAAAATCAAACAAAAAAAATTCTTCCACATCTCGTCACTGGTCACTCAGACGAGTAACCACCCAGCCTCTTAACCAGCTCCCAACTGCCCAACATCAACTATTATTTATGTTTTTGTAATAATAAAAAAATGTCACCGGAGACAAAAATTTTTATTTACATTAAATTATTTACACTCCAAATAAGTTTAGGAATCGCTGGTTAAAATCTCTTGGGTACATCCTGTTACACCCTGTATATTATACAGAATTAAATACTATTTAATCTGATCATATCTGTATGAGGAATAGAAGTTGGGAGATCCCAGTGGTGGCTCAGAGTATTTTTGTTGGATAAACTTTATACAGAGACCATTCCTTCCATTAAAATGTATAAATTTAGTCAGTATGAAATTACAATTATTATAATTGAGTATGTACATATTACAATTTTTATAATTGAGTATGCACAAGTGAAAATTTGTTAAATCACACTCTGTTATCACACTAGGTCCATTGTACTAAAATCCATGTATAAGTGTCCAAAAATGTTTCATTATAAGTTATTTTTGTTGTAAAATAATGCTGCATACCACAAAGTTATCTGAATGAGTGATTGTCAGAGGAAAGCTAAATCACTTTAAATTATACTGCTGTCATAAGCAAAAAGGCAGCTAGGAATTTACAAAAGTCACGTTCTGATATACTAGACGTCCCCACCTATTATAATAAAAAGAACATCAGAATATCATTATTAGAAATTCCTAGCTGCCTCTTTGCTTATGACATCAATATACATTTCTATGGGGGTGATTTGATTAACCCTTGAAAGAATATGCTTGTACGGGAAAGCTATCAACTCCTGGGTGGAAGTGGAAGGCAGTTCAGTTCCTAAAGACTGAGATAGGAGACGGAGACACATTGCCATAGCCTTAGTCATCGGATAAGTGGCAGTGGGGGCGCCGGTATATTAGGCTATAAAGATATGTTTTGTGACTTAATTAGTTAGTGAGGGGCGGGTGGGTGAGTGTGCGTGTGTGCGCGAGTGCGAGGAATACGTGTACATAAGGTCTGGTGATCTCTGTGCCCACATTGTCTATTGTTATTGTTGTAATATAAGCAGGTTGGTTGGCTATAGTTTGGTGTTTGGTGCCCGGGGCCCATTCCGCTGTTCACTGTTTGCTGTTGCTGTTGATGGATGATGGTTGGCAGGTAGGACTTCTAACCGCCGCACTGAAACATTCAAACATTTTCCTTTTATTTTTTATATAGATCTGTAAGTAGAACTTCTGATATAGTTTACACTATCAAATGTGCAGTTATTTAAATAAACAAACTCAAATTGATTGGTTTTTTTTATTTATCTACCATTTTATGACCGTCACCCAACTATTCTGAAAGATATACCTGCATCACCCTATTTGTATTTCCTAGATAGGAAAGAGAACAGATAAGGTTTTTTTAATAGAGAATACCTCACAAGAGACCCAACTGCTCCCGTCTGGAGCCAGTGAGACTAATACTATCTACACACCATGCTGCGAACAGCAGCTATTAGCAGCTGGCTAAAAATCGAAGGTTGGAGATTGTCTCCCGTCTCCCTTTTCCTCATGCGAACCCGTAACACTCTGTTTCATGTTGACTGCAAATTGGAAGAAACCGTCTACCGTTAGTACCAACCGATGTGCCGCAGTGAAATGGGATGGTGATATTGAATTTGTTGTGTTAATAAAACAGACAGAAGACAACGTGAAACAGAATGTTTCGGGTTCGCACGAGGAAAAGGGGGACGGGAGACAATAGCCAGCTGCTAACAGCCCGATATGTCGGGCTGTTCGCAGCATGGTGTGTAGATCGCTTATAGCATCCCCAATTGGGGTGTGTTGTGAGGCTGAAGGGAAGGAAAGGAGATGCGAAAGAGGAAGGTGGAGAAGTACCTGGCTATTAACATCTAGTCACTAAACACGGCTAAAGCCATTTCAAGCAATATTTCAATTCTGAATGGTGATCTTACACCAGGGCGATACTGAGAGTATCTTCTACTCTGGAGCGTGCCGCAAATGTAGTGTATATTATTTTAATTAATTAATTGTGAAAAAAACACAAATTAATCAAATAAAATTTATTTGCGCACGCCGGGTTCAAACCTGCGACCTTCGGAATGCGAGTCCAAAGCCTTGACACTGGACTACGCCAGCCATCAGGTGAAGTTAGTGACCAAAAATTTATATATTTACCTCCAATAAATTTACTAGAATTTTAGAAAATACATTTTATATGAAGAAATTAATAAAGAAGAATAAATTCGTCAATACCTGATCTTTCTGATATTCTCTTGGCGAATCCCTGGCAGAAAAAACAAATTAAATTGAATCCCTGATATTTTTACAGGAGGCCTGAGTCAGTGATTATATCTGGGGAGAAGTCCCCAATCGTGGGAGATTTTGAATTTGAAAGGGAGTTTGTTTTTTAATAATAAAAAAAACTGGGGAATTTTAAGTAACTCGATATATCCAAGTAAAATCATAAATGTATAATCGGAAAAAATTACGTACCTCATTATTGTAACTCACACCGCCGTCGATAGATGTTGCGCCTGTTTTAGCTTCGTGTCTTACGTTTGCTTTTTAAGGTTGAAGTACTTTTTATGAAATCTTAGGAGTTTTGGCGAAAAACTCGGAGATTTAATTTTTCGCCATACAATTACAGCGGCCAACGCCGGACCTGATCGGAAAGGTTTGCCATGAGAAAATAAAGATCTTATTAAAATGAACATAAAATACTTGAGGAATCATAAATTAACCATTATTGTGGGACAATTATTATATTCTAGCAACACCTTCCTCGAACCATTCTGCGCGCGCAACTCTCTATTGTTATCGCAAACCACCAACGTGTAGCGATGGGAATGATCGAAACTTTTATATAATCGATTTTTTTTAATCGAGACATCACAATAATCGAATGATTAATCGATTTTTCGCTCGGAGTTCGGGAGCAATAGCTACGGTCAGGGGCAGGATTTTTGTCTGTGACGGGGGGGGGGGGGGGTAGGAAGCCGAAAATTATTATGGTGCATCATGTATGGCAACGCTTATTGTCTGTTGTAATTTTATTTGTTGTTTTTTGGTATGCATTTCACAACATAACAATTATTGTTAAGCTACTTAGTTTAGCCCATTGGTAAAAATTTCCATTAAAAATATTTATGTATGTTTAATAATATGAAAATAATTATAATTATATGACATTTTTGTCAAAAACAATAAATAATTATAATAATAATTATAACAATAATAAATTTTGATAAATAACATGTTTAAATAACGCAACATTAGTAAGTAAGTACTGCAACAATATTTCAATCACCGTTTTTATTTCCTGGCAATGGCAAATTGGCAAATTCCTTTTTGTTTGATGGCAACATTAGTGTTATTCCATTTTCCACGAATTTCAAATATGAGGGCATCTCACAACAATAAAATTACTAATAAGATATTTAGTTTAGCCGGTTGGTACAAATTCCCATTAATAATATTGACAGTGTGTCTGTGTTTAATACGAAGATAATAATTTTATGTCGTTTTTGTTAAAAAATAACCTCTAAATAACATGTAGGTTATGGACACCCTTTCGTATGCAATTATTTGTATTTATATTTTTATATTTGTAGTTTATCATTAAATAAAGTTTTCTTACTATAGAAATCGTTTCATTTTCATTACAAACTAAGAAACACCCGTTAATTTCAAATAAATTAAATATATTTGGTCATATAAAGCAGATATGAAAACATATTACCTACTTGCTGATTTTAGTAGAGTATTATTTACTGCCCTGAAGAAACTACGGTTTTAGCGAAACCCGGTCGGCATTAAATATAAAAATGGTATATACTAAGTTATTGTTTTATTTTAAATTAAATATACAATACCCAAATAGATGATACATAACCTCATAATAAACATTTTTAAATTGTTGAAAGCTATCACCATCGCAATCTTTTACGTATAAACTATACTGAAAACGTAAATCGTTACCTAAAAGTATTCATTCATAATTTAAAATTCACACATCAGGTTGATTATAACATGTACCTATAAAATATTTCGTTTGACAAGCAAAATCACTTTCGATGACGTTTCAAGACTATGCATTCGAATTCTGACATCGAGAAGCGAGAATCGATTCCAAGTTCGATGACGTTTAAAACCGATTGTCTCGGACTGTGCATTCGAATGGATTCTGACATCGAGAAGCGAGAATCGATTTCAAGTTCGATGACGTTTCAAACCGATTGTCTCGGCCGTGCATTCGAAAGAATTTTGACATCGAGAAGCGAGAATCGATTCCAAGTTCGATGACGTTTCAAACCGATTCTCTCGGACTGTGCATTCGAATGAATTTGACATCGAGAAGCGAGAATCGATTTTTCTATGGAAATGAATCGAAATCATTCGATGGTAAAAAAGATCGAGTAAATAATCGATTATTCATCGATTGTGCCCATCGCTACCAACGTGTGGCGCTCCATGAATCAAGATCGAGTGCAATGTTGTATAAATGACATTGAAGCCAAATCTATGGTGAGGGGAATCGCCTGGCAGCCATCTTGTATGACAAACTTTTATGATTTTTCTATTGAGTGGTATAAAATGAATTTTTATTGAGTGGTATAAAATGAACTATTTCAATTTTATTTTATATTGTTATTGCAATTATAACGTCTTACGAATTTTTTGGGGTATTTAAAGAGACAAGGAATGGTACATTAAAAAAATAAAGTTCGTAAAGGCGTGTTTCACACGTATTCCCCTTCACCCCGCGTCTTTTCTAACCTAGACAAATATACAAACTCAACCAACAAATAATATTGAATATTTTTTTACCTATTACATAAATATTGTCAAAGGGTCTGTCTCACCTGGTCTCTCCTGATCCGGCATACCACGCAGTTGGTGGGCAGACGCATCTGCTGCCAAAACCCAGACATAACTCACCCCTATGGACCCGGAACAGTCACTAAACGTAATTAAGCACTTGGGATGACCTATGTCAGGTGTGTTGGTTATCGAATTAATTGATTCCCTGACAAAAAAATAACCTTCCGCAGAATCCCCGAAAATAATGAAAACATTCAGAAAAATCTTATTTTGTTCAATCTCGACGAAAATTTTCAGAAAAAATTCATGGTGTAAAATTTCTGAGAAAATTGGCGGGAATTAAAAATTAGTCGAGTAGGTACCTTACCTATGGATATTTCTATTATTTATCCGACTCGTAATTAATTATTGTCGCAGGGAGCTTGTCGAATTTTCGTATGTAGGTACTTATCGCTTCGCAATAATTTCTGTTAAAAGAAACATTCAGATTTTTACAATAATTAGTATATGTATAAAGAATTGGAATATGGATTGTCGACTAATACCGATGTGCAATGCCCTGCAATCTGCTATGCCTTATTTGTTACATGGTGAATATTATTTTATGCAGTGCAAATAAAAAAAAATATGTTTGGTACATTATTATTATTTTTATCTGAAGACAATAGCCGGTTATAATGAACAGCAAATGGTTCGGATGTAATGACCTATCTATTGTTGGAGTCGAGTAATGCAAATCAGTTGCAATTCAATACGTACAATGTAAACACGGCATCGCATGCATAGCTATTATTTGTCTCTTATCGATTGAGTGGAATAACACAATAATATTATCATTGCATTTATCAAATATTTCTCGCATTTAACATCGGCGCGGCGCGCGTTCAGCTCTCGTTGTGGCGACTACAATTCATATGGAGCTGACCTACGCGACATCTAAAACCATGAGAAATCTCCTGAAACACGACGTGAATTGTAATGTTCGGCAGTGTTTTAAAAATAAGATTGGTTTCGGTAAGAGCTTTTCCACGGTGATATTATTATTAAAACTAGTTTCCAATGGAATTTTAATTGAATTTTCATTGTTTGACAGAAAAAAGAAAAGATGAAGTTGCCACCATGAGAAGCAAGTTTCCTACTAAAGTTCCGGTAAGTCTAAATAAAATAATCTTCGAATCAATATTTTCGCAGAGCAGAAAATTTTAAGTTACATTTAATTCGGTTCAGTGTTGAAGACTTGACGATATCGCCAGAGGCATGTTTATTATTTTAAAAATTTGAAATCGTTACATTATTTTCGGCAAAAACATTTAAAGTATGTATAAATATTGGGTTTATGACTACATAAGACTATAATTTATTATATTAAAACAAACTCATTAGAGTTGCTTGTGTTTATTTTATTTATGAATATTTTATGCAAGCCTGGAACGAAAATAATCCTATTTGTATTTTTATTTTATAGCTCGGATAAGGTTTTCATAGTAGGATTTATTTTTATGCTCGCTATGGAGAGATTTACGTTCGTCAAGTTGCTCTCTGGTAGGAGACCTGGCAAGATAAGCCTAGTGATACCATTACTAAAAATACTGATATACCGGCCCAATAGCCACAATACTCTAGTAACGGGGGTTTGTTGACTCTGATGGCGCCTGCCAAAACAAACTCAAATCTAGCCTCCCGAAAACTGAACGAAAATAAATAGTAAGCCGTGGTGTAAATTTGCAAGGAAGATAAGAGTCGAGTTAGTTTTGGTAGGGGTTTTTAGAGTCAACAAACCCCCGCAACTGTCAAGAATATTGTCAGGCACCGTTTGGCTCAGGGCCGGCTCTGTACCTTTGAGACATTTATATAATCAAAGCTCTGTACATAAATAATTAAATCATAAAATAATTATGTAAATGACATACTAGTATTTTCTTTTAAAGTTCGTTTTCATAATTAAATTAATTCTACAAGTTTGAATTTTATTAAACCCGCGAAAACGCCCGGTAAGATGCGGGAGAGTGGTCAACTGTATGCTTGTTTGTATGAACATTACTATCTACACACCATGCTGCGAACAGCAGCTTTTGGCAGCTGGCTAAAAATCGAAGGTTGGAGAATGTCTCCCGACTCTTTTTTTCCCATGAATGTTACGGGTTCGCACGAGGAAAAGGGAGACAGGAGACAATAACCAGCTGCTAACAGCCGGCTGTTCGCAGCACCGTGTGTAGAGCCCGGTAAATATTTACAAAACCGTGACACGCTTAAACACGAAAAATGACATTTCGTGTTTTTAAATTTAAAAAATAACAATTAAAATGCAATTTTTTCAAAATAACGGTAACTGGATTGATTAGTACTGGTTATATCTAACTACTACAATTTTTTAATTTATTTTTTTAGTCCATATTAATTAAGCGTGTCACAGTTTTGTAAATATTTACTCTTATTTTTCATACAAACAAGCATACAGTTGACGTCTAACACCTCCTGCCTCTTACCGGGCGTTTTCGCAGGCAAAAATTCAAACTTATAGAATTAATTTTATTAAGAAAACGAACTTAAAAAAAAAAAAAATATTTAAATTAATAAAAAAACAAATAAAAAAACTTCCTTATTATTCTTTACCAATGACATTAGAAATACGCAAAATGAAAATGTCTTCAAAAGATGATCATTGATCATCTCAAATAAACCTATCTATCACGAGTACCTACTTAATATTATATAATGTGTATAAATACCTAATATGTAAATGTATTTAAAAACCTAAGTGTATACAGGATGGGGACATACTTGACTTACTTTAACCAGTAATTCCTGACATTATTTCGAGTAAAAAATGTAAATGATATTTTAATCTCCGGTGACATTTTGGATCTTTTTTTTCTACAAAAACATAAAACAATAGTATGTGTTGGACAGTTGGGGGCGGGGCAAGAGGTTGGGCGGTTACTCGGCTGAGTAACAGTCAGGACATGAAGACGATTTTTTTTTGTTTGATCTTAAAAATTTTTTTTTAAAAGGTTAAAAAAAGTTATTGGAAAAGTCACCGGAGAGCAAAATTTCATTTACATTTTTACCTCCAAATAATGTCAGGAATCATACAACATCCCTTAACACTCTTTATATGAAATATATTTAAGTTGGTTTTGCATGTACATATTGTATTCTTCTTTATTTTTACTTTGTACTAGAGGCGACTCACGAAAAATCAGGGAAAATCGAAAAATTGGTCCCAACTTTGAAAATGGCAATTCAAATGATTTTCAGTTAAAAATATTATATAGGTACTGGTTAAATTAAGTCAAGTTCTACCCACTCTGACTATAGATGATATTCTATTTTCCGTGTTCCTGACATTATTTGGAGTAAAAAATATAAAATGAAATTTTGGTCTACGGTGACATTTTTTTAAACTACGTGTAAAATAAGTAAGTATTGGACAGTTATGGTCGGGGTAAGGGATTAAGCGGTTACTCGGCCGGTGACCAGCGATGAGATGTGAAAGATTTTTTGTTAGGTTTGAAGAAAAAAAATTTAAAAAAGTCACCAGAAACCAAAATTTCATTTACGTTTTTTACTTCAAACAATGACAGAAATTAGAAATCGCTGGTTAAAGTACCAGTAAGTTTAACCATTTAACCTGACATTATTTGAAATAAAAAATGAAAATAAGATTTTGGTCTCCAGTGACTTTTTAAAGATTTTTTCTTTAATTCTGATAGTATTATCACTGTAATGACTGCACAGTTTAGGATTGTTGTAAACGGAAGTGGCGCCATCTGTTATTTAAAAAAAAGAACCATTAGTTTTAAAACAGCATCCCCGATGAGAAAATGTCAAAGAGAAAATTTACAAAATTTGGAATTTCTCAGTATATTTTATACAATTTCTCGAACCACTTTCCGTCCATTTTTCCAAGTAAATTTTTTTCTAATTTTCAAATTTTTCGGTAAAAAAAATTCCTGGATCAACAATTTTTCAACATTTCATTTCCAACCTCACGTAGCAAAGTCAAAAATAAATATTTCGCGTTCCATTTTCCGACCAATTTCCTGAGCATCAATTTAACGATTTTTCCAATATTACCAGAAAAATAAAAATTTGCCAACATGGAAAATTTTCAATCTCACATAATATCAAATACATAATCTTGAAAAAAAATTCTAACCCTTTTCCCGATTTTTCCAGGAGAAATTTTTGAAGAAAATAAAACTTTTCCAGGACCAAAATTTTCCAACATGAAAAATGTCCAAACTTCAAACAAATAATCAAAAAGATAAATGGCTAACCAAAAAACATTTTCCAAAGTCAAATATAAATATTGAAGAGAAAAAATTTCTAACTTGTGAACCCAACTTCATGTATGACGATATTCCTGTCACAGTTTTTCTCTCCCAATGATTACCCCTAGTTCGCCCGATATTGTTTGTCCAAGGAACCGACTATTTTTGGAATCGGCTCCTTTTGGCTTTTATAAAATTCGAAATATGTATCAAATGATATATTATACTAGCAAATACCAGGCAAGCGTTGGTATGCCACTTAAACAAAGAAATTGTTTCTCCCTGCATGTCCTTTCCCATTCATCCCATTTCCTTTCCGCCTCCTCCACACCTCCCGCGTCTTTTCCCTTTGCGTTCCCCTTTTACCTACCCCTCATACCCCCGCCCCTCTCCATCTGTCCACCTTCACGCGAACCCCTTCCACCTTCCCCCCCTCCCTCGTCCCCCCTCCCGCGAACCACCGCTACTTAATTCCCTTCCGCCCCTCCCGGATTCCCCTCCTTTCCCGCCTTTTTTCCCTGCCGCTAAATTCCATAAACACACCCATTTTTCAAACATTCCGCGTGTGACCAATTGAAATTTTTTTATGCAAATTTTATAATGCCAGAGCTCATCTATCTATAGAAACCTTCGCGGTCACGGTCACTCACCAAATTGTCATCGCAATCGGATGAATAGTATAGGAAATAATTTCATAACACCAGAGCTCACTATTATATAGAGAAACCATCGCAGGCATGCGCACATCATATTCCAAAAGTTTAATCTCAATTGGATGAACAAACAAACAAGCAAACATTGTTTTTTATTCATATAAAAAATTTAGAGCTCAAAACGATTTGGTTAAAATTTGCCATAGGGGAGGTCAGGGGAAGAAACTATTGTGTTATAAGTATCTTTTTGATGTGCGATGCGAGTCTGTCGCTACCTAAAAGCCCATCGAAACGCTGCCTGTAAGGCCTAGAAGCAAAAAAACCCGGGAAGTGGGTTTTTATCTGCTTTTCAAAGTTAAGGACCCAGTATGTACCTACCTTTACAGATACCAAAATCGAAATTCATACTATTTTAAAAAATATTATTTGATCACTAGGTTACTACCAGTTTTAACTTGATATTCAGGAATAAAATATTATTATTATTTCTAGCTGGTTGTGGAAAGATACTATAAAGAGAGGAACCTCCCACTTCTGGATAAACGCAAGTTTCTGGTGCCCCAAGAAAATACCATGTCCAATTTCCTAGTCATATTAAGGAGCAGGTTGAAAATAACTTCAAATCAGGTAAAATTACAATATTAATAAGGTGGAGGATCTTTTTACCAACTTTAGAAAAATGTGCCATTATAAATAAAATATCATAGTGGTACTCTCAGTATCTAAACATTTGTTAAAATGGCTATAGTTGTGTGAATAGCCAGGAATTTCTTCTTTCCCATCTCCTTCCCTTCCCCTTTCAACCTCACAACATAGTATAGTCCGCATAATCGAGGTAAAAATGTCAATGCGCTACCTAATAATTTAAGTTAAATGAATTTGTGGATCTGTAGATAAAGGAGTTCTGTTGGAATATTGAAAAATAGGCCTTGAAGAAGATCAGAGGCCCTAGCACGCTTGCTCTATATCGATCGGTAGGATAACTATCGGTAACTTCTCATCGTTCTTTAGCATGACTACAGATCGCCAACGAATAAGTGACAGTTCACAATGACTAAGTGTCCTTAACATATTCGACATCAACTGTTGTTTGTACGTTAGCGATGTGCAGTTGTCCTAGGGAACGATGAGAAGTTACCGATAGTTATCCTACCGATCGATATAGAGCAAGCGTGCTAGGGCCTCAGGACTACCAACCAGTTGTGTGCGATTTTGAATAACAATACCGATTCCACTACATTTCTTCAGCAAGTTAATGTCAGTATTTTGAAGAACTTGGCATACTCTTGATTACCAACATGAGATCCAAGAGAGCAGAAATTAAAAATCTATTTTGGACCAAAAAGAATGAAAATTTTATTTAAAAAATGAATGATTTTTAATTTCAATTGTCTCGTCATCTAATTCTTCCTCCACACGTATAATGAGAGGATCATTTTCTTCAAGTTGCAACAGTCCATATATAGTTACGAACCATATGTAAAAATTGTCACATTTGCAGTATTATATTATGACGAATGACGATCCCCTCAAATCTATAACCAGTTTTTCTTATATAAGTTAATCGTTTAGGTCACAGATTATGCATCAATTATTGATTAATAAGAAAAACAAAATATGTATTAATTGAATTATGGTTCCGTGGTAGGCATGTCGCGTATTTTGAATAACCCTGATTTGCATCTCACAAAATTATATAAACATTGAACTACATAATCAATTTGTCAATAAAATATGCTTTCAAATCAATTTACCAGAACATATGTAGCAAATTTACATATTACTTACTCATTTTATGTGTAAAATTAATTCCTCATAAAAAACATTAATGAATTGAAAGTAGGTACCTACTAGAATAGTAATTATAATAGTTGATATAAATCGACATTGGGTCTATGGCATAGAAGCCCACGTAAAGGAGTGGGGAGGGAAATGATGGGAAGGAAGGTTGGGTACCTGGCTATTCAGATCTGGTCACTGAACATGGCTATTGCCATTAAGCAACGTTTCGATTTTAAATGCTGATCTTTCACCAGGTACTGAGAGTATCTACCATTTGAGAATGTGCCGCAAATATACTATATGTATAAGCGGCCAGTGAGGCTTACATTACCAACTTATGCTCTGTAAAAAATAATGCTAATGTATCAATTCATAAACAACAAAAAAAATTTGACTGAAAAACAAATGAAATTAAATTGATTTGCACACGCTGGGATTTGAACCCGAAACCTCCAGATTTGTAGCCGAGGATCTTGACCGCTAGACCACGGAGGTCTTCATTTTATTATTCATTATGTGAAAATCGGAATGGCGTCAAGAATTTTTTTTTTATTGAATAATAGTAAAAAAGTCTACATATTCACTTCTTGTTTGTTAAACAAAATAAAAAAAATTGTGATTACAGGCTCTCTACCTTCTGGTGAATAACAGATCGATGTTAAGCATGAGCCAAACCATGGCACAAGTTTACCAGAATTTCGCTGATGAAGATGGTTTCCTTTATATCACATATGCGTCACAGGAAATGTTTGGCTCAGAAAGAGTAAGTAATTTTTATTCAAACATAATGTAAATTCCCCTATTACCACCCCCTCCTTCCCTTTCCCATTTCCCCTTATCCTTTTATATCTTTAAGTCTATATTTGTAATTTAGTTTTAAATAAACTCCGAAGAAGTGAGCATTACTTATAAAACATGTTGGTTTTTTAAACAATAGAAGTGGTTAAAAAAACAGCCGTTGTGTCCAATCCTAATAATCAACTGCTGAGCCGAAATCTCGGCTCAACATTGCTCAAACGCACAAATACCTTATTCCCAAAGCATAATCATTGCCATGCACTGGAAGCTAACCGGGTAGATTAAGCTTTCCTCAGGAAGGTCTACATAGTTATAAAAACTGACAACAGAGTGAAAAAAATATCCCATTCAATCAAACAATCGCTTTCTGTCATCAATATGCTTTGCTTATATCTTTTTTAGAAACTGCCTTATTTTGCCATGCAATCAATTGTAGCTTGACGGTTCTATGCAACTGGAAGTTTCTACATTACAAATGAAGACTTTTTCAAAATTCAACATAATAGGCGCTATTATTTGCACTCACGTCAAAATGCCTGCATGTTTTCTGTAGTACCAATCAAGTAGCTATTGTGTTAACCATCTGATTTCTCCAAAAGTGCAAGAAGCTGAAACCAGGCGCGGATCCAGCCCTCGAAAAAGGTTGTGGTCACAGCCACCCGAAAATCGGCCAAGTGAGAATCGGAGTACGAACTCGCTCATGAACAATCATGGCTTGTGAACGACTTTTGAATTGAATTTTTTTACGCATCAGGACTTGGCCTTACGAATGGAAATAATCATTGGAGGAAGTCAGACCCGATTTCGTCCAATTAAATAGTCAAACAGTTTCGATTAAATTCCAAACCAATTTTAATAAATAAATTATTCTTTTTTTTTTCTAGTAGCCAGTAAGCCAATATAGGGACACTAGATTGGGTAAATAGGTATCTGGACGCTGTCTCAAGCTTACGTTCATTTTTAGCAAAAACGTTGATAATTTCATCGATATCCAGGTTCACATCTTTGTGTATAGTTAGGAGAGCTAGCCTGGATAATCTTTCCTGTACCATTGAGGCATGCAACCAAGATTTTATTCTGCGAGAAGTAAAAAGTTATCTCTCTCACCGGGAGAGTTGCCAGTATTCGTAAGAAAATTTTTATGTTAGGGTACAAATCTTGGTTGCATGCTTCAAAGAGATGAGCTACCGAGTCTGGTATGGCCGAATTGTTTTCATATTCTCTTTTCATTTTTCATCCAGAGTCGGTATTCATTTATAACAGTTGATTCACTATCGTTAAAGAATAGGTGGTACATCTACACTACTTTTTCACTTTCACTGACTCGACATAGATATTCTAGTCCCTGACACATTTGGTTTAGGTAGAAAAACTCCCAAATGAAATAGGTCGAGTACCTCCGGAGTCAATCTCTCCTCCAAATCATTAATAATGGAATCTAGAGGTATGTAAATTGATTTCCGAAAGTACTCTTCCGATCTCAATAGATCATGAAAGTGTGACGTTACAAGTCTATTAGGGTTGTGGTCATGCCCACCGTGCCCACAACGGTGGATCCGCCCTTGGCTGAAACATTTAGAAATAGGAAGGGCTACTTCTCTATAAACGTGCTGACCATTATCAGATGCATAAATAAACAATCCATCAGATGCTAGAATTTAAAAAGATTAAACGTCAAACTTTTTTTTAAATTATAATTATTTTTCTGTGTCCTGTTCATTTTCATATTTTAATTTATATTATTATTGTTATCTTCTTCTTCAATTATATTCCATTGGTCACCATGAAACAGGCAGCCGCCTGGCATGATTCAATACATCTATTCTATGTAAATGCCTATATTTCATATAATATTATGTATTTTATAAAAAAATATTATTCTTTACTGTCACACATTTACGATCATCTTGTTTATCTTGTAATCCAGCAGTTTTTATCTTATGTACCGCTAATATTAATTCAATATTCTAGAACATACGATCAGTAGTCTAAATAAAACTATAAAAATATATTTTATGTGCATAAGAGGTGCAGTTTGTTTCATAAACAAATTGACATTAATAATATAGAAACAATTAAAGCAATTATGCTGACCATATATTATTGTTACATCTAATATTGATAGAAATGGAATAATATTGATCTGGTATAAAGTTGCTTGTTGCCGGGGGGGGGTTTTATCTGTTTACTGGGCCGCGCTGTTTTTACTATCCATTGCTCCTATCTTCGTTTATTTACCATGAGCCCTATTTGTTGCTATTTTTTTAATTCTATATTGAAACTTATCATTATATTTCTGTGGAATCTTCTATCAGGTTTGCCAAACGTATTTGGTAAACGTATTCAGTTGTGAGTCTGAGAGATACAAATTCTAATCCCCTTAAAATTAAAATATTTAATAACATGATATTTAAATAATATACTGGATACTTCCAGGTCCAGGTATTGCAATATTGATTGTTATGTTTAATGGACTTTTAAAAATTTGTTTTAATTTAATGTACTTTTGTTTAATATGGAACTTTCGAAGGAAGATAAATAATTGTTTAAAATAAAACAATAACTTTGTAAACACCACTTTTATTTTTTATACTTTATGCTGACATATTCTTCAGGGCAGTACAGTGGCGTAGCGTGCCTTGGAGGGACCCTGTATCAAAATTGGTTAAGGGGCCCAAATGAAGGGTCAAACTCTATAGCCCTATTTCTGTAGCCCGGGGGCCTCGTATCATTGATACGGCTGACACGACGGTAGCTACGCCCCTGGGGCAGTATAATCTCTACTAATATCTGAGATTATACTGCCCTGAAGAAGCTACGGTTGTAGCGAAACCCGGTCAGCATAAAGTATAAAAAATAAAAGTGGTGTTTACAGTTATTGTTTTATTTTAAATTATAATGTCACATCACAAAGTAACTGCTTCATATGAACAAATAAATAATTATTGCCCATTTATGATGTCATGAAATATGATATAAATAAAGTGATGAAACAAGAGATAAAATTTGAAGAAAATAAAAATAATTAAAATTGAAATATTATATTAAGAGGTTGGCCCAGCAGACATTCAAATCATAGCAAGTTAGCTCAGTGGTAGAGCACCACCCCGGCGAGGTTAAGGTCCTGGGTTCGATTCCTAGATGGGACAGTATCTTTTTCAGATTTTTTGTGTTTCAGATTTTTGATTGAGCTAATATTGTCTTCATTAATTAAATATTACAAATTGAGGATTTAAGCCCTGTTCAGACCCATTTATAAACCGCAAGCAGATATCTGTTGAACAGCGAATGCTTATATTTTGTACCGTTCATTTGCGACATTTGCGCGTTTTCTATACTTGTCGATAATGGATGAAACTTCTCGCACGTTGCTACTAGATCTGATGGATTGCTCATCCTCAGATAAGGATACGGGATTCTGAGAAAAATAATAAACGGATGTGGGTGGAGCGACACATAACCTTCAAAAGGGAACATGGCGAGTTTCACCTCTTCTACGAGCTCTCTGATGGGAAATTTTAAAATTATTTATAGAGAGACATTTCACCACATACACTCTCTGATAGCCGACGACATTTAGAAGGTAGACAATCATTGTCGTAAATGACCCTCTCCAATTTTCGGCGGGAGGAGGGGCGCTTCTCTGTTCGAATATCGCCTCAGGAGTGGTTACGGTGTAAGATGTGCATTGTCTATGGTTGATCTGCGCATAAATTATATGGAGAGTGATGTTTGGCATGCTATGATCTTTTATAGTTTATAGCTGTGTCTGAACAGGGCTTTACTTCTTCTCCTTGTTCCTTGCACTGTCCCAACTCATTGCCTAGGTAGGCTGTTGGGGTCGGCTCTCCTCGTTTTCAGGTTGTAGCTTCTTCGGTTCTGGGTATCGCTTTCATCCAGGCCGTTTCTACTTAGGATTTTGGAGCATTGAATTGAACATTGAACAGGGCTTTACTTATTAAGTTAAAAATATTTTTTTCTCTGAAGTGAAATCTGAGCCATTCAACTATATGAAATCATCCGAATACAATACATTTCCATGATCAGAGAAATAACCCTCTTAATTTTTTATCAGTGAAAATAAATATAATACTACCTATACCTACTTGGCAAACAAAAGCATGTGACAAAGTTTTCAACCTCCTCTTATCATAGTGCTGTTTATTGGCCTCTTCCAAAGTCCGCATCCATAAATGGTAAAAGTATCCATTGCACTTCAATTCAATTAATAATTAATGTTATCATTTAAAAAATATATCACAAGTCTATATTATGAGGTACAATGGTTGAATGCTATTATTTTTCAAGAATAAACAATAAAATTATGCGCGAGAGAAAATAATGTTTCTCTTGACCCGTATTCTGTCCTTAGGGTCAAAAAAGCTTATCACTTGTCGGAAACAATAAAATACTCTCACTGTTGCTGCGTATATTTTTTTATAATTCATTTATAATATTTACATATTCCGAAGCTTGTTGGGTTTTAAAATATTAATCAAAGTTTTTTCTGACTTACTAACTTTATTTTTAAGGCCTAACGCCGTTCTTCCATGGAGCTACCTTCAAGCGACGCGATCGCCGCTCGTCTGTGTTTTCGATACTATTATTAGTGTTTGAAAACGCCGCTAGGTGCTACACTAGCAAATTTGTTTGACAGGTAGCGGTAGCGTCGCTTGTGAATAGCTACGTGGAAGAACGGCGTAAGCCGTCTTCTTTTTCTAGACCTATTTGGGTATGGGTCCTCTCGCCTTGATAAGGCACCTCCAGGCCCCCTAGCACACTCGATCGATAAGTATTGATTGGATAACTTTCGGTAACTTCGCGTCGTTTCCTAGCATGACTGCAGATCGCCAACGAATGAGTGACAGTTCACATTGACTAAGGGTCCTTAATATATTCGACATCAACTGTTGTTTGTACGTTAGCGATCTGCAGTTGTCCTAGGGAACGGTGAGAAGTTACCGAAAGTATCAATCCTTTTCGATCGAGTATGGTAGGGGGGCAGGTGTCCCTGTCCTGTGCTATTTTGGCAGCTTGCATCTATAGCAGACCCACACAGCCTCTGGAGTTGCTTTTCCAGCTTTTGGCGACCCAAAGAAATTTAATGGTTTTTTTCTTTTTCTTTTTAGTATTAACCAAGAAGGATGTGTTCATCGTGCAGCAAGGCAGCAAGACTCCAACAAATAATTGTGATATTAAAAGATCTTTAACTCAAATCTCATCTTTATACAAATGTTCAACAGAAGAGTTTTCTTTCTGAATTATATAATTTTCTGTGTAATAATAATTTTCTCATTGTGTATTTAATGTTAATGTCTAAGTAATACATACATGTTTTAAATGTATATTTAATATAGTTATTTCTGTGCTTTTGTTTGAATCATTCCAATAATATGAAATAAATGTTATTTTACCAGCACATTCACTTTTATTTATAATTTGATGTTTTAATTCACTGGGGTTTCAGATTGCAGAAAAGAGCAAATAAAAACAAAGCTGTTCATTATATTATCAATTATTTATTGAAGAAAGTGTGATGTAAAAACATAATACTACACATATTATCGTAAAACTAAATTTAACAATTCCCTCCAATATTATAAGAATCTGTCACAAATAATGAAATCATCAAGTTTTCACGTTACTCTACATCATTTGAAATATCATATTTACAATCGTTTCATTAAAATATGCGTCAATCAAATAGGTGATACCCCCCACAGTTTAATCTAAGAAAATCAAGCGAGAAAGTGAATTATTAGCTGCAAATCCCATGAGGATTCACAGTTAATTAGGCGCGGATCAATGAGAAGAACGTAAGATTAAAGTATTTCCTACACCAATAATTTACAATTTCCACTGGTTGTTTACCAAAATATGTCAATTTTATGAATGTTTACTTAAAATGTCTTATGAAAATGCTTGTTCTCTTCGTTAGGAATAAATAATAACTGCGACGATTCAAAAAACAATTTAAAATTTTACTTTACTACGCATTGAATTTTCTGTATCATTCCATTGAAATCCTACAGCATGACCTAGCTATAAAAACGCATTGCCTTTTATAGCTTAGTCTGACAAAAGTGTTATTGTAATAAATCGACATGCTTTTTGGAAATCAGCATATTTTACCAGCATTGCAGCTTGCGGATAATTAGCTGTGTGCAAAGGATGGACCGATGCACAATAAGTATTATGTAGTGATTGGTGACAAAAATCTATATAAGACCCATGACATAGAAAATAATTCAGGATAGAACGTAGAGAAAGGACTAAAAAGAAAGCAGCCATATTTAAATTAAAAAACAGAGTATGTTTTAATCTTTAAACTGAGGATAACAAGCATAACCAGACATAAGATGACTGCATAATATGATGTATTTTGGTAAACAATAAAAACTTATTAACTCGTAAAACATAGAAAATACATATACATAGCACTTAAGAGGAACAGCTGCATGGCCTTTTTTATACAAAATTATAAAATATAGGCCATTAATAAAATCCTGTTTTTATGATTTTAGAGGCAACTTTGGCAATTATTTGTGTATTAATGATAATTATTTAAAAAAATAATTTTACTCTATTTGCTATATAAATATTATTTAATATAAAATTTTAAAAAAAGCATTTTGATGGGTGTAAATTTAAATTGCAAAAGACCTATTTACGATGGAACAGAAATTTGTAATATACATATTATAAATTAAAATTTCTTTTTTAGATGTATTATTTTTCATTTAGTTGTTCATTATTTTAACACAGTGGACAGGATAAGACTTTTTTTTTCAAATAATCATAATTAACTCCCAAAAAATGCCAAAGTTGCCTATAAAATCATGGAAAACGAATTATATAGTCTATATTTTGTAATTTAAAACACAAACAAAAAAATTTACAAATCCGTACTGGATATTTGCTATACCCTTTGATTAAAAAAATTATTATAAGGTTTGGTTAGGTATTTTGGCCTGAAATTCAAATTTAAGTTTTGTATGAAAAAGGCCGTGCAGCAGTCCCCCTTAACCTCTCGTAGGCCGCAGTCCCCCCGGCGGGTCCGGATGTTTTGCCCCGTATGTATAAAGAAATTGTATGAAGAACAAGGTCAGAATCGCCTGGGCCATTTTCGTTCTCGACATTACGAGTTACTGGATAGCATTTAGCCACTCCGAATAATTCATATTAATTGCTAAAGGCACGCCGGGCACCAAAGATGGCAGACAAAATGGCTGCCGCTTGATAATATGATAGCGGTCACATTGGAAGTCTATATTTATTCATCGTTTTTGATATAAATCCATTGTGGGAAGCATAGATTTGAGTGATTATTAGGAAGTTCGTTTTATCTACATTATTTTGATGTAATTTTTGTAATATATCACAAAAGAAATGTTATAAAAATTGAATTCGTAAGAAATGTGAGAACTCTCAAATATTTTACATCATATTAAAAAAAAAAAAAATTTTGTATGCTGGCTTTCAACAAGTTAAATCTCCAGACATTTCAGCAATCTCACCGTTAGTATCTGCACCATCAGGTTTTAGATTTATAGTCTTAGATTAGAGAGATACTTGTTTACGGCAATTATTCTAAAATAAACTCAGGACGTGCAACATGATCAACTCTTAAACATCAGCAGATAATTCTTGACCTTCCAAATTCCCAATAAGAATCTTAAGAGCCTTCATTCAGTTGGTGAGATATTCTGCGCCGCGGCCACCAACGTATCGTGAATCTCCTTGGCGTAAGACACCTGCGCCCTGGCCGTGCCCAGGAACTGCGGGTAGGACAGAGTGGGAGGCGCCGGGGGCTCTGGGGGTGGAGGGGGCTCCGCCCTCCCGGCCAGCACGGGCAGAGGGAGCTGGTGAGCCGCCCAGCCCGCCTGCTGGATGCACGCCATCGATGTTTTCTTAATAAAAAAACAGTTCAATTATTCAACAATTTTTCTTATATCAATAAAATTAAACTTTCTTACAAGATTTTTCAAAAGACGGGAGAACAAGCATATTATGTGGGGAAAATTTTATATATATATATTAACGGCCAGAAAAGAAGGTATATTTTTGACGTAAATTGACAACAACGCCATCCAACGGGAAGAATGTTTTTTAGTGCAATTTTGGAGATGATTCTACATTGAAAAAGTGTTCACATATTCCGAAAGGTGTCGTTAAAAAAGATTTCAAAAACATAGGCTTATACTATCTTAAGGACTACATTATTATCATTAGCTGGTTTAATAATAATATGTATATATATTAAAAATACAAAGGGAAATAAAATTATAAAAAAATATTAACAAATTTAAACTTAAATTACGAAAGTATGTGATGGTTTCAAACTAAAAATTAATATACATATGTACCTACATACAAGGTTTATATTAGGATTTTTTTTTAATATTTTTTAAAACAAAAAAAAATCAACCCGTAAAAAAAATAATGCTTACGTCTATTTTCAGAAGGATTGATTGGCGTTTGAACTCTGTACCTAAGAAATGGAGTTGACATCATCTACTGTAGAGTTTAGATTTGGCAATGTCGACTCACATGCGTAAACATGTGCAGTCTCATGATTATGATAGGTCCTTGACCATTTCTGAAAAAGGTGTGAGGGGCGAGTAGATCTTATTGTCAATTCGTTTGGGAGCATCTTGACTTAGCAGGGAACCCAGGCACCGAACTCAGCGAACCACTTAACATGACCTATGGCAGGGATGTTGGTTATCCAATAAATGTTTCCCGGGGTGGCGGTACCCAAATCCGCCTCTCAAATAATACCTTACAATTTTTGAGAATAATTTACAATTCCACTAAATTGTATCTCGACTCCCGCAAATAAATGTTATTTGATTAATTTGTGTTATTTCACAAATAATTAATTAAAAATAATATGTGTCATATTTGCGGCACGTTCCAGAGTGGTAGAAACTTTCAGTATCGCCCTTATGAAAGACCACCATTCAGAATTCAGATTGTAATATGTAAACCTTAGAAGGGTTATAATACTAGTGAGGTCAACATAAAAAAAAAATAATATAACTATTTTTCAAAGTAATATACCTACCTATTTAAAAAAAGAATAATCCGAACGTTGCCTGAAATGGCTTTACCCGGATCTCAATAGCCAGGTACTTCCCCGGCGTTACCGACTTCTTTTACCATTCACTTTCGTGTTATTGTTTAATATTTGGCGAATATTCATTCAAAAATGAAATAAATAGACACTTTATAAAATAAAGTTATTTTTAATATAAAACATCTATTTTAAAATGTTTAAAACTTTAAAAAATAAAATAAAAATTAGGTTTGAATAGGGTTTGAACCTCACCTTACAGTGATCGAAATCTGCAGCACAACCGACCGAACTATTTCAAAAGATGGAAAGGTGGACATTTATTTCGTATACCTACAAACTAAACGCCAGTCAAATAAACCACGGACCTCCATATAAATCCCCAGTTTGCTCGAGAAATAATGTAGGTAAAGTAACGGCAACGGTGCATGTAAGAGTTGACCATATTTGTTATTTTTTGCCGTGATTACATACGACATCTGACATATTTTTAAAAAGCTTTAAGTTCGAATTCATGCCACCGGAATGTCAAAAGCGCTGTATTATGGTAAGATAATTACTTATTTTAATGTACTCCTAAATCTTCTATAAATGGCAATTTAAAAATGAGAAAGAAATTTTAAAAAATGCAGAAAAATAATACCAATTCTTCCTCATAACGTTTTTTTTAAATAAAGGCCACCAAAGTTTTTTAATCAGCATTTTAAAAAACATGAAAGTTAGTGTTATGGAAAAAAAATTAACTAAGACCATAAAATATTTAATTTTTTAAATTTCTTCTGGTGGTTGTAAAAAAAACCCTCCAGCTATTTTTGGACGATATTTCACATTTAAAAATATTTTCTAAAACGTACAAGTTAAACGTATAAATTTAAAAAATATATAATAAATATTTTTTATGTTAAAACCACCAAGTTTATCAATTTGCATAATAATATTATCATTATTTCAAATTAGTAAATGGTTACACTTGGCCTTAAGTGCTTCAAACTGTCTCATTTCCTGTAAACATTCTACTTTCCATTCCATGGTCCACAGTTTTGTCACTATTCCTCTATATAACATTAACTTAGCTGAAGAACTCTCTATAATAAAATGTACTGCAACAAATAATGCATACGCCCATACCTTAATTGCTAGAATACGTGCAAAAAAACTACAATTGATATCTACGAATAAATTCTTGTATAAAAGTTTACCCAACAGTCAATATTTATTTATTTATATAATTTGTACATTTATTTATAACAATTACAGGCAATATAGCCTAAGAAGTTATAATTGTACCATTTATGCAGTGTATATGCAATGCCAAAAATCTCACAAATGCGCTAAAGGACACAAAAAATAAATCTATTGTTTTATCCACCGCATTCAAAAAGCACGTAGCACTATTAGTTGAAAAAAATATTTAAGCAAAGCAATACCTCTACGTATCTCTATCGTAATTGGTCATGCCTAATACAAATATAAATCGATGGGTAAAGCCAAGGGTAACGTCCATAGAGCCGCGAGAAAATAAAACCATGGTTGGCAGAGAATTTTATCAATTAATAATTTTTCATTCTCATGTGATTCAAAATTTCCTACAGAAATTAAAGCTCCTTTTTATACTAATAATAACCTAGGTAAAATTTTGATCAATTGTAAGAATAAATAAAATAATTTAAGCCATTCTGGCATCTATACAGTTAAATGTAATGATTGCCCAACATTTTACATATGTAAAACTGCAAGAAATGTTCAAACGATTGTGGTTGAACATAAACACTGCAGGTGCCTAACAGTGTAGGTTTTTTAGAATATGCAACACACTTAACATCCGTCTTATTTTGACTGAAACTGACCACAGCAACTGAATTAATTTTGGTGCTAACGTGTCCTGGTTTATTGGTTATTGATTTTACCCTACTCAAAAAAATCGTAAAGTGTCAATGCATACTATTTTTTATGTAAAAATAAATATGCTTCCAGGAGCCCCAAATTATGGCGGCTCGGAGGGAAGACCTACAAAGATAGTCGTCTTAGATTATGGCGGCTCGGACGGAATGTGTTAACAGATTATGTGGGAACCTAAAAAATGGATTAAAACAACATCACGCTTTGAAGATGCCCTACATAAGGAAGGGTTAAAACCCAGAATATCTAAGAAATAAATGGTAATAACCACAAACCAAAACTTTTCAAAATGATATGGAATAAAATTACATTTGTAACTCTGCATAGTCATAGAGCTACAATTAGAGGTGCTATTGTGCAGGTACTAATATCTCGTTGAAACGTGTTCCAATAGCGATAATCGGTGCGCGCTGAGCGTAGGTCGGATTTTATAGTTTCGGTTGTTTATAGCATTGGCAGCTTTGGAATGTGAATCGGACTAATTGAAGTGGAATCTATTTTTTGACTCCACATCCCCTCTAAATATAATACATTACGTGTTTAGTATATATTTTTACAGAGGTATTAGAGATTATCATTCACTTGATATTTATAATTAGAGATTATCATTCACTCACATACTTTTTTCAATTTATTTTGCATGCTCATTAAAATTAAGTGATTCACAGAAATCACACCCTAGTTTAGTATTTTCGTTTTTTTTTATGATGTCGATTCAGTTGACAGCACCAGAAAGAAAAGGTTAATAATTAATTTTGTTAGATTAAATAAATATATAAATTACCAAGTGCAGCTCTATTTGGTCACAGATGGAGTAAAACTCCTCCATGTTTTTGTCAAACCGCGGGGTTGGGGATGAAAGGCCTTTCCTGAAAGGAAAGAAACAATATTTAACATAATAATAACAATAGCACCAAATAGCACTCATAAATAATAATGTACACACGTATATTGTAGAGCTATGCATTTAAATTAATATACATTCTCCGGGAAAGCTATTGAGATATTTTATATCACAAAACTGTAAAATATTCAAAATCAATGGCTAGTCTGAAAACCAAAGCAACCTTGTTTTTTTATTATTAATAAATTGAGGAAAACAAATTGCATTAAGAGCCATTGACCAGCGGCTGAGAATGAAAGCTTAAAAATGCTTGCAACTGTACAGGGAGGTTCCGATGAGAAAGATCGATTATTTAAATTAAAATTATATACATATATAATAACATTTTAAATCAAAAATTTTATTTTGATTTATTTCATTAAAAACTTGCTTACATTACTACATTCAAGTAAGCAATAAAAATGCTCAAAATGCACGATGATAAATTATTAAATATCGTGTACTTCTTGTAAGTATTTTTTGATTATAAGTATTCATACATAATAATAATTTATGAATTTTCAATAATGTCTAAACGAAATTAGTGTGTAAAATATATCTGAAATATTTTAGTTTGTAAGACCTTAAATAAATAGAAAAAATTAGGTATTTTCGTCACAAAACACGTTCTCGGATTTATTTTTTAATGATTTTAATTTAACTAAAATTAAAATTCAGAAAAATGTGTTTACTAGGTTATGTATTGATTTATTTTGTTGTATGATTATATGATTTGGGAGATTTCGGGAGATATTCTTGACAGACTTTCAAAGGTTATGCAGGTTATGTAATTTCAGTTTAACTTACTTAAAATTGCAGTGTCAAAATAAATTTTTATTGTTGCAAAATAAAAAAAACCCAAAAACATAACTGTCAACTTACTGCGATCCAACATCCACCAGGTAGTTTTGATGGAGTACCTGGGCAGCCGATTTCAAAGTAACCTGAAAAAATAACGTTATTCAATTAAAATAATCTTTATAATTTGTTTGGCGTGATTGAAAACTATTCAAAAACGGTTCAAAAGCCAACCTCGAAAAAATATTGTTTTGGTTTGGTATTGACATTGTTGAGTGTTGGTTCATTTATGCATTGTATTCATTTATGTATGAAATCAAATTATTTCACTTACGTAGTGCATATAATTATGTAATGACATTGACTTAATAACTCAGTTCCGGGGCATACGTCATTTCTATGTCTACCTACGTTAAAGTGACGTGAAAACAAGCTTATGTGCCCAAGCGGTTAAAATGTAAATGTGCCTATAATCATGCACGGGGAAGAGAATTTGTAACATAAATTTTGAAGAAATAATAACCGGAAAGGAATATAATTACTTTCGGTTACAATTCCACTAACTGCCGCACTTTTAGGAACAGATTATGATGGAAATTACACTTTATTTTTTTAATAATTAATTACTATATGAAACAACTATTTAAATGCACAAACTAGGTTACTAGGTCCTTAGTTTGTGTAAACAAAGTAATCATACTTATGTATTTAGATGGAAACAAAACTTACGCAAAAGTCAATCAATACAAAAAAATAAAATAAAAAGACAGCAAAGGAATCATTTTATGCGGGAAATCTTAAACTTTGAATAAAAATGGAATATTAATGCATTTTTTACCATCTATCCAGACATAATTAGAAGTTTCTTGTAGTAATTAAGTTGAAAAGTAGTGTAATTTCCAAAATCTGGGCCTAATAAATTTATAATAATAAAAGTGCGGCGGTTAAGGAAATATTTACCATATTTTTCTTTTTGATTGAAGGAACAGAGCTTCGACACACCACTTACTTACGCAAGATCAAACGATGGATGAATTGTTCTTTTTGTGTGGCTGGATAAAATTATTCTTGGTATGTTTAATTATTGTTTAGATGGTTGTTTTTTTTTAAGTTTGCAATTACGGGTGCAAAGTTTGGTTATAGATTGAAAATAATTATTTAAAGCAATGCATTGGGTAAGGGGAGGTTATGAAGGACTGCTCACATCCATAAGTTGAAGGAGATTGCTTCGAATAATGGTTAACCTCACTATCACTACCACCATATTTATTTGAGAAACATGAAACAAGTAAGTGAATATGTACATAAATTATTATGCAGCACTGCAAGCCCAATCTTACGAAGGGTGAAGAATACAAGGGTTGGGAAAAGGTATATTTACTCACTGTAAGGGATTCTCTCAAGGGACCAACTAGAGATTTGACTTTAGAAATGTTATCCAGCTTTTCCAAGGGCTGCTGTGGTTGAGGGGGCATGACCTGTTGCTGCTGCAACTGCTGAGGAGATGCTTGCTGCATGATACCACCAGGTACAGCCATCGGCATACCGACTCCCCCTGATCCACCCGCCTGCTGATTCAAACCCACACCGTGCATGTTCATTTTTAAAACGTGCACTTTGTATTTTGTTAAATTCAAGATCTTACTAACATGCATCTAACATGGTTGGAATAACTATTTTTATTTTTGTGTTTACATGCACAATGTACGTCACGATATTACAAACTGTTACAAACCATAAATACTAAAACTATCACGTACAAATTTTGTTTTTTGTCTGTGTGTTGGTACCGTTTACAGAACTGTCAAATTGCGGCTGTCAAAAATATCTTAGTTCAAAGATGGCCGGCCATCTTGGTATTTTCAAATGGGGAACATTCAGGTACTTCCTCAAATATTTCAGAAATACATTTCAGGAATCAGTGCAACGTAATATTGTGTTTGCAATTTTTTCGTCACTCCCTACCCCATCCCTGAGTTATAATAATAAAGCGGGTTAGATGGAAGATATCTAATTTTTAATAAGTTAAATGGTTTTCTTCCAATTTTCACTTTTAAAACGTACATGTTGTCAACTTATTTATTTAAAAAAAAAGTGATTTCACCACCTTGCGATCTGAGTGATACTGCACACAATGTCCCTACTGTGACTATCCCTCCCGTATATAATGAAGTATTGGAAAAAAATACCCAAATATATTTTACTGGTGTTTAGTTTCGGGTCTGCTCGGGTCTCAAAAGACTATTGTCATAATGTTACTGAATTCAGAACATAGTTGATTTTTTAACTTTTAAAAAATTATTTTCCTTCGGTTATTAAAAATTGATGATTAAATAATTTGCAAGAAGTTCCACAAAAGCCTTAAAAAATGTTTTTTTTTAGTTGAGACTATCACTGTGTATGGTGCTCCCTTTATGAGGTAACTACCATAGACGATACATAGACGATGTCAGAGATATCGATAAATTTATTCGACGGAATACGGAATCGAAATCCGAGAATTGAGAAACCAAAATTCCAAAAATGGCTGACACGGAAGGACGCAAGTTGAGCGATTTGAGGGTTATAGATTTACGTACAGAATTGGAAAAACGTAATTTAGATAAAAGTGGTGTTAAGGTTGTCCTACTCGATAGATTAGAAAAGGTATATAATCTCAAATAACGTCTGCTACACCCGGCGCCAAGCCCTCCACCCATCGATCTGTTTCCGCCATTAACCGAAATTCTGATTAGCTGCGTGCTTTCACAGTAGTAATAGTTTCGGATTATTTAAAATAGATTCACATCAGCCGCAGTTGCTATTAATAGTCCCCCTTTCCTGTATAGCCGCTTAATGAAACAGACGTGTTTGAGTTTTTGGTATACGATTCAATTTTCTTTATCGCTGCCAGATTGCAGTACAAATAATTGCGTTTTCAAACATTTTGTTGATAAGCCACATGTACAAAATAAACGCGTCTTTCATGATTTGCTTTGCCAATCGAGATTATTTTAATTCCTGAACCACATGAATAATTTGTATTTTTCAGGCTATCAAGGACGAAGGACATGACCCAGACTCTTACCTGTTTGAAGCGCTAAGCATGGAAAAGAAATCCCCGGTGAAAAGGACAATACGATCAGGAAGCACGGCGGAGGAGAACTTGGACGATTCTGTGGAGGATGTTAATGTAGAAGAGATGGTGGTGAAGGATGAGGTTGTAGATGACGAAGCTGATGCGGAACTAGAAAAAGAGCTAGAGAAGGAAATTAATCAAGAAAACGGCAAAAACCAGGAGCCAACTGCAGAAGAAGTAACTCCTGTTAGAGAAGTAATTGAAAAGGTCAAAGAAGAAGCAGTTGCTAAGGAGGAACCAGTGGTTGCTAAGAAGAGAGAAGCTCCAGAGGTTTCCGAGGAGCCTGCATCAAAGAAGGTTCGCATAGGAGATTCGCCCGTCAAGCTGGAACTGGAACCGGCAGGCACAGGCAAGAGGAACTCTGAAGCCAACGGAATGGACACCGAGGACTCCATCAACTTGGAAATTGGAGAGGATGAATTACTCAATGAAGAGGTAAGAACTTGTTGCATTGTCCAAATCTAATCCTCGTAAGATAAAATACCAAAAGATAATTCTGATAACTATTCATTTTCATTGAAATTATTAAATTACTAAATTATTATTTATTTATTAAAAATTCTAATCTTTGATATTTCTCTTGCAGGGTGATGGGAGAGTGAAGGCGACCAAAGGTATGAATTGTTATTAGGTTATTTAAATAAATTTTGTAATTAGGGTTTGGGAGTTTTTAGTCGGGTTTCTAAAGGTGCGGCCTTATAATATGTGAAAATGTGAACTGATAGCAAGTTAGTGCTCCGGAAAACAGACATTTTGCTGAACCTAGTGGATCTGAACAACAAGTGAAATAATTCCTGTGAGGACTTCATTCAAGACATTCTAAACCTGCCACCTGTAAGAAACTTCAATCATCAGGAAGAAATTATTGGAGATCGTCTCAAGAAAACGTTTGTGTTTACTTCAAGACATTCAGACATTGATATTGGACCTTGGAATCTATAAACCACCGTGGAAAAGTGACTAAATATAAAGTATGTATTTATTCCGCTCCTTTAAGAAGCCCGTACTAATTTTAAGGGGATACTACATAGCTTAGTTGAAAGAGTTACATATTTGATAATTTAAATCCAATTTCAGATAATTGTTATTATTTTGCGAGATAATTGTGTGAGAGGCTTATTGCCCGAATCATCCTACCGCTGTGTGGGCGTGTCGACAGCCACATCATCCTGCTTGTGTTGGTGTAGATGGGGCGGCAGCGGAGGAGTGCGAGGGCCAGGAGCCCCCGGACAGCGGGAGTACAGCACCCGCCAGCACCGCTCTCACCGAGGACTCGACCCCGCAAGACCTGGCTGCGGAGAGCACCAAGAGCTCAGCCGATGCCAAGATCGCTAGGTTGGTTCCCACTACCCAATTGGACTCCACTCACCAGCACCCGGTCGCCGAGCAGCTGAGGAGCTGCACTCGGTATGTGGCTACAAAGTTTTGCACCACCGCAAGAGACTGGTGGTCCTTCGCCGTTTGACCGAGGAATGGTTTGTACCTGAAGAAGATGGCTGAGCGATGACGAGAAGATGTCGGGACTTCGCTCGACGGTGCAAAACTTTGTAGCCTAATTTTTTACGACATTCATTCCACTATTCAGCCAAAGAATAACATTTGAAAATTTACAATTTGTACCTCTGCCATCTCTTTTAAGCGAACCATAAGTAATGAGTGTACTTCAATTAGTTGACATTGTGTATCAGCTTCCATTCCAGCGCTGGATGGGTAAAACTATCGCCGATCATATGCCCCAGCACTGGGCAATGTAGATTTTGTTTCTTCGGAGAACTTAATGAGCCCATATCGGAAACCCGTAACATGAAGCGATGCAGAACCCGGGTTGCAGTTGCTGAACAGAATCCTCTCACTAATATTATATAATCATTCTCTCACTTTGGATTGGCTGTTGATCCTGTTGATGGTATTATTGGCGCAACTCCTGCAACTACCACTAGTGACCAGTAGTGAGTACACTGTCACAAATGCGGAAAACCTCAAACGAATTAATTGGCAGCTGTTACAACACTTGATCCGTGAAACCAAACCAGGAAATCTTTAAACATTTATTCAGTCTACTGTTCGTCCGCTAATTCAACGCTTTATGACAAAGGACATTGGTAAACTTACCAAACATTAATCTTCCGGCAAAATTAACAGGTTGCCGAAAAATTATTTCCTGCAACTTACAATAGAGAACCCATACTATTATTTAGTAAACTTTTATTCTAAGCATAGAATACAAAGACAAACTAAACATATTGATGTTTCTTCCAAAGGTTTTTGGACAAAGAATTACACTGACACTTTAAAATGTTAACATTTTAAAGAAATAACCCCCTGAAACTAGTCTACCCACCCTGAACAGAGAAATGGCTAGCAAATATCATCTGAACTTTGTTTCTTGGTAAAGGATATTTTATCAATCAATGATAATAATATCTTTCCAGCAAAACAAGTTTGCCTACTAACAACTTTCAATATGAAATGCAACCTACAATAACAATATTTTTGTCTAACAAAACAATAGAAAAATATTGCAACAACTACCGAGAGAAAGGTCTGCATACAATGAAAAATCCAGATCTGAAATATTCCGAAAACCAAAGATTGTAAAAAATACAGACCAAATGTTATGATATGCTAAGGAAATTGTAATTGATGGAGATTTGCAATCAATTTACTTGACATTAGTCAATATAAAGGCCATGCTGCGTCGTCCGACAGAGATATGATACGAGGGAAAATGGAAATAAAAAAAAACATTTTGTTCCGAGGAAACAAAAGATGACACTATTGTTCAGTGCTGGTTTAAAATTATTTTATGTGTTTGAAATGCTTATTGTGACAACCGTTTCATCTTTTGTAACTTTTTCAGTGGTGCTACCGATGGAGATAAAGAGACTGATGATAAAGGTAAGCTTTATTCTTCCTATTTTATTAGTTTGGGTTATTGGGTATCCATATTTTTCTACTTTGGTGGCCTCTTCACGGTGGTCCATTGCAAGCCCGGCGTCTCCTTGCACAAAGAGCAGTTGCTTTTCCCAGTTTTATTGCACTCGATCCGCTAAAATTTACACTCACCATTTTCAGTGTGAGTCGGTTTTCTGGCAATCTTCGTACATGTCCAAGCTGCTACTCTTGTGCGATAATCAAGTTAATAAAAACTGACTATCCAAGATTTATGTGACTTAATTATATACAGTGAAACTCTCTTATAAAATAATTGTATAATAAAAAAAATATAAAACCTTTTCCACTTTAATTTATTTTTAACCGCAACCGGTTTTAGCCTGTTAAGACCACCTTCAGACTGGTACAAATTAATCGCGGAGGTCTGCAAGAATTTTGTTCAATTATATGGTTTTTTTTAAAACATTTTTTCTAAGTTGTCTTAGACTGTCGATAGTAACAAATTATTATAATGTAATTTCACTACGAATTGTCAGTTTCAATCTTATAAAATACCCTTATAATTTTCTCTATCCCACCTCGTATAAGAGTTTCAGTGTACAACAGATTAGCTGATGTATAATGATTTCGTTATGTATGCAGACTTGAAGAAGTCGCAGTCCAGTCGCAACCTGTGGGTGAGCGGACTATCGGGAGCCACGCGCGCCAAGGACCTGAAGATGCTGTGCTCGCGCCACGGCAAGGTGGTGGGAGCCAAGGTGGTGACCAATGCACGAACGCCGGGCTCGCGCTGCTACGGATACGTCACCATGGTGAGCTCCGGGGACGCAGACTCCTGTATCAAATACCTCCATCGCACAGGTGAGACAATGGTCACAAGACCTATGAGTGGTAGATACTCTTCAGATATGAATGGCCAGGTACTTCCCCACCTTCCTCTTACTCATCTTTTTCCCCTCCCTACTACCTTCAATAACAACATACCCCAATTGGGAATGCAATTTTCCCACTGGCTCTAGACAGTTGGCATTTAAAAAAGTACAATTTTTCTGGAAAATATTTTTTTACAGATAATCAATTTTATTGGCCTAACCTGTAACGATTTCGCTTGGGCCGGGAATTAAAATCTATAGGTTTTTTTTAATGAATTACGGGGCGGTTCGGAATACTTTACGGGATTTACAATGCCTTCGGAGTCCTGCACAATACTTCGGCAACTTCGCGGCGCGCATCCTATAGAATAATATTTAAATACGTACGTACGAAATAATACAATATTTAAATCTTTTTCGTTTTTGGGGTGTTATGCCGTGTTGTGCTACCTCCTTCTTTAGCCGACGTTTCGGACAGCGTTGCAGTGTCCATCATCAGGGCAGATCCGTCGATGTGCCGGATCTGCCCTGATGATGGACACTGCAACGCTGTCCGAAACGTCGGCTAAAGAAGGAGGTAGCACAACACGGCATAACACCCCAAAAACAAACAACGAAAATGCTTTTGGCCGTGAAAATCTAAAAACGTACCCAATATTTAAATCGTTTACGGTACACTACATTCATTGAAATAATTTAACAGTATAAAATAAATGCAAATTAAAAATTTATTATTTAGGGTTTAACGAATGAAGAATTGATTCCTTTTGAAATTGAGAATCAGATCAAATGTGTCACAAGAATGAGCTAATTAATTTATTTCAGTCGTTCAATTTTGCCTACATTTAAACAGCAGTCATTTAATTTAAGATTTTAATTTTCCCTGTTTTTCCTTTTGAATTGTTTTTTTTTTTGTTCAGTAATAGTGGTTCCTGTCTAACAATATATTTTGTGTGTGAAGTAAGAATATTTGCCTTTTCCAGAGTTGCACGGCCGCATGATCTCCGTGGAGAAGGCCAAGGCGGAGCTTGGGGCAAGCGGCTGGGCCTCCGGGGGCAGCTGGCTCGGCTCGGGCAGACCTTCGCGCACCTATCGCCGCCAGGACAAGGACGAGAAGGATGATGATGTACGTAGCTAAATAGCTAAGTTTATCTATTTTATATAAGGAATTCAACACAATATTTTGAGAGATTCTTGTTGCTCGAGTTTTAGATTGTAAAGAACACAACATACTTCATATATAAGTTACATTTTATTTCTCGCCGTTACATTCTCCATATGCGGGCGGGTGTCCCATATGTGATCCATCATTTGTGTTTCACTAAAACACATTTGTCAAAACATGCTGCATGATAGGATAGATTGTGTTGAAATGGCCAGCATTGTTTGTATAGGTTGAATTTAAAAGACCGTGATTCCAACTTGGGATTTTGGGTTAATCTTCAGACCTGACATGTTTCTCCAATACATTTGGTGTTTTCGAATTATTAACATTGTTTTAATGACTAAATAAATACCGACTAATATCCAGAATTTGGCTGAATTTAAACGGGCGTTGAAAACAAAATTATTTTCAAAAATCACACCATTCATGAATCTTAACTTCTTTTCAATAATAAGCCATGTTCTCAAGTTTCCGGTAATTGTTTGGTTTCGGTTTCCTCCTTAGTGTAATTTTATGTTTAATGTCCACTCAGAATGTTTCTTATTTCTGAATGTAAACTGCCTTGTGTTTTATAATATTATATTTTAGTTTTAATAGCACTGTCCTGTGCTATAACAGCACTGTTATTGTTAATTTTTGTTCTCTTGACATTGCTTTGTATATGTTACAGTTAATACTCGTTTTTAGTTATAACGTGTTTTCTCTAGTTACAACTAGTTTTTACTAACTGTTTATACTAGAGAAAACGCATTGTAACTAAGAACGGGTTTTAACTAACATATATACTGTATATTTTTTGTTTCATATTGTTTGATCAATATTTTATAAGGACTCGTTAAGGAGCACTGTAAGATTATTTTAAAGTTTGTTATAGTTAAGAGTAGGTTATAGGGCAAAAAGGTGATTTGCAGCAAAACGACCCTCTAAAACAGCTGAATTACTACCTTTCGTATGACATTGTCAGACTTCATATTTTTTATTACCAAATAATGGACTATTATTTTTCAAACAGCGGATTTTTTTTTGTAAATGATGTAAGCATTCGACCATAAAAAATAAAAACATTGATACACCATACAACCCACTTTTCAAACTTCGATTTATGACTATGGTATAATTAATGATTTTACACAATGTCTTTAATTTAAATTATGTATGTAATACACATATCTGTCAAGGTACGGGTTCATATTGTCGTTATGATATCTGTGAATATTAACAATTAAATAAATACTTCAATTTCACCATATTTTACAACACTTCAACAGCTTTCTTGTTATTCCGCCGCATTCCGGGAGAGAAGCCCCCGTTGAACAGAGGTGAAACTGTACGTTCCGTGTTTCACAGCATACGTATTTACAATATGCCATCAAAATGTTTTATTACTGGGTGTAAAAGATCTAAAGGAACTTACTTGAAACATTGCAATAATTTAAGAAGCCAGAAAAACAGTCAGAACTCACAAATTCCCTTTTTTTACGTAATTTTTAACATAAACTGTCACATTTCTTTCAAATGCAAGAAATATTATGTTTGAAAGGGTGTTCTAGTTCAGTGTATTCCGAATTGTTTGTTACTATCTTCGTGTTGTTTTCAGTTACAAGTATATGTAAGAATTCATTGCTTTACGAGCTCTGACCTTGTGTGAGTGAACGTTTTTTATGTTATGTCTTGTTGGGCAGTGTACACAGTGTTTGGAAATAAATACTTACTTATTTTTTATCTTTAAAATTTCTAATGAAGTCAATGAAGTTGAATGTACACGGTGTTTGAGAAACAGACCAAAATCTTTTTAAGGAAATTAACAATTATGTATACAGTAGTACCCCGTTTATTTGAACCCCGATAATTCGAAAAATGCGTAGATAATTCGACATTTTCAAAAAAATATTTCATACAAAATGTTTTTTATTCGAAATTCTTTAATTCTTAATTGGAAATTAATTTTTGTCCGCACACTTTTTGTTTGTGTAATTCGAGAAAAACATCGATTTTCGAATTACACGAAAAAAATTATGATAATCATCAGATATTTTTCGTAAATCGGAATCTGACAGACAGCCATGGCGGTAAAACGAGCTTAAATGTGGATTTAAGCGGTTGGAAATCGTCCTAATTCGTACTATTATTTTGTAAATCGGAATCGGTTTCCAGTGGAATGTGGTATATTTACGAATTTACCTAAATGTCAAGGACCGGCCGCGACGGCAATCGGTCGTAAGAATTTGATTTACGAGGAAAATATGCGAAATTTTACGAATTTACTTTGAATTCTGAATATGAAGAGCTAGTTGTGACGGATATCGACTGCGAAATTTCGAATTTATGCGAAAACATATCGTATTTTCACGAACTTACTTCAAATTTCCGAGTTTAAAGGGCCAGCCGCGGCCGTAATCGGCAGCGAAAATTTTATTTACACGGAAATATCGTATTTTTATGAATTACTACGAGTAGGTATCTGAATTAATGGCCGGATACTACGGGATTCGAGCACCAAAATATTTTTTCGCGATAATTATATGGTATTTTTACGAGTTTACTTAGAATTTTTGAATTAGAAGAGAGAGACGGAAATCGGTTGCCAAATTTCGATTTAGGCTTTGAAATATAACACGAATATACTTTTTATATATCAATTTAAAAGGCGGGCTGCGAAGGATGTCGGCCGCGAAATTTCCATTTATGCGGAAATATATCGTATTTTTACGAATTTATTTAGAATATCTGAATTTAAAGGGCTGGAAAATGGCAGCGAAAATTTTATTTGCACGGAAAAATTATATATTGATATATATTTTTTCGAATATAAGACCGACCGTGGCGGTAAACGGCTGCGAAAATTCGATTTTCACAGGAATAAGTCGTATTATTACGAATTTACTCCGAAGAACCTACCCGAATTTAAATTTTCGAACGAAGAACTCGATTTTCGGCGACTGTTTATAATTTATTTTTTCATAAAATTTCGATTTACGTGGGAATTTGTTAATTCGAAATTAGATTTTTGGTGTCCCATGGATTTCGAATTAACGGGGTTCTACTGTAGTAATCATAATGATGAGTTCTATAAAATATAGTTTAAAAGGCTGAATATTTAGAAGTTAAATAAAAAAACACCATAAAATTGACTTTAAATGTGAACCACGAAATTCCAAACCATTCTTCTTCTCGTGCCCTGTCCGTCCAACGGACGTTGGCAATATACGCATGTTAAATGTTGAACATTTTAAGTCCGAGAAGGGACTATCACCGCCACCTAGCGATGTAAAAATGAAGATATTTTGACAGGAAATGAATTGTTCCAAGGGTATAATATACGCTTAAGCAAACTTGAAGTGAAATTACACAAAATTGCACTATACAAATATTACATTATTATTATTAAGTGCCCTTGGATACAATGCGCTAAAATCCATAGTTTTGAATGTGATTTCTTTATTCTTTCAGGATACAAAGAAAGAGCCCGTCACAAAGAAGGAAGGGGAAACCGTAGAAAAGAAAGAAGGAGATGCCGTAGAGCGAAGCAATACTTCCAAGGGAGACTCGGCAGAAAACAAAAGGAAAGTTGTGAGTACCTCCTACCATACCACCCACAATACCAAACGTTACCCACACTTATATATTGTAACCAAAATGTGATCATTAAGATTGATTGGTGTTTTAATTTATTTAAGTAACATATTAAGATAATACAAAATCAAAAGGTTCCAAAAATTTAATGGGATTTTAAATATGAACCTGTTAAATTGAAATATTTGGCACCTTTTCGTTAATAGTGTAGCAAAACTGTAAATAATGTCCTACTTTTAAAAACAATGGCTCCATGCATTTTATTGAGTATTACGATGTCAGTGAAAAATGTCTTCTTGGCTAATAGCCAAGTTGAGCAATATATCATTTCTTCCGGCTTTTATGTTGTTCTTTTGAATATGCTTTCACAAAGAATGCGGAAGACAAAAGCAGCTGTTGCGTTCAAACGCACACTTCATCTTCTAAGATGTATGACAACAAATAAATGTGTTTAAAAAAACAAATGCGTACTCGGATCATTATGCTTAACCCTCTTCCGACTTATTGCAATTAACAAATTTATTTTATTTCTAAGCAGAACTCAATGCAAGAATTCCTCTGTAGAGTAATGTTTTGCTTAATTGACTTTGAGCCTTGAGCAATAAGATAATACATTTGTGTATACTTATTGTGCAAGAGATTTTTTTTTGCATATCATTTTGATAATGGATGAGCCTTATGTTTGATATGGAACCTTACAAAAATGGCTTCACAGGTGTCATAAGGATATTTGAAGGGTTGGCACAGAGAAGTGACTCAAATAATGAAAAAATGAACATAGTTCCTCAGTTGACAGATCTTATCAGACAGATACCAAATTTCAGGAACTATAACACTGTCAGTATCTAATAGGGAGCCTTTTCTTTCCAGAGAGAACCTTCTGGAAAGAGGGAGAGATCTCCGCATCGCAATCGCCCGGCAGCTGGCCGAGACGTGCTCTCTTTCTCCAAGATCAGGGTAAATAAAGAGGTTAAATCATTTTGGACTATTTAATTTAGTATGAAGCAATTTCAAATGCACAAACTACTATTTCCAAAACAAAGTACATTGGCTCACCTCAAAAGCTATCTCTTTTCCATTGATTATTTTCCATTGATTATTTCCATTGACTGATAAATATTTGAAGTGATGTCTATTTCATTTTGGATTTATTTTGTATGTACAATAGAATGAAGTCACAAATGAATTAAGAATCGTGTGTAAATGGGACTCTCGTATTAAACGACGTATATTGTTATTCCAGAGGGAGCGTGATTTGCAGCGTGAGAGGGAGCGCGTGAGGCGTGCCCGCTCCGAAGAGAGGCGGCGCCGCGCTGCCGAACAGGCCCTCAGGGACCAGGAGCGCCGCCAGCGCATGGAGAAGCAGAGGCTGGCGCTGGAGAGAGAGAAGCTGAGGGTTGAAAGGTTAGAGTTGATGATTTGCTTCTTTAAAATGGCATTCCGCTTCAGTCTATTGTTAATAGAAACAAGGGAGTTTGGCCATGAACCATTACTGGTCTGAAACTGTGTGCATAAAAGTGTCGCCAGCGTACTTCACCCATACTATGGCGTCCCGCCTTTTCTACCTACACACCAGTAGTGGGCACAATGAAAACATTTTGATAATCAAAATACAGACTATCGAGATCCGAGAGAATTGTCCAACCGAGATACGAGAGATACGATTGGTTTATGACAATGTTTGGGAAAACTCAATTGTTAAAACAATTGATCATGGAATCGATTGTGCCTAGCGCTTTCAATCTCTCCTCGCTGCTTTGATTTTCCTTTCAATTTGTTCATATTTCGGCAACAGTCTGTATGCTTCCATGCCATCTCCTTTTATTTCTATCATTTTTCCTAATTAGCATAGTACCTGGTGGGGACAGGCTTAACATATCTGCAATGTTATTAAATTTATTAAAAGTCTTATAAACCTTTAATCATTTTTGTAACTGAAGAATTTTTAAATTGCATATTTTAGGGAACGAATTGAACGGGAGAAGAATGAACTACACCGCATTGAACGGGAGAGACAAAAATTGGAGCGAGAGAAACTCGAATTTGAGAGATTAGAGCTGAAAAGAGCACAAATGAAGTAAGTTAAAGCCAATTTATTTATTTTTCATATCTTTTACATGTTTGTAAAAAGAAGTTGCCATTGTGGATTTAAACTTGTATTTGTTACATTATTTAATCTAGGTATTTTTGTCGCAACATTTTTTGATGCTGGATGTATAATTGACTAAGAGTAGCAAAGTCCTCTTTTAGCTCGACCATTTGACATTTTATATGTCTGTAAATCTGTTTGTTGCATTCTGGTTCCAGATGGTGGCCATGTTGGATACTACATTTTTATCCCGTTGCATGATCGTAGTTCCTACTACGAGCTATCAAGTCAGAATGATCAATTTTACGGTACCTACTTGAAGAAAGTTTGAAAAAAGAATTATCATTGTGATGGTGACATTTCTTAGGACAAATTGTATAATGCCTTAGGCGCTCCGCTGACGAGGCAACTGAAACCAAACTAAAACTGACTGGTTTCTATGTCTTGATTGATCAAAAAGCTTGTTTAACCATAGACGAAGAACAATAAGCTGACAGCTGGCAGCTAGCATATGCCCGGCCAGGGCAATCAGCGGTGCGAGTCGCGAGTCACCGCTTGCGTTACCATTGACAACGGGTTTTTGAGGGATTGTGTAGTGTGCGAGCCATCAGATTGTTATACAAAGACAGTTGCCAGTTGACAGTTTTCAGTTGCCTCAGTGAGCGGATCACCTTAGTGCCTCCGCTGACAGGCAACTGAAACCAAACTAAAACTGGCTGGTTGCTATGGCTTCCAACCAAACTTCTGTCAAACTTAAATTACAGCGCTACACAATTTTACGATTTCAGTTATTATCTCAGCTTGTTTAACCATAGACGAAGAACAATCAGCTGTCATAGCAACTAGCACGCCAAGTTTCGAGTCACTGCTTACGTTGCCATTGACAACGGGGTTTTAACAAGTTGTGTAGTGTGTGGACCATCACATTGACATTCACGGGATAGCAAGTTTAGTTGCAAACTGTTTTTTTTCAGTTGCCTTGTCAGCGGAGGCACTAATTTAAAATTTAAAAAATGTTACGTAAAATATTTATGGTTAATAAGTTGGTAGGTATTTATGTGCCTACTTACAAATTTGGTTTTGATATATTTAATTAGAGAAAATTAGAAACTAGCTTTTTTTGTATTCAATTTATTTATAAACAATTTCTAGTGTGTAATTATTAGCGTGACAACTTTTGGCTTTATCACAGAGTTTGATAAGAACTTGTTTATAAATAAACTTTTTTTATTAGTTGAATAATAATATTATTGAATATATAAAAGAAGGAAAAAAAATGGAGTTCTATAAATGAAACTTGATAAAAAATAAATAAATACTTTTTTTGATGTGAGGTCAGATGTTCACAGAAGTACTAGTGTGTAATAATAACATAACATCTGTACAGCTCAGTTTTGTGTTCCTTCATTTCAAGTAAAAGTATTCTATTGTTAACCAATCTTTTGTTGAATGCTTTCAGATTGGAGGAAGAGCGTCGTGCCAAGCGCGGGTATGCCTATCCCTCTGCCACATCCCCGCCGTGGGCCAAACCGGGGGCCTACGACAGCCGCGGCGGTCCCCCGAAGCGGCCTGCCTTCGGTGCCACGGGGGCTGCCGCCAACCACTTTGGGGACTCCTCCACAGCGGCAACGGCACCCGCGTACGATAGGTCGTCCTCGTCGGCCACCGCCCCCGACAAGAGGGAGGGGCGGGACCGAGAGCGCCGCGGGGAGTACACCAGGCACCCAGCAGGCACCGGGGGCAGCAGCAGCGCCATGAAGTACCAGAGCAATGGGGGCTCCTACGAGTCCAGACAACCGCTTCCTCCAGGAACACGGCCGAGGGAACAAAGGTAAACAACATTATTTTTTAATTGATTTTTTTTAATGTGAATACCGCATAATAGTACCAACTGCTCCCAACCATCTGGAGCCCGTGAGACTAGCATACCTAATTGGGGTATCTTGTGAGGCTGAAGGTATTGGGGAAGGGAAGGAGATGACGAAGAATTACCACTCCAAACTACAATTTTAGTAATGTTCATTTCGAAAGATATTTCGACTTTGCAATTGGTGATTCCTAAAAGTTAAAGCCTCGGTCACAATTTAACACTGCTACTTGAATATTAGCAATAAAATTGCTATGTGACAGGTACTTGCTGTGAGTGACTGAAAAAGCGGCAACTCATTTACTCAGTTGCCAGAAATTTGCAAATTTCGCAGTTACGTGACGTAGTTGCTAGTCGCTTGACCTAGTCACCGGTACAAAGCGCTACTGTCGCTTTGTCCGAAATTTCAAATAGCTTTCTCAAGTTGTTATCACTACATTTCAGGACATTTCACTCACTACTACCTATTCACAGTTCCAGTAGCTCTGTATTATTAACCACTCGAGGCAATCACTCATGGTAGCAGCGACAAAATTGCTCATGTGACTTTGGTTTTCGATTTGGCCGTGCCCATTACAAAAATCTTACATTAAAAAATTAACTGCTTACTGCAATTTAAATCCAATGAATCCACCTAGATTTCACCAAATTAATCAGTTCATCCCAAATTTAGGTAGCTATCGCTCGAGTGGTTATGGACGAGATATGAAATTTTTCCACTCATCATAATATTGTTTTTCCTGTTTCCAGCAGATACGAAGGCAGTGCGGGTGGGCGTGGAGGTGATCGCTACGGGGGCGGCGGCGGGGGCGGCAATGAGAGTGCTCGCGGAGTGCGCTCCCCCAAGCCCGCCTCCCGGGACCACCGCTATGCCGAGACCAGCGCCGCTGGTAAAGGTAAGCCACCCGGTACGTTCACTTTATACTATTTACCGTAGTTAGACACAATTACTGCAATATATATTTTTTTTATTGATTGCACAACTCCGAATCGTTTGGGTTTGATGAAAGGTTTTATTCCACACTTTTGGGAAAGAAAAACAGACCTAAAGAGTCGTTCGCATTAGGAGAGTATTTTAGTTGAGTAGCGAGTATATTAGTAACTAAACGTTTCCGAACACCACAATTTTAGTAGATTAGACTAGTCAGCTCTTTAGTGAATTGAATCCTTTTGGTTCTATTTTTTCGGAGAGTAGAGTCCCCCTCCACGCGTCCCTGCGCACTGACATGCGCAGTTCTTTCGTGGTCGCAGACACGCGCAATATGTCATCCCGTTGGAGCGAAAATGCTACTCTAAAGTTCTTTATTTTTGCAGCTATTAATCTATTTTTGTGTCCATAGTTTATTTATTTTCATCTCACTAATTTATTCTTCCACCTCTTCTAAAATAAGCATTACAATTAGATTAATTAGCGCATTTACTTTATTGCATTGCATCTCGTCTTCTTGCGACGCGCCGCTTACTAAGTAGTGCGAACACTTTTTGGTGACTCAAGTAGTGAGTTACTCGCCACTCGACTTACTACTTGTCAGGTGCGAACAAGGCATTAGTGTAATCATAATGTTCATGCTGTTAATTACACACAAAAAACTAAATTTACTACTTATTAAAAGTTTGGAATTACTAACGCTTTTGTCCAAAACACAGTAGATATTATTGTTTTTTGTAAGAAGATAATACTTATAAATATAAACTAAACATGAAACACATAATAAGGTAAAGGTCGCAACTGGGATTTTTTTAAACATTTATCCTTCAAATACTCACAGAATACAAATTAGCAATAACGCACATCTGAATTTCCCTTGAGCTTGTCGTAAATTTTACGTCGTCAATTTTCTCCATGTAAATGGTGTTTTCTTTATATAAATTTTGGGTAAATGTGTAGCGGTTCGACTCAACCAGCCCCTATTTCAACCAATTCTTCAGTACCTACTTGCCGGAGAATTCGTCACATCTTGAGATTGGCTCCACTGGGATTTGGTTCGGCTTGCAAAGTTTCGTAGATTGTGGTCAGTTGGAAAATTATATTGGTGAAAGGAGCTGCTTTCGACGGGAACCTGGATCAAGTTTGTCGGACATCGTTGCAATTCATACGTAACATAATTTCAATACTTAGTTTATTCTTTGGTTACCATTCTAGCTTTCATAATACTTCGCCGTCATGTTCAAACGGCCGCGGCGTGGCGCTCTTTCTTTATCGGTCACTTACCTAAAATTAGCTGTAATTGCATTCAATGATAATTAATACGCGTGTCTTCATTTCGATGAGCACGCGCACGACCTGAGATTTAATATATATAAAAACTAATCTATTCATGCTCTACCCTCTTCCTTTAACATGTGAATTACTTATTCAATAAATTGTCAATCTTTATAATCAATATTTTATTCATAGCAATTAAATATCACATACATAAAATGTCACATAATTACCTATACGCATTTTCTGAGCTAGCTACCTATTTAATTAAATTATTTACTAATCATAGTTATAAAATATAACTATTACAAATGTTTGACTTTTGATCGGAAGATAAGATGCTCTTTTATCATGGTCAATGCCAATTTTTTTTAGCAAAATTCTTCAATGCTTTTGGAGCGTTTCCTGGACAGGCAAATTTGTATAAAATTTGAGCATTTATGCCACCAATATTCTTAGAGTGTAGAAAACTACACATGGCCATCTCTTTATTATTCTAGAGACCGAGTAAGTGGCACACATTTTGTCGACTGTTTCCACTCCGCCTTTGGGTTCGTTGTAGTCCTGTATTACCCGAGGCTTTCTGGTGTTTTTCTCACTTTCAGGCACGTGTAATAAAATTTACGCTCAACGGAAATTTCCAAATATCAATGAATAACAAAAACTTCTAAGCGCACCCGGTACGTCTGCAGTTTAGAGAGACTGACCCTCGAATAGCTCGAAGCTCGATGCTTGCGACTAAGAGGTAAAACTGGGGGAAACGATAAGGCTCATTATTCGTAAATTTTACAACATATCTCCCCTGGCAAAATACGTACATAATTATAAATGCTAAAAAATTTCTGATATTTTAGTTCATTGTAAATGCTTAGATTGGTTTGTAGTAAATAAATTTAAGTATTGTATTTGTATTATAAGGCCCATAAAAAGATATCTTTAATTTTACTCGGGTATATAAACATATTTTCTTAAAATTTTGCCACCTTCAAACATTGGCATTTCTCCAACAGAGCTGTCAAAGATAAAATAATAGTGCCAATCTACCATGTAATAACTCAGGTACGGGCCATACGTCATTCTTATGTCTACCTACGTTAAATTATCGTGAAAACAAGCTTATGTGTCCAAGCGGTTAATAGTTATTTACTTGCCAAATAACGCATTTGAAAGTTGCAGAATGCTAAATTTAGTAGAAGGCAATTATCGCTTAGATACTGAAGAAATACAACAAATTTGTAATGGTTTTTAGGAGACTACGACCGCCAAGGGGGCAGCAGCTGGCACAGCAGCAGTGCGGCCACCACCAAGGGGAGCAGCTTCCCATCCGCGCCCCCCTCCTGGAACAAGCCCGGAGACTCATGGTCCAGCGGAGGCGGTGGAGCCAGCGGCGAGCGCGGGGGCTATAGCGGCGGGGGCAGCAGCAGCTATTCCAGCGACGTTCGCTACCCGCATCCCTCCCACCCCCTGCACCAGCCTGCCCCACCCGGCTCACAGGCCCCTGCCTTCCCAGACACCCGATACACAAGTCAGAGAGAATACAGGAAATACTAAGCAAAATCCTTCCTCACTCTCTGCATTATCATTGGTGTTAAATCTTGTTTATTTTTCTAAATTGATGGGATGTATCTTTATTTTTTAAATGGATTTATCCATTAATGTTAACGATATATACCACATGAATATTTGTACTGTATGTTGTTACATATTAACTTTTGTTAACAATTTGATAAATCTTGATGTCATCCGATGAGCGTATTGCTTGATTTTTTGTCACTCCTTTTAAATCAATTGATTGACATTTATTTTAAGAAATTTCCATTAGTTGATACTTTTAATGTTTGAGTTCCACTATTTAGTGCAAAACACTTGAAACGTGAATATTCATAACTAACTTCAGATAAAATACTGATCAAATGAATTTGTTCATCTCATTCTTCTCTTGACATTACTGGATTAGTTGGACCTCTGCTCCAACATTTATTTTAAGAATATACCAGACATAACATAAAATCATCTTCACAATTAAAAAAATATATATTTTGCAACACCTCGTTGCATTTTGAAATGTTTTGATGACTTAAATGACTTTTTTTCTTTTTCCTTTTAACACTCCTGTGAACTAAACTCATTCCTTGCAGCTTTTCTGATAATCAAGGCCATCATCTAATCAAATATCATTTCCTTAACATTGATAATTTTATCTAAAACCTGACTCAACTACCACGTCGCAAGATCAATATTGTAAAAATATAGTTGCGTATAAATACTAGTTTGCCTTTAAAAAATTATTGCCTGTACCCTAACACATTATTATGTTAGAATATTTTTAAGAAATACATTTTTTGACAAGGCGGATTTGTTTTTTTTTTATAAAGAAGAACTTGAGTTTATGACTTTTTAAGCGTAGAAACAAATGTAATTTTAAAATTGGGTAATATTCCCCTTACCCTGAAACTAAATCAATTTCCTTACAACTGACTTGCTTGAAAGGTCTACTCAATGTACCGACTTCCATTGAGAATTAATCATCAGCATTGATTTTTAAATTTATATTTTGGGTAAATGAAGAAAAAGACATACGGTGTGAAAACTGTATATGTAATTTACTACTTAATAAAGTCTCAATATAATGAACTTATTTTGTATTATTTTCCTGTGCCACTTAAAATGTTTACTTTTTAGTATTATTTATTATCCAAAAGACAAAACATAATCTTTTTATATAAAGAAGAATGTATGTGGTGGGCGGCCGCATAATGGACACCAGGGAGCGGTGTGGATTTGATGTTTATGCAAATCTACGGTTTTATTCTGAGATTGATGAAATTTTGCACATTTTGACCTTCAAAACAAGAGGGAGGTCAGTGTCTACATTTGATTTCGAAAACTCCTTAAAGCAATTAATCTAGTTTATATTAGATATAGTAATACTCGATGGCCCCTTTTTTCAGCAATGCAAAAACCCATTGCGTCGCCTTTTAACTTTAACCCTACATAAAGCTCGTTATCGTTCAAGTTTTTTTGACTAGTTTTTATATGAGGATTGCGGACCCATTTTTGTAATGAAAAATTAATCCTTAAGGTTCGATTCCGTACCACGCGGCAGACGGCAGCAGCAGACGTCGACTGCAGTGACGCCGACGGCAGACGGCACTAATTAATGCTGTCGCGTAGGTTCCAAAGTCGACGGCAGTCGGCACTGCAGTTGCTTCGCTGCATTACTGCCGACGGTTGTGTCTTCCACACAAAATTATGAATAATAAAATGCTGCAAGTATTATTGCAAGAAGAAGAAGACGATGATGATTTATTATTGTATTATTACTCAAGTAGAAATCCTATACTGCCAATGTACTTAAATAGACTGGAAGAAGGCGCTTATGAAACGTTGATAAAAAGACACCTAAATGAGAGTGAACATCAGTTTAATTTGGTAATCTCTTTATCTATAGATTGGTTATCTTATTTTATCATTTCTTTTCTCTTTCCAGTTCTTATTTACACAAAATATATACGGACGTATGTACGATTATAATATGCAATGCAAATATCAATTCGCTTTTTTGTTTTAATCCTTTGTTTTTAAGTAGATATACCTTTTATTTTATTATTATTATTAATTATCTTATTATCTTTATGTTTTAAGTGGGTTTTTTTTATTTTATTTTATTCTGTATTCTCTTTTTTTTTTCATCTTATTTTATACAACACATGTATGTAGGACTATAATATGCAATACACACATTAGTTTGTTATAATTTGTTGTTTGCTATTATTTAAATATCTGTGCTAAACAAACAAAAGTTATTATGCTATTAACATTTAGTTTTTCTTATTCTTACTTTTTTGTTGTTATTATTCTTTCTTTTCTTTTTATTTCCTTCATTTCTTTTTGTTTGTACAAAACACGCTCTGTTCAAGAGGTTTTGCTAATGTTGGAGGCTTAGCGATCCGAGACACACTAAAATATCATTTTTGTTCCCAAGTAGGTAAAGTATCTTGGCAAAGAAGGGTTGTAAATTGTACACAATAGTCAGTAAAAGTTTAAAATAAATAAAAATAAAATAAAAACCTACTGGTTTTATTGAGATCTTGAGCGATCTCTTTCCAAACATTTTACTTATTCTTTGATATTTATAATTAATATTCTTGCAATTAAATAAGCACGGATTTTTGGACACTAAATTAATAAGACTTTCGCTTTCTCCGTCTTTCAACACGTCCATTATGTGTGAAGTCGACGGCAGTACTATGCTTGCACTCGAGTGCCGTCTGCCGCTACGCGTCAGTCGTCGACTGCAAGTGCCGCGCGGCATTTGCAGTCGTGTGTCGGAAACGGTCCAATACAAATTCATACGGTTAAGTAGTGCCGTCTGCCGTCGGCGGCAATGCAGTCGACGTCTGCCGCTGCCGTCTGCCGCGTGGCACGGAATCGCACCTTTAATGACACAATTTCGTACTGAAAAACTGATACAAAATTAACCGAACACTGGCGGCAAAAACTGGAACCGCTCATTGTTCACCGAAGAAATTCCGCCGTAGTTATATTTCTAGCCAACAGGTTTGCCCATCACAAAAGAGTAAATATATAAATATGCTTAAACAGTTAAAACAAAATTACGGTACGTACTAATAGGCCAGTGCAATTAGCGATCCGCGATCGAAATTATTCCGGTAGTCCCAATTTTTAAAAATGCTTTATACACTTATCTCCTGATGTAAAATCTGAGTTTTCGACTCTGACCCACTTGAGCTTTCGCCGCCATTTTGAAAAAACCAGCCGGAATTGTGCCAAAATCTAGTTTTTCTCCAATATCTCGTTTTCCATTAAAAAAAAAATTGTTTTGTTTTTAGTCGCCAGCGACAGATGAGTGAGTAGACAGCTGAATTTTTCCTTGTCTATGGTTAAACAAGCTGAGATAATTACTGAAATCGTAAAATTGAGTAGCACCGTGATAGAGGTTTAGTTGAAAACCATATTTTGGTTTCAATTTCTTCATGAGCCTTATGCAACTGCATCGGACATATCGCAAATTACTCGAAAACTGACAGCTCGTGAGGCGCTACCATGGCAACCTGGCAAATGAAGCGCGTCGGCGACTAGCGAGTTGCATGTGACTGGTTGTGTTGCCGTTGACAACGGGTTTTTGGGAAGTTGTTTAGTGTGCGGACCATCACATTGAAACACAGGAAGGAGACTTGAGTTGCAAACTGTTTTTTTTTATTTTTTATTGTTATACACTTTGGACATTGTTGAATAATTAAAAAAAAATTATATATGTCTATGGGTACCTACCCGTATATTGTGAAAGAATTTTTTTCCTTAAATTTTTATTGCAATAAAATTAAGTTTGATAGGATATTTTTTTGCTTAATAACTCAGGTACGGGGCATACGTCATTCCTATGTCTACCTACGTTAAATTATCGTGAAAACAAGCTTATGTGTCCAAGCGGTTAAGATAAAAGCATTTGTGAAAAATCACTTCAATCCTATGGAAAATTACCAGGAGCACAAAATTTTTGTAAAAATAAGTAGGTACGTACACGGATATTTTGCATCAGAATGCGTCAGTGTTCTACTGGGTACGTACTATAGGTAGGTAGTGTAGGTTTTTCTGTACACATTTAATTAATGGAACCATTGGTTATGGATATCAAAATTCGCGTCTCAACCTGCACAATTAGAAGGGATCAGTGAAAAAATTGAGCATTAAGTTCCTAGGCCCCTTTTTGCGAGATAAGTCTACGTTGGTTTTCCAAATAAAATGAAATAAAATACTAAACGCCTTGAGCCGGGCAACTGACTCGGTCAGTAGATGAACTGAATTGAGCGGAAAGCTCCCTGGGCCATTTAAGAGTGTCGACAACCAATGTGGCTAAGTGGTAGGAGTCTTCGTTGGAACAGGAAAGGAGCGATATGGTTATCAAACTATGCACATCAACCTTCACAACCCAAATGGCACAGTGAAAAATTTAAGTATTAAACCCCTTGGACTCTTTTTCCGAGAAAATGACCACACTGAACGCCTTTACCTAGGCGACCGAAGTGGCTCAATAACAGGTGTACAAAATTGAGCGGTTACCTCACCAGGTCCTTTGTGTAGGCACACACTCTTTGCTTCATCCACATTCAAACATCAAATCACTTAGTACTTTTTCCAATTAGTTGCCTGCAAACGGGCAAAAGCTAGTCGTAAAATAAGAACCTGATTTGTTTGAAACTACATTTTGGAGAGGGAGATGTAACTTCAAAAATATAAAGTAAAATGTAAATGGCTTTTGTTTATATTTGGTCCAAAATCTGTACAAAATACAGGAAATACATTTACATCATAAATATTATAAATACAGTCGAAACCCGTTCAAAACTTCTTAAGTGGGTTCTGTGCGTACAAATATTACATAAAAATCGTAAGATTAGCACTTGTTCAAGTCCACTTCATTCGGTTTCTCGAACATTGTAATAAAATTTTGAGAATTATGTCTATATTGACAAAAATGAAGGTAGCAAACCAACTTTTTTTTTTCTTTTCAAAATTAGTTCACTGCATTTGAAATAATTTTGTTAATCTGGAGTCAAATCGGCGGGTCCGGCATAAAATTTTCCATGTCTAAAATTAATTCATCATTTGTACAACCGGTTCACAGAATTTGAACAATTCATCAAAGTTAATAATTAAGTCCTGTGAATGGTGTATATGTATATAATGGTATATATGGGCTGGACATGTACAGAGAATGCCGGACACACGCGTCCCAAAAAGAATTATGGCTGGACACCCAGGTGGAAAGAGAAAAGTGGGAAGACCCAGACTGAGGTGGGAAGACGAAGTAAGAGGGGATGCAGCACAGCTTCTCCAGATAACAAACTGGAAGTCAGCCGCTGAGGACAGAAGGAGTTGGAGGCGAATGTTACGGGAGGCCAAAGCTCGATATGGGCTGTAGCGCCATTGAAGAAGAAGAAGAAGAAGAATGGTGTATATACAATATAAGACATCTATTATACAGGGGAAAATATTTTGATGTATTACAACTTATGAGACTGAAGAAAAGATAAGTTAATTTAAAGAAAATAGCAATGGTGTTTGTTTGTTTTTTTTTTTTTTGTATTACTTTTATTTTGAAAAATCGCAGAAAAAATATTTTAAAAAGTCACTATAACACCACTGCTATTTATTAATCGCTCAGACGGTTCACTAATTGTTCATTTCTGTATTTCATTTGGCCTATTTTACTTGGAATGACACGTCTGAACATGAAATGAATCAAAAGTGAAACGAAGATGGGAACATTCGCTCGAAAGTAAACCTAAAGAAATAAAGTAAACCTTCACTCGAGTGAACCGTCTGTTTACAGCCTAACCTACCATCTTTCCACATGTTATAATAGACAATTTGCTATGATGTAATAGTAATAATAAAAATAAAATGCTTTAAAACTTTTATAATAATAAATTCATAAACAAAGCTCTCTAAAAATATATATCCGATAATGAAAACATTGCACATGTGACCACATTAAAGTGAAATAATATATCTTAAATATTAATATTACATACGGAATATTTAGTACAACACTTGAATTACAATAATGAATGTGCACAGTTTATTTGACTCTTAGTGAACAATATATTATTATCCTAAACCTTTCACAGGTTGGAACTCCACCGATAATTTTTTTTAACGCACTATTTATGCATTTTGTTATCAGACATTCAATTTATTAGATCCTAAACATTAACAGCCTTACTAATAAACTTTCTGAAAAACATATCCGAAGTAGCCTATATTTTTTATGTTCACAGAATTAAATGAACAACATGACATTACTAAAGGACTACAACAGACAAAAATAACACAAATAATAGTAATTATGTTGAATAATACTAATATAATGGTGAATGGTCATTAGGATAGAAATTATGCATAAAAACATTATATGAATGGCACGTAAAATTCAAAACTGTCATTCTGCCGCCGCGGATGAAAAAAAAAAAGGCGGACTGCACATGCGCAGATGCACTGAAGTTCAGGGTGGCCAACAAAATAATTCAATTATGTTATTAGTAATGTTCTGATGTAAAATTTGTACAATCTTTAAACAACGGGCAACAGAAACACTGTTTAACGGTCGTTAAGTACTTTTTAATTAGTAAGGCTGTAAATCTTATAAACAAGTTGGTACGTCATTATTCAGTAAAAGATTTCATAAAACAACGCACATAAAAATACAGGAAAGTATGTTGCAAGGATACCGATGTTTACGACATTGGTAAAATTTTGTTTTGCATTATAAATAAAAATGTTATAGAAATACATATTAACGATTCCACATAATCAATGGCATATTATAATTTCATTCCGCTGAGTTGTTTTGCCTCAGCATTACAATCGGTAAATTTATATTTTATAAATAGTACAAACGAGACAAACATTATGTTATACGCCAGAAATAATTCACAAGTGCTGCCTGATAATTATTAATACATATGTAGTTATCCTTAATTTTGCAGTCTACTCGTTACTAGGACCTTGTTTAAATGCTTTCAAATCAATAATTGTTTTCTGTTAGTTTTGGGTTAAGCGCATTGTAATTTTTTTCTGAAACAAGGTATAACCCAGAACCGAGAGAAAAGTAATCGACTGGGGCTCAAGCCTCTATCTTTTAACGTGCATTACTGTGACTAATGCATATTTTGAGCGTTCTAATTATTTTTAAGAACTGTCAAAATATTGAGTTAATAATCACAACAACACGTGTTATGATACTCATTAGTTAGGGTCAGTTGTTTCATAGAATTTTAGCAATTTATCAAATTTCAAAGTTAATTTTCAGGTTCTGTGAAAGTTTTATTCAAGTTCTGTTATCATTTTAGTTATGTGAAGCAACTGGCCAATATTGATATACGTATTAACAGAACCTTTACAGATTTTAAAATAAAGTTGAAAATTGATTAATTGTTCAAATTCTGAAACAACCCGTCCTTAGACTTTTGATAATGAACTAGTGGCAGGTATTCGAGTTTAACTACGGTAATTTTATAAGAAACTATACATCCTCCGAGTAAAGTTGTCGTTAGTCCATATCACATTCTAGGCGCTTTTTACCTGTGGTCCTGTTGCTGAGAGCACCATTGTAACCCCTTTTTTCATAAACAAACCACGTTTTAGAAAGAAAGGTTACAAAGTAACTATCAGCGGTATGTCTATTTAACAAAAAAAAAATGTTTTTTTTATCGTGATACAATAAATAATCTATGGCTAAAAAGTCATACCTCCATGACTGGACAAATATCTCACCAATTCACTGCAGTACAGTGAAACACTTGTAAGGCTTTCAAAAGACTGATAAAAAAAATCAGAAGTGGATTTCTAATAAGGTTTTTAAAATAAAATTTCTGTTTTCAAACCAAGTGTGAAACCTTATTCAAGTGTTTGAGTGTATGTGTTTACATGATGATCTGCGGTTCGGGAACAGAGTTGGAGATGGATTTGTGCGGTAAGACCTGTCCACCGTTGACATAGAGCTCGTCTTGCACCACCACATCCTCTCCCAATACGGAGCAGCCCTCCATTCGAACCCAGCGCCCCACGGAACAGCGCCACCCCACGATGCAGCCCGACAGCCAGGCGTGTGAGTGGATAACTGCGCCGCTCATGATGGTGCTGCGCTTGATGCAGGCACCTGCGGTAAAAAAACACAATTTAAAAAAAACTTGGCACTCATTAAATAAACAAAAACAATATTTTCCCATCCCTTCTGGAACACCTGTATGTTCCTCAAAAGTTTCTTATAATTATAAGAGCAACTTCAATTTTTGCTGGAAAAATTGAAATTGAAAATAAAATTGGGAGACTAGTGGATTCGTCCACACAATAAAGAAAGGTTCACTTTTTAGCATAATCCGAATCACAATTAGATTTCATAATTGTATAGTAGAAGATGTCAGCAGAAACTGCATAAAAAACTTTGTATTATCCCAAATGCCTCGCACTATGAAGTCTGTAGGACTACGGCACCCCCAATGTTTAAACAATTCTGGCAAAATACATCTACATTAAAAAATATTTATCTTCTCTTCTGATTTGGTACTTAATTTCATGGCATTTATTGACAATACCTACCTTCCTAACTCTCACTGAAATTAAATTATTTGAAAAATAGAACAGATAAAAAGTGTAAAAATGAGTTCTATTGTTTTTGTGAAAAAAGATTTCAGTTGTTGGTTTTTTGTTGTGAATGGGAAATACTCGTCGTTTTGTTGTGATTACGGAGAGGTAGTGTGCTCTGGATTTTAGGTGATCTTTAAATCGTACAAAACAGTTGCTGATAAAAGTGTGTTGTGGTTGTGTTTTGTGTGCCCCATTTCCGCCAGCAGATGATTTTGTGGTAAAATTTTTCCTAACATTCCTTATTTGTCTCCTACATTCACTTTCACACATTTCCATCAATAATAATTATATTAATAGTTTCATACTCCGCCTACTGGTTAATACGGAATATTTTTTATTCAAACAGTTAGATTTTGATTTATTATTACGAAAATTGAGTATTTATGTCGGGGGAGACGAAAAAACATGTATTTTATATTTCAATTTTATAAGATTATTTCACTTAGACGAAGTATTTGACAGCCACGTTTGGCCAAGTGAAACGGGACTTATACAACTTCAATTACTACAATATACAATTACGTGCACAAAATAGGTTATTAGGTTCTTAAGCTGGGTAACCTAAGTAATTCGTGTGTATTTAGATTGAAAAAAATCGCAAATATCAAATCCAAAGAAATGGCGGCAAAGGAAATATTCCGCTCCGTATTATCCGTGCGTATCCGGGCGTTTTCCAAAAAAGATGTCGGTGACGTAATAAGAATTCCACTTAAGTGAGATGCTGCATTTCGATTAAAAATATACGTAAATTTATTAAAGAAAGTATGAACTTCATGACAAAAAGTATTTAAATAGAAAATATCAATAAACTTCGAAAATAATTGCAATTTAAGTTCAATACTATTGGTAAGAAATTCTTTTACGTCACTTTTATCATAAAGTTTATAAAGAAAATTAAAAGAAATTCATTATTTCAGATTTTTATTTACGAATTGAAAACACAATCTGTCTCCTAAAAAATATGAATAATCAAGCTTATTGAATTAAATATTAAGTTTTTCAATAAAAATATTCTTTTACGCTACTTTTGGATACTTTGTACTGTATATTTTTCGTTCTAGAAAGACGAATATAAGTTTTTGTTTTACGAATGTTTAATTATAACAAATTTAAAATTAATCATGAACTATATCGATGAAAAATAGAACAAATTTCTTTGAAATATAATAATTGATCTTAGAAAATAAATCACAGCAATAACAGGACAGTGACGTAAAGAGAAACATTTGGTAACGTTTAGGAATTCTAAGGCCTCGGCCAGACTGAGAGGCTTGCGCGGTAGCTACAGCGGGCGCGAAATATCAGTCGTATGTATACGCCCGTTATGGCTACACTGCACTGGTATGGGAAGAGTGGAAGATACTCTCAGTATCGCCCTGGTGTAAGACCACCATTCAGAATTGAAACGTTGCTTAATAATGGCTTTGACCGTGTTTAGTAACTAGATCTGAATAGCCAGGTACTTCCCCACCTTCCTCTTCCCCATCTCCTTCCCTTCCCCACTTACCTTCAGCCTCACAACATACCCCAATTGAGGATGCCATCGTCTCACTGGCTCCAGACGGGAGCAGTTAAGACTCTTGTGAGGTATTCTCTATAAAAAAAAGCGATTTTACGTACGAACGGCACCGTGCAAGGCTTCCCGCGCAAGTACTTTTTTCTTTTCTTTTTATTTTCGTTTCTGTTCTCTCCAACGTTTTCTTTTTTCTATTCTTCTTTGATTAGCTCTTTGATTTTATTTTCATGTTTTTTTTGTCTTTGTAACTCTTTTTTCTTAAAGGCTTCATATTTTTCAGGGTGGTTTTTAATTTTATCCATGTACCTTTTAGATTTTTCTGCATCGTTTTTCATTTTTCAGGATCGTTTTTAATTTTGTCTCCGAACATTTTTGATTTTTCTGCATCGTTTTTCATTTTTCAGGATCGTTTTTAATTTTGTCTCTCTACCTTTTTAATTTTTCTGCATCGTTTTTAATTTTTCAGGATCGTTTTTAATTTTGTCTCTGTACCTTTTTGATTTTTCAAAATTAAAATAAATGATTTAAAAAAATGCAAAAATAATTAGATAGGTAATAATGGGCTACACGTGCATACCGTATATAGCCTGAAATGGGGAACTAAGCTGAAATGGTATTAAAGTACTTGTTAATATACACAACTTTAATCACAGGATCCACTAAAACACACAGGAACATAAATCATGCTACATTTTATACTTACTTAATCAAAATTGTATGAACCAGCTAATTTTATACTCAATTTCAGAGTTGCCTCTATAGTAATAGTTGTTCATATTGCCGTCAATATTAGTACTTTAACACCATTTCGACTCTTTCACAATTAATCTTAATTAATAAAAAAAAAAAAAAAAAATTATTCACATATGAAATAAAATAATTTTTTCTTTTTATCTATGTTGTGCTTTTTTGTTTAATGCCTCATCACTCAACCCACATATCTACAGGTAATACGTTACATTTTGAAGATACATGCAAAACATAAATTTAATTAGAAAATTGTAACGCACTCAAATACACTAAAAGACGGACAGAGTGAACCGACCTTTAGAATTCCATTACGTCACTTTTAAGTTCCATTCACGCGACCGTAGCGTAAGAGAAGTAGCGTAATCGCGTCAATATTTTTTCAAAATGTGTTTATCAATATATTATGAAACTTCTGTTTGTTCTAACTAAACATTTCATAAAACAATAACTGAATCAATTTAATACAAAGTAGAGTCTAATACATGCTGGTATATTACCTGGAGAAATACGGAAGCGTTGGTGGAACACTTTTTTAGTACATCCGAGAACGACCACTTTTGTTACGATATCTTGGCAAACTGGCTGTCAAAAACCAAGCATGGCCGCCCCTCATAGACTAAATAGGGTTGCTATTTTCGAAAATATTCATCGATTTGGTAATATTTTTATTGGAAGACGTCAATAATGTGGTAGCGTAGGCGGAAATTCCACCATACGTTATTTCGTAGGACAACTCAATATCTGGTATTTAAATTATTTTGCACGATAATTAATCTATATTATGGTTGCAAATCGAAAATATTATCATATACTATTAGTAGAATTAGAAATAAATACTGGGATAACATAAAATAACATTAATTTTTTTAACTCTAACTGGTAGTGGTAGGTGTAGGACATACCAGAAACAGTGACCTGTAGTCTTACTTATTTTGAAATAATATCGAAATTTAATAGATTTATTCATTATTTTTAGTCCATAAAGGTATTCATTTGTTATTATATTGGTAAAATATATGGTTGGTCATTAAAACCGACACAATAAAAGTTACTGATCCTGAAAGTGATGGGACACTGACTTTTATCTATGTACACTTTTTTTGAAAAACGCCCATCCGTGTATCGAAATTCGAATTCCGTATTATCCGGTAAGCGGAGTAGTAAACATTTACTATAATTATAATCTTGACTTTTTAATTCATCCCAAGCTGTATTGACATATTTGGTATTTTGCATTAAGTTTCGGATTTTATTACTTCTCATGATCATTAAAGTTAGATGAGTTGCGAAACTTTGTTATTCACCATCGTCTGATGGATGGTTGTTTGTATTGCTAAGTCTTTGAACCCCTGTTTTAGAAAATCAATCAAAAACATTCATTATGGAAATGTAACAAAGTTTACACAGTTGAAATAAAATAATATTATTGTATATTTGACACCAAAATAGACAATTGAAGTATGAGTAGACAGTCTTTGTATCATAAATGTGTACGCAGTTGGCTTTCAGTTGGGAGCGGGGCAATCTTTACCAAGGAATATGAAAATTATGTAAATAAATACCACCGTAAGAATAACAATGTTGAACTCAATAATATACATATTTACATATTTCAACAGTTACACAAAATTAAAAAGCTTTTAACCTCTTGTTTGTCGCAAGCGCGCTGGTGGGCGCGACCAAATTTTTTTGCTTTTTTTTAAATTAACCCTTATGTATAAAGAAACTGTATGAATTACAATGTCAGAATCGCTTGAGCCAATATCTTTCTTGACATAGCAGTTGATTTGATTAATCTAGCTACTCTGAATATTTTTTTAAGTAATTTAATGATATAATAAATTTATTTAATTTAATTTTAATGTAACATTTAGAAAAACAACTTTTTAAAGAAGTATCAATGTCATTAATTCTTCGAAAACACCTTTGAATTGTTGATATTCATGTAGGGTGTATATTCAGGTTTGTGTAGAAACAATAAAATCAATTCATATTCGTATAAATATATATTTTATTAATATTTGTTTGCCGAAAGGGAGATTTAATTTTTTTTGCTAAAGTTATCTATTCTGGGCTAACTTGTAACGATATTATCATGTAATATATATGAATAATAAAGATACATTATCTAGTAAACAGAAAACAATAGCAAAAAAAACAATTCCTTTGTTTTTATATGGATATTTGACCAGAAGTCATCAAGGTAATTTCCGCGCGGTTTTCCGAAATATGTGTCATTCAACAGGTTAATGCAAAATGTGACAATACTGAAATATAGTAAGCATTCTTATTAAACGGATTCATTAGACTTAGTGCGTCCACTGTATTCGGATTTCTGATGTGACGTCCATTTGCAATTGGATTTTCAACACTAAGAATTCGGATTTTCATAGCGAGCGGACGAACTGTGTGGGCGAACCAAGTGCAAAAGGTAGCCGAGCGCCTGGGTCTGTACTGGATCTGCAATCCGTATGAAATAATCAGCTTGCATCGGAATAGTTGCCCCACTGAGAATTTGCGTGAGCTTTACTGATGGTCCGATGCATGCGGTCAGTGGACGCACTTGAATGACTAACTATATAAAGAATTCTAAAATCCGTTTAACAATATCAACACAACTTAGTAATAACAACTATGTAGGTTTATTAGATTTTCACAGCAACTATCAGTTGTGTGTGCTTTAGTCGATTGGTCCTGTTCAATGAACTCATATTTGCTTTGAATTTAAGTGTCAATATCAATATTGGAACTTAATGTGTGAAGAATATAGTATTACAATACATACAAGTATACTAATTTCTGTGCGTTAGTCTTCAATGAAATCTTTTCAAAATTACTTTGAATTTAAACGTCATTTTCTAAATGGGAACTGAATGTGTGAAGAATTCAGACAGATAAAATATATTTTAAACAGAAAATTATTTTAATTAATTATACTTTTTCACAGGTTTTTATTAATAATCTCTTATTTATGCTATAAAACAGTCAGTTGTTCTAAGTTCAACTGTTCCAAGGCAACTGAAAAAAACCAGTTTGCAACTAAACTTGCTGTTCTGTGTATGTCAATGTGATGGCCTGCACACTACACAATTTCTCAAAAACCCATTGTCAATGGTAACGCATGCAGTGATTCGCGACTTGCCCTGCCAGTTGCTACGATGACAGCTGGTTATTCTTCGTCTATGGTAAAACAAGCTGAGATAATTATTGAAATCGTAAAATTGAGTAGGATGTTTGGTTGGAAACCATAGCAACCAGCAAGTTTTAGTTTGGTTTCAGTTTCTTCAGTGAGCGGATTTTACAGTTTGATTTGTTACACTAACCCTACAATTAATCAATTTTCCAAAGCCATATTATTTTTTATCGATCCTTAAACAATAAAATCTATTATCACTCCATAAGGCAATGCTGATCCATTGTGTCGCTACATATATTTTAATAAAAACAATGATGTAAAATTCTTTTTGAATTGTGATTAAACAAACATCCTCACGTTCCTGACTGATAACAATAACAATTAATGTTATGTCTACTAAAATAGTAAATAACCTACTCCATAAAAGTTTTATAAGCAAATAAACCACTCGCTTTTAATGATAAACTCGTGATTTGTCAGCAGAAAGGGGTTGGCACGGGCAAACTAAATTAGATATAAAACTTTATTGTTGATTATATTTCTGCACATTTCAAAACAAAGAATAAATAGCAAGTATGTTTCTTATTCATTTATTGCAGTGCAAAGCAGGTTTAATTCCAGAACAAACAAGTACATACTACAGTGTAATGTATTTGTATATTGTATATTTTTTTTTTTTATTAGGAAAGACAAACATTCCCGGGTTACCAATAACCTGACAATATTTGAAAATCTTGTTATGATATAAATAATTCAATTTCGATTAAAAGATATTTTATTATATTTTAGATATAGTACTTACTTAAAAGGAATAAAATGCTACTTTGTATTCTGTTAGTTAATTATTTTTAAATATAGAAGTTCAGCGAATGCTCTTATTTTTGAACCAATAGCAGAATTTTCACCAAAAGCAAAAAGCTAAACACTTTTTGGAGAGGTTTCTTCGGAGGCAGGTCACGCAGTCGTCAACAAAGGTCAACGTGACCCTTTTGATTTATAAAATGTAGAATCATTCAAACAATTAAATCGGGGTATTTCAAGAATATTACAAACAAAGTGCTTCTCTTTCGAGTGGCTTTCGCTGTGCTAAACAATCTAATCGGCATTAAAAAGTACCCAATAAAATCGTATGCCATACGCGCAATTCGCGCTTGCATTATTGTATGCATAACTAATTGGATTACGCAGGCAATCCAATTTATAATTTATATAGAAGCCAAAGCAAAGAACAATTTTAAAAGGACCCACGGAGAGGTCTGGGATTTGGAAACTACAGCAATCTACGGAAAGTTTTGACTCGCCAGGACACCATTGTCCGTTGGTTGGAGTGAACTTTTCATTGGGGATACTATCAATTACCAGAGGATCGGACGGGTGGGCGTATTCCCCGGTAATTAACTTCACCATAGCTAGACTAGTGTAATAAAATAGTCAATCCAGGGGTAAGCTAATTTTTTTTTTTTTTTTTTTAAAAGAAAGACAAACATTTCCAGGTTACGAATAACCCAACAACATTTGAAAATCTCCTACTACCACCACACTAAGCGGAATATGTTGCTTGTGTTGTGATGGAGGACTTAGCCAGCCGAGGAATCGAACACGGAACGCCTGGGTGGGATCCAAACGCGATGCCCACTGAACCACTGACCGGTCTGTTTAATTTATCAATCTCTGTAATTTAATACTTATAATTTGTTAATATAGAAATATACATTAATCTTCGTTTATACTGGTTTTTAATTGTTTCCTTGATTACTTAAAACTATGCTCAGTCCCCCACGGCCTTGTAAAGAGAATTTTGCTCTACGCTGTCGGTCTGGTCATAGAGACCAGTGGCGCCCCTTTAATAAAATTAAAATAAAGCCTACAGCCACCACTAACTATATCTATATCTAGTCTATAATTTCTCGTAACAATCTCCTACTACCACCTATATATAGAGATTATGGCATTTCAATTGGAGTATCGTCGCTCTAGTTGGTTTTTGTCCAACAAACCATTTTTCTTGAAATTCAGTCATATATGCAGTTGTTCTCAAAAAGCCTTTATTTATACGATACTCGTTCAATTTAAATTATTATTAATTAGTTAAGGGGTTTTCAAAATGTACTTTAACTTACGTCCTCCAAAATGTATGTGCTTTTTTCGTAAAAAAACTTTAAAGCGCCATTTCTCCAGATTTACGTTTTGATCTTTTGGAGAAAAACGAACTGAAGCGACGGTATATTGTGAGGCTGAAAGAAAGCGGAGAGGGGAAGGAGATGGGAAAGAGGAGAGTGAGGAAGAACCAGGCTATTTAGCAGCAGATCTAGTCAGTCAAATATATCTTATTATGTATTCTAATTGTGAAAACACAACACAATAATTTTGAAAATACAATTCAATTAAATAAAATTTATCTCCGCACGACTACGGAAGCCGTCATATAGTTCTTACCTGAAATATTTAATCAGCCACACAACAATACATTAACCTCTTGTATGTCGGCTGACATTTGGCCACATGATGGCCGTATACCATAGAAAATTAATATCAGAGCATTGCGAGAAGCTACATTGCTGAAAAATTAAGCAACGTCTGGAATGATATTGGCGCGAGCGATTCTGACCTTTTTCGTTGTTTGTTTTTGGGGTGTTATGCCGTGTTGTGCTACCTCCTTCTTTAGCCGACGTTTCGGACAGCGTTGCAGTGTCCATCATCAGGGCAGATCCGGCAGATCCGTCGATGATCTGCCGGATCTGCCCTGATGATGGACACTGCAACGCTGTCCGAAACGTCGGCTAAAGAAGGAGGTAGCACAACACGGCATAACACCCCAAAAACAAACAACGAAAATGCTTTTGGCCGTGAAAATCTAAAAACGTATCCGATTCTGACCTTGTCCTAGTACAGTTTCTTTATACATAAGGGATAAAATCGCATTTAAAAAAAAAATTTGGATGAAAATACGGCATCCAAGCGACAGACAATAGGTTAATTGAATCAGAGTCTAAATTCAAACTGAATTGAAAATGTTGCTACGGTCCTGGTATATTTGGGCATTTGCAGGTCACCTATTTATTTACGCCTATTAAGGCTTTTACATACATATAACATTTTTTACTAAATTATACAAATAAATAGTTCAGAAAACGACACTTGCACAAAAATAAATATGAAGTAAAAATATTATTGAATTTGATCCACTGAATATTCATATGTCTATGTCCAGAGAGTATGTAGGTACCCATAAAATATAAAAATAAAAAAATCCAAAATATTATTTTTGCTTTTGCAATTTAAATAGTTTTATCAAATTTTTCCTCTACTTGGTGAAAAAAACTTCAATAAGTTATGCTTATATATTAAAATTGATGAACTAAATATATCAACAACATCGGAGTATTTATTTCCTAACTGTTGAATCCGTCGCATAGGAGTGTAATATTGGGACGTTGATGTTGAATTGCTACAATAATATGGTAGGTACTGTATTGTAACTGACCTGCCTGGTTTTCGTTGATTGTTTTTGAGGTGTTATGCCGTGTTGTGCTACCTCCTTCTTTAGCCGACGTTTCGGACAGCATTGCAGTGTCCATCATCCGACATCGTCGGATCTGCCGGATCACATCGTCGGATCTGCCCTGATGATGGACACTGCAACGCTGTCCGAAGCGTCGGCTAAAGAAGGAGGTAGCACAACACGGCATAACACCCCAAAAACAAACAACGAAAATGCTTTTGGCCGTGAAAATCTAAAAACGTATCTGACCTGCCTGGTGTATGAAAAGAGATTTCATATAATAAATCAGGGGTATCAAATATATGAGAGAGAGTATTTTTAAACTATCGATAACTGTGACATTTTTAGAAAGATTTGGCTGTAAATAGCGAGATATTTCACAGGTAAGAACTATTTCAAAATAATAATTAGTGATAAATTACCATCTTCGATGATGACATCGGGTCCAATGGTGACGTTGGGTCCTATCCGGCAGCCCTCTCCGATCTTGGCAGATGGGTGTACCAGGACATTGCCCACGATGCAGGTCCCTGAACAAAGGCTGTCGGGGTCCTTCTGCCGGACGCTGGTCAGGTAGAGGCACATTCCTGGAGATGGGATAAACATGTATTCAAACAGACTGAGAGGAACTATACTTTTTTTTTTTAAATGTGAATACTGCACGAGAGTACAACTCTTACCGACGTTTAGAGCCAGTGAAACCATGGCATCTCCGATTGGGGTATGTTGTAAGGCTGAAGGTGAAGGGGAGGGAATGGACATGGGGAAGAGGAAGGTGGGTGGGGCTATTCAGATCTGGTCACAAAGACGGCTTAAGCCATTTCAAGCAACGATTCGATTCTGAATGGTGGTCCGGAATGTGCCACAAATATACTATTCATTATTTTTAATTTTTAAATGAACAAAATTAAGTTGCGCACGCTGGAATTTGAACCGGATTGATAGTCGAGAGCCTCACCCCCCCCGATGAAGGAGGCCGTCATTTTATAAGAATAGTTATTTGACAAATAAATCTGCAAAAATCACTTTTAAAATAAATACTTTTGTATCTGGTATCTGGATAAAACAGAATGTAAATTTAATATGAACAATGTGACGATTTTGACAAAAACGAGTTAAATATAAAGTTATTTTTCTTTCTTTTTTTCTCCATCTTTTACAATATGAGCCATGTAAAAATATCAAATATTTAAGGCGATAGAAAATAAACCAATGAAAATAGTACAAAATAAAAATAAAAGTCATATCCTCTACATATCCACGAGAAAAACACATTAAAATTCAATTTTCTGGCATAAAATAATTATTTTTTGCCATAAATATATTTTTATAATGAACGAAATATATTTTTCTTACATTGTCCATAAATAGAATTGTTATTTTCCATTTCCTTATTTTTTTAAACAGTTTTTATCGATTTTCTCATAATGTACTCAGTCTCACATGGTTCATATTCTATATGCAACGACGATATGATGAAAGAATAGGTTAAGTTTATTGTTTGTTTGTTCTTTTTCAGTTTTTTCAATCATTTGTTATGAAACCACGTATTACTTAAGCCTGACAGCTGTATCACCTTTCGAATGCACTGTTAGTGATGAGTACAGAAGGCGAAGGAGCTGTCAGCCATAAAAAAGCAGCAGAACTTTATTATCCAACATATTAACATTTTACTCTGATGTCGTAAAGAGAAGGGAGGGTGACCGACCAGTGAGAAAGTCTTTGGGCTGTCCCACGTCCATCCAGAAGCCGCGCAGCTCCATGGCATAGAGCTGGCCATCCTGGGACATCTGCGGGAACACTTCCTTCTCGATGGAGGTCGGCCTCAGCTCGATGCGGGAGAGCACTGAAGGGTTCAGGATGTATAGTCCTACAACAAGAACAATTATAAAATTTGTAACATCTTTTTTTTTTTCAGCCACACTTACATTGCTTGATTATGGCCTCATCCATCTTCTCATATTTATTATCAGAAATATGTTGTTACAAAGAATGTTATAAATATGTAGAACATCGTTCATCATGAGAAATATGTTAAAAAGGAGCTTCAGAACCAATTGTGAATATTTTTGTTTTCAATATACCACTATAGTAAATTTAAAAGATTTATACTAGCTCACATTGGCACATAGAAATTGTTTTATCTCCCTTACTGTTATAGTGAGAAATATGATCTAAAAACGGTATTAGAAAGAGAAAACACCACGCTTTATATTCCTAACCACAGAAAAATTAAAATGTTACACCTCCTTGAAACTAAATTTTCTGATTGCAATTTGAGAAAAATGTACGAATCTTCAAGAATTGTTTTTTTATAAAACAACAAAGAAGTGAGGTGATAATAACATTTATAATACATTTGTCTAATAAAATATGTGTTTTAATTTTTTTCATTATCAGTAATTTTAGTTAGAAAAAACGTAAGGTGAGCCATTTTTAAAACTTTTTCATATTTGCAATTAAATTTTTAATGTTTTAAAAGTTGTATGTGTATTTCTAATAATAAAATTTGAAAATGTATTTCATAGTCTTTAAAAAACAGATTTTGTTTATCCGATTCATTCAGAAATGTTTAAGTTATTTTGATTTCATTGCAAAGAGGAACTTTTCTGTCTTAATTATACACAAGGACTGGGGGGCTAATAAATCACATTTTCAAACTTAATATTTCTTTCTTATAATTAATTGAATGCTAAATTAATTTTGTACCAACAATAATTAATGTAATTCTGTCTTGATTTCCTAAAAGCACTGCAAGTGCAGTAATCTGCAGAACTTTCGCGGTAGTCGCGGAACTGTCACGGGTTCTATCCTCTGCTATTATTAACATTTTCCCTTTACAAGATGATTGTAGGTGGAATTCAAATCAAGAATTCAAATATTATTCGTAACAAGGGAATATTTGTCCCAGTGAAAAATTTTAATAAACTTCTTTAATATTGAGAAGTCAACACTTACCTGCATTAATTTTGTTGGAGACAAATTCCTGGGGTTTTTCAATGAAGTTCTGTATCTCCCCATCTTCCTTGTACAACACTACTCCGTATTTTGAAGGTTCTTCTACTTTTGTGACTACTATTGTTCCTTCCTACAAGAGTGAATAAAATCAACTTATAATATCTAGAAACAATGTTAACCACAACAAAAGATGAAGGTTTGATAAACTAAGTAAGTGAGAGGTAAAATGCTTGATTAAAGCAGTGATTTTTTCTTGAAGATAATGTTGTGTAAATTATCTAAATGTTATTACGAGTCAATTCGGCTTAATTGGGACACATCGGGACCCAAACATTTTGTCCCAAATATCTCAAAGCGGCTGTCCCAAATAAGCAAAATTTAAGGGAGGTACAAAAAAAATTACTGAGCTACTTTTATATTTATATTAAGGGAGGTACAAAAAAAAATTACTGAGCTACTTTTATATGTATGTAACAAATGTGTTTTTAAAGTTAATTAAATTTTAGAAATATATATTGAATTATAGAAAATAATTATCTACTAACTATAGGTATAAATATTGTCACTGTGCACAAAATACTGTGAAAAAAAAATCCATTTTTAAGCATGAATCTAAAGAGAGACTACAAATAATTTTTATTTATTGTGTACATAAAATATATATTTTTTAATATAAATGAATAATTGTCAGGAGGTACACCTTCATTTTCCTCTTCAGATCTGAATTTGTTCCAATTAAACGGAATGGTGTCCCAGATAACCAAAGTAAATTAGTACCAGTTTTTTTATTTGGTTTCTTTTCCTTGGATTTTGTCCCAAATAATCGGCTGTCCCAATAAACCGGGGTACCAATTAAGTAGAATCGACTCTATGATAATCATGAATTCATCAATATTGTCAGATTGTTTGCATCGCTTAATCTATTGCAAATGGAAATTTCACTCAATTTACACAGCCACGACAGGATGTTAGCAATTGTATTGTTTTCTTGGACACACTAGATGCTGGCATTGCTTCGATAGGTGTCAAGTGCATCGATGAATTTAAATTCATTAAGCACATCATTTTTTATTACACAAGCTATTACGTTAATCTATAATAGTAATAGTTATTACGTTATTCTGTAATAGTTATTACGTTATTCTATAATAGTTTGTGTATAGAAGAGAATGATGTGCTTGACAAAATTAATTTTAATATTTCTCTGGTAAGTTAAAAAATACAGTTTTTGAGCTTCTCTAACAACACACATCTGATTAGCGAGCTTATTCTGCCTAAAAATGCAACCTGTTGAAATATATTAAATAATCTAGTTACTAGGTATAAAGTTTATCGGTTGTATGTAGTCAGTCACATCAGCATTATTCCTTCATGTGTAATAATACTTGTGTGTGTAATAATAAAATAAGATTATGAGTTTCAAATGGCCTGAGTTTCAGAATTTTATGACTTATTTATTACTTCCACGGCTTGTCTATTTATCAATCAATATTATAAGTAGATCTTATCAAGTAGCTTATGTCCCAGGAATAAGGTAATATTGTAGATTAGTAATTATTGGAAACCTACATATATTATAAAGCATTGTCAAATAGAGATAATGGAAATTATCAGATAGGACCAAAAATCAATATGACTCCAATTTCAATAAAATTATGAATCAATCAAAACAATCTCTACAATGCATAATTTGTTTTGTAAGTAAATTTCTCCAAAGTGTGATTAAGTTAGACTTATTTTTATAGAGAACCTCAAAACATCACAATAGAAATTTATTGTTAAATATAATTTTATCGAAGGAAGCAAATACTTTGGGGTGTGATCTATAATATAAAAATTAATGTCTGTTTGTTCGTACCTCATGCGATGAAACTTTGGGAAAATGATGTGCGCATACCCGGGATGGTTATAGGATCTCTGGCGTTATGAAATTATTTTGTATACTATTCATACGATTGCGATTAAAATTTCATCAGATTGCTATTAATTTTTTTGAATTGTTGTGAACATGCCCATGAATACTTCTATACCTATACTGGTGAGCTATGGCATTATGAAATTTGCAAAAAAAAGTTAAATAGGTCACGCGAGTTGTTGGAAAAATGGGTGTATTTTATGGAGTTAGGCGGCAGGGAAAAAAGGCTAAGGGTATGCGGGAGGGTCGATTGGGGAATTAAAGAGGGGGGCGGGGGGACAAACGAGAGGGGAAGGCGAAGAAGGTGGAAGAGGAATGCATGAGGGGGGGGTGTTCGCGATAAAGGGGTGAGCGGGAGAGGGGAGGGGGAACGCTGGAAGGGGAAAAGGGAACACGGGAAGGGAAGGCGACGCGGGAGGGGAAGTGGACGCGGGAGGGGAAGAGGAAGAGGAGTCGGAAGGGGAACGGGGACGAATGGGATATGACACGGAGGGAGAAACAATTTATTTATTTAATTAGCATTGCAATGCATGCCGGGTATCAGCTAGTATTATATAAAATAAAATAAAAACACAATTTGTAATACATCACTTTTTAAAAAGTGCTACATTACAAAGTGTGTTTTTTCATTTAATATGAATTTATAATCTTCGGGGCTGGATTTTCTTTTTTTAAATACAGACTCTAACATCAAATGCTTCAAGAAAATTGGGATAATTTCAATGACTAAATAAAATACCTAAGAGCAGAACTTGGCTTACCAATAAAACATTCAGTCCAAACAGTCAAACAAAAATGGCGGCAAGGATGGCTTTGGACTATTTCCATGGTTATTCAGTGGCTTGACATTTACATATATATTAAATACAACACATTTTTAATCGTACAGTGCTTTTTCAATTGTCAAAAAAATAAAATGGCACTGAATGGCCATTTGATGACTTTGTCACAAAATTAATTTCTACAAAACAACCAGGCCTTAGAGAATAATAATGAATGAATTTCTACATGCATGAGACTTGTTTAAACCATCACAATTCTTATAATATCACGATCAATATTTTATTGGAACTTTACAATAAACCAATGGACTAACTAGCACGCCGTTTTCAGAAGGGGTAAGCAGAGAGGATGGACCACCAAACTTAATCTTGACACACTCCGTGCTTCATTCAAATTTACATATTCCCTGCTGTTATTCTGTCTATTTACATTTTACTTGGACAACTAAATATTAAAAACATCTCACCAGAAAAAGCTTTGGTGAGTTTTGCCTAATGGGTTGTATTCTACAGGACTTACCTTGCCGTGAGCCTTGTGAAACTTTGCCAGCTCCTTGAAGGGAAACTCACAGATTACGTCGGAGTTCAGAACAAAGAAGGGTTCGGGGCTGGCCTGCAGTAACTCTCGGGCTAAGGCTAGAGGCCCCGCGGTGCCCAGCGGCTCTGACTCGTGTGAGAACACCAGGGTGACCCCCAACTTGGACACCTCTTCGCTGAGTTCCCGCTCCATCTCTTCGGCACGGTATGATACTGCCAGGATTACCTGAATTAAAAATTTGGTTATTTAGGTGTATATGTCTGCAACCAATACCACTTCACGGGTGGCAACTCTGTGACTGTCACTGAATACCAAAAATAGTTCATTTTCTCAAAAAAGACGATAACAGGAAAGGTTTATAACTCAGGTACGGGACATACGTCATTCCTATGTCTACCTACGTTAAATTATCGTGAAAACAAGCTTATGTGTCCAAGCGGTTAACATTTTGAAAGCATATAAAAACAAAAACAATCAAAAAATTTCTTCCCCTGAATTTTCACCATCTTACTTTCGGAACAGATGTTTCTTGGAAAGACAACTATATTTTTAAAAGTAAAGTACCTGAGTAACTCCAGCTTCGATCAGAGCTTCTATCTGGTGCATGAGGATAGGTTTGTTGGCAAATTCCACCAGTGGCTTCGGCCTGCTCAAAGTCAGGGGACGAAGGCGAGTCCCGTACCCTCCCACGAGAATAAGGGCCCTCAAGGACCCCAGTTTCTTATCAGTCCCACACATTTTATCTAGAACCGCAACACTTTATGTAAACATTAATTTAAACACCATAAAATTACATTTAAATTCACCAAAAAACAAGAAAAATACACATCCCACTGCTTACCGTATTACTAGCTTGGTACTTTAAACAAAGAGTTAAATTTAGGGAAACTATTTACGGTGACGAATACAAGATGATAATTTTTAAACCCTAAACTGATACACGTCATTTGTAAATATCACAAAATAGTGCCAAATGACAATCCGACCAACTATTGAAAATGATTAGAGAAACGTCAACAAAACACGAATAGGTATGAAGTTGCTGGAGACAGTCGCTAGATCTCAACCAATAAATACTTTAGAATTATGCAAAAATAACCTTTATGCGCATGTGATTTAAGACATCAATTTTATATTTAAAAATACAATAGTGGTGATTGGTGAGAAAATGGAAAATTCCTGGTCGTCGCGAAAGAAAAATCTCAGTTATTTTTATTTTGTTGTGCACTGTGTCCAGTTTTATTGTGCACGAGAGACGGGAAGACCGATGGAGATATTGAAAGAAAGGTAAATGCAGGTAACTCCATATTTGGAGGACCGAACGCCGTTGGCGCCAATAAAAAGTGTCCAAAGCAGCGAAGCTAGCCGTCCACAATGGAGTGCTGATACCTACCCTGATGTATGGCAGTGAGGCATGGAACTGATAGAGGAAGGATGAAATAAGACTGAATGCTGTAGAAATGAGATCCCAACCATGTACGATCGTATGAGAAACGTGAAGATCCGAAAATAATGCAAGGCTGATGTAAGCGTAATGAGGAGTAAGGAGTAAGATTAAGAAAGGGACGCTCGTGAGGAGGAAAGGAGTGTAAGAAGAATTTATGGCGCAAATGTGAATGGTAGAAGAAATCGGGGACGCCCGAGGAAGACAAGGCACGACCAAGCGAATCGGATATTTGAGTCGGGCCATATCAAGACTTAGAGTCAGAAGAATAGAAGAGCATATATGAGACGATGTATGAATGTTAATGAGGCAAGGCGTGTGTGCCATGACCGAGTTGTTTTGCGGTCCGTTCTCTCTGCCTTTTTTTATATAAATACCGCACAAGAGTCCCAACTGCTCCTGTCTGGAGCCAGTGAAACTACATTCCCAAATGGAGTATGTTGTGAGGCTGATGGTAGTGGATGGAAGGAGATGGGAAAGAGGGAGGTTGGGAAGTACCTGGTTATTCAGATCTGGTCACCAAACACGGCTAAAGCCATTTCAAGCAACGTTTCAATTCTGAATGGTGGTCTTACACCAGGGCGATACTAAGAGTATCTTCCATTGCCGCAAATATATAATATATATTATTTTTAAACAATTAATTGTGAAACAACACAAATTAATCTAATGAAATTTATTTACGCAAGCCGGGTTTGAACGCGACTTCGGATTGGGAGTCCAAAGCCTTACCTCTGGACTACGCCGGCCTAACCCTGCGGGGAAACGGCGTGACCGTTAGTTAGTTACTGTGTGCAGTTCCTTTTATAAGTGCCTAATTTAATGGATGCGGGACCTACCTAGAGACATTGTGGGTAATTTATTTGTTTATACTCTTTTGTCGGGAAAAAATCTGTATTTAAAGTAAACGTCAATTTTTTTGTGAAAACAAAAAGCGGGAGCGGGAATAAGTTTTATTTATCTTATATATTAATAATAATGTACGGTTCAAGTACGATGTCCTTATTCCATATTCAATTATATTATATTTCTATTGTTTTTCTATTTTTGGTAGCAAGATTATTAATATTCTGTCAATTTTAGGGCGGCGCAATATAAACAAATGATTTAATTTTGTTTGCACCACCAGTAAACAATGGATTGCGATAATGATTATTCGCCGGAGCGCAAAAACGTTGAAATTCCGTCATGTGAAATAGAACCGCACCTTCTTATTTCTACCGTAAGTGCGCTTTAGATAAATTTCAAAAGAATCATCCCTAACCAAAAAAAAATCCCTACTTTAAAATTAAAATAACACTTATCTGAGAGACCTGCTAACTTTTATTAATCATAGTTCTTATTAAACAAATTATCGAAGTAGAATTGCTTAGTGGGTAGTACTCGCGACATGTATCCGGATAGAATGAGTTCTATTCTCACAGTAACGAGTTATGCGTTTAATGTTAGTATATACCGCATAAAAATCCCAACTGCCCAGAGCCAGTGGGATTATGGCATCCCTAATTGTAGTACGTGATGAGGCTGAACGGAGTGGGGAGGAAATGGTGAAGAGGAAGGTTAAGTAGTCAGTAGTCACCAAACACAACTAATACTATTCAAGCAAAGTTTCGATTCCGAATCGTGGTCTCTCATCACTCATCACATACTGAGAGTATCTACCACTCTGGAATGCCTCTACTGTAGAATTTTTCTGATGTAATATTCTTATAAAGACAAAATTTCGAAGTTTGAAGTGTACAAAAAAATTCACCTTCGCAGTGCTTTTCTTGTTGAGATCTAAGTTTAATGCATTTTAACGGTTTCCGATTTATAAATATCAAAAGTTTTCTTTACAAATTTTTTTTTAACTTTCCGAATGACAAAAACCAACAGTTGATCAAAACTACAAAAGGCAATTTTTTTCTATGTTCTTTAATATTTCAGAATGATAAAAATTAACAGCATTTATTAATTTGGCCTTGGATAAATGTTTCGCCCGCGGAGCTTTGATTTTGCGTTGTATAATAATTGTTGTATTGAAAAATTACTACTTTACAAAAATGTTTGCAACACCACCGGCTGCAAATTTCAAACTTTACTGCTTAAGGTATCGTACCCCTGGGGCCCGCGAATAATTTGAAAGTGGATAAATTGGCCCTCCGGCAAAAAAGATTGATCATCACGGTTAAACCTGTTTTTGCATGTTTTTTTTAAGATATCTTTTGACCTCTCCAGCAGGATTCTCTTGCAACGTCGCCTTGGGAAGGATCAAATACGTCCATCACTCCTAGACTTACTGACCCCCAGATTCCTACTCACCCCTTATATCTTTTTCCTTCCTAGAACTTCCTTCTGTTCCTTTCCTAAAAAGGCTCCCCACATTGCATCCCCAAAGATAACACAGGCCTTATGGGAAATTATTTTCCTCAGGGTTTTCTGTGTGGAGCTAATATAAAAATATTTAAAAAAAAAAGTTTTTACGCAGTTGTTTGAAAAATAATTAGACTTATTATGTATTAATGATTAGACTTATGGTTTATGATTAGTAAACTTATGGTTTATGATTAATAGTCTTATGGTTTATGATTAATAGACTTATGGTTTATGATTAGTAGACTTATGGTTTATGATTAATAGACTTATGGTTTATGATTAATAGTCTTATGGTTTATGATTAATAGACTTATGGTTTATGATTAGTAGACTTATGGTTTATGATTAATAGACTTATGGTTTATGATTAGTAGACTTATGGTTTATAATTAATAGACTTATGGTAGATTCAGACTGGGTCGACGTACGTATGCATCGCTACGCCTAACAATATCTGGGCTACTTAGCAACCATAGATTTTCAATGAAAATTTATGTTTTAGAATCACATTGGCCACACGCATCGCGACGTGCGATGTCTGTGGCCATTTTGATAGAAAATGTATGGGTTGCTAAGCATTGTTTGGCGTAGCGATGCGTACGTACGTCGTCCAGTCTGAATCTACTTTTATGGTTTATGATTAGTGGACTTATGGTTTATGATTAATAGACTTATGGTTTATGATTAGTAGACTTATGGTTTATGATTAATAGACTTATGGTTTATGATTAGTAGACTTATGGTTTATAATTAATAGAATTATGGTTTATGATTAATAGACTAATGGTTTATGATTATTATTAGACTTATGGATTATTAATTTAGGTCCGCAAGAGCTACCTGAAGTACATGACCCGCCTGCTGTGTGAGAACTACGTGGGCTGGTGCGGAGAGCGCCCCCCTAAGGATGTGCTGCGAGCGGCCCGAGACATGGAGCTGAAGGCGGCCGCCAAAGCCATGATGGTACCGCTGTACCGGGTCGCCATTCTGTCCATGGTAAAATACTGCAACCACTTTTTTCTGTGGGATTATTTGCCTGATTACAAATATTCCCCTCATTCAATCAACTAACTATCACACCATTTTACCACAGGGGTAGGCAGGGAGGACGGACTGCCAAACAACTCGGTCTTGGCACATACTCCTTGCCTCAATCACATTCACACATCATCTCATACATTAATTACTCTTCTATTATTCTGACTCTCGACATGGCCAGACTCAAGTATCTGATTCACTTGATCGTGCCATGTCTTCCTCGGGTGTCCCCGAATTCTTCTACCATTCACATTTGCGTTGTATATTCTCCTTACATTCCTTTCTTCGTTCATTCGCTCTACATGTCCAAACCATCTAAGCGTCCCATATTTAAAATTTTGGAATATTTATTTCATTTTAAAATTACTCTCTTAGCTTTGTTTTGCAAAACTGTTAGGACCCCTGCACTCAAGAGAAAGTTCGTCGCTTCAGTTTGTTTTTATCCAATAAACCAAAACGTAAATCGGGAGAAATGGCACTCTTTAGTTTTTTTTGCGAATAAAGCACATACATTTTGTAGGACGTAAGACAAAGTGCGTTTTGAAAACCCCTTAAATAATTTTTTTTTAACGAGTATCGTATAAATAAAGGCTTTTTGAAGACAGCTGCATACTTAACTCAATTTCACGAAAAATGGCCTGTTGGACAAAAACCAACTAGAGCGACGAGTTGGCAACTTTTCGATTTTAATGCATGCAACTAAAGTTGCTCCTGTGCGATTGGACTTAATCTTCTAAACTCCTCATCTTTCGCCAAGAACAATATATTGCTTCAATAATGTATTAATTGTCGGCTCTGAAGAATTATACTTGCGTCCGAAAATGTTTGGCTTTAACCTAAATTGAAATTTATGAACGGTCAAGTTCTTCTGCACCATTAATACACAAATAGGTTGTTAGATGCAATAAGGAAGTTGAGTCCTTTTTTTAATTTTTTTTTTATCAATGTTCAAAACTTAAATACTAGTATTTTTTTTTTTTAAAGTTCACCGACCGCTATGTTAGGAACTGTTGCAAGTTTCGTTGAAAAATGACATTTCGTGTTTTTAAATTGAAAAAATAACCATTAAAATGCACTTTTTTTCGAAATTGCGGTAACTGAATTGATTAGTACTAGTTAATATCTAACTACTACAACTTTTTAAATTTATTTTTTTCGTCCATATTAAGCATATCCCGGTTTTGTAAATATTTTCCCTTATATTTCACACAATCAAGGACCGGGTTACGTCACGAACTCTCCCGCACGGTATTATACTCTTGCCGGCGTTTTCGCGGGCTTTAATAAAATTCAAACTTTTAGAATTAATTTAATTATGAAAACGAACTTTAAAAAAAAAAAATACTAGTATTTAAGTTTGCATGTCATCTACATGAACATATTTTTTATAAGTCAAAATATTTTTCACTCAACTTCCCTATTGTGGGCATTTTTTGTCAATCCATACTGAAAAGTGAGTGATTTTTTTCAAATTTGTGTGCCAAATTATGTTTCACGTAAAATAGCTATATTTTAAATAAAACAAACACTTAGTATTTAACCACGTATATTTATTATTTGATATATCGACCGGTTTATATAGTTATTATTATATCCTGATGAAGCTCGGTCGGAGCAAAACCGGTCGATATATCAAATAATAAATATACGTGGTTAAATACTAAGTGTTTGTTTTATTTAAAATATAATGCCTAACCACAAAGTGATTGCTTCTTACGAAAAAAAAAAAAATAGCTATAACTTCTGAACTATTGCTAAAAACAATTAAACTTTCAATTTATTACCAAATATTAAATCTTTTATTAAAATTAGTCACTTTTATGAAATACGTATAAAACGTGTTTACCCGACTCTACCAAACAAATGTTAACAAAATTTGACCTACTCCAAAATCTAGTCAGCAGTTTTTTTGGGGACATTTGACAAAGACAATCTGTCTTAGCAAGCACTTTTTTGTCTTTAAAAAGGCTATCTTTCCTAATAATTAAACAGTATTTTACTAACTCTTGCCTCTATCTCCTCCTCAAAAATTGATTCTTCAAGCTTTTCCAAAAAAAGTTCCCCAATTACTCTTACTACGTGCAAAATGTTTATAAAATACTAGCTAAAGTACCCAGCGTTGCTTGGGCTTTATTCTGCTTAAAGGGGATGGATCAGGGACAATGACCTTCCTCCTGTTTTAAAGGTCAAGTGTGCAAAATATCATCAATCACAGGATAAAATAGGTAGAAGATTCTCACTGATTAAATCATAATAATGCATTCGTTATATGTTTCAGATCAAGTCTGTAAAAAAATGCACGGCCAGACAGGATCTGTGCCCTGAAGTGGAAGATTCCTGCATTAAATCTCGATCCAGGAGCAGAGGCACGCAGACAGATCCGATTGATACATCTATACTCCATCAAACATCAAACACCGCCATAGAAAATAAATCACATCATAAAATTGATAACAAGGAATCAAAAAGCATTCATGAACATAAAACAAATGTAAAACACAATAGTGTAACTAAACTGAATGATTCGGATAAAAGTGCAGTTAAGCCGAATGAGTCAGATATTAATGTATTTGAAGAATTAATGGAAAGTTCTGTCAATCATAATGTAACCTCTGAACAAAGTAAACGCTGCAGTAAACTAAGTTTTTCCTCCGACGATGACAACCTGATGTTGGAAATGGAGAAGCTCTTCAAGACTGACAATGCAGATAGTGAAGACGACATATTCGATAGCTTCATGGGCGACAATCAAGTCAAAATGATCATGGAGGAAATCAACCAGTATGGGAACACGACCGCTGATAAAAGTCAACACAAACAAAATGATTCAACGATAATTGTTGAAGAGAGTGTTGAAAAAGTTAAAGAATTAGCTGTCGGTAATTCGTCTTCTCTGGAGAAGAGACTTGAGGAGATGATGAAGCCTGTGGGATGCAGCGTGGTGTCCAGCACCCAACCGCCACCTAAAAAGAAGTACGTATACTCCCGCTGGCCATGTGAACTCTACTATCAGAAGAAGAAGTTGCAGGTGAAGCTGGATCAGATCTGTGAGCGGAGTTTGAAGCTGCATGCTAAGGTGAGAATTCTTTTTGTTTTCATAAATAAGAAACTCATACAATTTCTGAAAATTAAAAAATAAGTTAATTCGCTGAGCATTGCAAAGTCCTGTTTTAAATTTGAACATTCTGCATTTTGCCTGTCCTTAAATTTGTTTGTACTTTTCGTTTCAAGATGATGGCCATTTTGATGGCTCAGTAAAGATTCTTTTTTTCAAATGTAAAATTGTTGTGTTTATTTGATCTTTCTTTTTCACATTTTTTTAAAAATATAATGTTACCTACCTGCCGGAAGAAAGTTTGAAAAAAACAATTGTCAGTGAGATAGTCACATTTCATTGGACAAATTGTATAATTCCTTATCCACTTAAGCGCCACGTGCCGACAGAGTGGGTAGATGACTTACACACTTGAACTCCCTACTGATTAGAATTTGAACCTTCCCGCGGCACAAATGTTCGTGAATTGCAACCTGAGATAATGTTTTCACCAATAATCAATAGATGGCAATGAAACTTCCGAATAAAATTGCGTTTATTTATTTTAGGCAAATTCTGAAGTAATAAATATCAATGTAATCATTATTAAATTCTACGCTGCACAATCAAGAAACATACCAAATGTAAGCCCAGCATCTGTACACTGGTGCTATTTTCCACATGAGAACAGGTCGCATCTACTACTTGTTCTTGTGTTCGACAGCTTGGCTGTTAAATGATTTGTAGTCTCTGTGTTTCCTCCCTTCTATAACATGGCTTAGTTCCTTCCTTTTCTCAAAAACACACTTTACATGCCTCCCAAAGATGACATAGGCGTTGAAGAAAATTATTTCCTTGGGCCTCCTGTGTGGAGCTTTTTTTTTATATGAATACCGCACAAGAGTTCCAACTGCTCCCGTCTCGAGCCAGTGACACTATGGCATCCCCAATTGGGGTATGTTGTGAGGCTGAAGGTAGTGGGGACGGGAAGTAGATAAATATTCAGATCTGGTCACCAAACCCGGCTAAAGTCATTTCAAGCAACGTTTCAATTCTGAATGGTGGTCTTACACCAGGGCGATACTGAGAGTATCTTCCACTCTGACACGTGCTGCAAATACACTATATATTATTCTTAATAATTAATTGTGAAATAACACGATTTAATCAAATGAAATATATTTGCGCACGCCGGCTTCGAACCTGCGACCTTCGCATTGGAAGTCGAGAGCCTTACCCCTCGACTACGGAGGCCGTTGAATATTAAGCCAATATTAAAAAAAGAAATATGTATTTTTGTCTAGGTGAAGGAGCGCTTTGTAGACCTATTCGGTTACGACTCCTCGGAGGAGGAGACAATGCAGTCCCCCGACACTTCGGAGCCCTTCCTGCGCAGCTGCCAGCAGCGGGCGGCTCCGTACGTGGTGCGCCACCTGCAGCCCTACCTGCGCAAGAGGCGCCTGACCCGCACCCTCTGCCGCCCCCTCGCCACCCACCTGCTTAACCTGCTGGTGAACGTCAATCAGTATCCAGGTTAGAGCCATCATCTTGTAAATACTTAATACAAAGTGTAGGAAGATGCACATAGGTACTCCACAGATTTTATCTGGCGATTTCTGAGCATATTTATAGTAAAAATGGAGATCACCTCTTTTACCTCTCAGTGACATTAATTTAAATTTGAAAACTAAAAAAAAATTTCACCACTGATAGGCCAGCTAGATTTTTTGGTTTAAACTAAAAAAATTATAATGTGAATCATCAAAATGTTAATGTGGTAAAAAGGAGAACTTTTTTAACGCTTGGTTTGCCATTTTTCCGTCAGAGTGAAGTGGTGCTGCTTTCATCACTAGCGGTAAAAAAAGGAACTCTTCATCCTGTCACTAAAAAGGAGGATTACATACTCAATTTCAAATCAACATAACAGATGGTTTTGTATAATTATTTCTGATTCAATTATTGAAAGATCTCAGCCCAGAAAGACTACCACTATAGCACTATACAGTGTGTCCGGGGATAAAGTGCATTAACTTTGGGAGTTCATTCTACAAGATAGTGTAAGTAAAAAAGATAAATAACTTTTTCCGAAATTCCAACTTTTAGGGGTACTTTTTTGGTAAAAAGATAAAATTAGTGCGCCCAGCACTATTAGGTATTTTCCGCCGTTACGATACGCGCCAATCAAAAACAACGTCGCCACAACGCGCCCTGCTGACTCACAGCAAATTTATCGGGCAAGTTTGTACCTTACACTAAGGATTTTTAATAGGTACGTCTTTTTGTATGGGAAAAAAAAGTTGGAATTTCGAATAAGTTGTTAATCTTTTTTACTCCTACCATCATGTAGAATCACCTCCCGAAGTTAACGCACTTTATCCTTGGACACCCTGTATAATACAGTAGTCCCAGCGAGAGATCATACATCACGTCATCGTTCTAGTATCTTCTATCTTTTTCGTTTTCAAACAAGACGCGTGAGGAGGAAGAGGACGAACTCCGATGAGGGTCGTACAAGCTCCCGCTGGGCCTAGTTTGGACTGCATTTCTGCCTTTATAACCCAGTCTTTTGATATCATACAAGAGACAGAGAATAACATATTCATAAATAGCTTTGTATCTTTCCAGATGACTACGAGTGCTTCCTATTTGTGAAGGAATACTTCCAACGCCGCCCTCGCATTCGCTGTATGGCAGATTTCTGAAGAGATATTTCCTACATAATCTCTAATTCGTTCTCTTATTATTTTACCTTTTACCAATTATTTATTGGTATGCTTTTTGTTTTGGAAGTCTCCGTGAAAGATTTCTCTCGATACTCATTTTTTTCGATCAAACCAAAATTTTATCTGTGATATTATTATGTATATTATTTTTAAGTTGTTGTTAAACCTTGACAAAATATAATATTATATAAACAAAGTATTATTTTAACTCCTCTGGCATATTCTGTCAGAAGGTCAAAGTATTTCGGCTTTGCAATAAAATGCAAATAAATGGAATATTTCTGATCGTATCCGTAAAATCCGTAATGAAAAACGATTTTAAATTTTATTATTAGAAATGAACATATAATTATTTAACGCAAACATAAAGAAGTTTTAAAAAATGGCTCACCTTACATTTTCTGTAATTAAAATTACTTTAAAACTTATTAAAAGACAAATGTACATATTGCAAAATTATTGTCACCTTACATTTTTGTCATTTTATGTAAATATTATAAAACATTTACAAAATCTCATGTTGTCTCATGTTAATGTTTTTCAAATTGCATTCGGAAACTTTACTTTCATAGAAGTATGCATTTTAATTTTTCTCCGGTTAATTTTCTGATCTGAATATAAAGCGTGGTGTTTTCTCTTTCCAACGCCGTTTTGATCACATTTCTCACCATGACAGTAAGGGAGACAATGATTTCTATGAGATGTTCCCAAAAGCGACAAATTAGCCTGAGGGGTTAATGCAGTCATCTTGTCATATTCTTAATAATTTCAAAATATTTTAATTAATAAAGACAATATTAGCAAAACTCAATCGAAAATCTAAAACGGAAAAATCAGAAAAAGTCTCGTCTTCATTAACCTCTTGGAGAGTGAGCTTTTTTGAACAAAACTGTGTCCCGTGAGTGAGCAATGTCGGTAAATGAGTCAACTGCTCCAAATGTTAGAATTATCCTTGGAAACGGATTGCAGTGCACTTCACATTTCATGAATAAATCGCATTGGGCACGCGTTAGGCACACGGCCGTAATATTACGGCCATACTCCTAGGAGATTTTTTTTTATTCTGGCCGTATTTGTATGGCCATACTTATTAAAATATTATATTTTGAAGTTTTACTCGTTAATAAATAAATATAATTTTCTTAATAATTCATGCAGTTGGTAATTTAGCATATTTTTACTGATATACTAGCAAGATGTTTGTTCTCTAGCCCCTTAAAACAGCGCTATACTAATCAGTCAAATATAAGGCAATGCCACTCAACATCAAGCAAAATCATGTGTTTTGGTTTGAAAATTCAATCGCCCAGAAGTTTAGGGCCCAGTTGTTTCGAAAAATTTCACATATGAATTTTCTTCAAATCGTCATTCACCGAAAAATTGAGTTGTTTCAACCTCCGTCAGAAGAAATTTCAACGAAAATTTGAAGGAAATGTGATGTGAAATTTATAGCGTTGATGTGATGGGAGGCGCATGTTCATATGTCGTGATTCGGCGGGGAACACTGAGTGAAATTTTCAAATTTAACGAACGTTATTTTGAAGTTGAAACAACCCATTTCATAATTGAAATGATGGAAGACGTGATGACATGTCAATTTTGAAATAAAAAATTGAATTTTTTAATTTTTTGAAACAACTGGTCCTTAGTATTAGAAGTATTTTTATAAACCTAGAAAATATAGTTTCAGACCTGTAAAATACATAACATTATCTGAAGTGTTTCTTATTCTTAAGAATTTTTTTTTTGAATTTGCTTTTATTGTATAATGTGGCAAATAAAGATTTTTAGACTCTGACTGAAAAACATTTTAACTTCTCAAGCGCCAAAAGTACCCATTGGATAAGAATTTTTTTAATCCATATGGTAATCTGACATTAATACATTTTGTTTGTGGGATATTATACCCTCGGCACAGTAAGGAGATATTAGCTTGCGGGAGCTCAGGGTTCTAAACGTTTATATTTGTACCATAAATGAAATTTTGGCTATGTTTTTTGGTATACATAAATCGAAATAGGCAGCCGGTGTCAAGTAACTAATTCAACCTTCTTGCCATTTTTGAGTTCTTTTTTTTCTTTTTGTTTGAGCTTGTTCGATTAGATCACCCTAAAATGCACTATTATTATCATATAATAAATACACAAAAACAGGCTTTTTATATTGCGCTATGTTAAATTTATGGCACATCATTCTGGACACTGAATATACATAGTTGCGTGACATTGACTTTTTTCCATGATAGTTGTATTTTTGTATGGAATGAGACTTTTTCAAGTCCAAGATTACTTTTTCAATCTTGACCATATAAAAAGTTGGGTCATACAGAATATGACTGAATGTAGGTATCCTTCTTAATTTCCTTTAGGTTCCCATTGCTGAGGATCGTGCCCCCACTTCAGTTTTGTATGTATGTAGGTACATATCAATTATTGTTATGTATGTACTCTCGGCCATTTATTTAACCACTCGAACGATAGCTACCCTAATTTGGGCAGATGATTTAAAACGAATTATAAATTTAATGATTTAAAAATAAATAAATTAAAAAACCTAAAAATGTGGGATAAATGGTGAAATCTAGGTGATTCATTGGCTTTAAACCGCAGTTAGCAATTCATACGTTTCAGTATTAATATTTGAATGTATAATATTAATAAAATCGAATGGCCGATTCGAAAACTGAACACCCTGAAATCTGTATCGCTCGAGTGGTACGTTACAATCATAAAAATATTCAAATTATAGAATAGAGTAAGTACTATGTAATCATGTTGTATTCATAAGTTTATCTTTAAAGCAATAAGTAATATGTATATTACAAACATTATAGTTTTATGTAAAATAGTTTATTATATTATAAGATTCGAGCATACTTTAATAAAAAAATATGTAACTAAACATCGGTTTTTATTATTTTGACCAAATGAAAACACCACCCTTAAAAAATTCAGGGTAATATTTTGTTATAACAAAAATAAAAAGTGTTCATACTTAATATAAGTAATACAAAATTTAAAAAAAGCCTTAATAACAATAATAAACATAAGAACTGTGAGAAAACAATTCATTTGTAACACTTAATGGTAAGAACATAAAATCTAAGGCTGCCTTAACACACATAAGTTTTTTCCCGTAAGTCACTCACGTAAGCAATAACCAATGTGCCCATTGGCCACGTGTGTAAAGGCAGCCTAAGGCTAGCTTTAAATTACGAACATGAAAGTTTTTGATAAGTTACCCACAAGTCCATTTACATATTCGTCCAACTTATGGTAATTAATGCTCACATAAGTTGTTCGGAAGTTTAACATATGTAAGTGCTCACAGCAACTGATACAAGATGGATTCCTGTCAATGAGTTGCTGCTGTCATAATTTACGCAATTTTGTCACCGGCGGCCAAAATTTAATTAATATTTTTTACTCCAAATAATGTCAAGAATTACTTGTTACAGTACGTCACTGAACACCCTGTGTATATAATAGAATAGATAGATAGATTTCTGAGATTAAACAATGTTTCAATGGATGACAAATAAAAGTTCAATTCATATAAAAATCCAATTGGACAATTGGATTTATATAATCCAAATCCAAGTGGACAAAAAATGAAATGAAAAAAATTACTTTGTGTATCACATGTTATAATATCTACATTTTTCAAAACCGATGGTTTCTTCGACAGAATAATAACATGAATAAAAATAACGAACAATATAGACAAAAAGAACTAATTTGATTTTTATATTTAATTTTTTATAATTGTTTTTTATGATATTTTTAGGTAATTAATCACATCTCGCTTTAATATTTTTTTCTATTGTTCTTTTTGTCTATGTTTGTTTGTTTTTTTTGTTATTTTTATTCATGTTTATTATCCTGACGAAGAAACCATCGGTTTTGAAACATGTAGATATTATAACATGTTATTAGAGTGCTTTACACAAAGTAATTTGTTTCATTAAATTAAAATGATGCCACAAAGTAATTTTGCAAAGATTGAAGAAATAAGGTAAAAAAATTGTCCAAATGGACGAAATAAATCGCCCACCTTAAGAAATACTGGTGTAAGGGATGGCCGCCAACGGATCAAGTTAAGGAGGCCTAAGGGTTAACATTTAACACTCACTAAGATGAATCAGAGTCACATTCTTCAAGTTTTAACTTCTTTGGTGTACAAGGTTCATAGCTGGGTTTTTCTTGTTGGGATTTTGGAAGTGGGCTTTTCTTAAGCCAGGAGCTCATCAAACTCCTGGATCCAGGCTCCCTATTCTTCTGCGCCGTCCGCACGAGGCCGGCGGAGATGGGCTGGTTGCACTCGGCGACCTTGTGGCGGGAGTTGTTGACCGCTGTGGACACGGGGTACCAGCAAAGATCCGTTCTTACAGTCGTTAAAGCCTTGGCCAATGGAATATCTGGGTTTAACCAGTCCTATAACAGATGCAGTAGGGTTAGCAATGGAACAAAATTATTATTAAAATATTTTTTGCAATGTTTTATATATAATTTTTATGTGATTACCGCACAAGAGTTACAACTAGGTGGAGAGGAAGGGTGGATATTAAATAATGGTTTAATTTTATTTAGTCGATTCTGCCTGATTGGTACACTGGTTTATCGGGACAGTTGGTTATTTAGGACAAAACTCAAAGAACAAAAACCAAATAAAGAAACTAATACTAACTTACTTCGTTTATCCCCTTACAACCAACCGGCTTCATATGAGTGTGAGTTTGTCTTTGAAAAAAACATAACAGAAAATGAATCTGTTTTTGGGAACGGACCCGGTGTCGCTCGAACGTGCGGGAGCTGCTTATATAGGGTACCTTCAAGCGCACGTGTTTCAAGCAGTAAGTCGCCCAGCCATATGGCATCATAACTAAGAGCTTAACTAGTGTGGCCCATCACAATTCGAAATTTTTTTTTCCGGTTATCTGGCACACTATTCTGTTTAATTGGGACAAATTCCCGTTTGAAGTCGATGCAAAAAATGTCTCAGTAATTAAATTATGTCAATAATATATAAATTACTGGATAACGCCATCTACTGGATGGTTACCTAACCTAGATAACCAAGTGTTGTGTCAATAAATTAACTCACACCGGCATATGTCAGAAACTTACGGAAATTTCAAATAATTGTGCCATAACATTTAATTCGCAATAATAAATATTGAGGTCTATAATTGAGATAAAAAATATCCTATCTTTTAAAATGGACCAAATTACACACAGTAAGTCAAATTTCATCAAAATCGGTTAAGTAGTTTCGGAGTTTACCTCGGACGAACATTGAACATTGTGACATGAGATTTTTATATTTAAAGATATATTTTTTTTTACCTCTCAACTTTAATTGGAACAAAATTTCTAGGTAATAAAAAAAATAATTTAATAAAAATTGAATATTCAGATCTGGTCATTAAACATAGTTTTGGTCATTTTTATTATTACTTTTTTAATAACTATACTACACAAGAATCCCAATCCCAAACAGTTTGGGGCAAGTGGGACTACGGGTATGTACCCAATTGGGGAATGTTGTGAGGCTGAAACTAATGGTGAGGGGGAGAGGAAAGTGGGGAAGACAATATCATTTTATAAAATATTTATGTTGTTTTCTAATAACCACTTAAGCGCTTTTTGCAACATTATGGCACTATTTCCAAAACCTTAAATTGCTTTGTTGCCAAAATTTGGCAAATTTTCAAAAAATTTTTTTTTATTAAAACGACTATATTATAATATATTGTACATTCAAAATATAACAAAATAAATATTCTCTAGATTCTTTAAAATGTTTTAAGGTTAAAGATTTAATTATATATTTTTTTATAAATCCTACAAATATGTTATAATAAACAAAAGATAGGGGAATTCATTGGCTACATAGAACTATAATCAGTTTGTATGTCTCCATATTCAAATTCGGAGATATGATTTTTTTAATGTGGGCGAAAAAGTTTCCTTTAGCAATCTGAGAAAAAATATTTTAATTGTTCTGTCACTCCAGTGGATAATATCATTATATATAACCTGTGAAAAATCACAGGTTAAAAAAAAAATATTTGCCTCGTGATCATTACCTTTCAAAAGAAGAAATTAACCTTTCGAAAGTTAGTAAATTGAAATATTACGACATCAAACATTTAAACAAAAGAATTGCACTCTTCAAATAAAGAATTATGAATTAATAAAATAATTGTTTAACATAGTTTATAATTAAATAAAAAATGTACACACGGCCAGCTGTTGTTCTCCATTCAGAAAGACGGGCATGCGGTGATGCAGCCAACTCATAGTCTCATCAGCTTCCTTCGTGATGACAGAGTAGGAGTACAGGGTGCCGCAGTCCTCTCCCTCGCCCTCCCCCTCCCAGGCCCCATAGAGCCCCGCCATCAGGAGCAGGCGTGGGCCACTCCACCCGTTGTGCCGCCGTCGGGCCAGCGCCCAAGTAGATGAGTCCTCCATCTATACCAAGAAAGAGGACAAGTTAGTTGAATTAAGGAATATTATATTCATTATTGATGTTTGTGGAAGAGTTGGGACTCTTGTGCGGTATTAACATTTAAAAACAACTTTTAAATGTCAAAATGGCGCTGAATGGCCATTTGATGACAATGTTACGTTTGAATTTCGCAACAACTGCGGCTTAGTGTAAGACAAAAGGCTGTTTTTTCAGTTATCGATTGGCAATCCTAACGCCATTCGTACACGGAGGTACTTACAGGCGACTCAAATTTCATGCACGTAACAAACTCATGAATACCCGCCATGCTATTTTACTAGTGTTCGTACACATTGCTAAGCGCCGACCACGGGTTTGATGAGATTTGCCCGCTACCGACAGTACTGGTAGCACTACGCAAGTTGCATTCTTATCTAAGGCTACTAGTTTGACAGAAATGGCAAACTTGAATGGTATGTTAAATTTCTTCTGTAAGTGGAAAAAAATGTGTGTTTATACAACTATACGTTACTAGAATACAAAAGAAAGGATTTAGTTACAAAAGCATGGATTGACGTTGAAAAAAATAATATTTTTTTTATAAATACTAAGTGTCAATAACTGTACCAAATTTAAATAAGAATCCATTGAAATTCTGTAGAAAGACTGCAACTTTTATCATTCATTCTCATGCAGTTCCCTGGCGGCAATGAACGCCGTACAGTTAATATTTCTTTCGATATGTTGGTGAACCCAAAATCTTCTATGAGATCGCTTTTTATTCTTATAATAATAAAGATAAACAAGAATATTGTCTTCATCGCTAGTCATTGACCTTGTATTAATTCCACGGATGCACTCGACAAAAATTAATTTATTTAGGGTAGCGTCGTGTACGGAAACCAGCATAAAAGAGTAGTATATCTGTAGGCTACTTGTGGTGGCGTCACAATCACATAGTTTTTTTTTTTTTTACATTAGGTCCACACAGGAGGCCCTGAGGAAAATAATTTCCCTCAGGGCCTATGTCATCTTTGGAGATGCTGTGTGGAGGGTATTTTTAAGGAAAGGAAAGAGAGGAAGTTCTGGGAAGGAAAAAGGTATGAGGGTTGGGTAGGAATCTGGGGTTCAGTGTGTCTAGATCATTCGCCACCAAGACCTAGATAAACCTTACCCCATGAACCCGTGTTATGGGATAAATGTAAATGAGACTTGTTGAAAAGGTTGTTATTTGATGGTGTGTGCCAATGTCAGGCACTGTGGCCCGCAAATTAACTTTGACTTCCGTAATGGGAAGTCTTGGACGCCAAACCCTGACCAAAGTCAGAGTATGTCAATCTGCGGAGAGCACAAGTACTCCATCATCAGAGCATGGGTCATACATTGCTATGCCATCCCTGTAAAGGTTATTAGGTTTCTCTACAAATAAAACCAAGGTAGGTAAATAATATAGACACTGTATTGTGCTGTTAAAAAACATAATAATGATTATAACGGTAAGGACTCACCCCCGGGACCATAGTACTATTTACCCTATGCTAATTTAACTATAAAATGAGCACGGCGGAAGAACTGCTGGTGAAGAGAGGAGAGGCCCATCTCGCCTCCACGCGGTGACATCATCGCCTCGACATCCGTGGCATCCAGAAGATACGTCCTCTGTCTCGGTCGCCAAGTAGAAAGGGACCCTTGTATCCATCTGCATCCGGGAAGACCATGCAGGCTTCCAGCCGTTTTATAACGGAAGATTTATATGTGAGACTCGTATCATTTTAGCGGCACTTTGTTCGAGCACGGCGGCTCCCGTTTTAAATATAATCCCGACCGGAGATCACTCGCTGCGGATTAATTACTCGCGGCGTGTCGCCGTCTTACATAGAGCGATTCATTCGATTAATGCGGAATAGACTCTTCCACAAAACAAGCCGACCGGCACTATGTTTCGAGTTTCTTTCCGAAACTAAAAATCTCGCTTTACGCGCGGATGTTTACTAGGAAACTTTTAATTGATAACTTGGACATGATTCTACGCCCGTATGATAACAATCCAACCTCAGGATTCCATTATGCCATTTTAAAACTTAGAAATAATTGACCGTTGTTTTCGAAGCGAGTCGCACAATGTCGCTTCCAAAACCAGCGTGAGGAAACGGAAACGCCCCCAGGCTGCCCACGCTCGCGCCGAATAAAATCTACAAGTGCCGCCAACAGGATAGACTAACAATAAATAACGATAGTACCTAACTACTCGATAAATAAAATATGAAATAAAATAATAAAATAAAATCGCTTCATAACAATACCCCCCTTCCCAGAAAAATGTTTGCCCTCAAACAAAACTATCAAAAACCTCAACATGCCCTGAACTGGCTAGGTTGGTCCCGAGGAGTACCTAGTAAGAAAAACAACAAAAATAAAACAAACAGTAGATGTGAAACACATAATACAATTATCAGAGGTAGAGAAGAAAAAAAAATATATAAATAATAATCCTTATACAATAATCTTATGACGAATGAGTGCATCGCAATCCCAATCGCGCCTATCCAACGTGTAGGGACGGACAGTAGGCTCGCGATGCAACCATTCTCAACCTTAAAACTAGAAAACCCATTTAACTTAACAACAACTTCTTGTAAGATGATACGTGAATGGACAGCAAGCACCCCTTACCACAGAAAAAAACTGGGTGATTGCAATATTGTCTGTTTCCGAACACTGCCATTGACGTATAATCTGGAACAGAACACTTAAACTAACTTAAAAAATAAGTCTTAAAATTAAATACATACATTTTTATGAATAAATCACTCCTCCAAATACGACAAGTTAAATTCAATGCACTAGGCATCACTGTTCCGAAAAAAATCACTGAATTTAAAATTGCCTCTCGTAGGCCGAAAATATTTGATGGGTTCACCATCTACACTTCACTGACTCTACATCCTTTAGGATAAAAATACCAATCTTCTTTTGGAAGGATATTCCTAACTAACCTCCTATTCTGGTCCTTGGGTGTACAATACTTAACTAATCAACAATGATACCATGTTATTTTAATTTAAGTAGTATTAATAGTATACAACCATCGCATCGGATGGTGCCAATTTTAGAGAAAACAACCAACTTTTCAGAAGGTGTGGTTTGTTAATGATATATGCATCTATAATTTAGTGCAGTTATATAGGTATACATACGCCCAACTCTATAGAAGGCGTAAGCAGTAGGTAAAGAACAACTTTAAGGTTTTCACTGTAAACCGTTGTTCAACCACAGAGTATATAATAACAAAGTTATAAGTCTCTCAGGACAATAATAACAGTATACAACCAAAATCTTATACAAACAAAAAAAACCTACTTCCTATGTTGCTTTAAAATGTGGAATCGTTCACATCGTTCCACATTATAATTTCTGTAAAATCTTATAAATCTCTTAGAGAACAAATAGTGATACATAATAAAAAACAAGAACATAACCTAAAAAAAAGGTATGCCTGAAACACACCGAGATATAGTGCGGACATGTCCGTGTATTTCAGGATACAAAACTTATAACTAATAATCCTAGCTTATTCATCTGTTCAGTCGACGTCCAAATTTACGTCTGTTTTAGCGTTAATACTATCGATAAATTTATACTTATACATGCACATATGTATTTTTAAATATATATATTCTCAACTCGAGCATTGCCACTAGAGTTGAGGTTGTTATTGTAATGAAACAAACCACCCTCATCATCAATGTTACAAAACACCCCCGGGAAGTAAATAACCCATTTCCTTAGAAAAGAACCTAAGACAGGACTAATGACTGTCAGAACGCATGGAACTTCCATCTCGGTTGATCAGGCCGGATGAAGTTCCGTGCATTGAAAAAAAAATAATAGAAAAATGAATAATATAAAATTCGTTAAACCTAACAGTCCCTGAGAAAGATGGCCAGACTTTCTTAGGTACTGAAGTGCAGGGACTACATAGGTATGTTGTCCAATTTGACGATATCCTTTACGTGGAAGTCGCCGCACACTTTGCCATTCAAGTCTGCTAAAGTATAAACGAGGTCTGATTTTTTCACTACCACTACATTCTGCACGAAGCGTGGGGATAATTTTTGGGAGAAATAATTCAACGCATTTGATTGTACGAAGTTTCGTCTCCACACTATGTCACCAACGCGATAAGTGACGTTTTTCCTACGCAAATTGTAGTGGTTAGCCCCCTTTTTGTACGCCTTAAGTAGAGCATCAGAGACTTGCTCATAGACGTTTGCCAAACCTTGCAACTTTTGTGCATATATGGTAGGTGAAGCTTCCCTTTGAGCGTTGCTATCCCCCTCGTGAATAGGATTACGGTGCAAATCTCCATCAAGTATCTGCTCACGGCCGTGCATTAGAAAATACGGAGTAAAGTTTGTCGCGCAATTGACGGTGTTATTCATTGCAGACTGAACTTGTGGCAAAAATTTTGACCAGTTACGATGGTCTGATTCGACTAAAATCGATAAGGCAGTACCTAATGTCTGATTGTACCTCTCAACCACATTATTTTGTGGGGTGTAAAGAGAGTTGTAAAACGGTAAAGGAATATTGTAACTTTTAAGGAGTTCTTTGAACTCTTTCGAAATAAATTGAGGACCATTATCACAAACAATGGTCCTTGGTACACCATGTACCAGGAAAATGTTTTCCTCTAAGTTTTTCACAATGCTGCCCGCGGTGCCTTTGCGCAGCGGGAATAACCAAGTAAACTTGGAGAAAACATCTACACAAGATAAAATGATTGTATGTCCGGAGTAGCTACGAGGCAATGGACCCACTAGGTCTAAGGAAAGCATTTGCATAGGCCTGTTTACCTTCTTAGGGTTTGTAGAAAAACCGTTCGGTGGTGCCGTACTGATCTTATGCGCCTTACAAACAGTACATTGACCAATAAAATTTTTGACGTCTTTGTACATGCTAGGCCAGTAATACCTAAGTTGTAGCTTTTTATACGTTTTGAAGACTCCTGGGTGACAGGCGCGAACGGAGTCATGGGAGTCTGAAATAATATTTTTCCTATCCTCTTGAGGAATGACCCTTTTCCATGCGGTGTCCTCACATAAGTCCAATTGGGTTTTCGTGTGACGATACAACTCGTTGTCTTCAATTCGGAAATTTAAAAATCTTTGCGGAGAAATTTGGCAACCCTGCCATACATTTAGGAACCATTTGTCTGACGTAGAACGATAGTCTATTCCTGATATAAATGCAAGATCCTTACGAGAAAGGACGTCTGGTACAATATGTTGCGTTCCTTTACGATGAACGACGTCGAAAGTAAATTGAGAAAGTCGAGTACTCCAACGCGCTAGGCGACCACTTGGATTCGATAAGGACCCCAGCCATTTTAGACTAGAATGGTCTGTTACTACTGTGAAGTGCGCCCCTTCTATGTAAGGCCTAAAATGAGTAACGGAATCCAATACCGCCAGGAGTTCCCTTTCAGTGACACCATAGTTACGTTCGTGGTTATTAAGACAACGTGAGTAATAAGCAATCGGGTGTTCCGCACCGTCTACGGTTTGAATCAAAACCCCACCAATTCCTACCGAACTGGCGTCGCAGTGGATCGCGAAAGGTTGTGAGAAGTTGGGACAACTTAGCACTGGGGCACTTATAAGAGCTTGTTTTAAATCATTAAAAGCTTTTTCGGCTTCCGGTGTCCACTTGAAGTTGCTGACACCGTTTTTTGAACCAGTAAGCCTCGACAAAGGAGCTGCTATGCTTGAGAAGCCTTTAATAAAGCGTCTAAAGTAGCCGGAGAGGCCAAGGAAAGCCCGGATGCCTTTCGCATTTTTAGGCACCGGAAAGTCCTTTATGCTCTCTATCTTTACCGGATCTGTGCGCAGACCATGTGAATCTACAATGTATCCCAGGTATTTAAGTTCTGCCCTACAAAATTCTGATTTTTTTTGATTAATGGTAAGACCCGCGTCTCTCAATCTTTCGTACACGCGGTTTAAAAGTTTTAGATGTGAATCTAAATCCTCAGATATTAAAATTAAGTCGTCTAGATAGCAAAATGCGTTATCATCAAATTCTGGCCCAAAAAGGGCGTCTGCTAGTCTTTGGAGCTCGCTGGGTGCATTTTTCAACCCAAACGGCATTCTAGTAAATTCAAAAAGTCCGCGACCTGGAACGACAAACGCAGTTTTCTCGCACGAGTCTTTTTCTAGCGCTATCTGCCAAAAAGCTTTCGATAGGTCTATTGACGATACGTACCTTGCGCCTCCAAGTTTGTCAAGAATCCGCGCAATATAAGGCAAAGGATAACTGTCTCTGATGGTTACGTTATTTAATTTGCGGGAATCAAGGCAGAATCTCCCTGTACCATCCTTTTTTTGAACTATTAAAACTGGGCTAGACCATGGTGAACGAGACGGGCGTATTACCCCTAACTTAAGCATCTCGTCTACTTCGGCGTCAAGTTGACGTTGTCTTGCCGGAGACAGTGGGTAATAACGTTGTTTAATAGGCGGGCCTGTTGTGTGAATCTTATGTTTGACTAGATGAGTCAACCCCAGCCCTTTGTTTTCGTAAGAGATGGATTCAAATTTTTTGATAATGTCTGAAAGAGCTTTATTTTCTGTAGCTGTCAGAGATGAGGCAGGCCGAATTGCTCGTACCTCATTGATTTGTCTGTTATGTTGAGGTGCGCGACCCTCTGAGAACAGTTCCGGCGCGATCCGAAACTGTCTCCAAAAGTTCACGCCTAAAATGAAATTAGGAGTCAGCGATGGGATGACGTAAAAAAGAACCTCCTTTGTGGTTGAATTGTACGTCACCGGCAAAGTTAAGGAACCTATAACAGGTTGACAGGTACCGTCTGCTGTAGTAACCTTAAAATCTACTTTAACTAATTCTACCCCTAAATCTAAAAATATCTTATAACTATCTCCCCCTAAACAAGACACGGAAGCACCACTGTCCAACAGTGCTTTATAATTATTATTTAAGACATAAATGTCGGCATAAGGACGGTCATCCTCTATACTATCCTTCCTCTGCGGCAGTGCGTCCACTGTCTGAGACGGGCTAGAAAGGAATTGTTGTACTAGGCGGAGCCAACGCTTCCACTCCCTCTTTCTTTGTGCACAAGAAGGGGCGCGGTAAGATTGACTCTGTCCTAGTTTTTTGGATTCTTATTATGCTTCTCATACTTAATACTCCCAACTTGTGGTTTCTTGTTATCGCCATTTTTTTTCCAGCAATTTGCGATTAAATGACCCTTGGTCTTACAAAAGGTACAAAAAGTAGAATTAGGTTGATGTTTTGGAGGGCCCGATGCAACAAAATGGTTATTATTACTATTGTTTGTAGGTCTATAATCCCTATTAGTGTTGTTAAAATTATTATTATTGTTTGTAGGTCTATAATCCCTATTAGTGTTATTAAAATTATTATTATCGTTTGTTCAATACTCCTGCCTTCTTTCGTCATTTATATGTTAATGAAACGGTACTTCAAAAACAAACAAATAAAGATGAAAACAATTCTCGCGAGTACATTTATGTATAGTGCTAATAAAATTGGACGTGCGTAATTATGTAATTTAAACAAAACGACGTACGTAATTAGTTTAAATAAAACATATTCACAACTTGAGGCTGTCACAATCCACAATAATAGTGCATGCATTTGTTAATGTGCGAAATAAACAAAGTGCATACACGTCAGTCTTATTTAGCGTGCGATGTTCTCCAAATAAGTACTATAAATGTCAGTTTGACGTATGGAAAACATCCACACCAATTGATAGGTAGTAGATATTAATAACTTTAATATTTACCTAAGATGATATGCAAACCGAAATTTGATTATAAATCAAATTTAATTCAAGAACACCACAACTTAATAAAACATATACCATGCCTATCTATGCGGTATTGAATAATGCCAATTAACACGTTTATATAATAATTATTTATAAGGTACCTGCAATATTATTGCGCACAATATCTAACTACAAAGTCACGCCGGTAACAAGACCGGTGACTTGGAATAAAGTGATTTGTTGACATTTCAAATCACTGTGACTGCAATTATAGGTTATGACAGCGACCGTTTATTATCAACAAACGAAATTAACACCCCCACTGAACAGATGAATAATATTGTTTTACACAGACTACATATCAGGGCGAAGCAAACGTTTACAGGAATGGCATAACTCGAAACCATACCGCGTATGAGCGCCAAATTGTTATGGGATAAATGTAAATGAGACTTGTTGAAAAGGTTGTTATTTGATGGTGTGTGCCAATGTCAGGCACTGTGGCCCGCAAATTAACTTTGACTTCCGTAATGGGAAGTCTTGGACGCCAAACCCTGACCAAAGTCAGAGTATGTCAATCTGCGGAGAGCACAAGTACTCCATCATCAGAGCATGGGTCATACATTGCTATGCCATCCCTGTAAAGGTTATTAGGTTTCTCTACAAATAAAACCAAGGTAGGTAAATAATATAGACACTGTATTGTGCTGTTAAAAAACATAATAATGATTATAACGGTAAGGACTCACCCCCGGGACCATAGTACTATTTACCCTATGCTAATTTAACTATAAAATGAGCACGGCGGAAGAACTGCTGGTGAAGAGAGGAGAGGCCCATCTCGCCTCCACGCGGTGACATCATCGCCTCGACATCCGTGGCATCCAGAAGATACGTCCTCTGTCTCGGTCGCCAAGTAGAAAGGGACCCTTGTATCCATCTGCATCCGGGAAGACCATGCAGGCTTCCAGCCGTTTTATAACGGAAGATTTATATGTGAGACTCGTATCATTTTAGCGGCACTTTGTTCGAGCACGGCGGCTCCCGTTTTAAATATAATCCCGACCGGAGATCACTCGCTGCGGATTAATTACTCGCGGCGTGTCGCCGTCTTACATAGAGCGATTCATTCGATTAATGCGGAATAGACTCTTCCACAAAACAAGCCGACCGGCACTATGTTTCGAGTTTCTTTCCGAAACTAAAAATCTCGCTTTACGCGCGGATGTTTACTAGGAAACTTTTAATTGATAACTTGGACATGATTCTACGCCCGTATGATAACAATCCAACCTCAGGATTCCATTATGCCATTTTAAAACTTAGAAATAATTGACCGTTGTTTTCGAAGCGAGTCGCACAATGTCGCTTCCAAAACCAGCGTGAGGAAACGGAAACGCCCCCAGGCTGCCCACGCTCGCGCCGAATAAAATCTACAAGTGCCGCCAACAGGATAGACTAACAATAAATAACGATAGTACCTAACTACTCGATAAATAAAATAATAAAATAAAATCGCTTCATAACACCCGGGCACCCCTGCTAAGTCACCAAACGTAGCGAACCACTTGGGGTGACCTATGGCAGAGGTGTTGGTTATCCAATAAATGGTTCCCGGGGCGGCGGTACCCATTCCCGCCTCCCAAATTGAAATTTGGGAGGTAAGTATCGTAATTTTGGTAAGTATCTCCATGTACGAAGGACCTAAGTGTGTGTTGTTTGTGCAAACTGTAATATATATTACATAACCTTGACTCCTTCATCCTGACTATGGAAGATGTAGTAGGGCTGTTTGGAAGGGTTGGTAGTTTGCCACTCGTAAAATCCTTCTGCTAGAATCACACATCTGTTCCCGTCCCTCAAGGCACTTCCAAAGAGCTTAGACGATGTGATTCCTTCCAGTCTGCAGTTGTTGGTCGATAGGCCATGAGACTTGTAACTGCCCTGGAAATTATTACAAAAAACTTTCTTACAAATTACTTTTACCCACTTTTTAAAATTTATCCCACGCGCGTACATATTTATTGATTTTTATTTATTTATTTATTTATATAATACAAACATACAATACAAGATGATCCTTTGTCTGTCCAACTGGGAAGGATTCCCGTTTCAGGACAGACAAATTGTGTTTTAGTACATATTCTTACAATGGAAAGGAATGGCGATTCTGTCAAGACAAATTTTGAGAACATTAGTAGTTGCATTTGTAGTGACGGGATTGTTTCTTTTTCCTTGAAAGAATCGCCAAGATGTGATTATTTTACCAGGGTCATTTTGGATAACATTAGTAATTTCATACAGAACAGATGAATGGTTTCTTTCGGGAGATAACAAGTCTGAGATTCTTTCCAGGGCATTTTAGTTACGCCTTTCTCTGAAATTGGATGACATTAATTGGATAGCATTGTTGCATTCGAAACTGTTTGTGAATTACAGCTTCAGATGCACTTGGTAAAATGGACTGTAAATAATATGAACGAAAGTCTAAACGAAATGGTGTTTATTGGAATTGGGTGATGATTATATGTGCTGGGAACAATGGGATGCAAGGAGAAGGAAACCAATCACTTACCTCTAGACTCTAGGAGAACACGACACAACTCACAAATAAAGTTTGTTTAACTGCAATACCTCGAGGTACAACAACACAAATAAGTAAAACACAATATTGTTTACTTTTATATGGTCTTTTTTGTTAATAAACAATTTATCAATACGACAAATACCAAACTTGCTTCCAAACGTTTTCCTAGTTATTACTTCTCTGTGTGCTTCCGGAACAAAATGCCCTCCAATTTTCTGGTCATTGTTCCAAATTCAAAAATCCTTACAGCAAGGTGACGTGGTTAAGGTGATTGTCAAAAGGATTCATATTCTACTCTTTCGTAGATGGCGTATATTATTTTTACTTATAAACGCTTTTTATTGTGCCACTACATGATGGGCCACGCGTGGCCGATGGAATGGTTAACGCCCCCACACAACTGGCAACGTTCATTCGCTTTCCGATCCACAGCGGCGTTAGTTCTCAGTTCAACTTTTGACTTTATTCAGGATGGACGTTGATGCACGTTCCGCTGCGGCATTATTTATTTTCATGTTCCCTCTATCTGGAATGGCTAACGCATGGATGCGCATTGCGCATCCGTACAACGGCAGCGATTTGCTCTCCAATACTCCGATGGCGTTAGTTCAACTTATGACGTTATTCCGGACGGACGTTCAAGCCAGGGACAAACACAGCGTTAAAAGCGCCGGCGTTATTTGGCTTGACCTATTTTACCACATCGCTCGCCATACATTTACAATGGTTATCTATGGCGAGGGATATGCTGAAATAGGCCAAGCCAAATAACGCTAGCGCTTTTCACGCTGTGTGTGTCACTGGCTTTAAGCGTCTATCCAGAATATTGTAAATAGTAGAATGTTGCAAATGTTCATATCAATATTGTGCCAATTGGTTGCAGTCTTTTTTTTTGTAACGGTTCATTTGTTTTTTTTAATGGTTTTTGTATTTTGTGTAACGAATAACAATATTGGTTGTGCGTTTTGTAGCATTGCAGTAGAGCTGTTTAAAGTTTCGTTTCTGCTTTTTAGTATTTTTGAGATCAAGACATACAGTATAGTTTGATATTGATATTCCAAAATACAGGCTTTAATATTAAAAAAATCAATCAAATCAATTTTTTTGCAGACCCGAAATTGTTTTTCGGGACCGTCGATAAGTTTTTAGGTTTTTGATATATTAAATATATATATATATATATAACCCAAAATGCGAACCTATATTTTTTTAATAGGTTTTAGGTTCTTTTTTATATCGACACCTTGCATATACCAGCATATAAGTACCAAAAATCTACGCTATAAATAAATTAGTTTGATATCCATACCAACTTATAAGGTATTTTTGAAGTGGATTTTAGGTTTGTCGGAGGGACCAACTGTCGAGAAGACCAACTGTCGAGGGAGGGGGGGCAACTATCCGAGGGACCAAATGTCGAGGGACTAAGTGTAGGAGGGTCCAACTGTCGGAGGGACCAACTGTCGAAAAGACAAACTGTCAGGGGAAGGGGCAACTATTGGAGGGACCAAATGTCGGAGGGCCAAATGTCGGAGGGATTAAATATCAGAGGGACAAACTGTCGGAAAGTCGAACTGTCGGGAAGGGGCAACTATCGGAGGGACTAAACTTGGAGGGGCCAAATGTTGGAGGGGCCAAATATTGGAGGGTCTTAATGACGGTAGGACTAAAACTGTCCGAAAGACCAACTGTCGGGGGGGGGGGGGGGGGAGCAACTCTCGGAGGGACCAAATTTCGGTGGGCCAAATGTCGGAAGGGCCAAATGTTGGAAGGACTAAATGCCGGAGGGACCAACTGTTGGAGGAACTAAATCTCGGAGGGACAAACTGTCGGAAAGTCAAACTGCCGGGGGGGGGGGGGGAATTATTGGAGGGACTAAATTCGGAGGGGCCAAATGTCGGAGGGACTAAATTTCGGCGGGATCAACTGTCGGGAGCATCTATCGGGGATCAAATGTCAGGAGGTTAAGTGTCCGGTGATCAAGTGTTGGGGGATCAACTGTCGGGTCACCGGGAAGGAGATGGGAAAGGAGAGGGTTGGAAAGTGGCTTTGATTAATCAGTTAATTGAGTGATAACAAACAATAACATTGTATTTAATGTGCTCTTAAATCCCATTTTATACTAGTTGCTGTTTGACCCGGGTTTTTGACCGGGAAGTACTCGGCTATTCAGATCTAGTCACTAAACACGGCTAAAGCCATTTGGAGCAACGTTTCAATTTTAAATTGTGGTCTTACACCAGGGCGATACTGGAAGTATCTTCCACTCTGTAACGTGCCGCAAAAAATATACTATATATTATTTTTATTTAATTAATTGTGATTAAAAAGCATATAATTTTTTTTTATAGAGAAACTTCACAAGAGTCCCAACTGCTCCCCTCTGGAACCAGTGAGACTATGGCATCCCCAATCAGAGTATGGAGTATGAAGGGAAGGAGATGGGAAAGTGGAAGGTGGGAAAGTACATGGCTATTCAGATCTAGTCACTAAACACGGCAAAAGTTATTATTAAGCAACGTTTCAATTCTGAATGGTGGTCTTACACCAGGGCGATACTGAGAGTATCTTACACTCTGGAACGTGCCGCAAATATAACATATATTATTTTTATTAATTAATTGTGAAATAACACAAATTTGTTTGCTCTCACTCAATAAACTGATTAATCAAAGCCATTTTCCAACCCTCTCCTTTTCCATATGATCTCCCAACACTTGATCACCGGACACTTAACCTACTGATACTTGATCCCCGATAGATGCTCCTGACAGTTGGTCCCTCGGACATTTAGTCCCTCTGACATTTGGTCCCTCCGATTTTAGTCCCTCCGATAGTTGCCTTCCCTGACGGACTTTCGGAGAGTTTGTCCCTCCAACATTTAGTCCCTCCGACAGTTGCCCCCCCACCAACAGTTGGTCTATCCAACAGTTGGTCCCTCCTACATTTAGTCCCTCTGACATTTAGTCCCTTCAACATTAAGCCTCTCCCACATTTGGCCCTCTAACATTTGGTCCCTCTGATAGTTGCCTCCCCCCGACAGTTCGTCCCTACGACATTAAGTCACTCCGGCATTTAGTCCCTCCGATACTTGTCCCCCCCGACAGTTCGGCTTTCCGACAGTTTGTGGACATTTAGTCCCTTCGACATTTGGCACCTCCCACTTTAGTCCCTCCAAATGTCGGAGGGTCAGATGTCGGAGGGACTAAATGTCAGAGGGACAATTATCAGAGAGAGTAAAGACGGAGGTGCCAAATGTCAGAGGGACCAACTGCCGGGGGGACTAAATGTCTTAGGGACCGACAGTTGGATAGACCAATTGTCAGGGGGGCAACTATCAGAGGGACCAAATGTCAGAGGAACAATTTTTTATATAGTGAATACCTCACAAGAGTCCCAATTGCTCCCGTCTGGAGCCAGTGAGACTATGGCATCCATAATTGGGGTATGTTATGAGGCTGAAGGTAAGTGGGAAAGGGAAGGAGACGAGGAAGAGGAAGGTGGGGGTAGTACCTTGCTATTCAGATCTAGTCACTAAACACGGCTAAAGCCATTTCCAGCAACGTTTCAAACCTGAATGGTGGTCTTACACCAGGGCGATACTAAGAGTATCTCCCACTCTGTTGAGCTGTCGGGGGGGGGGGACACTATCGGAGGGACTAAAGTTAAAGGGGCCAAATGTCGAAGGGACCTAATGTCGGAGGTACAAACTGTCGGAAAGTCGAACTGTCGGAGGGTCCAACTGTCGGGGGGAGGCAACTATCATAGGGACCAAATGTAGAAGGGCTAAATGTCAGAGGTGACAAATGTTGAAGGGACTAAATGTAGGAGGGACTAAACGTAGGTGGAACCAACTGTTGGATAGACCAAATCTCGGTGGGGGGGGGGGGGCAACTATCGGAGGGGCCAAATGTCGGAAGGACTAAATGTTGGAGGGACAAACTGTCGGAAAGTCCATCTGTCAGGGAAGGCAACTATCAATAAATTTTATTTGATTAATAAATTTTATTGGATTAATTTGTGTTATTTCACAATTAATTAATAAAAATAATATATGTTATATTTGCGGCACATTCCAGAGTGGAAGATACTCTCAGTATCGCCCTGGTGTAAGACCACCATTCAGAATTGAAACGTTGCTTAATAATGGCTTTAGCCGTGTTTAGTGACTAGATCTGAATAGCCAGGTACTTTCCCACCTTCCTCTTCCCCATCTCCTTCCCTGCCCCACTTACCTTCAGCCTCACAACATACTCCAATTGGGGATGCCATAGTCTCACTGGCTTCAGAAGGGAGCAGTTGGGACTCTTGTGAGGTTTCTATATAAAAAAAAAATTTAAAAAAAATCGGAGGGACTAAAGTCGGAGGGACCAAATGTCGGAGGGACTAAATGTCGGAGGGACCAACTGTCGGGAACGTCTATGCTATTTAATATGCTTTTTAATCCCATTTTATGCTAGCTGCTGTTTCACCCGGGGTTTTGACATTGACATTCCTGACTATCATTTTAAGGCTTTGGACTCCCAATCCGAAGGTCGTGGGTTCGAGCACGGCGTGCGCAAATAAATTTTATTTGTGTTATTTCACAATTAATTAAAAAAATATATATATATTATATTTTTGCGGTACGTTCCAGAGTGGAAGATACTATCAGTATCGCCCTGGTGAAAGACCACCATTCAGAATTGAAAAGTTGCTTGAAATGGCTTTATCCGTGTTTATTGACTAGATCTGAATAGCCAGGTACTTCCCCACCTTCCTCTTTCCCATCACCTTTCCTTCACTCACTTTCAGCCTTACAACATACCCAAATTGGGATACCATAGTCTTACTGGCTCCAGACGAGATCAGTTGTGACTCTAGTGAGTCACTATGAAAATAAATAAAATATTTGTACCGATACGTAAACTTCTTTGAGAACTCCCACTTTTAAAATTGTCGTATATTTTTTATTAAAATATAATATTCTTAGATCTCGGTGTTGAAAATTTTTTTTTAATTTTTATAAACATTATTTATGTTTAGGCACCTACGGGGAATCCCAAAAATATACGGTTATATTTATGTAGAGTAAGAATAATATTTTCTGGCATAAGTAGGTAGGTATCTAACAAATTCTATACAGACGATTAATATGATTTAGGTTTAATCGTATCTTTGTATCGCCAGTGTTAAGTATCATAATAATTTTGTTTATGAATTGTTTTAATGGTTATTAAATAAATTTCATTGATTTAATTCATATAATCGCCATTTGAACATTGGGTTAACAAGAAAAAACATCGGTAATCATTTGAACATCAAACTCAAACAAGCTAGAACGTCTACTCCCGTTCACAGTCAAACAGGCACTGAGTAGTGGGGGTAGTGGGCCACTGTCCGGAAAACAACTCACCGAGGCCATCCCAGGCCATTCCGTCGCCATCCCATCGCCATCAGTGGCCCATCGCGTGGCCCATTGAATGGCCCACTCGGCCACTCCGTCGGCCACTCCACCATCCCAGGCCACGCCCTGCCATCCCACCGCCACTATGGGCAATCCCACGCCACTAACCCTACACACAGTGGCCCATCGAATGGCCCATCGAATGGCCCATCGGATGGCCCATCCGATGGGCCACTCGATGGGCCATCCGATGGGCCATCATGTAGTTTCAACATTACAAGTTATGCTTTGAAATATTAACCGCTTGGGCTCATAAGTTTGTTTTCACGACAATTTAACGTAGGTAGACATAGGAATGACGTATGCCCCGTACCTGAGTTATTAAGAAAAATTTATTGTTCACGCAGGTACACAAGCAATCTTTATATTAACAAATAGTTTTGTCAATTAAAAAACTCAAATCTTTCAAGAAAGGCTAACAAATACAATATTTCATCGGTGATTCAATCCAAACTGGCAGTCACTTATCGTAATATTTTTCAATAATAAAAAAAAACTGTGAAAATACCCTACTATTGGCGATGAAAAAAAATATCATCACACAGCAAAACCACATCTACTTTTTTACTCCAAAAATGCTCAGGATTTGCTGGTTAAAATCCTTTGGGTACATGCTGTTAGATCCTTCATATATACTCAATTTTTGGGAGGGGCATCATTATTTAAATTATATTAATCTGGCTATAAGTAAATCTGGCTTCCAAGAAACTGGGCTTCTGTACGGAGGGCTAGCAGATTCTTCAATAGTGACCAACTGCTAACCCAAAACAATTCTCAAGTACACCCAACAAGTGAATTTGAGAGCTACCTCTGGCCTGGAGCCCCAAAATACTTGATAAACTTAATTGATTCTGTGCTAAGGAGGTTCTGTGGGGTCCGTCTAACAATCTGTTGTTAACAGACTAATTACCATCCCTTAGACGATGTGCACGGATGCAGTGTAGGCATGCTGAATCTGTTCAACAGACGATGACGGTGACAAATCCCGGTGCACCTGTGCACATGCGTGAAACTTGATGGACATGAGCGGAACACCCTTTCACAGCCGATGTTGGCTTTAAGAAAACGGGTCGTTTCTTCCACTCGTTTTTGTGTAAGTCGACTAGTATGTAGAACAAGCTACCAGCATCTGTTTTTCCTCCTTCATATAATCCGGGCCTCTTCAGGATCGTCATTAATAAATCCCTTCCTACAGCCCATATCATTACATCTACATAGACAATTGGTTTTACCTTGTGCCACGGAGGAACCATTCCCCACATCATTGGTTTAATTATTTGTTCATCATTTTCTCCAGCCCCAAAGTTCCCGGCGGACACAATGACTGGAGTCACATCGGTGGGCGCAATATTATAGCTAGGAATGTAATCCTTGCCAAAGTTATACTCTTCGACCAAATCTGGCTTTAGGAAATTAACCTCACTAGCTCTTTTATATGCGCAAGCACACTGGATATCTGTAGCACGCAAAGATCTATAACATTAAATCAATTTTGAGACATTAAAAAGCGCACTTAAAGTGAAATAAAACAAAACTGCGCTCTGCAAAGGTTACGTTATTATTTATTTAAAAAAATGTTACACTGTCCATTGTATTGTGAAGCAAATAAATATTGTAAGATAACCTAAATTAAACTTACAATCCTGTGCGGCCGCACATGTTTAAATATCAGAAAACTGATTTAAGCTTATAATAATATTATGTTTATAAAAAAGTTTACGGAATCAACACAACTGACGTTTCTCGATTTTCTTTTAAAAATGGCGGGGAAAATGGCTGATAGAGATGATCGATATTCCTATCTCGGTTACAAGGAACCGGTTCATTTACTGTCACTGGAACCGTCAATATTCTTTGTGGAACCGGTAATTTTTGTAGCTGGTTCCTTTTGGAATATATCGAACTGCTGATAAATTGCCGTGGCCGGCATGGGCCGGCCGTTGCCAGTTACCAGCTGACTGCTCTTCGTCTATGGTTAAACAAGCTTTTTGACCAATCAAGACATAGGGTCTAAACACGTAGAACGCGGGTAAAGCAGTCGGCGCATGGGCAGCCGACGGCCGACAAGAATGTTTGTATGTAAACGTACTAAAGCGCACACAGTGAAGCCAGATTCAGATGTCCGCAACTCGGTACAAAATACCGCCGGCGCGCTCGGGCGCTGTGCGCGGGTAGTCCGAAAGCCGAAACACGCTTTCTACGTGTTTAGACCCATAGGGTCTAAACACGTAGAAAGCGTGTTTCGGCTTTCGGACTACCCGCGCACAGCGCCCGAGCGCGCAATGAATAGAAACCAGCCGGTTTTAGTTTGGTTTGTCGGTTGTGTAGAGATGGTCTATATTCCTATCTCGGTTACATGGAACCGGTTCCTTCGCTGTTAATGGAACCGTAGTTATTTTTCTCATGGGATCAGTTCTTTGTGGAATATTTGTAGAAAATGAAAAACACTTTTTTTTAAATTTCACGAACCGGCTCAATTACTCATACAATTACTTTAGTCACCCTGCCATGTTTCCTTTTAGTTTGAAGAACTGGTTCCAAAAGCGTTCCAGGTTCCAAGAACCTGTTCCACATCGGAATCTGGTAACTGGAGCCGCAGTGATAACCTATTTCAGGTACCAACCATCTCTAATTTCGGGACTTCAAACTACGTCACGAAAAGTGCCTGTATGAGCTAAGGGGACATACATTAATTACGTGAGCTGTTTTTTAGAAAAACCTCCCCCCCCTTGGTGAGATTTAGTGGGACCCCCCCCCCTCACGTGAGATTTTTTTCTTATTCTCGAAATAAACGTTTTTCCAAAACAGCCATTTTTTCAGCGGGCAAAATGGGACACTGCAAAAGAAGTGAAACAATATAATTTTTTTTTATTGTCTCTATAATAATATATACTCTTTTAAAGTTGACATGAGATTTTTATTGACCCCCTCTAGATATAATGAGATTTTCCTGGATCCCCCCATGTTTTGCTCACGTAATTAATGTATGCCCCCTAACCTTGTTAAAAAAAAAATTCCACGAACCTTGGGTTGGGATCGGTTTATTTATGCTTGGCTTCATGGGATCGTCCAATCGCTCAATAATACATTTTCTAAAGAACCGGTTATTTTGAAAACGGATATAAAAAACAAATAAAATGATCTAGGAATAAAAATTTTCCCATTTTTTTTAATGCAAACTGAAAGCGAGGGATTCTCTTTCTTACACTCTTTTAAGTATGAATTCATATCTTCTCTTTCATAGACGCTTTAACATATTGACCCTTTGGAATAACAAGGTTCCATCTGTTGCGGAAACGTCACGCGATTATGGAATCTATGGTAAGATACCTTAGAGTTCATTATCGCATGACGTTAAAGCAACAGATGGAACCTTGTTATTCCAAAGGGTCGATATTAAGATGAATTAATTGTTTGTGCCATACATACGCAAAATGAATATGAATAAATAGTTTTGCCCATAAACAAACTCAAATCTGTCAAGAAAGGCTAACAAATACAATATTGTATTGGTGATTCAATCGAATATTGCATTTGTTAGCCTTTTTCGAAAGATTTGAGTTTTTTAACCGTTTGGGCACATAAGCTTGTTTTCACGACAATTTAACGTAGGTAGACATAGGAATGACGTATGCCCCGGACCTGAGTTATTAAGGACAAAACTATTTATTCATATTTATTTTGCGTATGTACGGGCACAAACAATTAATTCATCTTAATATTTTAAAGCATAAGTTGTGAAAAGCGTTTTTCTATAAAATAATTAAACGTGGGCCATCTACGAAAGAGAAGATTATGAATTCTTCATGAATTAAGCCACATCACCTTAATCACATTTCTTACCGAAATAGAAAATGAGATAGCATAACTTTTATGAGACCGTTTCAGGCTGGGAGATATATCTCCCAAAAAGACTCCACGGTTGTTTGTTTTCTGTGAAGAATATCTCCCTGAATTGCCCAAGGGGTTAATAAAGTAAAAAAAAAATTGTAGTTTTATCAGTTATATCTTTAATGATTCACCAACATCAAAGAGACACACATTTTATTATGTACATAATATTTTATTACTAATTCTATATAAATCTAAATCACTAATAAAATCCTCGCTCCTAAAATAAAACATAATCTGAAAAGATTCAATTTTCTTAATATTATTTTGGGAAACACATTTTAAATGCCTCTTAAAAATGGTACTTAATTGCCGCAAACAAGGTCTGGCTATAAAGAAACGTAACATATATAATATAAAACATAATTTACATTTTTAACCTAGCTTATCCATTTTTACATATGTATAAATTGAGGAGCTGGATTCAATAACAACTTAAGAGGTAATATCCAGCAAACCATTATTCCGTTTTTGTTAACAGCGCTACGCGCAGATGTTTTCCCAACCATGAAGCCAAACGGTATAAGTTTTAAATTTATTACAAAAAATGTTGTCATTGAGAGCGGCGCGAACACACAACCTCGCACTGCCGCGTCTCAGCGGCTAATGAATCGCGAGAATTTATGTCTCGAACTGCCATAAAAATGATCAAATGGTAGATGGTAAACGAATGAAAATTATATACTTCTTAATAACTCAGGTCCGGACATACGTCATTCCTATGTCTACCTACGTTAAATTGTTGTGAAAACAAGCTTATGTGCCCAAGCGGTTAAAATAAATTTTTGATAATTTATAATTTTTCAATAATGTCTAAACAAAATAAGTGTGTAAAAAAAATCTGAAATATTTTAGTTTGTAAGACCTTAAATAAATAGAAAAACTGAAGTATTTTCGTCACAAAACACATTCTCAGATTTATTTTTTAATGATTTTAATTTAACTAAAATTAAAATTCTGAAAACTGTGTTCACTAGATTATATATTGATTGATTGTTGTATGATTATATGATTTGAAATTTGTGTTGTTGTTTAATAGAATTATGGTTTGAAAATTGAACAAATCTGCCAACGAACAACGGTATAACCTTAGTATATTATAAATACACTTAGTTTTTCAAAATTTTAAAACTGCATGTACCAGATAAAATAACAATCTTTCAAAATCAATTTATGGTTTTTTGTAAAAAAGAGTCAATACGTCTAGAATTTGATTTAAAAAGGACTAATTTCCGGTATTCTCTAGTAAAAACACTCTTAAACGCGCACAAGCTATTTTGGCTCCCATGATCTTTTTGGTATCTCCAATCCCTTCGTTATCTGCTCTTTAAATATTACATATATATATATATATCGTATACAGACGGAGCTACATATAAAAGTTTTAACATTAATAACAAGTTACTACAATTTTCATCATAGGTTGTTATTGCATCCAGCTCCTTAATTGGCATACTTATATCTGCAGGCAGCCAAAAGAGGGACTAACGGTTTTAAACAACTTTTTAAATCCAATTAAGTCCATTCTGTTTTCACATTATCTTTTTTTTACACAGTTTTGAAATAACGCAGACCGCAAAGCATACACAGTTATAATTATATTTGTATGACACATTTATAATCACATCAATTTTTTATTTACAAAGATGAAAAATAACATCTATCAAAAAATGTGAATCATTACATCTTTACAATAATTATGAAATATCTAATGTTCAGTCAATTAGTCAGAGTTCTCCGAAAAATCTAAATTTGAGTTCAGTATATATTTATATGTAAAAGGGTATATTATTACAGGTATAGTATACTCTATCTGGTACAATATTCAGATTACTCAAATACCACCAAATCAATTTTAATCATTAAACAAAATGTTAATGTTTTATGGGTCACTGGTACTATATTTCAAAATGTCATACTAATGTACCGGACTGTTACGCTTCCCGGTGTTATTTTAAAGCATATTTAATATGTAAAACACAGACACACATAGACATGTCATAGGCGTGGTCGAGCAGTAAAGCACCCGACTCCCAATCCGAAGGTCGCGGGTTCGAACCCGGCGTGCGCAAATAAATTTTATTTGATTAATTTGTGTCATTTCACAACTAATTAATTATAAATAATATATAGTATGTTTGCGGCACGTTCCAGAGTGGAAGATACTCTTGGTATCGTCCTGGTGTAAAACCACCATTCAGAATTGAAACGTTGCTTGAAATGGCTTTAGCCGTGTCTGGTGAGCAGATCTGAATAGCCAAGTACTTCCCCATCTTCCTCTTCCCCTCCGCACTACCTTCAGCCTCACAACATACCCCAATTGGGGATGCCATAGTCTCACTGGCTCCAGACGGGAGCAGTTGGGACTATTGTGCAGTATTCAAATTTAAAAAAAAAAAATGGTTTATGGTAAGCATTTGAATACTGCTTTCCAAATTATCTAAAAAATTGGTATTTGGAGATGTCCAACTAATCAACGAACGATAAGTACAATTAAATAACATCCATTTTTAGTTTGTGTAAATCTGTAGTGTAGTTGTATAGGCATATTTCAGTAGGGTTCTTACCTTCTTGTGTCAATAATGTAAGTAACGTCATTGTAAAAAAAATTGTCAATCTGATTACGGTAATAATTATTATACTATCGAAGTCACAATTCACAAACACAAATGACAAAATAACTTGGTTCGGTGAATAAAGATCGATCAGTAAAAGAATGAACTTGGTCAAGTGGCGATCGTGCGCGTGTGTGGTGTGGCACGATTTAGCATGAAAACATACAAAGGTTTCGTTTTTCGCATTTCTTTTTTTTGAACCCTCTAAACCTCCATTCTGTTTAGAATGGATAATAATGTGCTATTATTCTCCATATAAAAACAGCATTAACAGCTTGGGCACATAAGCTTGTTTTCACGACAATTTAACGTAGGTAGACATAGGAATGACGTATGCCCTGTACCTGAGTTATTAAGTGTGTATGCAGCGATGTCACCATAGACATTCAAATTGATAGACCAGCCAATCAGGGAAAGGGGAACAAACCAAGTTGCGCAGAGCGGGTAGGCAGCGTAACCGTCTCCCTTTCCGGGATTCTTTATAGTATTTTTTCAGAGTCGAAATATTTCCATTTTTCAATAAAATCCAAATAAATGGAATATTTCTGAATGTATCCGAAAATTAAAAACTGTTTTGGAAAAGTGATGAAATAAGCTTTCAAATTTTATAATTCAAAATAAACATATAATTTTTTAAATATTCCAATTTTGCACGCAAAAATAAAAAAGGTTTAAAAATGGGTGACTTTACAGTTTTTCTAAATATGAAAATGATAATGAAAAAAAAAAAACACATACATATTTTATTAGACAAATGTATTATAAACGTTCTTATGACCTCACTTTTTTATCATTTTATGTAAAAAATGATTAATAAAAAATTCTTAAAGATCAATTCTTTTTTTCAAATTGCCGTCAGAAACTTTGGATTCATAAAAGTGTACATTTTATTTATTTTCCAAAACCACAGTTTGCTTTTTTGCCAAAATATGGCAAATATTCTCTAGATTCTTGAAAATGTTTTAAAGTTAACGATGTAATAATATATATTTTTTATAAATTCTACGAATATGTGATAATAGACAAAAGATAGGTGAATTTATCGGCTATATAGAACTATAATCAGTTTGTACGTCTCCATATTCAAATTCGGAGGTATGATTTGTGGGCGGAAAAATTTCCTTTAGTAATCGGAGAAAAAGTTTTAAATTGCTCGGTCGCTCCAGTGGTTATGGGGTTAATAAAGGAATCTGACAGTGTACAGGCAACTCGCATTGTAATAATCACTATTTAGTCCTCGAAAATAAAATCTGCTTACGAATTACTAGTCCTTTTTACACAGGTGCATAAATTGCTGCTGCGTAAAAAACTGAACTAAAAAATCTTTAATCGGATAGATTAAAGTTCAGGCTTATTTCCAAAATGTAATATATTGTTACACTATTCAGTTAGACACCTTTACAAATGTATTGTAATTTTGCCATTTTACTTATAGCTACCACTGTAGATCTATGTTAAGGTTAAAAATGAAAGTTCAGATCCTGCGCAGAAAAGTTTAAAGACTGTTGCCTTACTTGAGCAAACTTTACATTTATGCACAGTCTGCTTATTTCAAACATTCGACAGATGTCATAGTTTATTCAGAGCACTCGAACCCTCCTGGTGCCAAAAATATGGTCACTTGCTTTGCCTCCAGCTCGTCGAAATGATACCCAGATTATATGTTAGGGCAAGTCTATATATTTGGATGTCTATGGATGTCACTAAGTGCGCAGATAAGTATGTCGATCTGTACATGAAAACATGAAAGCAAAATCAATCAATTATTTATATCAGCAGTATTTATAAGACCATTCTTAGACCCCCATCGAGTCGTATGACCTCCCCATTGAGAAGAGGGTTTTCTATGATTGTGGTCACCATTTGGGCAAATTCAGACGGACGACCCAACCTCTGGGGCGACAGCGTCATCCGGGCAAAGAATTGGAGGACCTTGGGTGGCATGTAGCCGAGAATTGGTGTATCGAACAGACCTGCAAAATAAAATAAATTATATTCAAAATAACTGGGTTCATTTTGAATAAGGCATTCCAACAAAAAATATTACTTCAAAAAAATATATATTAGGGGTGTTACGGATATTCGCATCCGCATTCGCAATTTATTAATCATTAATTATTCGCATTAATTCAGACATCTGCATCCGCATCAACTAATGCGAAGCTTTTACGGATGCGGATTCATATCTGCAACAAGTAACGACATGTAAAGAAAGTGGGCGGTGCCAGAGTGGCGCGTGCCTCGCACATGTTTGCTAGTAGCTATCTTCGTTGACACTAACACAAAGCTTGTTCGCTAACTGGACCAATAGGAATGCTCGTCACATTGGTGACAAGATCCTACAGGTTTTGTTTGTTTTGTTTTAGTTATCGATGTGATTCCCATTGTGAATCAATTACAGTGTTTGTTCACTGTGTTTATCCAAGTTTTTTGCGTGGTTGATGAATATTTCAATGTAAATATTAAGTGAAAAAGTAAATAAAAATGCCGCCACTAATAAAAAACAGTATCTGGTATTATTATTATACAGTATTATTTTGTATTACCATTTATTAAATATAATTCACCAATTTTTAAATTTAATTTTTAAACAATTTTTTTCATTATAAAGTTTTAGACTTAAAATTCTAATAAGCATGATTAAAAACTGATTTAGTTTTGTTCTCAAAATATGATTAAATAAAACATATTAAAATTAAATCGTTTTCATGTATTGTACTTAAATTTAAAATATCTTTAAAAAATCCTGAACTCCACATCCGCGGATGTGAACCTCTAATAATCCGCATCCGCGGATGTCAAAATATTTGCATCCGCAACAACCCAGATATATATATAAATCCGTGTTCCACGTTCATGCTGCGAAACTAAAGGGTGATTGATTGATTCATGAAAAACTAAGCAAAAAATGTAGATTTTTTTTTTTCATTGGTGTCTAAATTATATAGATATGATAAATTTATTATTTTTGTATGGTTTACAAAGCGTTCCTACAAACACAACTTTAAAATTATTATTTCTTCCCACTCGGTCAACTGTTCTATTTAAGATTTGAAATGTGAGGGTGGCCATTTTGTTATCCCAACATGTGCATTACTCGCAAAATTAAAGCTATGATAACTAGATAATTTTAATAACATTTTTTGAGAATTGCTTTGTTAAAAGTTTTTTTCAAGTTCCCTCAAAATATCACAGGGTGAGCTTGGAATACGGTGGATAATAAATGTACACAACACATTGGCGACAGAATACTCTGAAGGTATTTTTTTTTTTTACATTAGCTCCACACAGGAAGTCCTGAGGAAAAAATTCCCTCAGGTCCTATGTCTTCTTTGGGGATGGTGAGGGGAGGGTCTTTTTAGAGAAAGGAAAGAGAGGAAGTTCTGGGAAGGAAAAATGTATGAGGTGGGTAGGAATCTGTGAGTCAATGAGTGTAGGAGTGACGGATGTATAAATCCATCCTTCCCACTGCGGTGCAATGCGATGGGTTGAGAGAGTCCGGATGGAGAAGTCTAGGTTAGGTCTCCCTCAACCTGTCTCTCCCGATCCAGTTCGCTACGAAGTAAGTGGGCAAATGCATTTGCCGTCAAGACCTAGACAAACCTCGCCACATGAACCCGGGCATCCCTACTATATCACCAAACATAGCGAACCATTTTGGGTGGCATATAGCAGTCTTGGTTATATATATTTTTATCCAATAAAATAAGTTCCCAAGGCAGCGGTACCCACGAAAATGTTCAAAAAATTTCACAGATAAATATGTTGACAAGTCAAAATGACAGTAGGTATAGAATAACTTTAGGAGCCTCTTTTTTAAGGTACAAAAGCCCACATGAAGAAAGTATAGTTTTACCTTGCCAACAGGCAAGGCTGCATTCATCGGATAAAATTTTATACTAGGGTTATGAGCTGAGGGTTAAATTACATTCAAGTTAGTGTTTTTTACTGTATTGTCCTTGAATGGCACGTAGTTTCAGTTGTATTTGATAGATGTCGGTAGGACTTAAGCTTACGTCAGGTTACGACAGATATCGGGCCATTCGATTCGTCTGGCGAGAACTCCTGCTCAATGAGAATTTATGCTTTCAGATTAAATTCCTAGACAATTACAGCAGGTAATAAGATGCATATATATTGTAAACACATGAATATTATTAATAAATCAGTTTTGTACAAGGACGTATTATTCCTGAAGAGCCCCAACACAACAATTACTTGTTTGCCTGTGGATAAGGCAAACGCTACAGTTTTTTAAAAGGTAGGAATGATTTTAAAGTATTATAAAAAAATATTCTACTTTAATTAGTTGTCTTTGACGTGTATTTCCCACAGCAAACTAAAGATATTTCGTAAAGTTAAATCTCACCGGGAGCAATGGCCATCACCCGTATGCCCTGTCCGGCCAGGTCCCTGGCAAGAGGCAGCGTCATGCCGGCCACGGCCGCCTTGGACGCGGCGTACCCGGCCTGGCCCGACTGGCCGTCGTACGCCGACGCGCAGGACGTGTTCACTATCACACCACGTTGCCCGTCCTCGTTGGGCTCGTTCTCGCCAATCAGCCCGGCCGCCAGGCGCACTGTGTTGAATGTGCCTACTACGTTTACCTGGAAGATACAACTTACTTTAATAATATCATGGTTGACAATGTTTATCTACAACAGTGGTCAAATTTGAAAAACACCAGTGAGACCACAACAGCGGTCAAATTTGAGAAAACACCAGTGAGACCACAAATTTGAGAAAACACCAGTGAGACCACAACAGTGGTCAAATTTGAGAAATTGATGTTTTTAAAACTTGGGGGGCCGGATGAAAAATAAATTCATATTCCGGTTAGAATACAAATAAAATATAAACTTCTTGAAAGCCACCATAGGAAAAATATATTTTTTCAATAAGACGTAAAATATTTGACATTTCTCACCTTTCTTACGAACTCAATTTTTATAACATTTCTTTTGTACATTATATATTATATATATTACAAAAATTCCATCAAAATAATGTAAATAAAACGATCTTCCAATCAATTAAAATGGATTTATATAAAAAAACAATGAAAAAATCTATTTTTACTTCGAATACGACTCCGTTCATAATATCAAGCGGCGGCCATTTTGTCGGCCATCTTTGATGCCCGGGCGTCATCATGAATTAATTTGAATTATTCGGAGAGGCTAGACGCTATCCAGTATTTCGTTACGTCAAGAACGAGAATGGCCCAAGCGATTCTGACCTTGTTCTTCATACAATTTCTTTACACATAAGGGACAAAATCGCTTCGAAAATCCGGACCCGCCGGGGGGACTGCGGCTTGCGACGGGTTAATTTATATATGCATGTTGAAATATGTCATATTTTGTCGCAAGTTTTGCAGTTTAGGGTCGTTTTAAATTATATTCTTTAAAACAGACACCACTTTATGGCAAATTAGACATTAGTATTTCACAGAAGTCAACGTTCACAAAAGAGATGTCATTGTTTTTCACAAAAAATAACGAATTGACCACTGCTTATTAAATACGCGACACTCGGCGTCTAGTTTAATTTTCTTTGACATAATTATATTAGGGCATTATAATTGAATGAATTTCAATCGAAATTTTAGAAACAACCTCAATTAGGGCAATCACCGCTAAACACTTTTACTATTCCACTACGAGCTATCATGCCAAACAAGCGATGTGTGCACTGAATATTTTCGATTCGGTCTCTGTTTTGCCTGAACTACCTTTTTTATCTTTCCTGAACTACGTTTTTAGAATTTCAACAAATTTAATGGAAATTTCCAGGTAATTTCCGAGTAACGAACATCTGGTTGCCTTCAAAACCGATTTCTCCGAAAACTATGATCATTTATTAATTATTTATTTACGCCCTGGTGGGCTTTTACATGAAATTATTACAAATTGAATTACAGTAATTTATAATATATGATGCAATGTAAGCCTAAGATAGTAAGTAGAAGAAAGTACATATAACATTAAAAAAAGTAAGTGGGTGTACAATATTAATTGTGTGTTATCTCAATTACCCATTTTTTTTTACTTTTGGTCCACTAAAAATATTACATAATCAAATTCCGATTGATTAATTGAAATGTGGCTGCCATGAATTCACAACCAAATAATTAAATTCTGTAAAAGTAAAATATCCCATAAGAATTATTTATACGCAGAAATCGGAATTTTTTGGAGGGCCGGATAAAAATCTTTGGGAAGCCGGATCTGGTGACCACTGATCTGCACGATAATAAATAATTACCTTAATATTTTATTTTATTTATTTATTTGCGTTATAAACAGTCTATACATTTATATATGACAGTGAATAAGTATGTTTATGTCATAGACCAATAAAATAACGACTTTTAGATGCAGGACCATAATAAATAAAAAAATATGCAACAATATACCTAATACAAACAATTCTGATTAAGTGCATCTTCAATTTACAAAGTGTTTTATGATATACCTACATATTTCTAAGGTTTACACTAAAATTTTATTGGATATCAATAATATCTTTGAGGAAAAGATTTCATTAAAATACAAACTACTAAAAGTAAAAGAGAAAATGTGAGGAATTGATAAAAAAAGAAACCAATGAAATCAAGTTTTTGGTTAAACATACGGCATTCGATGGAATGTCATTTTTTATGAATGTTGTGAATTTAGCAAGGTTCGTGTTAAACACATCGATGTTTGGGCATAATCTATTAAATGTGCTACAGCTTCTTCTTATAAATACATTTTCAAGGTAATTCGTTTTGCTCTTAGGAATATAAAATGTATCCATAGATCGAGTAACTCTTTTTGGACATCTAAGATGAATACTTTGTAGTAAGTATGGGCTGTCAATATAGTTATGAATTATCTTATAGAGCATTAAAAGGTCTCTGATATCTCGGCGTTGATCAAGAGATTTAAGGTTTATGGGGACATAGTTTACATAATTTTGTACGTGAAAAGAGACATATTTGATATGGTTAAGAATTAGACAGAAAAAGAAACCATGAGAAAATTTATGAGTTTAATATACAGGGTGTAACAGGACGTACCCGAGGCATTTTAACCAGCGATTCCTGAGCATATTTGGAGTTAAAAATGTTGATGTCATTTTGCCGTCCGATGACATTTTTTTTTCTAATAAAAAAATTAAAATATTTTTCCACCACGCGTCGCAACTGAGTTTGTTAGCAGAGAAGCACGTTTATATTCTAGCGTGTCTTGATAAGCCTTGTGTCTCATCCTAGCAACATGTCGCATGCACGAAACGACGCGTGAATCGCTCAAACCTATCGCAAAGGGGTATTTCCCATAGCGATGGGAGCAGTAGCTACATGATCGAAAAATATTTTTTTGCGGATCTGTGGGAAAATTAAAATTGATTTGAGGATCCCTGAACAACGTCAGGGGGTCCACCTACGGTTAACATAAAATACGTATATGTAACCCCTCCCACCTTTACGTTACTTTCTATTATTCATTTATGTAGTTTTTGACTATGAAAAGGGGTCCGTGGGCCTAAAGAGTTTGGGAACAACTGATCTAAAGGGTGTTAGAAAGAGAAAATATCTCGCTTTAAATTTAAGTCTAAAAGTTAACTGCAAAATAATTAAAATGTACTCCTTTATGAATCCAAAGTTACCAACTGCAAATTGAAAAAATATATACAGTACAATCTCACTAATCCGGCACTTCACTAGACCATCCAATAATCCGGCACCCTCCGCCCGCGCCTCCCTCGCCCCTCTACGCCCAATTTTTTTATTATTTTTTTACTTCAATAGCAAAGTTTGTTCATATGTAGGTATAAAGTATAATATAAGTATAATTTTTTTGCCTTTTTTCGCAGTCCTCTTTACTAGGGTTTCCTGTTCTGAGGCGGCCTGTAGTTTTTTAAAACTTTTGTATTTAGTAATAATTAATGATATGCGCTCCATCGCCACGTCGCCGTCTAGCAGTCTAACCTCAACACTTATCTCATGTGCACGTACGTACGTATTTGCCTGTTGTTTTGAAGTGAGAATAGTGTGTAATTAAAAATGTCAATTAAACGGAAACGCAAGACACTAGATTTGAAAGATAAAATGGACATTTTCAAGAAGTCAAAAGCAGACCTCAATTAAGGAGTATTTTAAAACTATGTAATAATGAGATATGTTACAGTTACAATAAAACCTGTCAAACAAGAACACAAATATATACATACATTACATTCATTTTATTCTCTTTATGAAATGCTTTGTTTTATTTATTATGATTTTTTCTTTGTATAATCCAATAATCCGAACATTCCAATAATCCGGCACCCTCTGGTTTTTAATAGTGCCGGATTAGTGAGATTGTACTGTATTTTTACATGAAACAACAAAAAAGTGAATTGACGATAACGTTTAGAAAAAATTTGCCTAATAAACCACGTATAGGTTATTTTTCATTACAGAAATTTTAAATAGAAAAACTGTAAGGTCAGCAATTTTTAAACTTTATTATGTTTGCAATTTTTATATTTAAAAAATATATGTTTATTTTGAATTGTAAAATTTTAAAGCGTATTTCATCACCTTTTTTTAGTTTTTGGATACATTCAGAAATATTCCATTTATTTGGATTTTATTGCAAAATGGAAATATTTTCCCTCTGATGATACAGTTGAGATGATACAGTTGAGGCCTGAGAATTAACAGTAGACTTTAGAACATTTCACTAGCCGTTCTAGTAGCTCTGTGTAACGGATCTACCAGCGGCTACCTAATGTAGCAATCACTCGCCATAGCAGTGACAAAATCGCCCCATGTGACACAAGCTTCAGTTTGCAATATATCTATCAGAAATATGTGTATCTTTTAAGTAAATTGGTTGTGGTGCCAACTGAGCAAATTGAATTTAAAATATGACAATAATATTATATTAACATTTGTGCACTTACATATTGCCATTTTTGTGACAAATCACTTTACGGTCGCTGAGACAATGTTCTATTTATTTTTATAGGAAGCAGTGACATTTGCAATACTCACCATTATAACATTTTCAAAGTCACTAAGTCTGTGTACTGTTTTTTTGTTAAAGTTACATGTTTGGAAGCTTGAAGCGATGGCAGCGCAGTTTACCAAATTGTCTAGTCGTCCATATTTCTCTTTGGTAATTTTTAGTACATTAGTCATGTCACTTTCTGAACACACCTTAAAAGAAACAAAAATCAAATATCAGAAAAAATACGAGTGTGCTTTACACCACACGACTGAAGTAAATACTTCTTTAGCTCCACATCCGCATCCGCATGACTTTCATTCACTGGCTATGAGAGAAAGAAAATGTGTGCGCGCACTGCTCTCTCTTGCTTCTACAGTGTGATACAGCCTGTTTGCCTCGCAACGCATTTCACTTTTCGTAACGCATTCGCCAGCTTACCCCCCAAGTCAAGCGTGCGTAAAGAAGTATTCACTTCAATATATATGTATAATACCTACATTCTGCGTTTATATGAACCTATTGCGCTTAAAATGTCTTTGAACACAAAATACTTTGAGAAGTCTTTGGATCTTTGCTATAAAAATTGAACTTTACAGAAATAAAATGAGCAATGAATTCCAAAATGTGGTTATGATACAATCAATAAGATAAGATCTCAAGCAAATTTTTATTTTACGTAATTGAAATAATATTGAATGCAATATTTTCCACCGGACCAAATGCAAAAAGTTGTATTTTATAGTAATTAAGGTGAATCTAAAGGTGTTTTGGAAAATAAAATAGTATTAAGCGTGGCCAGTTCGTTCGAAATTTTACCCTCAATTGTTTACATGGTTGAATTATACTCACATCAGCATGGACAAAAACCAAATCGTCGCCAAATTCTTGCTGCATTTCATTTCCTTTGGTTTCTTGAAGATCGCAGACCACAACTTTTCCACCCTGTTTTATCAGCCTTTTTACGGTGGCTCTTCCCAAACCTGAAACTCCACCAGTCACAAGACTAACCAGAGACTGAAAAAGTACGAAACAAAGAAAATTATTAACTTAAGTAACTTCCAAAATATTAAGGATAACTAAAAGCATTGCTAATAATATTACCTTCGACATATTTTATTTAGATTTTTTATAAATTCAAATGACATAACCTAAAGGCGCGCCGGGTGCCTATTTACTTTTTCTATTTATTATTTTTATCTGTGCTTTCATACTGTCATTATTATGTCAAATTCTTTCTATGGAATTAAATATTTCTATTTTTCGACTGGAATCAGACGGTTCACTCGAGTGTAGCGATGGGAATGATCGAAACTTTTATATAATCGATTTTTTTTAATCGAGACATCACAATAATCGAATATTAATCGATTTTTTGCTCGGAGTTTGGGAGCAATAGCTACGGTCAGGGACAGGATTTTTGTCTGTGGGGGGGGGGGGGGGGGGGGGGGTAGGAAGCCGAAAATTATTATGGTGCATCATGTATGGCAACGCTTATTTTTTGTTGTAATTTTATTTGTTGTTTTTTGGTATGCATTTCACAAAATAACAATTATTGTTAAGCTACTTAGTTTAGCCCGTTGGTAAAAATTTCCATTAAAAATATTTATGTATGTTTAATAATATGTCAATAATTATAATTATATGACATTTTTGTTCAAAAACAATATCTAAATAACATGTTTAAATAACGCAACATTAGTAAGTAAGTACTGCAACAACATTTCAATCACCGTTTTTCTTTCCTGGCAATGGCAAATTCCTTTTTGTTTGATGGCAACATTAGTGTTATTCCTTTTTTTCACGAATTTCAAATATGTGGGCATCTCACAACAATAAAATTACTAATAAGATATTTAGTTTAGCCGGTAAGTACAAATTCCCATTAATAATATTGACAGTGTGTCTGTGTTTAACACGAAGATAATAATTTTATGTCGTTTTTGTTAAAAAAAATAACCTCTAAATAACATGTAGGTTATGGACACCTTTTCGTATGCAAATTATCATTAAATATATAAATATTATCATTAAATATATAAATAAAGTTTTCTTACTATAGAAATCGTTTCATTTTTATTACAAACTAAGAAACACCTGTTAATTTCAAATAAATTAAATATATTTGGATATGTCCATATGAAAATATATTACTTGCTGATTTTGGTAGAGTATTATTTACTGCCCTGAAGAAACTACGGTTTTAGCGAAACCCAGTCGGCATTAAATATAAAAATAGTATATACTAAGTTATTGTTTTATTTTAAATTAAATATACAATACCCAAATAGATGATACATAACCTCATAATAAACATTTTTAAATTGTTGAAAGCTATCACCATCGCAATCTTTTACGTATAAACTATACTGAAAACGTAAATCGTTACCTAAAAGTATTCATTCATAATTTAAAATTCACACATCAGGTTGTTTATAACATGTACCTATAAAATATTTCGTTTGACAAGCAAAATCACTTTCGATGACGTTTCAAGACTATGCATTCGAATTCTGACATCGAGAAGCGAGAACCGATTCCAAGTTCGATGACGTTTAAAACCGATTGTCTCGGACTGTGTATTCGAATGGATTCTGACATCGAGAAGCGAGAATCGATTTCAAGTTCTATGACGTTTCAAATCGATTCTCTCGGCCGTGCATTCGAAAGAATTTTGACATCGAGAAGCGAGAATCGATTCCAAGTTCGATGACGTTTCAAACCGATTCTCTCGGACTGTGCATTCGAATGAATTTGACATCGAGAAGCGAGAATCGATTTTTCTATGGAAATGAATCGAAATCATTCGATGGTAAAAAAGATCGAGTAAATCATCGATTATTCATCGATTGTGCCCATCGCTAATGGTTACTCGAGCGAATGTTCCCATCTTCGTTTCACGTTTCACTTTTGTTTCTTTTCTTGTTCAGACGTGTGATTCCGAGTGAAATGGGTGGAATGAAATCCAGAATTGAACGATTAGTGAACCGTCTAATTCCAGCCTAAGTAGCATGAATATAAAAACAATCGGTTCCATGCCTGGTCCGTAATATGGGATCTCACCATCTGAGTTCTCATAATAAATTGACTCATAAACTATACTTCCTTACATGATAATTCATCAACATCTCAGTAACGATTCAGAACAAACGACATCAGAATATATAACATTTTTTTATTGGTTACGAAAGGATACATAAATTACAAATACATATTTTTTAAAGAGATTAATTACATAATATATGTATTTGATGTACCTCCATAAATTAGCAGGGCTTGTGTGTAAGGGGGGTGTTATTACATTGGTTTTATTTGACATGATTCAGTTCAAGTTTTCAGTATAATTTTCAAGGTGAGTTTTAAATTCTTTTATGTTAGTATTCATTCTTCTATTTTTTTCTGGTAATGAATTAAAAATTTTTACTCCGAGATATTTATGATTTAACTGTCCTATTGTTTTTTTACATTTTGGAATAGGAAGTATTGAAGTTTGTCTAAGATTTCTGTTATTTTTAAATGGTGCAGCTTTATTTTGAATATTATCTTTATAAATTTGTAATGTTGCATGGTAGAAGTATAATGCTCTTAATTTTCTGACCTTAAATTGTTTGAATAAGAGGTCTGACGAATATGTATATGGTTTTTTTTAATGGTTTTTATTATTAATTTTTGTGATTTGTAAATTATCTGTATTTGATTTGTATATGTACCGCCCCATCCTATGATGCCGTATATACTTTTCAATATGTAATTTAATATTATAAATGTTATAATATGCACTTACGTCATCGGCAAAGTATGTTAAATATTAATTTTCTTAAAATAACAATTCTCAGTTTTAATCAGAATCATACGATCCACGAACATACGTGGGAAAGAGGAAATGATAGGTCAATAATTGATTTTGTGTAATCGACTCTAGGTTGAGAGCCGTTACCGAGGACACAAGAGTTTTCGGAGGGGCTGAGGTTGAAACTGACCACTTGTTGGTAGTGTCGAGACTAAACCTCTTTCGCGGCTGGCGCTCTAAAGTGAAAACGAAGAGAGAGATCGAGCGAAAGAAGTGTATAAGAGATGCAAGAAAAGAGTAAGTCTTGGAGTGAAAGAACGAAAGAAACGCCTGGAAGAGGAAGAAGGGACAAAATTACAAACCACTTCCAAGAAATATGTGAATGAAGCAAGGAGTGTGTGCCAAGCCCGAGTTGTTTGGCAGTCCGTCTTCTCTGCCTACCCCTGCGAGGAAACGGCGTGATGGTTAGTTAGTTAATCAGAATCATTCTTATTTATTACCATGATGATTATGACAATCTCTACGGCCGTATTCTTAGATCAACATTAAGAGAGTCTGAGACGAGCAAGCGGCTTGATGGCAAGCACGTAGTTTTTTTGTCTATGGCACTTTGTGACAAGCCTTTTGACCGTCGCCAAAGCTGGCTTGCGGCTTTCTCACAAGCATTGCGCAATACTACGTGCTGGTGGCGGGCTTGATGCGAAATTTATATTTTTCGGGAATAGATAAATAAGTACCCATAGATAAAAAATATTACAATGAGTGGTGATTTTAGATATTGCGTATCATGTAAAATAATTATATAAATTAAATTAAATTATTATCAAGTAGGTAGTTATTGTTTTTGTGTTCAATTTGTAGAAATCCATCTGATCTAAAAAATATATATTGTACAAATAATGTTATTATTAATAAGTTCTGCAAGTATTTTAGTTTGTTTTAAATATTATGACAGCTGTTTCGGCATTCAATGTTATTTTCAGGTTAGGTCACTTTTAGACCAGTTATTTATGTTATTCTATTTACGCCGTCCAATTTCAATGTCCATGGAGTTTAAAATGATTATTAGTGATGATAATTTAATGTTTTCTTAATTGTTTAATAATAACGAAACTGTTATTGAATTAATTAAATGTGTCAAATTGTATAGGTCTTGTGTTTTAAAAAAAACTTATTTCAAAACATTATGATTTGAAATTTATTAAGCAGGTTACAAGTTACCTTTAAATTGTTATTTATTTATGTTCTTACGTTAATTTCACAATGTTGTATTTTTTGTAAATATGTCAGCCCACTTGTACAGGAAGTTTTATTTATTATAATTTTAAGTAATGTGTAAACCTGTTATTAGATTTTATTTGAATATTTAATTTTATTGTAATTGATGTTAATAATCTGTTGTATTCCTAAATAAATAAATAAACATCTGAGAAATGGGGAAAAATAATTGTCCCTACTTTAATAATTATCGTTATAAATATATAAAATATATTATATATTATATTCATATATAAAATTTATTATAACATAATAAAGAATGCTTTGTCTTTGTTATATTCCATCTCGCGCCAAATTCACTTTCAACCCTAGCCACGACACGAAATCTCACGAAGGCGTTGCCAGGCTTGATGGAGAGCCTTGATGCGCCGCGGCAAGCCTAAAAGCATAGAAAATAATTGAAAACAATAGACAACAAATTAACGTGCTTGCTATCAAGCCGCTTGCTCGTCTCGGAGTTCCTTTATTATTACGAAAAAGTTGCCACTGAGTAGACCGGTCACCCACCGTAAGTACGTTAATGAATAAACATTATTATATAAAAGTTTTTTTCGTCATATGACAACATTTCAATGTCATTTTATTTTGAGGTTATCCTTTTGAAGTTTGGCCTGTCTGATAGTTTGTGATGTAATTTATTTTAATAAAAACAATCAAAATCTCTGCCGTAATGGCAAAATACATTGCTCAAATCATCGTCTTGGGCACACAGGTGGTCGGCAGGGCTTTTGCAAGGGCCCTGAAACAAGAAATAGCAGCATCTCAGGAAGCGGCGAAAAGAGCTGGTGGAGGAAGAGACGGAGCAAAAAGGGCTGCCGCCAACGCAGCTACAGGACTCTCCGTAGAAGAGGCCAAAGAAATCCTCAACGTCTCTAAAATTGACCCGGAAGACATAAAAAAGCAATACGAATACCTGTTCACTGCAAATGACAAGAGCAAAGGAGGTTCATTTTACTTACAATCCAAGGTTGTTAGAGCTAAGGAGCGTTTGGACCAGGAATTAAATCATTCGCAAACAGATAAAAGTAAACAGCCACCTCAACCGGAACCTTCATAGTCCAAAATACCCCGTAGCTATTTTGTTATACTTAAAATATTGTTAAACAGTTTTCTTAGTCCTAATTTGTAGACAATTTAAGTTCAGTACTATGTAAATATTGTTAATTTTGCTAATAGGAAATTAAACATATTTTTTTGCATCTAAAATAATTTCTTTTATTGCAATAAAACATTCTTAGAAACATCAGTTTTACAAAATAATGTGGTTATTATTTGCTGATTTTGATGCCACTAGAAATCTGCATAATAAACTATAGCACCATTGAGAATTGAATCCTATCTACTTCTACCAAAATGAGAATTGAAGGAAACCTAACATAGTCTGTACAAAATGAAATCCTTAAAATAATATTAACGCTATGGCAATCTTCGCTCACGAGGCTCATCAAATTCCTATCTATTAATATCAAACAAATGCTGGTACGAGCCCTATTGTTACCAAGATTTGATAATGCCGATGGAAGTAATTTAGTGTACATATCGTGACTCTGTCTTGAAAACTGTCTTGAACTATTGGATTTTTAAGTGTCAATTAAAGTAAATTCTAGTACAATTAAATTAATTAAAGTAGAAGATAAATAAACCTGAATCACCAATACAATATTGTATTTGTATGACTTTCTCGAAAGAATTGGATTTTTACACAAACAAAATTATTTATCCATTTTAATATTTATGGGTGCAAACAAACAATTTATCTTAATATTTTAAAGCTTAACTTGCTTAACCGCTTGGGCACATAAGCTTGTTTTCACGACAATTTAACGTTGATATGCATAGGAACGACGTATGCCCCGGACCTGAGTTATTAAAGGGTATTTTCCTAAAATAATTCACATACCACCATCTAAGAATGAGCAAATTATGATTATAGTCTAGGCCTGCAAGCCACGCTGGGGCCTCAGGTGTCACCCTGAGGAGAATGAATGTAGCGGGCATTTGTTGACCTCATGTTCAGTGGTCTGCACCGCACTGAATTCATACATCGCTGACACTTTAATGCCCCAGACTTTGCCTTCATGATAATGGGTCGTTTCTTAGTCTCGTTCTTTGTGTAAGTATGTGGCTCGTCTCGTATGTGGAACGAGCTACCGGCATCTGTTTTTCCTCCTTCATATAATTCTGGCCTCTTTAAGGCCTGCATTAATTCCTTCTCACAGCCCCTCCCTTAACACGCCTCACAACGCTGCCCAACTGAGTGGCAACATACTTCCCCTGCCTTTATATCATACATTATTACGTACAGAGGCGTTCTTGTGACGTCACATAAAAATAAAAAAACCCGCAGAGGTACAAAATTTTTATAACGTGCTTCTTAAAACTACAGTTTTCCACAATTTTTTAACTTAGTCGCCATTTGAAATCAAGCACTTGTAATTCAAGCTCTTCTTAAATTTACAAATTCCTTCTGAATAAAACTCGACCGCTTGAGAATGCAGCCAACCTGTCATAGCATTTTGAATATCTTTACCTTTATCGAAGTGCTGGGGCCAAAGCCACTTCTTCATGTGAGTGAACATATGGTAATCTCCCCCACGGACGCACGGTCTTGACTTGACTTCCCGAGCACGACTGCCGATCATTATCATACAAACATCTAACCTTTTTTGTGAAACAACACCTCAAAGTCGCTCAGTAAGGTTTATTGCTCATAAATTAGTACAAGGTGAGTGAAATAAAATATGTACTTTCCTTTGACTTTTATTGAAAATCACAATAATGGAATACATGGAAAAAATCTTACGAGACTAAAACCCATATGCATAGTCGGTTCCTCGAGATTTCCTCCACTCGACTGTGACTCGACACAACCTCAAGGATAAAATCGGTATGCAGAACTGAAAAAACTGTCCTCGACTTGAGCAAATTCCTCAGTCGAGTCGAGTAATGAACTGTCAAACTCAAGGTACGTCGCGATCTACCTTGAGGCCTCCTCAAAGCTTGTTAAGAGCGCTTTCCACATTATTTCTGAGGTTAATTAGCATAATGAATAATTTCTATGATTTTATTGACCACCTTTATGAAGATTTGTACCAATATCGTCCTATAAAGCGGTATTTACGGGATGCAGAAAATCCGCTGGAATATTTTGATGATGTGGAATTCCGAAGAAGATTTCGATTTAGAAAAGATACAATATTAAATGTCCTCTTGCCACTTTTGAATTTAACACCGAGTGCCAATAACCGAGGTCTTCCAATACCGCTTCTGTTGCAGCTTCTCATAGCAGTCCAATTTGGGAGGCGAGTATGGGAACCTCAACTCGACTTACTGGAGGTTTCTCACTGGAGGGTGAAGCCGTAACTGAACATACTGATTTCAAGGGAGTTTTTAAGATTTCCTGAAGGTGACCTCGACTAAGGTCGAGTGGAGGAGGTCTCGAGCAACCGACTATGCATATGGGTGTAAGTAAATATCAGTCGTTTTGTGGCAAATACAAACCCACAAATTAATAATATTACATCAATGTAAAAAATTATATAAAAGCAGCCTTCCCCATATAAAAGTTTCTATAAAAGAAGGCATCACTATTTGGTTAAATCGACTAGATTAGTTAAATAACTCCAACATTCTGCTTACCATTCTCTCAATTCCCTGCACCTATCACATTATAATTTACCCTCTGGATCACATTATAACATCCCACCTTACATCCTTATATCTTCATTGAGTTGGTTCACTTCAATTCAGTTGGATTTTAACCGCTTGGACACATAAGCTTGTTTTCACGATAATTTAACGTAGGTAGACATAGGAATGACGTATGTCCCGTACCTGAGTTATTAATGGAAACTATTACATAAATTAATCTACCTACTTGAAACAACCCTTTCTATTCTGAGTATTATAAAAGTTTCAGACTAACATTAATTGATCCTTAATTTTAATTAATTATCGTATGCATTGTAGGATCGGTTTTATTATTAAAATATACATTAAGATCCTTTAAGATCATTCTGATCTTAAAGGATGATTAAAGTAAATTATGTAATAAAAAAGTTGTGAGAGTAATGTGATATGGGAATTTAACATATTATTTATAAAGTAAAACTCAACATCCTTTTACATATCGGTAAATGAGCTTTACGGATCTTAAATTATTATAATTGTTGCGCTTAAAATAATTATTTTCTATGTAGTAAACATATAACACTGACAACTTTACCTAAGTTTATATTTATTGATAATGACTAGTTCTGAAAGACAAAACAATTCTAAAGATGTTGCGATGTTATGATATACTAACGAATGATGGACATTGGAATGATGGCAGTATTTTATTCTATGTTCGGCAGCTAAATAGAAATATCTTCAGTCGAGGAGTGTCCTCTCATATCTGTGTTCTCAACCACCTTTAAATCAGTCAAAATAACTACCTCGTACGGGCTGCAGTCGGAGAGGTGCAACAGGCCACACAGCCATCCGTAGAATCCTTTCTCCAGGTCACACACTTCCGTCCACCAGCTGGAGATGCAGCAAGTCAACTGCGCAACTCCCGCAAACAAGCCTACTCCTACAGTAAACAACAATATCAAAAATGGATACAAAAGTATTACAAATGGGGATATAAAAACTCTCTTCCAACAATTCTTTCCTTCGCTCACATAAGTAAATATGTTGTACCACGTAAGGGTTCCAATATAAAAGGAGTACACGCCGGAAATGAACATCATGATGGGCATACAGACGAATGACCAAAGCACGATGTGAAATCCAGAAGAGGGCGTGCAAACAAACCACTGCTGCGCTTTGTTGATCTCCTTGGCTACGATGGCCGCTTCCAGTATCTCCATTTCTTCTCTCGATATGTTCAATTTCACATCAACGTTCTGAACCTTCTTTTTGCCCCTCTTAATGGTCCCTGTCATGGTCAAGTACCCGTCTGTAGAACTACTCATTACGGATCTCTCAGGAGAGCCGGAAGATTCGGAATCGCATTTTAAGGCTGATGCTTCTGTGTCAATAAAGTCTTCATTTTGTTCAAGCGTATCTGAAGCGATGTTAACTTTCTTCTTATTTTTTCTTGCTCCATGCTTGTACGGACCTTCGGATATGAAACCAATTTCAAGGCTGGTTTCTGAATGTGTTTGAGATAAACTGTTGGGTGTGACTGTGTTGCTATCGTTGGTATCATCTGCGCTGGTTTTGCTTATTTTTTGGGCAATGATTATTTCATTATTGGAGCTGCGGACGTCGTCGTGACTTGAGCAGGCGTCGGATGAGTTTTCATAGATAGGCGAGAGGTCTACGATTTCTCGACTGCTGTGAAGATTGAGATTGAGCTGTTGATATCCATTCTTGTGGAGACTCTGGGGTCTCTCAATAATAGGGTCTTTTTCAGCGTGTGTCGGAGAAGGGTCGTACTTTTCATCGTCATCGTCTGGAATCATGGGCAGATCCATGATGGTGTGATTTTTTATGCCATTGTTGCGAGAATAGCTCGAGCCATTTAGTTTGTGCTGCTCCAGTACTCCATCGGTGAAGGTGTGCTTCTTTGCAGTTGAGCCGTTGGTCTCACCCTGAAATATTCATTTAATTTACTTATCAAAATGTCTTACCACAGTTCCTTGAGAAGAGACATTTTAAAGATTCTGCAATCCCTTTATACACATAATAGAAAACATTTCATTTATCCAAAATATGTCATTTTACTTTTAAAATCGGTAAAACTCAACTTATACCTGCTAATCCATATTACAAAAATATTGTTTGTGATTTTTCTAAAGATTATAATATTTAATAATAAGAATTGATGTATAAATTATGTGAAAATATGTGCATACATATCCACTTACGCATAACGAATGAAGTATAATAAATAATAACATTGAACTAACTTAATGTATAGTAATTATTATGTAGGAAATTATAATTTATTTATACCTGAATAACAATGATATGATCCACATGACCAGTAGACTGTCCAGATTTTTTTCCACTCATTCTTTTCTTTGGCGCAATCAAAGAAGGTTTTTCAATAATATTATCCACATCAACCGTCATTTTGTTAAAATTGGTCCCTTTTAATAATTATTTTTTAGCACAGATAGACCTGTAATCAGATAATGTAAGAGTTAAGTTTTTTTTGAATTGATGTGATGTTTCATTGTTTGTGTTTTAATCAAATGAACATAGTTATTATTACAATAAAATTTGTTTTTCTGCGCACTTGTGGAAGTTATGATACCATTAGAACCGATTTTACCGTGAGTAAAAAAGATTTTCACATAGCAGGGCGTTTTTACAGTGTGTAAATATAGTTTCTTCATACACAATGGTACTTCAAAATGTCTGGCGGTAACCAGACGATTATTGATTTTAGCGTCGCAGCCGTCAAATTTGCAAATTCGTCAAGTCCCAATGTTATCTTTTAACTGGACTGCCAAAATACACAAAGTATTAGACACACTTGCAGACAAGAAATCTTTTAGCTTAGTTTGAGAACGTATAGCGTTTAAATTTTTAAATGTTGTTGGCAATTCGTGAACTTATTAATCTTATCATAGAGTACATAGATGTGTTTGACAGCTGTACCATAGACATAGTACACTGTTTTTTTTAAATATACCGACTCGCGGGCCCTAGAGACAAGAAGCTGAAAAACGTGGGGTGAGGAGCAAAGGAGGAAGATGTTTGGTAAATGCCTTCACCTACTCAATTTTTTTAATGAAATATCCCATTCCCTGTCTCACCAAATAGCCCAAAAATCATGAGCTATTCGTTTTATATCACTTCGCATTTAAAAACTTGTCATTTTGGAACTCTAGATTTGGCTTCGACGTCATGCATACAAAATCGCACGTCTGGTTGAGATGGGAATCTTGTCATTGTTCTATTGGTATTTCAATGCAAGATGTTTCGAGGAACTAGCGCCATTGATTCCTTCGGCACCAGAACTCAATCGGGAAACACGCCAAACGCGCGTCCAACATATTTATATAGTTGACCCTTATCACATGAGAACGGGCCGTTTCTAGTCGTAATCATCGTAGCCATAAAAGTGGCATAGGTACGTACTACAAAATTATGAGTAAATAAGAATGAAAAATAATTTTATTTTATAAAATTTTATTTTAACAATAATTCATCTACTTACAAATATTTACAAAACGCAGTCACAATAATTTATCTGTGGGTACAACCCCTAAGGCGATCCGCTCACTGAGGCAACTGAAAACTGTCAACTGGTAACTGTCTTTATATGACAATGTGATGGCCCGCACACTACACAATCACTCAAAAACTCGTTGTCAGTGGTAACGCAAGCGGTGACTCGCACTGCTGATTGCCGTGGCCGGCCGTTGCTAGTTGCCAGCTGGTTAGCAGTTAAACAAGCTTTTTGACCAATCAATACATAGAAACCAGCCGGTTTTAGTTTGATTTCAGTTGCCTTGTCGGCGGAGCGCCTAAGAATCTAAATTATAGACATAAGAAATCTTATGTCTATGATCTAAATAAACGTAAAAAAAAAACAAAAATAGTTTTTTAAATCCTTGAACAGATTAAAAAAAAACAAAAATAGTTTTTTAAATCCTTGAACAGATGGCCTTTGAAATAGGGTTTTCTTTTTAGTAATTATACCGGTTGGGGAAATTGATTCAGACACATTATTTTGCGTTGGTTTGTCTGGCTTTCAAATCGGTGGGTAAATAGTGGGTAACTACCCAAAAAAATGAAATCGTGTGAAAATGTTGCCAGGTATTTTGATTTTGAACTCTTTTCATTTGTATTTTTGAACCCTGATATTGGAGAAGTACTGCGCGAGGTAAGCCTCCTTCAGTATCCGCTTTCGTATCTCGCGGACGCCAATTAATTTGATGGAGTTGTTGTACATCTCGTGGTGGTGGGCGAAGAAGCAATCTCGGATTGGCTGGAAAAATAAACATAGGTACAAATCAATATAATATGGAAGTATCGACACAAATAATTACCAATTATGATTAATTTATTTTGGTGCGTAGAGACTTAAGCTTCTTGAACAGCTAACAAGGGTCATGTCGACTAATAATCATGCTTGACAGAAGCATTTTTCCAAGTGCGTAAAAGCGAGGAACAGATAGATGCATGTATGTGGTAAGACTGGTCTCCTGCGACCTCAAACACAGACATTTGCTTGCACATTAGTTCGGTCACTCTGAATGGGGGCTTGAAAAATGTGTAAAGCCACGCCCCATTTAGCATGTCCTAGCAAATGTGTAAGCAAGTGTCTGTCGCAGGAGACCGGGCTTTAGTTGGTCCCGGAATTATTGTTGCAAAATAATATATTTGGCCTAATTGACCGATTTGGTACTTTGAAGTCGATGAGATGCAGAAGTTCACAACAGTCTCAGTCAAGTTGTAAGCATGGTCTCCTGCGACCTCAGACACAGACATTTGCTTGCACATTTGCCTGCACACAAGCTTGGACATTCTAAATGGGGTCGTGACTTTACACATGTCCGCAGAAGCAATGTCGTGGACAACAATGTGTAAAGCCACGCCCCATTTAGAATGTCTGAGCTAAAGTGTAAGCAAAAAAAAAACAGTTTGCAATTCAAGACGCTATCCTGTGAATTTCAATGTGATGGTCCGCACACTACCCAACTTCTCACAAACCCGTTGTCAACGGCAACGCAACGCAGATTGCCTGGTTGCCATGTTTGCGTCTCACGAACTGTCAGTTTTCGGGTAATTTGCGATATGTCCGATGCAATTGCCAACTTCAGTTTGGTTTCGATTTCTCCACGAGCGAAGGGCCTAATTCGGAGTGAATAATTTTCCCTTAAAAAATTTGGCGTATTTTTTCAGAGGCGAAAAATATTCCCGCTTTGCAATAAAATCCAAAAAAAAAATATATGTTAAGTATCCAAAAACTAAAAACTGTTTTCGAAAGGTGATGAAACAGGCTTTCAAATTTTATTATTAGAAATAACCATGTAATTTTTATAATATAAAATTTTTTGATGAAAACTTTAAAAAGTTTTAAAAATGGCTTACTTAACGTTTTTTCTAACAAAAATTACTGATAATGAAAAACAATAAAAACACATACATTTTCATTAGACAAATGAATTATAAAAGTTTACTGTCACCTCACTTTTTTGTCATTTTAAGTTTAAAAAAAATATTAAAAAATTCACAAAGTTTCATAATTTTTTTTCAAATTGCGATGGGAAACTTTGATTTCATAAAGGTGTACATTTAAAAATTTTGTGGCTAACTTTTAGATTTGAATATATAGCGTGTTGTATTCTCTTTTCAATATCGTTTAGATCATACTTCTCACTATGATAGTTAGGGAGATACAACGATTTCTATGAGATCTATGTGAGCTGGGACAAATATGATCTCCTGTGATTAAGGGGGTTTCTCACCATCCTCCTAGTAGCTTATCTACCCTAATAACGAAAATTTTCGATTTACGATTTACGGTTTATTTATGTATTAAGTTGGAGTTTATAATTCGGTACTCGAACCTACTAATAGTGGCTATATATTGGATAAGTTGGCCGAGTTTTCTAACCACTGCGAGTATTTTATTTTTATTTTTAATAATATTCGTTATTAGGGTAGATAAGCTAACGGGAGGATGGTGAGAAACCCCTTAAATGGGTTAACAAAAAAGTCAAGTAATTTATTTTCGTTCTATATTCGAGGGAATGCATTTAAAGCGTATTTAGTAAGAATGTATAATTTATGTGTTGAACAGGTATATGTAATTTGAAGTTAATAACTCGTAAAAAATTGTGAAATTTCTACACGTTCAATGTTTCTAATATGAATTTGATAGTATGGGGATTACAATATAGAATTGTATTGCTAATGTTTGATTTTTGATCCAATTATCTCAAGGTGGTTTTGATGCGATTGTATTCAACTAGGTCTCAGGGTGTTTCTCACCATCTTCCCAATAGCTTATCTACCCTAATAACGAATATTATTAAAAATTAAAATAAAATACTCGCAGTGGTTAGAAAACTCGGCCAACTTATCCAATATATAGACACTATTCATAGGTTCGAGTACCGAGTTATAAACTCCAACTTAATAAATAAATAAACCATAAATCGTAAATCTTAAATATTCGTTATTAGGGTAGATAAGCTACTGGGAGGATGGTGAGAAACCCCCTCAGTACATTAACTTAGTTATATAGTGCATAATATAGAACCTACGTATATCTAGTTATCACGCAAATATTCAGTTCATGTATATAATTGCGCTAGTAGATATGTAGGTACTTAAACGTGTTAGGCTGGCTAAATATTGTGTCAAATTAAATAGGCAGTTACTTTAAAATCCTCCAGCTGCAGCAGGGTGTACTTGGACCTGGTGACGTGTTGCCTCTCGTAACAGGCCCTGCACAGGAATTGCCTGTTGTCCTGGTGCCAGTAGTCGCCCTGCTTGCTGCAATCGGTGCTGCAGAGGGCACACGCGTCCAAGTTGTAGGGGACGCACTTTATCTATGGAAGTTCAGGAAAACATGATAAAATGAAATATATGGAAATAGGCTGCAAAACGCACAACACAGGGCTAAATTTGACAATAAATAATGAAAAAATTGAAAAATTAAATGAAAATAAATACCTGGGTGTAATACTCAATTCAAAACTAACTTTCACAGCAAAATAATTAAATTTTCTTAGAAGATTAAGAAATAAACTAAATGGAAGCACTCAGAGCTCACTTATAAAACTATAGTTGCTCCACATTTAGATTACTGCTCTACGATCTACGATGTTATATTTGGCCAATAGGAAATTTGAATAAGCTATAAGTTATACAGAACAGAGCTATGATATGTATATTGGGAAAAGGAATGGTGTAAGCAAATGAGAGAGGAGCTAAATTGGATATCAATAAAAAAGAGACTGAAAAAGTGTTAATTTTTGTGAATAAAGTTACGAAAACCAAATACCAGACAATACCAAATATTTGTCCTTTTTAAATCAAATTCTAGACGTATTGGCTCTTTTTTACAAAAAAACATTGATTTTGAAAGATTGCTATTTTATCTGTTAAACGCACTTTTTAAATTTTGAAAAACTAAGTTTATTTTTAATATACTAACGTTACCATTGGTCGTTGGCAGATTTGTTCAATTTTCAAACGACATATTGTTTTATACTCGTACAACACAAATTTCAAATCATATAATCATACGACAAAATAAATCAATACATCATCTTGTAAACATATTTTTCAGAATTTTAATTTTAGTTAAATTAAAATCATTAAAAAATAAATCGGAGAACGTGTTTTGTGACGAAAATACCCCAGTTTTTCTATTTATATAAGGTCTTGACAAAATAAAATATTTCAGATTTTTTTTACACACTTATTTTGTTTAGATATTACTGAAAAATCATAAATACTTATGATCAAAAAATTCTTACAAGAAATACACGATATTTAATAATTTATCGTCGTGCGTTTTGAGCATTTTTATTGCATACTTGAATATAGGTATATACATATTGGTTCCATGTCCAATCGGACTATGAGATCTCAGCGTCTGAATTCCCATAGTAAATTTATTCGGACACGATACTTCCTCACATGATAATTCACCACATCATAACTCACATTAACCTAACCTAACCTTACCTAACCTAACCTAACCTAAACTAACTTAACCTTACCTAACCTAAAGTTAAAAATGAATTATTAAAAATAATATAGGTATACTATATTTGCGGCACGTTGCAGAGTGGAAGATACTATCAGTATACTGGTGTAAGACCACCATTCGGAATTAAAACGTTGCTTAATAATGGCTTTAGCCGTGTTTAGTGACTAGATCTGAATAGTCAGGTACTTCCCCACCTTCCCCTTCCCCATCTCCTTCACTTCCCCACTTACCTACAGCCTCACAACATACCCCAATTGGGGATGCCATAGTCTCACTGGTTCGGGGAGCAGTTAAGACTCTTGTGGGGTATTTATTCTCTTTAAAAAAATAATGGAGATAGGGAAGGTGTATTTATATATTCGTTTTCGAAGAATTTCGAAGATCGTAGTCGTGTTCAGACTTATAAGAGATGAGATGTTGAGTGGAGGAGATGCTATTTTAAGACAAGGCTTGATAGATTGGTGTGGAGGGTCTTTTTAAGGAAAGGAAGGAGAGGAAGTTCTGGGGAGGAAAAGTGTATGATGGATGGGTAGGAATCGGGGTCAGTGTATTCAGCAGTGACGGACATATGAATCCATCCCTCTAACTTCGGTGCAAGGCGATGGGTCGAGAGAGAGCAGCTGGTATGTTTTCGGTGTAGAAAAGTGTATTCTCCATAAACCCCTTTTCGAGCGATTTCTGTAGGTAAATTTGAGCGTTGTCTCATTCGCACATTTCGCATTCGCATGTATTGTAAGTGTGCGTGAGCTTATTGTGAGCGGGACAGAATGACAGACGCGGGTGTTCCGCGTGTCGTTCAAAGTCTAGCCTCTTAAGCCGTCTTTCGTCATTGTTCTGTTTTGCTCACTCTCTTGTTTTATCGTTTATAAATATATATGTATATATCTTATTTTATTTTATTTATTATTTAATAAGTTAATTTATACTATGTTAGAATGTAAACTAATATGTACAAGGTAATATTTCATTTTTGGGTTTTAAATATTTTTACAGTAAGCATAACATATCTTTTTAAATACATTCATTCTTCAGACTTTCATGCATTTCATCATACCTACATCTTTAGTCCTCTATCTATACATTAGTCCGTTCTGTGCTTTGATTTTTCATATGTGGCAATCTAACTATATTTATATTTCTGGTTTCGTAATTATGTATATCTCTATTAAAAACAATATCATCCTTTATTTATTTTTATTTATTTATTGAATCTATATCATAAGGTTTACATTTTTTTTGGCCTTGCCTGTCTCACTAGGAACTCCTGTGTCGAGACAGACTAGTTTACAAATATTTTCTAATTATAATATAAAGAACATTTTTCAATAAAGCAAAAATATTTGACAAAATTTTCAGGTTGGTAGGTAGTGGTAACAATAATGAGATATACGATTATATTTGGGTGAGGTGACTAATTATTGCACGACCTTTTTCGATGATCCATTGTTTGATCAGGATTTTGTATTTTTTAATATTATTCGATTGTCTTGTTTTGTCAGGTAGGTTATTGTATATTTTAGACGCAATGTATTTGAAATTTCTTTGACCAAATGTTGTGTTTGTTTTAGGTATTTGTATGAGTTCTTTGGTTTTGTGCCGCGTGTTTACAATATTTTGGTTATTTTTATAAAATGTATGTGTTTTATTTTTAAACAGATGAGTTAAGATAGTTTTTGTGTAAATTTGTCGAATATCTAATACATGGAATTTGTTGAATATATCTACAGTACTTGTTATTATGGGAACTTTAAGAATAACTTTCATAATTAATTTTTGTGCCTTCGATAATGAATCTATAGCTGATAGTGTTGCACCTCCCCATGCGATTATTCCATATTCAATGATTGATTGACAAAGTGAGTAATAAACGATTTTCATAGATTTAGAATCTAGTATGTTTCTAATGTTTTTGAAAAAATAAACATGTTTTCTAAGCTTATTCGTGATAAGTAGGCAATGTGTATTCCATTTAAGATATTGATCAAATGTAAGACCAAGGTATTTGATATGGTCCGTTCGATCTAGGCAAGGACATTGACAGAATGTATCGTGAATACAAGAACATTCATGTACTTTTATTTCAGCATCTTGATTAGGTTGGCCAACGATATTCATACTAAAAGTAATGTATTTTGTTTTGGTAGTGTTTAGTGCAAGAGAATTAATATCTAGCCATTTTTTAACAGAGTTAATTGATTTCTCAGCCATTTTGTATGCGTCTAACCAAGTGTCTGATTGAATGAGTAGCACAGTATCGTCAGCAAAACTTACAATTTTTCCATCTATCATTAGGTTACAAAGATCGTTTATGTATATGAGAAACAAAGTAGGGCCTAAGACGCTTCCTTGGGGAACTCCGTAGGTTATAGGGAGGGGTTGGCTGAATTTGTTTTCGATTTTGACACTTTGAGTTCGATTAGTTAAGTAACTTTGAAGAAATTCTAGGTCTTTCCCTCTTATACCAATGGTATTTAGTTTATTTAGGATGTCAAAGGAGATGGTATCAAAAGCTTTTGAGAGGTCTAGGAAGATAGAAATGCATTTTTTACCCTTATCTAAATTTGAAACAAGAAAGTCTGTAACAGCAATAATGGCATCGGCAGTGCTCTTATTTGACCGAAAACCAAATTGATTTTCGGAGAGTAGCTGCTCGCTTTCCAAAAATGTTTTCAGTTGTTTGTTAATTATTTTTTCAACTACTTTCGAGAGTGAGTTAAGTATTGTTATGGGCCTATAATTGTTAATGTCCACTTTTAGACCACTTTTGTATATGGGTATGACGAGCCCTTGCTTTAATTCATTAGGGAAAATTCCCTGTGATATGCTGAGGTTAATTATGTAAGTGAGAGGTTCCAATAGTTCGTGAATAAGTGTTTTGAGTAAACTTACGGTGATGCCATCCATACCGGCGGACTTTGTGTCTTTTAATGAGTTAATTGTATTCTTAATATCGTCATGTGTAACCGTTTGAAATTTAAATTGTTTAGAAAGGAGTATATGTGTTTTTTCCTGTTTTGTATTAGAATTCGGGGAGGACATTTTGTTTGCTAATTTTTTCCCGACATTAGTGAAAAAGTCATTGGCATGGTTTAGGATTTTTTCTGGATTCTTTGAGAAGTCGACGGTCAGTCCATCAATATTTAGTTGTTTTAGGTCAGTGTTTAAGTTAGGCTTAGTATGAGTAGCTTCACGTAATATGTTCCACATTTCTTTTGGATTACCTTTGCTTTCTTCTATTTTATGTCTATAATATAATTCCTTAGCATTCCTGATGACTTTTGTACATATGACCAGCGGCTGAGAATTAAACTTCAATAATGCTTGCAACTGTACTTCCGAAGAGAAAGATCAATTATTTTTTGAAAATAAAAATTTAATATCTATTTATTTCATTCAAAACTAGCTTTAATATGTATGGTGACCAGAATGTTCAGTGAAAACTTTTAAGTGTATGAATATTGAGTACAAACTTTTCATCGGATGTTAACCGCTTGGACACATAAGCTTGTTTTCACGATAATTTAACGTAGGTAGACATAGGAATGACGTATGTCCCGTACATGAGTTATTAATCCTCACATGATTATTCATCATGTCTCGAAGCGTCGAAAACTGATTATTGGGGTTTTTAACTTTAGGTTAGGTAAGGTTAAGTTAGTTTAGGTTAGGTTAGGTTAGGTAAGGTTAGGTTAGGTTAATGTGAGTTATGATGTGGTGAATTATCATGTGAGGAAGTATCGTGTCCGAATAAATTTACTATGGGAATTCAGACGCTGAGATCTCATAGTCCGATTGGACATGGAACCAATGTGTATATACCTACATTCAAGTATGCAATAAAAATGCTCAAAACGCACGATGATAAATTATTAAATATCGTGTATTTCTTGTAAGAATTTTTTGATCATAAGTATTTATGATTTTTCAATAATGTCTAACCTAGTTTTTTGCTTTAAAAAAGTTTTTTTCCCCCTATATATATGTTTAGGTATGAGATTTTCATTCCTGTATGATGTATTCATCGCTTGAATCGAATGCCTGTGTGTTGCCGTTGGCTGATCTACTCGGCGGACAGATCCACCGAGCAAATCCGTGTGTGAATTCTGCGCCGAAATGGGTAAATCGGCTCGCCGAGCATACCCATATGTGAATTCCGCCCTTCAGGCTGTATTTGTATTTTTTGCGCTTAAAGCGCAGAATTCACACATCGATTTGTTGATAAGGATCGGAAAGTTACTTTTTATTTCAATTTTAAAAATGATTATTTTGGTTCCTAATAAGTAACTTGATCTCCATTGTTGTTAATATTTAAATTTAAATTTACGTATCTTTTAAGCAGTTTTTTTTTTCGATTACTGTAAAACAACGGCTAGCTATTTCAAAATATCAAGTTTTGAAATCCTCTATATTAATAAATTGGAAATTCATATGTCATACAGTATATATTCTGGTTTAGTAATGTGTAATTTCTATATCTTAGGAATTTCAAAAAAATGTAGTACTTTAGGATACATAATATGTCTTATACTAGCTTATAAATGTGGAAATTCTAACTATGCTATTGTAAATGTTCTCCAAAATGCCCTGGAAAGAATCTCAGACTTGTTATCTCCCGAAAGAAACCATTCATTTGTTCTGTATGAAATTACTAATGTTATCCAAAATGACCCTGGTAAAATAATTACATCTTGGCGATTCTTTCAAGGAAAAAGAAACAATCCCGTCACTACGAATGCAACTACTAATGTTCTCAAAAGTTGTCTTGACAGAATCGCCATTCCATTGTGAGAATATTTACTAAATACACAATTTCGCTGTCCTGAAACGGGAATCCTTCCCAGTTGGACAGACAATGGATCATTTTGTATTGTATTGTTTGTAATATATAAATAAAAATAAATAAATAAAGAAATATTATTTTTATTCATTAATTGTGAAATAACATAAATTAATCAAATAAAATTTATTTGCGCACGCCGGGTTCGAACCCGCGACCTTCCGATTGGGAGTCAAGAGCCTTGCCACTTGACCACGGACGGTCCATAATTTGAATAGGGAAGTTGAGTGAAAAATATTTTGACTTATAAAAAATATGTTCATGTAGATGACATGCAAACCTAAATACCAGTTTTTTTTTTTTAAATTTCGTTTTCATAATTAAATTAATTCTACTAGTTTGAATTTGAACCGACCGCTATGTTAGGAACTGTGGCATGTTTCGTTGAAAAATGACATTTCGTGTTTTAAAATTTAAAAAATAACTATTAAAATGCACTTTTTTCGAAATTCCGGTAACTGAATTGATTAGTACTAGTAAATATCTAACTACTACAACTTTTTAAATTTATTTTTTTCGTCCATATTAAGCGTGTCCCGGTTATGTAGATATTTTCCCTTATATTTCACACAAGCAAGGACCGGGTTACGTCACGAACTCTGCCGCGCGGTATTATGTTCTTGCCGCCGTTTTCGCGGGCTTAATAAAATTCAAACTTGTAGAATTAATTTAATTATAAAAACGAACTTTAAAAAAAAATAAAAAAATACTGGTATTTAAGTTTGCCTGTGAACATGATAAAAAAATAAAAAAAGGACTCAACTTCCTTATTGATGACCTAGAACACACTTGAAGGGTTAACGCCAGAAAACGGTTCGAAAAAAATACATGTCCTGTTAATTTTTCTGAGCAACTGCCTTAGCAATAATGAAGGCGGCCATGATTAGAAAAATACGCATAAAAAGATACATAACATTTGCTTTCAATGTTTTCAATATTAACATATAACTGAACATGACAATACACACGATGTCTCTTACTGGTGACTGGTGAATTGAGTTCATGAGCGCGACATTAGTTAACAATTATTATTATATTGCCACTAAAAGTATATGTATCTACGTGATCTCCATCACGGCTTACGGGCGTATCGGCTCGCCAGTAGCGCTCGGCGGACCGATTCGCCAAACAAATCCGTGTGTGAATTCTGCGCTATACAAATACAGCCTGAAGGGCGGAATTCACATATGGGTATGCTCGGCGAGCCGATTTACCCATTTCGGCGCAGAATTCACACACGGATTTGCTCGGTGGATCTGTCCGCCGAGTAGATCCGCCGACGGCAACACACAGGCATTAGATTTAAGCGATGAATACATCATACAGGAATGAAAATCTCATACCTAAACATATATATAGGGGGAAAAAAACTTTTTTAAAGCAAAAAACTAGGGAAATTCTTAAATATTATTTTTATAGTCAAAATTCTCAAGTCAATCTGGGGAAATTTCTAAATATTCCAGAGAAATTTCTAGAAATTTTGATATTCTCGAGAACTTAACACTCCGGAGAGAAAAGAAAAGGAGAAAATAGGACATCCACAAGAATATAAGACTGATGCAAGCATTAAGAAAAATACGATTATATGGTTTGGGCATGTAGAACAAATGAACGAAGAAAGAAGTGTAAGGAGAATAATATACGACGGGTACCTAAGTAAATGGTAGAAGTCATGGCACAATCAAGTGAACTAGATAATTGAGTACGAGGGCCATGTCAAGAGTCAGAATAATATAAGAGTATGTATGAGACTATGTATGAATGAGGCGTGGCACGATCTTGGGTATGAGGGCCATGTAAGTGTCAGAATAATAGAAAAGTATGTATGAGACGATGTGTGAATGAGGCAAGGAGTGTTTGCCGAGATCAAGTTGTTTGGGTCCGTCCTCTCTTCCTAGCCCTGCGGGGAAACGGCGTGATGGTTAGTTAGGTGGTTAGATAAAACTAACTCCCTCCAGGATATAAATAAATATTCAGGAGGAATTCAGTACTTGAGTACCTCAAATAAATTCATTCTGAAAGCGATTTTCTTTTTAAACACAACCACTCTTCATGACAACGCGATGAGGTCGGTCCGCAGAGCATGCTCGACGAGCCAATCCACCGAGCAAATCCGTGTGTGAATTCTGCGCTTTACGCTTTGTCTCCGGCGTTTAAAGATGACGTCAAACGGGGCGGAGTTACAATGGAAGTTCACATGAGATATAATTATTTCGATTGAAAAGAGTAAGACAAATATTTAGGTCAATACCCAATAAAAAACGGAAAATAAAACAGCAGCCGGTGTGATATATACTTACTCGCAAATACATATCGATCGTAGAATTTTGAAATGCTAAAAAAGGACAATAAATTCAAAAATATTATAAATTATATATGTAATTTTTCTTCATTTTTTTCTCTTTCGAATCTGCGTCGTCGAAATATTTCTAGAAAATCTTTTATGACGTGCATTTTAAAAGAATACTTTTTCTTAAACATTATACCGTTAAAAGAAATTTACAAAAATGGTAAGTAGATCTAAAAGATGTATTCAAAATTATTTTGTAATAAAATAATTATAACTATAGGTCTACTACGGGAAAATCGATAGGGGTCTATGTTGGCGTAAGAAATGGTCCAAGTTGACGTAAATATGGTAGGAACAGGCTCAGCCTAGTGAGGTGGCATATACCTAAAAGAATGTACATAACATGTATTTTTTGGTTAATAAATAATAAAAAATAAAAAAATAAATAAAAAATGTAACAGCAGAGGGTCCACCGAAGCCAGTAAAATTTTGAAAAATCTGCACTAGACACTTGCGCTAGATTAAAATTGGTCGCGGGTTCAAATCCCGGCAAGTCATTTATAATTATGTTAATCTCAGTCTCGAGTGTCTAGTATCGTAAACTTAAAGTACCTACCTACCTAGCTAACTAAGTAAAACATTTTTCGAACGCAATTTTTTATTATAAAAAAACATTTAACTGTTTGTAATCAAAAATACTAATTACGGTTGCGCGTATGTCATGCTTAACTCACATTCGATGAACTTAAATTTGCTTTGAATGGTAGATATCCTTTTCAAAATTGGAACTGATTGTGTGAAGAATTCAGACAAGCGATAAAGTAAATTCCAATAATACAGAAATAATAATAAATAATTGAAACAGTAATAAAAATAAATAATATTATTTATTATCTGTTTCTGTTTCTGAAAAAATAAGAAAATATACAGATTTAGCAAATGAGAAAGAATTTGGCATTCTCAGACTATAAAAATATTACCGATTATTATTTCGGCTACTGGCATTATACCTATCTCTCTCATAAAAAATTTAGGCGTATTAGATTTGTCAAAGAATTTATATATAAAAATGCAAAAATCGGTCATTTAAAATACATGTTGGATTACGAAAGATTTTTTAAATATTTATATTGAGGGTTCAGTAGGATTTATCGGTCAAATTGGGAATTCCACCGAGCCGAACCCTCTGATATGAAAATATCTGGAGTCGGTGAATTATTTTCCCATTTGGTACTCTGGTAGGTTAACATGTTGTATTGTTTTGTATTAATTATACGTATATAATACACTTGCATAGCGTGGATTTACTAGATGATCATTTGTGGAAAAGTGTGTGAAAGAGTTAAGTTTTTCCTGTGGGGAAAATTTAACCCGGACATAAAGTCTGGTGAAGAAAATAAAATATTTTTTAACAGAAAATGATTTTATTTGACATTTTTCAAAATCGGAATTGATTTGCCCTTAATTCAGACTTTCCCGTGATTAATAATATCTTATTGATTACTTATTATATCAGATTATTTATCTAAGAAATTAAGATTATTTGATTTCCGATTATCCATGTTATGTATATTGCGAAGTACCTACCAATTTGAATGTTTGTCGCGTGACTTCATCGGGCTTAGTAGCGCTGATTTAAAAACAAAAATATTATTGTTTTGATTTGAAGGATTTGAAGTGCCAATAACTAAATACTTATTGATTGAATTATGTTTTTATTCCAATAAGGCGCTCCTCTGACGAGGCAACTGAAAACCAACTAAAACCGGCTGTTTTCTCTGTCTTGATTGGTCAAAAAGCTTGTTTAACCATAGACGAAGAACAATCAGCTGACAGCTGGCAACTAGCAACGGCCGGTCGGGGCAATCAGCAAAGCAAGTCGCAAGTCACCGCTTGCGTTACCATTGACAACGGGTGTTTGAGTGATTGTGTAGTGTGCGGGCCATCACATTGTCATACAAAGACAGTTCGCAGTTGAGAGTTTTCAGTTGCCTCAGTGGGCGGAGGCGCTAACAGCCATTTAGTTACTATAAAAACCCTATGATAACATCTTAAAAAGTAGAAATGTTGTTTTTTTTAAAGAAAACACTGATTTTTTAAGTACCTACATAAGTAAGTATTTCAATGTCCGATATATGCAGTAGGTACCTACCGCCATTAAAAGTCGGCACCGAACATACAATTTTATAAGAAATACCTATAGTATAGGAAACTGATTTCCCTCAGGGATTAAGTCTTCTTTTGGGAATATGTGTGGAAGGTCTACAGATACGGATAGTGAACCGGGATCTAAAACAGAACCCAGCTAACCATTCTACAGTCTAATCGTTGATCTAAAACGACCAGTTCTCATGTGGAAAATATCAACCGTGATAATGGTATGTAGCGGAGGAAATTGGGAACTGGGATAAACCAAATCACCTTTCAGAACTTTTTTAGTTGTAAGTTTAAAGAGTGACCAGAATGTTCAGTAGAAACTTTTTAAGTGTGTGAATATTGAGTACAAACTTTTCATCGGATGTTAATTCCTCACATGATAATTCATCATGTCTCGAAGCGTCTAAAACTGATAATTGGGGTTTTTAACTTTAGGTTAGGTTAGTTTAATGTGAGTTATGATGTGATGAATTATCATGTGAGGAAGTATCGTGTCTGAATAAATTTACTATGGAAATTCAGACGCTGAGATCTCATAGTCCGATTAGACATGGAACCAGTTTAAAGATGTGCTTTCCCCACAGAAAATAAAATGTAAAATAATCATAACTATTGGCGGGGCAAAACAGAGAATAGAGAGTACTTCCAATCGAGCAATATGGCAAATCTACTATAAATACTTTTACTCAAGCAGGTACTACGCCAAATCTACTATAAATACATTCACTCAAGTAATATGGTATATCTATGTATTTTAAATACTTCCACTAAAGTAATATGGCTTTTTTTTAAATACTTCCACTCAAGTACTACGCCAAATCTACTATAAATACTTCTACTCAAGTACTATGCCAAATCTACTAGAAATGCTTCCATATGGCAAATCTACTATAAATATTTCCACTCAAGTACCATGCCAAAGCTACTATAAATACTTCCATTCCAGTAATATGGGAAATCGATTATAAATACTTACACTCAAGTAATATGGCAAATCTACTATAAATACTTCCACTCAAGTAATATGGCAAATCTACTATAAATACTTCCACTCAAGTAATATGGCAAATCTACTATAAATGCTTCCACTCGAGTAATGTGGTAAGTCTACTATAAATGCTTCCACTCAAGTAATGTGGCAAATCTACTATAAATGCTTCCACTCAAGTAATGTGGCAAATCTAATATAAATACTTACACTCAAGTAATATGGCAAATCTACTATAAATACTTCCACTCAAGTAATATGGCAAATCTACTATAAATGCTTCCACTCGAGTAATGTGGTAAGTCTACTATAAATGCTTCCACTCAAGTAATGTGGCAAATCTACTATAAATGCTTCCACTCAAGTAATGTGGCAAATCTAATATAAATACTTACACTCAAGTAATATGGCAAATCTACTATAAATACTTCCATTCAAGTACTATGCCACATCTACTATAAATACTTCCATTCAAGTAATATAGCAAATAAACTATAAATACTTCCACTCAAGTACTATGCCAAATCTACTATAAATACATTCACTCAACTCTACTTCACACTTCTACTTGTGCAGTGTGTACAAACCAAGTGATATACAACAATAACATAACAAGAACTTGCTCAGGAAGTCATGGTGAGTCAGATTCCCCTTTCAAATCCACTGTTCACACCCCCATAGTCGTGTCATTGAAAATCCATATATATTTTTTTTTAATTCAATATTATTGAATACAGTCAATTTTTGATTCATAATATATTTGCGACTACATCTACTATAAATTGATCTCGCGCTAACTAAAAATCTCACAACTCTGCTTCGAATTTTGTCCAGTGTCCAAAAACATTATCAAAAACTTTTTTTTTAACTAATTCTACGTAGGTACTTCTACCTAATTTACATAATATTATGCAGAAATAAAAGGCAGATTTCTACAAACAAGAAGTGAATTATTAAATCCTTACATCGACAGCAGGAACCACAATGGTTTTTCCACCGAAGCTGTGATTGAATTTCATCTGTCGTTTCTTGTAAATTGGGTCGTAAGTTCCGGGACTGTAAAAAAGTCACAAATGTTCTTATACTTCCAAGCACAAAAGTTTCGATTTTTTTAATATTGAAAACACAATCACAATAAGCGGGAGTAAGAAATATAATTATTTTTTTCTTGTGTCTAAATCCTAGCACTACAAACTAGTGTAATGTAGGACGTTGTAATGTAATCAAAACGTATTTGGGATATAAACGTAATATGCATAAAGTATAACATCGAAAAATCCAACATAGGCATAGTCAGTGCGTGGGTATAATTGAGATTTTTTAAAAGCAGGAGAATTTTACTTGTTACGGTGTACATATGTAGATATATATGTATTTTTATTTTTATCTCGCCCGTTACCAACAAATGGCAAATTTTCATATGCTAGAGTCGCAATAAAATTACTATTCATTATATTTCAGCGAAGTGAAATAATTAGGTAGTTATTTAATGTGAAATTGTGAATCACTCGCAATAGGATTTTTAAAGTCCCAATGAAGAACGCAAAATCAATTTTGTGTCATTAAAAAAAATTGCAGCTAAACAAAAATGTCAAACGGAGTTGTTGTTTTTTCAATTTATTATTAACGAATCGTTTATTCAATTAAACGTCTTTGTCATCGAAGTCAAGGGCAGGGACACAGTCAATTAATATTAATTATTGGGTATTTGTTTGTCCGTCTTGCCCATTCAATGGAAATCAATTAGCAGAACGTGACGTATTTCTTACCACAATACGTCACTACTGTTTAAATTCACAATCTTTTTTTAAATTATTTAATTAAAATATAATGAACATTACAGAGTTCCCAAACTTTTTAGATCCATCGCCCACTTTTAAAATACGATATTTTCTTCAGCAGTAGGTAAAGTCAAACCTTCCTAACACCACCACAAACCTTGCCCCTTATTTATTTTGTTAATGTGGTGACCCGACATTTGATCCGGCGACAATCGGCCCGCCGACATTTGATCCCCGGACAATTGCTCCCTCTGCCAATTGCTCCCTCGGACAGTTAGGCCCTTAAAAGATTATTTCTGGTGTACAACCTCATTTGTAAAGTAAGTATATACACATAGGATATGCGGCCGTATAAATAACCAAAGCCAATATACCTACGGTAGGCATAACAAAAGTCGATATATTTATATCAGCGGGCGTTTTGGGTGGAAATTCGCTACACAAAATATTTTTACTTACAATAAATGCAGAAACCCCGAAGAAGTATGCAGTGAAAATGTACTACAGTCGGCTTAGGGAAAATACGCAATTGGTTCCTACTTGCATATAATATAACTAAATATTCCGAAGGGGCACACTTTGTCAAATAAGAGTAGAAAATATAAAAACCGGAACTAAAAAAATGTAGGCTGGCAACACCATTTTACTATCATTGTCAAAATGACAATGATAGTAAACTGTTTATGTTCATTATGCACACCAAGGAAAATACTTCTTTAATAAAATACCAATAGAAATCAGAAACATTAATAACAAAGTGCAACTGTTGAACTCTATCAAATATTTTTTGATGTATAATGCTGTAGGGTGACCTGGTCAACAGTGGATCGGTATGGTACAGTGGATCACTCCAATATCTCGAAAGTTCTTAGAGTGAGCGCCTGTATGTTCGGCTCTTAGGTAGGTGTGCCTCCACGCTACTAAACAAGTCCGTACTTGGGCGTTTTTCAAAAAAAGTGTACATAGATAAAAGTCAGTGTCCCATCACTTTCAGGATCAGTAACTTTTGTTGTGTCGGTTTTAATGACCAACCATATATTTTACCAATATAATAACAAATAAATACCTTTATGGACTAAAAATAATGAATAAATCTATTAAATTTCGATATTATTTTAAAATAAGTAAGACTACAGGTCACTGTTTCTGGTATGTCCTACACCTACCACTACCAGTAAGAGTTCAAAAATTAATGTTATTTAATGTTATCCCAGTATTTATTTCTAATTCTACTAATAGTATATGATAATATTTTCGATTTGCAACCATAATATAGATTAATTATCGTGCAAAATAATTTAAATACCAGATATTGAGTTGTCCTACGAAATAGCGTATGGTGGAATTTCCGCCTACGCTACCACATTATTGACGTCTTCCAATAAAAATATTACCAAATTGATGAATATTTTCGAAAATAGCAACCCTATTTAGTCTATGAAGGGCGGCCATGCTTGGTTTTTTACAGCCAGTTTGCCAAGAAATCGTAACAAAAGTGGTCGTTCTCGGCTGTACTAAAAAAGTGTTCCACCAACGCTTCCGTATTTCTCCAGGTAATTTACCAGAATGTATTAGACTCTACTTTGTATTAAATTGATTCATTTATTGTTTTATGAAATGTTTAGTTAGAACAAACAGAAGTTTCATAATTTATTGATAAATACATTTCGAAAAAATATTGACGCGATTACGCTACTTCTCTTACGCAACGGTCTCGTGAATGGAACTTAAAAGTGACGTAATGGAATTCTAAAGGTCGGTTCACTCTGTCCGTCTTTTAGGGTATTTGGGTGTGTTACAATTTTCTAATTAAATTTATATTTTGCATGTATCTTCAAAATGTAACTATTACATGTAGATATGTGGGTTGAGTGATATATGTAGCATTGAAAAAAAGAACAGCATAGCTAAAAAGAAAAAATTATTTGATTTTTATGTGTATAATTTTTTTTCTTTTTTTTATTAATTAAGATTATTAAAGATTAATTCTGAAAGAGTCGAAATGGTGTCGAAGTACTAATATAGACAGCAATATGAGCAACTATTACTGTAGAGGCAACTCTGAAATTCAGTATAAAATCAGCTGGTTCATACAATTTTGATTAAGTAAGTATAAAATGTAGCATGATTTATGTTCCTGTGTGTTTTAGTTAATCCTGTACCTAATTAAAGTTGTGTACATTAACAAGTACTTTAATACCCTTTCAGCTTAGTTACCTATTTCAGGCTATACACGGTATGCAGTGTAGCCCATTATTACCTATCTAAATATTTGTGCATTTTTATAAATAATTTATTTTAATTTTATGTTCAAATATGCCGTTGAAAGCTGCAGAAAAATCAAAAAGGTACAGAGACAAAATTAAAAACGACCCTGAAAAATATGAAGCCTTTATGAAAAAAGAGTTACAAAGACAAAAATAACATCAAAATATAATCAGAGAGCTAACCAAAGAAGAATAGAAAAAAGAAGACGTTGGAGAGAACAGAAACGAAAAAAAAAAGAAAAGAAAAAAGAACAAGTGGAAGAAAAAGTACTTGCGCGGGGGGCCTTCCACGGTGGCGGTAGTACGTAAAATCGTCCTTTTTTATAGAGAATACCTCACATGAGTCTTAACTGCTCCCATCTGGAGCCAGTGAGACTATGGCATCCCCAATTGGGGTACGTTTGAGGCTGAAGGTAAGTGGGGACAGGAAGGAGATGGGGAAGAGGAAGGTGGGGAAGAGGAAGGTGGGGAAGTACCTGGCTATTCAGATCTAGTCACTAAACAGGTTAAAGTCATTATTAAGCAACGTTTCAATTCTGAATGGTGGTCTTACACCAGGGTGATACTGAGAGTATCTTCCACTCTTCCCATACCAGTCGCTTGTCGCGCTTTCAGCAGTGTAGCCACAACGTGCGTACACATACGACTGATATTTCGCGCCCGCTGTCGCTACCGGGCAAGCCTCTCAGTCTGGCCGAGGCCTTAGAATTCCTAAACGTTACCAAATTTTTCCCCTTACGCCACTGTCCTGTTATTGCTGTGATTTATTTTCTAAGATCAATTATTATATCTCAAAGAAATTTGTTCTTTTTTTTATTGATATAGTTCATGATTAATTTTAAATTTGTTATAATTAAACATTCGTAAAACAAAAACTTATATTCGTCTTTCTAGAACGCAAAATATACAGTACAAAGTATCCAAAAGTAGCGTAAAAGAATATTTTTATTGAAAAACTTAATATTTAATTCAATAAGCTTGATTATTCATATTTTTTAGGAGACTGATTGTGTTTTCAATTCGTAAATAAAAATCTGAAATAATGAATTTCTTTTAATTTTCTTTATAAACTTTATGATAAAAGTGACGTAAAAGAATTTCTTACCAATAGTATTAAACTTAAATTGCAATTATTTTCGAAGTTTATTGACATTTTCTATTTAAATACTTTTTGTCATGAAGTTCATTCTTTCTTTAATAAATTTACGTATATTTTTAATCGAAATGCAGCATCTCACTTAAGTGGAATTCCTATTACGTCACCGACATCTTTTTTGGAAAACGCCCATATTTGCCCGGCTGCGCAGGCGAATAGACGTGTGGTTCTGTTTTTAGTGTTTTTGTGGTAGGAGAAAAAAAATCACGTGAGTATATTTTTGCGTACCATTTCATTATTTTTTCCATGATACATGTTAGCATATTTTTATTGTTATCAGTAGTTATTACTACATGTGTTAATACCCAGAAATATGTTTTATTCAAAAAGGTAAAGTCAGAATAATATGTTTAGTGAAAAATGGAGTGTTGTTATACAGTGGATCAGTGGATCACCTTACACGGTGGATCATGATCCACTGTGTACTACTGATGCTGGCTTTGTGTTGATTGTATGTTTTTGTTTTATAGGATGCCTCGAAAAGGGATGAAAGAAAGAAAATAGGCAAACATACACAGGCGGAAATAGAAGAGGCATTAAAGCTAATTTCAGAAGGCTCAAGCATCCGTGGAGCAGCAAAGCATACAAAAATTGCCTTTATTATGTTATTTAATTTGGACGAGGCAGGAACTACCACAGTGCAGAAGACACAGAAGGTTATTGGACCAAGAGGCAACAAAAATTTAGGGAAAGTCACCAGCGCAGAAAGGGGTACTTTATATACAACCTGTTGTATTATAGGTGCCGGTGGTCAGGCATTACCACCAGTTATTATTTTTATTACAAAAGTAAACCCCTGAATGACGGCTAGGACTCCACTTGGCACATTAGCTTTAGCAGCACCATCGGGTTGGATGAACGTGAACTCTTTGTCAGCGTGATGAAACATTTTGTGGAATACAGTCACGACAAACGACCACCATTATATCAATTTTCTGTTAATTTGTCTCTCTTAAACATCCGCTAAGTTTTATTAAATTATTTTGCTTTTTTAGATTATGGTTTTCGTTCTCTTTTTTCTTTTTAAATCCAGTAATTTTTTGTCTAGACTTAGGCTATTTTGTTTGTTCTTCACTTTCAATAATAAAAACTGCTTTATTTCTAGTATTTATTTTTTATTTAAAAGAAATTCCATCCTTGATCCACTGTTAAATATAGGTTGATCCACTGTGTACCACCAAGTCCCACAGTGGATCATTTTCCCTCATCGCCAATAAGTACATATTACTTTCCTCCCCATTTAATGGCGGAGTTTAAACTATTGCACATTACAAGAATGATGAACAATGAACCATTGTGAAAGTTTTCATTACAATGCCTAAACTGATGTTGAAGTTACATGCATTAAAAAAAAGTGATCCACTGTTGACCAGGTCACCCTAATCGTTGATAAGCAACATTTTTTTAAATATTAATATTTTCAGTGTTATGATTTTTTAGTTAATAAAAATCTTATAGCGCTTTAAATATGATTTAAGATTTTCACGGCCAAAATTTTTTTTGGGATGTTATGCCGTGTTACGCTAACTCCTTATTTAGCCAACTAATTATTATATTAAGCATTAGGCTAATTATTATATTAATCATTACGGCTGAAGAAGGAGTTAGCGTAACACGGCATAACATCCCAAAAATAAACAATAAAAATTATAGCGCTTTGTATAAATATTTTCAAACACGGATACATGTTGTAAGAATAATTTTATTTACGTAGATATACAATATTGTTAGCTGTGCTAGTTGTATTTTTTTTCGCAGTTAATTCAGAAAGTACCATCAGGGGAATTGTCAATGAGTAAATTCGAAACTCCAGGCAAAATAAAAAAGGGTCGCACTCCGAAAGCTATAGATAGTTTTGACATCAGTGCTATTCGTCATAGGGTACAATTTTTTAGGGGGATGATCTAAAGCCCAGACAACGCTGGGTACTTCAGCTAGTATTAAATAAATGTGAGCAAATTCTAAACTGCTTTTTGTTACACTCATTGACGAAGTATAATAGTTACACTACAATATCGTTATTCTTCATCGTGTTAACATAAAAATCTTCAATAACTTAACAATTGAAATAAAGACGATAACCAAATATCACACTTTCAGGAAGACGCTTGGAGACTTTTTGATGAGTGAATGTGATAGAATTAGAAGCCTGTTTATCGTACTAGGATAGAGAACAACAGATAAGAAATAAGAGAGTGTCCATTGTTTATATTTGTGTAAATTAGTGTGTATATGTAAACATATGAACTTGTGTATGTGTATATGTGTGTGCATACACATATGTGCATGTGAATGCGTACAAATATATAGTTATATGTATTCATATATGTATGTTTGCATCTAATCACACACGCATGCATGAATACATATAAAACAAGAATTAAAATATGTGTTAAATCTATACTCCTCATCTTTTCTCTTTTATACTTTTTATACTCTTTATCTTCTCTCTTTTGTATTTTATACTTTCTGTTATAGTTTTTTCAACTTCATTATAATTTTTTCTTCTACAACTTTTCCAATTTTCAAGCATGTTTATATACTTAATCCATATATGTTTACACTAGACTTCATAAAGTAACCTATTAAACTTATATATAATTGGTCACCATAAGACAGGCAGCCGTCTAGTATGGTGATTTATTTATTTATTTGAGACACAAACAGGATATTTATAGAACATTCTTGTTGGTAATATAAACAAAATTAAATACAAATATAAATATCCCTAGACTAATGTGTCTGCAGTAATCATATTTGCATGTACACAGAAACAAACACATAAAAAATCAAATGTCAGTATTTTTATACTTAACTAAAAAAACATAATTGTAATAATAAAAAAGAAAGAAGAAAAATCTAATAAAGAGAAAATGTTTATGAAAAAATAATAAAACAACAAACAATCTTTTATTTTTACTTTTTAGGTGCACAAATTGTGGAGATACTCTTTGAAACAAGTTATATTATTTAAAAAATATCTATGATAGTGTGTGATTTAGCAAGTTCATTGTATGATCTAGACATTCTAGAAATAGGATTAAAATATCCATTATTATTGGTAAAAATTTCGGTCAAAAATATGTTAAGGTTTCTGGTAGATTTGGGCCTGGCGTATAACTTGATTTGATTGACTAAGTTACTATCTACCTGATAATTCACAATTTTATGAAGCATTAAGAGGTCATTTATGTTACGTCTTTTAACTAGACTCTCTAATTTGAAATAAGTTATTCTTTGTTCGTACCCATCTAGAAGATGGTACACACCTGATCGATAAGATAATTTAATATGTCATTTATATGTAAATGTTATAATGTATTTCATGTATTTTATAAATATAAATAAATATAAAATTGCAAAGGGATTAATATACATCTCGTATATGCAATTCTAATTTTGAGATCAGTGGGTATCTATTGCAATGAATAAACATTTTTCCCACTTTTATGTGTTTTAGTTTTTTTTTTACAAATTGTGGGTGGCACAGCTTTATATTTCCACCGTGTATTATAATTTTAGTATTGCCATTTGAAGAGGTTATTTATGTTTTCTACTCTTATTTGACAGACAATAAGCAGGTAGGATATACGGTTGTAGGAATAACAAAAACGTACACACTTCTTTCATCCACAAGCAAATGCTTTTATTAGTAGTATAAATCATAAGATACAGAATTGTAAGATACCAAAATAAATAAATAAAATATTAATTTATATTTAATTGGGTTTCAATTGAAGTTCTAAGCTGAGCGATTGGCTTGGAGCCAATATATGTTAAGATTGCTAAGTCAGCGTTTGATATTCTCTTTACGCATATATATAATATTATTGCGTATATTATAAGAAGTAGGTACGGGTGACGCAAATTCTCGATAATTTGTTTGCTGTCGCATGTGATGTTCGAATAAGATTGCGACTAAAAATAATAATATCGGACCCTCGGACGAGCCCCTCTGAACTTGAGTCAGATCGGTGACGATAGATAGATACATAATAAAATGTTGTGACATATTTAATTGTATAATTACTATATGTAATAGATTATAATATTAAATTCTAAAGTTTAATGGCCAAGTGAACAGTTTCCGCGTGCACAAACTTCATGTTTGACTCACAGCCGGCTAGTACGGCAAATGCAATACGTGGTTAGACTTTCTTCGCGTCGTTGGATTGCTGATAGGTTATTATTAGGACACAGGGAGTTTTTTTCTCACGTGAATGCAGCACGAGAGTCCCAACTGCACGGAACAAGTCGCACAATAACATCCCCAATTTGGGTATGTTAAGATACTCCATGGATTGGGAAGTGCTTAATTTAGGTATGTTAAGAGACTCCACGGATTGGGGAAGGGCCTAATTTGGGTATGTTAAGAGTTTCCATGGATTAGGGAAGTGCCTAATTTGGGTATGTTAAGATACTCCATGGATTGGGAAGTGCCTAATTTGGGTATGTTAAGAGACTCCATGGATTGGGGAAGTGCCCAATTTGGGTATGTTAAGAGACTCCATCGATTGGGGAAGTGCCTTATTTTAGGTATGTTAAGAGTTTCCTTGGATTAGGGAAGTGCTTAATTTGGGTATGTTAAGAGACTCCATGGATTGGGGAAGTGCCTAATTTGGTTATGTTAAGAGACTCCGTGGATTGGGGAAGTGCCTAATTTGGTTATGTTAAGAGACTCCGTGGATTGAGGAAGTGCCTAATTTGGGCATGTTAAGAGTTTCCATGGATTAGGGAAGTGCCTAATTTGGGTATGTTAAGAGACTCCATGGATTGGGGAAGGGCCTAATTTGGGTATGTTAAGAGACTCCATGGATTGGGGAAGAGCCTAAGTTTTCTGATATGTTATAGCCATCTGATGTCATTTCACGTTTCTCTAGATCTTTAGCGAAGAATCTTAACCGCTAGGCTACGGAGGTCGTGGCATCCAACGTCACACCATTTAAATTTTAAATTATGTGTTCAACTTTATTATTTTACTTTACTTTATTTTTAATTCTATTACAATTCGGTGATGCGCTATGCCATGTCTCACTAGGAACTCTTGTGTTGAGAGTTGAGAGCAGGCAGTTTATAACATAAGCAGTTTAAATAACATAAATAACAACACAATCTTATCTACGTTTTAAATAAAAGACAATCATATCAATCAAGACATCGTAACGTTGGACTAAATGTGGCATTGTATACTCATAAATTTGGTTTTGATCAAATCTTTGATGTTAGATCTGTCTTGGCTGATGATCTTGGTGTCTGATTTATATTTCAAATTGTCTTATGGCCAGTGGAAGTGCACTGTATAGCTTTGTCGCAAATTGAATTTAAAATTAATGTACGCCATGTGCATTATTTGACATTGTGCATTATTTTACAACAAAAAATACGTGTTCGTGATCAAACATTGGAAATCTGACAAGAAAAACTAGGAATATCTTGGAAGCAAATTTTGTTGATTTAAAACATTTTTACGCACGCTTGACTTGGGGGGTAAGCTGGCGAATGCGTGACGAGAGTGTTACGAAAAAATGTAGTGGGCGAGGCGAACGGGCTGCATCACACAATAGGAGCAAGAGAGAGCAGTGCGCGCGCACATTTTTCTCTCTAGAAGTTTTACTTCAGTCGTGTGGTCTAAAGGGTCTATGTGGTCTATGTGGTAATTTTTTTTCATCAAAGCCATTTTCGAAACGTGAAAACGAATTGTCTTTATGTTTAATTATTGTCGAATGTCTAAAATCGTGATATTTCAAGTGGCTCTGATGGGTGTGATAAAAATTATCCTCCCTTCCCAACACATATTAATTATCACCCAATTCCAGCAAACACCATTTCGTTTAGTATTCCATTCGTATTATTTACAGTACGTTCTCAAATACATCCGAAGCAAAAATTCGAACGCAGTTTCGGATGTAACATCATCCAACACGTTCATACAAATTTAATTGTGTTGATGTATATTGCCATACGAGTGTGTTAAGTTTTTCTGTAGTATATTTTTACTGCCAATTTTCCGCCAGCAAATCAGTTTTTCTTAAATTAGAGAGCAATAGTATGACCGAAATGCGTTTCCAAATGCACGTATGCATTTATGCAAAATCCGTTCTATTTATAACATGTAACATCTGGTTTAGATGCATTGCGCTGATCGTCGATTTGTGACGGTGTGAAATATGACAGTCGGTCCAACAACTGACCATAAATTTTAATATCAGAATGGTTCGTGATGTGGAAACCTAAACAGTAAACTTAACGGAAATTAGAAGCGATTGGAATGTGGATATTTAGGCGCATCCAAAATATATCCCGGACATATAGGGCGATCAGACATCAGACACCACGTCTTGAATCATCAGCCAAGATAGATCCATCAAACGTTTTATCAAAACCTTGTTTTGAACAACAACAATAAGTATCATCGAACAGCAAAATGAAATCTACTTTTTGTACTGCAAATATGCCCAGAAAGCGCTCATTAAAATCCTTCGGGTTCGTGATATTACAACCTGTATATTATTCTAGAAGTAAGCACAGCTCGCACTGCATGGTTTCCATCTACATCCTACTTTACTGGCACGACTGCAGTTCCGTCGAGTTGTTCAGGGGTTTAGCCATTTTGGGTAAAGATTTTCCTGATGCCAGCCTTCCGATAGGAGAGGAAAAACGATCTGTTGAAAATTAGCAACTGCATGCATCTAGCGAATCTAATCAAACGATATATATATTATTAGATTAACGACCAGTATAATTGGTCAATAAATAAAAAAAAATTAAAATTAAAAAATAGAGAATTTAACTAGTTAAAAAATGAAAATTTTGTTTGTTTAGGTACATAGGCTGAACGGTAAAAGTGGCACGCAAGAGAAGTCGGGGACGGCCCACGAAGAAATGGCACGATAAATTCTGAAGTCGGGTAACGTCAAGGTTTATAGAAGGAATAATAGAAGAGTACGCATGACTGTAAATTAAGCAAGGTCTTGGACCAAAACACGTGTTGTGTGACGTGATGGTTGGTTTGTTGGTTAGATAGCAACCAATTTGACAGGCGAGTACCATTTGTTGGACAACCAACACCCCTGCTACAGGTCATCCCAAGTGGTTCGCTACGTTCGGTGACTTAGCAGGAGTGCCCGGGTTGGGATGCTTTTGCCCACCTAGTGCATGGCGGGCCGACTCGGGAGAGACTGGTTGAAGGAGACCTTTTGACCTCTCTATCCGAAATATCTCGACCCACACTGCAGTGAATCGATGGATTCACTCCTATCCTTTTTTTTATATTAGCCATTTTCAGTCATCTTTTTCTTCTTCTTTTTGAGGGCTTCTAACATATAAGCTCGGTTGTTTCATCGTGGTTTATGAAAAGATTTAGTAAGCAGAAATAAGTTTAATGAATAAGTAGGTACCCTGGAATATTTCCATCCTTCGTCTTGCCGGTTCTCTTGGAGCTAGAGTTGAAGGGGATGTATGGGCGGGGAGGGCGGGCGGGGGGCGGGGAGGGGGCGCGCAGCGGGGGCTGGTATACCTGCCCCTCCACCAGGCGGGCGCTCTTCGGGATTGTCAGCATCTTCATCTAGAAATGTACATTACTAATTGTAGTGTCCATGAATGGCACGTAGTTTCAGTTGTTTTTGATAGATGTCGGTAGGCCTAGAGCTTATGCAAGTTCAGACAGTTGTCGGGCAGTTAGAAGTGATTCACCCGACGAGTACACCCGGGTCAACGATAGCTCGAGCCCTCAGATTCAATTTCTAGATAGTTATAGTCGGTCGTGAGACCCAGAAGTATAATATATACTGTCAACACGTAAATATTAATAATAAACCAGTTTGTAATAAAGACCTATTATTCTTGAAGATCCCCAATACAATTACTAATGTCTGCCTGTGGATGAGGCAAACACAACACTAATTAAGGGATTTTTTTCTTCTTTAGTCGTTTCCTAATTGCTGATGATCGTGACCACTGCTCTAATTTCTCAGGTGGACAAGGATACTCCACTCCTTGTGGTTCTGCGCTGCGTCAAGTCAATGATGAGTCAAGGCCATCGACGCGCGACGGAACATACATTATGTGCTGTAGTAAAGTACATTGTTTTTTTTATATTTTTTAATAGAGAATACCTCACAAGAGTCCCAACTGCTCCCGTCTGGAGCCAGTGAGAGTATGGCATCCCCAATTGGGGTATGTTGTGAGGCTGAAGGTAAGTGGGGAAGGGAAGGAGATGGGGAAGAGGTAGGTGGGGAAGTGCCTGGCTATTCAGATCTAGTCACACGGATAAAGCCATTATTAAGCAACGTTTCAATTGCGAATGGTGGTCTTACACCAGGGCGATACTGAGAGTATTTTCTACTCTGGAACGTGCAGCAAATATAGTATATATTATTTTTATTAATTAATTGTGAAATGATACAAATTAAGAGGATACCCGGCGGTGATTTTTCCATACAAACGTATTCCCTATTTATCTCTCTGGATTTTAACCCTAGAGAAAATATTGTTATAGAAAATATTACTATATCAGGAGAAGGGGTCAGTTGAAATCGGAAGCGGTCGAGAGAATATCATTTCTTTGTACTGGATGTGTTAACTTGACAGTTCCGTGCATGCTCCGTCTATTAAAAATGACCCCCTCTCCTGTTTACGGTAGAGAGGGGGTCGCATAACTTTTCTGATATCGCCACTGAAGCGAATACGAAAAATAATTCCGATTAGCGAAGATTCAAACCGCGATCACAGCGCATCATCTTTTTACGTCTGGCGGGTCTCATGGGATTGTATGGCGAGCGCTATTGTGTTATAAATAACTTTTTGATGTGAGCTGCGAGTCTGTCGCTACCTTTATATGCAAGTTCAGACAGTTTTCGGGCAGTTAGAAGTGATTCACCCGACGAGTACACCCGGGTCAACGATAGCTCGAGCCCTCAGATTCAATTTCTAGATAGTTATAGTCGGTCGTGAGACCCAGAAGTATAATATATACTGTCAACACGTAAATATTAATAATAAACCAGTTTGTAATAAAGACCTATTATTCTTGAAGATCCCCAATACAAGTATTAATGTCTGCCTGTGGATGAGGCAAACACAACACTAATTAAGGGATTTTTTTCTTCTTTAGTCGTTTCCTAATTGCTGATGATCGTGACCACCGCTCTAATTTCTCAGGTGGACAAGGATACTCCACTCCTTGTGGTTCTGCTCTGCGTCAAGTCAATGATGAGTCAAGGCCATCGACGCCCGACGGAACATACATTATGTGCTGTAGTAAAGTACATTGTTTTTTATATTTTTTAATAGAGAATACCTCACAAGAGTCCCAACTGCTCCCGTCTGGAGCCAGTGAGACTATGGCATCCCCAATTGGGGTATGTTGTGAGGCTGAAGGTAAGTGGGGAAGGGAAGGAGATGGGGAAGAGGTAGGTGGGGAAGTGCCTGGCTATTCAGATCTAGTCACACGGATAAAGCCATTATTAAGCAACGTTTCAATTGCGAATGGTGGTCTTACACCAGGGCGATACTGAGAGTATTTTCTACTCTGGAACGTGCAGCAAATATAGTATATATTATTTTTATTAATTAATTGTGAAATGATACAAATTAAGAGGATACCCGGCGGTGATTTTTCCATACAAACGTATTCCCTATTTATCTCTCTGGATTTTAACCCTAGAGAAAATATTGTTTTTGCATAAAATAGATATCAACTACTAGCGTGTCGGTACTTTTTGTTTTTTTTGATAAGTTACTTTTTATAGAAGTTATGACCTTCCAAAAATCAATAAATTTGACTGGTTTAAACGCCGTCAAAAGATGTTCAGTATACAAACCAGACAATGTTTTTTTAAAAAAATCAAAACGTACAGACATAGAATAGTTTTTTCTTATGTAGTTGGTAAAAAAAAATTAAAATCAGTCCACTTATGGAGGAGAAAAGTGGGGAATACAAAACCTCCATTTTAGTTAGGTGTCAGTGCATTGTCCCTTTCGCTCAATATCCGGTGGAGTAAGAGCAACAGTGACAGCAATATTTTAGTAAAATCTATTTCTACACCACCGGGTATCATCTTAATCAAATAAAATTTATTTGCGCACGCCGGGTTCGAACCCGCGACCTTCCGATTGGGAGTCAAGAGACTTACCACTCGACCACGGACGGCCGTGAGTGAGAAAGTTAAAAAAAAATTATATGTACCGCATATGCGATATAAATGTATGTGGTGTAAAACCACCAGTAGTCATAACGTATCTAATAGAATGTATCTAATAATAAATAATATTATTTATGTATTAGGAAAAGAAATTGCCATTTATGAAAAATAAATAAGATGTCGGTTATTTTTAAGATTAACTCAAGTGGAAACGGTTTTTTTTTATAAGATTGTCTTTAAAATATTTTTTCACAGTGTACAACGTTTGCATTGCTTTTTTTTATGGAACAGGCAATTCACCCTAAGAAGAGTGCTTTGTGATTTGCATTGCTTCTAATTTAGGTTAAAAAAAAGTTCTTCTTGAGCATTTTTCTCCAGAGCATTTCGTTTTCATGGGCATCAATCTGCTTCCTTTCGCTTGCTTCAAGTATCTATGATTCCACACCATATTGAAATATGGGGAAAATTAGCCCGGACTTGTATGTTTTCCTGCAAACTAAGCAACAAACAAGCCCGGAAATTTCCCTCAGTTGGGGAACGTAAATTACCCCTTTCTGCGGCCTCTGCAGGCTGGTGGCCAGTCCGCGGGAATGCGGGGGGTACTCGCCCCCGGTCCTGCGCATGAAGCCCGTCAGGTTACCCCCGCGCCGGGGCAGCACCTCGCGGGGCACCTTGGACCCGAAACACAGCGGGGGGCGGAACTTCTTGTCCACGACATACTCGAAACCTAACAAAGTCAAAAATATACATGTTTAAATATGTGTGCAGGTAGGTAACTAGTTACATAATACATACCCGCAACCAACTAAACCATACGAATGTATGACTTCCTTTACTGGTTCAAAAGATTAACTTAGGCACATTAAAATCGATTAATTAACGACATAAGTTTCATCAAAATTAACAATCAATGCCCAGAACCAAAGAATCCAAGTAAAATGCTTATAGCCCAGTCAATGAAAGGAAAAAAAAGCCAATGTCGGAACTAATTTCCCGGAAGCTGAGTTTTTAACAGATGATTAGAACACCTTTAATCATGCATTTTTTAACAATTTTTCAGAGCAACTAGTTAGCAACTAAAAGAAGTCTGATTTCGTACTGCGGTTAAAAAGATATTAGCGTATTCTGAAACCCTTACCAAAATATATTCATGAAGGGGTGGGGAGAAAAGCGCAAAGGGGAAAACCGTGGCCTTTTAATAATGTTAAAATACATGATTAAGAGCGATTGACCAGCGGCTGAGCATTATCATTTTAATTATTTTTCTTTTTGTCTTTAAATAGAATAATTGTTAATATATTTCATGCAATATGGCAGACTGGGTTTGCACCATCCTCCCAGTCCCGCTGGATTAAAAACTTATATAAAATAAAAGAAATAAATGCATCTTTTACCGCCTGTTATTTCGGTGTTATTTAAATAATTTGATACGGAAATATTACCTTATGTTCTGTAGAAATTGTAAGCATTTAGCAATAAATTGTTAAACAAAATGTAAACGGTATGAAATATATATAAATGAATTACATGTAATTCAAAATAAGGTAATCAATAAACTATTTCACTACGGATCCAAAACATCCACAAACTAAATTATATTTGGAAACAAAACTGTTAACATTAAGAAAACTATACGAATACAATTTGTCTCCTTATATAAAAAATAAATAATAAACTCATACAAACACAGAATTCATTAAAACGTCCCACGTACACAAATACTTTACACGACAACACAATAATATACATTCAAACACCATTTAACTACGGCAAGCAATCCATTAGTTAAGAAGAGGGCAATTTATATAATTGCCTTCAAGATGATATTAAAAATGAAAAAAGAATGAGTAGATTTAAAAAAAAAAACTTTTTTATACACAAACGACAAAATAGTGAAAGTAAATAAAATCGTGTTGTAATATAATGTGGTGCAAAATGTATGTAATTCAGATATCTAGTTAAATAAGTGAAAATGTTATTTTATTTTTCTGGAATAAAACTCATTAAAAAAATAATACTGTTTTTCTTACCAGCTCCCGAGTAGTCCTTTGTAGAGTAAGGCATTTTTAATTCATAAAAAAAAATATGGTTAACACAAATCTTAAAAAAAAATTAATCTACGACATGATAAAGGGAACAACCTGCCTTGTATTGTTCTCTAATAAGACTGCCGGATACGGGTGCATGTCGCTTTGTCTTAGCAATAAATAATAAATAAAATGACAAATCGTGAACGGAATGCAAATACTATTTTATAGGCTGATCGAATAAATTTCCGGCGGAAACGACGTATTTTTCTCAAATTATAGATACCAACTTCCAGCACGCAACTGTCAACCAAACAAAATACCAACCTGCTACTTTCTACCTTTTACCTGTTACCTGTAGCCTTATACAAATTATTTTAGACCTGTAAAAATGTAAATGGGACATTGTGTACTACAACAAAGGGTTTACGGAAATCAAACGGAGGAGTATTTATTTTATTCTTTGTATGCAATTAATATATTACTTTATTTCTCACACCTGCACGGAGAAAAATGTTATTCGAAAAAACGATCATTTTAATAGTAAAAACGGTTAAAAACGGGACTGAAGTTCTTACGAACAAATTAACAGTGTTTCAATGTTTATTCTTACATGTTCCCACCAATAAACATTGAAACCCTGTTAATTTGTTCGTAAGAACTTCAGTCCTATTTTTAACCGTTTTTACTATTAAAATGATCGTTTTTTCGAATAACATTTTTCGGGCTTTGCGAATGCTAAGAGGAAGGTTTTTTCAGAAAAGAAAGGAGAGGAAGTTCCGGGAAGGAAAACGTAAATTGGGTGGTTAGGGATCTGGGAGTAAGAGTGTCACTGAAGAATGAACCCAACCTTCCCACTCTACTGCAGATCGATCTTCAGAGAGAGTCCTGCAGGAGAGATCAAAAGTCTCCCTCGACCAGTCTCTCCCGATCGGGCCTACCACACAGGTGATGAGCAGACGTATTCGCCGCCAAGTCCAGGAAAAACCTCACCCCATGAACCCGAGCACCCCTGCCGAGTCACCAAACGTAGTGAACCACTTGGGGCTACCTGTGGCAGATGTGTTGGTTATCCAATTAATAGTTCTCGGAGGGGGGGCGGTACCCATATACGCCTCCCAAATTGAGGCCCTGAAGAAAATAATATCCCTAGGGGTCTAGAAGGGGTGATCATGGGTCTTGAAGAGATGCATATTGGAGGAGCGAGGAAACACAGAAGTCGGCACAATATGGTTGATGTTTGCGAAAACTTAATCTACATTTTGAAAATGCCAGCAAAAATAGCGACCATTCCGAAAAATGAAATAAGTCATTTTATCGTTAAAGATTTTGGCATTTGGAAAATGCATTAAATTGTACGGAATCGCACGAGGGACGTAGTATTATTATGTTATAATTTAAATGCCTGAAAGTATGATGAGATGCCTGAAAGTATGATGAGATGCCTGAAAGTATGATGAGATGCCTGAAAGTATGATGAGATGCCTGAAAGTATGATGAGATGCCTGAAAGTATGATGAGATGCCTGAAAGTATGATGAGATGCCTGAAAGTATGTTGAGATGCCTGAAAGTATGATTAGATGCCTGAAAGTATGTGAAAACCTGAAAGTATGATGAGATGCCTGAAAGTATGATGAGAAGCCTGAAAGTATGATGAGATGCCTGAAAGAATGATGAGATGCCTGAAAGTATGTTAGATGCCTGAAAGTGTAATGAGATGCCTCAAAGTATGATGACATGCCTGAAAGTCTGAAGCATGAGGGAAAAACATTACGTATTTTAAAAAAAATTGTGTTTAGGTACTGTAAAAATATAATACTGTTAACAATTAAATAATTGTAACCTTGTACAAAATACAAATTATCACTTACTCGAATTGGATTCAAACCTACAGCTTTTGAAAAATAGACGATAATACGCATTGGCTGTTTCCACTAAGCCACAGAGCCACTAAAATACTACATTCATTTTTTTATTTGCATGTTTATAAAAATGTCAGAGACAATTTGGATCATATTATTGGGTCGCGTGACGATTCCGAATGTCTGTCATAAAATTGGGCATTATTTGTTTTGTCATCAATTTGCCATTCCAGTTGAGATTCACAACAGTTAATGTGGACCTGTTCTACCACTAAGAGCTCTATTATAACTTCTCTTTCTGATACGTTCATTGTTCCAAAGAAAGAGGGAGAGGTGATAGCGGCGACATCAGCGACTATTTTAGGTAGGTATATATTATTCAATACTCAGTGGAAGGAAGATGGTTACACTAAAAAAGGTCGCAAAATGATGTCTTTTTCTATAAACCAATCACATGGCTAAATGGTTTCGGCATGCGAATGAACCATAAGAGTAGAACGATAAAAAAAAAACAAATTAAGCAGAATTTCAGTGGCAGAGGAACGTTTTCCGGGACTGTTAAAATATGCCCACAAATATTAAATTTGAAATTTTGATTTGCCGCCATTTTGGGAAAGTTTTTTAGGTTTGATCAAACTTATTTTTCCGTTAGTGTAGGTACAGACGTAGGTATAGGCAGTATAGGCACTCCGTGGTCGATGGATAAGACTCTCGACGCGGGTTCAAATCACGACGTGCGCAAATAAATTTTATTTGATTAATTTGTTTTGTTTTCACAATTAACAGGTTTTTGTATATTTGCGGCACGTTCCAGAGTGGAAGATACTCTCAGTATCGTACTGGTTTAAGCCCAGCATTCAGAAATGAAACGTTGCTTGAAATGGGTTTGCCCTGTTGGTGACGAGATCTGAATAGGTAGGTGCTTTCCCACCTTCCTCTTCCCATTTCTTTCCCCTCTCCACTACCTTCAACCTCACAACAAACCCCATTTGGAGATTCCGTAGTCTCATTGGCTTCAGGCATTTGGGACTCTTGGGCGGTACTCACAACAGTTTTAATACGTTGACCGTTTACTCGTTTTTTTGTTTCAAAGAGTTGAATTTAGTTGCATGGCGGGTTATTATTAAAAATAACGGTAAATATATACCAAATTCGCAAATGTCATAATAGGATCCATAGTAAGCTACTTTATCGCCCGACGTTACCGCGACAGAGTAACCTTATTATTCCACAGGATCGAAAAGGTAGGTTTTAACTGTAATTGTTTTAAACTCATTTTTCGAAAAAGTTACCATTACTTGTTTATATTACGAATAGGCCATTTTACGAGTAAACACAGGGTAAATCCTCTTTCATTTAATTTCATCGTTTAATCATCATATAAATATATTTTTAAAACTCACCTTCCATTATTAAATATACACAAATATAATATCTGTAGAAAACAAAACTCTCTTTGTAATATTATGCCACTAAGAATTTAAATGCTCAATTAACGTAATCAAACCATTGTTACAAATTTAAATGACGCGTGAAAAGAATCAACAGTATATAATAATTACAAATGCGATAACCATAGACGTTTCTTTCTAAATTTGAATCCGTATTAACTTATCAAATCGTCTCTGAAAGATATGTAGCTACCTACTAGAAATTACCTACCTACTGGCAACTATCTACCTATCTTCAGGAATTAAATATTTATTTAAATATTGGAACATGAAACAAAAAAGAAAGCTACTCAAGAACATTTTCAATTCCTTCGATTCCTTCTAGGCTTATTTATGATTCATTCCATTCCTTCCCTGATGCTTCTCTGCTACTTGTTGAATCTGCGTCGTTTAATTTTAGTTATTTTCACTACCAATTATAAATAATACCTTTTTTACATTAGATTTTATAAAATCAGTAGGTACTACAATAAAATTTATTTATGTATTTCGTACCTACGTCAATGGATGGGAAAGTCATCGAAACGGTTTGTATTTTGTATGAACATTTTCTATTGGATCGTGCAATTTAAATAAGTTTTATTATTGTATGCATAACCCGTCAAATGTAAATTAGGTAAACATGGATGAGCCGACATGTTTTTTTACGATACGTTTAATAAAGTTGTACGTAGTATTATCATTATTGTTCATTTTATTATGCACAACATTATATTGTTTTCTAAACAAAAAAAAAAAAGTGTTTTCGTCAGTACAATACAATAGTCACAGCACACTTTTTACAGAAAATAAAGGCCTGAAAATATCTAAAATAAGAAATAAGTATGGAAGCCGAACGCTGGAGGACTAGTGTACCCATTAAGTATATCTATAGCAATGGGTGTACCAGTGATTTTTAATAAGCTCAAAAATAAATTTGCTTTTGAGGAAATGAAAATGAAAGTTTATGCATGAAAATTATTATAATCTTTATCTTTATATATAAAAATCTCGTGTCACAATGTTCATCCGAGGTAAACTCCGAAACTACCTAACCGATTTTGAGGAAATTTGGCTTACTGTGTGTAATTTGGTCTAACTTAAGAGATAGGATAGTTTGTATCTCGATTATTGATCTCTATGTTTATTATTGCAAATGTTTTTTATAAGATAATTATTTGAAATTATTTGTAAGTTCCATAAGTTTCTGACAGATGGCGGTGTGAGTTAATTTACACAACACTTGGTTATCTAGGTTAGGTAACCATCCAATATATGGCGATGTGTTTCGTTAGCCACAGCAACGCGTGGGTCGGTCAGCTAGTATAATATAAATTATAATAAATAAATGTACCTACCAGATGATTCCAAAGATAAAAACAAATGAAAATAAAACAAAAATCGCGTGGAATTTTAATATCGGATAAAAAAAACAATTGCCGCTCTAGCCATAACAACATATTATATTACTTGGGAACCGAATAAAGAAAGTCTTTCTCGAATGAGCGTGATGTTTGTTTCAGACGACGCTACAGCTACTTAAGCTGGAATCAGACAGTTCACTCGAGTGAAGGTTTACGCCATGTTTTTTCGGCCTAATCTTCCATCTTCGTTTCATTCCATGTTCAGATGGCGCTATAGAAATAAGCGTTCACTCATCCATTTCCATCACAGCGTCGCCGAGCGAGGTCAATCGCGCTGGAATTCGTTTGATTTCCAGCGCGGTCCGGCCCCGAATTTTAAGGAAAAACATGTCAGATGCATCGATTTTTACGCAATTTTATTGACACAATTAAATAAAAATAAAACAGTATTGTTTCGTCTTATAAACCTTTTCATTTTTATGACATAATAACACAATTTGATTTTACTTTTTTTATTACGAACTTATTTTCCTACAAATTAATAATCTTACATATATTAAAAAACATATAAAATACATGGATAATAAGGGAGACCCAAAAATTTATATGAGAGGTGTTCCCAAAAGCAAACAAATTAGCCGAACGAATGCCATTTTGACGTTTTGCGTGCGATGCGATAGCGTCCTTCCATGGTGATTGAGATTTCACTTGATGTTCAGACGTTTCACTTTGCTCTCTTCCGCGCGCATCCGCGCGCAAGTAAAGGATGCTGAATGAAAATATCCAACATTGTTGGATCGGTTCACTTGAAGATTTCATTCGGCAGTATTCGGCACTTTCGTTTCATTTCATGTTCAGACGTGTCATTCCGAGTAAACTAGGCCGAATGAAATGCGGAAATGAGAAAAAACCGTCTGAATGGCGCTTAACTAGCCTATTATATATATATATATATATATATATATATATATATATATATATATATATATATATATATATTTATATGTGTAGATTATATTATGTTGAAGTGCCAAACAGAAGCTATAATATTCCCAAACCAAACGGGACGGGACGGAATTGGACGTCACGGGATCAAATATTTAAAATTAAAAATTTTAAATCGATTTATTTCATTCAAAACTTGGTTTAACATATACCTACATTCAAATAAGCAATTTTTCATTGTGGCAGGGCAGTCTAGGATTTTTCATTCTAGCTCCTGGTGCCTACTTAAAACTTCTTAAAGCTGATGACGCTGCTGACCTAAGGGTTGATTATCGAGAAATAGAATTTTCTAGAATACATATTTCCGATAAGTAAGCCGGAGCCATTCGGTTAATGATCTTAAATATCATCAATGAGGGCTTGAACAAGATTCTTTCAGGACATGCCAGTGAAGATTTTTGAGATGCTCTGATATGTAGGAATATTTGGGTGCGAAAAGTTTTGAAAATTTATTGATTTGATATTTTGGGAGACTTGCATATATTCGTATGTATCAAAATGCTGATTGACATCCAGTATTTTGATAAATATCTTTGGAGTGATATCATTTCCTGAAATGCTTATTGGAAAGTTATAAATATTATGAATATGAAGAATTATTAACCTCAACACAGGCTTGTCCTAGCGAGGTTGAAAATTGTATTATAATACTGTAACCTAACCTAACCTAACCTAACCTAACATGTGATGAAACAATAAATAAATAAAAAAATATGCTGACGTCCACAGAGAAACTCAGTCTTTGACAGATTCAGCTTCAATATATTAGAGGCATTAGAGGTCATTCAGCGGGCAATTGCTTCTAGACACTCGAGTTTTGCGTGTTTTTAGACTATTTCTTCTGATAAGCAGTAAAAGTAAATTTTTTGGTTATAAAAATGATTTGATTATTATAGTAATTTCATTAAATCATATAATCATACAATAAAATAAATTAATACAGAATCTAGTCAACACAGTTTTGAAAATTAAAATTTTAGTTAAATTAAAATCATTAAAAAATAAATCCGAGATTATGTTTTGTGACAAAAATACCTCAGTTTTTCTATTTATTTTAGGTATTACAAACTAAAATATTTAAAAATTTTTTTTGCATACTTATTTTTTTTAGACATTATTAAAAATCATAAATACTTCTGATCAAAACATACTTACAAGAAGTACACTATATTTAATAATTTGTCATCGTGCGTTTGCTTTTTGAATGCATTGGATGAGTCCCAGTTGGCAGTGGATTCACAATTATTAACATTCTTAGAGTATTATGTTGTAGCTAACTCTTGCGATAAAGTAAAACCAGGCAGAGGTCGTATCCACGTCATCATTGAACATTCGTAAGAAACATACGTGAACTTGCTTCTTATAATGTGGGTGACATTATAATGTGGCTTCTATAATTGACGGGACCTATAAAAAATATTTTTAAATATTCATAACGTAGTATCAGTATGATTCTACATCGATGATTCAGATGTAGTTATAATATTTTATTTTTATGCATAGACAAATAAATTTGGGGAATCGATATAATTTGTTTAATTAGAATTTTATTTATTTATAAGCATATAATATGTACCTGTTCAGTGGAAAATGTATGCCTAAAGAAAAAAATTATGTTTATTCATAATTATTTCTTCGGATTTATTATTATTATTAAAATTTATTTAAATAAAACAAACACTTAGTATTTAACCACGTATATTTATTATTTGATATATCGACCGGTTTCGCTCCGACCGAGCTTCATCAGGATATAATAATAACTAAATACTAAGACAGAGTTGTTGGTTATATATAGGTTGAGTGGGAGAGGGAGAAAGAATATTACAAAAGAAACATAATTAGAAAGAGACAAATTTTTAGAAAGAGATAAAAAGGATTATCAATAAGTGGAAGGGAGACAACAATATATGTGTATCACATTTACATTTATAAACAACAGTTACTGGTAATCATAGACATATTGGAAGTTGGATCTATTATACAAGATAAAATTATACAATAATTAAATACAATAATATTACATATTACTAGTCAAACATCTCAGAACAACAATGTAACATATATAAGATCATGGGTTGGAAAAAATGGCAGGAAACAAGTTGAAGATAGGGCTATAAGGTGTATTTTTTTGATTTGATAAATTGGTTTGGTTATTAAGTAAGTATTCAGACTTATTTGAATTTAACGATTTTCTTATTTCTAACGCTTCTAAGTTATCTAATCTAATGCCTATACTGTTTTTATGTAACATGCACGTGTCTGAAATTTTATTAAAAGAATGATCTTTTGAGATTAAATGGTTGGCAAATTCCGAGAAACCCTTACCATTTAAACATCGTAAGTGTTCTTTTACCCTAATGTTGACGTTACGTGCTGTTTTTCCTATATAGAAGGCAGGACAATCATTGCAGTTTAGTTTATAAATGCCCGAGTGGCTTAAATTGTCATCTTTATCTTTGGTATTAATTAAAAATTTTCCTAGGTTATTGTTTGTGTAAAAAGCCGGTTTAATATCTGAAGGAAGGTTCCTTACACTTAGATTGGAAAAATTATTTATAAATAGGATCCTACGCCAATGGTAATTTTGAATATCATTATTATTTGGCGGGGTTAATTTATATAGGAATTTATTTGTGGATATATGTTTTAGTTTTTTATTGAGGATTTTATCAATTAAGTCCGGATCATAACCATTATTTGCCGCAATCTGTTTAATAAGAGATAATTCAATTGTGAAGTTAATGTTAGACAATGGTACGGAAATTAATCTGTGTATCATTGAATGAAAAGCCGAGTGTTTATGAGAGTTAGGATGATTAGATGTATTGTGGATAGTTATGTCTGTGTAAGTTGGTTTGCGGTATATATTGAAATTAATTCTATTATTTACTAAAGAGAGTGTCAAGTCAAGAAAATTTAAGGAAGCATTAATACCTATTTCTATTTCATTAATATTCTATGCATTAATACCTATTTCCTATTTAAATACTAAGTGTTTGTTTTATTTAAAATATAATGCCTAACCACAAAGTGATTGCTTCTTACGAAAAAAAAAAAAAAAAAAAAAAAAAATTTATTTAGTTACATTTTCACAAAAAGAAAAAAGTTTAAAGGTTAATAAGAGAAAACTTCAAATAATCAAAATTGGGTGGTTACCTTACCATTTCGTTGCGTGATATTTGAATTCGAAGTGATACAAATCTAAAAATAAGGCGGACCGCTCACCGGAGCAACTGAAACCAAATTAAAACTGGCTGGCTGCTATGGTTTCCAATCAAACTTCGATGACGGCGCTACTCAATTTTACGATTTCAGTAATTATCTCAACTTGTTTAACCATAGACGAAGAACAATGAGCTGTCATCGTTAGCACGCCAAGTTTCGAGTCACTGCTTGCGTTGCCATTGACAACGGGTTTTAACAAGTTATGTAGTGTGCGGACTGCGGACCATCACATTGACATACACAGGATAGCGAGTTTAGTTGCAAACTCGTTTTGTTTCAGTTGCCTCGTGAGGGGAGGCACTTAGTCGTCCTGGACAGGAACTTTTATACTTTATAACGATAAAGGTAACATACTGGGTTCGACATACGAACGCTACGCTACGCCTAATGGTAGATTCAGACTGGGTCGACGTACGTATGCATCGCTACGCCTAACAATATCTGGGCTACTTAGCAACCATAGATTTTAAATGAAAAGTTATGTTTTAGAATCACATTGGCCACACGTATCGCGACGTGCGATGTCTGTGGCCATTTTCATAGAAAATGTATGGTTACTAAGCATTGTTTGGCGTATCGATGCGTACGTACGTCGACCCAGTCTGAATCTACCTTTACAATATCAGCCCCCCTAGCACACTCCATCGATAACGATTGATAGGATAACTTTCGGTAACTTCTCATCGTTACCTAGAATGAATGCATCTACATATACCTAGAATGACATCAACAGCTTTTTGCACTTTATGGGGCCAGCAGACCTAGCTATAAAAGCTCAAGCGTTATTTGGTTTGGAGTATTTCGGCATATCGGTTGCCGTACATTCCCAATGGGAATGTATGACGAGCGATATGCTGAAGTAGGCCAAGTCAAATAACGCTTGAGCTTTTATAGCTATGTCTGTTGGCCCCATAAAACTCAACATATGCCCTAGCCCAGCTGTTTTCAACCTGTGGTACAAAAATTATTGGTACGCCATATCGTGGCACGATGTTTCGAAGGAATGTCCCACAGAAGCAGGTGTAGCTGTAAAAATATTAATACCATTCATAAGCACGTATTTGTGTGAAAATGCATTTTCTTCCTACACGTTTATTAAAAATAAATATCGCAATCGCCTGAATGCTGAACCAGACTAGAGGCTCTACCTATATGAAATTGAGTCAAACTTGGTCAAATTGCTCTGCAAAGCAAGCTCAAGGGTCACATGGCCTGTGTGTTAACATTGTATATTATTGATTATACAGGTTGTAACAGGAAATCGGGCTTTTATTTTAACTACACATGGGAAATTTTTTTCTAAAAAAATTTGTAGGGAAAATATCATTTTTCTCAATACATTTTGTATATTTGGAGTTGCGTATGGAGAATATGAAATTGTTTTCGTTGAAATAAAAAGACGTGTAGCAAAAATTGTTCAATTTTCGCATGTAGAATCACTGGCTAAAATTGTCCGATATCGTGTTACACCCTGCATATAATCATAGTCCTAAAAAATGTCATGTCTTTCATTACACGTGTTCAAAAAATAGATAGAGGGTACGGGGTACAACAAATTTGTAGTAAGAGTCAAGGAACACGCAGACTCAAAAAGGTTGACAACCGCTGCCATAGCCCACAAAAGTTTGTTTATCATAAAAGAAATGCACGTCTCAGCTTCGTAAACTTCGCAGTGTTTATTGGTTTTATAAAATCAATGAAGAACAAAGAAAAAACACGGGAAATGCTTTCATACATTCTGCGATTACTTACGTAAATAATAATAACACTGAGTGAGAAAATGCGTCATCGAGTAGGTAATTACATCTAAGGCAGTTGTTACTCTGGAAAATGTCTTTGACAGGTTCAGCTGTTTTGCCCTTATTTTTTATTGAAAGGACGTCATCTTACAGCAAGACCGACATTAATATTTACATAAAACGCATTGAAGCCATCCAAAGAAAATTTGTTCGTCATTTAAATTTCAAGTTAAATGTTGGTTACCTTGACGTAAACAGCTCGATGGACCTTTATGGACTTAAGCCATTAAAAACTAGAAGAGACTCCGCAGATATAATATATCTCCATAAAATTATCAATGACTTTATTGATTGTTCTCCCCTTCTGTCTGAAATTACTTTTAGAGTCCCGAGCGTTAGAACTAGAGAAAAATCACTTTTCCATCTTCATAAATGTTTTTATATTCAGAGCCTGTAATATATTTAATAATAATTTTAATGATATGGACATATTCTCGTGTAATTTATGAAACTTTAAAAAAATTGTCATAGCCAACATTAAATAATTTTAAAAATTCCTTTTGCAAGTTATCATGTTGGTGCTGTGAATCCTTTCCAGTTACTTGTCATCCAATTTATACACGTTTGTTCACTTTAGTTCTAGGTATAATATATATTTTGTACATTTATTATTATTTATGTATTGTTATTATTGCTATTGTGTAGTGAAGATAAAGTTTATAATACATTATGTTTTGAAATTTAGCTAGTTATCAGTAGATATATTAGTTACATTTAAATTGTTATTTATTTGTGTTCTTACATATTCTATTATTTTTTTATCTAATATTTACAATATTGTATTTTTTGTAAATATGTCAGCCCATGGGTACAGGACCCCTAGTTTCTTTAAAAACTTTTATTATTATTATTATTACAATTTTAAGTTATGTGAAAATCTGTAATTGGATTTTATTTTTATTATTAAATTTTTTGTAATAGATGTAAATAATCTGTTGATTTTCCTAAATAAATAAATAAATGTAGAGCAAATTTGGGTCCGAGAAACTGGTTATCTAGTGGCGGCTCGTGACTTTGTGAGCTAGATTGCAAAGATTAAAAATTATTATGTTTATCCCATATCGTATCCGATATGCCAACTGGAAAATGACATGTGCGTATTTTCAATCTTATATACCACTCTAGCTCACTTGAGTCACGAGCCGCCGCTGACGATATCTAAAGGCAATAATACAAACAAAATAAAGGAGGTTTTAAGTAGTACCTACCCTTATATGTTACTAGTTTTTGCCCCCGGCTTCGCTTACATGGTACCTACCTAATATACGAAGAATACAATTTCATTCGGAAATGTTATTCCGAGTTGAAAAGTAGCCTATGTCACTTCCCAGTCCTCCAACTATCCAACCTCCTTATGCAAAAAAAAAAAAAAAATACATCGACGTGGAAGAAGGACAAATATTAGTTAGGATTTAATATATGTATATGTACTTACCTACTAATTGAACTAATCCTGAATGCCATGATAATAAGATTAAAAAATAATCAGAATCATGATTACTGAGTTTGCCAAGTCCTTGACAGGTCTTAGATAGGTACCTAGACCTAGATAGGAATGACAGATTGCTTGCACTATTTTTATTGCATAATGCAATATGGGCCAGTCGCTTTGCATAATTTGAAAAATTCATCAAATCTCAAAGTTAAATATCCTAGGACTGTTATTATTCCAGATGAGTACCTATCATGACTAAAGCGCATTAATTTTTTATCTTATTTATACAAAAAAACAAAAGCACTCTTCCGCATTTATAATACTTATCAGTTAGAATGTTAGAATAATGTGTTATGTTTGATTTGGTGTTATTAAGTTATGAAAAAATATTGTAGGTACCTTTTATTTTTATCCAGATTGAAACAATGTTTTTGATTATATTATTATGTGTATGCTTAGATACCTTTTTACGATATCTTTTATGTTTTGCTTTCTATAAAAAAAGAAATTTTGTAAAAGTACAATATATTTAAACCTCGCAAATCAAAATAAAAACTCAGCATTCCTTCTACGATGGGCAGTAATTTATTAAAAACTAAAAAATACTTTAGGTATACATAATTCACACAAAATATAGCTTCTTAATCAATACAAACAATGTACGCAATTATAGTAAAATTGGCAAATAAAATATTATTCAGTATTTACATTAGGTACAGGAGTTCTCTTCGTCTTATATAACATTATAATTTCTTATCCCAAATTTCCCCATCCAAACTTTGTTATTCGTCCAAATAGTCCATCTCACAAAGTGACACAAATGTATTGTTCAAAATAGGCTTAAACATGGAGCAAGTACCTACTCTGCCTCACTATTCTCTGGCTATTTACAAAGTTGTTTGCCTTGCTCCGAATCTCACCGACCACTCCTGACGACAAAGATGAACTTTTGATCTCTGGTGAAATAACCTGAACATAAGGAGCAGGATTTTTCAAATCTATTGTCCAGCAACCCTTCTCCAAAAAGTCACTAAGCGCCGCTTGTACGAGCAGAGTTGAGTAGCCTAATCGGAATCCTCAGAACTGTTTGAACAAGATGGCGATTTTCGTTTCCTTTTCAGGCTCTTTAACCTGCACTTGGTCAACACTGCTTGAATCTCCTGTTGCGCTAGAACAAACTGCACTGTCGGTAGTTTCATCAATTGCGTCGCAACATGTCTTCCAAAGACATAATATTCGTTTTCATTGTCTTTGGAATCAACCCCTTCAATTGGTTCATTTTCTTTGACAGGAACCTCCAATCTGGGCTTTTTAACACTCGCACGTGTTTCTGTTGTACTTACTTTAGTAAGATCTGTACGAACCGAGGGAGAGTTGTCACAAATTGGTGGTGTTTCCTGGTCTGTGCCTTCAATAGGGTCTGTCTCTTTTTGGGCAAAAGACGAGAGAAGGTAGTCGCCCGTTGACTCCTGCTTGATATTTTTATAAGAGTCAACATAGCAAACTTCCCATTTATCTTGTTCGAAATCAATGGAAAGTGAGGATTGTGGTTGGTTCTGAAAAAAAGGTAATTTTATTGAACATAAACATATTACAAATACGATAATGAATGTTACAAAAAGGTACGTGGAAAGATGGAAAAGTAATTTGATCAATTAGCTGGTTTTGCTATTTTGACCTAATTATAAAGATAAACACTGTTGAAGTAGCATAATGTATGATTGCTGTGAAGAAAATGCCTGGCAAACAATATTGAAAATATGTTTTCTTTGACATCTTTATAAAGAAAGTAACTGCCGCTTTCACAAAACAAATCCAAACCGAGTGAAATTTTTAATTTCACCAGAATGTTTTCTCTGAGCGTTGGATCAATGCCAGCGCCTATAAAAAAATATCAACAACTTTTTATGATCTAATTAAAATTCCCACAAAAAACATGAAAAATATCGATTAAGAAGTGCACCGCTGAGCACGGCCTCGATTCTGATTGACTGTGATGCCGAGAATAGGGAAGTTGACTGAAAAATATTTTGACTTATAAAAAATATGGTCATGTAGATGACATTCAAACTTAAATACCAATTTTTTAAAAATTTTTTTTAAAGTTCGTTTTCATAATTAAATTAATTCTACAAGTTTGAATTTTAAAAGCCCGCCAAAACGGCGGCAAGAGCACAGCAGAGTCCGTGACGTAACCCGGTCCTTGCTTGTGTGAAATATAAGGGAACCGACCGCTATGTTAGGAACTGTTGCAAGTCTCGTTGAAAAATGACATTTCGTGTTTTTAAATTTAAAAAATAACCATTAAAATGCACTTTTTTCGAAATTCCAATAAGGCGCTCCGCCCACTGAGGCAACTGAAAACCAACTAAAACCGGCTGTTTTCTCTGTCTTGATTGGTCAAAAAGCTTGTTTAACCATAGATGAAGAACAATCAGCTGACAGCTCGCAACTAGAAACGGCCGCCCAGGGCAATCAGCCGTGACAGTCGCAAGATGGTCGCAAGTCACCGCTTGCGTTACCATTGACAACGGGGTTTTGTGTGATTGTGAAGTGTGCGGGCCATCACATTGTCATACAAAGACAGTTGGCAGTTGAGAGTTTTCAGTTGCCTGAGTGGGCGGAGGCGCTAACTGAATTGATTGGTACTACTAAATATCTAACTACTTACTACAACTTTTTAATTTATTTTTTTCGTTCATATTAAGCGTGTCCCGGTTTTGTAAATATTTTCCCTTATATTTCATACAAGCAAGGGCCGGGTTACGTTACGAACTCTGCGCGCAGGGTATTATGCCCTTGCCGCCGTTTTCGCGGGCTCAATAAAATTCAAACTTGTAGAATTAATTTAATTATGAAAACGAACTTACAAAAAAAAAAAAAAATAGTGGTATTTAAGTTTGCCTGTGAAAATTGATAAAAAAAAAAGGACTCAACTTCCTTATTGGCAGTGTCTACGTCTATACTTCGGTGCGCCCCGATATTCTCGTATAGCACATTATCTGTTTCGTAGGACGCACTCAGACGCACTGTTTGTTAGCGCTTTGTCTGTGAATCAGTCACGGTTTTCTTTTAATATAATTTTTACGGAAATACGAGTAGTACATGTAATCCTATATATTTATTGAGTTCTAAGGATTCACATGTAATTTTTATTTCCTTATGTTGGTTGAACGTAGGACGCAAATTGTGGAAATGCACTTTACTTATATTTTCAGGGCGTCTCTGAGGATATGCCGCAAGTCACCGTATAACAATGGATAAAACTTAGGAATGCCTAGCAACATAATAATTAATAATTAACAGCTACGCAAATTAGCTTTTCCATGAAATTTAAATAAGTTATAAGTATTTATATCGATCCTTCTCTGACCAAATACTGCAACGAAATGATAATTATGTTTCACTCTTTTGATTTTTCTAATAAAAGGTTTACAACCAATGAAATTTAAAAAATAAAAGTACTCAACCTAATCAATTTTTTTTCTGGTGCTCCGCTGCCCGCGATCCATTGACAGTTTGACGCTTATCTAACCTAACCTTAAGACGATAGACTTCGCTTTTCGGCCCATACAAAAAGGACGCCCGGGAAAAAAACACTTTTCTACATCGAAAATTGCACAAAATGAATATATTTTTTTATACTGCCTTCTAGAGGGTAAAAACTATGTCGGTATGTTTTCGAATTTTCGATACGTTTCGTATTAACGTAAACATTCACTGTCAAACATGCACGATTTATCAAAAAATATTATTTAAGGAAAAAGTGCTGCTAACTCAACTCTCATAAAGACTTATAAAATTATAAAAAGCTACCGACGTAGCTTCTTCTTTCTAAAAAATATTTTTTTTTTTAAATTTCAATTTCGTGAAAGTTTCGGTGTAGAAAAGTGTATTCTCCATAAACCCCTTTTCGAGCGATTTCTGTAGGTAAATTTGAGCGTTGTCTCATTCGCACATTTCGCATTCGCATGTATTGTAAGTGTGCGTGAGCTTATTGTGAGCGGGACAGAATGATAGACGCGGGTGTTCCGCGTGTCGTTCAAAGTCTAGCCTCTTAACTTCCAACACAAAATATCAGTTACTTAGGGCGCACCGGTTAATAACAGCTGAGAAGTGTGGCCCGCGAAATAGTTTTATGTACTATACACAAAGAGCTACAGCTATACTATACATAGCATAGTAATAATAATAATAATTGGATAATGGTTTTTGTGAGAAATCACCTCAAGGGCGCTGTAGTAGTCCAGTCAAATAAGGATTTCACCCCTAAATGAAACGGAATAAACTGACATTTTGAATAAACCTTTATTTTGGTATTCTACATGTTGTCTCAAAAGTCTCATAAGGTCACGTGTGAGCGTCTTCAGATATTCAAGGTCAAAGGACACGAAAATCAGTTTTTTGGAAATATCTCGCTTCCTTTGCCTCGAATCGTATTTGAATTCAATATAAAAGTTGTCGATAATAAATTCTCTACCTTGAATATCTAAAAACGCTCACACGTGACCTTATGAGACTTTTGAGACAACATGTAGAATACCAAAATAAAGGTTTGTACAAATTTTCAGCTAATTCCGTTTCATTTAGCGCTTATTCCTTTTTTTAGCTTAAGTGACTGGACTTATAAGGGTAAGGGTATTCATAAAATTTGAAAATTTTATCTGTAAGAGAATTGAAGATTGTTCATCCATTGTGAGCCATACAGAACTCTGGGCAGTTCGTAACAAATCGATGCTCTACGACGTGACACCAATCCCAGAATCCCTTAATACAGCCAATATCAATTCTCTAACTATATATATATATATATATTATTTTGATAACTTACCGAAATGGTTTCACCTCTTTTCACGAGTCCAACGACTCTTCTCACATGAACAAACGAATCCATCACATAGAACCATCTCATCATCGGGACGTATGGATCTAAATCTTCAGAATTTCTGGATTTCTCTATCTTGTAGAGTTCTTGGGAATATGTCGAACGCAGATTTTTTATTTTACATTTTACATCTGGAATAGTCAAATCCATGTTCATCTTTTCGATGATGGTCGTAAGAGCCTTTATTCTCGACGGTTTATGGCGGTATTGTGGAATTTCTGAATTCCACAAGCATTCGGCTTCCTTGTAAAGCTCGACGAACTTGACGGTTTCCTCGTCGTCCCATTTGGGGAGCCTTCCCATTCTGGGAGCGTCGACTGAAGTATCTTTACTTACTATGTTTAAGGGAACAATGATGTCCCGAGTATCATGCTGTGGAACCGTTGAATCCTGGATAATTTCTTGAAACTCCACAAAAGAAGGGGGGGAGTTTTGCTGAAAAAAAAACAATATTTCTTATAAGTGGCAAGGAGACTATTTAAAATACTAACAAAACTAAACTAGGTACTTAAATGCTAAACTAACTACAAAAGGAGACTACTGGAAAAGCGTCGACTGACAGTAAAATGAATTCCGTGTACATATTAGGTACCTAACTAGGGGATTGGCGTACTCTCATATAACTGAGTGTTGTACTAGTTGTCTTAAAAAATCACGAGAAAAATACTTTTAGTAATCTGGTATTAAAGGAAACTTAAAAATAAAACGTAAAACTAACAGAATGAGTGCTTTTATTATTAATTATTACCGTGATACCGTGACGACCCGCGGATGCGGCACGCCGACGGTAACGGCTCACGGCGTCTCGTTTCTTTAATACGAATGAGGGAGATGCAAAAAAGTAATAATTTTCTTGTCTCTCCCTCACTCGTGAAATGGAAAGCATAAAAAAAGAAAATATTTTTTTTACATTACTTTAGCTTCACACAGGAAACCCTTAGGAAAAAAGTCTCTCAATGCCTATCTCATCTTTGGGGATGCTGTGTGGAGGGTCTTTTTAGAAAAAGAAAGAAGTGGAAATTCTGAGAAGGATAAGGGTATGAGAGGTTGATAGGAATCTGGAGGTCAATGTGTCTAGGAGTGACAGACATATGAATCCATCTCTACCAACATTGTTCAAGGCGATGGGTTGAGAGGTTTAGATTAGGTCTCCCGATCCGGCCCGCCACGCAGAAGGTGAGCAAACGCATTGGCCGCCAAGACCTAGACAAACCTCACCCCATGAACCCGGCATCCCTGCTAAGTCATCAAACGTAGCGAACCACTTGGGGTGACCTATGTCTGGGTTGCTGGTTATCCAAAAAAAATGGTTCCCGGGGCGGCGGTAGGCATACCCGCCTTTCAAATTGAAATATGTACAAACTTTGTTAAACTTGTCCAAATACCCCATTTTAAATTGACTCACCGAGTTTGGTTGCATAGCAATCCTCCTTACTCTCATAAAGCTGTCCAAAACCTCAAACCATTTCATCGACGGGTGATAGACCACTGCATCTCCATCTCTCTGCGATTTTTCTATTTTATACAGTTCCTTGTAGTAACACGAACGAATGTTCTTAATCTTCTGCTTGACTTGTTGAATTTGTAACCCGTCGATTTTCATTTGCTCTATTAATTTGAACAGCGCCCTTTTCCTCGTCGGTTGGTGTTGGTATGAAGGAAGTTCGGTGTTCCACAGACATTCCGCTTTTTTGTAGAGTTCCGCAAACTTCAGCGTTATTCTGGCACCCCATTTTAACTGCCATTTAGTTGTCATTATCTAAACCAAGCAATTAAAATCAAATACAAATAGGATTTCTTTAGTAGCGTCATACAAAGAGTTTCTAACTGATGGCAATACTATACATATTCCAAAAAAAAAAAAAAAATCTCTGATAAGTATGACAACACTAATATTTTCTTAAAGAGCTTCAGACACTATCAAGCCTATTGTCACAAGCCTATTGCGCAATGCTTGTGACAAAGCCGCAAGGCAGCTTTGGAGACGGTCAAAAGGCTTGCCATAGACAAAAAAAAAATCGGGCGACAACTGCTTGAGAGTGTCCGAAGCTCTTTACATTCAAATGCAGGGTTGCCAATTCGTACGGCATTCCGAAAAATGAGGGGAATTTTACAGTTTTTCAAGAATTGGGTATTTTACGGAGATTTTTGGGTATTTAGCTTTTTACATTCAAATGCAGGGTTGCCAATTCGTACGGGATTCCCAAAATTGAGGGGAATTTTACAGTTTTTCAAGAATTGGGTATTTTGCGGAGATAATTTTTTGTGGTGAAAAAAAACATTGGATTCTTCGGTATCCAACTGATCAAACAAATTTCTGTTTTTAAAGCCTGAGCGATAGAAAAAATCCGAAAATGACCAGATAATAAAAAATAAATTCAAATTTCAATAGAATTTTGTTTTAATATAGAGGTAAAGGAACTTGTGCGGAATTACGTGGTACATTAACATGTACGTAATGTGGATATTTTAGAACAAATCCATTTGCACCCCTGTTCAATTGCTTCCGCTGACGAGGCAACTGAAAAAAAACAGTTTTCAACTAAATTCGCTATCCTGTGTATGTAAATATGATGGCCCGCACACTACACAACTTCTCAAAAACCCGTTGTCAATGGCAACGCAATTAGTGACTCAAAACTCGCCATGCTAGTTGCTACGATGACAGCTGATTGTTCTTGGTCTATGGTTAAACAAGTTGAAATCATTACAGAAATACTAAAATTGAGTGGCGCCGTCATAGAAGTCAGGTTGGAAACCATAGCAAACAGGCAGTTTTAGTTTGGTTTCAGTTTACCGGGTGGGCGGAGCGCCTTCCTGAATCGCGTGGTTTTGTGTAGGTAGGTACTGAGTTCGACGTTTTTCCAGTATCCAAATATTAAAAAAAAGGATGGCACATATTATGGTAACACTTCAATATTCCAAACATTCAAAAAAAGTTTCTCATTGCTGCTTTGATTTCACATAATGATTTTAGGTTGGTAGGTAGGTATCTACAACGTATAACATAATATGTTGTTAAATTTTAACTTTCGTCCTGTACAACATAATATCGACACTGGAAATTTAAAATGCGTAAAGGACAAAAAATCAAAAATGAGTTAAGTATGACATTTTTCTCCGTTATTTTTCTCTTTCGATTTGCATTATAGATATATTTATAAAAAAACAAGTGTGTCCTCTACGACGTGCATTTTAGAGGATTTTTTGTCATACTTATGACCTACGGCGTAAGTACAATTTATAATTTATTTGGGTAGTAAATAACATTAACTTTTAAATAATTTTTCATTTAGCGTTCTTTAAGAGGGTATTACGTAAGAAAACCGGAAATTAGTCCCTTTTAAATCAAATTCTAGATGCATTGACTCTTTTTTTACAAAAAAACATAAATTGGAAAAATTGTTGTTATTTTATCTGGTACACGCAGTTTTAAAATTTTGAAAATCTTAAAATCGCCGTTATCGCCGTTCTTCCTGTATTTTTAAGATACTACGGTTATACCGTTGGTCGTTGGCAGGTGTGTTCAATTTTCAAACGATAGATTCTATTAAACAACACAAATTTCAAATCATATAATCATAAAACAAAATAAATCAATACATAATCTGGTGAACACAGTTTTCAAAATTTTAATTTTAGTTAAATTAAAATCATTAAAAAATAAATCCGAAAACGGGTTTTGCGACAAAAATAACTCAGTTTTTCTATTTATTTAAGGTCTACAACTTAAAAATTTTAAAATTTTTTATACATTATTAAAAAATCATAAATAATTATGATAAAAATATACCTATAAGAAGTACACGAAATTTAATAATTTATCATCGTGCGTTTTGAGCATTTTTATTGCTTACTTGAATGTAGCATGTTTAAAGAAAGCTTGTTTTGAATGAAATAAATCGATATTAAATTTTTAATTTTAAAAATTTGATAGGGGAATAATCGATCTTTGTCATTGGAACCTCCCTGTACATTTGCAAGCATTTTTAAACTTTTATTTTCAGCCGCTGGTCAATCACTCGCGATTGTCCCTTACAGCATTTTCTTCGCAACACTTCTTAAAATCGGAGTATTCGAAGTAGGTATACCTATCTACTATCTATCTCTTCCTTAGGTATTACGCTGGCATGCGAGGAAAAGAGACTGGTGAATGTTGACAACGGCCGTTGATTACACCGATGCTCACAAAAGTTTTAAATGTCCTTTACATTACAGCATTTATTTTACCATATATCCACTTTCAAAGGCTAAAAACCTAAAAACGGATGCTGCAAAGGACACAAATTCTGTTATTAAATATATATTTTATTAATGTTAAGTATTCTGAAAGATCTACTCAAGGTTTATTTGATAGAAAAAAATCATTTTTATAGGTCTACAAAAACAGGAGATTTGATTTTTTGAAGTAAAAAAGCATTACAGCATTTAAAATTTGCAGTGTCGATATTATAATTATGACAACATTGTATCATTATCTACAAACATTTAAAAAATAATGAATCCCAACTGGGCTCCAATATCCTGCGGTTTTGCCTTGTTGATAGGTAAGTACCTACTTATAACATTATTCAACGTCCATCCTGTGCCCGTATGCGTTTGGCCTTGATTTGCAATACGTCATCTGCGTCTACTAGTGTAGGAAATCTGCCAAACGGGCGACGCCTGCCTGTCTGACTACACGGAATGTTTATCCAGATGATTGATAGCACTAAACACTGACTACGATACACAACACAGACATTAAAAGAAGATAATAACTTATATTTAACACTTTTGTTTGCTTTCGACTGGAACCCAGCAGCGCGTGCTTTTCTCGGGCGAGTACTCTTCGTTCTGAAGTGCATGCGCGCGCTGAATTAACGGGAGAGGGGGCTTGTGCGACCGAAGTAACAACAGCAGCGCTCTACTCGCCCGTGCCGACGCGGTCGATCGTGCCAACACGCATACCTTTCCGTAACATGCCAGTAATATATACAATACACTTGCGAGGTATGCTTACTATATGTAGTATATTATGGTATGGCATACGCATGCACTTGATAATATTGTTTGTGTTCGAAAATGTGTTTTGACTGTAATATTTGACTGAACGTTTTACAGCAATCACCTTTCAAAGGGTAAAACGATGTAAATCAGCTTTGCAAACAATTCAATTTGTTATCGTGTTATCGTTGATATTATTTTTGAATGGTTTACACAAATTCTCTGTCTGATAGATACTACATAGTTAGTTATATTGGCACTACATTTCTATCAAAAAATACAATAAAAATGTTATTTTTTAAAAATAATTTACTTTTTGTTGAATGTAATAAATAGGCAGTGGCGTAGAAACTGCAACGTAATTTATTTTCTAAAAAAAAATAATGCAATGTGATTTTGTGTTTGATTCAATATTTTAAAAATTTGTGGGTGGGTGTAAGTACCTTCGTCCCGGGAACCATTTATTGGATAACCAACACCTTTGGCATATGTCAAACTAAGTGGTTCGCTGCGTTTAGCAGGGGTGACCGAGTTCATGGGGTGAGGTTTGCCCGGGTCTTGGAAGTGGATGCGTTTGTCCACCCGCTGGGTGATCCGGCCGGATCGGGAGTGACTAGTTGAGGGAGACCGTTTGACCACGCCAGACTCTCTCGACCCATTGCCTTGCGTTTGAGTGGGAGGGATCAATTCAAACGTCTGTCACTTCTGGACACACTGACCCCCCAGATTCCTACCGGCCCCTAATACTTTTTCCCTTCCCAGATCTTCCTCTCCTTCCTCCTTCCTTTCCTTAAAAAAATCCTCCACAAATCATTCCCAAAGATGACATAGGCTATAGGGAAAATATTATTTTAATATAAGGGCCTCCTGCGCGGAGCTAATCCAAATCATTTTATATACGAATACGATACTTAGTAACTTTTAAAATAACTCAAGGTTGCAATGCGGGCGAAATAACACAATATCTACACTATGTATAAAATTCTTTTAATAAATAAATAAATGATAAAGGTCTACTGATTACAGTGATTATTACATCGATAACGATTTCTCAATCAAAATGGTGATTTAATCGAATTTCATGAATCAAATAAAATAATAAAAACGACGATAAACGACTACTCAATGGAGTTTCAATTTAATAAGGTGATATGAATACTGATATAATATTATGAATAAAGGCAATATCGTGTTCAACCAAATGATCCGACTGACATGATGCGATGGAATAATAATAATAATATTTATGTATTGTGTATAGCGCCGTTTTTGTGAAAAGGGCGCTGTACAAATTTATAATTTTGTTTTTTTTAATTGTTTTTATTTGTTGCTAGAGCAATCCCGATGAGTTACAAAACTCATTTTAGGACAGGAGGAACTTACAATTCGTAGGTAGGAGGTAGTAGTTACAATTTTACAAAGGTATTTTGATATAATAATATAAGTTTTACATTCAGTACAGCATAAAAATAAAAATAAAGACAGGTTTAGTAGAACAAACAACAAGAGAAAACAAGTAAAGAGAGGGAAAAACTGATACGAGTATATAAGATAGAACAAAAAATGACAAGACAATTACATATTTTCATTTTTAAATGTAGTTAAAAAATATTCTGTTAAAGCATTGCTTTGCAATTTTTTATTATGCTGGATATTTTTGTACATATCTGGAAGCGAATTATATAGTGTATGGGCAATATAGTTCAGAGATTTTATCCCATATTTTGTAGTGTGTGTTTGAGGAACGCGGATTTTATTGTTATTTCGAGTATTGTGGTTGTGGATGTCTTGATTGTAAAGTGGCTTGGTGTTAGTATGAGTTGATCGTTGGGTAATTTGTCGGATGGTGCTTGTGATTTCATGTTTAGGAAGAATTGTGATTGGAAGGATACCGGAAACTGAATAGATGTCCCTGACATGAGTGTCCCATGGAAGTCCATAAACATTTCTGCAATGCTCTATCTTCCTTCTAAATACGGACTAGAAAAACTGTTACGAGTATAACAACTTATGGCTATCAGATTGCATTCATCCGCATCACTAATAATACAAAATTATATTATGTTTATGTATAATGAATTTGACTGACGAACGACCAACGTGATGCTGTAGTAAATGAACATATATTTATTTTTTTATTTATATTCTCCACAGGCAGAAAATATACAGAACCATACTTACCTGGGAGGATTTATCGTTGCCTCCCAGGTAAGTATGGCCCTGTATATTATCTGCCTGTACAGAATATAAATAAATAATAGTACTTGCACATTTTAACGTAGCATCACGTTCATTGGTCCAATGCATTTTTTTTCTTTTAAAAGAAAGGCACACATTCCTGGGTTACGAATAACCCAACAATTGAAAATCTCCTACTACCATTACATTAAGCGAAAGATGTTGCTTGTGTTGTGATTAAGGACTTAGCCAGTTTATTGTACATATATTATTTTTTTGATGTTGTGATTGACCAACTTATTGTATCTACATATATTATAGTTTTGATGTTGTGATCGACGAACCGGAGGATGCACAGTTAGCCATAAGGTGTTATAATAGTTTGTCTAGTCTGTAGTTAGTATTAAGACAGAAAATTAATTTTTGTAGAAATACATTATAAATATGTACAGCACCTCTGAGGTGATTTTTCACAAAAACGGCGCTCTACAAATCATCAAAATATTATTATTATTATGATGACAAGATCGTAAATTCCTGGTGATTCCCAATATTCTTCTTTCCCATCTCTTTCTATTCCCCATTTATCAAATAAGTTAATGCGATTTAAAAAAAAAATAAAGTGACCTGATGATTAACCTACAGTTACAACGCATGAGAATGATTAAACAATGGCTGATGCAACGCATCAGAAATCAATAAGTTGATCTGACGCAAACCCTGACCGCTACAAACCAATGAAGTATATCATCTAAAGGGGAAGGTTCCGTCCCGAGCGATTCCGAGCCTTTCCGAACGGTTCCGACGAACGGAACGATGAACGAGGAACGAAGAATATCGCTGATCGACCGCTGCCGCCGCTGGTGACAGGACTGGGTGAAGCATGCGCATTGGAAGTATCGTCTGCGCCGCGCGAGTCGTGAGGATAGTAAATGGACACTGCGTCAAAATTGACTGAAATGTCAAAATTTACCTAATATTTTGTTAAATCCTATTTTACTTTAGCAATAATTACCCGTATCATGGCAAAGCTAAATAATTACAATAAGGAACTTGAATGAAAAACATTAAAGCTTAAAAAAATATACATAAAGATCAACAACAAAAAAAACAAACGCTGATTCTGACTGTATAAATTTTGATATCTTACTAATCTTACTTCTTACTATCTTACTAATATTATAAACGCGAAAGTTTGTATGGATGTATGTATGTTTGTTACTCTTTAAATCGAAATTTAATGAAACTTTACAATAATATAGCTTATACATCAGAATAACATATAGGCTATAATTTATAAGGCTAGCTATTTATTTTCAATATATTGAAAATAATAATTATTGTTTTAGAAAAAGTCAAAATTTGACTATGACATTTTGCAAAACAATTCTATTTTGGAAAACATTTAAATTAGTGAATTTATTTGAAGTACTCGCCTAATACTTTGAATCGAATCAAAAATTATACACATTTTAAATAAATAGGTTAAGAATTTTGGTATAAACGTAGATGGGACCTAGGAAAAGAAAATAGATTACTCGAAGTACTAATCCTACGCAGACGAAGTCGCGGGCTGAATCTTGTGTATAATAATTTAATGACTAAATAAAATTTAAAGAGGAATAAAAATTTAAAAAACATTAAAACATTCGGTCTCAACTGTTATACAAAAATTGCGGCCAAGATGAGACCAATATTTATTACATATCATATAAACTGAATAATAACTATGGAAACCGCCGCCATTTTCGTATAGCCGTTTGGACGGAATGTTCGGTTTGTATTTGGTATGGTAAGTCCTTCTCTTATGAATTTTGTTTAGTCGTTAATAGAGGTATTGTATTTTGTATTTTGTTTAGTCGTTTATACGTAGAATTAATAAATCGCCAGTTAAAAACGAATATAACCGTTTAGAGATTTAAACGACCTGTGATTGGTCGGCGGGTTCTGAACTTACACCGCTACCTCGCGGGTCGGGCGTCTAGGACAATTTTGTGCAAATTTCCGCTGCGTAGACTCGCACATGGGTTACCACAGCGGTATATATTTTATTTCAAACGAATTCATGTTCTTTAGAAATCGTGCTAAACATTTATATTGAGATTTGTTGATTTCATACTGGGGGCCTAGTCTCTATCTTTCGGTTTCACAAACAAGCACGTTTGCCGTTTAACCTTTCTTGAGGTGCTGTCAACTAAGCGGTCACAGTTTGTATTTACTGAAATATCTCTGTAAATATACTAAACATAGAGTTAATATTTTGGGTATTCCTCCACAATACATTTATGTATTGGATTAAATAAATACAACATATAAATATTTACTGAGTGTACAGCACCGGAGAGCGAGGAAGTTTTTAGCACGGTAAGAGGAAGGTTAATAAGGATTCGTAACGTAGGTACGGACGTTGTGAGAGATAGAGACTAGGCCCCCTGACCCGACTGTGATTCACTTTACTGTTAACTGACCAAAACTAAGGTACGTGTGACGTCACATGTACCTGGCCCCCTAGCACACTCGATCGATAAGGATTGTATCGATAACTTTCTATAACTTCTCATCTTTCCCTAGGACAACCGATGATCGCTAACGTACAAACAACAGTTGATATCGAATATGTTAAGGACACTTAGTCATTGTGAACTGTCACTTGTTCGTTGGCAATCGAACGGTGAGAAGTTACCGAAAATTATCCTGTCAATCCTTATCGATCGAGTGTGCTAGGGGCCCTGATCGTTGCTTGAAATCGACATTTGCAAAAAAATAAGAAATACCGCTATTTAAGTTAAAAAGTTCATTAAAAACAAAAACAAAATTGACTGGAATTCCTTATTACTATATATTTACTATAATTTTTTCTTATTCTGTGATAAAATTTATAAATATAATATTTACAAGGTGTGAGAAGATTGTTTTAAAAAGTACGTTTTTTATTAATACACTGATTTTAATAACAGTATAATTGCAATGTTTTTATTGATGACCTTAGGAGCACCTATAAACGAGACGGCGTACGAACAGTGACGGCTGGTGACTTTAGGTGTGCTAGAGTGCTAATGAAAAAAAATTGCATTATTGATGTTGTAGACCAAAAAAAAAATTGTTTCGTTTTTTGTATGAAGATTTTCAGGATATCCATGTGCGCACACGGCCAAACTGAAATTTCCTGAAAATCTTCATATGAAAAACCGATTTTCGAGAACCAAAAAAAGTCGTTTTCGGCTACAACAACATCGGCCTGGGTTTTTTTTTAATATTAGCCTTCAACCACACCCAAAAAAGTCTACGCATACGGCTTCGGCGGAATAGATGATTTATTTCTAAAAATATTAAATACCTGAAATTGCCTATAAAAACAAAAATCTGTACATTTCGTTACTTACTGAAAACAACACCACATATTGTTTAAATTAATCTAGGTATTGATACAATGTGTATCACTATTTCAATATTCGAATGATTGAATTTGTCGATATTTATATCTAATTTCACAAAACATACAACAACAAAAACTTTTTCAGTACGTGTGATATGATATGTGAATGCTTTTGTTGGGCCAGGTCTCTAGCGACAAAATGTTTTCAAAATATCCGACAAAAACAAAAACGTAAGGCCACAATGTGAAGAGATTTTTAAAAATAAAGACAATATTTGGACGATTTGTAAAGCGCCGTTGGGTGCACGGCAAAATATTTTTATAATGCCAACATATTACTGACTATTATAACAACTTATAGCTAACAGATTGCATCCACCGGTTCGTCGATCACTAAAACTATCTGGACATCAATGCTTTTGACCAATGATCGTAATGCTGCGTTAAAATATATACCTATATCTGTTTTTCTTCCTTCGTATAATCCGGGCTTCTTCGAGACCCGCATTGATAAATCTATTTCTTCAGCCTCTACCTGAAACATAAAAAAAAAATCGAATGTAATCATATTTTATGAATGACAGATATAACAAAAAAAATGTTACGTTTACATTAAATTTTTATTACATTTTTACACATGTTTGACAATGTTTTACGTATGTCCCTTTCGGCTATCTACCTGCAGATTACCTGAATATGGCTGTATCATTTGGCTCACTGAGGCAAGTAGTACATCTGCACCTACATGCAACGCGTGGTCCCGAAACGTCGGTCGTTCTTTCTTCTGTCAGTAAAAAACATTGTGTTTATTCGTGCGGTCGTGTCAAGGGATACAAGTTTCAAATCAAAACAAAGTGAGTGTTACCTACGATCAGGGAATATAATATACATTGAAAAATAATAAATTCATCATGCTGAAGCAACTAAAGCAAATCAAAGCAGTGAAAAGCCTGTATGCACACGAAACAAGGAAAGACGTGAACTTGAAAGATCTGCACTCGTTGAAGCTCGAAGATGCTTGGCCCTACATCAGAGAAGAGATTGAAAAAGAAATCGGGATCGGAAGAAAAGACATGGTTTGCGTGCCTTATATCACAGAAGCCAATCTGTACTGCGTATCCTCAATTCTGCTGAAACCAGAAGATGAATCCAGCAAGACCCTGGTTGGTCCCATCGGGAAGTTGAGCCAGATCATTGACAGGGAAAAGAGCAACCCTGAGTATGTAGAGTGGTTGGATTCGACAGATTTTGTCGATAAACGCTACAGGTTCCCACACGAAAGCGTCAAAGTGAGTACAATCATTTTAATAAATAAAAAAATAACAAATCATTTTGGCCACAACTTGGTAATTTTTTTAATGAAATTTCAATTTAAAGAAATCGTGCATCTCAATTGAGTGATTGAAATATCAGATGGTCTGAGGTTTGACAAAATAATTTTGGGTAAAGTTCGGTTCTTGGGAAAAATTCCGAAAAAATAAGTTGAATTATTTTTATACTAACTTTGGGCTGGAAAATCCGAATCTGAAGGAATTAGGTTGGGGAGGTCAATATCAACTGAGTTACAGGACTTTAAAGTTTCGTACACAGGAACAAATCCGCAATGCATTTTTGACATATTATACTGACGAGGTCAAAGTGATTCAATGACGCCAACCTCAGAAAATTGCAAAGTGTTGCCATTAAGCAATAATATCAATGTTATTATGTGAATAGAATGTGTCAAAACACGAGAAAAAGAAATAAAAGATAAAAATAAATCTGGATGTATTAGGTAAACACTAATTTAGGTACCGGAGTTTTGGAAATAAAATGACGTAAAAAATCATGCTTTTTTTCTAGTGTTAGGTTAGGTTAGGTTAGGTTAGGTTAGGTTAGGTTAGGTTAGGTTAGGTTAGGTTAGGTTAGGTTAGGTTAGGTTAGGTTAGGTTAGGTTAGGTTAGGTTAGGTTAGGTTAGGTTAGGTTAGGTTAGGTTAGGTTAGGTTAGGTTAGGTTAGGTTAGGTTAGGTTAGGTTAGGTTAGGTTAGGTTAGGTTAGGTTAGGTTAGGTTAGGTTAGGTTAGGTTAGGTTAGGTTAGGTTTTTAAGAACGCCAGAAGGATCCTACTCTGGAGTTTTACCGTTTAGCGGGGCTCTTATATGACCCGCGTATTCAACGGGAACCCTTGGAGGCGCATGAGTCTGACAAGGATTCAACGGACGAAGAAGACTTGTCCGATTTATAAGGTAATTCTACTGTTATCTTATGTTTTGACACATTCACATAATAACATTGATATTATTGCTTAATGGCAACACTTTGCAATTTTCTGAGGTTGGCTTCATTGAATCACTTTGACCTCGTCAGTATAATATGTCAAAAATGCATTGCGGATTTGTTCCTGTGTACGAAACTTTAAAGTCCTGTAACTCAGTTGATATTGACCTCCCCAACCTAATTCCTTCAGATTCGGATTTTCCAGCCCAAAGTTAGTATAAAAATAATTCAACTTATTTTTTCGGAATTTTTCCCAAGTACCGAATTTTTTCCATAATTTTTAATTTATTTGGTCAGCTGGTTGCGAGTTACCACGGTGACAGATTTTTCGAGTCGCTGATTATTATTTTTATACAGAATTCCTTTATAATTTGGGCTATGCAAGTAACATTTTAGGTTCTTCTTCTACCCGATATTGTGGTGTCGTTTACGGATTAGCCTGACTACTTTGTTTACTCAATTCCAAACATCATAATGTAGTATCGTTGTTACAGAAGTTGATAAATGCTGTAGAACCGAAATCAATGGTGAACGCCATGACGACACAATAACGTTCCTCATACGTTGTACGTTGTGAATCATAGTTACCTACTTCAAACATTGAAAGGGAAATTTGCCTGTTTTGCTGTTGCATCATTCCAAGAATTTCTAAATTTCCTGATATGAAAATAATTACATATCATATTATAATTTATCAGATTTCTACGTGCTTGCTTGCTTGTCCGGTGAAAAAAAGTGCCTCTATTTAGGTCTTTTTACCGTTCAATTCTTCTACGTGTTGGTTTGTACGAAGTCAGTATAAACGGGATAATATGGTTCTTTTCGCCATTGCTCGATTCCATGAAATTCTAATTAATTCGTAAGAAACGTTTTTATTTTATTTCACGATGGAATTTGTCGCATTAGTCAGTGAAAAGGTGTGCCCTTTTTAGTAATTTTGAATCTTTAAGATTTGTACGTATTAGTTTGCATAAATTGCTTGATGTTAAAAAAATCATGAATGAATTGAAACTCTCAGTTGATAAAATGTAAAACTGACTTATTGAAAATTTTGTTTCCGAAATAGGGCGTAGTTAAACTTCCGAGGAAACAAGAACTATAAATTCACCAAAATCTCTTAAAATTTCAATGTTTGTGTTTAATCAACGTAGGTACCTAAGCCATCTATCTACTTTTAGACTTTTTGTTCCATATTGTAGCGAAATTTTCTAGAATAATGCGATTAATTCTCATTAATACAGTCAGATATCGAGGAGAAAAAAATTATTTCGGAAAATAATACACTCGTTAAAAAACGGATAATTCGACTATTTTCTTCACGCCATGCTTTGGCATAATATACTTTTAAAATACTAGTTTTTAGTAGGTACTACTAAAATACTAGTTTTTTTTAAATAATTAAACCCTAACTAAGATTCAGTGATGATAACTTATCTTAGCTTACCTAGTTTATAAGTATTTCCATGTACGAAGAGCCTTAGAGTTACACTAAGCATATCAATGGCAGTATCAATCAGATATCAAATCAGGAATCAATGGATTACGAAAAATTTGCAGGAAAATTCTAGATCAACGCTTTGGAAAGATTTTATTCTGTGTATCATATTATCTCGTGTTATAATATCATAGTATTAATTACTAGAATACAATAGAAGCATTCTGTAATCATTTTCGTGCGTGGTAATTATATCCATAACCGCTTAATTTTTACCGCCGACATTAAAATTGAATATCAACAACTTTATTGTTTATAGATTCCTTATACACGAACCGGTTGTTATGCCTGTGTATTTTAAAAATAGTTTTAACACGGTCGATGGCTGCTTTCTCTGGATATGCCGTGACTAATTGGGTATTAGTTTTCCCGGTTGACTGCAGTGGCGTAATGACGTTTTCCGCGAAGTGTACGCCATTATAAATGTGGAAATTGTAATTAACTCCCGAGGAAATTAGTGCAAATAATTGATAGAATTCAAATGCTCATACTTCAAATTACATTACATTTCTTATTTTGCTATCCGACTTCGCCCAACTTTGAACAAATATTTTTTGTTGAATTTTGACGAAACAATATGACTATTTTAAAAACTTCTCGAAAATAGTGGAATAACTCTATACCTTATAGGATAAACTACGGAAGTCCACTTTTTGGCGGTTTTGAGTAGAATATTTCATTATATTATTGGATTTTTTTTTTTTTTTTTTTTTTTTTTTTTTTATTGGCAAAATTTTTTGATACATACATTTACAAGTAGATACATACATAATAACATAAATGAAAAGGTAACAAAAAAAATCCCACAAAGGCGAAGCCTGTGCGTGGGCATTATAATATGTGGGTATAAAACAGTGGTGGTTAAAATAAAAAGATTAAGAATTAAAAATGTAGTACATATATGTGCAGAGGTAATTGATGTTGCAGGAATTTCTGTGATTGTATTTTTATATTTAGATGTGTATATATATACATATATATATATATATATGTACACACATGTACATACACATATACACATGTATACATACTCATACTCATACATATATACACATGTATACATACTCACATACATGTATACATACTCACACACATGTATACATACACATACACGCAATTTTATATATATATTTTTTTTAAATCTAACGATTCGGAAAGACATGGCATATTTTAGTTATTTAAAATGTAAACAGTACAAAATTATAGGAAAAAATTATTTACTTCCTTATTTTTTAACCAACTGAAGATGAAACAACGAAATCCATAAACAGTATATTATCTGATTTAACTAATTACAAAACCACTTGGATTCAATTTACTTCAGAGGATAAACCAAAATAGTTTCATAGATTGACAGATTTGTCTTAACTATGACCAAAAATGAAAGAGATTATGAAATATACCGTTCACAGATCTAAATTATTGCAGCCAGTAAAAAAGTTATAGACCTTCATACTTACATTCAGTTCACAAACACAAAAATCGCTTTCCTGAACAAAAGTTCATGGAAGAGAACTAGTAGAAGAGAAATTTAATGTTATTGAAGAGATAGAAATAAATAAAATAATTTAAAAAAAACACCCGGCTTTGACCAAGTTTCAACAATAATTGTTGTCCTGATCGAATTTTGATAATTTTTGGTTAAACTATAATAATATGGCACTCATATTTATACTCCATATTTCACAGTGTGTATAAAGATCGGTCTCCTGCGGGCTTGCGACAAAAACACGTACACATTTTGTTGATGGTTAGGTCGGGTAATGTTTTATTTTTCGTAGCCGATAGAAAACAAAAAAAACAAACGTTGTAGCCCTGCCTTAATGTTATTGTTTTTGTCGGATGTTCTGTAAAACATTTTGTCGCAGGAGATCCCACTTAACTCAAACAGATAATTTTTTGAAAAGTATGGCGTCTTGGCTTTTTAACAGAAAAAAATTTATGTCAAAGCTTCTTGGCTCATGATGGAAATGACGATGAAATTTAAATAAGTTGCGTTTACTCAACGATTTTGGACAGAAAAAACTGTATAATTTTCATGAGTCAGAACTCACCGTTCGAGAGCGTTTAGCTTCACTTCAGCACACGAATTTTCTCCTTTATAGTTTAGATTATTCAGACACTTACTGACTTACAGTCTGCAGTTACATACAGGGATACATGCCATTATTGGGAGACATTATTTACATGTAAATGGAATTTTGGTCTACGGTGACATTTTTGACGTTTTTTTCCAACTAAAAACATAAAAATCTGTAGGTATTGGACAGTTAGGGGCAGGTTGAGGGGTTGGTCGGTTAATCGGCTGAATGATCAGTGAACAGTGACGACAAGTGGAAGAAAAATATAATATTTGATTTTAAAGAAAAAAACTTCAAAATATTATTTACTGGAGACCAAAATTTATTTTATTTTTATTTCCATCAGGAAGGTTAAAGAAAATAAAGTACGTTCCTTAAGAGCCATTGACCAGAGGCTGAGAATAAAAGTTTAAAAAACTTTGCAACTGTACATGGAGGTTCCGATGAGAAAGATCGATTATTCCCCGTATCAAATTTTTAAATTTAAAAATTTAATATCTATTTATTTCATTAAAAACTTGCTTTAAGGTAGCGACATTCTCGCAGCTCACATCAAAAAGTTATTTATAACACAATAGCGCTCGCCATACAATCCCATGAGACCCGCCAGACGTAAAAAGATGATGCGCTGTGATCGCGGTTTGAATCTTCGCTAATCGGAATTATTTTTCGTATTCGCTACAGTGGCGATATGAGAAAAGTTATGCGACCCCCTCTCTACGGTAAACAGGAGAGGGGGTCATTTTTAATACACGGAGCATGCACGGAGCTGTCAAGTTAACATATCCAGTACAAAGAAATGATATTCTCTCGACCGCTTCCGATTTCAACTGACCCCTTCTCCTGCCGTAGGACGGAATATTTTATAACGTAGTGTGTCGGTAGAAAAGATACTTATAACGCAGTATCTTTTTGATGTGAACTTCGCGTTTGTCGCCCGCTTTAATATTTACCTACATTCAAGTAAGCAATAAAAATGGTCAAAACGTACGATGATAAATTATCAAATATCGTGTACTTCTTGTAATTTTTTTTTTGATCATAAGTATTTTTGATTTTTCAATAATGTTTAAACAAAATAATAGTTTTAAAAAAATCTGAAATATTTTAGTTTATAAGACCTTAAATAAATAGAAAAACTGAGGTATTTTCGTCACAAAACACGTTCTCGGATTTATTTTTTAATGATTTTAATTTAACTAAAATTAAAATTCTCAAAACTGTTTTTACCAGATTGTATTGATTTATTTTGTTATATGATTTGAAATTTGTGTTATTTAATAGAACCTATCGTTTGAAAATTGAACAAATCTGCCAACGACCAAAGGTATAACCTTAGTATATAAAAAAAACTTAGTTATTCAAAATTTTAAAAATGCGTTTACCAGATAAAATAACAATCTTTCAAAATCAATTTATGTTTTTTTGTAAAAAAGAGTCAATAGTCAATACGTCTAGAATTTGATTTAAAAATAACTAATTTCCGGTATTCTCTGGTAATACCCTCTTAACACTCTGGTCAGAAAAAAATCCTGAATTATTGGAACCGGTTAGACATGGGGTGCTTTAAATTCACCCTAAAAAAGGACTTACCATAGATAGTTCTGTTGTTAACTCTCACCCTTTCTCATAAACGACATCTAAAGAAAAGGGGAATTTCAATTTAGAACATAGCTTTTAGCGGTTCATAAAATTATATTTTGGTAGAAAGCAGTCACTTTGTGGTTTGACATATTTAATGAAATTAAACAATTACATTGTTTATAACCACGGTTTATTAAACTTGTTTAATTTTGTACCCTGATTTTGTAATTGTAAACAAAATAATTATTTTATTTCGTAAAATTATTACAATCCCATATTCACGATGAAACATCGTAATGTCATGAATACACCGGTTCGACAGGGGCATTGACTCTGTTCCAGCCCTATTTTAGACTGTTACATAAGAGAAATAGATGCATGGCCCTTTTCATACAAAACTTTATAAACAACGGTCCATGACAACTCAACAAAGTGGCTTTTCAGCACCCCTGAGATGAAAAAAAAAAATAGCTTATAACCCAATCTAACTGAACCAATTTAAGCAAGTTTTTTTTATCACTTTTAAGGTGAATGTCAAAAGAATTCATATTCTACGCTTTCTTGCTTTAAAAATTATTTTTCGCGGAAGTACACAAGCGTTATGAATATTAACAAATAGTTTTGTCAATTAAAAAACTCTAATCTTTCAAGAAAGGCTAACAAATACAATATGGGATTTAATCACCGATGAAATATTGTATTTGTAGAATATGAATTCTTTTGACATTCATCAAACTTTTTAAAGGAATGATGAAGTTGTACGTTGTTGAGTTGTCCGATCATCAAGTCGGACATGCCCAGTGCTCGCCCTTAAAATATCGACTACACGATAAAAGTATGTATGACCTTCGCAATGTCAAAAACTCGAGTTAAAAGGTCAGGCTTTGTCGTGTTCACAAAACTTACACACTTGAATTAATTATAATATGAAATAGGTATCTACCGCGGTACGAAATTTTTTCTTTTATCAATATTATTTGATGTTATCGACACTTTCAGGATATTGCGTTGAAAATATCAGTATCTTATTTAAGAAAATCAATACAATAAAGAAGACTGGCCTCGCTTCTCATACGTGTGTTTGTTTGGTGAATCAATAGGTTATTTAGAATTTGTTTTTTGTGAGTACCGCATTCTAACAACTGCCCGGAACCAGTGGAACTATTGCGCCCAAGGTGGCGCAGAAGTAATCGGGTCATCGCCCTATCGGAAGATGCTCTAATTATTTCAAATAATAATAATATAATACCTGTATAGCGCAGTTTTTTATTTATTTTTAGTTGACATGAAAATAAAGAAATAACGAACACATCCCACATACACACAAGCCTAGCTTTATTAAAGTGGTACATCTCATATGTATATTATAACAATATGTGAAATTATTGCTATGTACATTTTAATATATTTTCTAAAGTGATGTAAATTATTTGTTGATATAAAAAAATAAAAAGAAAAAAACGAGTGTGCTTTAGACCACACGACTGAAGTAAAACTTCTACAGAGAAAGAAAATGTGCGCGCGCAACGCTCTCTCTCTCTTGCTCCTACAGTATTTATAAAATTGTTCTAGAACGAAATGAAATTACGAATTATCTTCATGCACTGGCTGTGAGAGGAAGAGAGCAAGAAAATCTGCGCGCGCACTGCTCTCTCTTGCCCCTACAGTGTGATACAGCCCGTTCGCCTCGCCTAACTACACTTTTCGTAACGCTATCGTCACGCATCCGCCAGCTTACCCCCCAAGTCAAGCGTGCGTAAAGAAGTTTTACTTCAAAAAAATCATAAATTTGACCATTGTTATAAGGCTGAAAGAATTGGGCATGCGAATAAGATGGGGTGTTATGAAGGTTAGGAATTAACTAATTATTCATATTTAATCACTAATCACTAAACATCATTTTTTTTTGTTTCAATAAATTTGGAACTGTGGTCTCTCACCTGGGTACTGAGAGTATAATCTCCCAGAACGATATTAAATCGCTTTCCTCTGACTATCAATTTTCTCAGCCGGTAGACCAAATAATCACCTTGGCTCTAATTCTAGGCTATTTTTGTCAATATTGTACGTAACAGAAACGTTATTTTTTTGTAACCTTTAATGTAACCAGGAAATTCGTCATAAAATGACGTATTCCCTACAAAGAGCTACATAGATTCTTTCTACTGGATACTTTAATTGATTATTTATTTCCAAGCTCTTTTCAAGCTTCATTTATTGATTAAATTTCATGTTTCAAGGTGAAAACTAGAACCATTTACAACATTTTTGTTATTTTATGGCAGTATAATAGCCATGTTTCATATCTACCATTACAATATTTTCCATTAGCAGTAAGTGTTGCTATCAACTTATTCAATATATTTATAATATTAATGTTTGATTGTAATCATCGGCTGCTTTTTTTTTACTTTTGCGTCACAGAAATCACTGCGGTTTGCATTGATAAGATAATAAAATTACATTCATACTTCATACCTCGTTTACAGAACGAACTTGAAATTATGCTCCATTCAACTGACTCGTGCAAATTTCTAATCTACCGCAATCTGGTGTGATTTTCATAAAATATTATAATTTGTTATAAATTTATATGCGTTACAAGTTACAAAAAACACATAAGAAATGCATTTTGCACCCAAGTCAGTAACAGTTTCTTCGCAGTGGTGAAAATTTTGCCAATGGGACGGGATATTTCAACGATCAATATATCAATAGGTTTTAAAGAAATGTAGAGATCACGGAAGGTGTCAAAAATGTTACTAAAATGAGAAGCAGGGAATCCAGGAGATGCCAAAATGTTATAAAAGTGAGTACACAACACAAATAAAATAATGAGAGACGTGAAAAAAAAGAAAAGATTATTGTGAAGGTATTAAAAACTACATCTCGGGTATGGACCTTTTGTAGGCGGCTGGTATCCTAAATCCTAACGACCGTTGTTCCCAACTTTTCGATTGATCAATCTGAGTCTACGATCAACTATGTAATTTGTTTAGTAACGCTCGATTCGCCTGTTGGTCGGGGTTTTTTTATTGTTTAAATTATAATATTGTTACAGTGATAAACATAGTATGGCTAAAACAAATAGTAAATTACACATTTTCAAGTATTCTACGCCAATTAAGAGAGCTAGCTAGCTCTTGAGCTTAATGAAGGAGTTATTTTATAATTTTATATTAGTATACAATAAATATAGTCTTACGTACTATGATTGAAACGTTAAAAATTATAATATGGCATGAAATGAAGTTGCTTTGGGATGACCTTATTTTTGTGTATTTGAGAAGTATTGAGCGAAACTTTCGGCTCAACAGTTGATCAGGATTGGGAACAACTCCGTGTGTGAGCTGGGATTATTGCTAAGTGCAATAACACTGAGAGATTTATCCATTTAGTACAATAGTAGGTATCCAAATAAAATAATATTTTAAATCGGAATCTAAACGATGAGGGATAGATAGACAATTTAAGTAACTGGGCATTATGGAGCGGTATTATCTGCCGTGTAGTTTTGATAATAATAAATACATAGTAGGTGTCAATTTCCCCTTTGAATATTGCTTCACGCCAAATAACCACACACAAAATGTCAAAAGAATAGGTTGGATTAGTTTAGGTTTCATTGATTTTTTTTTCTTTACTTTGTTCAATGTTTTATGTTCAATTCAACTCAATGTTCTATGAGAGGCTCTTTTTTTTCACATTAATTCCACACAGAAAGTCCTGAGGAAAAACAAATCCCTTAGGGCCTTTGTCTCTTTGGGAATGCTGTGGAGTAGAGGGTCTTTTTGAGGAGTGGAAGCAGTGAACATGAGTCTTGAAGGAGCCGGTGTAGTAGGAGGAAGAAAACCCAGAGACCGACAGATCTTTCAAAAGCCGTGTTGTTGAACTCAAGAAGGAGTCATATAAACGATTCTCATGAATGCATCACAAATATCCACCGTGTACAAATGTTGATCGCGCGTTCGGTTTGTTTCGTGATAATGCACCGGTGCCAAAGGGATCAATGACGGTAGTTCCTCGGAATAGCTTCCATTGAAATACCGCTAGAACAAGGTATACGGTTTGCTTTGTACACCGACTGATTCCTCAAAGTAGGTGATTCGATTCCCCTAATTACTTCATACAAACCTGTCGACCAAGCAATTTCATCGTTTACCCTTTACCCAATTTACCCCCAACATGAAGCCCGAATGTCTAAGCAGAAGATCCCAGAGGGGTAAGTGATAAAAGCCGATCTAAAATGCTAAAAATACTTTTATGACTCTGATTTTTCTATGACGTTAGAGATTTGCTAGACACGCACTTTTCTATGGTATTGAACTGCCATTGTTAGCTCCATTGTAACGCACCTTGGTGTACAATAATATTGCCTCCAATGTAACTAAGTTCTCTTTCGGTTACTTTATTTATTTGTCGATGAGAAATGTGTAATGGCTGCAACGGATCTATAAGCGGTGTGTCTTTATTATTTCTTACGTATACTTTATAAAAAATAACGTATTTTGCACAGAATAGGGCATTTTCACATCTAAAGTATATAGTATACATTTTTTAAAACGATTAAAATGTATCATTTTCGATTTGCCGCCAAAACGACACGCTAGTTTTTATTCGTGAATTCGGCGGCATTGACGTCATACCGGGCAACGTTTGCGACAGCCGTCTTGCCAACCACTCAACCAGTGGCGGTTTCTGTATCATAAAGACGTTGTAGCCGATTGTAACCGTTTCGGAATGTGCGTTTTTTTCTCAAATCAAAAATTATGAATGAAAATATTAAAATTACATATTTTTAGTACAATGATCTCCAATCATCTTAAAATCTTCATTATAAATCAAAACACGTCTGTGTATTAAGTAGCATCAAAACAGGAAGTACCTGCATTGTGTTTTCAAGTGTTGTGTTGTGTATTTATAGGTAGAAGTATATTTTTAGGGTAAGATTGGGAGACATAACATTTATAACAATGTTATCAATGATTTTTATTTCTATTTGTTGATATTAGGTACTTGATAAATATGTTAGGAAAATTCCATTTCAATACGCGCATACCTATGATAATATTAAATATCTAATTAAATGCAAAATCAAGGTTTTAATCTACTACGTGCAATTTAAAGCTGAATAATTCATTAAGTTGTTCGATAGAAGCATCCTCAATGCTTAGTAGACAGTTTTATTACGTGCACATTTAGTCATTTCCCGTTTCTAATAATTAACCTACTGCATTTGTATACAGAACACTTAGGACGAGAAATTCTAGTAAAAATGCAGTATATTGCATAGAGGTATTTTATTTTTTTAAATTTTATTTAATATTTTCGAAAGTATCTACTATCTTGTTAAATTGCAATTAAGCAGTTTGTCAACAGGATGTTCAATTACGAGTAAAATGTAGGTACATTTGAGTATCCCTACGTGCTATTAACAAAGATTTTTATTATTATTGACACCCATATTAATCTAAAGTAACACTAAAAAATTAAATTTTATTTGATTAAATTGTGTTATTTCACATCAAAAATAATATATATAGTATATTTGCGGCACGTTCCAGAGTGGAATATACTCTCAGTATCACTCTGGTGTAAGACCACGCGAAGAAAAATGATATTCTAAAATACGATCATTTTATTCGTAAAACCGGTTAAAGCTGAAGTTCTTACGAACAAATTAACATTCAGTGTTTATTGGTGGGAACATGTAAGAATAATTTGTTGGTATACGTAATTTCGTACATATACCAAGAAATTATTCTTAAATTTTCCCACCAATATATATTGAAACACTGTTAATTTGTTCGTAAGAACTTTAGTCCCGTTTTTAACCGTTTTGACGAATAAAATGATCGTTTTTTAGAATAAAATTTTTCTTCGTGCAACATTCAGAATTAAAACGTTGCTTGAAATGGCTTCATCCATGTTTGGTGACCAGATCTACCAGATCAGCCAGTAAGACAAGATAGCCAGGTACTTCCTTACTTTCCTCTTCTCCCACCTCCTTCTTCTCCGCTACATTCAGCCTCACAACATACCCCAGTTGGAGATGCCATAGTCTCTCTGGCTCCAGGCGGTTGGGAGAAGTGTGGATTCTTACACTTTTTCACATTTAAAAAAATGTTACATTCAATAACAATTATTCTTTGATATATTCCCCTAGTATGAAGTGACTCTACATATGAGACATGTGTTCACCACATATATCTATATCTAGTTGGTGTCTCGATTTTTTTTAGTATTAGGCAAGTATTTGATAACATGTTAAATATTTTGGGCACGTTCTACTCCAGGGTTCGCTGTCCGTATTTATCATCACATTACATTTTGGTACAAACTTGCCTTAATTATTAGTGAACCTAGTGTTGCCTTTTTTGTCCCACTCTCCTCTTATATTAGGCCTGCGCCGCAATATAGTTGTTTCGATACAGCAATTAATTGTTTCGTCTCAGTGAAAAAATATTTTTATGTACTCCTAATTTAACATGGAATTTGGTTACTGATTGTACGTAATTTAACGTTTCGCAAGAATGTACTCTTGGGGACATTCTTCAAGCCTTACGATGTGGAATAACTACTTGGAAGTGGTAATTCCAAATCGTATAGTTGATTCTTCGAGTGATAAGTAAATATTTTATGAAATATACACAAGAAAAATACTAGCAAACATGAATAGTCTACCCACGGCATGCTGTTTATTTGTATGTCCCAATAACATACTACCAAATAAACGTTATCATTTACCATTGTTCAATACTATCGTATATTCACATACTAAAGCATGTGGAGATCGTATGTACATCAATTTGTTTTTTGTTTGTTTTGTATTTATGATTAGGCCTGCGGCATGGGACCATTTTAGCATGGACTCATTTGCGAACATTTGATAGAAATAGATAATTATTTGTTCATCATCATCAGATATGACAATTTTTAGCCATTAATTATGCGCATTAAGAAAATCACACAATTATGAATAGTCAAATGAAGAGTCTACCCACGGCATGCTGTTTATTTGTATGTCCCAATAACATACTACCAAATAAACGTTATCATTTACCATGTTCAATACTATCGTATATTCACATACTAAAGCATGTGGAGATCGTATGTGCATCAATTTGTTTTTTGTTTTGTATTTAAGATTAGGCCTGCGGCATGGGACCATTTTAGGAAGGACTCATTGCGAACATTTGATAGAAATAGATAATTATGTGTTCATCATCATCAGATATGACAATGTTTAGCCGTTAATTAGGCGCATTAAGAAACTCATACAATTAGTCGCATGTGGTCACCACTGACCCCACAGAAATAAATTTAAATGGAGTGGAAGAAATAAATAAAACAAAGAATGCAATATCGAAAATATTAAAATACTTTATTATAATTAACATCAATAAACAAAAGCATAACTTTGCCATTAAATAATTGGAAAAATACAACAACTAGGTACTAATTAATCTCTTAAAACTACGAATTTTTCGTATAGCCGAGATCAACTTTAAAAAAAAATATTTTGACTCATCAGCAGATTTATTTATTCTGCATCCAATGCAGTAAGTCCTGAAGTGTTGTTGACAAATAAATTTACTACACTTTTGGAATTTTATTTGTTTATTTGGTGTTACGTAATTAGTCGCATGGGGTCAACTCAGAGAACAGCAATACATACGTACACGTTGTCTTTCTGGCCTCTTCTGATTTGCATACTCCGCTGGAAGATAGGAAGCTAAAAAGAGCACCGTCGCCTTCCAAACACTATAACATGTTTTGTTTTCAATTTGAAATGGTCTTGATCCCATGCGCCTAATTAAGGGTTAACGCATGACAAAAGTTTGTTCATTTTTGATACAAATAATAATTTTGATACAAATATCTAATATAATAAAAGTAAAGGAAAGAACCAATAATGAATTTATGTGCTCAGTGGTTAGATAGCAAAAAGGATAACGAATTGATCAAAAGCTCAAACGGTTTGAGAACTGAGAATAAGCGATCAACGGGTTCCGTTCGTTCGAATGTAAAAATTAAAAATGGTGCGGTTGTCAATTGGATGGTCGTCTTCGGATGAACAAACAAACCAAACAAGTACCAATGTACATATGTACCTACAGGAAAAGGCTTTATAAAATTGATAGGTAGTAGGTACCTAAATATTTGTGATAAACAGGAAAACACTTAAATAATACAAGTATACGTACACTTACATATTTATTATAATGTAGCAATAATAATAAAGTATGTTGAATAACGCATCCACTAGCTGTAGATTAGATAACATTCACAAGTCGTGTCAAAAGGGTTTTCGACATTGAAAGCTAATTATTCTAATTGGAAACGCATGAGTTCACGCTGATATTTACCATGTTCAATACTATCATATATTCACACACTAAAGCATGTGAAGATCGTATGTGCATCAATTTGTTTTTTGTTTGTTTTGTATTTATGATTAGGCCTGCGGCATGGGACCGTTTTAGGAAGGACTCATTTTAGGATTATGCGTTTTAAAAATAGTTAGGTTAGGTTGCTATTCACGTGGATATGTTACCGGAAATGTAAGAAATCTTGGAATTGTATACAACTCCTAGGAAATATATACAGTTCCGAAGCTATTTAGGAAATGTATAAAATATTGTTTTAAAAATTATTTACCTGGGAAATGTATACATTTCCTAGGAATTGTATATAATTTCAAAATCGTATTAGGAAAAGTATAAAAGAATGCTTTCTGTAATAAAACACGTTATTTTATTTGTTATATTCTTATAAAGTTAAACTTTAATTTGGTAAGTAATCAGTGTGTTATTTAAGTAATTAACATGGTTTGTGATAGTAAAAAATTGCCCCCTTTATAGCGCCTGCTCGCGTCAAGGCAAGAAAAACATCATAGTTTTCAAGTAGTTTGTGTAACATGATTTGTGATACAAGAGAAAGTGCCCCTTTATAGTTATATCATTATTAAATGTTTTACATTTCCGATTGCTATTTAGAAAATGTATAGATTTGCTAGGAAATGTGTCTAATATAATTTATTTCACACATTTCCGGGCGATTTTAGGAACTACATACATTTCCTAGGAATTGAATACAATGACGGATTTCATACATTTCCGTTAACATATAGGTACATCACTTATAACACATACCCGAAGTATTTTAACCAGAGATTCCAGATAAGCTCAGGAATAGCTGGTTAAAATCCTTCGTGTATCTACGTTCTGTTACACCTGTATAAAAATGAACAAAGTGATGTCAGTAGATATTGTCAGTGTTTGTTGTTGTGATATGGTGGTGACTCCACAGATACCTTCTAGCTTATCAAGTAAGTAGTATTTTCATATTGGGCAACGTATTTCGAACAAAACAACTTTTTTTAAGCATGTTGGCTTCGGAAATCAGTCAGGTTTAAGATTAGTGTTATTATTGCGATAAAATTGTTGATAGTCGGTAAATTATATGTAGCTTCAATAATACTTTGACTTGAATTTGAGATAAAATAGTACAGGGCCAATTAGGCCCCCCCTTTCTTAATTACGTTTTATTAGCTTTATTGGTAGATTCAGCTTTTTATGCCGATAAATTTAATATTATTTAATCATTGAAGAATAACGTAATATTAATAAATGTGAATGAAACATGAAACAAAACAAGACACATAAAATCAAAAGGTAGAGATTCAGGTCCATGAATATGAGAATTAGTTGAGGATAATATTGGTAATTCTAAGATTGAGAAATGAGATCGATAAAAATTATGTAAAATAATCAGGTTTCAATGGCTAAATGGTTATATTTTTTTGTCCCGGTAAGATCCTAGGTTCGATTCACACTTGCGACCGTTATCTTTTTTATTTTGTGTAGTTTGTTTTTTTCATTTTTCGTTAGGTATCATCTTTTTCTACAATAGTCAGGAATTAATCGTAGTTTTTAACAGCCTTACTAAAAAAGGTGTTTTAAATGTAAAACAGCTGATTAAAGACCATTAAAGTAAGGTAAATGCTATGAGAATTTATTTACATTGCTGGAATGGTTAGAGAGGGGGCTCTCCTTCCGGAGGATTTGTTGGCATTTGTTTTATATTTTATTGTGGAGGAAACTTCTGAATCTTGATGAAATTGGGAAACCCTCATCTATTTTGGTTCTCCCAGGGCTAACCGAATGACTTTTTTTTAAATATTCGTAATGTAAATAAATAGTGTGTAGATATTAAATGTATTTAAATTTTGTATTTTCATCATATACTTGTATTTCCAAGGAATATTATTACCATAACATTTGTATAGCACAGTTTTGTGTTATTTCACATCAAGTGCGATAATATTTTAGTGTTCAGTGATCGTATTCTTAAGATTACTCATATAATGCTTGCTACTTTATAACATCGATCGTTATACGATCAAATAATATGAAACAAAAATGTATGGTGTACGCAAAAAAAAATTACAGGAACATAACAAATTAACAATAACAGTGCTATTGTAGCACAGGACAATAATAATAAACAAAAACAGTGTTATTATAGCCCAAGACGAAACAAGATAATGATATTAACAATATAAAGGTGTCTGCCACAAGATACGAATAGAATAAATAATAACACTATATTTATATGTTATCTTATCATATATTATTATTCTCAAGTACACAATTTCCTTAAAACGGTATCCAACTGTTGATAAAATGACTACTGTTATGCGATCCGCTCACTGAGGTGACTGAAAACTGTCAACTCGCAACTGTCTTTATATGACAATGTGATGGCCCGCACACTACACAGTTTCTCAAAAACCCGTTGTCAATGGTAACGCAAGCAGTGACTCGCGACTCGCACTGCTAATTGCCGTAGCCGGCCATTTCTAGTTTCTAGCTGCCAGCTAATTGTTCTTCGTCTATGGTTAAACAAGCTTTTTGACCAATCTAGGCATAGAAACCAGCCGGTTTTAGTTTGTTTTCAGTTGCCTCGTCAAAGTAAGGCGCTCCGCTGCCGAGGCAACTGAAACCAAACTCAAACCGGCTGGTTTTTTGGTCTTGATTGGTCAAAAAGCTTGTTTAACCATAGACGAAGAACAATCAGCTGACAGCCAGAGTCACCGCTTGCGTTACCATTGAAAACGGGTTTTTGAGTGATTGTGTAGTGTGAGCGGGCCATCACATTGTCATACAAAGACAGTTGCCTGTTGACAGTTTTCAGTTGCCTCAGTGAGCGGATCGCCTAAACCAGTTGAAATTATTATTCATATTTCTCTATACTCGTATATATACTCGCGGAAAACAACTTGTTACTTGACTATGAAAATTATAAGTAGATACATTAATAAATCATATTATTGTAGCACATATTATAAACACCCAAATATCATTTTTTTTTTAAATCTACTGAACTCCGTGTTTAGAGGTAGAAAGATATTTAACCTCTTGTGTGGCTCCGTATCCAAAGGGCACAATAAAAACATCATTTCTCTTAGCTATTCTATCTACTTATGGCCGTTTTTTTGTGTAAATATATAAACACAATATCTGGTAAGATGGAACAATTTACGAAAACATTATTTTGCGAAAAATGATATTGCAGCACGCATACGAAAACAACCTTTGAATATCATTAGTCATTAGTAATTAGGAACTTACAAGTGATAATATACGTAGGTTTTTATTTATTTATCAATATGGCAACTGGCAACCCTGGAGAATAAAAATATCACCATGCTCCAAATTCAAATGACTCAAGTAGGTACCTAAGCAGTCATCGCGGAAGCATAATTTGGTGTAATGGTGCTTCTCATAATTATTAATTATTCATAATTACACCTACGCGCAGATTGGTTTATTGCAATGGGAAGATTTTTAACTAGTTTGTAAACACTAATAACTCTACAAAGATTAATTGAAGAGTTTAGTATGTTTTGACCCTTTGAATGTGGCTTGTGGCATGGCTTATTTCACTGCAATTATTTATCATTTCCAGAGTCTCCAGCCATAAAGAGTAGCTGTTGGCGTGATTCCAAATATTTAAAGTATGCAAGTATGGAGATGATCATAAAGAGCTTTTATTAAATCTCAGTTTATGATTGTTGGTTAGATATCTACTCTAACGGTTAATTTCTATTCACGGAAAAAACTTCCGTATTGACTCTTTTTTACAAAAAAACCTAAATTGAGTTTGGAAAGATAGTTATTTTTTCTGGTAAAGTCAGTTTTCGAATTTTGAAAAACCATATTTATTTTTAATATAGTATGTTTATACCGTTGGTCGTTGGCAGATTTGTTAAATTTCCAAACGAAATATTGTATTACACAACACAAAGTTCAAATCATAATACAGTAAAATAAATCAATACATAATAGTAAAGACAGTTTTCAGAAATTTAATTTTAGTTCAGTTATTATTAAAAAATAAATCCGAGAACGTGTTTTGTGATGAAAATACCTCAGTTTGTCTATTTATTTAAGGGCTTATAGACGAAAATATTTTTAAAAAATTTACACACTTATATTGCTTAGACATTATTAAAAAAATCATAAATACTTATGATCAAAAAATACTTACAAGTAGTACACGATATTAAAAAATGTATCATCACGCATTTGATTGCATTTTTATTGCTTACTTGAATGTAGGTATATATTAAAGCAAACTTTGAAAGAAATAAAGTCGATATTGAGTTATTCGTTATTAGTCAAGCTTTTGGGTATACAGATAATAAAATCAATATTTCTCATCGGAATTTGGGTATACAGATAATAAAATCAATATTTCTCATCGGAACCGTCTTGTACAGTTAGTTGCAAGGGCAGGATCGCAAGTTGAAATTTTAATTCTCGGCTGCTGGTTAATGGGTCTTAACCTAATTATTTATTCAAATGTCATCTTGATACTTTCTAAACTTTGATATCTCAAAGAGCAGTAGAAATATCAGAGAGCTAGCCGTAGGAACATTTATTTATTTACGGTACAATTATTTAAAAAAAACTAAACTTTGCAATCTGACTATGTATAGGAAACAAAATGTAAACTAAAAACCAATAACAGTTTTCAGTGAAATCATAGACATATGAATATGTCTATGAGTGAAATGCTTTTTTGTAGGTTTCTTTCGTTCCGCTACCTCATATCTGCTACCTCTGCATGTAAGGCATGGTCACGTATAAGAGGCCTAGTAACATATTATGAGCTTATCTCAGTTTATATGAAAAGATAAACTGTCCAAATATTGACGATAGATGAATAATTCTATTGATGCAGCCTGAAAAATCTCTGTTCGTCAGTCCAAAATATTACGTTTTTAAATTACGCAATCCTCTTCAGTGATTCAGATGAAAATCAAATTTCTGACTTCAACTAACTTCTGACAAACTTCTATCGTAGTACCTACTCATGAAATTGTTGAATAGGTAACTTAAAGATTTTGTGAGAGTTTGTCACGTGGAATATTTATAACCGTTAGTCATTATCATTATGTGAAAAGCCTTGCAAAAGGACGATTCGAAAATTAATTATTCGTATAGCTATATCCTCCATTTAACTTACAGACGAGTGCTGATAGCATAGTTGTTTCCTTTCTCTCATAAACGGCACAACAGAAGGAAAGGTTACAAGGTTACAACTAAACGGAGTCATCATAGAAACCACTAGAGAAAAATATAACAAAACAAGTTAAAGGCGTTCAAATCAAAAATCAAACCGATCGATTGTTCGTCCCAATCTAAAATAGCTAGGAACATTATATCGAAACGTCCGCGGTATTTGGCCCTCCATCTTTCAAGCTTTGGTTATTTAATATGCTATTTCACATTCTTTCTGTTCTATTATTGGTGTTGCATGTTTATTTTCTCGACTTCATAATAGATTGAATAAATTGGTACTTTTGGACGACTGCACGATATGCAAATTTAAATACTTCTCAAATGCCTGCTCTACACTCTCGGCGTGGTGTCCTTTGATATTTTTTTTTTTTAGATAGGGCATGTAAACCTTAAAATTACCACCGAAACCAAACATATTGATTTAAGATGTATCAAATTTTAACATGTATCAAAACATAAAATAAAGAATAAAAGTAACCTGTGGGCATATTTCACGATTCAATTACAAGCCCAATTTCGGCCTATATTTACATACAAAACTGTGTTTCACCAAGGGCTCTTGCGGACGTAGCTTAGAAGCAGCGGGCGATCGATTCGCAATTAAAGTAACAATTAAAAAAAACTTACATATTTCGTTCTAGCAAACCAACTAAGTCACGCAACAAATTACGACAACACTTTTATCACGAAATGAACGATCATCGCTGGTTTCGCGTATTTTTTTAGAAGCTTGTACAATAAGTTTACATCAAGATGGGAGTTGTATTGAATAGGTATATTCAGCAGGTATTGCGAATGAACCATCACCGTGAAGTGTGAAGGAATTATCCTCCACACGTCACGGTGATGGTTTGCCTCGTGTCCCAATGTCGTAAACTTGTTTTAGAGTTTTCGTGAAGAGACAAACAAGGCAGTAAGACCCATTATTTTTACGCCTGTCAAGAGCATGAAATGGAAAGTAATTATATAAATTGGAGAAATCTTTTTTTTTCAAATCGGAATTACATATTCAGAGGCAGTGGATTGTGGTAGGTAGGTACTTACTCAGAATTTAGGAAAAAATTTCGCCCTATCTAAAATAATATTTAACACATAACTCTCAACAATAATTCGGAGGTCGCGGGTTCATATTTCATATCCCGAAGAGCGCAAGTAAATTTAATTTAATAAATTTGTGTCTTTTCACAACTACCTGTTTTAATAATAATATAGTATAATTCCAGACTGAAAGAAACTCTCAGTATCGCCCTCATGATACACCAACATTCATATTTGATACGTTACTTGAAATGACTTTAGCCGTGCTTGATGACCAGATCATCCAGATCAGAATATCCAGGCAATTCACCGCCGTCCACCTCTCCGTCTCCGTCCTCTACTTAAAATCCTTACAAAATACACGGGAAAATGTTATTCTAAAATACGATCATTTTATTCGTAAAAACGGTTAAAAACAGGACTGAAGTTCTTACGAACAAATTAACAGGGTTTCAATGTATATTGGCGGGAACATGTAAAGCGGCGTCTCCTCCGACGAAAATGTTTACACATTTTGTGGATAGTTAAGTCGAGGGTACAATGTTTTTACTTTCCGTGGCCCATGGAAAACAACAAACGTTGTGGCCCTGCCCCATGTTTATGGTAATGTTTAAGGTATTGTTTGTGAAATTGGTCGCAAGAGACCGGCCTTAAGAATAATTTGTTGGTATACGTAATTTCGTACGTATACCAACAAATTATTCTTACACTTTCCCGCCAATAAACATTGAAACAGTGTTAATTTGTTCGTAAGAACTTCAGTCCCGTTTTTAACCGTTTTTACGAATAAAATTATCGTAATTTAGAATAAAATTTTTCTCCGTGTACCACAATTGGGAATGACATAGTCTCACAGGCGCCAGACAGTTGGGAGCAGTCGGAACTTTATTTTGAAATTTTTTAAAATTTAAAACTGCAGAGTTGTAGAGCAGGCAAATGCGATATTTTTATTCAATTTTTGGCAACTTGCAGCAAATAAAAATAATGCGTTTAATTTAGAATTTTCGTAATTTCACAACTAGAGCGTAAATTTGCCCGCTGAAGTGATATGACCCAACGACCTCCGACGGAGAAACTCCCCGTGAACTTGATAAGTCCTTGGCCCAACCAATCGATTGAGGGTTTACCTACGGTCTCGTTTCCTAGTCAACCTAATATTATACTTATATAAAATTATAGTATTAGGTTGTCTAGGAAATACAAACCTAATATATTACTGACATAAAATTTCCATCACACGTGTAAACAAAATAAACTATAATTATAATATCTAATGATATGAAGGTAACAGAACATTGTAACAGTTAGTGATTTAATGGTGTATATTGAATTTTATATAACCTCTAAACTTTCAGCTCTATAATATTATACCTACAACTTCTTGCCAGAATGAACGTTATTTTTTTTAATCATTTATGAAACATTTATTGTATCATGCAATGACATTTATTTATTTTTTAATTATTTTTATTTCTGTACTTTTTAATCCTGATGAGTTACAAAACTCATTTTAGGATGGGAGAACTTACAAATTATGAGTGGGAGGTAACGGGTACAATTTTACATATTTTGATATAAAAATTGAAAGAAGTTCCATTAAAATAAAAAATAAAATATAGGTTAAGTAGAAAAAGCAATAAGAGAAAACAAATAAAGAAACAAACAACGTTATACAATAGTGGATGATTACAAATACAGGGAAAAGAAAAGGGGAGAAAAAAAATTGTTATGTCATTGGTTTCATGTCGCTTTTTGACGCTAAATGTGATGGTTTCGAAGCTCCACAGCTCATTACGAGCTGCAAATATTAGCATTCAACCTTTGACAGAAAACGCTGTACAATTGCATGGCACCAGAGCTCATCATTCGACAGTTTGGTTCAGTTTTTTTACGGATCTTGAACAATTCATCAAACTTCAAAATTCTATTTCTAGAAAGTTCAATTCAAGTTCTGTTATTATTCAAATTGTGTGAAATAAAATTTGGCCCATTAGAATAATAACAAGCTCGAATAGAACTTTCACAGAACTTCAATGCATATTAACTTTTAAATTTGACAAATCGTTTAAGTTCTGTAAAATAATGTTTTTGCTCCAAATAAACAGATTTTCTAATCATTTAGGATTCCGAAAAATCACGGGATAGTCTGAATTTTTGATTCTTAACAGATCAGTTACATTTTTTTAATTTATAAAATAATAAAATATTATAGCTAGGAAGTTTATCACTAACTTGTCTGAGTTGTTCGCACAATCAGATTTCGCGCAAGACTAAAGCCAGTGACACACACAGCGTTAAAAGCGCTAGCGTTTTTTGGCTTGGCCTATTTCAGCATATCCCTTGCCATAGAATACCATTGTAAATGTATGGCTAGCGATGTGGTGAAATAGGTCAAGCCAAATAACGCCGGCGCTTTTAACGCTGTGTTTGTCACTGGCTTAACACACAGGACAGACTACCGAAATTAGTGCGTTTGATTGTCGGTATTTTGTTTGCCGTTTTTAAGAAAAGTAATCCAAAGATCACCCGTCATAGTGGTTTAAAAAGAAACACAGCGCGCATTAGGTAAAATTTCAAATTTACTACCGGCAAAAACCAGTTATAGGTGCCTATAACAATTATTTTCCACTTTAAACCTGACTAATTTTATTGAAATAATTAGACGCTGAGTATCTTTAGAAAACAAAACAATGGCTGATTGTTAGGTACGAAATGAAATACAATTGTTTAATTTATTTTGTCAAAGTTATGCATTTCGAAAAATGGAGAATTGATTCACAATTCACAACATTAGAAAAATCATAGACGAACGATATAATTATTTTTCTTTACCAGAGAAATGAACAGAATTGCAAATAATGTGTAGTCTGTTTTTAATGAGTCTAGTTTTTTAACTGTTAATTCATGGTGGAATTCCATTGTATTAGATATGAAATTAAACAAATTTTTTTCACTTTGTTCCACTTGTTTATTTACACCAGGACCGGTTTCGTCCTACTACGGACATTTTCAGACTGGTAGTTGAAATTCTTATGCTACGGAATTTATACAAACTTAGGCAGGGACGCACAACATTGTCTCTATATGATGAATGTTTCTATTTTGTTAATTTAAGGTATTATCAGTTATTTTGTTAAGTTAAGATACATATAGATAATTATAAAGTTTATTATTATATTAAAATTATGAATGATGATACATAGTAAAAGGTTATTTTTAATTGACATGAATCTATATGAATTTATATAATTGAAAAGGTTTGTGATCGCTGATATTTTATTTGGGTAATGTTGGGATATTCCCTCCTTGTTGCTTAGGGCTTAATTAACAAATATGGATAGCACTATGGTAATTATTGTTATTAGGGTTCTCCATACATTTGGGTTATTACATTTTTTTTCTGGTGTAAATAAACAAGTGGAACAAAGTGAAAAAAATTTTCGTTTAATTTCACATCTAATAGTTTGTTTTTATTTGTTTGTTTTTTTTGTATTCGTTTTATTTCCTCAACCCGAGCGTATTTAAAAAAAAAATACTCTAGATATATACAGGTACGTGTGCGATGTTTTTTTTTTACATTAGCTCTACACAGGAGGCCTGAGGAAAAAAATCTCTCAGGACCTACGTCCTCCTTGGGGATGCTGTGTGGAAACGCTTTTTAAGAAAAGGTAGGTGAGGAAGTTCTGGGAAGGAAAAGGGTATGAGGAGTGGCTAGGAATCTAAGGGTCAATGTGTATATAATAGATTGACGGACGTATGAATCCATCCCTCCCACTGCTGTGCAAGGCGATGGGTCGAGAGAGTCCGGCTGGAGAGATATAGGTTAGGTTAGGTTAGGTTACGCAATACGTGGGCATACGCTTTCGCCGCTAAAACCTAGACAAACGTCACCCCAAGAACTCTGGCACCCCTTCAAAGTAGCAAACTACTTTATGGCAGTGGTGTTGGTTATCCAATAAATGGTTCCCGGGACAGCGGTACCCATATCCGCCTCCCAAAATTTGTTCATTATTGTTATAATAAATTATTCTGAGATTATTTTCTTGAGGTAACCCTCGTCCCTGACCTTATTTTAGTAAGCGTGGTTGATAAGGTCATTGACCATCGATTGTGAAATCCAAATATTGGATAGTTAGGTACTGAACAGTAGAAATTTTTCAGCAAAGAAAAACCGGTCTCATAAAATTACTAAATTTTAATGCATGCGACTTAAATAATTATGGTTTTGTTAAATTAGTTTATTTTTCTTGGCTTCATATGATAAAAAAATCGATAAAATTGCCGAATCCGCCTCAAATTTATAACATTTTTTTTAAATATCCTGTGGTTTCCGGATCCGGACTCTCACCGCAGTGGGAGGGATGAATTCAAACGTCCATCATACAAACACTCCTGGACACACTCCATCATACATACCCTCAGATTCCTACCCACCCCTCATACTTTTTTCCTTCCCAGAACTTCCTCTCCTTCCTTTCCCTTAAAATACAATCTACCCAGCACCATTAAAGAAAACCTAGGCCCTGAGGGAAATAGCTTTTCTCAGGGCCTCCTGTGTGGAGTTATTGTAAAAAAAATTAAGATGGTGAAAGGTGTATTACATTAAATTTTTTTCTAAATCAAAGTTCAAAATTTGACCGTGTTTTTTTGTCGTGAATTAAGTTTGAAGGTTAGAAAATATGCATAATTTATTATAATAACTAAGAACTCAATAACTAATAATGTTATAAGTAATAACCTATTTTGAGCTTTATTTTCATGTCCCTCGACGTAAATAGTTGTTTCTTGTATTAATTAAGTTGAAATCGATTATTTTGCCAACATTTACGTAACATTTTTAGGCGGAATTCGGTTTTCCGAAAATTCGGTGTAGCTCCGGCAGTTGCAAGTGCGAATATGCCCTGAATCAAATCACGCCATATCCTATCTGTTGTTGTCTTCAAAACACTTCACAATTTCTTCCAAATACTATACTGGCTCTATAAGCAATATAAGCATGTAATAACATTGTAAATTAATGTACATGTTAAACATGTACATTCAACTGCTTTTTTATACAAGTCAATAACCGATGATATTTTTGTGGAGGAGTTCATTCACATTGATACAAATTTAAACATTATGCAGCCCATACCGCTGATAGATTCGTTTCAATCTCTCCCTCTTTCTCATCAACCACACTTGTAACAGAAAGAGAGGCTACAAATTTAATGATCTCCACCGCATTCAATACCTATAACAGTTATTAAATAAATAGTTTTAATTATAAATGAAACGTACTAGGTACCTATAAAATATCAAGGTGATGCACTTCTAAGCAATGTAAAACCAAGTGATTTTTTTAATAAGCCCAGAAATAATAAAGTAAAGCAAAAAATATACTATATGTAATACAAAAATTGCTTAACGTTCAAAATCTCCTACTTACGAACCCCTTTTCGGTTACGGTTTAACTGTATGAAGTTGGAAAATTAATTTCTTTAGAAAATTATTGTAAAACATATGTAAATAAATCAAAACAGGCGTCTGGTGTTAAACGGAAATTTAACGAGTCATCTGTCGTGAGCCCGCCAGTGGGCGGGTGACAGCTGAGGGTTTAAAAATTCAATGCGATTTTAACCCTTATGTATATAAAAACTGTACAAGCACAAGGTCAGAATCGCTTGCGCCAATTTCATTCCAGACTTTGCCTTTTATTAGAGCACTCTAGCTCCTCGGTATGCTCTGATATTAAGTTTCTATGAAATACGGCCTTAACCTCTGACTGTCATCCGACATTCAATAGGTTAAATCGTCTTCTACATAGGCGAACTGGACCCCTAGCACGGTCGATCGATAATGATTGTATCGATAAATTTACGAATTGTTCCCTGGCGTGACTGCATATCGCCAACGAATATATAACAGTTCACAATGACTAAGTGTTCCTAAAATATTAGACGTCAACTATTGTTTGCACGTTAGCGATATGCATTCCTACTAGGGAACGATGAGAAGTTACCGAAAGAAATCGATAAAATCCTTATCGATTGACCATGCTAGGGGTCCTGTTCCCGAATTTTACACGACGTTGTACATCACCTTAACAGATTAAAACGTGTGTCTACAATCTATTTTTTATTTTGCGTTAATTTACTTTAAAAATTGTCATATTTTCAATTTTTTATCTGATTTTCCTCGTTAATTTTGATAAGTGATTCCTACCTGCCTTTTTGTAGATCATCGCCGAGAAATCTGTGAATCGGGGAAATCTCGCGTTTTTTTCGAGCTACATTCAAATATGGCGCGCAGTGTTTGGCGCTTTTTAAACTCGCAGATGGCAACACTGACGTACATATGCCGAGACGTCATCTGATTAAAAACTGATAATAATAAAGACAAATATAAGCCAAACAATTTTTTTTTAAACTTTTTGTTTCCAAGAAATGATTCAAAACCATATGTATGAATGACTACGTGAAAACTGTAGGGGGGGTCTAGGATACTACACACGGTCACCGAGGGGGGAGGGGGGGTTAAAAATTGCAAAAAGTGGGTCACGTAGTATTGGTTCCTTTTTCATAATTTTTATTTCTGGAATATTATAATGCTAAGTAGGTATAAATCGGTTCGTAACGCCGCTTGAGTTTGCTTCGTTACTTTCCCTTAATTCGTGGTTCGAATTACATACATTGGTACATTCAGGGGGTTTCTCACCATCTTCCTAATAGCTTATCCATATTATTTTTTATTTTTTTATTTTTTATTATTTATTAACCAAAAAATACATGTTATGTACATTCTTTTAGGTATATGCCACCTCACTAGGCTGAGCCTGTTCCGAGGTATATATATAAAGTTTATTTTCGATTTACGGTTTATTTATTTATTAAGTAGGAGTTTATTATTAGGTTTTCGCACCTATGAATAGTGGCTATATATTGGATAAGTTGGACGAGTTTTCTAACTATTGCAAGTATTTTATTTTTTTAAATATTCGTTATAGTATGGACAAGCTATTAGGAGGATGGTGTGAAACCCTCTCAGTGATATATTTATATTACATTGTTTGGGAATAACCTTCAAAAGTTATTCTAAAATAATTGAATATTCATTTAGACTTCTAGAAAAAATCAAGAGGCGTCCCATATAAATGAAATCCGATGTATTTATCCGAGAAACTATCTAGGCTCCAAATAAATTCATGAGAACTTTGTGATAATTTAAAAATGCAGAGGTAAAAAATATGGGAATAATTTAGTTAAGGTAGGTACCTAATATTGTTTCTGAATTTGAAACAAGAGATCGACAAAAATGACTTGAAAATAAATTGGTCCCGATTCCCGATGGACGAGTTGGAAGGCGAAATAACAGAGATCCTGGGTTCGATTCTCAGTTGCGACTGTTACGTTTTTATTTTTCTGTGTCTTGTTCTTTTTCATATTTCGTTTAGATTTATTAATATTATGTTTAAATAAAAATAAATTATTTACTCCCGTTAATATTACAGGCATATACAAACATTTACATAATCTTCTTACTATCTTACTAATATTATAAACGCGAAAGTTTGTATGGATGTATGTATGTTTGTTACTCTTTAAATCGAAATTTAATGAATAGATTTTAATGAAACTTTACAATAATATAGCTCATACATCAGAATAACATATAGGCTATATTTTTTAAAGCTAGCTATTTATTTTCAATATATTTAAAATAATAATTATTTTTTAATAGAAAACGTCAACATTTGAGAATGACATTTTGCAAAACAATGATTGTTAAATCAAAATTCTATTTTTAAAATATTTAAATTAGTGAATTTATTTGATGTAGATACTAGCCTAATACTTTGAATCGAATCAAGAATTATACATATTTTAAATAAATAGGTTAAGAATTTTGGTATAAACGTAGATGGGACCTAGGTAAAGAAAATAGATTATTCGAAGTACTAATCCTATGCTGACGAAGTCGTGGGCAGAAGCTTGTTATTCATAATACTAGTAGTAAAGTTGCTTGAAATGGCTTTAGCCGTGATTGGTGATCATATATGCAGGTATTTTCCCACCCTCCTCTTCCCCATCTTATTTATTGGGGAACTTGGAATTGGGACTGTTGTGAGGTATTCACATTAAAGAAGTGTTAGGTTAAGTGGAACTTGGCAAAATGTAGCGCGTCCCGCCTACTAGCGAATGCATAAGTGACTGAAATTAAATGTGTCTGATGCCAACGTTTTATTGGTTTTAAGTTAATCATTTTAATGGATCGTGTCGAGACGTCGAGATTAGTGATTTGTCTAGCCGGCGTATTATTGTATAATTATTTATGTATCTGGCATGTTTCCTATGAATTTCCAAGTGTGAATAAAAAAAATTAATTCAAAAGATCGGTAAGACAATAGACTTCGCTTTTCGGCCCAGACAAAAAGGACGCTCGGGAAAAAACACCTACATCGAAAATTGCATGAAATGATTTTTTTTAATTGCCTTCTAGAAGGTGAAAGCTATGCCGGTATGTTTTTTTAATTTTCGATGCGTTTCGTAGTAACGTAAACATTCACTGACAAACATGTATAATTTATCAGAAAATATGACTTAAGGAAAAAGTGATGCAACTTAATTAAAATAAAGAATTACAAAATTATAAAAAAATTCTGACATAGCTTCTTCTTTGTAGAACATATTTTTGTTTTTAAATTACAATTTCGTGAAAGTTTGGGTGTAGAAAAATGTTTTCTCCCGAAACCCTTTTTCGAGCGATTTCTGTAGGTAAATATGTACGTCGTCCCATTTGCACATTTCGCATTCGCATGTATCGTAAGTGTGTGTGAGCTTATTGTGAGCGGGACAGAATGACAGACGCGTGTGTTCCGGTGCAAAGTCTCTCGAGTATATCACCACGAATACCTGTAACAGGAAAAAAAAACGCTTAGCAAACGGAGTCTAGAAACGGTCGATTTTAACGGGAGGTTTTTTATTTATTATGTGAATAATTTTATAAGAAAGAAAAAAAAGTTAATCAAGAGAAACTATCCCAGATAACTTAATCATAATTTTTTAAATTGTTTATTTACATGCGTTTTTAGATTTCTAACGAAAAAATACGTTTCTTAGAATTTTGAGCTCATGTTTTTTATAAAGTATTAAATTTTTAATTTTAAAGATGAAGCTATACGCCAAATCACTATTTAGATTAATCTTTACTACGAATTGGTTTACATTATGAATATGAAAAAAATATTTTATGAATACATTGAAGCTTTTCCTATCTTTTCATTTTAATGGAATTAAAATAAAATTATTAATTTTAAACAACTTTTTAAAAATACCCCTATATTTGACTCACCCATTGACTAACTTTTTTCATTCTTGTAAAATTTTTCATTAAAAAATACGCTTTGGCGCTACTTTCCTCGTGCAGGTAATACAAAAAATAAGGAGTTTTAAAGGGGTGAGAAGTCAAATATTTCTGGCGTTTATATTCCTACGATAGACAATGGTTTAAATTATCCGATGCATATTTGGTATTCATTACGTAAACCGATTCGTAGTAAGATTTTTTACTAAGCTTCGCAAAATTTTTTGATTTGCAATATTTAATCATCAGTGTGGAGGATGTTAAGAATAAAAATAGCTTAAAAACTTGCAAAAAAATTCTACACCAATGTTTGAATTTGAATAACGAATAATTACATCTGAAGTTAAGTTTCCCGGGATTTTGATTTTTAGATAAGTAGGTACCTACGTAAAATGTTACATAAAGCTATACGCCTGGCTTCAAGTTGTTTTTCTTATCATCAAAGAAAACTCCGCGGTGTTTTATTTCCTGTGTATATTTCTGGTTTCCTTTGAAAACGTGTAATCATAGACATGTGCTATGATATATGCCACTCTGGTGTAATAGGAGACAATTTGTGTTTCGCCAATCGTCTCTTAACACTTCAAATAGAAGATACTTAAATATTCTATTAAAATGATTTAGTTACCTAACGACGACTACAGATAATTCAATACTTTCATAGCGTCACTGTTTCGACCATTTCGACAGTATTTCTATCAGGAAACTGTGAAACAAAATGAAAAACATCTATCTATTTAGACTAATTATTATTTACTATTCAACTCCCCCGGGTATTAAACACTATTTTGCTTTACAAGTAATTAGGTAACTAATTTATTGTTTAACTTCGAATCCTTAAACTGGATAATTAATATAGTAAGTACTAAATTAACAGATTCATATGTTTTTCTAATAGTGAAGTAATTTTAGTAATGTGCGTGACAGCCGTTTAGCCTTCGAATGCGATATCGTTTTATCAAACGGTTTGAAGTTTGAATTCCTATTTGATGTGATAAATAAACAGAAATTAAATATGTGTTTGAGTTGTATCAAACTGTGCAACATTACAAAAGAGTGTTTGAGCCCACTCAAATGGTTGCCATTGTTATTGGGTATGGAATTAATCGTAATGAGACGCGATTTTGTAGCCTTGCTTTTTTGCTAGGCGTTTTTTACAGCTAGTAGCTACCTACTTCAAACTCTACTAGATAGAGTCCAGAGTTCCAGAGTGTAGACCAAAGATAACAGATGTATTCTATACATCTATTATATACATATTCTATACATCTATTATATACATATTCTATACATCTATTATATACATATTCTATACATCTATTATATACATATTCTATACATCTATTATATACATATTCTATACATCTATTATCTTTGATGTAGACTCGAGAGTCAGATACTTAAGTTAGCAACAGGCAGAGTTGGTAGGTGATTATCCTAAGAATCATTTTTGCTTCATTAACTGTATTCAAAATCATTATGCAAATTAAAAAATGTCATCTTTGATCGGCAGTTAATTAGGTAAAAAATATCTGTTCTGCTCGACATCTCATGATAAAAACGTAAGTGCGGTATTGTGGTATTATATTCACAAGCGCTACTCTCTTTGCTCTCGCATAACGCAGTTGTTGCTTGGTTTATTATTGGCCATGTCAGATTTGGTGTACTATCGGTGGCTGATTCGCCCAGTACCAATAGGCCTTCCACACCACATCAGATATAGGTATATGTGTTGTGTGAATTTCAATAAATTGACGAAACGATGAGTACACACTCTTGGAAAATAGTCGAGCTTTCTCTCTCATCCTTTACCTTCCTACCTACCTACTTATTTCACCGTCGAGCATTATTTTATCCCCTTGTCTTTGAGGATTCATGTCAGATAATCTTAATAGAGGATTTTAGTAAACTGTCTGGCGGAAAAGAGAAAATTAGGTTTGCGGAATTGATAAGTACCTATTGTAGGGCTTCTAATCCATTTCTAATCCCTATCATTTGTTTAGGAAATACCTACTCTTTCTATGATATATGCATAGGTAGAACCATAGACATAATATTACATGTCTATGGATAGAACGCTGTAAGCGCCTCCACCCACTGAGGCAACTTAAAACTCTCAACTGCCAACTGTCTTTGTATGACAATGTGATGGCCCGCACACTTCACAATCACTCAAAACCCCGTTGTCAATGGTAACGCAAGCGGTGACTCGCGACCATCTCGCGACTGGTCTGCTGATTGCCGTGGGCGGCCGTTGCTTGTTGCCAGATGTCAGCTGACTTTTTGACCAATCAAGACATAGAAACCAGCTAGTTTTTGTTGGTTTTCAGTTGCCTCGTCAGTGGAGCGCCTAACCATTAGGTCATATGAGGCGTGTAAAAGCAAAGGCAGCAATCTCCCACTTTTGTGTTTTGGAGAAAAAGGCAAAAAACCTGTAAATATTAAATGGGATTTCGCAGAAAGCTGAAAAAATTACTTCAAATACTATTTTGATATCGGGTATTATTTGCATACTCGGATTTTGTTTAATGCAAGTCTATAAAAAGATATATAACTTTTTAATCTGGAGATTTCTGCTTTTGCTACCAAGGGTTGGAGATTTCTGCTTTTGCTTCTTACACTATTGGAGATTTCTGTGTTTGCTTCTAACCTTTTCAAAAATCCGCCATCTTTGTTTCATGTTGATTGGCTTCAAGGAATGCTTTATAACTCAATAAGGGCTAATTGAATAAAAAAAACTTTTTAAAGATATTATTGAACAAATTTAACTCCAAAAATATAATCTGGGGATATGTTTGGAAAAAAATTAAGAAAATATGTTACATAATATTCTGAATAATTAATGGAAAATTCAATATTTGAGCAAAAAAGGGTCAATATTCCACGAACACGATACACACGAACATTAGGCACGGATTTTGGAAATTAGACTACGTTTCAACTTAATTACTACAAGAAACGACAATTTCTACAATTTGGTAGGCGGGTATGGGTACCGTCATCCCGGAAACCATTTATTGGATAACCAACACCTCTGCCGTAGGTCACCCCAAGTGGTTCGCTTCGTTTGGTGACTTAGCAGGGGTGCCTGAGTTCATGGGGTGAGGTTTGTCCGGGTCGTGGCGGCGGATGCGTCTGCCCGCCAATTGCGTGGCAAGTCAGATCAGGTCAGCAGGGAGAGATTGGTTGAGGGAGACCTATCCTAGACCTCTCCAGCCGGACTCTCGACCGATGTATTCGTTCGTCCGTCACTCCTGGACACACTGACCCCCAGATTCCTACCCATCCCTCATACGGCGTAGTCCACTGGTAGGACGTTGGACTGCCATTCCGAAGGTCGCGGTTTCGAACCCGGCGTGCGCAAATAAATTTTATTTTATTGATTTGTGTTATTTCACAATTAATTATTTAAAATAATATATAGTATATTTGCGGCACGTTCCAGAGTGGAAGATACTAGTGGAAGTCGCCCTGGTGTAAGAACACCATTCAGAATTAAAACGTTGCTTGAAATGGCTTTAGCCGTGTTTAGTGACTAGATCTGAATAGCCAGGTACTTCCCCACCTTTTTTCCTCGTCTCCTTCCCTTTCCCACTTACCTTCAGCCTCATAACATACCCCCAATTGGGGATGCCATAGTCTCACTGGCTCCAGACGGGAGCAGTTGGGACTCTTGTGAAGTATTCACTATAAAAAAAAATACCCTTTTCCTTCCAAACACATCCTCTCCTTCCTTTCCTCCTAAAAAAGAACCCGCCACCCAGCATACCCAAAGATGAAATAGGCCCTATACACAGGTGGGATTTATTTTTTTCAGGGCCACCTGTGTAAAGCTTTTAAAAAAATATATATATATATATATTTGGGTAGATGGCAAAGAATGCTTTCAAATTTTTTTTTTTTTCAAAGTTAAAAATTCCAAAAAGAAACTGTTTTTATAAATTAAATAATAAATATTATTGAATATATTAAAAATAAAAAAAATGAAAGAAATTGAAAAAAAAATATCCCATATAAAACAAAATCTTATATAAAACGATTCCTTTGCCGCCATTTGTTTTGTATGCACTGACATTAGTGAGATTGTTTGAAATAAATACACATTAATTACTTAGTTTACCCAAACTAAGGACCTAATAACCTATTTTGTGCATAAACATGGTTGTTTCTCATAGTAATTTCAATTATATGTGCCTAAAAGTGGGGAAATTAGCGGAAAATTACCTAAAAAAGTATCTGGAAAAAGTTTTTGTTTTAAAGCATACCATGCATGAAACTTTTGAATGTTCGTCATTCTCATTTGGAATATCCTTGGGGAATGTATGTAAAAATAAAAATTAGTAGACTTAAATAAGTTTACTAATTTTAAAATTTAGCAAAATTATAATTTATTATTTTTTTTAAATTGGCAGTTATGATGCTTTCCTCTAAGCCAAAATCAAACATGATAGGCTACATACCTAGATATTTTTGCAACATTTCTTTTCCAATTTACTGGCTTAATAATAGGTTTGCGGGCGTTTTGTGAGAAAACTGTGGTCGGTTAACAATCCATCTTCAAAGATTGTCGAAAATATTTGTTCCGAACACACTTTTACATGCTTTAAAACATCAAAAACACACATTGAAAAATCATCACCAACTGTCGTTTTAGTATGGAGAGCCATCTGGTCACGTGACACTTTCTATGAATTTGATTGGCCGAAATGGAGATTTCTGTGTTTGCTTTTTAAATAACAAGGATATTGCTGTCTTTGCTTTTAATACGTATTTTCAAAATGAAATTTTGATGGAAAGAAGCTAAGTTTTCAACTAACCATTGAATGTATTAGATTCACAATTTGAACCTCTACAAAACTGCGTTAACAACTTTTTTTTCGATATTTTGGAGATTTCTGCCTTTGCTTTTACACACCTCATATGGAGAATAATTTATGGAAATATCGATGTTTGGTAGATGATAAAAATCTATCTGTTACCTTACTAGGTAGCACAACTTCTGAGTTATGATATTCGAATTTGAACAAAACATCTTTTTTTACGAATTTTCGTTTTAATGAATAATTGTATCAGTAAGGCGATCCGCTCACTGAGGCAACTGAAAACTGTCAACTGGCAACTGTCTTTGTATGACAATGTGATGGCCCGCACACTACACAATCACTCAAAAACCCGTTGTCAATGGTAACGCAAGTGGTGACTCGCACTGCTGATTGCCGTGGCCGGCCGTTGCTAGTTGCCAGCTGTCAGCTGATTGTTCTTCGTCTATGGTTAAACAAGCTTTTTGACCAGTCAAGACATAGAAACCAGCCGGTTTTAGTTTGGTTTCAGTTGCCTCGTCAGCGGAGCGCCTAAAGTTGTAATTGGTTTCCTGTTCATTGTGTTAGTTTCTCGTCGTTTGATTCAGCTATACCTAGCAGACAAAAAATAACCAAAATTCGACAACAATAGCACCACTGTTCAATAATATTGTTCATCGACGGTTAGGTAGGTATTTTTTTAAAATCCAACCTTCAAATGAACATTTAGGACTGGAATTTGAACAATATTCATCAAATTTCAAAGTTAAAATTAAAATCTTATTCAAGTTCTGTTATATAGGTAAGTATATTATCTAAGCAAATTGATACAACTGGCCCGTATTGAAATAATAACAGAACCTGAATAGAACTTTCACAGAACTAGAATTTTAACTATGAAATTACCTAGATGATTTGTTCAAATCTGTGAAACAACCGGTCCTGACTGTTAAAACACATACGTAGAAGATAATACAATACGCCCTATGTTGTTGTTATCTCGACCCAAGGTATTGTGGTTTATTATTTGGTTAAAAAATGACAATGACGTCAACTTTACACAATTACACGGTAAATTGAAGTTTTCAATGAAATTGTCATTTTGATAGTGGTGGCGGTTATTTTGTTTAAATAATATTTAGGCTTTTTGCACCTATTTCTTACCAGAAATGACAACATTTTGCGCCGACAATGACATGGTTTACCTAAAAAAATATCTTTATCAAGTAGGTACTTGCCTTCCTAGTACCTGCCCACCGACGCTCGACGAATTTTTTGCCATAATAAAAAATCAACAGCCATTTAAAAAAAGAACTATTCATAATATTATTGTCTAAGCTTAGTTGATATCTTTAAGACAAAACACTTTTTACTTCAAATGTCATGTATATTAATTACAATGTCAATATCTACATGCATTATTGTTTCTTTTTTCAGATCACCCTCCAAGACGAAGAATTAAAGAACAAGGTGCGCGTGATATTGCTGAACATCTCGAGGCAAACGTTTCCCAAGGGTAAATCTCCCATAAACAACGTCTTCATCTCCCAAGAAAAGGGTAAGCATAATTTTTTATATGGCTGTTCATTCTGAAACCCCTTTGAAAAAATAATATTATAATTAACTCTATAAAGCTAGGTAGGTACTTTCCTTATGAAATCAATTTTTCTGCCTCCACATAAATAAATATTTGGGTAGGTACTTAATAAAATCAAATTGTAACTCAAACATTATTTTTATTGAAGTTTGTGCCGCACTTTCATTGTAAAAGAAAGCACACAATTTAAAATCTACAATGAAAAAAGCATTTGGTGCTTTGAGTACTTCGGTTTATAATTATTATTTTATTTGGATGAATTTGAGCTCCATTTATGTGAAAAATCAATGATATGGCAAACATTGTTATTTCGAATGTTATGGCTGAATCAGACGGTTCACTAATTGTTCATTTCTGTATTTCATTCGGCCTATTTTACTTGGAATGACACGTCTGAACATGAAATGAAACAAAAGTGAAACGAGGATGGGAACATTTGCTCGAGTAACCATAGAGTAAACTTTCACTAATCGTTCATTTCTGTATTTCATTCCACCTATTTCACTCGGAATGACACATCTGAACAAGAAATGAAACAAAAGTGAAACGAAGATGGGAACATTCGCATGGGAACATTTCTTGTTCAGACTTGTCATTCCGAGTGAAATAGATGGAATGAAATAAATAGATGAACGATTAATGAACCGTCTGATTCATCACCAAAACTTCAATGTTGCCAATGTAGAAACATTGATGAACAAGAGACAATTTAAATAAGTTAGTTCTTAGATGCTGTTGTATTCAGGGATGCATCTGAAAATTTAATTGCTTAAAAAATGTTTTTTTTTTATGTTTTCAGAAACGAAAGGACTAAAATCAATCTATATGATCACAAACATACTGGTGGCCAAGACAGTCGAGTTCCGAGTAAATAAGGGCACATCATCCCGCATCTTCCACATTGGTGACCCTACACCCCTGGTGTTTGGGTTTGACAAGTTCGACATTAATGAAGATGGACAGATCATTTCAGAGGTAAAATATATGTGTCATAATATCTACTTTTGAAATATGCATTTCATGCGTTACTAGTTCTTGTTAGCACACAGACTTTCGTGAGTGGCAACATTGATTTCTTAAAATCTTTTTTTTTCTTATTGGGCTTTTGAAAAAAAAAATGAAACACAATATGGCAAAATTAGAGTGGATCATAAATTTGACTCAAAATTTATTCTAAAGCGCCTTTGTGGAGATTTTTTAACACGCATGGCGCTATATTAAATTATTTACACACTTATCATAATTATTTTTACTAGCTAGGAAAGTGGCATTGCGATCTGAAAATAGTTGCGTCGACCTAGGAATTTCAGACATTAACTAGCTAGAATCAAAAACTCTACTGTAGAATAGTTATTGATTTGGTTTCTTTCATAAATTTTAATGGATTTTATCATTTTATGCATGATTATGCCATGCTATACTGGCGCTTCTAGCGGCCAGAGTTGCCAGCCAGTACAAGTTGATACTGCCAATAAAATACTGGAGTTGGACGTATGTATTATTAATATTCTAGGGTATTTGCTAGAACTTATCATGCAAGAGTTTTTGCTAAGATAAAAAGTAGATATCATCGCTCAGATTATAACAACGCATTCATTTTACACACGTTTTCAGGAGGAACAAAATACCATTTGGTTAAATAAAAATAGCACATCTTTAAAAAAAGGTCAAGTAATATTTATGGATCAGTTATTTGGAGAAGAATTTTTTTTTCATTAAAAACTTATGGTTATGTTTTTTAAATGACATTCGCGGTGTAACACACAAAAAGGCTGAGAAATAATGAGATATGCCTTGTTCTTATGTGAGATATATAAAATATATTATTCGACTTTTTCAAATAATAAAACAAAAATAATTTTACACACTTGGGCACGTAAGCTTGTTTCATGACAATTTAACGTAGGTAGACATAGGAATGATGTATGCCGCGCACCTGAGTTATTAAGAGCATTAAAAAATTACAATAATTTTATTCTTATTACCAATTAAAAATTTTACTTCTAATCTGCTAATTTAATGCTAATCACTATAACCACTGCTACCAATTACTTTCTTACAAAACTTTATATAAAAGGAGCGGTGATTGGTCAAAACATTTGTTTGTCGATTCAAACCATGTCGCATAAGTAGTTTTAAAAGAAATTCTAAAAAAATTCTTCAAATTTTTGAGATAAGCGGTGTTAAAATGTGAGCGATGAAATTTTGTTAGTAATATTTTATGATAATCGTTTATAACAATTTATTTGATGTTCACTTTTTATTATGTAAATGTAAGACTTGTAGAAAGATGAAAAAAATAGATATTTGGCCCTCACAGGTGAAGATTCAAGATCACTCAATGATTCCATGTTCACCAAGCCCGGATCTATGAAAAAAATGTTACATACAGCAGCTGATTGGAGTTTTCGTGTCAATAAGTAGGCAGTTAAGCATATATTTTATGCTAACAGAGGCTGTCCTAAACTAACATTGATTTATTATAAAAACAGTTATTCCCAAAGTTTAACAATTCTGCGCATGCCAATAAAAATCAATAAATTTAAAATTTGCATAATTCAAAGAGAAGCTAATAAAATTGATCACATAGCACTCACTCTTCTTAATTATTATACATTAAAGTAGCATGATGCTAAGATTTTTTAAATTCAAAAAAGGCATTAACTATAATTGGTGCAATTATTAATATTGAGGCAATCAACACATACTTTGAATTGTACGCTTTGTCACATAACATTATATATTGTAGGTATACACTTCCAGCAGCCTTTGGTCTTGCTTGCGCCTAATTATTGTTTTATTAGCGAGAGAGAGATAAGAAGTACAGTGCGACAAGTATAAGTTGGCGAAAAAGGAGGTAGCTGGTGTGCTAGCACGGTTGCTCGATATGAAGTTACCGACCGATTGTCGGTAAGTTCTCATCGTTCCCTAGGACAACTGCAGATCTCAAACGTACAAACGACAGTTGATATCAAATATATTAAGGACACTTAGTCGTTGTGAACTGTCACCTATTCGTTTGCGATCTGCAGTTGTCATAGGGAACGATGAGAAGTTACCGATAGTTATCCTATCGATCGTTATAGAGCAAGCGTGCTAGGGCCTCTGGTCTATGACATTACAAGGTGTGGTTGCCAGTTTAAAATACAAAGATATAGCATTAGTTCATGTGTACGCCACCACCAAATACGTGTATCACTGTATAGGCGATCATTGAATTTGAATAATTGAAAAGTTCTTACAATTTATTGTTGATAAAGTTTTACTTATTTTTATGGTTAAAAAACTAACTTTTTTTTAATTTCCCTGGATTTTTCCTTCCTAAAGTTAAATACCAAGTGTGAAACATGCTGTAATAATAATAATTGGATCATTTGTATAAATCCATTTTTGTGAAAAATCACTTTAGGGGAACTGTATGCAAGCATGTTTTTATTTAAGTTAGCATCAATTAATAAATAGAAATGCTACCTACCTTTTATCACACTGCACACCCCTACTTTGTACCTTTTCTACAAACTCATAAATATTCCAGAGTGGTAGATACTCAAACATTGCCCTGGTGAAAGACCACCATTCAGAATGGAAACATGACTTGAAATGGCAAGAGTCGTGTTTAGAGACCGGATCTCCCATCTTTTTTCCCTCTCCACTCCTTTCAGCTTCACAACATAGCCCAATAAGGAATGCGATAGTCCCAACGGCTGGAAAAGTTAGGAATGATGGTTACACTGTATATTTATATTTTACAAGTTTCTGCCCGCGACTTCGTCTGCGTAGGATTAGTACTTCGAGTAATCTATTTTCTTTTCCTAGGTCCCATCTACGTTTATACCAAAATTCTTAACCTATTTATTTAAAATATGTATAATTCTTGATTCGATTCAAAGTATTAGGCGAGTACTTCAAATAAATTCAGTAATTTAAATATTTTCCAAAATAGAATTTTGATTTAACAATCATTGTTTTGCAAAATGTCATTATCAAATTTTGACGTTTTCTATTAAACTATAATTATTATTTTCAATATATTGAAAATAAATAGCTAGCTTCATAAATTATAGCCTATATGTTATTCTGATGTATGAGCTATATTATTGTAAAGTTTCATTAAAATCCATTCATTAAATTTTGATTTAAAGAGGAACAAACATACATACATCCCTACAAACTTTCACTTTTATAATATTAGTAAGATATTGAAATATCCCACTTGTGCATGTCTGCCTCTTAATCCCTGTCCATCCTATATTCCTATATTTGCTCTACCTTGCCTGTACACCGACTGATTAAACCCCAAACTCCTTCGCATCCACAGAGCATGTGTTCCAAGTCCTATGAGTGCCCCCTGGTGTACTGGCCGCACCGGGACAGGAATGCTCCAGACCGGGGTGGTACAATCATATTTCATTGAAATCTTACGCTCGGAGCATGTGTAAACTGTTTCTTTGTGTGAACATAAAATGATTTAATTTAACTATTTTGTTTCAGTCGGCTGCCACAATCCCAACAAAAGACGTATCTTGGAATAAATTAGTCCCTCACGATCACCTGTGCCACTCCACCATTGAACACTTTGCAGTTACAACATAAATTCCATGCAATTTAATTTATTCATTATGTAATACAAACATTTTTTTCTTACATGAACACAAATATTTCCATTATTACTAAGACTTTTTATCTACACACTTAAATATAAACTCCAGTATTTATTTTATATAAGTTTTTCCTTCGAACAGAAAAATATTTCTGAGAGACTATGATTACAAAATATGTACTTTATACTTTGTCTAGGCTAGTTGGCTAATTAATTCAGTATTTACGATTAATTTTATTATTAGTTCTGGTTGAGGAAAGAATGAATGATTAATATTATAGAAGATGGTTACCAATTTTGGAAAGTGATATTTGATCTTAACAAAAAATATATTCTGTGAGATTGGGAACCTACTTATTTTTGCTGAAATAACTTAAATATTATTAGTATTAGGGTATTCGGAATGATCTCCGTGAAAAATGCATTGAGGACTAGCACTTTATAGATATCAAAATTTGACAAATAAAGTATACATTGAAAACATTTTCAATTTAATTATTGTGCCTTGCATATCCTGCTTCTCTTCCCCTGTCCACTTCCTCCAATCCCACAACATTGACTAAGTAATGAGGATGCCATAGTTTTATTGAAAAAGTACATAATTACATTATTCATTAACGATTCGAAATATAAGTATAGAACGAGAGAATAATACCACTGGAGCGTTTTTGGTTACATTTTGGCCAATTTGCAAACATCCGTGAGCGTAAAGGGATTTTTTTTTCATTTATTGGAATTATTTCAAAAATTTTCGCTTTTCGCACCTCGGAATCTATGATTAATCACAAAGCTATCTTATTACTTTCACACTTTAACAAGAGACGTCTCGCATCTCTTCTGAATTATTTTTTATTGACATTCTGGGAACTGAAATTTTTAAAATATTTTTTCTTACAAATGCTCATGTGTTTACATATTAAAAAAATGCATGTTCGAATTTAAATTTATATCTGTGATCATCAACTAGGTTAGACAACACACATAAATCATAGTATTTAATTTTGCTCCAAGTAAATAATATGCATAATTGAGGCGTTGTTTTCATTCAATGATTTTTTTATGAATCCTATGAATATGCATTATGTCAAATACAGGTGCATTCAATAAAATTGCTCTCTAACACTATAAGCAGTTTATATGTCTCCATATTAAAATTCGGAGGTACAATTTTTTTTGGGTGACAAAAAAAATTAGGTTAACCCGTTCCACCACTAATTAATTAAAAATACTATTTAATTATTACAACTTTTATTTCAAAGAAACCTTAACACTAAACTTCACATAAAATTAAAAAGGTACAACATAGTTAACTATTTTTTTTTTTGTTATTTGGATATTTTATTTAATCTTCATCTTCAGGCAGTTTCGGAAGGGTATGGTATTTTTTTAAACATTCCGACATGTGGAGAGCCCACCAAGGATAAAATTATTATGCAAAGACAGACCGGCGTTTCGCCAGCTTAGTGCTTTAATACCATAATGTAGTTGACCGGCGATTCGCCGGCTTCGTGTGGATCACCTTTAATGACTTTTCAAAGGGGAGTTGACATGCCACTTTGTTGAGTTGTCATAGAACCAAATTTTTTTTGTAAGAGGGCGGGAAATTTCCAAGCCAAACGCTTAAAAATTTCCGAGCGCTCGAGGCTGAAATTGATTATATGGTGGATGGTCCAGTATATCCAGGGTTGGCAGCAAGACAAAGGTTTTTACCCCCGCAATCTCCACACTCAAGTGGGACGTAGATGACCCTTGAAACTCCAATGCCATTATAAGGTGTGATGTCCTCATGATGATCTACACAGAGCTGTCGGTTTCGGAAAGGTGAGAAAGAGGAATATCTTTGTGAAATAAATTTTACTCTACATCAGAGACCTCTGCATTATTTATAGGTAAAAGTAAACATCTGTTTTTCCTTAGGAGTTTACCCGTGCTCCTGAAAATATTAAAAGTTATACAGAAATAAAATACAATTCAGTAAAATAGGCATGTACATTTCAAGGGTGTTGCACTACATCGTGTTAAATTTGAAATCGGGTCACTTACAATACTACTTCTTGTGTAGATTACGATAAGGTTTAAATTTCCGCTTAACACAAGTGATCTGTTTTGATTTACGCAAAAACATTGAAAAAGGTTTTTTTATTTTATTTTGAGAAGTTCATGCATAAATATTTTTAAAATTAAATATCATTTTATTATCTATAAAATATTTATGCTTTTCAATATTATATGTACATATATAATCTATGGGATGTGTGGGATTGCACTCACCTCCCCACATTCTGGAATAAAGAACTTATTATTATTATTATTAATAAGTTAATTTGATATATTACAGAAAAAACTTAACTCAAAAGGGGTTCGTAAGTAGGAGATTTTGAACTTTATAGCAGTTTTTATGGGTCTGATGCTCAATGGGCTTATAAAAATATTTACTTATTCGTAAATATTGGATATAGATGTAAATGAGTGATTCACTACATTGCATTGGGGGCAGTGGAAAATATTTCATTTTAAATTTAAATTACGTAAAATTAAAATTAGCTTTCGTTCTGTGAAATGTGACCGACGTTTTCAAATTTTTTTGTCAAATGTCATTTTGTTATGTTGGTATTCTTGAGACTATACGAAGAAAACTTACCTAATACGCATGCATTGCGTGCGTTGTGATTAAAATTTATTAGCTTGAATTTTTTTTTTTACCCCAAAATTTAATTTTTTTAAGATTATCAAGTGTCAAGGCAAGAAAAACATCCCAGTTTTCAAGTAGTTTAGCGGCTACGCTTGGTTTGTGTAACATGGTTTGTGATACAAAATAAAGTTCCCCCTTTATAGCGCCTGCTCACGTCAAGGCAAGAAAAACATCCCAGTTTTCATGTAGTTTAGGGGCTACGCTAGGTTTGTGTAACATGGTTTGCGATACAAAGGTGAATCTATTTTTTTTTTAAAAATATTACAAGATAAAAAGCTTGTTTTTTTACGTCATTTTATTTCCAAAACTCCGGTACCTAAATTAGTGTTTACCTAATACGCCCAGATTTCGTGATATCTTCAAAATCTTCTAGCCGCTCGTTATATATAAAAATGTATCAGGAATACAAACATACCAAAGTGACAGTGATTACCAGATTAAAAATATGGGCAAAATTTCACAAGACGAAGCTAATTTTAATTATACGTAATTGAAATTTAAAATGAAATATTTTCCACTGTCCCCAATGCAAATAGTTGTCTTTTAATGAAATTAAGGTAAATCAAAAGAGTTTTTCAAAAAAGTGCGTATTAACCGTTTCCATCTATCTATATCCAATAATTACCTATTTATTTATTTTATTTTATTTCTAAGCTATTAAATTTTCAAACCAAAAACATGTGATTTTAAGATTTTTCAATACTTCCTGGTGAATCGCCGTGGTGATGCCCATTGATAGGTTGATATGGGTTGATGGAAATTCGGTCATGTTGCATCTCTTATCTCGTTGACTGGATTGTAATAATAAATTAAAATAATAATATTTAAAATAGGTAGGTACTAATAAAACACTTTCTATAAAAAGTATGGTACCTATTTATTAAAATATAGTGTTGTTTAATGGGCCGTTTTCGCACGATTTTGGCCGCTAGGTTCGCTCATAGTCCTACCGGTCCAACTATTTTATTTAACTGTCAGATCCCATACATTTTTTAGGCCGTTTGACGCAATTTAGTGTTTTTAAATATTATAATAAAGCCTTCAACCTGTTGTAGTGTTCTAATGTGTAGAAATAGGAGTGGGCACCAGTTTCCCAAAGATAGAGACTTGAAAGCGAAATGGAATCATTCCATCAGGCGTTCCAAATGGGCACCTTCTCGTACTTCTGAAGTCTGTAAAGCTCATTTCAGGGATACAGATTGTGTTTTCAATAATATTAACCATAACAGTAATTACATGACTCATTTAATTAATATCTTACTATAATTGAATCCCCAATATAATATATAGAGTACTTGTATAGTATAATGAACACGTAAAAAAACATTTGACAAACAATGCACAAAATTTTGCCTTCTTTCGCAGCTGACATTATTTGACAAACGTTTAATATAAGTGTACTCAATCACAGCTAACATTAATAATTATGGTAGATACAATATCTTATTTCCCTTTTATAAATTAACCATATTTTCAATTATTGCAATAATTTTATTACACGGTTATCAAACTGTCTGGCACGAGATTTCTGGGCGGCTGATTCTTCATTGTTGGCGATCTAATTTGCTTTCATTTCTCGTCCCATGTCTGTGTATCTTGTGATTGTAATTTAATATTAATATTATAGTAGGAGTGTTTTAGGAAAAAAAACTAATTATTATTATTTCTTAACGTAGACCGTTTTGTATTTTATATCATGCAAGGATGGAAATTTGAACCTAATTTATTTTCAGATGTACTGTATAGGCAAAAGCTACTGAAAGGTGTAGTTTCTTCTAAATGTAGAAGTAGGTAATTTAGAAACAGACGGGAAAGGCGTCTGATATGTGAAAAAACATATATAAATTCTACAAAACCAAAACCACAAGATGAAGCGGCGTTGCCTGTGAATCTAGAAGACGAGGCAGTGGAAGTCATATATCCCGGTCTCCGGTGATATTTTCGATGTTCAATGTGACATTTTGAAAGTCACAGGGGACCAACATTTTATTTCCATTTTTTCTCCGAAAAATGTCAGGAATCACTGGTTTAAAGTAAGTCAAGTACGTCCCTTAACACCCTGTGTATATTAAAATAAACTTTTGTTTCACCTCAGGGGAAGCTTATGGCGCAGACTACGCCAGTCAGTCGAAGAATACCATCATCACTGCCATGGTTGCCTGGATGGAGATGGAGTCCCTCCTGATGCCCTTCTGGAAATGGGAGCCTGTCAAATATCCCCCATGAACGGATTTTGCATATTTTTTTGGATTTATTATTATATACCTACTATATTTTTCATTTATTTTCTGTTTCATTCTACGTATGAATGCATTGTTATTTTGTCAGTATTTGTGCTATTTCAAAATATGGATAGTATTGCATTGCGCAACATTCTGAAATAAACGATCATTATTATATTTGTTTTATTAAAATAAAGTGTGGGTGTCGGTGCAGTTTTGTCATGGTTTTCTGCGACCTTGCACGACAGCTACTGCCGTGGTTAAAAAAGATTGTTGTTTAGTTGTACTAAATAACACAAAATAATTTAACAAATATATAAATAAATAAAAAAAACATTCTTTTATTTTTCGAGGTCAATATGAAAAGAACAAGATTACAGACATAATATAAATATGTCGTAAAACATTTACAAACATTATACACATAGAAGAACATATCAGTACAGCAAATAGTTAACATTATACATAAATTATTTATTGTTTTGGCACTTATTTTATTTTTTTACATCCAAATATTATATGGTTGTGGTAGCATCGGTCAACGCGTGATAAACTTTGTGAACAGTCAACCTGTTAAAATAAAGAAAATAAGATTAGCAAATTAAATATGCGTGTAAAAATAGTGTAGAATAAAAACATAAATATTTTCAAGTGAGTTTGTCAAATCAATGCCTTCAGGAGGCGAAACAGCTGCCATGCATAGTAATAGATACACTTAGTAAAATATTTTAAATCCTATTTGATTTAAAATAATTATATTAAAAATATGCAAGATATTATTTTTCCAATAATTATATTAGGATGACATGTATTTAATTACTACTTATTTACATTCTATAGAGTCATTAGAGTAGAGTAGAGGAGGTTGTCCACTATTTACCCGCCCTGGTATAAGTAACATAAGGTCACTCCTTCAAGGCTCTCGCAAGGATGCAATTTTTTTTGTATAAGAACGATTCTACATTTAATATAATGAAGCTAGACCTCCAATGTCCGTGCATATGGTGTTAGGTAGCAGTATGCAAGTGCTTACAATATACACAAGACGGAAAGTAGTAGACTTATTGCAAGTAGTAGGCCTAGGATCAAAATCAAGGAGCTGTTGTTGAGACAACTGCTGTTTTTTTAGTTGCAGATATTCCGCTTTTATAGGCACACCATGATATTTCCTCGGTGTATGAAAATTTTGTAGCATGCTTGTACAACTTTGTTGAACAACGATTTTTTTATTGTCACTAAAATCTACTATTATTCCATGTAGAACTACAAATGCGTGCTTGCAATGTGCCAATACGCCAGCTACATACATTAGCATGCCGTAAAGTGTTACAATTATAATGTAAATAGACAGCATAAGAAAGATGTTTCCTGTACTACGAAGCACACTTTCCTAAAATATCGGTTGTGCCATATTCATGTGCACTTCGAACACTCAGCACTCACATACTTACCGCTTTGTCGGTGTTCTTCAAACTTTCCCAGGAAACACTGCATTTATGAAGTTCTTCCCGCGTCTGTGCTGGAATATTGGAAGCCATGTTGATGTCTTGAAAATCTTCTGGCTTCGGCGTAACCATTTCCAAGACATCTTCGTCCGCAACGCCAGCAGGATTAAAATTATGATGTTTATCATAGTCTTCGAGTCTTAAATAAAACGCATTATGATAATAACTTTTAGTGATAAATTAGAAAAGAAATTATCGTAGGCAATACAAATAAGCAATAGTGGCGTATTTACTAACCTTTCTTCGAGAATAGTTTTTTTTACCAAAAGTTTTGACATTACGTCCTTTCAACTCTTCCTTCAATTGGAAAATAGTCCACTGACGTATTTTTTGTGCATTTTACTTACAAATAGAGCAAACAGATTTGGCTAAACTCATAAATAAGCCAACTTTCGGAAAACAAATCGCAAAAAGCTATCGAAATGACAGATCATTGAAAGACGTCAGTCCATAGATTTGGTCCACAAATTAGATGACAGGAGGACCGGTAACGACCGTGCTGCCATCTCGTGGATATTTTGGAATTACTCAGAAAACGGCCCATTTATGAATATAATATAGTTTATGACTTTCATTGAAAATGTCTATGGTGCACCAAATGTCATTCGATATATATTTGCAATTTGTGACATATCAGAATCAGACAAGGGTTTTGTTTAGATATTGTGGATTTTGTAAAACACTTTAAAAAGCTGAAAAGTGCTATCAGACTTAACAGATATTAATTTCAACGTCTACCATGTCAATGATCGGTTCTAAACTGCAAGATGAGAATATTCCTTTGGCGGACGATGATCCCCAGGTCATAATAACCGACGATCCAAACGACAATGACCTAAATCATGGCAGATCGATGGATTCCATACCGAGTTCATACACAAACGGGTCGTCTAGCCCTGGGTTGGGCGGTGGTCCACAGAGTTTGGATCCCGATATAAATGCCGACGAACAAGAGGAAAAGGCCAGGCTCATTTCACAAGTTCTCGAACTGCAGAACACTCTTGACGGTTGGTATAATATGTATTATTTATTTGATTTACCAAATCTTAACACACTTTCATAAAAAAAACCAAACCAAAAAAAGTCGGGGTGTGTTTAAGAACCATACAAAATAAATAATTCAAATGAACATTTATTATTTTCAAAGAAATATTGGTTTAAACAAATTACATTTTCTCGAAGGGTTCTTTGTTTTCCCCTCGCTAAAGTGTGTTAAGATATAATACTTTTGGCTGTTTGGGCGGAAGTGGCTTTAGTTTGGTTATTAATAGTATTAATGTTTCTGATTCATTACATCAATAAACATAAAGAAAAAAAGAGTTATCGTTAATTAATTAGTCACATATTTTACCATTGACATTCTTGCTTTGCAAAGTGCAAAATGACCGCTGATCGTAAATAATCCACTCACCCGCTGATATTATGCTTTTTTCTTTCACTGCATAGAATTCCAAATTTGAAATTAGAACCCAACAGTAGTATTACCATCGTCTAAAGAAGGTACTTAACCTATACTCAACAAAGGTACTTATTTATCATAAAACTGTTTATTTTTACATTTTTCAGATCTATCTCAGAGGGTGGATTCAGTGAAGGAAGAGAATCTTAAATTGAAATCTGAAAACCAAGTGCTGGGACAATACATAGACAATCTCATGTCTGCATCTTCAGTATTCCAATCTACGTCGCCCAGCATCAACAAGAAAAAATGAAAAACAAATGCTAATTTATTTGTCTTACAAGAATGCTTTTAATCAAAGAGTCAGGGCCACAAATAGGCCCGGTTCTTTGTTTATCCCTAGTCGTGAGCCTGGAGAAAAAATATTGTGCTTTCTATTAGTTTAACACAAAAAATGCAAAGCGTTTTATGCAAAATTGCTTCTCAAATAATTTGTTGATTAAATAATTAGAGCACAAATTGACAGATACAGTTATTATATAATTTATTTTATTTTATGTGCACTGCTAAAATGGCTACGTATTTGCTAAGTAAGATAAATATTAATGAATTAAAATTTTAAATCATATATACTTATTAAAATCCTCTTGATATCCATGATTGAAGAGACAAACTGGTTTCCTTCTTTACAGATCTGATTGATTCATTTAAAATATCTTCAGTACACATTCCTTTGATTAATACAGATAATATCCAACATATAGCACTAACTTTGCAGTATTTTTATGTAGAGCATTATTGCTCTGTAATATTTTTTAGATTTTTATCCGTTGAAGGATAACGGATGAAATATATTTTCTTTTATTCATACTTGGATTCAGTGAAGGAAGATAACCTTAAATTGAAATCTGAAAACCAAGTGCTGGGACAATTCATAGATAATCTCATGTCTGCATCTTCAGTATTCCAATCTATGTCGCCCAGCATCAACAAGAAAAAATGAAAAACAAATTTATCCAAATAAAGAACCAGGGTTTAATTTCAAACTCTCCATACCCATTGAACAAATCAATTATGATAAATTAATGAAAGGACTTAATTTAACTGACTTATCTTGTAGAAGAACCAAGAGCGATATGCTACTTTTATTCAAATTAGTTAATGGCACAATTGACGCACCTGACTAATAACATTCCTAGTACCAAATCGTAACACGAGGCTTCCAGAGCTGTTCTTTGTTTATCCTTCGAAAACTAACTATTTCATTAACTCCCCAATCCAAAGACTACATAGGCTTGGAAATAAATTTAGTTCAGTTGATATTTTCGTTTATTCATTACCAAAATTTATTTCTGAAATTTCAAAAATTCTGTTTCCCGTTTACTAATGTGAACTAACAATGATATAACATAATTTGTATATTATTGTTTCTTTTTATATTATTTTTTTATTATGATTGTTGTAAAAGCCCTAAGGGCGTGAATAAATAAATAAATACTTATGTGTGAGTAGTAAGATTGCATTAAAAAAAATTTCAAGTGCGATATAACTTAGTAATTTTGCATTGTGTCAAAATATTTTTATTTGCTTATTATATCACCACAAAAAGCAATAATACTGATGTAATTTTTTTAAGCTTTCCTCGGTATCGCTTTTTTTATACAAGAATAATTGAACAATTTTTTTAATCAAATTAAATATATTTTATGAAGTTAGTGACAATAATTTGTCAGTATTAAATTAGTTTACTGCTTTAATTATTGGTTAAATTAGTTTTTTTTGTATAAAATTTATCTCAATGCTTATCTTATAATATTAAAAAAAAATGTGTACCTAATTGCTTTCTTTGGCTTTGTTTGAATAATATTTTTTTTTATTATTTCAATAACATTTATTTTTTATTTTCTAATACATTTTTTTAAAACTAACTATACCAAAGAACATCAAACTATCTTTACTTAAATCATTTTCATAATATTATTGTATTTAAATTTTAAAATCTAAAGAATCTCATTCAAATGCTTACCCATGCTTTTAGTAAAAAAAAAAGTCATTATAAGTTTTACCTTCTAAATCAGTGGCTTCCAATTAGTGGTAAGTTTTTCCGCAGGGGTAGGAGAGGTTGCTCGAAGGGGTACAAAAGTGTAAGGGGTTGGCTACACAGGAAAAATATATTTGAATACTGTGATGTGTAATCTAATTTTTTTTTAAATTAGTGGAGTTAATGTTAGCAAAACTCAATCGAAAATGTGAAACAGAAAAATCATAAAAATATCCCAGGACCTTCGGCTTTTCGGGCAGATGCTCTCACCACTGAGCTAATGTATCCCTTTCCGATTCGGTCATATTTAACTGTATCATACATCGACTGAGAACTATCAACATTATTATTATAAGCAATAATGATCAACCTTAAAAACACTCATCCACATTGAAACAATCTTCCGAGACATGCCGCCGACGGGACTCGAACCCGCGCCCTTCTGATGTCTGGTCAGGTGCTCTTAATCCACTGAGCTACGGCGGTTTACCTCTTCCCCGCCAAATGATTCAATATATACTAATGTTTCATTTAACAACTACCGCTTATTACATTTTCAGTCCCGTCGGTGGCATGTATCTTTTTTCGGAAGATTGTTTCAATATGGATGAGTGATTCAGGCTGATAATTATTGCTGTAATTGTTACCCTTTGTGCTAAGCATAAAATCTTGTCTTAAACTAAAAAAATTATCAACGTCTTGTTTATTAAATTATCAAAAATTATCAATATCTTCATCTTCTTAACGCATATTTTTATTGGCTGGTATCTTTATGTATGATTGCAAGATTCAACTCGAAGTAAATGCCCTCCAGATAGTCAGGATAAATTTATTACTTTTTATTTAATATGCGACATCTATTGACTTTTCTGCAAGTCTAGGATAAATATTTTATTTTTATAGTATCGCCAAGTCCCAGATGTATCCCTATCTTTTTCTGATTTTTTTTGGGTTTGAGATTTTTGATTGAGTTTTGCTAATATTATCTTCATTATTTAAGGTTTAACTCATTAAGTTAAAAATAAAAATAAAATCTAATTTTTTATTTATCATTTTGGCTACTAGGGGTATGCGAGTTTGTGCTCTTTCTCAGAGGGGTACTCGGGAGAAACTAATTGGGAACCACTGTTCTAAATGGTAAAATATTATTTTTAAATGCCATAAAAATGTATCACAGTTCTTTCCACTGATTATAAAATGTTTTATCATCACAGAAATAAAGATATTTAAGAATATTCAACCAGATTTTAATTAAAAATTTGCTTATCCTACCTATGAGTGCAGAAAATAAATAATAATCATTTGGGATTTAAAAAATCACTCCCATTTCTAATAAAGCTAGTGCAGACCCGTGAAAAATAATTGTACGATTTATAAAGCTGAAAGTATTTATAAAACATTTGCCTAGGTATCATTGTCTTTCAAAAATAAATTTTGTTGATTATATCATTCTATTTTTTGTAGACAAATTAGACACATCATAAATTTTCTGTAGTAAAATTGAAAAATTCTGTCAAAAAATTTAACAAAAGAAATACGCATTTCAAATAATATAGAATTAAAATAATTTAGATACCTACTTTATCGCTTGTCTGTATTTTATTGTTCCCATAAAAAGTTTCAATTTTAATTAAAAGTTCTCTGAAAGGGAATAATTTCAAGCGGGAAAACGCTACGCTGGAATATTTCATATAAAATCACATTTTTATATTTTATTTAATTATTTATTTAAATGTAACAATTTTTCTTTATAAAATAATGTGTCCTTACTGGGGTACCCCGTTCCAAGGTCACATTCTACATGGTTGTGTTTGAAATAAGGTAAGTACATATTATGTTAAAATACTATAAAGAAAATTAAAAAACAATATCTAGAATAAAAAAACAAACAAGCTTTAACCGCTTGGACACAAGCTTGTTTTCACGATAATTTAACGTAGGTAGACATAGGAATGACGTATGTCCCGTACCTGAGTTATTAAGGTAGAAACATACCGGGTCGACGTACGTACACATCGCTACGCCTAACAATGCTTAGCAACCATACATTTTCTATGAAAATGGTCACAGACATTGCACGTCGTGATGCGTGTGGCCAATGTGATTCTAAAACATAAATTTTCATAGAAAATGTATGGTTGCTAAGTATCCCAGATATTGTTAGGCGTAGCGATGCATACGTACGTAGACCCAGTATGTATTTACCATTAGTCTTTGTTGGGTTGCAAAACATCACAAACAATCGAAATTAGTATGTTTGTTGAGAAATTGTGCGATGGGATTTGAAAAAAAACATTTCTATGTAGTTTGTCAAGCAATATTCTTATACTTACCAGTTAGTTTATATTGGTCTTTACTTATACCTAGCATAGCTATTTTATTTAGGCTTTTATGTTCAAATGGATGGGCCTGCCTAAGTTCTGGTTTTGGGGGCGAGGGATTCAAGAAAATAAAAAGCCAGGGGGGAGTGATGATATATATGGACTTCGTGATCTGAGGCATGAAACAGCGCGCACCATTACAATTTTACAATGCATCGATGTAATACAACCCAATTACATCGATTTTTAGTTCATGTAAATCTGTAACCTAATTTTTCAGTGGGTTTGAACCACCCCCTCCCCCCCAGGCTTCGCCCGTTAAAATTTGTAGTACGATAACATACCATATGGATATATATGATTTTTTTAAATTTGGTATAAGCCTAATTTGTAAAATGCCTTGTATATTATCATGCAGGATAATAAATAAAACACAATGATTTTCGCATAAATACGTGGGTGCTTTTTGGGATAAGTACTTTTATTTTCAAATGTCATTGGTTGTAAACCTTTTGTAAATGAACATCGAAATATTTAATTATTAGGAAAGTCAAATAAGTGAAACATAATTATCATTTCGTTACGGTATTTGGTTAGAGAAGGCTCGATAAAAATATGACTTATTTTAATTTTATGAAAAAGCTATTTTGCGGGTGAACGATATCGCATTAACTCAGCTATTAATTATTATGTTGCTATGTTGCTACGCATTCCTGAGTTTTATCCACTGTTGGCGACTTGCGGCATATCCTCAGAGACGCCCTGAAATTAGTAGCAAAAAGAATTTCCACAATGGGCGTCCGACGTTCAACCAACATAAGAAAATAAAAATGACATGTGATTCTTCAGAATCCAATAAATATATGGGATTATGTGTAGTATTCCCGTAAAAATTGTAATTTTTTTGAAAAAAAAATATCGGTAATTGCTCGAAACATTATTTTGAACTTTATAGTTTTGAATATTTCTAAATAAAAACTATATTTTTATGCTAATGTTGGCAACATCGCGAGTCGCGCTGCCTTTGGTTACAAAATGGTCGCGTTTGTTGTGCTTTTCGATAGTGTTGTGCATTAAACGTTCGTAAATATAGTTTCTCTCAGGTATAAAGCATAATTTTGTTTTATAATAATACTAGTTATGTCTTGTTATCGGAAATAAAAACTAATGCATTATTATGTTGAGTACTTCCATCGTGATCACATTGTCAAATATCACCAAAGAAATTTCGACAAACGCACTGTGTAACGTTTAATTTTTTGCTAATTTGTCGTTTGCTGTCATATTTGTGGGTTTTGTTTAGCTCATACCTCAAAATTATTGTAGTAAATGTGATTTTTTAAAAGATAAAATACCAATTTAAGGGGAAAATTTTATGCAAAGCTGTCAAAAAGCCTTCGAGGATAAGCGCGGGATCCGCTGTTATTTGCTTGGTTTCGTATCGAATTCGCCTCTCGCTCGTAACGTCATTTCGTACGCACTTTGAAGCACCCTTCGTATTTCATTTCTTAGTTTCGTTGTTTGGCGTTTGTTTTTATGTTATTTAAAAAGTTGGCGGCGGTTATTGTAATTATCATTACTAATAATTTATAGATTTATCATAAATATATATGATATTTACTTAGAATGCAATACCTGTTGACATAAAAAATTCTAACCTGTTCTCATCCCGTCAGATTGTTTTCATAATTTGACATTGCAAATTGCGGCACCTTTTTAACCGGTGGCGTGAGGTTATCATTATTAGCAGACCTGGCTTATGTGAAGACTTACAATAATATTTATTTTGCAGGCTAGTAATGTATTGGAATTTACCCTCCTGCCTGATATCATAGTGACTGCCACTAAATATGGAGGACCAAGAAGCTTCTGCAACGAAGGCAGCCAATGAAGACAACATGCCAGATGGCTTGGAGCCTGTTAGTCCAGACTCCGAACAAGTCAGTCCATCTGGCAAGCCCGAGGTGGAGAGTCCAATTGATGGTTCGGGAGAAACCATCAATAAAAATAATAAAGAAGCGCCTAAATCTAACAGCGCAGAAGTAGCAACTAAACCAAAATCCAATGATTTGACTGCGGTAGAGGAAAGTAGTGCTAATAAATTACCACTCGATGAAAAAAGTGATTCTGTCAGTGCAGAAAATAAATCGGCAATTGAAAACAATATTGATAGTCCTGAAAATGTTAAAGACTCCGTTGACAGTGAGAAATCATTGGATAATGTAGAAAGTGAATTGGCAGATAAGGATAGTGTCGATGATGTTGGAAGTAAAAAAGATGGTAAAGAAAGTGAGGAGACTTCTGATAATATTGATAGTGAAAAGCTCACAGAGAACATTGATAATAAGGAAGAACCCTCAGACAAAGTTGAATGTGTAAAGGACGTAGTTAATGCTGAAGATGATAAAACGCCAAAAGCTGATGAAGTTCCCACGAAAACTGTAAAAGACGAAGAAGATCCTAAAGACCCAGAAGAATATGTAGAAAAATCCAAGGACAATTTATTAAATAGTGTTAGTGATAGTGTAAGTAAAGACGATATTAACGAATCTGGTGATAATTTGATTGACAGTAAAACTGTAGAAAGCAATGTTGAAAGTTTAGATAAAGAAGACGCTGTGAAGGGAAACATAGGAGAAGGGAAAGAAACTAAACAAAATGGACCGGAGGAGTGTCCAGATGAAAGAGAATCATCTGATAAAATTAAGAAACATAAAGATGATGACAAAACAGACTCACAATCTACTGATGGTAAGAATTGTTATTATATGTATTTTTACAAATTGGTGTATAAATTTAGCCGAATGTATTGAAAATATCTGCTCGTGATTATGGTGGTTTGATGTGCATGGACTTTTCTTAGTTTTAGAGAAAAGTTTTAAATATACATATGTATATTTCCTTTGATCTGTCACAGAAAAATGATATTCAACGTGAGATTTATATAAAAAATTATATTACACACTAATGGTGGTATATAAAATCTGGGGATTTTCTTGGATGATTTTTCATTAACCTTTTGAAAGCCAGCATAGGAAAAATATATTTTTTCATTAAGACATAAGAAATTTGACCTTTCATACGAATCCAATATTCATAACATTTCTTTTGTGATATATTACAAAAATTAATGAAAGTAATGTAGATAAAACGATCTTTTTGATAATACCTGTAATCTATTCTTTCCACAATCAAGTTATATCAAAAACAATGAAAAAATATAGAGTTTCTAAACTCCGTCCATATTTTGACGCGGCGGCCATTTTGTCGGCCATCTTTCTTGCCCGCCGTGTCATCGACAATTTATTAAAATTATTCCGAGAGGTTAGACGCGACGCAGTATTTCGTTACGTTGAGAATGAGAATGGCCCAATCGATTCTGACCTTTTTCTTGATACATAAGGGACAAAATCGATGGTACACCGGAGTATGTACGGCCAATGACAGGTTAAATAGCAATATTCTGATTCATTCTAATGTGTACAGATTATGCTTAGTAGGCTTCGACCAAGTATATCGAGCCATGTGGGTCTTAAAAATGACACCGGAACCAAAATTATTGGTTTACGAAAACATTTATCTAAAAGAAACTGCACTCTCTCATGAAAAGATCGCATGAAGCATTGATTTGTACCTTTTGTTGGTCTGCATGTAGCAAACTTGTTTTCCATCAAATTCACGGCAACGGAATGACTGTGAAGATCACAAGTTTATTATTAACAATTTAATCAGATATATAAATACTACATACATTATATAAAAATATATACGTAGGACATAGATTCGAGGCAGCGAATCTAGAAAAGTAACATTTGATAAAAATGTTGAACTTCTTCCTAGCAAAACAACTACGTCACGCAAGAGATGCAATGGAATTCGATGGGTAGTTTGTATTATGAAATTACTCTTAGGTGTTGTAACTTTTGGATTGAAATAAGGTATGGGAGGGCTGATCTATAGTTATTATGTGGATGGTTGCGGGAGATAAAAAGAATAAATTTTAATACCAATTTCTTAAAAACTTAATCTATTATTATTTAGCATAATTTTCCAGATTCAGTTGACGCCGTATTGAAAATTGTAGTATTATTTAATTTGAACATAGTGATTTATTAGTTTTACGTGTAATCATATACAGTACTCCGCCACTTGATTATCTGACTACTATAACCCGGCATTATTTTTACTAGTTGAAGGCACAAAAACAAGCTCTGTAGAATGTCAAATTCAGCAGTCCTCCGCATGTCTAAATTCAAGCGCCAAGCTTTATAATAAAAATAATAACGTAATATTTGTATGGCGCAGTTTTGTGTTATTTCATTTCAAGTGTACACCAATGCATATAATTTGTATTTGTACACCAACGGGTGTATTCACACACAAACGGGTTGGGATATCTTACTCTTACACACTTGGTTACTGTTTCGCCATCTAGCTTTTTCTCGCTGACCATTTTACCAGTCACCAGGGTTCATTATCGTTGTTTTAGGACTTTTCGTTTTACGAATAGTCCTCTGTGTCTTCTAGCAACTGTCTCCTGTGGTTCTGTTCGTTCATTCCACGTTTTTTGTTTGAATAAGTTTACAAAATGTAATCGTCTCGCAAGCGTAAAAGAAAGTAAACCTTAACTAGCTTAACCCTTAAAAAAATTTGCGTAATTTGTCAGAGGCTAAAAATATTCCCGCTTTGCAATAAAATCCAAATAAATGGAACATTTGTTAACGTATTCGAAAACCAAAAACTGTTTTTGAAAGGTGATGAAATAGGCTTTCAAATTTCTATATTAAAAATTACTATGTTTTTTTTTTAATAAATTTTTTTTTGCGAAAACTTTAAAAAGTGTTTACTTTACTTTTTTTTCTAACTAAAATTACTGATAATGAAAAAAATAAAACACATACTTATTTCATTGGATAAATGAATTATAAACCTTACTGTCACCTCACTTTTTTTCGTTTCATGTAAAAAAAATTCACAAAGTTCCATAATTCTTTTTCAAATTGCTATCGGAAACTTTGGTTTCAGAAAGGGGTAAATTTAAATTTTTTTGTGGTTTTCTTTTAGATTTGAATATATAGTTTGTTGTATTCTCTTTCCAATACCGTTTAGATCACATTTCTGACTATGATAGTAAGGGAGAAACAACAATTTCTGTGAGACGGGACAGTGTGAGGGAGTTGGGACAAATATGGCGTCCTGTTATTAAACGGGTTAAGCGTAAATTTTAACTTTTTATACAAAAAAGTGGGAATTTTATTACTGATCGATTGATAGTAGTGTTTGTTTTTATGAAATACCTATTTTAATTTTTAGCATATTTTGTATGTATGCACTATAATTACCGCTTTCACTAATTAGATGCTTGCCCGGTTTTTGTCGTGTCCGTTTAGTGAGAGAGCGTTGTAAAATAAAACTTATATATTACTAGATGAACCGGCCACGCGTTGTTGTGGCTGTTGAAATTAATAGTAAAAAAACAACATTATGATGTGGAATAGGCTGACTTAAGAGCCATTGACCACTGGCTGAGAATAAAAGTTTAAAAATACTTGCAACCGTACAGGGAGGTTCCAATGAGAAAGATCGATTATTCCCCGTATCAAATTTTTTTAATTAAAAATTTAATATTCATTTATTTAATTCAAAACTTGCTTTAATATATACCTACATTCAAGTTATCAATAAAAATGTTCAAAACGCACAACGATAAATCATTAAATCTCGTGTACTTCTTGTGAGTATTTTTTGATCATAGGTATTTACGATTTTTCAATAATGTCTAAACAAAATAAGTGTGTAAAAAAATCTGAAATATTTTAGTTTGTAAGATCTCAAATAAATAGAAAAACTGAGGTGTTTTTGTCACAAAACACATTCTCGGATTTATTTTTTAATGATTGTAACTTAATTAAAATTCTGAAAAATGTGTTTACTTTTTATTTTTTTTATTTATCCAAGGGTAAATAATAAGGGTAGTCCCACAAAGCTGTCATATGGCAGCTTGTCTGTAGGTTCTACAATTTATTACTCTTAATATTATACATAAGGAAATATTTGTTAATACATATTATATAGTTTTAAAGACACATTAGGATAGATCACGTAATAATATTAGATTATTTGTATTACATCTATAAGATATTTCAATGTAAATGCCTAATAATAAGATATATAGGCAGCTACATTAAGATAATCAATTTGACATATTTAAAGATATATGGAGTTTTCGTTAATTAACCACATTTTTATCATTTTAGGACATAATCTGTAATTTTTTTCAAATTTTAAGTTTTTATTTATTTTATTGAAAATCACTGGTATTTGGTATTCAAGAGTACGGCTTCCATATTTATTTAATATTCGAGGAGTTTTTAGGCCCTTTCCTTCTTTAAATCTTGTGGTATGTTTATGTACCATTGGGTGTTTATATGAGCTTTAACTGGATTATGTATTGATTTATTTTGTTGTATGATTATATGATTTCAAATTTGTGTTGTATAATACAATATGTTATTTGAAAATTGAACAAATCTGTCAACGTCCAGCGGTATAACCTTAGTGTATTAAGAATAAACTTCGTTTTTCAAAATTTGAAAAATGCGTTTACCAGATAAAATAACAATCTTTCGAAATCAATTTATGTTTTTTTGTAAAAAAGAGTCAATTCTTCTAGAATTTGATTTAAAAAAGACTAATTTCCGGTATTCTCTGGTAATAATACCCTCTTAAAATCGAAACACAATGCCATTACCTAGGTAACCAAAAAATGCAAATTAACTCACTCCGCCAGCTGTCAGAAACTTATGGAACTAACAAACATTTAATTTGCAATAATAAATATTCAGGTCAATAATCGAGATAAAAACTATCCTACCTTTGTAAGTTGGACCAAATTACACACAAATTCCGTCAAAAATTACGTCAAATTTCATCAATCTTGGACAAACATCGTGACGCTAGATTTTTATATATAAAGATTTACTATCAAAATATCATCATTGATACTGCAATACATTGTATGTCGTCTGACAAGTGACCAATTGGATTATCCATGGTGAGTCCAACTTGAGAAATAACAAATTGCCATTTAATCTTCAGCAATATTAATACTGCCCTTAGACATATGATGTAAAGATCAGAAATTTGGATACTTTTCCATCAAAAAAACAAAATACATTTTTTACATCTATTATACATCTAATGCTGTATCAACGATAAGTAATATACATTTTTATTAATGTATATTTTTTAACTTGTTGAAAGACAGCATACAAACATTTTTTTTTTTCAATATGACGTAAAATATTTGACAGTTCTCACCTTTCTTACGAATTTAATTTTTATAACATTTCTTTTGTGATATATTACAAAAATTACATCAAAATAATGTAGATAAACGAACTTCCTAATAATCACTCAAATCTATGCTTTCCACAATGGATTTATATAAAAAACAATGAATAAATATAGACTTTGAATATGACAGCATTCATATTATCAAGCGGCATCCATTTTGTCCGCTATCTTTTGTGCCCGGCGCGTCATTGGCAATTAATTTGAAATTTTCGGATTGGCTAAATGCTATCCAGTATTTTGTTATGTCAAGAACGAGAATGGCCCAAGCGATTCTGACCTTGTTCTTCATACAATTTGTTTATACATAAGGGGCAAAATCACTTAAAAAATCCGGATCCGGGGACTGCGGCCTGCAAGAGGTTAAGCCAAAATATTTTTCACTGGTTTTCCTAATTCACAAAAATGGCACTGTCTCATATGCTATATAATATGTTTTAGCCAAAACAAAATCTCCCAAAAACTAAAACTTTTTTAAGAAAAAATCATTCTCATTTACAAATAATCTGACAATAAAACTCATACTACCATTATTATAAGTGTGAATATGTTGCTTGTAAAATGATGGAGGACTAGCAGAGGAATTGAACTGGTGGAAACCTGTGGTATTTATCCACTCAGCTACTAACCGCGTGTTCACAACTAATAAACTCATATTGATCATTTTCAGATGCGGCAACTGAAGATAAAACGCAAGAAAAGGAATCTGAGAAAGATAACAGAGAAAACCCAGAGTTTGAAAGTGCACCTGATACTGCGGAGATGTCACAGGCTGATTCTCAGGTATACATTTTTTAACCAGTGTCGTAATAAATTATAATATATATATATCAGAATATTAGTTATGATCAGTTCTATCATTTTTCTGTTGTTTATGCTACCCTCGGTTACGACGTGTGCCGAGCATAGCCGATCTGTGAGTGTCAAGTCATTCCTTTTGCGAGAGCCCGCCAGACAAAATTTAACTAGCGAGTTATAAAGATGTGTGTCCTCTTAAACCATATTTGTATTGTGCGTAAAACAATAAACAGTCACTGTGATTTCAAAGAACCAAAGTATTTTAATGAAACGGCATAGTACTAATATAGTACTATAGTACTTTCGCGCCCTTGAGGTGATTTTCTCACGAAAATGGCGCTATAAAAATCATCCAAACATTATTTTATTATTACTAAGAAAAAGGTCCAGCACTAATACTAAATACATTAACATCTCTGTAAATGATTACAGAGAAAGAGATATTACATAAATTAAACTAGTAGTTCTGAGAACAGTACATCAAAAAGTTTGTTTCTAATTTTCTTTTTGTAAGACCGACGAAACGCAAAATGGTCAAGTTATAACAGGACTTGCTACTTTCAATCTTTTAGTTTTCGCAGCTGTTGCAAGTTTTCAAACTTATTAAATTATTTGTTTATTTCCAGGTACTGGATCCATTTGATGAACTCCTGAAAGACGACGGTGGTAATAAAGCCGATGACAGCACCAAGAAAAGAAGGAGAAGCGCACTGAACGAACTTGACACGGATTCTAACGTTGATGATGATACAAATGCTGATGACGATGTTAATGACTCCTCGCAAATAGACGAAGATCATACTGAAGCACCTGGTGAGTCCATCAGATATTCTATATACTTTTTTAACAAATGGGTTGTCATGGTAATAATGTGTGTTAGCTCGTTGAGACCCTATCAACAAGTCTATAATTATTTCAACATGGCCGCCAACCGACAAATTCTCAACAAAAATAAGACTCGGGTACTTATTTTTGTGATTTAAATTTACATAATTAAATAACTACAAGGCGCATTAATGCAATGTATTTTTTTTACATTACAGGGTGCAAACCGGTTCTTCAAATTTGTTCCATTTATGACAAAAAAATAAATGGTCATGAAAAGATTTAACTTTTGACAAACATTGAATTTTGAAATAACACTCCTCAAGCCAGCTATTTTACAATCGAAACAAAATGCCCAAGCTAGTAATATATGATGTATGTACCCTACCTACCCCCTCCGGCCCACAAATAAATTGAAAATGAATAAATTTACCCTCCGGTTAAAAAGGTTGATTGTCACTGCCCTACATGGTACATAATTGAGGCAATGTTGAATATTGCTACTTCTATGTGTTGTCTATGGTCTATTTGATAATCATAGTTATAAATTAATCTTAGAATATGAATTTTTTAAGACGTCGACAGGTTTTCATCATTTAGTATGGAAAAATATTTATTAAATTTCGGTTTGCGGACTGTCAAAATTGAATGCACTAAATTTGGTTATTTAATACTTTTACCATGAAGTATTGCAATAGAGAGATACATTCTTTTTCTTCAATTATCGATAAGAATGATCTTGATTATTCATTTTCCAAACACATTCTATTTCTTATTACTTATATTTGTGTGACATATTACCAACTATATATCACCATGTTTTTATATTATATAATAAAACTAGAAACACGGTTTTAAATGGGACATATATCATTTCATTACACTTTACTATCCTTTTAGAAAATGTAAGCAAGAAAATCTAGCATTTGGTAACAAAAGTGTGTAAATCCCGTTTTTTTTTTTCATTTTTTAATAGTAAAAAAACATGCTATAAAATTATATCTGTTTCTTCATTATAAATTACTCTAATGAATTGGATTGAAAAAACTGCACGGATGAGGTAATTATTGCGGGGATTGTAATAAGAGATCAGAAGAATGCACATCGCACTTAATAACGAGATGTACCACACTTTTACGTCAAAAATGCTTTATTTTTTGATCTCACATTTAAAAAAAGACTCCATTAAATAGAGAATTCAATAATGAACACACTGGTATATATATATATATATAAATATATGGACCATAAAATAAGCACTTTTGAAGATGTCTGAATACCGTAGAAAATAATTTCAACAGTTTTTTCTGGAACAGGTTTTTTGTTTCATTAGAAATAAGTTAATTGGAAACGGATGAGTGCCATCTCTTGAATAATGATGGAAGTATTACGTTAGCTTGCAACTGACCAACAGAGCGGTTCGCGGGAAGGTTTAAATATATTTTTATCAATTTTAAAAAGTAGGAGTCCATATTGTGGACTCCAAGCGCTCCCGTGGGTAATGAGTAATGGCTATAAGTTAGAAGCAAGTTTAATCATTCCCTACATGCTTGTTATAACCCAGTTTGACTGTATGTATTTATATAATATTTGTTCCAGATGATAGTCTAGTTGACGAGTCCAACGTGACTGATCTGACAGCGGGACAGGGGGCGGACGAGGAGGTGTGTCTGCTGCCAGACACAGAACGAGAGATCTCTGAAGCAGACAAACAGCGCGCGCTAGCCGCCAAGAACACTTCCAAGGAAGCAGACAGTGCGCCCAGCGCCTTCGACTCTCTGGTCGCAGGTACTATTATACAATCTTCTTTTTGAGTAACTCGCTCATTGCTGAGGATCGTGATCCCTATAAATTTATAGAGCTATACCAAGACATTATAAATAATACTTTATTTGTGCAGATTCCGGGGACAAGGAAGATGAGAGTTTAGCCCGGCTGCGCCAGATGAAGGGAGAGATGACGACAGATGAAAATGGAGAGAATCAGGAAGGGACAAGCAATGAGAATGAACTCAACAGTTTACACGAAGACATTGATCTAGATGATGGTCTACCAGCGATGGGTAAGATCATTTTTTCTTTTAGATAGGTTACATAAATATTGTCAATGATATATAAACATATTTTTTTGTTATGAAGATTAAACTATTTTTTTTTTTAAATTTTAGATGGAGAAAAAGATAAGGAAGCCGAGGAAGCAGAACCCCCCCTGGAAAACTTAGCAGACAATGTGATCCAAGAAATCTCAAATATAGAAGGAACCTGTGTACAGTGCGTAGAATCTAAAATGTGTTCGTTTAGAGTAGTTGTGGAAGGCGAAATCAAATACATCTGTTCGAAAGAATGTTCCAAACTGTTTAATGAAGTCCACACAAGCTACAACGTTGTGGAAAAGAAAGTATTCATCAAGGAAGTGGGACCGACAGAAATTACCTGCATCCAATGTGGCTCTCTTACAGATTGCTTCTATAAGATATCAGACGAGGCTGACAAGTATATTTGCGGAGAAAACTGCCTCAAGGTTTTCATCGGAGAAGCCAAGGAGAAGCATTCTATCAGCAGGAAAAAGAAATGCGTCCAGGAAATTATTGAAAAGGAAGCTGCATGCATGACTTGTGAGGAAATAAAGATGTGCACCTTCGAAGTTCCTATCGAAGGAGAACTGAAATATCTTTGCTCTCCCGTTTGTGTAACGGTATTGCAAAAATCCACCCCGAGTATTTACAGAATCAAGAAGCGAAAGGTCATAAAAGTCAAACAACCGATGCTTAAATTGAAAGTTATCAGTAATGCGACCGACAAGTATCTGGACTCAGGTAATAAGATGGTAGCCAAGACACCGGAGCAGGTGGCATCGGCCAGAGCTGATCGGGATAAAAGTTTCTTCAGGATGTGCGCCCAGTGCTCTGCTCCGTACTTGGGCAATGATAAGAATCTTTCTTGGGAGACCATGGACTTCTGCAATGAAGGCTGTCTTGGAAAATACCAAAACCAGCACGGCTCGCACTGCGCAAACTGCAAGAACGAAGTATCTATAACTAGTTTAGGCAAATATTGCGTGCGTTTCGGTTACGACATCCGCCAGTTCTGCTGTTCTAGCTGTTTGGAAGAGTTTAAAAAGGGGTTGAAGATCTGCTGCTACTGTCAGAGAGACATCTCGCTAGGGTACGAAGGGTTCCTCGCCCCGGTGGGGGATAAAGGACAGTTTAAAGACTTCTGTTCGCAGTTCTGCGTGGAGAAGTTTGATCAGATGAGCAAGAACCCGGAACCGCCCGCAGTGTGGGCTCGCTGTGCAGTCTGCTCCAAAGAGAAGCCTACCCAGCTGGAGGTGGCCATCGATAATAAGAGTTCTGTGCGGCTGTGTTCCGAGCCCTGCTTTGCAGCCTTTAAGTTTGTCAACCATGTTTTCCCCGGTAAGACTTTTAACCAATTTACTCTCACTGCATGACTAACATTAATATTTTTTTCTGAAATTATTTTGCCATTTAACTTGTGATTGTTTTCACTGAATAATAGTTTGTTTTAACATGGAGATAAAATAGATTATTTTGATTTTGTACAAAATTAATTAGGGATTGCAAGAAATAAACGACATGTGCGGGAAAATGATTATTCGATGAATGATCCATCAAGATTTCCCTGTATTACAAAAGTCTGAAACAGCAAATAGTTGTCAATAACTAATAAAATATGAAAAGACAGCATATAATATATTTATAACGTATCTTAAAATTTTCTGTTCAAAAAGCAATATGTTTGTATTGCCCTCTGTGAGCAAAAACTTGAAAACATTAGGTTCGATGCTTAGCTAAAACCTACTGTCAGTTACTTTCTCTTTCTCAGTCGGTAATAAGGTGCATTGTTTTCATTTGTTTCTAATAATAATCCAAGTTGTTGAAATGGAGTCCGTTTTACTGATGTGACCTGATAAATTAAACAATAAGAAAAGACCTTGTTGTATACTATGTTTTTGCATTTTCTCTCCTAGCTAAGTCCTCTATTATTGCACAAGCAATATTTTCTACTTATAATGTTGGTAGTGAGGGTTATAAAAAAATCTATACTCGGGTTATTCGTAACCTGGCATTGTTTGTATTTCTTTAAAAAGATGGATTAATTGATAATTTAAAATATTTTATTTAGACCAATGCCGGTGGTGCAATAAATACTTTGAGCGCAAGTCGGCGGAGAGCTACACCATCTACACGGAGGCGGCCAATCACTGCTTCTGCACCAAGGCGTGCATGAACGTGTACATCAGCAACTCGCGCCACATCGTGCCCTGCGACTGGTGCAAGGTCAAGAAGTACAACTTCGACATGATCAAGCGGACCCTGGACAACGGCCAGTCCATGATGATGTGCTCCCTCAACTGTCTCACGCTGTACCAGGTGTCGGTGACCGCCGTGTCTTCCAGAAGGTAATACATACTATTCTCTACAGCTTCTTCAAACGCAGCAAACTTATTTTGTAGCACCATTTTAATTCAGATTATTCTCTACAGCTCTAAACTACCTAAGACACATACATACTGATAGAAGTGTAATGTGTAATCCCTTTTCGGTTAAGGTTTTATTGTATAATGTGACAAATTTAGAAAATTTTTGGAATCCCCAAAAAGACAGTTCCACTGTACATTATTATGTCAATGTAAACTTGTTTTTTATCATTTACGCTAGGAGTTTATCTCTGATATGGAGGACATTTTTCAAGATATAATTTGGGATGCAGGTATAGGTATTGCCGCTCTGGGAACCATTTATTTGATAACCAACACCTCTGCCATAAGTCACCCCAAGTGTTTCGCTACTTTTAGTCACTTAGCAGGGGTGCCTGGGTTCATCAGGTGAGGTTTGTCCGAGTCTTGACGGCAGATATGTCTGCCCACCAACTGCGTGGCAAGCAGGATTGGGAGAGACTGGTTGAGGGAGATCTTTTGACCTCTCTATCAGGACTCTCTTGGAAGTGATGCTCGCAGTGGGAAGAATGGATTCATATGTCTGTCACTCCTGGACACACTAACCCCCAGATTCCTACCCTTTCATTCATATACCCTCTTCCTTCCTATAACTTCCTCTCCTTCCTTTCCTAAAAATACCCTTCAACCGTATCCTCAAAGATGGCACAGGCCCTGAGGGAAATTATTTATAAAAAAGAGATAAATTTTAGTACAGTGAAAAACTACAAAGAAAGAATATGATTAAAATATAAAAATATTTTACAAGAGATGGATTTAAATATATCGACATTTAGCCTTAGTAAAAGTAATATAGGGCTACCACGCAAGACGTTTTCACAATTAGGAAGTTTTCTTTTTATTATTTTTTTCTGATCTCTTGAAATATCTTGTAAGCTAGTTTCACAGTATAAGTATACACCTAGCCAACGAATTGATTTATGACAAAATAAATTTCCAGGATAAAATGCGATCAATGCAAGCGCAACTCGCAGGCGCAGTACCACCTGACCATGTCGGACGCTACGGTGCGCAACTTCTGCACGTACCAGTGCGTCATGTCCTTCCAGGGCCAGTACAGCAAGACACCATTAGTCATGGAGGGGGATGCCAGTGCCAAGCAAGCCGTACCAACCGGAGCACCCAGACGGACCCTCAACTCCACCAGGAGTAGTGGTACAGTACCATTATATACGTATATGTCTAAATGAGTCGGTTCCATCACACAACAGAACATAAAAATAAAATGAAAACAGATGAATAGGTACTGCACTAGAGTCCCAACCGTTGTGAGGCTGAAGGTAGTGGAGTAGAGGAAATTGGGGACGCATGGTACATCCCCAACTTGAATGCCGGCCTGAACATTGCACAATCCATTCTCGCGCAGTTACTGACTTTACAATGAACTTAACCGAAAGAGAAAGATTCATAAAATGATATGTGCGACAGAGAAAGGTGTGGGCGGTAGGCGTGCCATATTTTTTACCTTAAATTTGCCTATTGCGACGATTTCTGTTTCAACGTCAGGCCGGCATTAAAGTTTGGCATGTACTATACCTGGCTATACAGATATGGTCATTAAACTTGATTAAAGCCATTTCAAGTTCATATTCTGAATAGTTTATATTCTGGTAGTCTTTCACTAGGGCGATAGTGAGAGTTTCTTATCTTTGAAGATAAATCAAGTAAAAAAAAAATTTTTAATGTATCTAACTCAATCTTCGCTTTTATCGTGTTCTGTTTTGTCATACGAATCGAGGAATTTAAAATCCCGCTTTAGAATTTTTATTCACATCACATCTTTGGACAACCTACATTTAGTTTATGTTTTTGCAATCTCTCATAATCTAAAGTTTTAATGTGCCTGAAAAGGTAGGGTTTTATTATAATAAAATGTGTTTGGTACTCACTAGCGTTTATTAAACACAAAACAATTAACTGAGCAAATAATGTAATATATAATAATGTAAATAATCAGTGCAAGGTTCGTCACGGAGTGTCATTCCGTGCCGTGTCTCTCCCCACCTCTGGTCTCCCGGATGGTGGAAGTACCAACACTCCTCAATATCTATACCATAATAACTAGCACATTTGTAAGTCTGTTCTGAGAAATTTTGAAAATTATACCAAAAGCAGATGAATTTCAATATTTGTAATATGAGGATATCCTTAATTCTTTTAAATTTTATATTTGCATTATAATTTTTTTTTTATTATTTCAGCTAAAGTTCAAGTGAAAGCATTAGAACAGCGATCAAGCGGCATGCCGGTGATCTCCTCCGTACAGTCCTTAGCCACGGCCCCCAACCCTCCCCCCCTGGTGACCAGCGTCACCCGCAGCAAGGGCAAGAGGGAGCTGCGCAAACTACAGCCCCCTCCCGTGGAGAGGGCCCCCACTCCTCCGCCGCCGCCACCCCCCCGCCCCGTCACCCCGCCGCCCCCTCCGCCACCCAAAATCTACAACCACGTCATCATCAAACCCGCCCCACCTAAAGAAGTCAAAAACATGAGTACCCTCGCCAAACCCATCATGGTAACCAAAGGCATCACGTGCAAACCCAACATGGTCAATAGAGAATGCCAAACTGAAGACCATCTTCAAAAGAGGATTCTGATCCCTATACCTGTTCCTATCTACGTACCGGCTCCCATGGCCATGTATTCGTTGCCCTTCCCTATTCCCGTTCCCATTCCGTTCCCCATCCCGATTCCCGTGTTCATCCCGACCACGCGTAATACGGCCAGCGGCATCATGAAGGAGATCAAGAAGATCCACGAGAAGATGCCGACGGATCCGTTTGAGGCGGAGCTGCTGATGATGGCGGAGATGGTGGCCGGAGAGAAGAAGAAAGCTGAAAGTGATTCGGAATCAGAAGAAGATGCACCAGGTAGTTATTTATTCCGATTAAACATTCATTCATTTTAAATTTTATCTCGGCATTTTAATTGGCCTGGAATTCAAGAAATTTTCACCACCAACACAAATATATATTTCCGAGGCCACTCATAAAAAATTTAACACACAACTTCTGCATCCAATTCCAGAAAACACTTTTTTGCAAATAGACTATTGGAAGCTTGGATCAAACTTCCACAACAAATCGCCGATGCTCCAAGTACATTGGATTCTTATTTGAAGAGAAGAAATGATTAACTTGTTTTAAAATTTAAATCAGTTGAGGAGCTGGATCCAATAACGACTGATGAAAATCTTAGTTTTCAAAACACATTAAAAGTTTTTTGAAATGCCTAATATTCGTAATATAACTTGTAACTAGAGTTCAAACTTTAGCCTGTAGCTCTGTCTGTGTAAAACCTACAGAAGTAGTATTTAAACGGTCGATTCACAAGAGATAAAAACAGCTTGTAATCGTAAATGTAATCTGAAACACCTGGGAGAGAATGGTTAAGGGAGTCCCTTTGACCTCTCAGCCAGGCTCTCTCGAAGGGATGGATTCACTCATTATTTCCCTCGGGACCTCGTGAGTGGAGCTAGTTTAAAAAAAAACTGTTTGCAAGGCAGTGTTTCCTAGGATTTGATACAAAAGGTGTTTTTTTTTTTAGTGCCAACGGAGATGAGGATTGTAATTATTATTTTCGTTTATTAGTACAACGGAGGGAGTTGTTTCCAACGGTTATATACAACAGTCTATAAGTCTTATTGTTGGCGTGTTTTCTGGAATTTCGTCAACGTCCAAATATTAGTGCATGCCATTTGCTATTGGAAAAAAACATAGAAATAAACATATAAAATAACAGTTTGCTATTACGTACCACCATACTAACTTGTTGATACCGATGCCCGTTCAGCCCTGGCCTCGCCGGCCTCTGGCGGCTTCAGCCCCGATCCCATGGACACGGGCAACCCGGCCTTTGGCGAGGACGTGCTGCAGATGGCGCTCAAGATGGCCACGGAATACGAGGAGCCCGCCGTGGACCTGGAGTCCGCCATGACGGCCAGCACCATCACGCCCAGCTCGCATCCCAACATGCCCACCAGTGAGTCCCAACATACATAAATACATACCCATCATTATATTTTATTTTATGGATAAATTACATATATGAATTTTTGCACCTGAACAAAATGGAATGAGCCAGTTTTGATAAATATAACATGTGATAGATAAATAAATATAGAGTGTAACATGATATTCCCGACAGACTTTACTAGCCACAGACATCACATTCCATTAGAGCAGTGGTTTTTAACCTGGGTTCGATCGAACCCCAGGGGTTCGGTAAGTCAGTCTCGCGGGTTCGGCGGAGGTCAAGACACGAAACCTGACTCTTGAACCTATAGAATAGAACTCTTCAGAACAACAACGCTCTCAACGTTTTGGTGTCAACAATGGTAACGTACCCTGTTATTGCTAAAAAAAGCTCTGGAGATTTTCATACCGTTTGTTACATATCATTGCGAGCAATCCTTTTCGAGGATGCTGGACATAAAAACGAAGAAAAGGAACAGACTTTGTTGCAAAAATGATATGAGACATAATTATTAGCACTTGCCAAGGTAAAGTCGCGCATTTCTGAACTGGTCTCTGGAAGGCGACAGGAGAAGTCACACTGATTTGCAGTAAATATTATGTTTTGGTTTTTATGTGAAAATCATGTTTTAATTTTAATGGTTTGGTTCTTTACAATAATGTTTTTTCTAAACCACTGGAGTGGTTTTGGTCCAAATTTGGACTGCTTTTATTTTTCTGCGATTGATATCGGTCCAAAATTGGACCACATTTTCCTACCATTAGTAAAACATTTACTGTAATTATTTGAAACATTTTCATGGCCAGCAATTTATTAGGTGATAAAATAAACTTCATGTCTATGGCCTTATCGATTGTCTTTGAATTCTTCTAGAATGAATTTTGGCTGTTGAAAAGCTTCAGTTCTACAAACGCACGTCATAATAATTTTCAAACCAAACTTTTGATTTGATGAAGACATATAAAAAATTATTTTTCTGGTATATATTTGCATCTGTGATTATAAAACAGGCCACAGAGAACATAAAAATGTAGAAAAATATTCAATATAGATATTAAAAATATTCACTGGTGGCAATTTCAAATCTTCAAATCACTAAAGCACAAATTTTGCGGATTTATAAAGTTAAAGATTTTTTAATAATTTTTCTATAAATTTTAAAAAATATAGGATTATTGGTAAAATATAGGTGAACTCATTGCCTGTATAGCACTATAATTTGTTTATTGTGTTTACATACACAAATGTGGAGTAATGAATTTTTTTAATGTGGGCGGAAAATTTTCAAAAGTGGCGAGCAGGTGATTTTTTATAATTCTCTGTGTTGCTCCAGTGGTTAATGGTTTTGTTCATTTTGTGCACCTATGTATAAATAAATATCTATGTTTTGAATTTGAAAAAATCTTATTTAATTTTTCCAATTAAGAAAGGGTTCGGTGAATGCGCAAATGAGACTGGTGGGCGTCAGTACCTCCAACAATATTAAGAACCACTGCATTAGAGCTTATGAAGGATAGATCTGACCGGGGGCAATACATTATAAAAGTATTTTTTTCTATAATGCGGAAATATGTGATTTTTTTTCATCATTGTAAAGAGAAATAATCATTCTTCTCAGTTTGTCTCCAATATTTATACTTGATTACATGAAAAAAAATTCAAAGTGTTACATTACAAATTGGAGAAATTCTTTTGGAAAAAGTAAAGTGGCAGTTTTCTTACTAATTCCCTTCACAAATGGAATGTGTTTTCTAAATACAGAATTCTTTCAAAATTATGGACTTTTTGAGTCAAAATGTTTCGATAAGTTCTTTGTTAACATTTTCATGTTTGCTGTTGAAATTTTATTATTTAGAAATGTCACAATCTAAGAGTATGGATATTAGAGAGACGGCATGTGAAGTGTGCCCGCGCGCTCCAAGTGTGCCTTTTCGAGAATTCTACCCACATGGCTGACATTGGCTGTCACCATGTAAAATGGCTGCTGTCGGAACGTATTAAACGTCCAAAAACCAGCAGCCAATGTAAGCCGTTTGGGCAAAATTCTCAAAAAGGCACACTTGGAGCGCGCGGGCACACTTCACATGCCGTGTCTCTAATATCCATACTCTTAGGTCACAATACATATTCATTTCAAATGCAAACATCTCAAAAGGTAATTTTATTTAGTTTCTAAAGTGGTATTTCTTTTTATGATGACTTTAAAAGTACATAGCACATTTAAAAACCTCGGAAGCCTTCCGAAATTCCACCAAATTTCGCCGTGGAGTCATTGGGACTTGATAATCACATTAAAGACTGAAGGGTCAACCAGAGATTCCTCAGCTTATTTGGAGTAATAAATGTAGATGGCATTTTTTCAATGTGTTTGTTCAATATCTGTAAAATCATTTTTAATCTACTCATTCTAAAGAGGACCCAAATTTTACATCTATGACACCAAGCAATGTGTTTTGTACACTATTTTCAAGGATTTAAAAAAAAAAATGATTTGATATACAAGAAAGATTTTCCCAGGAACATTTTGAAGACACTTAAATTATTTAACCGACATGTTAATTAATACCAACTTACTTCTTTCAGTGCTGCACCCATCCGCATTAGATGACAACTCTCCCCTGCACCACCACCAGCTGATGATGGAGCAGCAGCGGGCGGCGGCGGCGGCAGCAGCGGGGCGCAAGCGGGGTTCACGGGGCGGAGCCCTGCCGCCCCCCTCTCCCACCCCCGCACCACCCCTCACACGCGCCAAGAGGGCCCGCAGGCACGAGCCCGCGCCCCCGCCACAGCCGGTGCATACGGAGCCCCCAAGGGAACCACAGGAGAAACCCGATGCCAATATGTGCTTGAAGGTGGGCTTTTTTATTGTTCTTGAATAATTCATTTATCTTCTTTCACCCGTATGGACTGACCACAAACCTCAATAAATAAAAGATATTTTAACTCACTAGTGGAGGTAATATCCAAAGGCAATAAACATACAAGGTCGACACTGCAATTGCTTCGTAACATCCATGGACACGATTCTACAACTCTGAAAATGCAGGGATCCGGCCCCTAGAGGTTAACCCCTATAGTGTGACTGGCTACATTTGCAGTACAGTGAAATTATGACTTTCTTGAGGTGCATCGCAGTACGCAGTACGTAGAACTAGGTTTTAGAAAATTTTAACGCATTTCATTACTAATAACGTCAAATTAATAACGATACGGTTATTTATATTTTGCAGTATGTACATAATGTGAAACCTTGTACCAATTGATAACAGTAACTTTGCATTCGGTGACTTCGCTAATGTAGATTTTGTGAATAGTATGTTCTTTCTTTAGTTCCTTGTATGACCACTGCAAAGTTATCTTGTCAATCTGTAAATGAATTATAGATTTTAAAAATATGTATGTAAAAAATTTCTTTCATCATTTTAGCATGAAATGAATTAACTTATTTGTTGTCATTACGTTTTAAACCTACAACTTCTGGCAAAGAGCCAAAGATCTTACATTTTGCTACTCCGCCCTGAAGGTTGTCATTGTCACCATTATCACTAGTAATATTTTTTTTCTTTGATTTCACACATCAATATGACTGCTTTTAGTGTCAATTAGTTGTAGATGCTTCCGTATTATTCTATGAATTTGTATAAAATTTGAAAGTTAGGTCTTTAAATAATTCACATATTGGCTTCTAGTTAGGTTGCAAATAACTTCTACTTCTGTATCACTTTATAAATATGTATAAAATTACAATAATTTAATATGATATGTCTCCATTCCAGTACACGTTTGGTGTGAACGCCTGGAAGCAGTGGGTGGTCACCAAAAACCAGGAGATGGAGAAGAGCTCGGTGCGGCGGAAACCCTTCAAGTCGGAGATCCTGCAGCTCACGGCCGACGAACTCAACTACTCCTTGTGCCTGTTTGTCAAGGAGGTTCGCAAGCCCAACGGCAGCGAGTATGCACCGGACACCATCTACTATCTGGTCTTAGGTGAGCTCCATACCTTTATATTTCTACCTGACCTAACCTAACCTGACATTGGTCAAACCCGCAAAGTAATATATCTTGTCACAGGTCAAACCCGCAAAATAATCTACCTCGTCATAGGTCAAGTCTGCAAAGTAATCTTACCTTGTCACAGATCAAGCACGCAAAGTAACCTACCTTGTCCCAGGTCAAGCCTGCAAAGTAATCTTACTCAACACAGGTCAAGCCTGCAAAGAAATCCTCCTTGTCACAGTTAAACCTGCAAAAGATTCTATTTTGTCACAGGTTTTGCCGCAAAGTTTTCTTTCCTGTCATGGGTCATGCCTGCAAATTGATTTTCCTTATCACAGGTTTAAGCCTGCAAAGTATTTTATCTTGTCACAGGTCAAGCCGCAAAGTATTTTATCTTGTCACAGGTCAAGTTGCAAACTTTTATTTCTTGATATGGGCCATGCTTACAGAGTATCTATCTTACCTTATCACAGGTCGAGCTTGCAATGGTATCTTGTCAAAGGCAAGCCTACTAAGTGATCTTACCTTGTCATAAATACTCTTTATCATCACAGGTCAAGGCTGCCTTAGTCAAGAGGTTATAAATTAATTCATGTTACATATTGTTTCTGTTATTGGAGGGGCATAATAAAATGCAATGTTTTCTTTCCAGGAATACAACAATACCTGTTTGAGAATGGTCGGATAGACAACATTTTCACAGACAGCTACTATGAAAAGTTCACCGAATGCCTCGATGAAGTCGCCAGGAAGTTCTCCGTTCTTTATAATGACTCACGTAAGTCCCGTTTCCTTATTTATTATAAAACTTTTATTTTCATTGAATGAGTCACCTGGTAATATTGAGGCTTACTTATGTGTTAATAATCTGATATTATTTTGTGTTGCAGAATATATTGTAACGAGAGTAGAGGAAGAACATCTGTGGGAAAGCAAACAGCTGGGAGCGCACTCACCACACGTCCTTCTGTCAACGCTCATGTTCTTCAATACTAAACACTTTAACTTGGTGGTAAGTTCATTTTTTACATCATCTCCACAAAATATATCATCTTTTGGAATGCTGTGTGGAGAGTCTTTTTGGGTCCAAATATTTGGACCACGAAACATGTCCACAGTCTTGTGTTCTTCTATATTCTATGGCCTGTACGCCGGTACCAACCCTGCTGAAAATTTATCTCTCATCCTTTTTTGAGAAAAGATCTTTCTTTTGACATGTGTACGGTTATTAATGTCTTTTGTTTGTTACTAATAGACAGCAGAGGAACACATGCAGCTGTCCTTCTCCCACATCATGAAGCATTGGAAGAGGAATCCCAACCAACCGGGGGCCGCTAAGATCCCTGGCTCCAGGAATGTCTTGCTCAGATTCTACCCGCCGCAGTCTGCCCTTGGTTAGTAGCACCATAGGAAATTTGATGGCAATACAGTAAATTCTCGATAATCCATACCCAGTACCCAGGGTAATCCGAATGTCGCTAACAACTTCAAAAACTGCCAAATGATCCATCTCTCCTCATACCAAGGCCTCTACCACTATTACTTAAGAGGTATGTAGTTACGTAAGAGCTCTTGCGCCGTGTCCACGTTAGTCGGTGCGTTACACGGTGTTTTAGTTTATAAACATGGTTATCCAAAAAGATGTTGCTGCGTAAATTGAGGAATAAAGTTTTTCTTGGTCAACAAATATAGTTATAATTTGATGGCCTTTGTGGTTGAGGGGTAAAACTCTTGACTAGCCATCTGGAGGTCTCGGAAAGTCATCCCTGCCTGCGCAAGTAAATTTTATTTGATTGATTTGGGTTATTTCACAATTTAATGATTTAAAAATAATGTAAGGCATATTTGCGGCACGTTTCAGAATGGAATGTACTTAATATCGCCCTGGTATTCAGAATTGAAACTTGTTTTTCGTGTTTGGTGAATAGATCTGAATAGCCAGGCATTTCCCCACCTTCCTCTACCCCTTCTCCTTCCACTTCCCACTACCTTCAGCCTCACAACATAATCTAATTGGGCATGCCATAGTCTCACTCGCTCCAGGTGGTTAGGAGCAGTTGCGACTCATGTGCGGATATATAAAAAAAAAAAGTTTTCCCGTCTTTTTTGTCTTATCATATATGTATTTGATTTTCCTAAGCGAACAGCTGTTTCATTTAATTTTTCTAGAGAACATACTATAATCCGAATTGCTTTGCAAGTCTGGATGTTTTTTCATTAGTTTGGATTATCAAGGCTCTATGTCGTAACCTGAATAATTAATTTTCGTTGTTTGTTTTTGGGGTGTTATGCCGTGTTGCGCTACCTCCTTCTTTAGCCGACGTTTCAGACAGCGTTGCAGTGTCCATCATCAGGGCAGATCCGGTAGATCCGACGATGTGTAATTGTTAGTGTAAAGTGTATGCTTATTTACTTGGAAGTGATACCGTGTCGCCAGCTTCAATCCACTACGAGCTGGTAGGTATTACAGTGAAAGGGAACTGCGCTTTTTCACTGTAATACCTACCAGCTCGTAGTGGATTGAAGCTGGCGACACGGTATCACTTCCAAGTAAATAAGAACACACATTACACTAACAATTACACATCGTCAGATCTACCGGATCTGCCCTGATGATGGACACTGCAACGCTGTCCGAAACGTCGGCTAAAGAAGGAGGTAGCGCAACACGGCATAACACCCCAAAAACAAACAACAAAAATACTTTTGGCCGTGAAAATCTAAAAACGTATCTGAATAATTAATATTCGTGTTTGTTTATTAAAACTAACTTTGAAATGTTCATTTTTCAGAGGCCAATTCTCGAAAGAAAAAAGTTTATGAGCAGCAAGAAAATGAAGAAAATCCACTCAGGTGTCCTGTGAAGTTGTACGAGTTTTACCTCTCCAAATGGTAAGCAAATCACTGTTTATTACAATCGTATTAACCGCTTGGACACATAAGCTTGTTTTCACGATAATTTAACGTAGGTAGACATAGGAATGACGTATGTTCCGTACCTGAGTTATTAAATATAAATGAATGTACATATTGTCTCTTGTTAATTTAAGTTTCAGGCATAGGCAAACTAGAAAAGTTTTGGTAACTGTCCAACATATCAGAACTCTTCTTTTAGATGATACTGTTTTTTGATATGTCTTTATCTATATACCTTCTAAACACCATCAGTGGTGCAATAGCCTTTTGTAGACCACGTTAACACGCCTTTAGATTACGATAATATCTATTCTGATAATAATGTTTCTAATTGATTATGTGGTGTCAGGTAATCTGAAATGCTCGAATCAGGTGTTGACGCTGATGCAGTTGGATATCATGACAGCCATTATTCTAAAACAATATTTACAAAAGTTTAATAATAATATTAAATAAAATGTCTTAATATCCACTGGAGCGACCACGCGAAATACAGTGAAACCCTCTTAAGAAGTTCTCGCTTAAGATGTTTTCCTGCTTAAGAAGTTTGGTTTTTTCAGTCCCTTGAAGACCAAATTTCCAGACGATCATTTTTTTAATTTTTCGCCAACATTTAAAAAATCATATCTTCGAATTTTAACATGGAGACATAAAATATTATTAAAGTGTTATATAGCCAATGAATTAACCTCTATTATTCTGTTTATCTCATATTTGTATGATTTATTAAAAAAATATAAAAAAATCGTAAAGTTTATAACCGCGCTGTTTCTGCGTGTTTGGTACTTTGAATCTGCCGTCAGAGGTACTTATTCGAGTCAACACAGAATATTTTCGATTTCTGTATGTTATTATGGTATACTTGATAATGAAAGGTATCATATCTTTGGAAAAAGGACTTAATTTTAACCGTAAACAGCTGATCAGAAATTCTGCGTGAAAAAAATATTAAAAAAAATTATTTTTTTAACATCTTTCTAAAATAGTCTACAAAGTTTGGATTTGCAACATCTACGGTTATGATAGATAAAGCAATTCAATAGCTTCGTTTCAAGACCAACATAACAAACGTGGGAGCTACAAATATATTTTTTTAGTTTTTTGCCGAATCAAGAGATAATCGGCTTTTTTAAACCGACAAGCAATCTTAAACATTTAAAATGGCGCATGTATAAGCCAGAAATCGCTCCAGTGTATATTGTATTATGACTTTATTCTCCTGTGAATGATATCCAACCACACCAGCGCCATCTGTTCGAGCTTTCCAGGTTGATTATGTTGTTTGTTTTTGTCTATTGCACCATGTTGCTCCTCCTCCTCTTGATGTAATCCTCCCTGATGGTGGACACTGCAAGGCTGTCCGAAACAAGAACAAGGAGGGAGCCCAACACTTCTTAAAATTTGACAGATCAAAAAATAACAGTTTACATAATTTAAATAAATTTCAAGCAAAGTTTTGATTCTGAATGGTGGTCTTTAACCACGGCGCTAATGAGAGTATCTCAAATATGCTGTATTTTTTTGGGGAAATGTTTAATTAATCTAATCTAATTAATTTGCAGTCCGGAGAGTGTAAAGACCCGCAACGACGTGTTCTACCTGATGCCGGAGCGCTCGTGTGTGCCCGACAGCCCGGTGTGGTACAGCACGCAGGCGCTGGGCAAGGAGCCGCTCTCCAAGATGCTGCACAGGGTCAAGATGGTCAAGGAGATCAACATTGCGCTTCTCACCAGCTAAGTGGTAAGTCATAGTCCAACAACTCACAACTTGTCTTTGGTTTAAACCACAAACGTGTCTATTCCATCTCCAACAAGGTCAACAAACTTAACAATGAGATGTACCTTGGTTTGTGTGAGAATTTAATACAATGTTAAGTTCTTCTTCCACAGAGATACGCAAGCATCTTATACTTGACGATTAAAGTATGTTGGTGACTATTGTGTGGAGGTTCGTACGCAGGCTCAAGTTGCCGACATTTTGTAAACCTGCCGGCGATGCCAGTCGAGTCCAGTCGAGCGAGGTTGTTCCCACTACACCATCGTGGCTTTAACATGTCGTCAATTGTGTCGGACATTTTGCAACAATGTGTGTGCTTAGATCAAAACAATCAACAAAGAATAACAGGATATAAAAATGATAGCTACATCAACTGTTTGGTTGTAAGGACCAGTTGTTTTGGAAAATTTCACGTTTGAATTTCCGTCAAATCGACATTCACCGAAAAATTGGGTTGTTTCAACCTCCGTCAGAAGAAATTTCATCGAAAATTCCATAGGACCAGTTGTTTCGGAATTCCCTTCAAATTTGAATTTCCTTCAAATTAGAATTTTCTTCAAATCGTCATTCACCGAAAAATTGGGTTGTTTCAACTTCCGTCAGCAGTGAAAATACTATAGAAATGTGATGTGAATGTGATCAGCCGAGTCCGGACGGTTAGCGAAATAATGGGAGGCGCATGAGCAGACGTCAAAATTGTGATTCGGCGGGGAACACTTGAATAAAATTTTCAAATTTATCGAACGTTATTTGTTGCTATTTACTGCTGACGGAAGTTGAAACAACCCAATTTTTCGGTGAATGACGATTTGAAGGAAATTCAAATTTGAAGGGAATTCCGAAACAACTGGTCCTATGGAATTTTCGATGAAATTTCTTCTGACGGAGGTTGAAACAACCCAATTTTTCGGTGAATGTCGATTTGAGGGAAATTCAAACGTGAAATTTTCCGAAACAACTGGTCCTAAGTGAGGTTCTAAAAGCATTCTAGTTTTGAAGTTTCCAGAATTCGCGAGTCTCAAGATTTCAATAGTGACGTGTACTGTCAATTATGTTGTTTGCGATATAAGTAGACAACATGAGTATTAGATACTAGCGTATGGAAGAACGGCTTAATAGTATCCAGCTTCTGAGAGGCTAACTTAAATCTGAATTTATTAAAGCCTTTGCACCAGAAGCTGCTTAAAAATTTGTTTCTAGAATAGATTTGTAATTCTGTTGTTTTTTGTTTCAGAAAGCTGGAGTGTAGCCCGAACCCAAGCACAGCACAATAAGGCTCCCTACTATAGACTTTAGTGACTTCTGTGGTGCAGTGTTATTAGAATAGGGAAGATGTAAGAAAAGGGTCGCCGAGGTTAATAATTCCCGTGGAACGGGGAAGTCCTTTGGAAGAAGGAACTTGAAGATATTACAGATTTACCACTTAAAGGTAACATCTTCCACTATCTCTTGCCACGGGCATTACTCTCGGTTGAATAGTTAAAAGAGAGATGGGAAATTATAAATCATATTAGTTTGTAATGAACATAGTGTCATTTAAATCGAATAGTTCGGAAAATTAAAAAATGAAATATTTGTTAGGTTTAGTTTTGTAAGGAGAGTACTCTAAATAAAGTTTACGTTTAGTACTAAAGGGAGAAGAAGAACATGTAGACAGATCATTTTTCACTATTTTTTTTTTTTGCTTTTTTTTAATGCAGCTTTTTAAAACTATTTTATTATTATTGATTCACATGTTGCGCGAGGGCATATCAAAAACTTTGCCAATTTATGTAAGAAACTTGGGTTGATGCTGTTTCAATAAAATTGTATAACGGCCGCTGTTCCTAACTTTTAAATCGATTCATCTGAGGCCGCTATCAGCCAAGCATTTTGTAGGGTAGCGCTCGATTTATGTTGTCCCCAAACATCTTATGTTATCTGGCCTCGCCCACTTTCATAGACAATAAAATGACATCAAAGTAAGAACTTTCGAAGTTAAATTAATATTATAGAGTTAATTGTTGGATTTATTATTAATACACGTAATTTATTTAAAATATTTTTATCCATAAACTGAGATTTTATATTTTTTTAAACAAACGTATACAAAATAAAGTGTCAGCTTGACCGTGGGTACTGGACTTGACACTTGGCTTGGCGAATATACGAAAACGACATAGTTTTTCGCATAAATTAACCGTTTTTCGTCTCTGCTCCGCACGCATCCGAACTTCTCATCCATAGTAATTAAAATGATAATTGATAAACGCAATACAACAGAAGTGAAATGAGCGCGTAACTGTGTCTTCTGTCAAAGTGATATTTCATCAACCATACATTGTGTTCGCGGTATTTTTTCTACTCTGTTGACACTTTTAAGAACTAGTCCAAAACTGAGGCGGCCGGAACGAGTTTAATCCACTAGTCCGGCTTCCTTAGGTTAAGATAAATGCTTAAGCGATACTTGTGTGTTGGAAAAAGCGTAGTTGTGCACTAATCAAATACTAAGGCAAAATTTTGGCTTAGTAATTGATTAGTAGGATTGGGAACAGCGGCCGTAAGTCTATTGAAATGTTTGATCAGTATAAAATGGTCGTCATTTGTATTATTGCTACCATGCCAGGATTGTGCCGTCCTTCTTGATCTCGTCCCATCAAAATTACCGCTCTTACCGAGGCGCAAACTTCTTTAAAAGGTAGCACGATATTACATGACACCATTCAAATAGAATTGGCCCAACTTTTTGTCTTGCCCTCGCGTATTTACGATGATCAGGTAATTTGTTAACTGCATTGGTGTTTGTAGCTTTGGATCGCAAGAATATAATACATATAGGCGATGCATTGAGGGTCAGGCGGGACTCTTATAAACTTCACTTAACTTTTTATAGACCGACAAATTTTTTTAATCGATTTTATTGCATTCATGAAGAATGCAATCTGCTGTTATTAAATGAATATGGGATGTATTTGTTTCACTAGATTGTGGCATATCCTCCTGGGACTTTGATAAGTGCACTATTATTTGTTAAGTATGTTCAATAAATCATTGTAAATCTCTCAATTCTACAAGGCCGCCTGACTTTCAATTCTTGCAAATGTTTTTTGTTGTTAATTAATTTAATAGATTTGTTCTGATTTGACAGGGATGATATTTTTGTTTGTGAATTTAATAATTATCATAAAATACAAACTGTTAATTGAATGGTACAAGAAATCTACAAGTAGATATTATATTCAGTAATCAATTTTTGTATTGGATAATAATTATTGCAAAAAAGTGAAGATAATAATAATAATTATGTTGTTTTTTGTTTTATTTAATAACAATTAACCATATTATTGTTAATTTTTAATATTATCTCTTTCAGTATACCGTAAATAACCACAATTATTGTGTTTCGAACTGGATGACTTGCACGGGTTAATTATTTTAAATCTACCAATTGAGGAAAATCGAAAAAAAGGTGGCAATGTCTGGGAAAAAATGGTGACATTTTTATTTAAAAAACAGATTTTATACAAAACGGATCAAACTGGATGTAAAAGTAATTACTTATGAAGTTTTTGAAACAATATTTTTATCATCAAGATCATGAATTTTCAGTGATCAGCGATTTTTCATAAAAAGATGGCACTGTACAAATCAGCCATATGTTATTATTATTATGGACGCTGCCATCTTTATTTCTATAAACCTCAGTATTATGGATGGATTCTTTCGAAACATTATTGTAAAATAAATGTTGTATTTCACATCACACACATTATACATGTAAATCACTATTGTGCAAGTAATGAATCCACAGAAAATCCTAACCAAAAATAAGTTGTTTCCACAAAAGATGCTGGGCCATTTTAACTTGTAAAACAGTCAGGTAATTAACCTTTTGTGACGTGCTGCATATATTATGGATTCTAAAATGCTAGGCTAGACAACATATCAATACATATTACAATAGAGATGTTATTGACACAAACTTAGCACCCTAATCATAATTCAGTGTTAACCACGTCTAGTACAATGGAATCATATTTTCATAATAATATGTGGTGCTAACCGAAAAAGCAATAATACTTTACTGAAATAATATTATGATATCAGTTTAAAATGCAAAGACACACTTTTCATTAATAATTACGCTCTATACTTTGTTTGCTTCTTGTTTTTTCTCACATTTGTGAAATATTTTTTTCAAACACCCTGTGAATGTTTTTTGGCACTTTTGTAATTGAGTGTTTATTTGATTGTCGAGTTAAATAGACAGTTGGTATTTTTGTACGATTAATTCTTTACTTTGTAACCAAGATTTTATTAGATGCATAAGGGACGGACTACTTTGAAATAATTGTTCACAAACTGTTCTTTTGTTTTGTAAATTTGTCTATTTTTAACAAAATGTTACTAAACAATTGCCTATAATAACTTTAATGACTTCATCGAAGTCTTTGTGAAAACATACAATCCTTTTTTAACAATGTTGCTAAACGGCAACTAAATAAATAACGCTGTATGGATAAAAGGTTTTAGGCAACGCCATTAATATAACGTAATGTTGAGGTAAATTTCCTTCACCTTTGCATTCTCATCGTAGAGATAAAAATTAATATATAATTTTTTACAAAATATTATATTTTCCACGCATTGTCGCAATTGTGTTTCCATTAGACTAGATATTCATAATATTTTTAAGAGTAATGTAAAACCTATAAAATTTTATTTGTTCTTACAATAAATGATTTTGTATATATAATTTTATGTCTTATTTATCCCTTCCCCACAAGCAAATCATGCTACATATCATCAACACTGCCGCATCTCAAACTGACAATGTATGCGAGGATTGCACGAGTGAGGAGAGCACCAGCCGTATATAATATTTGACCTCTTCCAAACTCTTGTGCTCCTGGCAGATTGTCCAAATTATTCATAAGAGATTTAGAAAAATTAGAAAAAATATATCTACCAGGAGCACGAAGATATATAATATTAACAACAATTTTTGTTGTTTATTTTCCAGTCCCAAATTAATTTTATACAAAATTTGCAAAAATATAAGCGCTTCTGTAAAATAAGATCTCCAAGGTGCTGAGGTCGCAAGGAACGATTTTACATGCGATCCGGCGGCCCTGGTGTGTAGCCTGGTTCCCTCACGCCAAATCCTCACCACGCTGCTCTCTCTGCGAAGCTTAGACTCGGCGTGGCAGCCGTTCAAATAAATACAAAACAAGTTTTTTTTCCATTATCACCATATTCATCTTCGTTTCCAAAAATATCTACAAGCTCTTCCCATTGTTTTCGTTTTAAATCCCTGTTCTCGTGTATGATGCTCCTTTACAATTACAAATGGCTTCTCGTTGTTGAATTTCAACGATAAATTTCTCTGTGTCAAAATTCATGGCTGGGGGGACAGCGCATACGTGCAAACTTGGCAGCGTACTGAACCGCAACCGCCTAGTGCGTACAGGCAATATGGCGGTCAGCCGCGAAGCGGGCCGCTGCCCTATTTCCAACCGCCGCGGTTTGAATTTTTCGGCGGTTTAGGCGGTTGCACATTAAAATAGAAGTGCGGCCAGCCGCTAGTGCGTACGAGCTCTAAGTGACCAACTTCTCAATCCACTTACATACCTGATAAACCGTAGCCTAAAAGAAGGTATTTTCCCTAGATGCTTAAAAAATGGACTAGTAATTCCTATATATAAGTCAGGGCCTAAAAATGACATCAATACTTTTTCAAAAATTCTGGAAAAAGCTATCAAAGAACAGCTCTACCACTACCTAGAAATAAACCATCTACTCTCGAAGAACCAGTATGGCTTTAGAAAGAACAGAAACACACAACACGCTATAACCTCAGTTACAGACTTTATTAATTCTTACCTTGACTCAAAGAAAAAAGTAATTTCAATATACCTAGACTTATGTAAAGCCTTCGATACAATATCTCACAATATATTTTTTAAGAAACTTATTAAACTCGGCATTACTGGAAATGAACTTAACTTACTGAAAAGTTTTATGTCAGAGAGAACTCAACAATTCATTATCAACAACGTGAAAAGCGAACCCCTTCCGATCAGTTACGGAGTGCCCCAGGGTAGTGTTCTAGGTCCCCTAATGTTTCTTATCTACATCAATGATATCTGTGAACTAATTACAGAAGGCATCATTGTGACATTCGCTGATGACACCGTAATACTTTGTCAAGCTGACTCATGGACCATGGCATTCCTTAAAGCTGAGAAGAGTCTTGCTGTCATCAAACAATGGCTCAATAAAAACAAACTAACTCTAAATACAAAAAAACTAAATTCATAACACATAGTATAAACTCAAAGAGGTCAACCTCCTCCAACTTTCGCTCTGAAATTACACAACTGCTCCCAACCTTTCTCAACATGCAATTGCGAAATCATAGAAAATGTCAAACAAATAAAATATCTAGGTGTCATATTTGACAAAAACCTACGCTGGAATGACCACATTAACTTAATTACAACCAAGCTTAAAAAAATCATGTACCTCTTAAATAATATAAAAAATATCTTCCCACGCACAATACTAAGATCTATTTACTTTGCTCTTTCCCAATCTTTAATCATGTATGGTCTACTATCTTGGGGAAGTGCAAGTAATATTTCTCTAGATCCTCTAGAAGAAGCACAAAAGGCAACTATCAAACTAATTCTTCAAGTAGCATATGATACAGACTCTGAAAAAATTTACAAGATGCTCGATGTACTGTCAATCAGACAACTCTATGCTAAATCGTCTATTCTTCACCTCTTCAAATTCAAACTACATATCCCTTTACTTTCTCAGTCCTCAATAACAAGCCGGTCTTCAACAAACCTAACACTTAACATCCCGCTAAAGCACACGACCCACGGACAAAGATCCTTTAACTACTATTCCATTAAACTGTATAACTGCATGCCACCTTCTTTGAAACAATCTGCTGAAAATTCACCAACAAATAAACTAAAAAAACAGATCACAGACTGGATAAAAACTAAAGGAACACTATTTTTCCAAAACCTATTTACTCCAAACCAAACATAATAATTAACTTAGTATTTAAACTATACAGCTAGATCTACAAAATAGATTAATATTGCATAACTATTTAAAAAATATTGGCACTAATATCATCTACTTTGGTTTTGTTTATTCTCTTTTCTACTTAACTGCTCTTTAAGTTCACTTCATGTATATTCTTTATTTTTTCTTTTCACTACATTGTACCTACGTATCATTATTATGTTTAACTCTTGTTCTACACCTGTAAATCTTGTACAATGTATCTGCACTCTTTTCACTATAATGTATTACTTGCGTCTTTAGAATATTATGATGCTTAACTTACCTCAACTTACTACATTGTGTCTGTATAATATTATGATGACTATCTCAAAACAGCTACCTACACCTACTATATGTACAATACAGCCACCATGGGTGGAACTACGGAGTCTTCCTTGAGAGTCTCACACCTCAGCACAGGTTCTCCTAGTGAGGTGTTCACAAAACATAACCACATTAGTTTTAACCATTTACATGCAGTTGCCGAACATACTTCACTCTACTACCTACTATCAGCGGCGTAGCTACCTAGGGGCTACACGGGGCAGTGCCCCGGGGCCCTCAAGCTCAGGGGGCCCTCGAATCCGTACCAGAAATCTCGATCGAACTGAACTTTTGGAAATTTCTCCCATTTTAAAAATAAATAAACCCCACTTTAATCATGACAACTCAGTTGGCAGAAATTCAAAAGTTATGCCTATGGAATTCCACTAAATTCTTTCTGTAGGTTGGCAGTGTTGTCAATTTGACGGATAGTGATATGTGCGTCATTCCCCAAGTGTCTCTCTTTCCTTTTATTTTACTTTTAACGTCGTCAGTGAACAGTGAGTACCTACCTACTCGAGCACAATCTAATATTGTATTGTTTAAATAAATTAGAAAACTAAAATTATGGGAAAAAAGGCAAAGAAAAGTTAAAAAAACATTTTGATGAATTAGCTGCTGATCACCGATTTCTAAACCGAGAAAAAATATTTAAAATTGAGATTTTCAATAATGTACTAGACACAGTAATATCTCAATTAGATACACGTTTTATTGGTATGAGTGCAGTCTGTCATATATTCGATTTTCTAACACCAACATTTTTGTTACATGTTGATGAAGCAACTTTATTACAAAAGTGTGACGAATTCCAAAGAAAATATTCAGATACAGGCCTTAGTTTTTCACTTCAATTTATTAATATTTACCATCTAGTTTTACCTCAACTAACTCAAGCATGGACTGTTCACCAATTATGTAAGGAAATAATGAGCAAATATGGAGTGCTAGAATGCGACCAATAACAAAAGGTAGCAAACAATGATTATCAAACGAACGCAAACTTCATTTTTAGCGACTGAATTGCTGCTGTCGGACTCTCCTTACGTAGGTAGGAGGTCAGTAAATTATGTCGAATCGTATCGACACAGCAATGATATCTTTGAAGCATTTTTACAAATGTTTACGTCGGCGTTCGGAGGTTAGGACAACCACCACTGACCACCACAATGTGTATTGTGTATTTAATTTGACATGTTTTGTGATTCGACACATTTGACATTTGACATTAATTACCATAGATGCCCGATGCCATAGATGCCAGATGCCAAAGATTGGTTATCTGATAATATTATAGTGACGTCACAAACCAATTAGGAATTATGACCAACATTTTGGTCGGAATGGGCCCCCCCTGAACTTAGCCAATGAAGCCATAAATAAACAACGAAGCAATTGGTAGCAATGAGCACTGCGAAACCTACTCACTACTCATCGCTAGTTGGAGTGGGGTGGGCTACGTTTCCGCGAGCCACCGTTGACTTGGCCTTGACACGCTCACAGTCGCTGCTCGCCTCCCGCCGGGTGAAGATGGACAAGCCTGCCCCCTGGAGCGCGGGTAAGTTTATGTTTTTTTTATAAACCTTGTGATTAATTCGTGCAATCGGCTAATAATTACAAATACTTAAAACATTTTTTTAAACTATGTCGTTGAATAATTCATGTACGTTACTAAAATTATGCTGATTTTATAGCCATTATTAATTAATAGTACTGTTAGAAATAATTTAGTGGTTTTCGGTGATTTCTGTGATTTTCTACAAAAATTTGATTTTGTAATAGGAAACTAAGTGGCGATTTAAAGTAAACAATGGGAGTTTGCTCAAGGCTGACATTTTAATTAATTACGATTAATTCGTAACCATAATGACTTTTTTTTCCAAACCGCTACCCACGGATATAATATAATATTATTTAATTATAATATAATATTATTTAATTTTAATGTTAATAAAAACCGTACCTTACCATTAAAATATTTTACATAAAAAAGGTTAGAAAATTTTATAACCCGTTTTTCAATTATAAATTTAGCGCTGAGCACCAGATTTTATTTTTGTAGACGGTGAATTAATAATTTTCGGAGGGATTCGTTTAGAAACATCTGAAATTTTACTAATACATTCATCGGAATTAATTGAAATGAACCCCGCGGAAAGATCAAATTCCCAGGCCTGCTAGGGTGAATTCGACCGTACATCCGTCTATCACGCCAGGCCGCGGGTCGTAAATTTGTGTACACGCCTTCTTCACTTACGTCGTTAAGATTGCCATGTTATTTTAGAGTTTATAGTATTTGTTAGGACAAATTCGTAGGTCCGTCCAGTACAGCGGGGTCGTAATCGCATATTTGTGTACAAGCCTTCTTCGCTAACGTCGATTCTGGGTTTTTAGGGTTTTTTGTCGTCTGCGGTAAATAATCCATAAGCCGCCATACTTTTAACAGGCACACATATTTTGGAAAAATGCGCAACGTTTCAACTTAACTACTTTAAGAATGGTTGTTTAAAATTTTTTTAACAATTCTTCAAATATTTGAAGTTAGTGTTTACGTTCTGTGTAAGTTCTATTCAAGTTCTGTGATAATTTCTATTTTATGAAGCCAGTGGTGGCCTATAAGATATAATAAAATAAGTTAAATAGAACTTGCAACGTGAAAATAAACTGCAAAAATTTGATGAATAATTGTTAAAATATTTTGAAACAACCCGTCATAAGAAACAAGTAATTACGGTTGGATAGATGGTAAAATATGGAGAAAAAAAACATTCTATATAAATTTGACATTTGCGAAGTTTTGTTTCAATATAAATACGCATGAACTACAATAAAGTGTAATTTCCATAATCTGTGCCTGAAAGCGGCGCCTCGTGGAACATTTAATGAATATAGTAAATTAAAACATTTAACGCATCGTAAGCATTAATTTTGTGAAATAATTTCGCAACGATATTAATTGATTGCGCTATAATTTCACAATTACATTAATTAATTACGTAATTATTTCACCACATCTTGTCGTTGTCTATCTGGTGATCTGCTGCTGTATCTGTTGCTGGTAGGTTCACGCTGCCTCATTTTCAGTTTAGTTCTAAATTTGTGTTTTTTTTTTTTTTGTAAATTAACAACAAATATTATATAGGAGAGGCCTGGGGTGCCCTGATACAAATATGCAAATTTGCTTTAAAAAAGAATTATTCTCTCATAATTATTATTATATTTTATTTGAAAAAATTGAAATTTAAAAAAAATATATATTTATGTTCGAGGGAAAATAATAAAACTGTTGCTTTTAATAAAGCATTGCAGATTTTTTAGTTAGGTACCATTATTTTCTTATTTATATTCTCGATTAACGACAAACGTGTTATTTTTATCCTGTATGGTTTCATAGTGCTTTCACACAAACGAAGTATTCAATTCCCTTTTGGTTCCCTACAAAGCATCGGACCATCCCTGTAAAACATGGATTTCTATATCCCTGAAACGTGGTTTTTAAATTTCAACCAGTTTCATACTAAATTGAGGGCAAAATACCCAACCAAACTGAAGAATTATTTTTGTAATCTAAAGATATATCATATGAATTGTAAGTTCCTCCTGTCCTAAAATGAGTTTTGTAACTCATCGGGATTGCTCCAGCAAGAAATAAAAACAATAAAAAAGTCTAGTCAGGACAGGTGCTACTTTACATATTTTTGTTTTAAATGACGACATATAGGTATAGGTAATTAAAGAAATCAGTTTTGCTTCATTCTGGAAGCAACTTTGGAATTTTATTGTGAGTTATTTATAATTATTAAAATAATCCTGCCATATTCTCGGTGTAAAATAAAAAATCGTTAAAAATGCGTTTCTTTGCGTAGAAATTTTAGGACAAGTTTTCTTTCCGATGTAATTAGGTAATTTGCAATTTAAATTTACACCCATTAAAATTCCTTCCTAAAAATAAATATTATTAATTTTATATTACGTCGTAGTTCTATAAAAAAAATGTTAAATTATTTTTTTTAAATATTTACATTTACTCGCAAATAATTGTCCAAGTTGCCTCTAAAATCATGAAATATTAAAATCTATATTTTATAGATTAAAGCAAAAATAAATAAAGTAGCCCCTGTCCGGATTAGACATTTTTTGATATACACGTGAATAGATATTTGTATGAATTTCGACATTTGCGATGTTTCGTCTCAATCTAAATGCGCGTGAATTACTTAGTTTACCCAAACTAAGAACTGATAACCTATTAATAGAAGAGTTTTGCCTTTTTGTATGTACAAGTTCGGAAGAGAAAACACGTTTTTTTATTCATCTAGAAGTTGTAGGACCTACTCACCATCCGATTTGCAAACTGCTTGCATGTCGGCATGTCGAACCGCCAACCGAATTATTATTATTACGACGGCCCGACAAAGGGAATAACAATAATTCGGCTGGCGGTTTTGCTTATTCACGATTCAATTTGCAGAAACCTAGCATACTGTCATGCAAAGTAGTTTTGCAAATCGTATGGTGAATAGGGCTTTTTAGCCATAGAATAATTAAAATGTGTTCCAAAAATGAAATGAAGAGAAAAAATTAGCAAACTTGTGAAGTTTTTATTAATTAGTTTTATATGAGATGACAAAAAAGTGAGGTCACAGTTACCTTTTTAATAGAATTTCCTAAAAAAATATGTTTGTGTATAAAATGACAAAAAAGTGAGGTGACAATTACGTTTTTAAATCAATTGCCTAGATTGGTTCATTTATGCAATTGCCTAATACATGAGGGTGTGTGTGTATGTATAAAAAGACAAAAACGTGAGGTCACAATTACGTTTTTAATTCGATTGCCTAATACATGGGGGGTGTGTATGTATGAAAAGACAAAAACGTGAGGTCACAATTACGTTTTTAATTCAATTGCCTAATACATGTGGATGTGCGTGTGTGTAAAAATACAAAAAAGCTAGGTCACAATTACGTTTTTTATTCAATTGCCCAATACATGTGGGCGTGTGTGTGTATGTATAAAAAGACAAAAAAGTGAGGTCACGATTACGTTTTTAATTCGTGTGTGTATAAAAAAACAAAAAGTGAGGTCCCAATTACGTTTTTAATTCAATTGCCTAATACATGGGGGTGTGTGTGTATTATAAAAAGACAAAAACGTGAGGTCACAATTACGCTTTTAATTCAATTGCCTAATACATGTGGATGTGCGTGTGTGTAAAAAGACAAAAAAGTTAGGTCACAATTACGTTTTTTATTCAATTGCCCAATACATGTGGGTGTGTGTGTATGTATAAAAAGACAAAAAAGTGAGGTCACGATTACGTTTTTAATTCGTGTGTGTATAAAAAAACAAAAAGTGAGGTCCCAATTACGTTTTTAATTCAATTGCCTAATACATGGGGGTGTGTGTGTATTATAAAAAGACAAAAACCTGAGGTCACAATTACGCTTTTAATTCAATTGCCTAATACATGTGGATGTGCGTGTGTGTAAAAAGACAAAAAAGTTAGGTCACAATTACGTTTTTTATTCAATTGCCTAATACCCACATGTTTTTTTTCGTTTTTACTAATTTTAGTTACAAAAAAACATAAGTCTCCCTTTTGTTAATATATGGTACCGCTTATCACATATTTATTTATTGTATATTTATTGAATGAGTGCAAGTATTTTTATGCCTTGTAAAGGTCTAGCTCGGCAGGGTTTGCTTTATTTATGCTCGCTGCTCGGCAGGTTGCCTGTTCTGCCCTTGATGCCCTTCCCCCGTCCCCCGAATCCCCCTCCGAGTTTCCCTCCCCCATCCCGATGTTCCCACCCTCCTCCCGAGTTCCCCTCCGCCCTCCTGGGTTTTCTTGATACTGTAACGCTGTCCGAAACATTGGCTAAAAAAGGTAGTGCAACACGGCATAATACCCCAAAAATAAATCACTATGAGCGTATTATGGCCTTCAGATGTCATTTTGTCCAAATTTTATCTTTTTAGGTTGGTTTTTTTATCATCACTTTGATCACTTTTATCATTTATTTTAGAAGATTGATTTTATCATCACATTGTCTTCCGGAGAAAGTTCCGTAATAAGTTAAATATGGCGACAAACACTCCTTATAAAAGTTTTTCCAAGTAATCATTATTTAAATGCATGGTTTTTCCGGCTCTCCCGACATACATAGTTGTTTCTTGTATTAATTAATTTGAAACGAAGTGTTATTTCTATAATTTATGTGTTAAAAGTTTATGCATTGAATGAAACAGAGTTATAAAATTTTATCTTAAGTTTTTTTTATCTAAAACTAGAACGAGTACCCGGCATGCTCTCCACTCAAGGAGAATTTTTGTATTTTAATTTTGTTTATTGAAGTCCTTTTGGATACACAATATTTTTTGTTTTTCCGTCTGGTGCGTACACACAGAGCTGAATTATTTTTAAGAATGAAAGCTGTAAGCGTGATGAAAAGATTAAGAAAGGACACTCAGATAGGTTGGGCATGTAGAGCGAATGAACGAGAAAGGAGTGTAAGGAGAATATACGATGCACATGTGAGTGGTAGAAGTCGAGGACGCCCGAGGAAGACATGGCACGATCGTGTGAATCAGATACTTGAGTCAGGCCATGAGTGACAAGTTGTTATATTTAATAAAAGGACCGTGTTAAAGTTTGGTGTATTTTAAAAAATTAATTAATTTTGTGTTTCTGGAGTTGGACATTTTGGACCACTTGTCTATAAACCTTATGATTGACTAATAAGAATAATTATTTTTCCAGATAAAAAGGATTTGCCTCCTCGCCCTATCATGAGGGTGCCATGATTGGCAGCCAGGGGGGCTGTGATGGTCACCAGGCCCCAACCGTGCCACATGCTCCTGTCAGCCCTACCAGATGATGCCCGTAGGATTCAAGGTAGGACCACCACAGATAGTCCAGTTATCTGAATGTAATGTAACTCTGTCATTAATATATTATATTGTCATTAAATTGTTTATGTAATGTGGGAAATGTATGCAGGGAGATTATTAGGTGGTTAGATTGTAAGTGTATGAGTATTGTGATTTAAATGCATTGCAGTTGTGAGAATCCGTAGTGTCATTTGTGTTTTCAAAATATGGAGTTTGGATTCGGTTTTTAGGTTATCATAGAGAAGGTTGAAGATTTTAGGAGCTAGGTAGATGAATTGTCTTGGTTCTGTCATAGTAAGCAGTTTAGTTTATTGCCTCTGTGGTGAGGGGTAAGGCTCTCGATTACCAATCCGAATGTCGCGGGTTCAAAACAAGGCGTGTGCAAATAAATCCCCTCCCAACTACCTTCAGCCTCACAACTCACAACAAACCCTTAATATGGGATATTATAGTCGCACTGGCTCCAGACGGGAGCAGTTGGGATTCTCCTGCGATATTCACGTAAAAAAAGATACATTGTACTGTCGATTTGTTTATACATCTGGTGCAGTGATTGTGTTTTAAGAGTGTTTTATTATTGTATTTGGTGCGGCGTTGGGCCAATGTTCAACCTATAAGTGAACACCGGCAGCAGACTGTAATGTGTTGCACCTTTATGTATAATTTTTACTTACCCGATAGACGTCAGGGCACCCACCAATTCACTGATTTTAACACCGGAAGGTTTTGTTAGTAATTGGACATGGTTGGGAAAGGGAATGGTGATATTATCGTATTTTTTTTGGTGCGATAGTCGCGGCGTAATTCAATTGCGGTATTTTTAAACGGTAGCGAATTCAAACTCAACTTATGCGAATAGCGGTGGAGCAACTGCTCATTGCGGCGGATTAAACTCAACTTATGCGATAGCGGATAGCGGTGGAGCAACTGCTCTTTGCGGTGACTTATACTCAACTTATGCGATAGCGGGTAGCGGTGGAGCAACTGCTCTTTGCGGTGACTTATACTCAACTGATTGATGTAAAGGCAGAAGGCACAATCGGTAGTTGACAAAACATAAAATTGCAACAATAACAATCTGCGCGAGCATGCCCCCCCGCCTTGACCAAGTGGTCAAAGTAATTAATACAACAAAAGAAACACAATATGAAAGGATTCAATGAACAATACTGAACCTGCGGTAGATCTAAACTAACTTACTAAATCTAAGATAACGTTAAAGTTATTGTGAAGGCAGGGGACAGAGTTTAATGACTGCCCTGCGATACGTTCCGGAGTTAGTCTTAACATCCGCAACGCGGATCACCCCATCTAAGCCAGGGTGGACGTTTACCACTACGCCAATAGGCCATTGAAGTGGTGCGATATTGTCACTCTTAATTATTACCACTGTGCCTTTCGTTATAGGATTTGCATTGGTATTCCATTTCTGACGCGATTGCAACGTGTTCAGATACTCCATTCGCCATGGGTTCCAGAAAGTCTGGACGAGTTGATCGACAAGATGTTTTCTTTGTTGCAGCAAATTTACCGGCGCGTCTGACAAATCAGCAGCGGGTAAAGATTTTAACGGCGTAAGTGTTAAAATGCGCAGGTGTTTACGTTTGCGATAGTATTTGCGGTTGTGCTTGCGGTTGCGGTTGCGATTGCAGTTGCGGTTATGTTTGAGTTTGCGATTGCGATTGAGTTTGCGATTGCGCTTGCGATTGCGGTTGCGATTGCGGTTGCGATTGCGTTTGTGATTGCGTTTGAGTTTGCGATTGCGTTTGCGATTGCGTTTGCGATTGCATTTGCGTTTGAAGCGAGAAACGCAAATGACAATTCTAATCAATTTCGGCCATGAATGAATGCGAGAAGCCAGTATGCATGATAAAGGTGACACGATTGTGTTTTGGCGGTTATCGGGTTTAGTTTTCATTTCGGGTGGATCATCTATGCGAGAGCACAAGCCAAAAGTTATTGGCTGTTCATACTGATTGGGTTTCATTTCTGGTAACTGTTCTGAATTTGCGTGCTTAAATGGCGCAATAGGCCAGTCGGAATGCGGCTGGCAAAGCCATTTTGGACCATTCCACCAAATTTCATTTGCCATCAATTGTGATGGTAGCATACCTCTTGACAGACAGTCACTAGGGTTATCAACACCTGCGATATGATAAAAATGACTACTGTCCAAATGTTCGTGTATTTTTGCGACACGATTGGCAACAAAGGTTTGCCAGCGGTGAGGTGATGAATGAATCCAACTTAAAGTTACAGTTTGCGACAAGCGAAGTTCCAATGGAACGTTTTCTAAAACCATGCTGGAATTGGATGCCCACTTAGCGAGTTGGAATCCTCCAGATTGAAAGAGTTCAATTAACTCTTCAGTCGCGTGGATAGCTTCTTGCTCATTTAAAACAGAGCTAGCGATGTCGTCTACATAAACATCACGATTGATAATATCCCTTGCCAGAGGGAAGCGAGCGCCTTCATCTAACGTTAACTGTTTGATTGCTCGAAGGGCTAAAAACGGACTACACTTAAGACCGAATGCTACGCGATTGTATTGGTAAGCCTGAAGCGGCTTTTGCGGGTCGAATCTATATAAAATTCGTTGATAACGACGATCTTCTTCGCGAACATTTATACATAAATACATTTGACGAACGTCGGCGGAAATTGCGATAGGAAAAAAGCGTAAATTCAGAAGGATGCAAAATAAAACATTCTGTAGGCTTGCTCCCGTGTGTAAAATGTCATTCAAAGATAAACCATTTTTTGTTTTTGCGCTTGCGTCCAGAACCACTCTCACTTTCGTTGTAATTTTATCTTCACGCCTAACTGCGTGATGCGGAATGTAGTACGCGTTTTCTGACGGTGAAGCTTCCACCTGGGACAAATAACCCTTGTGAATATGTTCTGTGATCACTTCATCGTAGAGTGGTTTTAATTCTGGCAGAAGCTTAAATTTTCTCTCTATTGCATAAAACCGATTTTGCGCAGCTTGCAATGAATCACCTAAGTTACATGGGTTGCTTTTGAATGGCAGAGCCACTTCATAAGAACCGTCCCCGAGGCGAGTTGTGGTGCTTTGAAAAATGTTCTCAGCTTCTTTTTCTTCAAGGCTGTGAACTGGTTCCGAACCGATATCTTCGATTTCCCAGAATTTTTGAATTAAATTCTCAATTTCGTGCGTAGCGCAGAAAGTTAAAGTTGTGTTTGATTGAGAATTTACTGGAGCGTCACCCATGAAGACATACCCTAATGTGGTTTGAATCGCGACTGGAAAACCGGGGGTGATAATCTTATTTGGTAGCAACAGTTGAGAGAATAGACTGACGCCAATTAGCAAATCGATTGGACCTGGCATTGCCCAGGTGTCGTCTGCCAGTGGAATATTTATGAATTTGTATGACTTCAAGTCCACTTTACACGTAGGTAAATGAGCGGTAATTTTATCTAAAACTAGAGCGGTTATGGAGTATTTGAAGTAGGGATCAATCCTAGATTGAATTGTCAAAGTAACACTCCCTCTTATTGATTGCGTTTTGCCACCTAAACCCTGGACTGCGAAGCGCGCTCCTGGACTGACTGCCAGGCCTAATTTTTCACAACATTGTGATGTTATATAATGCTTTTGTGAGCCTGGGTCTAAAAGACAGCGAACGGTATTTTCTTCACCGTATCGATCAAAAGTGTGAACCTTGGCGGTAGCAAGGACTTCAGTAGTTGCCCCTTGTCGCGTGGTTGCTGACATGGTGCATACCGACGGTTCTGATTCGTTAGGTTGAGTTTCTGCACTGGATGTGGAGGCGTTTGCGTGACTAGGTTTCTCAAAATGAAGAAACGTATGGTGTTTGCCATGACACTTATGACAAGTGCCTTTTGACTTACATCTTGTAGATGTATGTTGCGGGCTCAAGCAATTGAAACACAAAGATTTTTCCTTTGCGAAGGAAAACCTTTCCTTTGGTGATAATTTCAAAAATTGTGTACAAGTGTACAGTTGCGTATGGCTCTCATTTTGACAAAAAAGGCATTTTAGTTGCGTACTTGTGTAAGTATGATGTGTGCGGGTTTGAGTTGTGCGTACGGTTCCACCGGAACTGATTGTATTTATGTTGGCAGTGTTAGGTCCACGAGTGGAAGTTCGTTGCAGAATTTTGACCTGATCTTGCACAAACGAAACCAATTGCTTGCAGGTTGGAATCTCAATTTCTCGAACTGAGAGCTCAAATGCTTGTGCGGTTTGCGATTCTAGCTTTTGCAAGGCGCATTGCAGTAGTATAAAATCTGAAAGATCCTCAATTCCCAATTGTTTTAGCGCGGCGATAGATGCTGAATATTTTTCTATAAAAACTGTTAAATTGTTTGCGTTGTGCGCTACGGTTTTTGAATGAAATATGTTATTCAGGTAGTAAGTGGCAAGAGATCTTTTATCTTGATATTTATTTACAAGCGTATCCCAGATTATTTTGTATGTGTCTCCAGTTGGCACTAAACCTGATGTAACATTTTTTGCGGTTCCAGTTAATTTTCCAATTAAATATTGTACGCGTTGCGAATCAGATAGTTGTGGATTTAAATGAACATTTGTTTTAAATGTTTCATAAAATAGGTGCCAATTTTCCATACGCCCGTCAAATGTAGGTAATTCTATCGCGGGTAATTTAATAAAATTGTTGTTATTAACAGCACTCGTACTTGTAGACGCTTTCGATTCCGTAGCTAAATTTGCTTTTATATTGTTTCGGGTGCGTATTATGCGCGTATAGAAATCTTCAAATTGTTCCCAGCTTGAATAATCTGGTTCAGAATTCGGGTTTGACGTAACAATATTCTCGTTAATTTGATCAATAATTAATTCAAATTTATTTTTAATTTCTACTATGCTTTCAGACTCCGTCATAAAAGCTTCAATCGAGCGCGATGATTCGTAGGTAATGGGTAAATTTTTTGCAAGCGAAACTAAATTTTGAACTCTTTTTAGAATAATGTCTCTTTTACTTTTTAGTAAAACTAATTGTCTTTTTAATTTGTCTTCCATTTTTACAAGTATTTGCCAACAAAGTTTTTAATTATTTATAAAATAATGCACAAGAATCAAAGTGCACTAGACAATTTTATGTTCCGATAAATTACAGTGGACAAGTTATTTAATCATATAATTAAATTTCGAGCGATATGCGGCGATCTATGTTCAAGTACGTACCTACGTTGACATTGATTATATGTGTATTACACTGCTATATCTTTGCGATTTGCACTGAATAAATTTGCTACAACAATAACTTCTATGAATAAATTTGATTACCCGAAATATCAAAGAGTAACTATGTATACCTATGTAAGTATGTAATTTCAAATAGCGGATAGTATTGTTCACTAAATTTCTTTGCATATAAAATGTATGTGAATGAATATTGCTAAATGCTGGTTCATAGTCAAATAAAATGCGGCTTGAAACACCAAATGGATCCGGCTCGCAAGTGACCAAATGGATCCGGCTCAAAAAGGACCAAATGTATCCGGCTCAAAAAGGACCAAATGGTGCGGCGTTGGGCCAATGTTCAACCTATAAGTGAACACCGGCAGCAGACTGTAATGTGTTGCACCTTTATGTATAATTTTTACTTACCCGATAGACGTCAGGGCACCCACCAATTCACTGATTTTAACACCGGAAGGTTTTGTTAGTAATTGGACATGGTTGGGAAAGGGAATGGTGATATTATCGTATTTTTTTTGGTGCGATAGTCGCGGCGTAATTCAATTGCGGTATTTTTAAACGGTAGCGAATTCAAACTCAACTTATGCGAATAGCGGTGGAGCAACTGCTCATTGCGGCGGATTAAACTCAACTTATGCGATAGCGGATAGCGGTGGAGCAACTGCTCTTTGCGGTGACTTATACTCAACTTATGCGATAGCGGGTAGCGGTGGAGCAACTGCTCTTTGCGGTGACTTATACTCAACTGATTGATGTAAAGGCAGAAGGCACAATCGGTAGTTGACAAAACATAAAATTGCAACAATAACAATCTGCGCGAGCAGTATTTGTTCAAAAGCATCTTAGCATAAACCACTCGAGCGCTTTTTGCCACATTATGGGACTATTTCCAAAACCTCAGATTGCTTGGTTGCCAAAATGTGGCAAATTTTCAAATATTTTTTTTTATTAATTCGATTATATAATATATTGTACATTGAAAATATAACAAAATAAATATTCTCTAGATTCTTTAAAATGTTTTAAGGTTAAAGATTTAATTATATTTTTTTTATAAATCCTACAAATATGTGATAATAGACAAAAGATAGGGGAATTCATTGGCTACATAGAACTATAATCAGTTTGTATGTCTCCATATTTAAATTCGGAGATATGTTTTTTTTTAATGTGGGTGGAAAAATTTCCTTTATATCCGAGAATCCGAGAAAAAATATTTTAATTGCTCTGTCGCTCCAGTGGATAACGTAATTGGGTAAACTAATTTTATTTACATTATATGAGGCGTCTTGAAACAAAGATGGAAATCTCCAATTATATTTATTTTGAGTAATACGCAAAAAATGTCTTTTAGTTCTTTTGCCGTGCTATGAAGAATAAAGCATAATTTTTGTTATTGTTTCCATAAGTTACACTCTGCGTATACTATATATCGATTAAATGGTAAATTATTTAGTTATCTTCAATTAATAGATAGAGATTGCCGCTTTTGTTCTGTCCCTCTGATTGGCCCGAAGGAATAATACCATTTTTCTTCCGTACCCTGCAATTTTTAATGGAGTTTGGCGTTTTTGTTGCAAAACTAAATACATTAAAAAACGTATGTGTTACTGTAATTTATGCTCCAAATCCTTTGGAGCTGTAAATAGTATTTTTGTTCCTATATCCATCGCCACATCTAACTCATTTTAAACCAATGTTGGAGATTGCCGAGTTTGTTTCGACACGTCTCATATCGTCGCCCAAGTGCTTAACTATCCAAACGACTATTTTGTTTTTGTTCAATCCCCATTTTAAAATTAAAAATAAACTATCAAAATCGATAATCAATCATTTTACTAAGAATTATTTAAACTAACGAGACCTTCACCTTTACGGAAATAGTTGCATCTTAAGAGGGTATAACCAGACAATACCAGATATTTGTCCTTTTTAAATCTAATTCTAGACGTATTGACTCTTTTTTACAAAAAAACATAAACTGATTTTGAGAGATTGTTATTTTATCTGGTAAACGCACTTCTTAAATTTTGAAAAACTAAGTTTATTTTTAATATACTAAGGTTATACCGTTAGTCTTGGTTGATATTATACAACACAAATTTAAAATCGTAAAATCATACGGCAAAATAAATCAATACATAATCTAGTTAAGTCACTTTTCAGAATTTTAATTTTAGTTCATTTAAAATCATTCAAAAATAAATCTGAGAATGTGTCTTGTGACGAAAATACCTCAGTTTTTCTACTTATTTAAGTTCTTACAAACTACAATATTTCAAATTTTTTTTTACACACTTATTTTGTTTAGACATTATTGAAAAATCATAAATACCTATGATCAAAAAATACTTACCTATATTTAATAATGTATCATGCGTTTTGAGCAATTTTATTGCTTACTTGAATGTAGGTATATATTAAGCAAGTTTTTAATGAAATAAATCGATATTAAATTTTTAGTTTAAAAAATTTGATACGGGTAATAATTGATTTTTCTCATAGGAACCTCTCTGTACAGTTCCATGCATTTTGGAACTTTAACTCTCAGCCGCTGGTCAATGGGTCTTAAACACATTATCTAATTTTTAATTGAAATTAAAGCAAACCTTCTCCTGTAATACTTGCTAATGGTAGTTAGGACAATTAAGCACTCGAGCGACGATATGTATATGAACAGATAATTTTCTCCTTCTGTTTTATCAGTTTTTAGGTAATTTTATAATAAGGGAAGGACAAGCTTTTTTATAAATGTGCCATATTTTATTTGTGGTAGTTTGCAAATATAGATGCTATTAAAATATCACTGTGTATTGGTGAAAGAGAAAAAATATCCAGAGCACTGTATTTTTATAAATGTGAATACCGCACAAGAGTCCCAACCGTTCAGAGCCAGTGGAACTTTGTAATCCTCAATAATTGTTTTCGTATCCTAATTGGCTAGGTATGTGGTATGTCGTAATGTTGAAGGTAGGGGGGAGAGGAAGGAGATGGGGAAACAGGAGTTTTAAAAGTAGGTACCTGGCGACTCAGATCTAGTCACCTCTCAGACCCGAATTAAATCTGGTAGTGATTTGGTGCTTGACAGCAATTAATAGAGTTATTTAAAAAATTTTGGTGTTTTTTTTTTAATACGTAAATGAAAACTGACAATTTTTATTGGCTTTTATAGAAAGTGAGAAAAAAATCGGAAATATACATATATTCAAATCGCACCATGAGTACTTTAGTGTATTAAGGTGATGCACCACATCGTATAAAACTCTGAATCAGGCCGCTAGCAATAACACGCCTGTTTTGATTAATTCAAGAACAAGCTTTTTTTTTTGTAAAGCTGGTCACAAGAGTTTAAATGTTTTATGATCATTTTCTAAAGAATTTAATTTATACTTTATACAATAAAACCATAACTTTATTTTGAACTAGCAGTTTTATAGGCCTAATAAAAATTTTTTGGGCTAATAAAAAAAATACTCGATTATTTCAGAGGAATTATATGTTCTAAACACAGTTTTTAATTAAAGCATCTGAAATATTTCTAAGCTATACTCATTGAATATATATATTCTATTGAATTTAAGTGTCATTTTCAAGAAAAATTCATACAATTAAGTCTACTTGCTGTCTGTCTGTAACTCACTTTTATTTCTACAACTCGGATTTGCTTTGAATTTGTCTCATTTTCAATATTGGAACTGATGGTGTGAAAAATTCAGACGATCAATAATTAACTCTGCTTACTGTCTGTCTGTAACTCGATTTCATTTCTACAACTCGGATTTGCTTTGAATGTCTTATTTTCAATATTGGAACTGATGGTGTGAAAAATTCAGACGATCAATAATTAAGTCTATATTGTCTGTCTGTAACTCGATTTCATTTCTACAACTCGGATTCGCTTTCAATTTGTCACATTTTCAATATTGGAACTGATGATGTGTAAAATTCAAACGATCAAATAAGTCTACTTACTATATGTCTGTAGCTCAAATTCATTTCTACAACGGATTTGCTTTGAATTTAAGTGACATTTTCAATGTTGGAACTGACGGTGTGAAAAATTCAGACGATCAGTAATTAAGTCTACTTACTGTCTGTCTGTAACTCGATTTCCTTTCTACAACTCGGATTTGCTTTAAATGTCTTATTTTCAATATTGGAACTGATGGTGTGAAAAATTTAGACAACCAATAATTAAGTCTACTTACTGTCTGTAACTCGATTTCATTTGTACAACTCGGATTGGCTTTGAATTTGAGTGTCGTTTTCAATGTTGGAACTGACGGTGTGAAAAATTCAGACGATCAGTAATTAAGTCTACTTACTGTCTGTCTGTAACTCGATTTCCTTTCTACAACTCGGATTTGCTTTAAATGTCTTATTTTCAATATTGGAACTGATGGTGTGAAAAATTTAGACAACCAATAATTAAGTCTACTTACTGTCTGTAACTCGATTTCATTTGTACAACTCGGATTGGCTTTGAATTTGTCTCAATTTCAATATTGGAACTGATGGTGGTAAAATTCAGACAATCAATAATTAAGTCTACTTACTGTCTGTCTGTAGCTCAATTTCATTTCTACAATGGATTTGCTCTGAATTTAAGTGTCATTTACAAGATTGGAACTGATTGTGTGAAAAATTCAGACAATCAAAAAAGTCTGACAGGGAATAAACTGTCAGGGGATCAACTTCGGGTCATCCACTAAAATAATCATGGTGCAAAATATATACATGGTCCAAAAGGGTTAAAGCCTTTACAAGCAATGTTTCATATTTGAATGGTTGTCTTTCACCAGGGCGATATGAAAGTATCTACCATTCTAGTAAATTATTGATCGAAAATTTGCTTATAATTATGCTTAGCTAGGTACATATTTGTTTTAAATTAGTATCTAGTTAAATTTTACAATATTTCTCTGAAATTGGCATTCATTTTTAGGCGAGCCTAATCTAAGGGTTAGTTGTTTCACAGATTTTGAACAATTTGTCAAATTTCAAACTTAATTTTGAAGTTCTGTAAGTATTCCAATTCTGTGAAGCAACTGGCCCATAATTACATAATAACAGAACATGAATAAAAGTTTAACAGAACTTAAGAACTAACACAGAAACTTGATGAATTCTTGAAATTCTATAAAACAACTGGCCCTAAGCATCAAAGAGCCATTGATTTTTTGGAATTATCATCTACATGCATCTTTCTAAAGCAACAATCTTTCTATGAATTTTGTCTAGCTAGCTTCTTCTAATCAATTCACATTGCGATGTATGAATGTAAGTGGAGCAATAAGTGTGCGCTAAGATAAGAGTTGTGGGGCGATCTATCCTCTCTGCCTACCCATGCAGAAAAGGACATGTTGGGTACTTAGTTCTTTTTAAAAGTGTATGTATTTTCCATATATGTATGTACGTGCGTTCCAATACCTGCAGACTTGCCAAATTTTTATTTTTATGAAGTTTTTTCAAGGTAGTCATGGTGTTTATTTTTTATTGTGTGAGGTGTTAAGGGGAGTTGTGAAGAGGGTGGGATATGATCGGGGAGGGGGCATAGTGGACAGAAAAAAAATTCACGTATTCAAATTATTTATCTATCATTTCAGTTTCTTTTAAACTAATTACATTATTTATTTTTCTAGGTGTCAGGTTCTCTATCAACGAAGAATGTGACATCATCAAGCTGTAATTTGGTTCAGCAGATGTATCGCTGGACCAAAACCTGCTGAATAACCACAGATGCTTCGCTGGCGTACCACCTACCGTCTGGCTTGTTGGGAAGTGAAATTATATTTATTATACTTTATATTTTCTATTGTATTTTGTTGATCACCATTAACGAGGGGGGGCCCCCTGACTGAATTTATTCATAAACTAATATGCAGTTTTAAAATGTTTGCTGTTTTAGCTTTAAGCCCGTTTTAGTTTAACCCGTTTATCTTTAAGCACTTTTAGATTTAAGTCTGTTTTAATCTTAAGTGCGTTTTAATATTAAGCGTGTTTTAATATTAATCTTAAGTGTGTTTTATTCCTAGGTGCGTTTTATCTTAGGTGCGTTTTATCTTAGGTGCGTTTTAATCTTAGGTGCGTTTTAATCTTAAGTGCGTTTAATCTTAGGAATGTTTTAACCTTAGGTGCGGTTTAATCTTAAGTGCATTTTAAACTTAGGTGCGTTTTAATCTTATGTGCGTTTAATCTTAGGTATGTTTTAATCTTAGGTGCGTTTTAATCTTAAGTGAGTTTTAATCTTAGGTGCCTTTTAATCTTAGAGTTTTAATCTTCGGTGCGTTTTAATCTTAGGTGCGTTTAATTTTAGGTGCGTTTTAATCTTAGGCGCGTTTTAATCTTAGGCGCGTTTTAATCTTAAGTGCGTTGAATCTTAGGTGCCTTTTAATCTTAAGTGCGTTTAATCTTAGGTGCGTTTTAATCTTAAGTGCGTTTAATCTTAGATGCCTTTTAATCTTAAGTGCGTTTAATCTTAGGTGCGTTTTAATCTTAAGTGCGTTTAATCTTAGGTGCGTTTTAATCTTAGGCGTGTTTTACTCTTAGGCGCGTTTTAATCTTAAGTGCGTTTAATCTTAGGTGCCTTTTAATCTTAAGTGCGTTTAATCTTAGGTGCGTTTTAATCTTATGTGCGTTTAATCATAGGTGCGTTTTAATCTTAAGTGAGTTTTAATCTTAGGTGAGTTTTAATCTTAGGTGAGTTTTAATCTTAGGTGCGTTTTAATCTTAGGTGTGTTTTAATCTTAGGTGCGTTTTAATTTTAAGTTTGTCTTAACTCGTAACTCCGTCTTGGCTCGTAAGTCTGTTTAGCTTTAAGCACGTTTAGCTCTAAGCCGTCTTGTTTAAGCCATCTAGTGGAGAGTTGCGGAAGAGGAACACAGATTAGTTTTTTTATTTTATTAACTATTCTTTGCATTTAGTGTATTTTTTACTATGCTTTGAATTTTATGTATTTTATTTACTGTACTTTGAAATTTATGTATTTTATTTACTATACTTTAAATTTTATGTAATTTATTTGTATTCTTTGAATTTTATATATTTTTTGTGTTTGTTCCCAATATCATTTCTTTATAATAACATCTCTTTTAGTTTGTTTTCAGGTTGAATGGTTTTCTAATGCCTTCTCTTCTAGTTCTCCTGCACTTAAAGGGAAATGGCCAACTTGCACTTCCGAGAAACATATGTCGACTCTTCTGAGATTGGTAAGAAATTTCATTTAAATAAAGATTTTTTTTGCAGTTTGTCAAATTATGAATAAAAAATTGGTGAAGAAGTATTACTCATTTTTTTAAATTGAGCGAATGAGGTTTTAGTTTTGGGGACCAAATAAATACCTGTTTGCAAATACCTGTTTCAACTCGATAAAGAAAGTTTGAAAAAAGAATTGTTATTGAGATGATGATGTTTCTTTGATCAAATAGTATATTAGGAAATATTATAGAAATTTTGGACTCATGTATTCCTTTGGCTCCTCACACCCCATTTTTATTCGTTTTAACCCGTTAGGCCTCGAACATAATCTGTCCAGTTGGTCAGAAAATTTGCAATTTTGCGCCAGCGCCCTTGAGGTGTTTTCTCACAAAAGTGGCACTCTATAAATTGTCCAATTATAATTTTTATTATTATTGCATTAAAATCAAAATAAATTTGTAAATGTATCTGAAAATAACAACTGTTTTTGAAAGTTCAACAAATTTTATTAATAGAAATATCAATGCAAATGCAATCTTTAAAAAACTTTAAATAAAGGCTCACCGTACGCTTTTACTTACTAAAATTACTGGTAATGAAAAATAAAATAAAAAACACATATATTTTATTACACAAATGTATTATAAATGTTATCATCACCTCACTTTTTTTGTCTTTCCATGTAATAATTATTTTTTTTAAATTGACAAAATTTTTTTTTTTTTCCAATTTCGGTTGGAAACTTTGGTTTTATTTTGGTATAGTATAAAGGTGTACATTTTAATTATTTTGTGGTTAACTTTTAGTTTTGAATACATAGCATTGTGTTTTCTCTTTCCAATACAGTTAGGATCATATTTCTAACTATGAAAGTAAGGGAGACACAAGGATTTATGATTATGAAACCTGTATGAGTTGTTCTGAAAAGCGAACAAATTAGCCTGAAGGTTTAATAATCTGTTGCTTTATCATTATAATAACGAGTGTTTTGGTGATTTTCAGGTTGAACTGATCTGCATCCTGCACCAGGACTTTGGGGGACTTGGTTGCCGGCACTCCGGGGGACTCGATGGGATCGCCAATGCCTCTGTGGATTTGGTATGTTATTTCATTTTGATCACTTCATTTTTCAATTCCTTGTTTTTATAGACAGTTTTTCAACGGAGATCGGTATATCTATCGGAAAGTTGATAAGTCAGACATCTCTGAAAAATCAAAATTCAAATAAAGTATGCAGTTAAATGTAAACTTCTGTCTGACACAATACTCAGGTTGCTCATAAATACCACTAAATCAATTATAATGCAAAAAAACTAATAAAATAAACAAAAAATTGATGATCATTTTTTTTATAAGAAAAACTTTCTTTTTAACTTTTGAAGGTTATTCCCATCAATGTACTACATCATTGAAGAAGATAACAATAATAATCTATATTAAATTGTAAACAATTATGGCGGTTTTATAATCGGATGAAATGGCTGAATCGGTAGAGCTCCGTCCCGGTAAGACGAGTCTGGGTTCGAGTCCCAGTTGCGACCATAATGTTTTATTATTTTTCTGCGTCTTGTTCATTTTCATATCTTAATTTAGATTATTATTTTTATCTTCTTCTTCAATGATATATTAATTACATTGATGGGAATAACCTTCAAAAGTACAAAAAAAGTTTTTCTTATAAAAAAATGATTATTCATTTAGACTTTTATAAAAAGTCAATAGGTGTTTTACATAAATAAAATCTTATATATTTATCCCAGACACTATCTAGGTGACAAATACTTTCTTTGAACACTTATTTCCAATAAAAAAGGGAGCTGCCGATGATATGGAAAAATACAAACATAAGTCGAAGATAATATTGTTATTCTGAAATTTGAAATATGACTGACAATTATGGCGGTTTTATAATCGGACGCAATGGCTGAATCGGTAGAGCGCTATCCCGGTAACACGTGAGATCTGGGTTCGAGTCCCAGTTGCGACATTATGTTTTATTATTTTTATGTCTTGTTCATTTTCATATTTTAATTTAGATTATTATTGTTATCTTCTTCTTCAATGATAAAAAAATGATGTTTTATGGGTTACTGGTAGGAAATTGTAAAATATCATACTTATGTACCAGACCGTTATGTAAATAATATTTGATTTATGGTGAGCATTCGAATATTGCTTTCCTCATTATTTCATTATTTGGAGATCCACTGGACAGTCGATGTATAAGATACTAGTGAGGACCCGGCATGCGTTACAATGCCACTCAAAGAAAGAAATTGTTTGAATTTTCATTCTGTTCATTGAAGTGCTTTTGGATGCACAATATTTTTTGTTTTTTTGACGAGTGAGCAGGCACATACAGTTGTCCTTGTGAGAAGTAAGGATCAAATTCACCCCCTGCTATTCACTATCTCTCCCTCGAACCCCTCCTTCGTTTTTCTCCCCCTCCCGGTTTCCCCTCTTCTTCCCTCCTTCGCACCCTGCCGCTATATTATAATACACACATTTTTCAAACAATCGCGTGCCACCTATAGTAAATTTTTTATACAACTTTCATAATGCCAGAGCTCACAATTATATATAGAAATCACCAAAGTTTCATCTTAATAAATGTCTTGATGCAATAAGTTTTGTTAACCCCTTGGGCTAATTTGTTCGCTTTTTGGAACAACTCCTATCGATCTTATAGAAATAATTTTTTCCTTTACTAGCATGATTAGGAATATGATCAAAACGTTGTTAGAAAAAGAAAACATTATGCTTTATATTCAAATTTAAAAATTAACAACAAAATAAATCAAATGTACACCTTTATGAAACCAAATGACTGCCATTTGAAAATAATTTATGAAACTTTGAGAATTTTGTATTAATTATTTTTACATGAAACGACAAAGTGATAATACATTTTCCTAATAAAATATGAGTGTTTTTATTTTTTCATTATCAGTAATTTTAATTAAAGTGACTCATTTTTAAAACTTATTCTTAATAAACATTAACTTTATGGCTCGCCATAATTTATTTTTAAAAACATATAATTTTGTATAAAAATATACCTGTACATTTATAATATATGTATTTTTAAAACTTTTTACAATCAATCAAATATTAAATTTTTTAATGCAAACATAATTTTTTTTTTTAAATGGTTCACCTTATGTTTTTCTTATTAAAATTACTGATTCTAATGAAAATTTAAAAATCATGTTTTATCAGGGAAATGAATCACAAACGTTATATTCAACTCACTTTTATGTTGTTTCATGTAAAGATAATTGAAAAAAAAAACATTCCCAAAGTTCATAGTTTGTTTCCAAATTGCGGTTGGAAACTTTGGTTTCATACAGGTGTACATTTTAATTATTTTTGGAGCTTTTAAATTTGAATATGAAGCATGGTGTTTTCTCTTTCTATCACTGTTTAGATTATATTTCTAACAATGATGAGTAAGGGAGACAACGATTTATATATGAGTTGTTCCGAAAACTGAACAAATTAGCCTGAGGGGTTAACCTCGCCTTTCATTTTCATAATTTTATTTTTGTTGATTTTACGTTATAATAACATCTATTTTTGTCTTTCAGGTTGAGCTTCGCATTGCATCTCTAAGGCCCGCACCAGCTCCAGCTCCAGGAATTCAAGGGACTCGCCAACGCGTCTGCGGACTTGGTAAGTGATAATTTCCTTTTTGAAATTCCTATTGTTTTCTTGTAATATTTTTTCAACAGGTTCTCATTGAAAACCTTACTGTGGTAGGTGGGGTGGGAAGATTGTTTTATTTTTTTCAAGGTAGTTAGGGTTTTTATTTTTAGTTTTTATTAGTCAGGTGTGAATACCGCACGAGATTCCAACTACTCGCAAACACTTAATACTTACATTTGTATGAGGTGTATGCATTCGTTTATGTGAGGTGTCTTTAATTACTACAGTACTACAAGGGTAATAGATCGTCGAGTTGTTTAATCAGACATCTCTGAAAAATCGAAATTTGAGTTGAGTGTGCAGTTGTATGACGTAAAAGTGTCCCCTCTTTCTAATACAATACTAATAAAATAGATTACTCATAAACACCACCAAATCGATTAAAAACTTGTAGTGATTTTAACAAAATGTTGATGTGTTCTGAGTCACTAGAGAGTATTTCAAAATATCCATACTAATGTACCCGACCGTTATGCCTCCTGATGTTATTTTATTGCATATTTAATATGCAAAACACAGACAAGTACATATAATATATGATTTATGGTAAACATTCCAGTATTCTTGTCCTCATTATCTCAAAACTCACCATCAACATATAAACACTGGAGCGACAGAGCAATTTAAAACTTTTTTCATGCATTGCTAAATGAAATTTTTCCGCCCACATAAAAAAAATCATTCCTCCGAATTTAAATATGTAGACATACAAACTGCCTATCTTTTGTCTATTATCACATATTCTAAGGATTTATTAAAAAAATATTATATAATCGTTAACTTTAAACTTTTTTAACCTTTTAGCCGCTTAACAAATATACCTAAGCTGTTGCCTCCACGCGGCACACTTTTTGTTTATGCATTTTTTGCCGAATGTTATTTTTAGAAAGACCATTTTACGTAAACAAACTCATTATCTGGATTATTAACAATTCTAAAATCTTCCTCAAACATCGAAGTATCAATAAACATTCACTTGAGACAAACTGAAATTAAGATAACGCCATAATCGTGTTAATATAAACATACAAAGTGATTTCAAGCGAAACAAAGAATCTCTTACATGGCCGCCTCTAGCGACGTACGATGTAATATATAGGTACCTACTGACTACTTACTTTTGTAGAGAATATGAGTCCTTAGTAGGGCCACTGCGCCGACGCGACGCTCTGGTTTTAGTTAATATTTCTTTTTTACTGACTTCATTTAGTATTTTTGTTTATTCTGTGTAATTATTTTTGATTTGACGTTTATTCTGTGTAATTATTTTATATTGTTTTCTAAATATAAAGGTATACTCACGACAATAGCAAAAAATGCATACAAGAAATATACTTTAATTTTTAAAAAGTTTTACATAGTAGTTTTTTTTTCATGATATATACAAAAAAATGGGTTGTTTCATATATTTCAATTTCGGATAGGCCACGTTTTGATATTTTGAGGGTTGTTAAAAAAAGTTTTTTAAATTCATAAGTAAACGCACAAAAAAAGATATTTTTAAAATCGAATAAATCACTTTTTAAATAATACAACAATTAAATAATTATGTACACAGCGAAATAAAATAGATTTCAAAGTGGATATCGACGCACAAGTTTTATCACGAATTCATATGGGGTTCGCTTCAGAGTGTCAGAGACACTAGCTCATTTGCGCGCGTGTTTTAAAACTGTGACCGACGGCAATCGCCGGGCTCTTGGTTTTATTAATTTTATAAGATAAACAATGAAGTAGTTGATAAAGATTCTCAGAGATGTCGCAACACAAATGAATATTCTTATTTTTAAAATAAATTTCGATCGACTACGGCATACATGTACTTGGAAAACGAAGTCGAAACTTGAAAATGACCCAATTCAGCCGCCGCATAGTGCGAACGATTTGAATACATGACTAAAGTCAGCCGCCGCGGGGAAAGAGTTAAAGAATCTGGAGAATATTTGCCTTAGAATGTTTATTTATATTTTGGCAACAAAGCAATCCGTGGTATTGGAAATAGTGCCATATTGTGGCAAAAAGCGTTCGAGTGGATAAACAGAACTTGAATATTAACTTTGAAGTGTGATTAATTGTTCTAATTCTGTGAAAAACAACCCGTCCTTATAATCTTACATTTTCACAAATTGCAATATGTAAAACAAAATATAAATCTAGTGACCCTTTAGTAAGTACTACTTACATTGTTTGGTAATTTTTAGAACCGCTGGATATGCTAATAGATTATAGATGCTATTGTAATATTTTTTTGAAATAACACTTGGATTGTATCGTCGGTGGGCGCTATGGGAAATACTTAATTTAAATTACAATTACGTAAAAATAAAAATTTGCTTCTTGTCATTTAGGCTGACCGCCATATTGATTATTTTTAAAATTTGTGCTTGGGAGCACTAAACCCGTAAATAGAGTTGTCGTACAAAAACGGTGCAGGCAGATGCAAGTCCATTGCTGCGGTACATTGTTGACAATGTTTTAGTGGAAGAAATTGATGGTTTAATAACAAACAAAACAATTACGCAGACATGTTACCAATATCATCACAGAAATATTCCGATCTAATTAAATTGTGTATAAACATCATCATTCTATCACGTTATCACAATGAGTATAAACAATTCAAAAGCAATAGTTTTAAAGATATGATTTTGGAATCCGACTTAGAAAACCCAGAACATGACAATTAACAGTCGATCAAAGTGTTGATAGCGACTTTCGTTCATTTTTTTTTTGTGAACTCTATATTACTCTAATAGCTGCAATTTTCGATTTGCTTGATGTTACAATTGTAGACCTGCCGAGTGTAAGCTGTTAATATTATAATTTATTTATTTATTTTTTAAAAGAATTTTATACATAGTGTACATATCGTGTTATTTCGCCCGGGATATTATTATAATACGGGACTGATTGTTTCTTTTTGGTATGAATATTCATAGATTGATGTATTATATTTAGATCAGGTACAAAAGGGAAAAAATGGTCAAATTTTTATACCTCCAATGACCTGTTTAACGCCGATCATCAGTGAAGTAGTGTTTGCGGTCTACGGGCGCAGTGTATCGCATTCTAATAGTTGAACATGTTTTTACAATATTTTAGTAAGCAATAGCGCCTCTAATTGAATAGCTCTTTGAATCTTTATTCCTTGTTCACCTATATTAAACACAACTCGCGAAAGTTCATGAAAAACATCAAAATTAATACTGTTTTTAGATTTTCACGGCCAAAAGCATTTTCGTTGTTTGTTTTTGGGGTGTTATGCCGTGTTGTGCTACCTCCTTCTTTAGCCGACGTTTCGGACAGTGTTGCAGTGTCCATCATCAGGGCAGATCCGGCAGATTCGTCGATCCGGATCTGCCCTGATGATGGACACTGCAACGCTGTCCGAAACGTCGGCTAAAGAAGGAGGTAGCACAACACGGCATAACACCCCAAAAACAAACAACGAAAAAAAAAAAAAAAAATTAATACTGTTTGAAATTACATATATTATGATATAAGTCAGTTTTTATTTTCGAGGTAGTCAGGATTTTTATTTTTTTATTGTGAGAATACTGCACGAGACTCCCAACTGCTCCCAAAGGGAGTTAAGGGAGGTTGGGATGAGGAGTAGGTCAGTCAATGACTGAATTAGTTTGTATAAGATGTAATCCCTACATGCTACAACTGTAATACATACTTTGAATGAGGTGTATACCAGGCGCGGTCGGTTCATAGATACTGTGGATGCTCCCTTGTGTTAAAAAAGCTTTTTTTCTTTTTTTTCTAAGCGTAAACAGCAATACTACAGTTTACTAACACAACAAACATTGGTCACAATGCTCGAGCGAGTCGAAATACATATATATCTCGATAAGTATGTATGGTCTAAACACACATCGCCTGACACACACACACACATGTTTACCCAGGCACTCGCTGCTTCAACACATACAAGACGTCAGACGTAACGCACTGTCTGACAATGTTAGTCGCTTCAATCAAGTCCGAATCCAAAAAGCTCAGGAACCTCAAACCTCGCAAAAGGAAAGCTAATCCTGCGCATGCCCACTCAACTCAATTCAATAAATATCCAAAGGTGGGATATGCGAATATCCCGACAGCATCCACTAAACAAAAAACGTCTTTACCGCATATGAGCATAATGCACAGAATAGCTTATCACGCATCGAGTGGATTGTTTTAAGTAGGTTCATGGGTGATACATTTTTCACAGTTTATTTTAAATAACTGATACGGAAGTATTGAATAACCATCGATTACATATTTAATTCATGAATTTAAATATAAAAATGAATTCAGTAAATAACATGGAAACTTTGCCGGTTTGTTTTAACCTGTAAACTATAATAAATTAATTTTAATATAGAATAACATGATTTTAATATAAGATAATATGAAAAAATTAATAAATGAACTGACCGGTCAGTGTTCGAGTTGGCAAAGCGTTTGGGTCCAGCGCCGCGTGTTCAATTACTCAGCTTGCTAAGTTCTCCATCGCGACACAAGCCACATTACGCTTTCTGTGGTGGAGCAGGAGATTTTAAAAATATTTTCAGGTTATTCGCAACTCGGCAATGTTTGTATTTCTTTTAAAAAAATTGTATGAAAAATTGGATCATTAAAAAAATTTTGTGTCCCGGCTATTTCCAAAATAAAACATATTCTGGATACTCGACTCCCATTTTGAACATAACATTAAGAAATAAATCGTTTTTAAGACATTTTCTAAACTCAGTTTATTCCCAAATTTCTTGTATTTGTGAATGTGGATCTGAAATTACGGATGTAGCGGATTTAGGTAGCATTAAGGATTTTATATAGCTAATTAGACTATTCTTGTCAGTAATAGCAACTTGTTCATGGGCTGGTCCATAGATTTGTATATTTATTTATAGTATGTATATCATCACATATTATTTGTCCAGCATCCCTTCTTTAACCCGTTTAATCACAGGAGACCATATTTGTCCCAGCTCACATAGGTCTCACAGAAATCGTTGTTTCTCCCTTACTATCATAGTCAAAAATGTGATCTAAACGGTATTGGAAAGAGAATACAACAAACTATATCTTCAAATCTAAAAGAAAACCAAAAAAAAAAACAAAATTTACCCCTTTCTGAAACCAAAGTTTCCGATAGCAATTTGAAAAAAAATTATGGAACTTTGCGAATTTTTTTATATGAAACGAAAAAAAGTGAGGTGACAGTAAGGTTTATAATTCATTTATCTAATGAAATAAGTATGTGTTTTATTTTTTTTCATTATTAGTAATTTTAGTTAGGAAAAAAAGTTAAGTGAGCCATTTTGAACACTTTTTAAAGTTTTCGCAAAAAAAAATTTATTTAAAAAAATACATAAGTAGTAATTTTTAATATAGAAAATTTGAAAGCCTATTTCATCACCTTTCGAAAACAGTTTTTAGTTTTCGAATACGTTAACAAATGTTCCATTTATTTGGATTTTATTGCAAAGCGGGAATATTTTTAGCCTCTGACAAAATACGCCAATTTTTTTAAGGGTTAAAAAGTCACCGACTGCCACTGGTGTATACATGACTAGTTACTGTGGTACTTTAACTGAACTACATATTGACAGAACTTGAATATTCATTTTGAAATGTGATGTATTGTTTAAATTCTGTGAAACAACCAAAATCTTATGATTCAATTATTAAATACAGCGATATTAAAAACTAATTAGAAATATGGTGACATTTTAGTAAGCATTACTTACATTATTTGGTAATTTTATAGAATGGCTGGACATGCTAATACGAATATAGTTGCTATTATAATATTTTTTGAAAAAACTCTTGGATTCAGTTATCAGTCTGAGCCATGGAAAATAAATACTTCACTTAAATTATAATTACATAAAAATGAAAATTTGCTTCTTATCATTTAAGTTGATCGCCATATTGATTATATATTGAAGTTTACGCAATTATTTGTCAATATTCTTTGACATTTTGGCACATTGGTATACCTGATACTATAAAGTCGGTTCTCCAGTGACAATATTATCGCAAACCTCAAACTAAATGTTTCTGCAAACATCAAACATTGGGAAAGGGTCACACGTTATTGTTTTCTGATGGAAAACAAAAAACTTTGTGGCTCCGACCCAATGTTTTTGTTTTGTTCTGATGTTTTGAAAACATTTGGTCGCTTGACCTGACTTCATGCATCTAAGAATTATCATTATTACTATATTAGGTAGGTTGGCAGGTTTGGTGGAATTTAAATAATTTAATATACATAATTTTTTATTTTATTTATTTTCAATCAGAATTGGTTCGATGTAGGCATCTTTCAGCCGTATATCAAAACATATAACAATGAAAACATTGTGTTAATGTGTCGCAGTCCTCAATAAGCGCTTTTATAATTACCACCGTTACGGCACGGCAACAGCGCAAAAAGGAAACAAATGTATGTTCCTTATCCACTCGGGCGCTTTTTGCCACATTATGGCACTATTTCCAAAACCTCGGATTGCTTTGATGCCAAAATGTGGAAAATTTTCAAAAAATTTTTTTTTAATAAAATGACTATATAATATATTTATTGTACATTCAAAATATAATAAAATAAATATTCTCTAGATTTTCAGTATCACTGACAGTATAACAGAAATAATTTCTGTTTAAAATCAAAAACAAAATGTATTATTCATCTTTAATTAATCTTAATATAAGGCCAAAATTTATGAGAAACTCTGAAATGAGAAGCTCTGAAACCTATTGGATCGATACTAATCGCAGTAATACAAACTTTTTCAAACCAACGTCAACAATGGGATGAATATTAATTCCTTTATTTTGAAACTTCCGCTAACCAAATCTGAAGTCTTAGCTTTGCTTATCCACTCGAGCGCTTTTTTCCACATTATAGCACTATTTCCAAAACTGCGGATTGCTTTGTTGCCAAAATGTGGCAAATTATTAAAAAAAAATTTTTTATTAAAGCGACTATTTTATACATTGTACATTCAAAATATAACAAAATAAATATTCTCTAGATTCTTTAAAATGTTTTAAGGTTAAAGATTTAATTATATATTTTTTTATAAATCCTACAAATATCTGATAATAAACAAAAGATAGGGGAATTTATTGGCTACATAGAACTATAAATCAGTTTGTATGTCTCCGTATTCAAATTTGGAGGTATGATTTTTTTTTAATGTGGGCGGAAAAATTTCCTTTAGCAATTCGAAAAAAAATATTTTAATTGCACTGTCGGTCCTGTGGTTAATGGTTAACACAATAATGCTGCAGCTCTTTCTTTCATTCTAAATAATTGTGAGACAAACAATAGTAAGTATGTCTGTCCTCCAAAGGAAAGAATTTATAATTTTCTTATCTCTCCCTCACTCTTACTAAGAAAACAAATTTTTCATCTTTACCATAAGAAAGATTTGGTTTTAGTCATTTTATTATTATTTTTTGTATTATTTTTTGTATTATTTTTTGATATTTTTTTTTAAAATTAGCCATAAATTCTTTATTTAATTTTTTTTAAATATTTATTTCATCAGTTGAGTTTTAGCATATGTATTTTTTTGGCATGATATTATTATTCTTTCATCTTTTGTTTTCCTCAAACTAAGCGCTTCCGCTCACCGGGCAACTGAAAAAAAAAACAGTTTGCAACTCTTTGTTAAAATGAGAATATTCGCTACCCCTCGAGAGTGCCGCCCGCGCGTGTTGTTCACCCTGCATGCCGCCTTATGGCGTTCTTCCTAAATGTAGATTAACCCAGATAGCCATGAAAATTTTTTTTTTTTGTTTCTTCATAAAAAAATCATACCATACGTACAAGTATAAGTACCATAAAAATATTAATTTGATATTGTGGGAAGGGAGGGGGGGGGGGGGGGGGGGTGTTTAGGATAATATGTAGAAGATTCCAATTTATTTTAATGTATTTTTCTAAATTCTTTTTCAATTGCTTCTCAGTCACAAAAAACTAACTTTTTTTAAAGCAGATGATGACGAATGCAATCTAATGAGCAAAATTTGCATTTTTCCACCTTTGCCAATTCTGACTTCAGTGATATAGATTAAAGTGATGAATGATTAATAACTCAGGTCCGGGGCATACGTCATTCCTATGTCTACCTACGTTAAATTGTTGTGAAAACAAGCTTATGTGCCTAAGCGGTTAAAGATCCATTTTTTCTCAAAGAAAATTGTACAAAGTTTAGGAAATACCAGGCGTGGTCGGTCCATACATGCGTTGGAAGCGCCGCATCACTTTGATTCCTTGTCAAAATGCTTAGGACCTTTTTTTGATAATATAATGCGATAGCCGTAAATAGCAACACTGCAAGTTGTCTAAAGAGAACACATTCAGAGAAACAACGTGACGCATGATGCGAGTCAAATTACATACACATTCACAATGCTAGTAAAACGTACAACGCGTAAACACACACTTACCAGCAACAGCGTCCTCAGAGACTCGCTGCGTTCAAAACACACATAACGAAGCGACACGTAATCCAGTTGTTTGGATGCGATATTTCGCCCAGTATCCAAATTACTACAAATATTTCAGAGTTTGCGCATGCGGGTTCACTTCTGCTCGCATATTTTTTTGAAAGATAGACTCGTGTTTGACGGGAGCATCCAGTAAACAAAAAACGACTTTAATATGTATGGGAATAAGGCAAAGAATAGCATGTATTTTTACTTTAATATGAATAGGGTTGATTGTTTTTTATACCTGTTTTTTTAAATTAATTTTTGACAGTTTTGTTTGAATAACATGGAAACATTTTTGTTTAATCCTTTGATTACATATATAATTCATAATTTGAAATTTTGGTTTTGTAATAATTGATGTTTCGGAGTGCTAAGGATTTTTAGAGCTAATTAGACTATTTTTTAAGGAATTACATATTGTTCATGGTGCTAATCTATAGATTTGTAGGTATTTTCAATAGTAGTATTTAAGTATACCTATATACTTATCGATAGTTCAGCATCCCTTCTACAAAAAGTCACCGACCGCCACTGCTACGCATAACTTATTTAAACCCAAACTAGAACCTAACAACCTATTTTGTGCGTGTTTTCTCCCTCAACTTAAATAGTTGTTTCCAGTAGTAATTAAGTTAAAATCATGTGGTTTTTTTTTTAAAATTGCATGCATTTCTGCAACCTCACTAATTGTTACTTTCAATTTATAAGTAAAATAGTAATTAAAGTTGTAGATAGGAAGACTTAAAATAATACTTGATTATATATTAATATAACTATATATATTTCTGACAACCCTACCGTAGGCAAATTAACCCTTAAAACACGAAAAACTTGTATGTACTATATTGCCTGGTGACTTTTGCACCCTCAAAACCTACCAAATTGAATTAAATACAATTTTAAATTATTCCCAAGATATCAATAAGAAACCTGACAGAATATTATAAGCTCACCTTATATAGTTTTTTGAGAAATCACTATCTGCTTTGAAATTCCAACGTTCACTAAAATGGTGCCAAAGTGATGTTATCTGAAATTAGGAACTGTTTAAAGTATTCATCATTACCAGAGAAGAACCCTTCGTCATACGATACATGAAATTTTGATGTATTCTTTAAAATAAGTACTCTACAGTTTTATGAAAATAAAATGGACTAGGCAAAGATACCCATGGGAAGGCAATGTAACCCCATTTGACATAACACGTAACTGCGTACTCAACTCAGATTTTGAATTAAATGGATGATCGGTTTGTGAAAATTTAGAGATTCGCAAAGAATACAAGGTTGATGAGTAAGATTAGAAAGAGACGCTTGGATGATTTGGGCACATTAGATCAAATGAACACATAGAATAAGCGGTGTAAGGAGAATATATGACGCGAAAGTGAATGGCAGAAGAAATCGGGGATGCCTGAGGAAGACAGATTAAGTGAATGAAATATTTGACTGGGCTATTTCAAGAGTCAGAATTACAGATGGGGTATGAGACGATGTATGAAGTGAATGAAGCAAGGAGTGTGTGTCAAGAATGAGTTGTTTGGCGAACCGTCTTGTCTACCCTATCCCTTAGTATAGATAGTTAGCGATTTTTAAAATAATAATTATTTATTATCAAAGGCATGTTACTTTATTTATTTAAATGTTTATATAATTTTTTTTTCCTTCTAAGAGGATTTAATGTATGATTTTGTCGAAACGTTGCCTATCTATGTAGCTAATCCCATTTGAAGCAACAATTCAATTCTTAATGATGGGTCTCCAAAAAAAATTCCTTACCAATTTAATATACTTTATTTGTGCATCGCCGTGTGCCGGGTTGGTTAGAACCAGAGTCAACTTAGAGCGTTGCAATGGACGCCTTTATATTCAATACATAGCTAGTAAATCGTCAAAACAACAATTTGAAAAAAACAATTGTCCGCAAAATAAAATTACATATTTAATTGAACGCTTTACATTAAATCTGAAAGAAGTTTTGATTATTTTAATATTTTTAAATAAACATTTTTCAAAATTTTTTATATCTGACTACAATCAAACACAAATTTAGTAAATATTTTGCTTATTACTATGTAAATTCAAGTCTTTCAGATGGACGCGGCAATGTCGATCTGATGAAAAGATTCGGATATGATAGCGGGATGTATGTTTATATATAAATATACTTTATATAAATATATAAAGATACATCTTCTTAAATCTGGCCGGAATAGGCTAAAAACTGTAATGTAATGGCCAGAAACAAAAAAAAAATTGGAAGAAAAGTGTTTCAATATATCGGTAGTGATGTGGAAAAAGGTGCCTAACTAGATTATTAGCAATAGTTTTATTTGAATCTAGTTACTAGTGGTGAGGGCAATTTTTTTTTTTTGCCTTCAAGATTTAACACTGCATTTTGCTTTTCAGAATGCGTCGTGGAGTAGCGCTGTGGGCCTGAAGAACCGGATGACTGGTGAGCTAACCATCTACAGAACTCCGTGGTATGATCTTTCTATTTTGAACTTTATTTATTTACTTTTAAGTTTCTGGCGGGCAATTTCCCTAAAGCCAGTGAGTGGTCCGGACCAGTGACCAAACATTGAATTTTCAGGTTTATTTTTAAGTTAGTTTTAAGTTTCTGGCGGGCAAGTTCCCTAAAGCCAGTGAGTGGTCCGGACCAGTGACCAAAACATTGAATTTTCAGGTTTATTTTTATGTTAGTTTTAAGTTTCTGGCGGGCAAGTTCCCTAAAGCCAGTAGTGGTCCGGACCAGTGACCAAAACATTGAATTTTCAGGTTTATTTTTAAGTTAGTTTTAAGTTTCTGGCGGGAAAGTTCCCTAAAGCCAGTGAGTGGTCCGGACCAGTGACCAAAACATTGAATTTTCAGGTTTATTTTTAAGTTAGTTTTAAGATTCTGGCGGGCAAGTTCCCTAATGCCAGTGAGTGGTCCGGACCAGTGACCAAGACTTTGAATTTTCAGGTTTATTTTTAAGTTAGTTTTATGTTAGTTTTAAGTTTCTGGCGGGCAAGTTCCCTAAAGCCAGTAGTGGTCCGGACCAGTGACCAAAACATTGAATTTTCAGGTTTATTTTTAAGTTAGTTTTAAGTTTCTGGCGGGCAAGTTCCCTAAAGCCAGTAGTGGTCCGGACCAGTGACCAAAACATTGAATTTTCAGGTTTATTTTTATGTTAGTTTTAAGTTTCTGGCGGGCAAGTTCCCTAAAGCCAGTAGTGGTCCGGACCAGTGACCAAAACATTGAATTTTCAGGTTTATTTTTAAGTTAGTTTTAAGTTTCTGGCGGGAAAGTTCCCTAAAGCCAGTGAGTGGTCCGGACCAGTGACCAAAACATTGAATTTTCAGGTTTATTTTTAAGTTAGTTTTAAGATTCTGGCGGGCAAGTTCCCTAATGCCAGTGAGTGGTCCGGACCAGTGACCAAGACTTTGAATTTTCAGGTTTATTTTTAAGTTAGTTTTATGTTAGTTTTAAGTTTCTGGCGGGCAAGTTCCCTAAAGCCAGTAGTGGTCCGGACCAGTGACCAAAACATTGAATTTTCAGGTTTATTTTTAAGTTAGTTTTAAGTTTCTGGCGGGCAAGTTCCCTAATGCCAGTGAGTGGTCCGGACCAGTGACCAAAACATTGAATTTTCAGGTTTATTTTTAAGTTAGTTTTAAGTTTCTGGCGGGCAAGTTCCCTAATGCCAGTGAGTGGTCCGGACCAGTGACCAAAACATTGAATTTTCAGGTTTATTTTTAAGTTAGTTTTATGTTAGTTTTAAGTTTCTGGCGGGCAAGTTCCCTAAAGCCAGTAGTGGTCCGGACCAGTGACCAAAACATTGAATTTTCAGGTTTATTTTTAAGTTAGTTTTAAGTTTCTGGCGGGCAAGTTCCCTAAAGCCAGTAGTGGTCCGGACCAGTGACCAAAACATTGAATTTTCAGGTTTATTTTTAAGTTAGTTTTAAGTTTCTGGCGGACAAGTTCCCTAATGCCAGTGAGTGGTCCGGACCAGTGACCAAGACTTTGAATTTTCAGGTTTATTTTTAAGTTAGTTTTATGTTAGTTTTAAGTTTCTGGCGGGCAAGTTCCCTAAAGCCAGTAGTGGTCCGGACCAGTGACCAAAACATTGAATTTTCAGGTTTATTTTTAAGTTAGTTTTAAGTTTCTGGCGGGCAAGTTCCCTAAAGCCAGTAGTGGTCCGGACCAGTGACCAAAACATTGAATTTTCAGGTTTATTTTTATGTTAGTTTTAAGTTTCTGGCGGGCAAGTTCCCTAAAGCCAGTAGTGGTCCGGACCAGTGACCAAAACATTGAATTTTCAGGTTTATTTTTAAGTTAGTTTTAAGTTTCTGGCGGGAAAGTTCCCTAAAGCCAGTGAGTGGTCCGGACCAGTGACCAAAACATTGAATTTTCAGGTTTATTTTTAAGTTAGTTTTAAGATTCTGGCGGGCAAGTTCCCTAATGCCAGTGAGTGGTCCGGACCAGTGACCAAGACTTTGAATTTTCAGGTTTATTTTTAAGTTAGTTTTATGTTAGTTTTAAGTTTCTGGCGGGCAAGTTCCCTAAAGCCAGTAGTGGTCCGGACCAGTGACCAAAACATTGAATTTTCAGGTTTATTTTTAAGTTAGTTTTAAGTTTCTGGCGGGCAAGTTCCCTAATGCCAGTGAGTGGTCCGGACCAGTGACCAAAACATTGAATTTTCAGGTTTATTTTTAAGTTAGTTTTAAGTTTCTGGCGGGCAAGTTCCCTAATGCCAGTGAGTGGTCCGGACCAGTGACCAAAACATTGAATTTTCAGGTTTATTTTTAAGTTAGTTTTATGTTAGTTTTAAGTTTCTGGCGGGCAAGTTCCCTAAAGCCAGTAGTGGTCCGGACCAGTGACCAAAACATTGAATTTTCAGGCTTATTTTTAAGTTAGTTTTAAGTTTCTGGCGGGCAAGTTCCCTAATGCCAGTGAGTGGTCCGGACCAGTGACCAAAACATTGAATTTTCAGGTTTATTTTTAAGTTAGTTTTATGTTAGTTTTAAGTTTCTGGCGGGCAAGTTCCCTAAAGCCAGTAGTGGTCCGGACCAGTGACCAAAACATTGAATTTTCAGGTTTATTTTTAAGTTAGTTTTAAGTTTCTGGCGGGCAAGTTCCCTAATGCCAGTGAGTGGTCCGGACCAGTGACCAAAACATTGAATTTTCAGGTTTATTTTTAAGTTAGTTTTATGTTAGTTTTAAGTTTCTGGCGGGCAAGTTCCCTAAAGCCAGTAGTGGTCCGGACCAGTGACCAAAACATTGAATTTTCAGGTTTATTTTTAAGTTAGTTTTAAGTTTCTGGCGGACAAGTTCCCTAATGCCAGTGAGTGGTCCGGACCAGTGACCAAGACTTTGAATTTTCAGGTTTATTTTTAAGTTAGTTTTAAGTTTCTGGCGGGCAAGTTCCCTAATGCCAGTGAGTGGTCCGGACCAGTGACCAAGACTTTGAATTTTCAGGTTTATTTTTAAGTTAGTTTTATGTTAGTTTTAAGTTTCTGGCGGGCAAGTTCCCTAAAGCCAGTAGTGGTCCGGACCAGTGACCAAAACATTGAATTTTCAGGTTTATTTTTAAGTTAGTTTTAAGTTTCTGGCGGGCAAGTTCCCTAATGCCAGTGAGTGGTCCGGACCAGTGACCAAAACATTGAATTTTCAGGTTTATTTTTAAGTTAGTTTTAAGTTTCTGGCGGGCAAGTTCCCTAATGCCAGTGAGTGGTCCGGACCAGTGACCAAAACATTGAATTTTCAGGTTTATTTTTAAGTTAGTTTTATGTTAATTTTAAGTTTCTGGCGGGCAAGTTCCCTAAAGCCAGTAGTGGTCCGGACCAGTGACCAAAACATTGAATTTTCAGGCTTATTTTTAAGTTAGTTTTAAGTTTCTGGCGGGCAAGTTCCCTAATGCCAGTGAGTGGTCCGGACCAGTGACCAAAACATTGAATTTTCAGGTTTATTTTTAAGTTAGTTTTATGTTAGTTTTAAGTTTCTGGCGGGCAAGTTCCCTAAAGCCAGTAGTGGTCCGGACCAGTGACCAAAACATTGAATTTTCAGGTTTATTTTTAAGTTAGTTTTAAGTTTCTGGCGGGCAAGTTCCCTAATGCCAGTGAGTGGTCCGGACCAGTGACCAAAACATTGAATTTTCAGGTTTATTTTTAAGTTAGTTTTATGTTAGTTTTAAGTTTCTGGCGGGCAAGTTCCCTAAAGCCAGTAGTGGTCCGGACCAGTGACCAAAACATTGAATTTTCAGGTTTATTTTTAAGTTAGTTTTAAGTTTCTGGCGGGCAAGTTCCCTAAAGCCAGTAGTGGTCCGGACCAGTGACCAAAACATTGAATTTTCAGGTTTATTTTTAAGTTAGTTTTAAGTTTCTGGCGGGCAAGTTCCCTAATGCCAGTGAGTGGTCCGGACCAGTGACCAAAACATTGAATTTTCAGGTTTATTTTTAAGTTAGTTTTATGTTAGTTTTAAGTTTCTGGCGGGCAAGTTCCCTAAAGCCAGTAGTGGTCCGGACCAGTGACCAAAACATTGAATTGTCAGGTTTATTTTTAAGTTAGTTTTAAGTTTCTGGCGGGCAAGTTCCCTAATGCCAGTGAGTGGTCCGGACCAGTGACCAAAACATTGAATTTTCAGGTTTATTTTTAAGTTAGTTTTATGTTAGTTTTAAGTTTCTGGCGGGCAAGTTCCCTAAAGCCAGTAGTGGTCCGGACCAGTGACCAAAACATTGAATTTTCAGGTTTATTTTTAAGTTAGTTTTAAGTTTCTGGCGGGCAAGTTCCCTAATGCCAGTGAGTGGTCCGGACCAGTGACCAAAACATTGAATTTTCAGGTTTATTTTTAAGTTAGTTTTATGTTAGTTTTAAGTTTCTGGCGGGCAAGTTCCCTAAAGCCAGTAGTGGTCCGGACCAGTGACCAAAACATTGAATTTTCAGGTTTATTTTTAAGTTAGTTTTAAGTTTCTGGCGGGCAAGTTCCCTAATGCCAGTGAGTGGTCCGGACCAGTGACCAAAACATTGAATTTTCAGGTTTATTTTTAAGTTAGTTTTAAGTTTCTGGCGGGCAAGTTCCCTAAAGCCAGTAGTGGTCCGGACCAGTGACCAAAACATTGAATTTTCAGGTTTATTTTTAAGTTAGTTTTAAGTTTCTGGCGGGCAAGTTCCCTAAAGCCAGTAGTGGTCCGGACCAGTGACCAAAACATTGAATTTTCAGGTTTATTTTTAAGTTAGTTTTAAGTTTCCGGCGGGCAACCACTTAAAGTGGTTCGGTTTAATTTTTAGTTCAGACGAGTTCTTAGTAAGATCTACACTACTGTTTTAAACTACTAACATGCATGGGGGTGACTAACTTACTAACAACTTACTAACAACTAACTAAAAACAATATTGTACATCTTGCTGAACTTATCTTTGAACTTTTTTTCGATTTTTGTATCATTAATTCAGAGAGTATAGGGCTACTGGCGATTCTCTCTTTAATAAAAAAACGAGTGTCCTAGCTACCACAGTAGTCACTGGTCACTTGGAAAAGCTAGGGCACCTCTGAACACTAGGAGTGATGTTCTTTGGCTGTAAGTCACCCGATGTTCCTTTGTTGAAATTTTTTTATGAATAAAAAATTGTAATTCTGCTTTTGGATTGTATTTATTTGATTAATTTACGGGCCTTATTTATGGCATTTTCCATCACTCTTCCGTCAATAGGTTCTCGCATTCTTAAGGGATATTCTCTTTGAGGGCTTCAAAAGTCTGAGGCTTATTGACATAGATTCGTGACTTCAAGAAACTCCACAAAAAGAAGTCTGGAATGGTTAATTCGGGCAATCTTGTCGGCTAGGGCAACTCACCAAACGAGAGAATTGGTGATTTGCATTGGCTGGCGTCAATCTTGTCGGCTAGGGCAACTCACCAAACGAGAGAATTGATGATTTGCATTGGCTGGCGTCAATCAAAAAAACAATTTTTCCGCATTCTGGAGGTGTATAGCGATTAATTTTTTACTGATGTATATTTTGAATTTGTTTACTTCACAAATGTCAAAGCAAAACTAACATTTGCCGCCATTTGCAAAAATTATGGCATTTTCCGATAGGGTGATGACTTTTGCGCCAACTACTAATTTTACTTTTGTAAGTATCCGTACATTTTTCTTCTTTGTTATGTATTATATGTATTTACTGATTGGTTAATTAATTATGAATGTGTTTAATAAATAAATTAAATCATGCGTGCAGGGACATTGGAGTGTCTAGAATCATTTAAAAAAAAAAGTTTAGCTTTTTACACAAAAAATTAGTCCTGACATATGCGGATAAGGAGGTTAAACAACAACTCCTCACACAGCCGTTGGGAAAGTGGTGCGTCCCATTCAATGCCCTGTATTGTTTCCGCAATCAGTTCCAATTTTGAAAATTATCCTCAAATCCTCTGACATTACTATCAATAATATATTTCCCTTGAACACTATAAAATATGTTATTTTTTAAGGTAATCTCCGGTGCCGAGGGGATCAATGACGCTAGTTCCTCGGAGCATCTTCCATTGAAATACCAGTAGAACAAGGATAGCATTCCCACCCGACGCCTATGCTCTAAAGATTGGAATTCATTTGTTAAGGCGGGAGAATCTATCAAACGGACCGCCCATTTCTGCACAGAGTCAAGGGTGTTTTTAAGGTACTTTGGGGCTCCAGACCAGAGGTGGCTGCCAAATTCAATCATGGGGTGCACTTGCGATTAGTATAGGGTTAGCAATTGTGTATTATTAAAGTATCTGCGGGCCCTGTACCGTATGCCCAGTTTCTGAGAGGCTAACTTAACCCTGGCCTCGATGGAGCCCCCATATGTGAGCTGGTCATTTAGAGTTACACCGAGCATATCAATGGAGGACCTGTTCGGAAGAATGCTACCGTTGAAGGCGACTAGATTGTCATTTCATTTTATCATTTTACACCTATTAATTATTCTGAAACCGAGCATGCTCATTTATGAGCAAATGTGTACAAATAATGATGAGCTTGTGTGTCAGTAACGTAAAGGGTGGGAACTGATCACTAATAATTTTATTTTTGTTTTACATTAGCTCCACACGGGAGGCCCTGAGGAAAATAATTTCCCTGAGGGCCTATGTCCTCTTTGGGGATGCTGTGTGGATGGTATTTTTAAGGAAAGGAAGGAGAGGAAGTTCTGAAGTTTTAAGGAAAGAAAGAAGGGAAGGAAAAAAGTAAGAAGGGTGGGCAGGAATCTGGGGGTCAGTGTGTCCAGGAATGAAGAACATATGAATCCATTCCTCTAACTATGGTGCAAGGCGACGGGTCAAGAAGGTCCGGTTGGAGACAGACAGACCCAGACAAACTTCACCCCATGAACCCGGGCACCCCTGCTATGTCACCAAACGTAGTGAACCACTGGGGTTGACCTATGGCAGGGATGTGGGTTATCCATTAAATGGTTCCCAGGGCAGCGGTACCCATACCCGCCTCCCAAATTGGGCTCTGGCTTAATGAAATTAATTACTATACTATTCATCCGATTGCGATTAAACTTTGGTTTGTGTGCACCCCTGCAAAGGTTTCTTTGTATAATGGTGAGCTCTGGCATTATGAAATTTGTACAATAAATTTCCAATAGGTGGAACGGGAGTTGTTTGAAAAGTGTGTATTTCATATAGGTTAGAAACAATTTATTTAAGTGGCATTGCAGCGCTCGCCGGACACTCGCTATACATAATAAAAATATTTTTATTTTAATGTTCGTTTGCTGTTTGCTGATCTGACCTACTGAAAATTGTAAATATAATTGTTATTTAGTCAGTTGGTAGGCCCGACCTTTATATAATAAACCCTTGCATCTTCTCTATTTCGTTTTATTAGCCAAACCTACACCAAGTATTAATTGTAATTTATGTTGTTACTGTTTAATATTTTTATTACCTGCCCTGCAGTGCACAAAAAAGAGTTTAAGTAGCCTAGCATTTTTAAAGTATTTGTATATTTCATATTTTTATTTGATAAAACCTAATCAGTTTACATAGCAGTGGGGCTCCATTTTTTAATTTGCCCCAGGGCCCTTGGTTACCTGGCTACGCCACTGCCTACTATGTTTTATATTAAGGATATTTTTTTGTTTTACTTTCACCTATTGTACTTATAAACTGTATGTAAGAGTATAGAAATGAATAAATGAAAAATGAAACAAAACCATATTTCATAGAAATACCGACTAAAACTACCGACCACAAGCCACAAGCAGTTCAGATGAAATCTTTAGAAGAATCTGTGTTTGGACATTGGGCAACTTAATGCCAAAAACATACTAGCATACCTCTTCAAACTGCTCGAGATACTAGAACCAAAGGGCATAATCTCTTACTTATCTCTTTCATTAAAACAACTTTAAGCCTAATAAATTTTAGATGTTTTGCAACAAACCTATACAACACACTTCCACTGGTCATTAGACAGAAAACAACTTATTTTAATAACTCAGGTACGGGACATACATCATTCCTATGTCTACCTACGTTAAATTATCGTGAAAACAAGCTTATGTGTCCAAGCGGTTAAATATAAATCAGACATCAAGTCTTGGATCATCAGCCAAGATAGATCTAACATAAAAGATTATATCAACACCAACTTATAAGTATGCATTTTTAAAGGTATGATGATGCTTGTCTTTTAATTTAAATGTAACATTTTTGTTGTTATTTGTATTACTGGTATAAACTGCTTATGTTAACTGGCCCTACTCTCAACACAGGTGTTCCCAGTGAGACAGACATAGCATCACTATTTGTGACAAATTTGATAAAGATGAATAATAAAAAAAGTACAAAAATTCCCATTTCTACTCTGTTATTTATAAATATAATACCAACTTGATTTGATAAACTCCGTGGCAGAGCCGTTAGCTCCTTGGCTCAGGACCAGAGATCACGGGTTCAAATCCCGGAGTGGACAACAGCAATGTTACTAATAACACAGAAATTAAATAATAACACCTATCGTATTTATACTTTCCAATGTCATATAGACTCACAGAACACCACTTGGAATGGAAACATTAGTAAAAATGGTTTTGGCTGTGTTTTGTGCACAGATCTGAATAAGCAGATACCTCCCAACCTTCCACTTAGCCATCTCCCCCCCCCACTTCATCCAGCCTCAGAACATTTCACAATAATAATTTTTATTAGCTCCACACTGGAGGCACTGAGAAAATTAATTTCCCTAAAGCTCTATATCATCTGTGGGGATGCGGTGTAGAGGGTATTTTTAAGGAAAGAAAGGAGAGGATGATCTGGGAAGTTAAAATAAATGAGGGGTGGGTAGGAATCTGGTGGTCAGTGTGTTCCACTGCGGTGATAGAACGACAGAGCCCTGCTGGAGAGGTCTAGGTTAAGTCTCCCTCATCCAGTCTCTCGCGATCCAACTCGCCACGGAGTAGGTGGGCAAAAGCATTCGCTGCCAAAACTTAAACAAATCTCATGTCACGAACCCGGGCACCCCTGCTAAAATCACCAAATTTAGCGAACTACTTGGGGTGACCTTTGACAGGGATGTTGTTTATCCATTTAATGGTTCCCGGTGCTCACAACTGCCACCCATATTGCAAAATAAGTGATGCAATAACCTACGGGTTCCGGGAAGATGTGACTCTAATACGGTAATAACGAAAGAAGAGAAAGCCTGGTGGGTAGGACGCTTGGCTAGCATTCCGACGGATCGAGCAGCAATCTAAAAGTATAGGTTTGGTATATAGAGCGGACCATTTGGCTGCCCCCTAAAAGTAGCGCCTGGTATCCTGTCCCTGAGACACCTCCTAGATTAGCCACTGACATTGTCGTGATGCTACTATAAAAGCCTGCTGAGTAAGAAGCTTGGCTAGCATTCCGACGGATCGAGCAGCAATCTAAAAGTATAGGTTTGGTAAATAGAGCGGACTATTTGGCCGCCCGCCGTATTCTGTCCCTGAGACACCTCCTAGATGAGCCATTGACATTGTCGTCATGCCACTATAAGAGCCTGGTGAGCAGGACGCTTGGCTATTTATATAAGGTGATAATTAGGTTGAATGCAGTTGCAGTTGCAGTCAGGTAATTCACATTCAATAACAATCCAACGCATAAAAAATAATGTAAGATAGTTATTGAAAATACATCTAATACTATTCATATCATAAACAAAGTAATTTACTAGCTTTGTAAAACATTTAAGTATAAATCGTTATTAATAAATAGAAGATTGATTGATACGTTGATTATTTTTGCTTGTTTTTTATTTTAAATAATAGGTATATATTATTATTTTGAAAATCAAACGGCTTTTATTATCTCCTCTCTTGTACCAGGAGGTAGATTGTACGCATGTGTTGTCACCAAGTGGCAGATGTTACAGAAAGTGCTGAGATTTAGCCCATCTTCCCATGGGTCGGTAAGGAATCCACATAAACAGAGTGCTGTAACACCCTTCGCAGAAAAGTATAGTTGGCTAAGGTAAGGCAACGGTTTGTTTGCAGCGCGGTCCACTGGCACTGTGGGACTGCAATGCGCTTAATGGTACAGAAGGAGGTAAGTTAAGACTATTTAGAGTTAGAGTTTGACGAACACGGTCTTGTCCCCTGTTAATGGTTGGTGCCTGCACCAGTACATCATTAACCTCTTCCAAGGCTTCTATGAAGAAAGGTGGCTGATCTTCATTGTTTAGCCTACAAATATTATGTAAAGCTGCAGTAGCTACAATGATTCCTTGTATCTTGCCTACTCGCATTTAATTTTTGAAGAAAGAACTGGAAACCATCTTAAAACTCCAAATTCTTTCAACAACATTTCGGGTCCTGATCTAACTTTTGTTGTATAAATGTTGATCTCGAGAAACGGGTTTCCTTATGGATGTTAATAAGTATGGCTTTATTCCATAAGCACGGTCTCTAACAATCACTTTATCTCCAAACTCACTTGATTCCAACCTTCCTTTTATGCTGCTGCTATTGACAATATGGCTATCGTTAGTATCTCCAAACCACCTCGCTACTTACTATATTTAATATATCTTCATGAGAAGAACTGGACGTACTAGAACGTGCCATAATTATATTATAATATTTGACAGTTCCAATATGTAATTTATTGGTAGAATTGAAATCAAGTAGGGAACTGGCAGGAACTAATGCAGACATTTTTTCATTTGCGCGTCCATCAATTTCACGTTAACCGGCCGAACTCGGCTGACCAGATTTCCATGAAATTTTCGTTGAAATTTCTGTGGTCAGATGGTGAAACAACCCAATTTTTGGTGAAATGCGTTAATTGACAATTTGATAGCTTCATTATGTGATTTTTTCCGAAACAACTGGCCCTTAGAACCGATATTTAACGGGAATCTTTGAACAGTCATAAATACAAAATGATCCCTGAATGGCTATTTGATGACTTTTCACAATTGAATTTCTGAGAAACAACAGGGCCTAAATGATTAATTATTTTACATCAAGAACTCGTTACTCTTAAAATATTAAATTTATCTGAAAAAAAAATTGATTTTTCTGGCTTAAACCGAAATTACATATCGCTCAGATGGTTTGAAAAAACAATTTTTCCAACAATCGTGGATCGATCAAATACTAAATGTATTTTTTGCTTTTAATCTCTGTGGGTGCGCTTATCTACTGATTTTCAGAACTGAATATATTTCCAAGTATTTAACTGCTTATCCTTATCTGTGGAGATAAAGATATTCAAAAATAGCTCTTTGTAAGTCAGTCTTATCTTCAGAAACTTGCCAGTTGTCGGTCTTCAGGCTTCTAATCTAATTGTTTTGTGTAATAAAAAGCGGTCGGTGAATTAACAAATTAATATTTTGACCTCCTTGTCAGAGTGGTAGAGATCTTTGGCTGGCGTCACACCCGGCGAGTGCAATTATATTATTTCAGACCAATCCCATCCGTACTTGCATCTGTGATTTCCCCTAGGCAAACTGTTATATTTTACTGTTATCAGAACCATGTGTCTTTTAATATCTTTGAATTCCTTTAATTGAAATATCAATTTAAAATATACAACTGTGTGTGAACTTGTGTGACTTTGTTTGGGGTGAGTTTTTTTATTTACCAGAGTTTCCCAACTTTATCTGGTTGACCGCCAACTTTTTTATTATATTTATTTATTTACTCTTTTATACGCCCGTCTCTGCTTTTACATTGGGTTGATAATATTTTATTATATAACATTTTCGATCTGCAGTTGTCCTAGAGAACGATGAGAAGTTACCGACAATTATCCTACCGATCCTAATCGATCGACCATGCTGGCACCCCTGAAGGGATAAATAGATAAAACGTGCCCTCCTCCCAACGCTCTCTCAGCCCTCTGGAGAGGTACGCCAATCTGCCGTCCTAGTCTGAAGATGGCGAGTTCGAACCCGGCGTGCGCAAATAACTTTTATTTAATTAATTTGTGTTGTTTCACAATTAATTAATTAATAATAATAATATATACTATATTTGCGGCACGTTCCAGAGTGGAAGATAGTCTCAGTATCGCCCTGGTGTAAGACCACCATTCAAAATTGAAATATTGCTTGAAATGGCTTTAGCCGTGTTTAGAGACTAGATATGAATAGCCAGGTACTTCATCACCTTCCTCTTCTCCATCTTCTTCCCTTTCCCACTTAACTTCAGCCTCACAACATACCCCAATTGGAGATGCCATAGTCTCACTGGCTCCAGGCGGGAGCAGTTGGTACTCTTGTGAGGTTATTTGCATAGCACAAAGGGTAACAATTATTATAAGCAATAATTATTAGCCTGAAACACTCATCAATATTGAAAAACTCTCCCGAGAAAAGATACATGCGCCGACGGGACTCGAACCCGCACCCCTCTGTTTACCGGTTAGGAGCTCTACCATTAAGCTCCAGCGGGTTACCTCCTACCTGCCAAATCATTCAACATATACCTAGTGTTTCATTCAATAATTATCGCTTATTATATTTTTTCACCTGCAAACAACCAACTTTATTTTTATATGAGAAAGAGTTTTTCGGGAGAGTTTTTCAATATTGATGATTGCATAAAAAAATCTTGTCTTAAACATTAGTTTATCAATTAAAAAAAAAAAAACAATATTTGACAAGTTAAAGTATTTTCACCAAAAAATGTATACATAATATGTCTCGACGCCACGCAGTGAGAGCGCTAGCACTTACATGCCTTTCTCATATAAAAATAAAGTTGGTTGTTTGCAGGTGAAAAAATATAATAAGCGATAATTGTTGAATGAAACACTAGGTATATATTGAATCATTTGGCGAATAGGAGGTAACCCGCCTTAGCTTAATGGTAGAGCTCCTGTCCGGCAAACAGAGGGGTGCGGGTTCGAGTCCTGTCGGTGCATGTATCTTTTCTCGGGAGAGTTTTTCAATATTGATGAGTGTTTCAGGCTAATAATTATTGCTTATAATAAGTGTTACTCTTGTGAGGTATTCACTATAAAAATAAAATAAAAATAGCGAGTAGATGAAAGTTAAGTTTGGTAATTATTGGTATAGTATTTGTTAGGTGCATAGCGCACTTGGATTCCTTAGTAGCGTCGGTAGAAACACTTCACTTTGTTTTCTTTAACCGCTTGAACACATAAGCTTGTTTTCACGATAATTTAACGTAGGTAGACATAGGAATGACTTATGTCCCGTACCTGAATTATTAATCACACTGACCTGTTGGATTGCCAGTTCATAAGATCGTACTTATATAGAATTCCTCTGTTATTCTGTGGCTTTGCTTGGCATGGTGTGATATCATTTGGTACTATTGTTTCAGTTGATACACATCCTGCACCTTTCCAACCATGGAAGTCGACCAGGGATTAGTGTTGGAGCATTCCGAGGAACAATTGACTGAAGTTCTTCTGAAATACTCAGCAAAGCTTCCCCTTAACATCCTGGACACAGACTCTCATCCCAGCAACCTCATCCTGGCGCAGCTTTCAGACGCTGTGTACACAGAGAAGAAGCCACAGGAAACGGACGCGGATTACGGGAAGAGGCTGGTTCTACCCAAGGACTGGTGTCTCCTGGCCACTGGTTCCAACCCGGAATGGATTAATGGATACTTTGGTGCAGCGTACGTGCACACCACGTGGCAGCAGGTGGTGGTGGCGCACCGAGGAACTGTACTATCCAACGCGGGAGCGCTGATCACCGATGTTTTCGGAATCTGCTGGAACAAATACACGGACTGCACTAACACCGCCATCACTTTCGCAGAACGAATAAGGCAAGCATTACATTTTGTAAACACTAAACACGGGAGAAGTTACAATCTCGCAATAACAGGCCACTCCCTCGGGGGGTGGCTGGCACAAATAACATCCTTCACTGTCAAGTGGTTGAATGTGTCGTGCGGCTTGTTAGTGAAGAACACCAGCAGTGGTGTTCATGCAAAGACTGTAGTGTTTGATAGCCCTGGTGCAAGAGCCATGCTAGAAAAAGTACGGGACGATCATTACGATAGATTAGGGACCAATTTTTTGGACAGGTTGGACATTACGGTTTACGTATCGGCGCCAAACCATGTTAACACTTGTGGTAAGCATATCGGGACAGTCAATCGTATTTTAATTGATGTTTCCAGTTTTGACTGGACTGTCAAGTTGGACACTTTCATCTATACTGCGAAGACTCACGCAATCAGTAATTTCGTAAATGCTTTAAGAAATAATTTGCATATAATCGAAGTACTGGATTGGCCTAAAAACCGCAAAGAACTAGGTTTGCTTTTTGGGAAAAACGCATTAAACCTTGCTAATAAATATCATGAAAATTTTGACAAAGAGACTTATGATTTAAATTTGTTGGAACTAACTACGGAACGGTACAATACGGAAAAGGGTATCATTCCTAAATGCTATTTGAAAGCTTTTTCTGACGACGAATTACAAATTCTTAATAAGTTAACCAGTATTCAAAAGCAAGCAAATGTTAGCGTGATCAATAAATTAGTAATAAACAATAACCTTGATATTAAAAAAGATGGAGACGTATTTCCTGATTTTGAAATTGATCATAATAATTTAACAATAAGCTGCGAATCTAAAGAATCATTAGACAAACTTACACAATCTAAAGCAACTGATGCGGTGGCTAGGGCAAGAGTTCACGGAGGCAGTGGAGGAGCAGTTTGCGACGCTCCCTCGAGCTGCTGACTTGTTTTACCGTGCTGAGGGACAGAGCTTTCTCGATTCATCACCAAAGTCTTCTTTGAATTTCACTGACTCAATAGATCTCCGGGAATTCTTGCTTTCGGACACCGCGCGGGTCCTTTCGATAGTTAATAAAGACGGTGAGTTAGAAATGATACGCCTTCAGAACATATTCTCACAATTAAGAGAGAATGTTTTCTTCTCTGCCCTGACCAAAAAATATACTCATGAGAGTCATTTCACTTTCCTGGATTGGCCACGGCTTCAGAAACTTTTAAATAGTGGCCGTTCACCCATTGACCAAAATAACCTGTTGATAGTTGACGGCAGTTCGTGTACAAGTTTGAGTTCAGAACATCTGATATTTTTAAACATTTACAAGCAAAACTCTCCTTCTGTCCTTAAGAAACTTGTTTTTATATCTTCACACCCAATAGAAATATTTAAATCTTTTGAAAATGTCAAAACATTTAATGTTCATCAAAAAATTAATCTCTCCGACTTATCCGACGAGTCGCAAAAAGTTTTGCTTCGGAGAAACTTGATTTCAACAGGCAAAACAGCGTACAGTTTTGTAGAATTTTTAGGGGAAGACTGCTTGATTCCGGACATCAATCATTTTCTTTGTTCAGATTACTTTGAGAAAGTCATGACCAATGATGATTACATTATAACTATAAAAGATACGCGTCCGCGGCTCAGTGATCAACAAATGCCAATATTTGAAACCAATATTAAAACTGGCAAGATATGTATCCTAAATATTGTTAATTCACCCAACAATCTTGTGGTGATGAGCCGCGAGGATGTGGAGACTTTAGCCGGTTGGGAGGAGCTTGCGGGGACAGAGATCATTCTCGCCGAGGGAGACGCAGAAGAGATGTTCAGAGAAACGTGCAACGAGAACCAACAAAACTCTGTTTATCGACTTGAAGTGTCTAATGGAGATATTTATTGCAAACAAATTTTTAACAAAGACTTTTATGTATCTAGAAATTTTTTTCATCGAGCTCAAATTGACGTTCGAAAATTTGCGCAAACCAAACATCCTGATGACCTGTTTGTCGTTCCCAGCATCGAAGATAAAACAATCCTCTTGGGATTGATCGGCGATTGTGAGGAAAGTGAAGCGTTCAATGGAAACGTAAAGGTTGTGGGCTCAACAGAACGAGAGGTAGAATTAATTAAGAAATATTTACAAAAAAACCTTCATTTCATTAAGATCTGTCAGAACGAGATCGGGTGTGAATGGAGGTATTCCCATGGATCTCTGAACAACCTTCTACCTTGTGTATCCACAGAATCATACCCGATAGACGAAAAAACCTTGAGCGAAACTGAACAAAAGATGGTGATCATAACAGACGAACCGGGGATGGGGAAGACGACATCACTGGCGAATTTGTCAAGGCTCATTGAAACACCTTGGGTAATATATATAGAGCTAAAAAACTTCCATTCGCAAATAGACAGATTATCAGATGGACCACTAACTCCTGAAAACGTGGCAAGTTTTGTTCTGAATGAGAGTTGCACCAGTCGACCAGCTGACAGCAGTCTAGAACATAAGATTTTTCTCTATTTGCTACAAAGTAAGACAGCCACTAAGCGAGTCGTTTTAATGTTCGACGGGTTGGACGAGGTAGATGATTATATTAAAAAGAAGGAAAGTGCCAAAGAGAAACTTGTTAAGCTCTTTAATTATTTAGTAAATAAACCAAGTGTTCAACTATTCGTGACAACACGAACATATTTAAAAGAATCGTTGGAAGAGAAACTTAGCCAATTCTCTACACCGTTTGTACCTATTAGTGAAGAAAGGCAACTAAACTTCTTATTGATCTTTTGGCGTTCCTGCCTCTTCCTCGAACTGGGAGATTACGGAGAGGTAGAGAAGGGGCGACTCGAGAAGTATGCGGAAGAGGTGCTCCGACAAGCCAAGCAAGTGCTCGGCCCAGACATGGCCCAATTCATGGGAGTTCCTCTGCAGCTGAGAATGCTGGCTGAAATCTTCAGGCCGCAAAGTCACCTGTTGATCCAGTCGACGGAAGTCTTATTTAAAAATATCAACATAGTGAGCGCACCAAATCTATACAAGAGGTTTATTAGTTTGAAATACGATATATATATACACGATAAAACAATTAAAGGAAAGGCATTGAGCGACGATGAGATTAATGATTACCTTAAACCATTAACTAGGGTACACGGAGAACTTGGTTTTAAACTATTCTTTACTGATTTTTATCAAAAGAATTGTACAACCATTGAGGACCGGGAGCTAGTTAAATTAAATAGGCTCGGGTTAGGACAACGTAAAGGAAACGGAGAATTCCAATTTGTGCACAGAACATACGCCGAGTATTGCTGTGCCCAAATAATGGTCATGTGGATAGATCAACAAGAGAGCGATTTCAAATATCAACTGATTAAAGACATACTTCTGCCTAAAATACTGTTGCAACCTGATTATCAAGTTATCAGATTGTTTCTAAATGTTGAATTAGGAGAAAAGGAGATGTCAGACACAACATTACAATCAAACGCAGAACATATTAGTCGACTGTGGTCTGAAACAAATACCATATTCAGGAATGACGATCATCAGACCGCTTTGCACATTGCTGTCAAAGAAAGGAATGAGCACATTGTCACTCTTCTACTTAGCGGGTTGTACTATAAAAGAACCCGGGAAGCCTTCGTCAGTCTCATCATACAATACAATATCCATAATGATATGGTACTGCATATAATGGATCAGCTGACATCAACTGAAGATGTTGCATTATATGACAGAATTATGGGAATTGTTTTTAAATCCTTTGTAAAATGTCCTTATGAATCGAAAGAAGCGCTCTTATTAGCATATTTATTTAATCGAAATATTTCCGAATCACATGTTTTAAATTATTTATTGAAACCGGGAAATATAAGTGGTGACAACTCAACATCATTTAAAATTATTATTGGAAGCTTTGTAAGCAGATATAATTTAAGTTTTGGAAGATTTAACATTGTAAGCAAATTAAAAAAACTAGAATTACAAATTATTCCGTTTAACGAGTGTTTACTTAGAAATAATGTGAAACTTGCAAAAAAAATATTATTTGAAATATTAATAAATAACATTGAACGTTATCTCGTATTACTGAATGGGTCAAAAGTACATGTGACTTGGCTTCACTTCGCTGTACAGAATGGCCATCTCGGAATAGTTAGACTACTCGCAGAGCAAACCTCGGATCTCTTTACTATTTTGATGACACGACGCGATAATAATAAAAAGACTCCTTTACTCTTAGCAGCGGAGAGCGGTCACCTGGATATTGTCAAGCTTTTAGTGAAGAATGGGGCAAATATGAATACACGCTGTAAACTAGGTAAGACTGCTCTGATGTATGCGGCTTTCTATCAACACACAACAATTGTAAAATATCTCATTGAGAGTCGTGCTGATATTAACGCTGTAGATAATTATGGCAGAACTGCGCTTTATATAGCGGCGGGTAAAGGTAATCTTTCAGCAGTGAGATATCTCATTGAAGGTAAAGCTAAGCTAAGCTGTCAAGATAATGACGGATGGTCTGCATTACATATAGCCGCAAGTAATAGAAATTTACCCATATTAAAAAATACTGTTGAAAGTTTTCAAAATTTTATCTCTAGAGGTAGCACAGGTAATGTAAATCGTTTTATAATTAAATATCTCATTGAAAGTGGTGCTGAGATTAACTCTAAAAATAATAACGGTGAGACAGCACTACATATTGCGAAGGATAACAACAATTTACCAATAATAAAATATCTCATTGAATGTGGTGCTGAGAGCAATGATGAAGATAATGACATTAGTACTGATATCAACTCTACAGATGATAATGACAGTAGTACTGACATGAACTTTACAGATGATGATGACGGCTGGACTGAACTCCATATGGCGGTAAGTAATAACAATTTATCAATGGTGAAATACCTCATTGAAAGTGGTACTGAGATTAACTCTAAAGATGATGACGGCCGCACTGCATTCTTTATGGCGGTAAGGAATAACAATTTATCAGTAGTGAAATATCTCATTGAAAGTGGTGCTGACATTAACTCTACTGATAAATACGACCGCACTGCACTCTTTATGGCGGTAGGGAATAACAATTTAACAGTAGTGAAATATCTCATTGAAATTGGTGCTGAGATTAACTCTAAAGATAATGACGGCTACACTGCACTCCGTACAGCGGTAGTTGAAGCCAAATTATCAATAGTGAAATATCTCATTGAAAGTGGTGCTGACATTAACTCTAAAGATCAATACGACCGCACTGCACTCCATGCAGCGGTAACGATCAACAATTTATCAATGGTGAAATATCTCATTGAAAGTGGCGCTGATATTAACTCTCAAGATGATCGCGGCTGGACTGCATTGCATAGAGTGGCATACGAATGTAGAGGCCATCTCCCAATCCTAGAGTACCTCCTGCAGCAGGGGGCAGACATAAACAGGGTTGACTGGATGCGAGAGACCGCACTAACTGTGGCATTGCGGAATAAGAAGTGGGATGTGGTGCGAGTCCTGCTGGAGAAGGGAGCTGATGTTAATGCGTGTGATGGTAAATCTCTTAGTCAGGCTATACTGTTGGGAGAATGGTCTATAGTGAAATGTTTAATAGATAAAGGAGCATTGCTTCATGAATCTCAAAATCAACGTAATTTATCAGAGTTTAAAGAAAAATTCCCAAATTACCAATTTAAAAAATAAAATAATCTTTATAGGAGGGGTTGTGTCGCCACTAGTATAGATATTGGAGTTTCGAGTGTTAAATAAAACCTTTTTCAATAAGTTGGAAGACGGTATGTGTACCGCCACCCCGGTAACAATTTATTGGATAACCAACACGTCTGCCATAGGTCACTCCAAGTGGTTAGCTACGTTATGTAACTTAGCAGAGGTACAAGGACACAAGGGGGTAAAGTTTGTCCGGGTCTTGGTGGCAGATGAGTTTTTCCATCTACAGCGTGGTACGCCAGATCGGGAGTGACAGGTTGAGGGAGACCTTTTGATCTCTCCAGCAGGACTCCATCGGAACATCGCCGGATAGCTAGATCGAGGGATAGCTAGATCCGCCTCTCCTGGACATACTGACCCCCAGATTCCTACCCACTCCTCATACCTTTTTCCTTCCCAGAACTTCCTCCATTCGATTCCTAAAAAGACCCTTCACACAGCATCCCCAAAAATAACGTAGGCCCTGAGGGGATTTTTTTTTCATCAGGGCCTTCTGTGTGGAGCTAATGTAAAAAATAAATAACAAATCACAGTTAGTAGTAACGCCTAAATTTATCTGCAATTACAAAACTGATATGTTTAAATGAGAATCCGTAAAAACAACCCCATCCACTTATCTCCCCCATTAGTGCATATTATTATAATAATTCCAAGAAAAGAAGAAGAAGATGTTTTGAAAGGGAGATGTGTAAATACAAATGTTAGAAGAAGCATGTTCATATAAAATAAATGTATATTAATAGGCGATTAGCGACTCTCTTGAAACTATTTAATATAACACGACTTATTTAAGCGTATATTATATCCTTGGAACAATTCATTTCCTGTCAAATTGTCTTTATTTTTACATCGCTAGATGGCAGTCATAGTCCCTTCTCGGACTCTAAATATGTTCATTTTTAGTAACAACTCATATAGGCCTCACAGAAATTACTGTATCTCCCTTACTATCACAGTGAAAAACATGAAAGAAAACACCACGCTTTATATTCAAATCTAAAATTTAACCACAAAACAGTTAAATTGTACACATTTTTCAAAGCAAAGTTTCCGACCGCACTTTGAAAAAAGAATTATGAAACTTTGTGCATTCTTTATTAATTTTACATGAAACGACAAGAAAGTGAGGTGATGACAATGTTTGTAATATATTAACTAATTATATATGTCAATCGTACAGTTGATTACTCAGACATTTCCAAATGTTATGTTTTGAGATAACGAGGAAAGCAATATTCAAATGCGCACCATAAATCAAATATTATTTACTCGTGTCTGTGTTTTACATATTACGCTGTAAAATATCGCAAAACCATAACCAATACGTCAGTATGACATTTTGAAATATCCTACTAATGACTCAGAAAATATCGACATTTAGTTTAATTCACTATGACAAGTTTTAGTGCACTATAATTGATTTGGTGGTGTTTACGAGTAATCTGAGTGTTGTACCAGATACAGGGTATACTTTTACATATAGCTGCATACTCTAATTTTGATTTTTTGGAGATGTCTGAGTAATCAAATGGACGAATGATAAGTGTATGTTTTTTTCATTATCAGTAATTTTGGTTTGAAAAAACGTAAGGTGAGCCATAATTATTTTTAAAAACTTATGTGTTTATTTCTAATAATTGAAATTGAAAGCTCATTTCATCACAAGTTTTGGGAGGCGTTCAGAAATAGTCCATTTAATTTTCGGTTTTATTGCAAAGCGAAAATATTTTGACTTTCTGGCAGTACATGAGGGGTTAAAAATAGAAAAAAAAATGAATCTGAGTTAAAAACTGTGAATTTTTTCATACCAACGTGGTGTTCTCTCTGTCTAACAGTGTTTGAATATATCTCACTTTTTTCATTGTTTGTTTTTGGGGTGTTATGCCGTGTTGCGCTACCTCCTTCTTTAGCCGACGTCACACATCGTCGGATCTGCCTAGAAAAGTCCAGGAATTCCAGGATCCTTATTGTAAATGATTCGTGTTGTATTGTCGCCGATAATATGAACATATTCAACGTCATGATAATGTCCAACCTGTCCAAACATTTGAATGGTGCCCGCAAAATAATTTAGCAAAACTTAGCATAATATTTACGAAAAACACATTATTTGATATTCTGTTGTATTGTATATATCATATATTGCTAACATCTGTACTTAACCGTATTTTAGACATAATTAGAACTAAGCAAACACATTATTGAATTTTATGTTTTCAGATTATGTAAGTCTAGATAGTTGTTGTAAAGTGTAAAAAAGCTTTTGGTTTATTACGAACTATTCTACTGTTTCTTACCTTAAAATTGTTCTTTTTATCTGTACATCTTCTGTGGGTATTTTGTCCCATATTTTAAATTATTTTAAACTAATATCATGGTTTGATTTGTTTACTAGATATGAAAAATATCTCCCTTTGTAATAATTATTAAGAAAATCTGTCTAAATTTTTTCTCTTTCCTTATGTTATTAGATAAGTTTTAAACCTTTGTAAGTATTGTTTTATTGAAGACATTGCTTTTTATATTTTTTTAGTACGTAGGTATGCTAAATGAAAAATAAGAGATATCATGAAAATAAATATAAATCGCTGTTTTTGATAATTAATTGAATGAAATCTGTAGACGAAATCAATTATTTACCGTGTCTTAATGTAAATAAACACAAATAATCATTTCGGTTATAAATTAATTGTTTTTATAATATTTCGATTGCTCACTTGATTAGTCAGACATTCTAAATGCTCACCATAAGTAAAATATTATTTACACATGTCTGTGTTTTAGATGTTAAATAGACTATTTGGAAATATCCTACTAATGACTCAGAAAACATCAACATTTAGTTTAATTCATTATGACAAGTTTTAGTGCATTATAATTGATTTGGTGATGTTTATGAGTAATCTGAGTATTGTACCAGATAGAGGGTACACTGTAACCAAAGATATTAGAAACCCTCTCTTATCCATGACTGTAACTAACTCTCTAACTGCATACTCAACTCTAATTTCGATTTTTTGTAGATGTCTGACTAGTCAACTGTATGATCGATTTAAAAACTCTTATAAAGAATGTCGATAACTGATAAAATTGGAAATTCTGTCATTCTTTCTCATTATTTTTGTGAATATATTGTATTGTTATGTATGTGTGTAAAAGACCCACAGAATCTTACTAATATTATAAACGCGAAAGTTTGTATGGATGTATGTATGTTTGTTACTCTTTCACGCAAAAACTACTGAATGGATTTTAATTAAACTTTACAATAATATAGCTCATACATCAGAAGAACATATAGGCTATAATTTATAAAGCTAGCTATTTATTTTCAATTTATTGAAAATAATAATTATTGTTTAATACAAAATGTCAAAATTTGAGAAAGACATTTTGCAAAACAATGATTGTTAAATCAAAATTCTATTTTAGAAAATATTTAAATTACTGAATTTATTTGAAGTACTCGCCTAATACTAACAAACTGTAAATAAAGGTATGAAAATATTAGGATTTATTTTAAGAACAATTAAAAACTTTGAATCTTTACGAATCGTAAAATTGTTGTACATATCCCTAGTACGAAGCCTAATCGAACATAACTCAATAGTCTGGTCGCCCTTCTACAACATTCATATCCATAATATTGAAAGAATTCAAAGAAAATTTCTAAGATTTGTAAATTTTAAACTTAACATCCCTTTAGAGCACATAAATTACTTATCATTAATGAATATTTTAAATATTCCAACTTTAGAAAACAGACGAAAAATAACTGACCTAACCTTTTTATTAAAATTATTAAACTCTAAATTTGATTGCTGTGAACTCTTGCATTTAATAAATCTACATGTACCTACACGAACTACCAGACAAACATTAACATTTTATATACACACATCTCATTCTAACTATAAATTGCATTCCCCAATACAACGATTACATAGTCTTGGTAACCAATATTTAAACAATATTGATGTATTTGACAATAATTTGAATTTGGCAAACTTTAAACGCCGTATGTGCGAACTATTTTTACTTAATTCATAAACTATTGTAAATACCAATTTTATACATTTTTATTAATTCCTATTATTATTGATTTGGAGGATATCGGCAGGCTATCTATTTTTACTTTATTTATATTCTGTATTACCTACATTTTGTCAACTCATATTTTATCTAACCTATATTATGTGTCTTTATATTTTCTGTTACTTACCTTTATTTTATTCACTTCTAACTCTTCACTGTAATTAATCGAAACATGTATTGCTTTATGTATGTAAAAGCCCTATGGGCGTTTAAATATAAATAAATACTTTGAATCGAATCAAGAATTATAGATATTTTAAATGAATAGGTTAAGAGTTTTGGTATCAACATAGATATTGCGCAGACAAAGTCGCGGGCAAGAAGCTTGTAGTTATATAATTGTATGTGCTTGATTATAATCTCAATTGTATTACTTCAGATATATGTTTTGTATATTATTTATTTGATACATCTTACAATTCTGTATCTTATGATTTGTACTGCTCTTTCATTAAAAGTATTTGTTTGTGGATGAAAGAAGAGTGTACATTTGAAAAAGGATAACAGATTAACAATATGCTATATGTTTTTACTTTCATCTACATATATGGATGATTATACCTAATATTTTATACTTAATATAACATCTTATGAATCTCGACTACTATAATACGGGCATTTGCCTAGCTTGGTAGTCAAAAAGCCACGTAAAATAAACCTGTAACAAAGAAAATGAATAAAGAAAATTAAAAAAAAAAAATATTTGGTGCAATTTTGTAAAATGATTACATTATTTCTGGTATTACAATTCAGGATATGTACAGTTAGGATTGTGAAATTAAAAGACATAAATATTTATGTATTTAGTAAAAAAGAAACAAAAAACTTACTATGGAGAATAAAAATAGAGCATTATAGGATTATTAGTGTGATTTTTAAGTGGAAATATGAGAAGCAGTTTTTTTATTAATGATCTCTCTAAAATCTCTATTGATAAATTTCAATAATTGTATTTTATCATTAATGCTTCTGATTTCTTCTAGTAATTTATTTAAGAAACATTTTACTTGTTGTGTATAATGGTGTTGGACAAAAGAAGTGTTTATTTTGAGGAATACAAATGACTATTTAAGTCTAGTACGATTTTCAGTTAGAGTAATTATTTATATTTTTCTTTTATAATTGGTATAATTGAATTTTACACAAGTGACTTAGATGTAGGTGTATTATATATTCATTTAGCTATTTTGTTTCTGCTTTATAATTGCATATATCTACATTATTATTATTTCCTACTTTGGTAATAAAGATAATCTCCTATGTACAATGTATACTTATGATTTCATGTATCACTTTTATGTAAAAAGCCTTTTTAGGTGTTTAAATAAATAAATAACACGAGGAAGAGTAGAGAATGGGGCTAGTACTACGAAGTGCTTTTCCTTTAATCTTCCTTCATTATTTTCTATTCAAAATATTATCCTTTTGTCTCTGATTTCATATTAGTGTATTTATGAATGAGACAAATATGTACTTTATTGTTTAGTTCTCTGTTGTTACTTATTACTAGCAGTGCCGGATTAGCCCCTAAGCAAATTAAGTAATTGCTTAGGGCATCACGTCTTGGGGGGCACCAGAAACAGCACCAAAAAAAAATCAAACTGACGCACAATTGTACAAAATAGTTCACTATGATAAAATTGAATCAGCGTTCCCTAATGTGGACACAGCTCTATGTATATTTTTATGCCTGATGATATCAAACTGCACAGCGGAATGATATTTTTAGAAATTTAAAATAATAAAAAAAGAACCACGATGCTGCAGGAAAGGCTCGATGCTTTATCAATATTATATAGATATGCTAATAAAAGTTAGACTTATAAACTATTTTCTGCGAATTTAATGCCCCTAAAAGTAGCAAGTCGCATTATGGATAAATAAAAAATACTTTGGTTTTTATTGGTATTTTTTTTTAAAGACCGATACTAGTTTACTTACGGATAGGGGGGCCCACAGGCGTGGATTGCTTGGGGCATCAAGTAGTCTTATTCCAGCACTGCCTATGATAGAGTAAATCACAAGATTAATAAAGGTTTGTTGAAAATTTATAATTATTATAAATTAAGATGACTGATTCGGTCCACTGACCACGTGTCACTGCGATGGCGCGTGATTGCGGTTGAAATGAACACATTTAGAAATTATAAAATGTCTATTTAAGCGATGTTTAAACACTTAAATATGAAAGGTAAGACCGTCTTTCTTTTTAATTGTCTCTGAAGAACTGCTTTTGCATAATTTAACGGCACAGTAAACCATTTTTCTATGTCTTATCAACGTTTGACCAGGAGCGCAATGTTCGACCGAAGTGTGACAACCAATGTTAGTCGTATGGGTAAAATTCTCGAAAAGACACACTTTGTGCAGGCGGACAAACTCAACATGCCATCTCTATAATATCCATACTCTTTGTTCTGAACCATAGACATATGAATATACATAGACTAGAACATAATGCAGAGGGGTACAACTCAACTGAAAGCGGGACGCAGAGGGGCGAGTTGACTGTAATGATATGTGATTCATCAATAATTCAATCTGACAGTATATAGGCATCTCGAATTATAATATCACTATTTAGTTCTTAAAAGTAAAATCTGCTTTTGAATGAATAGACCTTTTTACATGGGAGCGCGAATTGTTCGCCACGGTTTGAACAAACTTGCATAATCCATATACAGCGAAGAAAGGTTCGCTTGTTTTGAGAGTCGAATATTTTGTTGCCGTATTTAGTTAAGACACTTTGACAAATGTTTAATAATTTACTTACCCCAGTAAACAGCAACGAGCACACGACAGGACCAGGAATTCCAAGTTGGCAAAGCTGCATATTTCTCGGTGTGATAAAACTGATCATATTATATGATGTGAATAAGCTTAAAATAAAGACAAATAATGCCTACTTATGGAATGTAATATGACAATTGGGTTTATACTCTTTTTCACTTCTATTTTTACACGTTTTAATAGTACAAGTTACCATTTTTGCCGTGTTATTTCGTAAAATGTACCGATGAGAGCTTGATGCTAGTCGGCACAAGAATAATGACGTCACATTTTCTAGATTCACGCGAAGCTGTACGCCAGCCCAGCCGGTTCCATGGAACCCGTATTAAGGAGGGGGAAATAATACGCTTTTATCACTTTGGGGAGGTCTAGACATATTCATATGTCTATGTTCTGATCCAACTACAAGGTGTCTCAAAAGAAAGTTTATATTTAGTGGATCGATTTTTAAAAAAGTAAGGGTTCTATCGAAAAAATGTTTATTAATAAATCAGATCCGGGGCATACATGATTCCTATGTCTACCTACGTTAAATTGTCGTGAAAACAAGCTTATGCGCCCAAGCGGTTAAATATTAAAATACACAATTTGAGAAATTATTTTTTTTTAAATAATATCGTCCAAATGTAAACCCTCGCATTTGCAGCATTTGCAGCTCAGCAGGTAGGCTCCGTGATGGCTGCCATTTTGTGATGGATATTTTCTTTTAATTGGGCCAGGGAAATCGGATTGTTTGCGTACACTTTAGATTTGAGATAACCCTACAGGAAAAAGTCTATAGGGTTTAAATCAGGACTATGAGGAGGCCAATTTATGTCACCTCTCCTGGAGATCGATTTGCCTGGGAAAATTTTACGAACTCGTCGTGACAGCCAGTAAAGTTTTGCAGTTCAGGAACCAAGAAGTTGGCTAGCATCTCCACATAACGTTCTGAATTCTCTGTAACTGCATTTTTTCTCCCTTTCATCTTGAAAAAAGTAAGTGCCGGTAATTGGCCAACTAATGAACACTTTCTACATTTTCTACCATTCTCGATGACCTTGGTCGCCCGGATTTTGGTTTTGTCAGCGTTGTGCCAATCTCTTCAAACTTTTTGACCCATTTTCTAATGAGAAGAATGCTTGGTGCATCATTTAAGTGACGAAAACCTCGAATATTGCAGAATCTTCTATGCGCTACAGTCGTCGAATCACCATTTTTGTAAAACTCACGCACGCACAGCAAGCGGTCCGCTCCTGAGAAACGCTCAAAGCGACTGAATTCGAAGAACCAGGCTACTGATTGACATACCCCCGAGCCCCTTGAAAAAGTTTCATGCACTCAGTAAGCAAAACAAATATAAACTTTCTTTTAAGACACCTTGTTCAGTAGGTAAGTTATAAGTCGATTTAAACTCCCCGCTCATGAAAACCACCAATGTGCGACAGGATTACTTTTTCAAAAAAGATTTGATTGTCAGCGCCAGTGTTGCTGTGATAGGTCAGTGTGGCGAGCGACCATATATATATTCATAAATAAACCAATCACGATGTATGAATTTTGTAGACTGGGCATTTTTAATCTCATTCTCGCCGCAGACAGAGATCGCTCTTCTCTCCTGATATATTTTGCACTGATTTTACCTGCCTTAGTGAAAAGGTTAAATTTACCATTTTTGCTTTTTGTGCTCCTGCTACAAATTATTTATTCCTTAAATTTTAATTTCAAACAGGCAGTTGGAGACGCAATTAGTTTTGTCCACCATTTCACAAAAAAAACATTCAAAGTTGGTAAATTATAAATAAAACAATTTGTTTTTTTTCCCATTTATTAAAAATTCTGGCTACAAAAACCATGCACAAAACATGTCAAAAATATAACAGAAATACAAACAAAAAAGCATAATATGATCATGAATCGAACAAAAAAAATTGCCAGGGAGAGAAATAATATAAACAAAAATATTAAATAACTGAAGCAGATCTGATAAATATAAATTTTCCAAAAAAACGAATTTGGTCAAAACGGTACAATTTTTGAGAATGTTTATGTCAAGTAAACTAAAAATAAGAAACACAAAATAAATAATATAATTACAAAAACTTGTCTCAAGCCAGTACTAAAAAAGAACAGGAACTACTTAGGTTCTCAAATAATAACTATAAACTTATATGTTAAACCAATGCAAATTGTTAAAAAAATACTAATTTGCATCAGTAGGTACTAAAACCTATTGAACCCGTTTTTTTCTCTTCATATAACTTTTTTGTTTATGACTTATTCTACATTTTAAGCTATCCCATGTTTTAGAATGAAATATGAACGCTTCTTTATGTTTTTATTAATTGACGCAAGATTTGTGAAAATTATTTCCAGTTAAATGTCTCCCTTAAAAAGTTGTGCTCGTGAGGACGCCATGTCGCACTAATACCAAACATACGGCTAAAAGTCTTATTATTTATTGTTAATAATTATAATTTAAGGCCACACATAATTACCGTGTATCTTAGAAATACGACATGTTCCTAGAATTCGTAGTAAAAAGCTGCTTCGAGTATTCGCTCGAGAAACTTGAATAGAAACGTTGATTTTACTACAAATCATTGGAATCATGTTAATTCTTAGCTTTATATTATCAAACTTATCAACAAGTAAAAAACATGAATTTTATTACTATGTATTTTGTAAGAACAAATTTAAAATGACGTTTAATTATGTAAATTAAGTTCTTACTTAGGTAAAGCAAATTTTTTTTCTCTATCAAGTAGATATCTAGTTTTTTTAACTTACAAAAGACTTATAAAATTCACCTTGATAAGCTTAGAAAAGGGGGTTAGTTCTTTGTACATTTCTTACGGGCAGTGATTCCTTCACTTTGCATACAAGTAAATATGCATTTAAAATGAAAAACAATAACAATATTCCAGATTTTCCTTATTATTTGTTTAGTCAAATCTAGATAACACACGTAAATTAACTGACAAAAATTTCACAGAAATTTTCATTGTTTCATCAAATTCAAACAAAAATCATAAATTATAAACTAAAATTATTTACCTAACTAGAATTCACAACACAGATATTTAGAAAAATATATATCATATCTATTATGTTACCCTATGTTAAAAATTTCTTGGCATTTATAGGTAAGAATGGTAAGAGAAACCGTGAATGATGTTTGATTAATGTTATTATTTCGTTTGTCAATTTAGCATTACAAAAAAAAAACATCGTTCAGAAAATCGTTTAACGGTTCAAAGATTTTGAAAGTTAATATGATATTAAACAGTCAAAATGAATCCTATTTATATTTTTTCATAGAAAAAACAGACATAATATAATAATTTGTGTTTGACATAAAATCTACACTTTGTAAAAAAAGAAACCTAATTTGTGACTTGATTATTGACAAGACTAACAATCATTCTTCATAATATTAATATATTGTAAGATTCTTCAATGCAATAATGAATGTCAAACACAAAAGAATAAATAAATAAACAAAAAACAATGTAGGTAATATATAAGTCAATATAAATAAAATGATAAACTTTTTGTGTGGTCAAAGCAGACATTAGCATAGAATAAAGAACACAACTAGAAATGCCTTCAATACAAAACAAATGGACCAATACTTCCGTGGTAAGTAAAGACACAGTTTCTTCATTGATAGTCTCGAAGAGGACACCGTGTTTTTACTTTGCAGATTAGCCCAGCGCTCTGTCTCACTTACACTCGCCTAACATTGTAGATCTTCATCTCATTTGAATTTCGTATTCATGGTAAAACACAATATTGTATTGGAAATTTAAGGCCAGATTGGCCAAATATTTGGAACACAATCAAGTCCACAAGGCATGACTTGTGTTCTTCTTTATTCTATGATTAAAAGAAAAACAAAATAAATTATATCTAAAGACAAAGAATAAAATAAACACCCAAAAGTGATATCTAAAATGGCAAATTTAATATTTCTACAAAAATATTTTATTTTCTATTGATATTTTTATTATCTATGACTAAATCTTTTCATTATTTGCAAATATAAAAAAATGCTCTTGTTTGCTAATAGTTAAGGTAGATACTTATGATTCGAACATATAAACTTACAAATACTACCTATATACTATCAAGCATTTCCAATTCTCATGTTTTTAGTTGTTTCAATTTGCAATTTTATGAATTACTTCAAGGTGAACTTCAATATATAATAATATAAGCATAAGCAGAATAATTCCTAAAGGAACTTTACTTTAAGACAAATATTAATTAAAATAATATTTAATTCAAATGATTCCCAAAAGAAACCGATAAGTGCATATTGATATTTATCCTTTGGTTTTTTAACATAGATTCGAAAAAAATATTTTTCTTGATCAGTTATTACTGAATTATTTTAGTAAAACACCCAGGAGCCATATAAATATGCAAATATGATTTTAAATAAGCAGCATCAAAAGCTAATAAATTGAATTCCTTTTAAAAATAAAACATACAATTACAAAGTAGTAAGTGTTTTTTGAAAAACATAACTCAAGCATTTATGTCTGATCATAGACCTTTCCGATGCACTCCCAAAGAACTTCGTTCGTACGAATTCTATTCATCATCAGCATGTTTCACCCGCAACAAATCTTCTGATTTTTATCAGTAAAATAATGTTGGGCCATTGAGGATTTCGTCTAAGCGTTCAACATCTAAAAATGCGATTGCTGCAGACTTTCCATCTAAAATCTAAATCATATATCAAATCTCGATTGAATCGGTATTTTCACTTCACCATTGTATTCATCAAATCACACAAATGCTTCGATAATCAGCTATTTAGTGTGCCATTCAAAAAGGTCTCATACATCGCATTAGTCCAACAAATAGATTGAACAAAAATCAAATGTAGTTTACATAATGTGATTATAACAAAGTTGTTACACTAAAAATGGGTTTTAGCATCATCATGTAATAAATTAAATCATCTTTTATGCATACAGATGCGACATATACTTCGAGTTTCATCAGGACATAATGTATATCATTTTGTACAAACATTAACAAATACATGTCTTATTGTACTATTCATACAATAAAGTGTGTCATATTATATCACTCATACACAAAAGTATAGTGTACTTATTTATCATACACAAAATTATGTAATTTTGAACATATCATACACAAAAGTATGTCATATTGAACTACTAATACACAAAATTATATAATTTTTGAAATAAATACACAAACATATGTCATACTGAACTACTGATAATGTTATTTTAATATGCCCATATTAAACACAAAAGTAAGTCTTTTTACTTTTCATACATACAACACAGTAAGTTAACAGTATCTCACGATCTGAACAAAAAACCTTATTGATTCCTTTTACACATTAGTATGTTATCTTGAATATATCATACACAAAAGAAAGTAATTTTACTTCTCATCCATACGTCATATTGCAGGAAATTAGAGTTCCTGATCTGAGCAAAACTCATTATTGAATCCATTTATACATATTAGTATGTTGTATGGTACAGATTATTTAGACAGGTGGGGGTCCCTTGGTGTACCTCAGATGGGGCGTGAATCCAGCGCCGAGGTTATTGACGGCATCGCAGCAGCGGGGGCCCCCCATGAGGCAGGCGCAGAGGAGCGCCAGGAGGCAGATTTGCAGGGGCAGGGTACACCAGGCCCAGCGCCGGCCTCGGCCGCCCTTTCCCGCCTTCGGGTCGCTGTCGGGGTCGTCTGGGGAGGTGAGGGATTCACTCGCGGCACCGTTTTGAACGCTAAAAAATAATTTGAGGTTACAAAAAATATATATAGACGATTTTTCACATAAAACATCACTAAACCAACTATCAAAATATCAGTATTATTAGACATTGAATCATTTTTTTTTATATAAACTCAACACAGAAGGCCTCGACGAAAATAGTTTCCTTCAAGGCCTATGTTATCTTTGGGGATACCGTGTGGAGGGTCTATTTGAGGAGAGGAAGGAATGAGGAAACACAATTCATTATAACAAACCTTATATGTACTTTATTTATGTGTGCACAATGATATGAGTGAATATTTTTAGATGTACATACAGTATTACATACATTATTAAGAACAGAAAACATTTTCCAAATGACTTCTAAATTGAATTTTAGTATTACACTAGCGCAGACCTGGGAAAAGTCACAGGATAGTCTAAATTCTTGACAAATTAGATCCAATTTTGAAAATGACATAGTTAAAATATTACATCAAAGGTACTTTATTGTTCGTCTGAATTCTTCACACAATCAATTAGTGTTTTGAAAATGACGTATTAAGTTAATTTTTGTTTAAGAATGAAGAATTTGGTTGTTTTACCAATAAACAGCCAATAAATGATAATTACCTGGTCATGGATATCCTGGAGGCAATATCCCAGCTGGTCTTGTCAGCGGGGCTAACTCCTGCAGCGGCCACTCCTCCCGCAGTGCGTACTATCAGGTCCCGACACGCCGTCTGTAGCGTGCGCAGCTGCAACTCAGCTTCCTCCATCCTCTGCAACAAACAAATATCATGAGATTCTATTGAGCTATGAATAGCCTCCGCCTCCAAATTCAGACTGACAGGGCCACACGGTGGCCGGCCCTTAACTTTTGATCAAGGTGGTATATTTATCACCTAAGTTACATTAAAAGAGTCACATGAATTAATATTAAATGATTTATTATTTACCTTGGTCATGGCCTTGAGGAGTTTGCTTCCCGGAGCCAGGACAGTCTCCATGGCACGAGCAGCAGAGCGGAGCTCCACCAGCCGTCTCTCTCTTTCCGAAAGCTCTTGCTCGCACCCAGAGTCAGAAAGTCCACTGTCCGATAGTGAGCAGCATTCTCCCTTCTGTGGAATAAATCACACTTAATTATTGATGTCCATAAAAGACAAAGAAAGAAGTTTCTTATAATTGTTATCAAGAAACAGAATTAAATTATAAAAACTGACTATAATTTCTGCATCTATAGCTACTTTCATATTATTTAATTATTTATTTGAGACACAAACAAGACACTTATGAAACATCCTTGTAGGAATTGCACAAATTATTACATTTCAATATAAATATCCCTAGACCGATGCATCTGCAGCATCGAAGTATATTAATACGGTAATGCCCGTACGGTTCAAATTAAGGAACCCGACTCCGAGTAAATCTCCAACGCCACACTGTATGGAAACCGTTCTGAGCCGTCCGTGAATGTGCATTTTTCCAGCTGTTGCCTTAATATGCAAACTTATCACTTGCTCACACGCGATTTGCAAACGAAAGTGGCGCCATCTATAATACTATTTTTAAGGAAAAAAGTATGAAGAAGAAGAAACATTTTTCGCTTTCATTCAATAATAAGAAGATTCATGTTGGGGTGAAGAGTGTTCCCCTCATTATTCAAGGTCTTAATGTAAAAATGTCTACTATTATATATCAACCTATTAAATATAAGTATTCTGTAGTTTAATGTTAATAGTAGTTAGTTTTGCAAAACGGTGAAGCCTTATAAATGGTCACCAACACTTAAACTGGGCGAAGCAGAACGAAAAGCCGCCCCCAGGGCCTAGCAGCAAAAACCCGCGGAGCTGGTTTTTCACTGCTAGTTCACATTAATGCACTGAAAGTTATGTTAAGTTTTAAAAGAAAATGTAGGACCGTGAGAAGTTATAACAGAGCTCTCGCTGGCAACTCAACTCGAGGGTGAAATTGACAAAATACAAGTATGTAGCGATTGTGCTACTTTATGAATGCATTAAGATTTGTAAAAGCTTAAACATAATTAAGAAAATATACAAAGTTAATAAAAGTACAATGTGAGATGTTATTAGGTTTCAGATTGAATCCATGCTTGTCACATCTTGTTACTATATATATATTCATGTTGCTGCAATTGATGCTTGCCCCATAAGCATAAATGAGAATTAACATTGTTTAAGAATGTGTTGTAGCAAAATTACCTGATTTGTGGTCTCAGACAGCAGCCTGGCAAGCTGAGTGACATGCGGAGCAACTCTGGCAGGGCCCCCGGCGGCTAGGGCAGCCTCAATGAGCCTCACCGTGTCGCAGTCGCCCCGCAGCGCCCCCTTCAGCTCCGCCAGCCCGTGCTCCCAGCTGCTCCAAGACTCTAGGGCTGTCTCCAGAGATGTGAGCTCTGTGTTGGTACTGGAAATAAGATTAAAGACAGATTTTTGTTATTTGTAATAACTAGGTCTCTTGACATGACCTGGCTGAGTTAGTTGCGATTTTAGCCAAACAGAAGAATTTTTTTTGCATTTCTTGAGCATTAACTATGTAACAATTTCTAGACATTTTATTTTGAAAAGTTTTATTTTTCTATATACTTAAATTTTATATATCTGCTACTTCTTTATACAGGCGACTTGTCTTTAAAAATATCCCGCATATTACCAGATCACATTTCTCCAGCCTTCTATACTAATTCTAAAATAAATAAAAAAATATTAATAACAAGGATGTTTCTAATAAATTGGAAAAAAAACGGAATATACACTTTGGAATGTAATAATTGCGACGCACAGTACGTAGGCATGACTACTAGAATCAGGGAACATAAACTCTGTTCACGAAATAATAACTATTCTGAATTCGCCAATCATTTCATAGAGACAGGCAGCTTTAACAAACATAAATTCATTAATTTAGTTAACAAAATAAAAGCACCCTGCAACTCTCCCCTTTTGACTGTGTTCCCATGTGATATTGACTCCTCCCACTGTTCTCCCCCTCCCCCAAAATTACCCCTCCCACTACCCCCACCTAATAACATCTAATTCATTTCTGTACTTGTTTAAATTTCAAGTTTAGTTTTAAGTTTGCTAGTAAATAGCACGGATGTGTCGAAAACGGTCGCTGATACATATATAAAATTTAAGTAACAAATGTACATAGAAAAATAAAACTTTTTAAAAGACATTTGACTGTGAAAGTGTATTTGTTTCCAATTCCTTTAATTTGACTTCCTTGCCATGTCTCCCTCAGGCATCGTTGATGCCTTTTAATTTCATCTCTCTATTTTTCCCCATAGTATTTAAAAAAAGTTTCATCGTTAGTACATTTCATCTCTGCTATTCTCTCTTTATTAGCGACTATCACATTCAGTTTATCGTTAAAAGAGTTCCATGCATTCCATTTAAAATCCTTAGCAGCCTTTTTTCCATCTCTTGTGAACTTACTTTCCAAATTAACAAACTCATCCACTTGCTTCCAGGATTCACGGTTCACAACTATATTGCACAACATTTTCAATCTCTCTCTCTCTTTCGAGGCACCAAAATAAGAGAAGAACTAAAGAAAGACATATTATTTCAAGACAATTTTAGTATGTACCTATTGATCCGATTTACAAATGATGAATTGTGACAACGTACAATAGCTAAAATTCGTTAAAAAATCAATTGACAAGACTTACCTTTCGAAGTTTTCATCCCACAACCGGTAGAGGTCTGTGACCTCTCCTTTGAGGTTAAGACAGAGGGTGTCGGAGATGCAGTTTCCAGATGAGGAGTTGACTCCCACATCGGTTAGCAGGCGATGCACCGCCACGTTCAGCTTCAGCATCGATGACTTCTGCTCTTGGAGTATCGACAGTCTTGCCTGAAGTAAAACAGATATAAATATTATTAAGCAAGCGTAATGAGCAAGATAAAGAAAAGAGACGCTTAGATGGTTTGGGCGTGTAGAGCGGATGAATGATAAATGGTAGAAGACGTTAGGGAGGATTGAGAAAAGTCAAAATAACAAAAGGATATTATGTTTGAGGCAATGTATGAATGAGAATGAAGCAAGATCGAGTGGTTTGGCGGTCCATCCTATCTGCCTACCCCTGCAATTTTTGTACTTTAATCCGGTATAATATACCTAATTCTTCATTTGAAATGTGTATTTCATTTATTTAAATGTGTGAGAGATCTAAATCTGAATCACTAATGATTTTCAAAGTTTACTAACGGTGTTCATTTGAAAGGTATTTCTGGTTGTCTCTTTGAAATTATTTGTCAACTAAAAAAATAAAATTAGGTAGGCATGTTGAAAAGAAAACTGACAATATTTATTTGATTTTGATAGGCCATCATCCTGAGGCAGATATTTTATAAATGCTCTCAGAAATATTTTTCACATATCCTACAATTATAACATTCTTCTAATTTTCACAAATCCCAAAATTATAATATTACGTGATTTTTCACAGGTTTGCACTAGTAAATAAATATAAATTGTGAAATGTCACAAATTTCAAATCCATCATTTCAAATATTTTAAGGCATGGGCATAGGCAGGGTCTCCTGCGACAAATAGTTTTTGGTTTTGTTGGACGTTTTGAAAACATTTAGCCGCAGGAGACCCAAATTAAAGCCCAGGTAAGTGACAAAAAAGAAGAAGAAAGGAAGGCATGTAAATATTAATGTAAGAGGGAGAGAGCTAATATAAAAAACGATTATAATTAAGCAAAAATAGTGAAAATATTTAATAAAAAACTACCCGTTTAAAATAGAGCAAAAATCTCTCGACAAAAGCTCTAGTTGCATTTAAAGATACACTGTGAAGTTTTTCACAGCTATATAACATGTTAAATAACAGAACAAAATGTGTTTTTAATAAATTTAGGAGCATACTTCGCGATTTTTTTTCTATCGAGTGAATTTCATATAATTACCGTTTCGGCTCGACACGATAATCTGCATCTTCAAAAATAACATTATATTGCGAAGGAATTTAAAAACTGAAAAAGTGTTCAAGAGAAATACGTTAAAAATCGGTAGAAATGTGGAATGCCGTGGCATAATGGGTGCTTACCCGGAGGTCTTCGACCCTGTGATGTAGCTGCGCCCGGGAGTGGAGCTGGGGGCGACCCTCGCGGGGGCCTCCGTGGCTACTCAGAGCCCCCAGGGCCCCCTTCAGCGCCAGCAACTCTCGGTGCAGGCGACGCGCAGTCAGACGCGACTCGCCGCTCGTGCGGATAGAATTCCATTGCGTTATCAGTCCTGAAACAATACAAATTAAAATAATTAATAAAAAAAATAAATTACTTTGATTTACGTAAGGCTAGTTTCAACAGAGTTGTGGGTTAAGAAACGAGTCTTAAATTTTTTTACAGTAAGTACTTTTTTTTTGTAATTTTTTGAGTTGCTGGACACGCTTTAAAATAACACTTGCCTACTATATTTGTGACGGAGAGGACGAAATAATATGCACAAAATAAGTTTTTAGGTTTATTTTCGGTTATTTAAATAATTAATGCAGATTTCCGAACCTTCAAACTTAACTTACGTAAAAAGTCAGATCTAAAACATGGTGGTCTAGAAATGTGAAATTGACGTAAATAGTCAATTAAGCTATAATCGAATTGTTATTTTAAAAAAAAACAGCGATTCTGAAATACCTTTTTTAACATTTACATCGTACACGAGTTCCAACTGAGCAAGAGCCAGTGGGATTATGGCATCCCCAATAGTGGTATCTGTATGTTGTAAGTTTGATGGTAGTGAGGAAGGGAAGAAAAATGGTTGCGTTGACTAAATATATATTCTAGTAAAAAAAAATAAAAATTTGTGCAAATTTCATGACGCCAGAGCTCACCATTTGCAATATTTTTATTGCTTTAATAGAAATCGGGAATCGAAACCTCTAACTTCCGAACAAAGGTAAATTGTAGTGATGCTTTCGCTAAGTATATCATTAGCAACTCTAATTTTACATCATCTTTAATAAACAGTGTATAATAGGACGAATCCCCAGGATTTTAACTCGCGATTCCTGAGCATATTTGGAGTAAGTTCCTGAGCATATTAAAAACAATAAAAAGTTTCCATCACACGTCGCAATTGAATGTAGCGTATAGCCTAGCAAGCACTACTCTCGTTCCAGCAGCACGAAACAGCGCTCGTATTCAGTCGCGACGCGTAGGAGTGTGATCAATGAAGACGCATAAAAAATACATATTTTTGTAAGAAAAAAAATCATCGGACAGCAAAATGACATCCACTTTTTTACTCTGAATATGCACAGGAATCGCTGGTTAAAATATCTATATTGTGGTCGCTTTCTAATCTCTCTATCATTAATAAATAGCTGCTATTATTTGCACAGGAAATCACTATAGCTATACAAAACACCTCCATTCATGCAATGAACACGAACAACAACAAAAATTTGAAAACCAATCATGTAATGATTTGTTACATTAAAATGGCGTGCGTAAACTTACCAGGTAAACTCTCGAACGCAACGCAATAGAAATCGCAAAGTTAAACACTAGAAAATTGTACATTTCCCGACTTTTCACACTAGTAAATAATATGTTGAATTACGGCATTTCAAAGCGATAAACATCATGTTGAACACCAAGAAATAATGATTTATGAATCCATGCAGGCGTGCGATTTAAAACAACAATTTTCGTAAGGTACCTATAATATCTACAAATAACTCCGATATCAGCGTTTTCGAGTTACACACAAAACCATACATTTTTTCCTCAGCCATGTAAGCCACAAACACATAATACGGGTTGTTGAATACATGGGTATGGGTTGTTGCATACATGAAATTGATCTAAGCGAATAAAGGTGTTTTCAGAGTTGCTGAATGTAGTATTTGCCCCACGGTATTACATTGTAATTACAATTACCCATGAGGCATTTGTATTTATTATTATTTTAAAAAATGCCGCTATAAAAATAATCACTAAAGGCGACACAAGTAATTAGTTGGTGATGGTTCCATTTTGGGGAACCAATCGGGTGTATGGGCTGGTGGAAGACCACCATTATTAATTAAAAAGTTGCTTGAAATGGCTTTAGCTTTAAAAATTATGCACATTAAAAAAATTATACCTCCGAATATGAATATGGAGGCATACAAATTGATTATAGTTCTAAATAGCCAATGAGTTCACCTATTTTTTTTGTCTATTATTATATATTCGTAGGATTTATAAAAAAAATATTATAAGATCATTAAATTTAAAACGTTTTAAAGAATCTAGAGAGTATTTGCCACATTGTGGCAACAAAACAATCCGAGGCTTTGGGAATAGTGTCATAATGTGGCAAAAAGTGGTTAATATGGACGAAAAAATAAATTTAAAAAGTTTTAGTAGTTAGATATTAACTAGTACTAATCAATTCAGTTACCGGAATTTCGAAAAAAGTGCATTTCATTTCATTTCATGGTTATTTTTTCAATTTAAAAACACGAAATGTCATTTTTCACCGAAACTTGCAACAGTTCCTAACATAACGGTCGGTGCAAAATAATATTTCGTGTTTTTAAATTGAAAAAATAACCATTAAAATGCAGTTTTTTCGAAATTCCGGTAACTGAATTGATTAGTACTAGTTAATATCTAACTCTAAAACTTTAATTTTTTTTTTTCGTCCATATTAAGCGTGTCCCGGTTTTGTAAATATTTTCCCTTATATTTCACACAAACAAGGGACCAGATGACGTGAGACGACGTCACACACCCTCCAATCTCTTACAGGTCGTTTTCGCGGGCTTAAATAAAATTCAAACTTGTGGAATTAATTTAATTATTATACTGTAATTTAAGTTTGCATGTCATCCACATGAAAATATTTTTTATAAGTCAAAATATTTTTCACTCAACTTCCCTATTGCTCTAATAATACATAATTGGATACACGTATATATAAAAAATCATATTTCGGAAGAAACGTTACGATAAAAAACACGTACGAAAAAGGGAAGTACCTAAATGAATACGTGAGAAGATAAATTAATCCTAATACCATGACTTTCCTTCAGAAGCCAGAAAGGAAGTTGCAAAATAAGTACCCTCCTTTCTAGAGAGTGAATAACATTAAGAAGAGGATGCTTAATAACTTGTAAATAGCCATCAAGATTGACCAGAGTGGCAACACATCCAGTTTCCTTTCAGAATCACTGAATTTTAAAGAAGAACGGAGAAAGTAAGAGTGGTTTTTCTTTTATGGCTAAAGTCGAGATGCCCTCACTTCCGTCGTATTGCTCATTATGTAATAAGAAAACGATTATTTATCGTATAATATAAATTAAACTAACATTTGATATGATAAAAACGTAAGTTTTGTCAAAAGATTTTGGCAAATAAATAATTGCTAAGAAAAAACGGCACTCTTTACATATATTGAAAATTTCAAAAATCAAAACAAACTGTATTGTGTACGATCATGTACGATCATTCCCTCAAAAATGGGGCGAATTTTTTAGAAGGTCAAAAAACTTCCGCATTGCAATAAAATCGAAATAAATGGAATATTTCTGAATATACCCGGAAATTAAAAAACTTTTTTTGAAAGGTTATGGATGAGTGATGAATTACAAATTTTAATATAAAAAGTTTTCAAAAAGGGCTAACTTTACTTTTTTATGTAAAATTAATGATATCGAAAAAAAACGAAAGACACACACACACATATTTTATTACGCAAATGTATTATAAACGTAATCACCTCAAGTTTTTGTCATTTCATAAAAAAATATCGAAATTTTATACATTTTTCTCAAATTGCTATCGGAAAGGTTTTGTAAAGGCCCGTATTTATTTTTTTCTATGGATTCTTGATTTGAATATAAAGCGTGGAGTTTTCTCTTTCTAACACACATATTGCTATCGGAAAGGTTTCGTAAAGGCCCATATTTTTTTTTCTTTGGATTCTAGATTTGAATATAAAGCGGGGAGTTTTTTTTTCTAACACACATATTTTAATAAGCAAATGTAATATAAACGTTATTATCACCTCAAGTTTTTGTCATTTCATAAAAATTATTAATAATAAATTCTTGATATTTTATACATTGTTCTCAAATTGCTATCGGAAAGGTTTCGTAAAGGTCCATATTTATTTTTGTTCTCTAGATTGCAGATTTGAATATAAAGCGTGGAGTTTTCTCTTACTAACACGCACATATTTTAATAGGCAAAATGTAGTATAAACGTTATTATCACCTCAGGTTTTTGTCATTTCATAAAAAAATCTCTTTCTATCACTGTTAAGGTCATGTTTCTCATCACGACAGTAAGGGAGATAATATCTTTAATGATTTATATGAGATCTGAGAGCTGGGACAAATTTGGTCTCCTGTCATTAAACGGGTTAATGTTTTGATTGCAATAATAATACGTAAAAATACCCTATTTCTCAATTAGAAATGATCCAATTAAAATGTTGTAATGTTTGATATCAAACGAAAAACTCGAATTAAACAAGCAATTATAATCACGAAGAAACTGGATAATATTGTGAAAATAAATAACTAAATATGGTTTGATATTTGCGGTAATACCAGAATATCCCGTTCACATCCAGATTTCTCCACAACCAATAATTAAGATATCGGGACAAAAAATTATTATAACATGTCGTCGGAAATGTGTAATTTGTGATTCTGTCGGTGCGGGTTTTATTTTGTAATGGGAAAACTGAGAATAACTGCTTTTGCTTTGCTGAGAATTTCAACTGCGACGGAAAGAGAAAGTTGTGTATCGACAGCTCGCTCTAAGCTCGGGAACGTATCATCAATAATAATTAATTGAAAGTAAGTACGTGTAATGAGAGTATAATGACTCGTAATGAGAAAAATGTAAATAATCGTAGGGCGCAACTTTACGATGCGCTTTTACGTGGATTGGAGCGCACAAGATCATACAAATATATTTCGAAAATAATAATTTAAGTAAGACTTTGTGCTTTATTTAATGTAAATTGTGTTCTCTTACCTCATTGTGTGAGATAAATATTTTATTTATTTTATTAAGGATATTAACCTTATTATGGATATTAACTTTTGCAAAGCTAGAGAATAACTTATAACCAGAAATATCAATATATATTATAAAAGAAAGTCCAAAAAACACGCGGACCGCAAACACTCAGAAACGAGTTCCGGTACCATCAAGGTGATAGATCTCTATTTCCCCTCCAGGATGAGGGTTCCAGTTTTTACCTAAAGGGCGTCCTTTTGAAGATATAAGGGCTGGAAGTTTTGCCCTCTAGAAAATTCTAGAACAGTCTTCCGGAAAGTTCTAGAAGGTTCTATAAGACGCTAGAATGTTCTGGAAGGAGTGGCAGAATAGCATCCCAGAACATTCTGGAATGTTGTCGAATGTTCGGAGAATAGGGAATCAGGAACATCATTGTGGAACATTCCGGAACGCTCTCGAATGTTGTCCTGAACGAAGCCGGGTACCCTAGCTAGTCTTTACATAAAAATGAATGTTTCTTCTCATTCATCCAATTGCGATGAAATTTTGGTAATTTATTGTACACACTAGAGGGGAACGAAAGAGAGGGAGGTTTTGCGGGATAGAGGGGAAGGTGGAGGGGGAACGCGGAAGGGGAACGGGGTCGGAGACGGGAACCCACGTGAAAGGAGACGCAGGTGTGGGTTGGTAAATGAGGGAGGGGCAGAGAGAGGGATTGCAAGGGATACATAGTAGCGATAGGGGATAGATAGCAGGGAGTAAATTTTGAAAGTCCACGCTTCTCACACGGACAGCTTTGTGTGATCTGCTCACGCGTCGGAAAATGTTCTGATTTAATGGTGTACGCACCAGACGGAAAAATAAATTCTGTATCATCCAAGAGCACTTCAATAAACAGAATAAAAATACGAATACTTTATTTTGTAGTGGCATTTCAACGCATGCCGGGTACTCACTAGTCAATAATAAAATACAGGTAAATGCGATGAACGAAAAGTTAACTAATTAATGGAAAAGTGATTTAACGAAACCATTATCAGCCATTTTAACCGCAGTAGGAAATTGACTAGGAAGTTATGATACAACTTAGTCGAGATAACATAACCGTATTACATTATGTAAAATATAAATAGGTACCTACATACAGAATAAATTAGTTTTACGATGACCGAACAAAATTCAACGCTTGCAAATTTGAAATTAATAATAGATAGCAATTTCGCAACAGCGCTTATTCAATTACTATCTAAAATATATGCATTAGCATTAAAATTTATGAATATGTACTTCGTGTGGTTAAAACTGAATTAAAACAAATCGATTCAAACCACACAACTAAACTAGTGTTTGCATAAACCATATAATAAAAAAAATAACACAAGAAGTGCCTTGTGGGCGTTTTATAGGCCCAAATTGGGCCTATATTTCCATGCTAAACCGTGTTTCACCAAGATTACGAAATTCAAATGGGATGGCGATTTACAATTTCAGACAAGTGTAAGAGAGACAAGGAGAGACCGTGTATTAAATTATCTAGAACCAAAAGGTAGTAAGTAAAGTAAAGTAAGTAAGTAAGGCACATTTGTTACTATTCAAATTTGTATGGAAGTCACTTCTAATGCTATATTCTTTATTATATTTGTGGAATACGCGATATTTTATTGCAATTTAATTCGTAAAATTTTCTCTTGTCGGAAAATAAGTCAATAATATGTGCATACAGTAAGTCCGCATGAGTTCTTTGACTAAAATATGTAATGAAAATAAAATACTTGTTTTGTTTAACGTTGGTTTACTAAAGTATGTATTTTACGTACTTACTTAACCATCTTCTCCTTACAACTTTGTAATATTAAAAGTAACGGCCTAGCGGTATTTACTTACGACATTTAAATAAATGTAAAAGCTGTACGTAAACCTGTTCGTAAAGAATCGGGAAAGTGCAAGAAGGCCAAGGTAGTGTCAAACACGGTTACAATATTACCCAGTGGCGCGGCGACTAAATTCACGAGCCCCAAGGCTTACTTGTAAACAAGACACATATTTAAAGAATACAAATCTTGACTGGGTAGATAGCTCTTTAACGGAAAGCTCTGGCGACATGTAATTTGACAGAATATGTATTTGTCTGCAATTTCTAGGTCAGATCAGCTATTTTCAGCTCGCAGTGACATGTTTACCATGGATCTATGAAGCCTTAAACTAATTAATTAAGGGACAAAACCAAAAATCAGTGGCACTTGTTGCCATTCATATTTATATGGAAGGAATTTCCAGTTTTCTTCTTTATTCTATGCAACTCTCCGAGAGATCCAAGACGCCATATTGTTTGTTCGAAATTGAGACAAAGTCAGGAAGTATTTTACTAGAAATACATAATATACAAGCTTCTGCCCGCGACTTCGTCTGCGTAGGATTAGTACTTCGAGTAATCTATTTTCTTTTCCTAGGTCCCATCTACGTTTATACCAAAATTCTTAATCTATTTATTTAAAATATCTATAATTCTTGATTCGATTCAAAGTATTAGGCGAGTACTTCAAATAAATTCACTAATTGAAATATTTTCCAAAATAGAATTTTGATTTAACAATCATTGTTTTGCAAAATGTAATTCTCAAATTTTGACGTTTTCTATTAAACAATAATTATTATTTGCAATATATTGAAAATAAATAGCTAGCTTTATAAATTATAGCCTATATGTTATTCTGATGTATGAGCTATATTATTGTAAAGTTTTATTACAATCCATTCATTAAATTTCGATTTAAAGAGTAACAAACACATATATGCATCCATACAAACTTTCGCGTTTATAATATTAGTAGGTAATAATAATAAGTCTCATCGATTGTCAAGAAACAGACATATGATTCGCAAATATATCGCTCGTTAGTAGTAAATATTTTGTATGTTTTTGACATATTTTGTATATTTTTTGTATGTTTCTGGGCGCCTGTCAGGCGGTCGCTACGCCACTGTTAGTACCGGTCCAAGGTATTAACTTAATCATAGGTGTAAAGACGAACTGTCATCTTAATGTGTCAGTAATAATCACAGGTGATCATCATTATTTGCCTTTTAAGATCCGTTATTTATTCAAACAGAAAACCACAACTTGCACAGTGGTCGACAGACATTGTTCGACTAGCGCCATTCTCGAGAAATGAACGAGGATTTAATTAAAAAAATTACAAAGAAATATAAACATTCCCTGGGACAATATTTGAAAATCTCCTACTACCATCACAGTAAGCGAAAATGTTGTTTGTGTCGTAATTTAGGACTTAGCGAGCTGATAAATCGAATTCATGATGCCTGGGTGGAAACCCGAAACGATGTCACCTCTGCCACTGACTAATTTTCTTGTCATGTTTTGTTCGTGTCTTGTTTATTTTTTCTCTCCTTTATGTTTCTTGTAGATATTTGTAATCATCGATATGTTATTTTTCACGGTTTCGTTTAGATTTACACTTGTGTCAAACGCTGGCGTTTTTATAGCTAAGTCTTTATTTATTTATTTATTTATTTATTTATTAAAGAATTTTATACATAGTGTACATATTGTGTTATTTCGCCCGCCATGCTAGGGATGTCCCTGTGTTATGGCGGGTGAAGTATGCAGATTATATGGGTAATGAAGTACATTTACTGATTATATAATAATTATGATAATGAGGTTTACAGTTAATGCAGCAATGAATTTATGATAATGAAATTTACATATAATATAGTAATTGATGATAAGATAGATAATGATGTTTACAGGTAATACATATAACAAGGAATTTATGACAATGAAATTTACAGATAAAATAATAATTGATAGATGAAATTTACAGATAATATAACATTGAATTTATGCTAACGAAGTTACAGATAATAAAATAATTGATGATAGTGTAGTTTACAGATAATATGACAATGAATTTATGGAAATGTGGGTTACAGATAAATAATAATTTATTTATAAGTTACATAGTATGATGGTTGATAAATTGAATTATAATTTACTAAATTATACAAATTAAATTAAATTAAATTACAAATAATATACATCGAGGTTTCTAAATATTTTGATAATAATAATTTATAATAATAGGTTAATTATAATATTGATAGATATTAGAGTTATACAAATTAATTTAAGTAAAAAAAGATTATATATCATAGTTCCTAAGTGTGACGATCCATAGAGATAATTGTTTTTTAAAGTTATGGGGTTGGGTTTCAGTTTTTAAGTTGTCGGGGAGAAGGTTAAATATTTTTGGAGCTAGGTACAAGAAGTGTCTTCGAGCTGACGTGGTATGTAGTGTAGGTACATTGTAGTTTCGGTTTGTTATTGTTCTGGTGGTGTAATTGTGTTGTAAGAGGGTTTTTTTCGTATATTTAAACAAGAAATGAGTTAGTGTAAATTTTAGATGGAGTTGCCGTATGTTTAAGACGTTGTATTCAGAGAAGAGTCGAGTGGAGGAGTATCTTGTCGGTCGCTTGTTGATTGCACGTATTATCGTTTTTTGGGCTTTTTGTAGAGGATCAATAAAATTACGAGCACATCCGCCCCAAATTATGATGCCATATACTAATTGGGATTGGCAGAGAGCATAGTAAACTGTTTTCAGTATTGTAGGAGTAAGGATATTTCGTAGTGTTCGAAAGACATAAGAGAGCTTGCGAATTCGGGGAGTTAGGGTGGCTAAGTGCTGATTCCAACGAAGATGATGATCAATTATGACCCCCAGGTATTTTATATGGGATACTTTTTCCAAGTTTGGGCAAGTACAGGAAGAGTATGGTCTTGGACAAGAGTGAATTGTTAATTTCTGATTATCAGTAGGTTGGGTTGCAGCAGTTAGACTGAAGGTTAAGAATTTGGTTTTACCAGCATTGAGGGTGAGGAGATTGTCATCTAACCAATTCTTCACAAGGCCTATGTCGTGTTGAGCTATGTCGAATGCTCCTTTCCAATTTTTATGTCGAGCTATAAGCACAGTGTCATCTGCAAAGGATATTAGTTTTCCAATTATGGGTAGGTTACAGAGTTTATTGATGTATATGAGGAACAAAATAGGGCCTAGAACACTTCCTTGTGGGACTCCGAATTGGATTGGTAAAGGGTTACTTACAGCTATGTTGTTAATTTTCACAGTTTGTGATCTATCAGTTAGGTATGAGGAGAACCAGTTGAGAGTTGAGTCCCGGATGCCTATTTGAGATAGCCTATCTAGAAGTATGGGGTGGGAAACCGTGTCGAATGCTTTGGATAAGTCCAGGAATATGGCTAGGCAGGAATCGCCTTCGTCCAGGCTGTTTGTGATATTCTCAGTCAAATCTAAGATTGCAGATTCCGTACTAATTTTTTTTTGGAAGCCAAACTGATTGGGCGAGAGAATCTTCTGGGTTTCCAAATGGGAGATAAGTCTGCTTTTAACAATTTTTTCAATGATTTTGGATAAGACACTTAGCAAAGAAATAGGTCTATAGTTTTCGATATTTGTTTTGTCGCCACCCTTATAGATTGGGATAACCGTTGCATGTTTTAGTTGGTGAGGGAAGGTGCCGCTTTTGAAACTAAGATTTACAATATGCTTTAATGGTTTGGTAATAAAGTGAGCTACGTGTTTTAATATATAAGGTGAAATTTTATCAATACCTGCAGCACTATTCGTTTTTATAGAGAGTATTGTGTCAACAATTTCTTTAGTGTATGTTGGGGCTAGGATAAGTGCGGGATGTAGATTGTTCTGTTGTCTTACCCGTGAAGCTTGATGATTTTGGGTTTTATTTTTGGCATTAAGAATTTTGTTGGCTAAGTTTTTTCCGATGTTACTAAAATAATGGTTGGCGTGATCGGCTAAGGTTTTTGGGTCTTCGTGGACGAGGATATTTTTCTCGTTAATAACAAGTGATTGAATATTAAGTGAGGTTTTTTTATTTTCTGAGATGTCGTTGACTACGTTCCAGATAACTTTACTGTCAAATCCTGAATCTTCAATTTTTTTTTTATAGTATTTTTGTTTGGTTATTATTATTAGGTTATTGCAAATGTTACGATACCTTTTATAAAAACGTAATAATTGGGGGTCTGGGTTATTTAGTGCTTGTTTATGGATTCTGTCTCTTTTACGTATGCAGAAGATAAGGCCGTTCGTAATCCAAGGTTTCAGCTTCTTGTTTTTGTTAGAGGCTATTTTGGAGGGGAAAGAAGCGTGATTAATGTGGGCAGTTAGTGATGCCGAAAACATTTCAAGAGCTGTGTTGACATTTTCAGAAAGCAGGGTAGACTCCCATTTTTCTAGTTCTACAGACTTTATCAGATGATCCATATTTAGAATGTTATGAGTAGGATTTCTGGACTTAGGGGGGGGAGATTTTGAGTTGTGTAATTCTAGGATGGTTGAGTAGTGGTCTGTGACAGTAGATTCAAATACAATTGATTTAGCGGTTCGTCTTGTTCTAACCATGATGTGATCTATGCATGTCTTAGTAGTGAGTGTGACTCGGGTAGGTATGTTGATGTATGGTATAAGGCCATGCAGACCCATTAGGTTTAGGTATTTTGTAGTATGGGGGCTGGCTTCGTTTAGGATGTCTATGTTGATATCGCCGATTATGATGAGATCCTTAGTTGCGTCATCGATTATTTTTTCGAGCGAGTAGAGAAAAGAGGATACATTATTGGACTTTGGGGAGCGATATATGGCGAAGATATTTAAGTTATCAATTGTGACTTTGAGGCAATTTGCATGGTCAACTGAAATTTCAGACACTATAGGGTTTAAGTGAGATTTTATATAAACTATGACCCCGTCGGATTGGGACCTGTGCTGCGTTGTATTGTAGACAGAGTAGTTGTTGATTATTTTCGGGATATAATTTGGGTTTATCCAGCACTCTGACAGAGCAATTATATCAAATTCATTTCCTAAGTCAGTTAGGAGTACAAGTAAATTGTCGAAGTTTTTGTTGAGGCTGCGAATATTCATGGCAAATATTTTTAGTGCTTTAGGTTTGGAGATAATTTTTTTATATGCATTTGCATCATTTGTCGTTTGTACCGTGATGTTGAGTAAATTATCGATAGGGTCAGTCGGGTCCATTATAAGCGTCGATGTATGGTGGGGGTTCGAATTTGTCAGTGATATTGTGAGTTAAGTGGGTATATTTAGCTAAGGGAAAACCATAGCAATTAATATTTAAGATGTTTTTTTGCAGCTGTTTAGTTTCTCCCGTGCTGAGGAGAATCTTAGATATAGTATGAGTAAGTACACTAAAAAGAACTACGATCATTCGGATAATTAAATGTATAGAAAGTATGAGATTAAGGATTTTAGTAAGGATGACACGAACTAAGACAATTAAAATAGTTAATGGAATGTAGAGACATGTATTAAAATCGTATAAATACTTGTAAAAGTCATAGTAGGTTATCAATAATATAGAATAAATTGAGAGAATTACATGAGATAATGAGTGTAGGACAATAGGAAGAATGTGAGTAACAATAAAAATAGAACAATTTAAATTTGTTGAAAGATAAGACACATTGAGATAATCAAAATAATTAAAACAGAATGCACGATTTAAGGTGTTGAAAAATTGGAAATTGTTAAAACAAGTTTTATAATTACGGTTCAGGCGATTAGGAAAGTTAAGATAATGAAAAAAGAGTATTATTATTTGGACATATAAAAAGATTAAAAGTAATTGTATAATAATTACTAGTTGATGTAAGAAAATTAATAAATATAAATATACAACATTTAAGAGATTTTGCAAAATTAAACTTATGAAAAGTAAAAAATGTTCAGGAATAAAAACAATCAATGGGATAGAAGGAATCAAGTGGTTAGATAATAATATGGAATGATTTAAAATAGTTGGATTCAATTTTTGAATAGCATTATTGAGGGAAGTTAAGTGAGTTAATTGATTTAAGTAACATAGTTTTATTTTATGATTTAAAAAAATTAGGAATAACCAGGGAATAAAATCAGTTAAGTTAGTTGAAATAATTACATACTTTATAACAATCAAATGTATCACATATATCAGATTACTTGAAATAATTAAATAATTAAAAGTACTTAAGTAAATTGAGTTTAATATAATAATCGTATAGATTGTAGTAGTGAAAATAAATGAATACATGGGAACAGTTATATAGAATAGAATATTTGGATAGTTTAGACAAATCAGATAAAAGGGAATTATGGAGTAAGTCAAGATAAATATTTGAAGTAAGTTGATAAATTTAATAAGATTAATAATAATTATAAATTGATTTGAGTATTGAGCAAAAGTGATTGTGGAAAAAATATAAATGAAATTTATTAAATTAATATAGGTAAGCAGTTTAGGTAATGGGTTTTTTTTGTTGACCTCGAGTCACATTTTTTTAATGTCCGATTCATATGAGATTTTAAGGATTTTGGAGTCCTCAGACTTACGAGCAAATAGGTGTCCCTCCTTTGACCAAGTGAATTTATAGTTTTTTAGTTTTGCCTGTTGTTTTGTTTGTGCCAGGAGGAATTTTTTTCTTGATGTCAGGTGGTCCGATATATAAATGGGTGTGCTGTGACCCATCTGAGCATGTGGTAGTCCTAAGGATGATGTAGTAATTCGGCCTTTGGTTTTAATATGTTCCTTAAGTTTGGCCAGAAATAGATCACGCATTAGTTTTGAGCTGAGGGTGATTATAACATCTCTTGGTTTAGTTCGGGTGTCCTCGGAGCGGTTCCTACCTCCCACCCGCACTACAGAAGTCACATCTTCGGGTTGCACTACCGATTGTATCACGTTAGTTGATAGGTTGTGGAATATACTAACTAGATTTTCGTGAGGATGTTCTGGGAAGTTGCGCAGTTCTAGATTGTTCGACTGAGACTCGTATTCCTGATGATCAATTTTATTCTCAAGGTACTCCACTGTTTTTTTGAGGTCTTGTTGTTCCTTTTTGAATGTTTCGATTTCGGTTTCAATTTTTTGGTTTTGGATTATGGTTTGGTCGATTTTTTTTATTAGGTCATCGTATTGTTTGCCGACGAACTCTATACTTTTTTGCGTTTCTTCCTTGAATAGTTCCATTTTTGTCAATATTTCTTTTTTCATATTATCCATTTTTTTATCAATGTGTTGAATAATTTTCTCCATGTATTTGTCTTCAAGTTCCAGCGCACTTTTACCTCTAGTTACCATGATTAATATATATTATTGTATTTCAAATTTTCGGTGGCTTAGTTGGAGTTTATAGTGAATTACCAGAGTAATTCTTTTGGCTTTTGTTTTGTTTGGCACTTAAAACACAGAACTACAGATGCTAGCAGCAAATTGTGCACTTTTTTTAATATTTGTGTCGCTTGTAATGTATTTTTTTTATTAATCTTGTGAGAGCAAATCAAAACTGACAACTGTCACTTTGAAATATTATTGTTGTATCTGTCACTAACATTCTTAGTGTTATCTTCTCCTTGAATTAAAATATAGTACATTGATGGATATAACCTCCAAAATAAATAATAACAAGTGTTATTCCAATAAATTCCTTTGCGTATTTTTTTCATAATAATAAAAGTAATAATAACAACGATACAAATATTTGCATTCATAATAAATATAACGAAAAATTCATTTGCAATAAATACATCGGGTACACGCTTTGAGATTTAAACCAATTTCAAGAAAATTCTGTTCAATTTTTAAAATGCCCATCGCTAGCCATAAAAATAGCTACCAATCTCAATAATGCCAAATACAGATTTTTTTAGAAATACAGTTTTTTTTCTTTGTAAATGCGGTTGCAATAAGCTGAAGTGATATTATATGAAACCGGGCTGATCTACCCGTCAGATAAATGTGACATTTAAGATTTATGATGCTGAAATTTACCGTCTGAACTACTTGGATATATTGTGTTACCCGCTTGCTACCGCACTAATGGCGATGATATTGACATATTTTTTAAATCGAATAAATAATAAAAAAAAGTGTTTTACCACAAGTCGAAAGGAATAGTTTATAAAAACTTAAAACCCATGTGATTTGTAATGGGATATGATTATTAGTACAGATGCTAATCTTTCTTATTTATTTCTAGTTCGTTATCGAATTACACTAATAAATAAATAATTTAAACGTATAATTCGATAAAATTAAGTGAAAAAGAACCACTACATTTCCTTAAATCACAAATAGAAGTTACTGGAAAACCGTTTTTCTAAAAATGTTTTTTTTAAATCGTAAATCTATTTATTTATTATTTACTAGTTGAAAGTCTCCAGCGTTGCTCAGGCTTTATGTAAAGACAATGAAATTCCTCTAGTTTTGAAGGAAAAGTATGCAAAATTTCATCAGTCTCGGAATTAAACTGTAGATTTGTATTATAAAAATCAAATCCACGTCGCCCAGAATCCGCCCGCCATAGACACTCTTGTTTACATAAATATGTAGATAGATTTTTATTTATTTTAAATAAAAATAAAAAACAAACATCAATCAAGCAATGTAAAAATGTAAGTAATTATTTTTGTAGATTCTCATTTGGCTGTTGTTTCCAATCCTACTGAGCAACTGTTGAGCCGAAATTTGGCTCAACACTCCTCAAATGCCCAAATACGCTCTTCCCAACGCAACTCTCCGACCAATAGGCGAATCGAGTGTTAACTAAACAAATCACTTGGCTGATCGGAGACTAAGATTGGGAAAAAAATTGGGAACAACGGCTGTAAGTCTTCCAAATCAAGAAAGTAATGCTATTTGTAAAGACTGCCACATTAAAATTCGTTATAAATTGATCGGGTTTTGCATCCATATTGAAAAGATTTTTAATCGGAAACCTGTTGTTACGGAAGTTGTACGTTAATTTTATTTATGTTTGCATTCCAATTGCCAGAAGTCATTTATGATAATAAACATGAAACAGCCCGCAGGCACGATGACCCATAAAACTACAACAAACCGTGTCGCGAAAACTGAGAATTTATTTGATAACCTTTACGAGTTGAGCAGCGTTAAAAGCGCTAGCGTTATTGAATGCGACCTACGCCGCTTATCTTTTCTACCGACACACTACGTTATAAAAAAATTCTTCTTGGGGCAGGAGACGGGGTTAGTTGAAGTCGGGAGCGGCTGCGAAACATCATTTATTTATAATGGATCTGTCAACTTGAAGTCTGACAGCTTCTTGAGCACAGCGGCTGCTTATTTAAAATGACCCCCTCTCCTGTTTACGGCGGAGGGGGGTCGCATAAATTTTCAAATATCGCAACGACGGTTACGGCGAATAACGGCGAATAGCGAAGACCCGAACCGTGCTTATAACGCATCATCTTTTTACGCGTGGCGGGTCTGTATGGGATTGTATGGCGACGCTATTGTGTTATAAAGTATCTTTTGATAATAACTTCGCGTCTGTCCCGTGCATTATTGTCGTTAAATAAATGGTAATTTGAGAAGAGAAAATACCAGTTGGAGAGATTTTTTTATTGAAGAGAGCAATTTGGAGCGGAACTGTCACTGAATTAGACGACAGATAAGCTAATGCTGTTTTTTTTTTAACATATCTAATATGACTAATGATCTTTGACAGCAGTCCCAACATAGGAACATAGGAGGTATCATTCAATTGCAAAAATATCGTTTAATATAAAAATGTTAAACATATTTCGATAGAAGAAATTGTATTTATGTTAATTAATAGATCTTATCTTTTTGCGATTTATACTTAGATGTTTGATTTATTTTAGAGCATTTAATATATCGCTAATAAATGTCTTCATATATAGTATATCCTTCTTACACAATCATTTAACACGCTCGCCAACGTTAACAAAAATAAATAGTATAATTTTTATGCATGCTATTTATTGTTCAACTAAGCGGGCTCCCTCACGGGTCGGTAAGAAATCGACATAAACCGGGTGCAGTAAGAATGCGCTACATTCGATATATCTATTGGCGCCCGTACACGAATCGGCGCGGGATGAGAGTGGTGTTGCGTACTTACATTGTCATTCTTACTGTAACTTGTATATGTCGATTCCTTACCGACCCGCGAGGGAGAGGGACTTCAGTAGGTGAACACCGAAGTGAGTTAATTAAAATAAACAAAAATGCACGCTAAAACATTCATTGCATTGGTAGTAAAACACTTTTAAGAGGAAACCAGGCGGCGTTTTTTCCAAACAAACATACTCCCCCAATTTCCTCTCTGCATTTTGACAATAGTGCAAATATTTCATTAATATAATATAGAGATCGATAACTGGCGTTTTTTGACGCCTATTATGTGTTATTTATTACAGGTGGAGGTTTTCTCTGCTCTTCGCCTTTGCAATTAAACACGCTTTAAATATGTATATAGTCGTACTTTTTATTTTAATTCAATAACGACATGCTTTACAATTGCACGTTTTTTCTAGAACGTTTTTTCTTATCAAAATCAAGTCTATAGACTTCTTTTGTTTTGGAATCATTTGAATATTTGAATTGAATGATAAATATTGGAAGTACTTACTTACTCTACTTACTATTAGCCATGGGTAGGTACTTAAAAAATATGATATAAAATAGTACCTACCTATGACGGCATTATGAATTTTAACCAATAACCCTTTCAAAAAATGTTGATTAGTTACTTCTTATAGGAGTTAAGACCAGTGCCGGATTAGCCCCTAAGCAAATTAAGCAATTGCTTAGGGCATCACGTTTTAGGGGGCACCAGAAACAGCACCAAAAAAAAAAATCGAACTGACGCACAATTGTACAAAATAGTTCACTATGATAAAATTGAATCAGCGTCCCCTAATGTGGACACAGCCATGTGTGTATTTTTATGCCTGATGATATCAAACTGCACAGCGGAATGATATTTTTAGAAATTGAAAATAATAAAAAATGAAAAAAGAACGATGATGCTGCAGGAAAGGTTCGATGCTTTATCAATATTATGTAGATATGCTAAAATAGTTGAACTTGAAAACTATTTTCCGCGAATTTAATGCCCGAAAAAGTAGCTAGTCGCATTTCAATGGATAAATAAAAAATGCTTTGGTTTTTATTGTATGTAATACCATCATACATATAATTCTCGTTGTATTAAATAGGTTTTTTTTAAGACTGATACTAGTTTACTTATGGATAGGGGGGCCCACAGGCGTGGATTGCTTGGGGCATCAAATAGTCTTAATCCGGCACTGGTTAGGACCCTTCAAAAATCGTTAAAATCACCTGGTTTGAACGCCATCAACAGACGTTCAGAATACAAACTAGACAACGTATTAAAAAAAATGCAAAGCGAACAGACGTAGAATATTTACTTTTAATACAGTTGGAAAAAAATCTTAAAAATCGGTCCAGTTTTGGAGGACAAAAATGATGAAAACTAAACCGCGATAAAGTACTAAATAATTTGTCATATTTCATCACATAAATATGAAGTTATATATATGTATGTAAGAAACAACTTTTTAAAAATAAAACTTTATGGCTAAGATTATTTTTTATTATTTCCATTGACTAACTTTTTTCATTCTTGTAAAATAAATTATTCATAAAAAAATAAAAACAACTATGGCGCTACTTTCCTCGTGCAGATAATACCAAAAACACGCGGAGTGCTAAAGGGGTAAGAAGTCAAATATTTCTGGCGTTAAGGGGACGCTCTGCCAATTTCTACCGATTTCTTACATATTTTCCTAAAACGTTTGAAGCTTTTAAGTTCTTAAAAAAATATATATTATTCTTTAAGATAGTATCTATACATTCCCCACGCCGAAACGGTAATTATTTGAAATTCACTCGATAGAAATAAATCGCAAGGTATGCTCCGAAAATTATTATTTACACGTTTGTTTCTATTATTTTACAAGTTATATGTATAAAAATATACACAGTGTTTCATTAAATGCTACTTGACACAGCCCCCATGAGATTTTTGCTCTTTTTCAAACGCGCTAACATTAAAAACCATAAGAATTTTATGGTTTTTAATGTTAGCGCGTTCGCTCCAACGTTCGTTTTGTCGTATCTCTCCATCTTCTTCTTTTTGAGCGGGGTAGCGCGGCTTTAATATTCCTCTTTGAATTGACGAATGCAACTGTTCGCCGCGTGGATGCAAATAAGGACATGCACCTATTACGGTCAATTTCCTTATCGTTGACCTAATATGACCACCGGCCAACTAGTACGTGTTACTTGACATCCGTAAAAGAATCTACGTGACGATGAGCGGTCATTTTGTCGATGTGAACGGTATTATCACGCGATGCAATATTATATTATTTTATTACCAAAGTTTGGACTTTGAAATCAGCTAACAGACCATTTACAAATAATGTTATAAATGCGATGAACAATGACAAATAACAGCATGTGCTGTAAAGGTTTATAAGATAACTTGTTCACCTTCACCGACCTTGTCTGATAATGTTGTATTCTTATTTGATTTAATGCTTTATTTATGTGTCTTGGAAATGTATGTCCTAAAATGTCGTATTTCCGTTTGCATTACAATCAAAACATGGGTGCAAGGTGCTAAATGCAATATCCACTTGAAAATTAAAACAATGACAAAATGCCAAATGTGACACTTTTACAAATATAAAGTAGTATACCTAAGTAGGTAGGAACTTTATAATATTATGAATAGGTGAAAATTCTTATAAAATACGGTTTAGTGTGAATGTCAAAAGAATTCATATTCTACGCTTCCATAAATGGCGTATAGTTTCTTTTTTTCTTTTTTTTACTTAAAAACGCTTTTTACAAGTCAGGCTTCGCGGAAGTGCACACGCAATATGAATATTAACAAATAGTTTTGTCAATTAAAAAACTCTAACCTTTCAAGAAAGGCTAGCAAATAGAGTTTTTTAATTGCCAAAACTATTTGTTAATATTCATATTGCTTGTGTTCTTTCGCGAACAATAAAATTGTCTTAATATTTCAAAGCATAAAGTGGAATTATTTGTTTGCGCCTGTAAAAAAAACAATATGAATATTGATGAACAGTTTTGTCCGTGTAAAAACTCTATTTTTTCAAGAAAGGCAGACAAATCCAATATTCTATTTGCAAGCCTTTCTCGGAAGAATTCAATTTTTATACGGTCAAACTATTTTATTCCTATTCATATTGCGTATTTAGGGGCGTAAAACATAAATTATTTTAAAGCATAACTTCCAAAAGATACATCCTTTATTATACTTGTGCATAGTCAAGTAAAAGCAATCATATTACAGAGTGTACCTACAAGCAAGTTCACTTAACCAGTGTGAAGATACATATATATTGTTACTCAACCATCGACATGTTTCTTGATTAAAGCAGAAAACTGTTTGATTGAACAAAAGCAAAGATCTGATATCATGAAAATTGAACAGCTTGATCTCTAAAGAATTTCAAGGCCAATCACATCTACACGACGAGACGTGGAGCTCTGAAATATCTACATACTGTAAAAAAGTGTCAACGTTATTATATTTAAACATTATTTTGCCGAGAAAAGATACTTGTCGCCGACGGGACTCGAACCCGCACCCCTTCGATTGCCGGTCGAGAGCTCTACCATTAAGCTACGGCGCCTTACCTGTTACCCGTCAAATTATTCAATATATACTAGTGTTTCATTCAACAATTATCGCTTATTACATTTTTTCACCTGCAAACAACCAACTTTATTTTTATATGAGAAAGGCATGTAAGTGCTAACTCTCTCACTAGATGGCGTCGAGACATATTAGGTCTACTTTTTTTTGGTGAAATAATTTAACTCAAATTTTGATTATTTTTAATTGATAAACTAATGTTTAAAACAAGATTAGGACGGCGTAGCTTAATGGTAGAGCTCTCGATCGGCAATCAAAGGGGTACGGGTTCGAGTCCCGTCGGCGACAAGTATCTTTTCTCGGGGGTTTTTTTAAATATGGATGAGTGTTTCAGGCTAATAATTATTGCTTATAATAATTGTTACCCCTTGTGCTATGCATAAAAAATCTTGTCTTAAACATTAGTTTATCAATTTTAAAAAAATCATAATTATTTTGCCATTCTTACAAATTAATACCATTCATTAATCTCTTCTGAAGAGACAGGCTTGGCTGAGCAGGAATTCTAAGAGAAACTCTTGCACATAACATCTCCAGAGTTAATGATGCGTGTAATAAAATCGCGATTTAAACATCATTATTTACGAGAAGATAAGGAATTGTTTCAAGATAAACTACTGCAGTAGGAATGAAAAAATCATCGTTAAGGCGATAGACTTCGCTTTTCGGCCCATACAAAAAGGACGCCCGGGAGAAAACACTTTTCTACATCGAAAATTGCACAAAATGAATATATTTTTTTTATACTGCCTTTTAGAGGGTGAAAACTATGTCGGTATGTTTTCGAATTTTCGATGCGTTTCGTATTAACGTAAACATTCACTGTCAAACATGTACGATTTATCAAAAAATATTATTTAAGGAAAAAGTGCTGCTAACTCAACTCTCATAAAGAATTATAAAATTATAAAAAGCTACCGACGTAGCTTCTTCTTTCTAAAAAATATATACTTTTTAAAATTTCAATTTCGTGAAAGTTTCGGTGTAGAAAAGTGTATTCTCCATAAACCCCTTTTCGAGCGATTTCTGTAGGTAAATTTGAGCGTTGTCTCATTCGCACATTTCGCATTCGCATGTATTGTAAGTGTTCGTGAGCTTATTGTGAGCGGGACAGAATGACAGTCGCGGGTGTTCCGCGTGTCGTTCAAAGTCTAGCCTCTTAAATTTAATCATCAAATAAAGAAAGTTAAGAGTTAGAACAGTAACGGAAGTCTAGATGAATACCTAATCAATTTTATGTTTCATTTATCATTCAATTTGTTTTTAATTTCAATGTGGTTGTTGTGTAACTTTTAACGTATAACTTTCTATTAATTAAATCATAACTACTTAATCCCACGGATATCGTTTTACAATCTGTGGTGAAAATTTCAAAGATTATTGCATTATGTAATTGCACCAGATTGCAAAATACATAGGTAAGAACTAGATACCGACACAAAATAATATGAGATAAATAACATATACAAAATATTATACCATAATATAAATAATAACAAGAAGCACCTTGATAACCGATAACCTTGACACCGAAATAAATGTCCCATTTATCCCAGTAGCCCAGCGTTAACACTCCGCCTGACATCGTAGACCTTCATCCCATTTGAATTTAGAAAACACAGTTTTGTATGGAAATTTAGGCCCCGATTTGGCAAATATTTGGATCACCAAACGCACCCACAAGACACTTCTTGTTATAGGTAACCGACGAGTTCATCGAAATCAAATTTACAAAATACACAAAAAAATGTTAGGTTAGGTTAGGTTAGGTTAAGTTGAATTTTAGTTAATTGAACTCGTTTTCGATGAACTCGTTTTCGATGAACTCGTCGTGAACCCTTGATATAATAATATATAAGATAATAAGAACCTAAACACATGCTTATTAACTTTATTAGGAGAGTGATTCAAGTGTAATATTTATATTAAGTTGTAAATATTGTAACTCTAAATATGTTTAAATAAAAAAAATATATATATAACACAAATTTCAAATCATATAATCAATCATACAGCAAAATAAATCAGTACATAATCTAGTACAGACAATTTTTTATTTATTTATTTATTCTATGCATAATAAAGATCTAAAAAAAATATCACTGTAGGTACAAGGGTTCAAAATAAGATTTACACAATTTACAAACGTAATTAAATTTTTTCAAATGCTCGTTTTTTATATATAATACATATAATACTAACCACGAAAAGTTAAGTACATTATGAATAATGAGTAAATAATACGGCCTAAGTAAAGTCATGTTGACCAAATAAATAAATAAAAATGTTTTTACGGAAGTAACTACAAAAGGTTTTCTTTTGATCTAGGCCTCTGAAGCCGAGAAAATAATTCTAAGCTCCTTTCACAAAGGAATGAAACTTTCAATGTTCTCGGTGCTGAAACTTTATGATGCGGGAATTGACGATACGATACGATTGTACCACCCCAGCCAGGAGCAATCCTGTCCCGGTGAGACCGGTACACCAGGGGGCACTGATTTATTAGGACTGGAACACGTGCTCTAAGGATGGGAAGGAGGTTGGAGTTTAATCGACCGGTATACATGGCAACCTAATAAGCCGATATTGGAATGTAGGATGGCCAGGAATAAAGGAATGGATTGTGCGAAATGATTTTTTTTCCCCATTCTTCTTCTTGCCTCTTCTCGGCTGTTCTTGGTTTTTCCCGCCACTCCTTGGCTCGTCTTGTCTCTTCTTGGCTATTCGTGAATTGTCTTGTCTATTATTGAGTCTTCTTGTCCCTTCTCGCCTCTTCTTGGCTCTTCTTGCTTCTTATTGTCTCTTCATACCTCTCCTTGGCTCTCCTCGTCTCTTCTTGCCTCTTCTTGGATCTTTTCGCCCCTTCACGGCTCTCCTTAGGTCTTCGTGGAAAGCCACAAGAAAAGTCTTGTCTCTTCTTGCCTCTTCTCTTGGCTCTTCTGGCGTCTTCTCGTCCCTTCTTGGTTCCCCTTGTCTCTTTTTGAACATTTTTTTCCTCTTTTCTTTTTGCCTCTTCTTGGACCTTCCCATCTCTTCACGCTTCTTGGCTCTTCTTGCTTGAATTTTCTTACTTCGTCTTGGACTAACTAATCCTCCCGCAGTAACAGAATTGGACTAACTAATCCTTTATGATGCGGTAATTGACGAGGATTTACTTATGGTTATTTGACAAAGAGTTAATCATCAACTTCGTTAAAATATTCACACTATTAAAACTGATGTAATCATATAGAACCCGAAGTATTGTGACACAATATTTTATATTTTTACGTGAGCAGAATGAGAATGTAATAAAATCACATAGAAGCCCACTTACTTACTACCTACTGCATTTGGTCAAACAATGCATATATTTCGTCACACAATCTAAAAGCTCTAAAGATACGAAATTGTAATTGATACATTTACATCTTCGTCAAATTCCTATGCGTGAAGTTCCGGTTCAGTTTTTTTACGTGAAATTTTAGTCGTTCGGATTGATTACAGTTTGACGATCTTTCAACAAGTGAATACCAAACCTGAAAGAGTCACAAATTTAAAAAAAAATCACAATTCAAAGAGAGATTCGAGATTTTGTTGAAGGAAAAATCGAAACAACCTGCATTATTTGTACTTGGCTTAGAGGTAATGCACTCATTGTGAAATATAAGCTCTACAATATTATGTACATTAACATTGGTATTCCGATGTCAATATATTCTACGTGTAATATAAACGAATGCAGTTAGTCTTATCTTATCTAAGATTTTACTGTTTACACGAATATAAAATGCAAATGTTTGTTTTGGTTAGGAGAAAACTAACTAATTATAAGTTGAATGAATCTAAACTTGATAATCTCATGGCAGAGCGGGAAATTTGAAAAAAAAGACTGAGAAAAAAAAGTGACGTAAAATGCATTTTAATTGAAATATGTATATAAAAATAAAAAGTTGCTTGCTTGCAGATGAAAAAATGTAATAAGCGGTAGTTGTTGAATGAAACACTAGTATATATTAAATCATTTGGAGGGTAAGAGGTAACCCGCCGTAGACCGGACATGAGAAGGACATGGGTTCGAGTCCCGTCGGCGGCATGTATCTTTTCTCAGAATATTTTTTTAATGTGGCTGAGTGTTTCAGGCTGATAATTATTGCTTATAATAATTGAAATATATATGTTTCAAAATCATTTCAGCCAAAATCGGAACTATGTTTAGTAAGTGAATCTTATTAGCAAGGTACTTCCCAACCATCATCTTCCCCTTAAAGATAATAATAACATCTGGAACATTTCAAAAGCACCATTTTGTGGAGAGTCATTTCAAGGACGTTCTCACTGTCCTACTTAAAAAAGTCAAAGCCATGTTACTGTTGACTGTGCTAAAATATTTTTAATTTAAGACGAATTTACATTACGCAACTAGTTGCATAAATATGGTATGAATTGCACAAATTTAGTGTCGTGCAACCTTCAGCATCACAGCAACCATGGCACCGTCAACATCAAAGCTTTTTCTGCAATGCACAATGTCGTCGTACATAACTCTCACATATAAGGAACACACACGTCCGTTCAGTTGAAATGGTTTCGCGACACTAGTTGCATCACATTTTTACACTCCGCAATTAGTTGCAAACCACTAGTGGTGCCGTAATTTCGCACCAGCGTCATTCTTATGTTCTTTTCAATATGATTTTATGATTCTTATCAGCCAAAGCACGCATGATGAAACTACACGTTTACAAGTGAAACTAGCAGTGTATCCAATGTCATGAAACTACTTGCGCGCAGATAGTTGCGTAATGTAAATTCGTCTTTACATAAATAACAACATAATGATATACATCGTTTGATGGTTGTTATGTTAATCTACGGTATAGTTTTCCCTGCTGCTTGGGCCACTGATAAATTGAGAACGACTGCACAGGTGAGCCTACTCTGGATTTCAGCTACTAAAGCTACATAAATTACAATTTTCGATCAAGCGTTTCAAATCGCAAATCAAATCCAAGACGTGAATGAAAAATTAAAACATAAAATATTTCATTATTCATGAATAAAAATAATAATACTACACTTTTATCAAAACATAAAAGATCCATTTTGTGAGTCGAGATATTTTACTCAGCATCCAATACAGGTTTTTTTTAAATGCTTATTTAAAACCGTAATTTCAATATGAATAGAATTTGTTCCGTCCATTTATCAATTCAATATAAATTGATCTGCTGCCATATAGCAAAAAAGCTTTAAAGCTCGCGTTTATTCGAAGTAATTTGCGGTTCAAAGAAAAAAATAGACACGATAATGCAAAAATTTAACAGACATTCATGCTTCAATCAACATCAATGTAGACGTATTCCATTAGAACATAAATATCGTTGATTTTTGCTAAAAATCATTTATTTGCAGTAGGTACCTACCCGTATAATGTTTATCTATGGTTTCGTATTTTCTTTCTCAGAATTTTTTTAACTGAATATAAACGGTACTGAGTTACAAATAATCTTATCTAGGGTCTAGGATATTTCCTTTATTACTATAAAATAAATAAATTACCACTCAAATTGACTATCTTACTAATATTATAAACGCGAAAGTTTGTATGGATGTATGTATGTTTGTTACTCTTTCACGCAAAATTTACGGAATAAATTTTAATGAAACTTTACAATAATATGGCTATAATACATCAGAAGAACATATAGGCTATAATTTATAAAGCTAGCTATTTATTTTCAATGTATTGTAAACAATAATTATTGTTTAATAGAAAATGTCAATATTTTAGAATGACATTTTGCAAAACAATAAATCAAAATTCTATTTGAGAAAATATTTAAATTAGTAAATTTATTTGAAGTACTCGCCTAATACTTTGAATCGAATCAAGAATCATAGATATTTTAAATTAATAGGTTAAGAATTTTGGTATAAACGTAGATGGGACCTAGGAAAAGAAAATAGATTACTCTAAGTACTAATCCTATACGCAGACAAAGTCGCGGGCAGAAGCTTGTGTTACTATAAAATTACTATTAGATATTAATTATAGTAAAATAATCGAGGAATTCTACAAATTAAACACGACAATCTCATGATAGGAAAAAAATACAGTAAAACCACGCCCAAACTGGCATTGTAACAAATAATTTGAAAAACTTAATGCTTAATGCAATTGTAAAAAAAATATTCAATTAATTATAAGTGCTTTTCTGTGCAACAACATAAAAAATAAGTGCACGTGTTTTATTTTCAAAATAATGCAATAACAAGAACGCACTAACTTTTCTTGATTACTAAAATATAATCGTTTTCATTGTTAATCTTACACTGCATGTTGATAAAAAACTTCACAATTTCAAAAGTTATATTTACACATTTGTTCAAGAGGAAAAAAATTCAATTTGAACACATTTGGGATGGTGACCTAACAACTTATGAGGCAGGTTCTGAAGCTAATCTGACATCACCGCCAACTGGACAATGACAATGGAATGTGAATCCTGTTGTCTTCGAAACGAAGCTATAGAACCTAATATTGAATTCTATAGAATAATCAAATCAATTCATAATAATATCTATCAAAGAATCAGATCCGCTTGGGAAAACAGAGAAAATAGGACACTGGCCCCGGGCGCGATATATGAAGGGGCGCCAGATCAGCCAACCCAAAAATGTATAAGTTTGTAAAACCATAAAAAATACGACAAAACTACGGTTAGTATTCGTAGTATAAGATTTCTCTTAGAGAATTGCCTAAATTTTATACTAGAACACATTGATCCAAGCGTATTTGCGCGTTTTACGAAATTGAGTAATCGTTTTGATTGTAAGAAATCTCTCTTTTATTATACAAGCTTATTTTAAATTAAGGTGCACCACAGATTTGGAACATCCGAAATCTGGCGAAATCGCGCAGTCCTTATGTAGATATCGATAAGGTTGAAATTTCCACTTAATACCAGCCGCCTGTTACGATTTATGAAAAAAAAATATATATCGTCAAAAAACATGTTCTATTTTGTTTTTTAAGTTCAGGCACAAATATTAAAATGTTTTCAAATCATTTTCTAAAGAGCTTAATCTGCTACATTATACAATAAAACCATATCCAAAAAGGCAAAGTTTTTATATAATTTATTTCCAAGCGATCAAATTTTCAAACCTAAAACACGTATTTTGCATTACTTCGCAGTGCTTTGTCTGGATGCAAATTTACTACAACAGTTTTAATAATAATAATGTTTGGATGACATCCATAGCGCCATTTTTTGAGAAAATCACCTCAAGGGCGCCATTTTCCATGTGTATTCCTACACAAGCTTTTGCTTTAATATAATTTGTGTAGCAACTTATTTAAAAAAAAAAAACTAGTGTGCTTTAGACCACAAAACTGAAGTAAATACTTATTTAGCTCCATCTATATGCATGTCCGTATTTATGTTTATATGTATAAAATATATATAGGTATATATGTATATAGATATATTTATTTTCTACAAATATTTATTTAAACTTATTATCATTCCCCTCGCCCGATCAAGTCGTGCGCATCGACGTCCGCTCCCCACCGCGTTTGGCGCGTCACTGGTATTTCAAAATACTGACTGAAATAATTCATACACTGGCTATGAAAGGAAGAGAGAAAGAAAATGTGCGCGCGCACTGCTCTCTCTTGCTTTTACAGTGAGCCCGTTCGCATTTCACTTTTCGTTACACATTCGCCAGTTTACCCCTCAAGTCAAGCGTGCGTAAATAAGTATTTACTTCAAAAATTAACAAGTAATATAGTAATATTCACCCAATTTTGAAGGACAGTCCAAGATCTATAAATACGTATATTGAGATATCAATTTTACAGAAAGAGATTATCTCTAAGAAGAATAAAATCTTTGTTTATCTCTAGGCTAGATTAAAGGGAAGTAATTTCTAATATTATGTATGCAAATTTTAAGAAATAGTTTTCCAGGTGTAGCCGTGTTTATAAAAGTAAAGAAAGAATCTTAAAATTTTTAAGAAATCTTATAAAATGATCTTGAAACTGGAAACATTCCAGTCTTCGTTTACAACAACTTATATTTTTAGACCACCATCTAGTTTAAAGCGTAGGTAACGTTTTTTCGTGTTTGAATTGACGATTCACAGACCGCTCCCATAAAGTTATAAATATACTTCATTAATATGCGCTCTATTAGAGCCGTTACATTTATAGTATAATGTCTAACGTATTCGGAGCAATGCATACGTAATGTGTACACAATGAAGTCATCCGGAACTGGATCATCATTCCACCCGTTAAATGCAGAGTATTTTTTTTTATAAATTCGAAGTTTTAAAAATAACACCTTTAGAAGAACTTCGGCAATTCAAAAATGCATGCACTCTCATTTTAAGATCATTTTGAAAAATTCGTGGATATTTCTTACATATTTTTAAATATAAAATTACTGTAAACGTCTCTGAAGAAGATGAATTAATAAATGGCCACAGAAAGTAGGTATTATTTATTTATTAACCCCCTCTTTGGGGCTTTTAAATATTATGAATAGTAAAAATTATACTGTATTTATTGTACCTAACTGAACTGCCTCAGTACCAACTTTTGTGTTTGTTTAGTGACAAATTGAAGATGTCCACTGGACAATTATTTCCCCCAATAAGCATTCTGACCAAAGAGGAATATGGTAGGTAGTAAGTGCCTAAATTTCTGCACTTCCACGTAGAAATTTTGTTGAAATACCAGTGAAATCCGAAAGCTTATCAACGCAAGCAACTCTGGACTATCAATTACATAATTTAAAATCAGGTATTAACGTAATACCATGAAAGTTACAGATTTTCCGTTTTAAACATTTGCTTAACTTAAAACTGATATTTGTTTATACTCGTCATACCTGGAAAGGTGGTCCTTATCGATTTAAAGAAAACTGAGGTCGCTTATTTACAAAAGACCTTTCGACTCCTAGTCCCCAGAATTTTTTTATACCACTGTTTATCTCTTCAACAAAGAATTTCGATATTTGAAAACGTTTGATCAATTTCAACCGAAGCAAAAAAAAATTGCATACTTTGGACACAATGACACGCCCATAAAACAATTCTATCGGTTTATCTCTTCAGTGTTTAGTTGGTTGGGAAAATAAGAATAAGTGAAATGAAATAAATATCCTGTTTCAGTCTTATTTCCTTGATAGAGTCCATTTTCCTGGATTTTCCAATTCGCAGCCAACAAATTAGCAATAGAGATTAATTTTGACTTATCCCACCTTAAAATGCCAAGCTTATCAAGTCGACGATAATGAACGGTGTCCTTAGATGGATTAGCGAGAAAATTGATTAGGAGTTTAGATATCCGATAATTAATACCTTTAGACCAGTGTTTCCCTATTTAAAAAAAAAACCAGTCAACCAATCTTTTGCAAATATTTTGAAACTGACATATTATGGAGAAAACGCTATATGCTAACGTTTTCTTAGTTCAAGGAAAAAATAAATTAAAAGATACATATTTTCATGAGATTTTAAACACATACGTTTTGTCCTCCATGTACAAAATAAAGTATTTCCCTGATTAGGTTCTTTTCAGCGTAATAAACTGATAAAGTTTGCTCTTAAAGCTCACAATTACGTGAAAATTATGATATTACTCAGTAGTTTTATAATATTGGCAGTTCACAACTTATTTAATTACTTTTCGAAAAAAAAATCATATTCCTCACTGGCAGGAGTTACTTTAGTCTTGACTGCAAGACATAAAACATCAATACATACTTTAAATATGTCAAGTTTTTATCACAGGACCCACTATTGAGCCTTGCGGAACCCCTTTTGAGAAACATTGGTTTACTTACCTCTGTCAATTCTGAAAATATTTGATAGTACAAAGCACCACTCAGAAGTGTTGATAAGTTTTAACTTGACTGACGTGAATCTATTTTCTATCTGCTTACCTCTACAGGTGTTACTATTATTATTTGTGAGCAGAGCTTATGTGTAACTAGAGAATTGGGTCCAAGTTGCGAAACGATTGCCCAGTACATACCGTATACGCGAGCCAGCTTCCTACATACAATATACCCAGTGTTATAATTCGTTGGCAGTGGCTTCAAATGTAATTACGTTAACGGTGTGATGCCAACTAGAATACATAACAGATGGGAACTATCTGTTGGGACTCGGTTAAATTGTTAAGGTACAAAAATATTCAAGCTATTTTCTGTGTATAATATTATACAAATATAAAGTTAAAAGTGAGAGCAAAATGACTGTTAATTTTAAGTAAGTGCCACATGCAAATGGAATTTTCACAATTAAAGCGAAAACAACTTATATTTAACTAATGAGTGACGTATGGAGTAGGTCAGAAATCGTAAGTAATAAGCTTACTGTAGGCAGTAGAAAAATTTATTTATGAAGATGGGATAAAGTTGAAGACAACCTAAAAAGAAAAGCGGGAACACGTGACAAGTCAAAACGACTGATTTGACACCGGGCTTTGCAAAAACTTTGCAAAACTGACAATTAACGCTGACAGTCAATTCTCATTTGGAAGCATAAAAATTTAAGAAAAGATATTCTTATTTTTATTAAAATATCTACGATTATTTTAATTTTGAATTTACACATTTGTCTAATGGCTTATTATTATAACTACCCTACTAAGTTTCCCCATTTAAATGTTAACTAATGTGCTGTTATCTAATACGTATTATTGTTTAAATTGTTATGACCAGCATAATTGTCAAGCAAGCACTAAAAGCGTTGTAGATTTTACTGGATACCTACCTACATACTTGAAAGAGAGATTTCTATTTGTTGGCAACCAGCCCGTTTATTATTTTGTTTTTTTCTTTTAGCCACCTCACTAAACAATCTGCTCTCTGAGACGGGATTCACCTTTACTAATCTTACTGTGTTTGTAATCTTTTCAAAGATGGGATATACACGTTAATCCACCAGCTCGGATTACAAGATGATACGGAGATGTGACCTTGACACTCTATTCTGATCTCGCTGTTCCAAGGTCCAGTTTGGCTTTGCAGTTGTGTCCGGTGTTCCCATCGCGTCCGGTGTTGCAATATTAAAACGCTTGCATCTACAGTTCTTACCCATAGGGGGAGTGACGTCATCTCCCACGTATCCAATAAGGCCAGTAAGTGGGAAGTTGTTGTTTTTCGACAGCGCGAAAAGTCGCAAGTTGAGACAGGAATGAAACTAGTAAGCTATCACCCTGTTAGGGCCTCCGGTAATCTCACAGGAAAGGTTATCTTATAAAAATACGAGTATCGTACACACATTAGCATCAAAAGACTGAGATTACTAGGTAATGCACAAAGAACTGACTAACATGTGCATACTTAAACTTAGATGCTAACGTTTTTTAATGATTATAATTACCTTACAAAAAAATGCCAAAGTTGCCCCTGAATCATGCAAAATTGAATTCTTTAATGGCCTACATTATATATTATAATTTTAAACGAACAAAAAATACTAGATATATGCCATACCTTTCAATAAAAAAAAATATCATTCAGTTTCGTTTTGTATTTTGGCTTCAAACACAAATTTAAGATTTGTACGAAAATGGTCGCGCAGCCATTCCTCATAGGTAGGTAGGCACTATATCATAATATATTTATATTTTGCGTTTCATTTGCGAACTGCAATCAACAACTTTTAAACGTAAATAAGAATAATGGCTGTAGATAATGACTACTCTGCAGTTGTTTTTACAATGAATACTAAATAAAATCAGGTTTCCAAGTTAATGATAAAGTAATCTGCAATCTTAATTGGTCGGTAAAAGTCCTTACATGCGTTTAGGGACATAAACCGTCATTATCGTCAAATATAACTAAGTCAACGTAATTGCCGCCTAAGGTTAACTTCAATAATTGTAAAGGTTAACATGCAACTGACTGGTGGGAGTAACGAAAAACGAAGCAATTCAAAATAAGATAAAGGAGGGGAAGAAATCGATAAGAAGTTAACTGATAACCTCAGAATAATAATAACAACTAAAAGGGAACGATAACAAAGTTTTGTTTGAAAGTTTGAGTGATAATTTTAATGGCGCCGGTAAACAATAACAATAATTTGAATAAAACAGTAGGTACTTTTTAAAGCAATTTAATTTTCTAATTTAGTTACATAATGCACTATCAAAATCAAACGTCAAACGGCTACGCCACAGAAATAGAATATTTACGTAATGGAAAATTCAGTAGGTACCTACCTAACTGCGCACATTATATTTAAAAAACATATTCCTATTTACGAAGAAAAATGCTTAGGAACTGATAAAAAATTGAACGGCGCCCCTGAAGTGAATACTCACAAAAAACGGCGCTCTACAAATTATCCGAATATTTTATTATTGTTGTGTAAAAATAGTTGTTTCTTTGGATTTTGTCTCTTTTGATCGACGAATAAATTTAAAATTTACACCATTTGGAAAATAAAACTTTTATTGCTTTTTAAACACTGATTTATAATCGTGCAAATATTATTCACCGAAGAGAAACTGATTAAGGTGTATTATAGGCGTGTCCGTGTGCCGTAAGTATGCTCATTTTTCATTAGTTCTGCTGAAATTAATAACAAACATTTCCAAAAAATAACGAACTCTTTCTTGGGAGATAAACGATCCCATTAGCCTATCAGGGGCAAATCGATAACTTAACAATATCGTATCGATAGGCGTAACTTCCGACGATTTTATATCGATATACCGAGCACGGTTTCGCTGTCGATAATTGAAACGATTTTAACAGGAATACATAAGAAATCTGTATACGCTGGAAACACTGGAGGTGTTTTTTATGAATTTACATTCCGAAACATCAAACGCCAAACAATCACGTAAAAATATTAATTCGCATTTACTTTTTGACACCAAAAAGGGAGCTAATTAGTTAATGAGGTCTTTAGTCATATTTGAACAACTTTCCTTTCACCAAGATTGTATAGGGATAAATTGATCGCGTGTTAGATGAATTATTTGAGTCTACGGATCGCTTATAAGCATTTTTCAATTCTATGAGCTTCAGTAATTTTGCACAACGAACGACATTATTAAAAAAATGTTTATATTGACATTTAATCGAAACTTGTCCGAAACTATGGCCGATCTAAAATGTATTAATCGTCGGTCGTGATATCTCTTACCAATTGTTGACCGTGCTCGCAAATATTGATTACTGGCCATAATGACGGATTTATTCAATATCGTGTTAATGTAGAAACCTTCAATGAATGACACTTCAATCAATACTTCATTGTAGAGTCAGTCCAAAAAAAAAATGCTAAGAATGTTATCCTTTAAATGTGGACTACATGACCATCTTAGATCATACGATGTATGTCGTGATTACTTCAAGATTGATACACTTAAAACTAGAAGGCAATTGACAGCTCTAATATGTTTACATAAAATCATTCACGGCCATCTTGATACTACACTATGTCTTAGCAATATTGAAATAAATGTCCCCAATTCCCATTGTTTAAGACGCCATAACACTTTTCACCTGAATACATTTAAAAATAATATAGCCTACTTTAGCCCTCTGACCCAGATGTGTCGACTATATAACAAGATAGAGTGTGCTGAAGTAGATATTTTCGTCGATAATGTGTATGGATTCAAAAAAAAAGTTCTGGCGCTGTTAAAAAATATGTTTAACTAATTATATTGTGTCAATTGTCTCTCTTTGCATGCCTCTCGTGATTACTAATCTTAACTTATTTTTATTGTTTTTATTTGTGTTTTTTCTTTTTTTCTAATTGTATGTATCTGTATTTAATTGTATGTATCTGTATTTAATTGTAGATTTTTTGTAATTGTATGTCTCTATTTGTACAATAACTGAGTTTTTATAATGGGATGTTCTCACGTAAGTGCGAACATCTGTAAAAACCCAGTATAAATAAATTAATAAATAAAATGACCTATAATAAAAAAAAGGATTATCCGAGTTGGTACTGTAAAAGAAATTACCCCTTTTTCATGTAATATTGTAGGTAGGGGGAAGTTGTATCGCCGGATGGAACATCCTTTGGTTTAGCCTAGCTGATTTTACCAGCGATCAAAGATAATTGATCAGATATGGTACGAATGGTATTATGATTAGGAAGCCAATAAATTGTTTGCACAACGACAAAATGTTTAAGTATATCGACTGCAGAATTATAATGGACCGTGATATCGAACAGATGTTTGTAATGTCATGAATATTTCAATGCAATATTAGATGCCTACATTCATTTTCAACCTACTCAATGTTTTGCCAATTCTCACAACTCTCTGAACTATAAACCAGACGACAGATTTATTCCCGTCTGGAGCCAGTGAGACTATGGCATCCCCAATTGGGGTGTGTCATGAGGCTGAAGGTAAGTGGGGAAGGGGAGGAGACGAGGAAGAGGAAGGTGGGGAAGTACCTGGCTATTCAGATCTAGTCACTAAACACGGCTAAAGCCATTTTAAGCAACGTTTCAATTTTGAATGGTGGTCTTACAGCAGGGCGATATATTTTGAAGTTGAAAGCAGTGAGGAAGGTTGGGTACTAGCTGGATATTCAGATCTGGTCACTAAACTCGTCTAAACACGGCATTTCAAGGAATGTTTCGATTCGGAATGGTGGTTATTCACCGGGGCAATACTGAAAGTATCTAAATCTATACACGAAAGATACACGTGGGTAATTATTACTAGTAATATTACACGAATGAAAATATAAATTTATATTCATTGGCCTGTTCAAGACGAATGATATCATCGATATTTAGATTTTACTTTGTATATACGCAACTTGCTTTACGAGAGCTAGCAGAGGCCCTAGCACGCCTACTCTATATCGATCGGTAGGATAACTATCGGTAACTTCTCATCGTTCCCTAGCATGACTACAGATCGCCAACGAATAAGTGACAGTTCACAATGACTAAGTGTCCTTAACATATTCGACATCAACTGTTGTTTGTACGTTAGCGATGTGCAGTTGTCCTAGGGAACGATGAGAAGTCAACGATAGTTATCCTACCGATCGATATAGAGCAAGCGTGCTAGGGCCTCAGGTCTAATTAAACACCAGTTTTAAATAAATTATCATGATTTATTTTAGGGGCATTAAGCCGTGTTGCAATACTTCCTTCTTTAGCCGAAGTTTCGGATAGCATTACAACGTCCATCATCAAGGCAGCTGTGTGAAACCTTTATCAATGCTAGAATGTGCAATGACGTCATGCAAATATTTTCTGATTATTAATAATTATAAAAAGCATCTTTTAACTGAGTGCTGTGCTGAATTTTCAATTTGAACCCACGACCTCTGAACTCAGGGTCCAAAGATTTACCGCGAGAGCTCCGTCAATAAATAAAAAAGATTTAAATCTATAAAAGAAATAAAAAATACCACCTCATAAATGTATTTTAAAGTGTTGCAAAAGACAAAGTTTATACTGTTAGTTTATTAACGACCAATAAAAAAGAAACGTAAATAAACGCAATCGTTTTAATTTATTTTTTTACTAATTACTGCAAGAAAATAGGAGGATAATTTCTGTATTAAAAAATAGATTTTCCTCTTGGTAATTTAAATCCGTGAAAAATTAGGCATAGTCAAACTTAAAAAATTAGTTCCAATTTGAAAATGACATTTAAAAAAGTTTTCTATTGAAAATATTAAATAAATAGGAACCTACTTTATCGCTTCTCTGAATTTTTCAAAAAATGATTTAAAGTAAATTTGAGTTCATTGAACCAGATTTAACTGACTAACTCACATCAAAGACTATCAATATTAGTATGTTTTGTGATTGTTTTTGTAATCATCCAAAATGTTTAATACATTGACAAATTATGTATTTACTTATGTTTTCGGTATATTTTTCATAAAAAGAGCATCGTTCTTAGGATTTTAACCATTGGTATTCAGTTAAACAGGTAGGTCGACACCTACAACTTTACTCACCCACTTCGTCGGTCTGCGTGGACCCAACTGACGTCATCGTCATTCCAATGCAATTTTAACACCTTAACACCTTTGTCACCTCACTTTTATACCCTTTCACTTTATTATTCTTACACGAAAAACCATTTCAAAGTCACGATAAAAGTTCACTGTAGTTCGAAAAAAGTTTGGGTTTTACACTACTTCACGAGCTAAAATTATGAATTAAATTTAAATCAGTATTAATAAACAACAACACGAGATTTTTCAACAAGATTACGACAAGTTCATAAGTTTTCACAAAAAAAAAACAAGAAAATTTAAGAAAACTTATTTTTACAAGATTACTACAAAACTCGTTTGTCGACAAAAAGTTGCCAGATAAAAGACATTAAATCGCTTTAGGCACATTCTCTTAACTAATAACTGGAAGGGAATTTTGTTTCTCTTTGAAAGTAAACGAAGAAAATCAGGTTTAAACCTTCCACAAAGGTGGGAAGGTATAACTTTCATTCCATTGTTTCCAAAACGGAAAACAACACACGAAAATGAAACTGAAGTCAAAAGGTCAACGCGAGGTTAAGCGAGAAACTCAAATCTACCAAATAAACAATTATCTCCACGAAAAAACGCGAATACGCAGTAAAGTACTTACTTTGGTAAACAAAATTTTACATATTTGCAAATTAAAACTCGTAAACTGTGTGTTTACCTTTTTATTATTGTGTATTTTAACGACACGAAAGTTTATTTATTTAGATTTTAGATGATACGCAACAAAAAACATCTGTAGAAACATTATTTCAATAGATAATTGATTTTGTGCACAAAGAAAACATAAACTGAAGATTAAGTGTTATTTGCAATAATCGAGTTTTTTCTTTTTTATTTTTTAAGCACATTTATTTCGTATTAGATTAATTCTCAATTTATTGCAATAATTAATTTAATCTAATAAACAAAAATTGATTCAAATAGGCGTGACAACTATCATTGAATTGATTAGAAGTTTGATATATGTAATTCGAACACTTTTTACAGTTGTCTTTTTCTAGTGGGTACCTAAATGGTAAAATTATCGCAACACTAATTCGAAATACATCATTTCGAATACTTTTTACGAATATTAATTCTAGAAGGTGGTAAAACTCTAATAAAAAATTATTCGAATTATCTATGTAATTTTATTCACTTTTTACAATCATCTTTAGATTATTGACGTAATATCCACCAACCGTCAAAACAAACACAAAGGTCTTGCGAAGAATGAATACCAAGTAGTAGCCTTGGAATATGTGACGCGATCGGAACTAAAATAAAACTAGTATCGCGTTTAAAACAACATACACAACCTTTCGCGGTCGCAGTCAGAGATCGACTGAATGCTTTTGACAGAATCTACTACGTGCGGTTGTAGACAACCAACAAACGTCAACCAATGGCTTTAGAAACTGTTATAAAAACTAATAGGTATAAGCTATTATTTATGTATAGTGTTTTCATATAGATTTTAATGCTAACCGATGTTGTGAGTAATGGTGATAGAATTACCTTGTCATCAGTGCTAATAATAAAAAGTGTGGAAGGAAAACCATGTACCACCTTCAATCTCTTCAATTACCCACGAAAAACTCCGCGCCGATGGCGCCAGCGTCGAAAATCGCAAATTGTTTATGGAAAATTCGAAAAGCGTTCCAAATCACAACTATGCGAAATTGGCGGGAAAACGGCAACTATGTGTTTTATCTCATACAATATTTTTTTATGAGGCATTGGGCACAATTTCATCTTTATGAATCAATGGTAAATTTGAAAAGTATTAGAAATTACAACTATGCGATTATAATCTAGGAATCATTGGAATTAGTCATCCATTTTACCACAGACAATCTTTATTAGTTCCAAAAACAATTCTTTTCGCATTTTTTGAATGAACAACCTAATTTCAAACCTTTTTTTAGGAATAATCTAGTATTCTATTAATTAAATAAATAGGTATAATAATTTGCGATTGTTGTTTAAATTAGTTAAATGTATCTAGAGCCAATGGTTCAAGACATTCCTAACTCATACATAATAGTTGAGGTGACCAACCGACCCAGAAATCTTCTGGCAAACACACAAATAATAAATCAAATACCAAAAGGAAACCAAAAAAAAAATTCAGGATAATTTTGTGTTTATCTTTTTTTTAAAACTCGCATTGTAGTATTACTATTTTAGTCGTTGGGAAAAGGAAATCTGCTCAATAATAAGCAGTACTTTTTACAATGGCTTGCAAATTTCTGGCTTTATTTATTCATCTTTGGCAATAACTAGAAATCCCAGATCAGGGGTGCTAGCATGGTCGATCGATATGAAGTTACCGACCGATTGCCGGTAACTTCTCATTCCTAGGACAACTGCAGATCGCTAACGTACAAACGACAGTTGATATCGAATATATTAAGGACACTTAGTCATTGTGAACTGTCACCTATTCGTTTGCAATCTGCAGTTGTCCTAGGGAACGATGAGAAGTTACCGACAATCGGTCGGTAACTTCATATCGATCGACTATGCTAGCACCCCAGGTGAAAAAGATTTGGCTTGTTTGCAAAATTGTATTTTGTGTTATAATATTTAGTTTGACACCTTGCAAATATTTTATAATTTACTCACCGCAGTAAACGAACAATACAGTAACACGTCGCTATACAATCTGACCAATCAACTACCGTTGAATACAATCTGATTTGATAGTATTCAACGGTAGAATGAGAAATGAACATTCAGACCCTGTGCAGAAAAGTTCCACAGTGGACTGCGCTGAAAACCGTTACCTACTTTGCTTATCGAACTTTAATTTTCTGCGCTGGGTCCAGATATTTTGATAAGCATTTGCCTGATAGTCAATGTTTGAATAAAGTCGTAGTTACTTCGAGAAATGCTCAAAACCTCCTACTGCCAAAAAGATCGTCAAAATGGTACCCAGATTTTGCAGTAGGGTAAGTCTATCTCTTCTGACGTCAGAGATTTGAGTCAATTTATCAGATTTCAACCTTTGATCCCAGTTCTTTAGAACTGCAGCCATAAAAAAACTCAATTAAACGTTTCCATTTTTTCAGCTCCCTAGAAAATGCTTATTGCCTTTACAGCAAATAAAAAAAACACACATTTCACTTGATTATTTGAAAACTTGTTGAATAATATGCATGAAGTGTTTTTTAAACGTTCTTAAAATAACTATTTTTAAATTTATTTCATTGTGCATTTTATTTAACACTAACTTTAATGAACTGTCAAAAGTTTAACAATAAAAACCCTAATTATGGGAATAGTCTTTTTTTAACTAATTTAAATATGTTACGGCTAAAACTAGAATAGAAACCGAAAAAGATGGTTTCAATTTCGGCTAAAAATCTAGTCACTAGAAACTATTATGAAATTCTCGAAATCCTAAAGAAAGCGATGGGTTGGAAATGTAGAAAGAATGCCAGATGATAGGATACTGAGAGGAGTTCCAGTGGAAGCGACCCGGAGGCAGACCGAACATCTGATCGGAGCATTACGGAGAGGCCTGAGTCCTGGAGACAAATGTTGGGACCAAAGCTGGTGGAGAACATTTTTGTAGAGGAGGCCAAATTCTGGCATCCCCGGGATGTGGCACCGTGATGACAAACATATTTACTTACCTTTTATAATGTAATGATTCGTAGGGTTACCTGTTGTGTTAAATCGTGCTTCGTCATTTTACTATTCGAATTTTTTGTGATAGAAAACAAAACAATTTCTGGTGGTGTTTGATTTTTCGTGCATTACATCAATATTATGACACAAATTGATTTCAGCCATGTTCACAATAGGTCACTTTCCAGGAGATATTAAAAACCTGCGACGATTTCACAGTGCATTGATTATTTTCATTGCAAGACCATTCCCATAATGAAAAAATCTTTTGCTGTCGTCAATGGGCATTTCAGGATGAATAAGTAGTGAAATAAAACAAATAAATAATGCAAAAGATTAAAGAAACAGCCCCAATTGTAACACGTATTGACTAACAACAAGAAATACAATAATTACTATTATTGAAAAAGAAAAAGCTACATGAAAACCACACCAAAAGACATACATTTACGTAGTTCACATTACTGTGTAGTAGTTAGTAGGCATGTATTGCAACGGTAAAGAAGTGGAAGGAATTGCATTCAATATTTTATTGAAGAATCAAACAACAAACAGTCTCAATCTTAATAGAGACTTATCTCTACTAAAACATGTAACAAGATCTCTAAGTCCTTGTGCCATTGCATGTTGTTAATCATAGAATGAATAACATGTAAAAAATTGAATATCTGAGTTTCTTTATTGGCAATCTTTCATGTCAAGGTGGTAATTAATATTGTTATTGTAAATTTCCACTTGATTATAGTAAATCAATTGACAATCAGTCAGTTTGATAAAGTTAATTTATAGTTAAGTTTATTGATTTGATTCTGCTTGCAGTTTTAAATCTCAAAAACAATAGTTAAAAATGAACAATAAATGGGGCTAAAAGTTAAATCTGCAAAAAAATTTAAATAATTCTAGACCTTAAAAAGTCAAATAACGCTGTCTATAAAAAACAAACCAATAATTCGAGAGCTTAAAATCAAACAACGTTATCCACAAAAATACATGCCAATCTTAATAAATATTGATATGTCTTTTTGTACCTAGGGGCCGTCCGTTTCAACGCTAGCTACAGTAAAAGTTAAACTGGCTAGCTTTACACTTGTAAGTCTTTTCGTAAGTTTACGACTTCTAGCCAATTGGCATATTGGGTTTTCAAAATGCATATAGCATTGCATATGAAAAAAAACGTTGCATGTGTAAAGCTAGCCAGTTTAAGTTTTACTGTAGCTAGCGTTGAAACAGACGGCCCTAAATAATGTGATTTGACTTTAAGCACTCGAATTATTGGTAATATTTTTTATTAAAATAACCTTATTTGACTTTAAGGTCTAGAATTATTTGTGTTTTTTGTAGATAACTTTATATGAATTTAAGCCCTCGAATGGATGTTATGTAATCGATTTTGAATGCATTTTTAGATCTTAATGTTTAAAAGTTATAGATGGAGTTGAACTACAAGAAGCAGAGTGACAGAAGGTTAATATGAGACTTGCCTCTGATCTCGCGCTGCTGGGAAGAAGACAGCACGCCTTCGGAAGCCCCGCCTAATACTGTCTCCAAGCACCGAATGTTTTCGCCGCACGTCGCCAAGAGATCGCTCTGCGAAAAATTATTGTTAGGTTAGGTTGGTTAGCAAGTAATGAATGTAATAAGTGTGCGCTAATATCTAATGCGTAACAGTGCTTAAATGATACCACAGACATTCTGCAAAAATCAATAACTCTGGTTTGATTTTACAAGATATAAACTAAATAATTGAAATTAAAAAATCGTAAAAACTGTAAAACTCATCGCTCAGTCGAATTGACTATCCAATCCTCTCAAAAATAATTTACACCTGTTGGCGGTAATAATTTTATATTTTTGTATACACAATATATGTGTTTATAAGTTTGCCCTGAGGAAGGAACGGTTGTTCCGAAACCGGTCGGCGATAATAAAATATATAAGTAGTTCTAACAAAGAAATATTATTTAATTTAATTTTATATTTATTGAAACAAAGAGAATATAAAAAAATGATCAGAAGAAAACAACATGTTTGCCTCACAAAAAAAAATATAGGGCACAAAGGAACATCTCAAAAATATTTTTAAAAATGTGTATTTATTGCAGAACTAATTTTATATTTTTGTATACACAATATAAATATAAAAATGTTATATTTATATGTATTTATAAGTTTGGCCTGAGGAAGGAGCGGTTGTTCCGAAACCAGTCAGCATTAATAAAGAATATAAGTGGTTCTAACAAAGAATTAATGTTTAATTTAATTATAAATTATTAAAAAATATTAAAAAAATTATCAGAAAAAACCACATGTTTGCCTTAAAAAAAAAATATAGGGCACACAGGAACATCTCGAAAATATTTTTAAAAATGTGTATTTATTGCAGAACTAAGTTTTTTGGAGTGATTTTTGTCAGAATGTCCACAATATTAAATATTACATAATTAATGAAATTAAACAAATACCATGTACAGTAGTTTTTATACAAGATAGTTAGCAGAAGGTGTTACAAATATTATGTACAGTTCTAGGTGTTCAAATGATATTATTTGAAAAGTGATAAAAAGCAGACAGAAGCATTTTGTGTGTATAGAAAAGTAAGCAGCAGGTACCTTATATTTTGAGTTGCCAGAAAAATTATTAAAAAAAACTCAGGTAGATTGTTGCCATAATTGTTGCACAGGTTGTCTATGGATTTAACATTATGTCAGCTCAGTGCTCTGCGCAGTCAGTGAGCTCACTGCCCGGCACACTGCTCTAAAGGCTACGAAGCGTGTTATAATACTTTCACTCAGTAATTAATGCGAAATCCTTTTGAAGCGTGACTGCACCTTTCTTTCGTAATAGCAAAATTATTGTTGCCACTGCCTAAAATCCATAAATCTTTTTTTCCTTTGTCTGAGGAATCAATTGTCTATGGTCAGTTAAATTCTAAATAACATTTTAAGAAAAATAGGTTTATTTATTAACATTTTTATTTAGTTTAACATTACAATAATATTGTTTATGGTATAATTTTGTACTTTATTATTTTAAAGTTTTACGAAGAGGTGTAGTAAAGATGTGTTTTATTTATTTATTTTTAAATATTATTTGAAAGAGAAACTAATATAGGGATAATACAGCACCACAAAATGCAAGATGGCCTAAGTTACAGATGTTGTTTATATATACAAATAATACATGTACTTTATTATGTATACAAAGGTAAGTAAAACTCGGTGATAGGTTTGTATCTGACATTACGTAGAGCTGTTTTAAATAATAAACTGGATTTCTGGATTAATTAACTTTTATTCTACAGCATGCCATTATACAACGGGTAAATAATTAAAAAAAGTTAAGCACTATTAAAATATAAAATAAAACATTAAAAATTAATTTGTATTATTATTTCTACTATCACATCAAAACACAACTTTTAAATATCTCCTAAGTAAAAAAATTACCTCTAAAAAGGCACTGTTTTCGTTATACTTAACTTTTACGTTTATTAATATATTATTGTAATAATAATTAATAAGGGAAATATTATAATAAATAAGTATAAACATAGTACATAGTAATATGTATTAAGTAGAAGGGATATTTAAAAGGTAGAGAAATAGTAGTTATTAGGTATAAAAGAGCACCATATAAAAAGGGTGTAAGTAGGATAAATTAAAAAAAAAACACAAAATTAGATCTGCCATACTGCCACTCTCTTTCAAACAATATCATTATAAAATTTTTAGGTTAATAAAAATTTAAAAGATCGAAAATTAAAACAAGCATTAAAAACTACTGTTATTACTTGTAAGAATTCAAACACACAAACACAATTACAGAAAAAATGGCCACAGCGAAGCAGAGCCTCGCTGCAAGACTTCCCCCCTTCTTCTCTTTATCCACTCCTTCCTCATCACCCTCAACTGCTGCCTCCACTACGTCATCTGCTTTAGCTTCTAACTCAGAATCAGGGTTCCTTACATAGTCATTGATTTGAAGGAGATCCGGAGTCACTTCTTCTTTAGCCAAAACGGCTTCAGCGTCTTCTAACTGGGAGCGTGAACGGTGAAGCAGGTTCTTCACGTCGTCCACATCTGAATCAGAGTCGATGGTGCCTCTGCCTTCAGAGTTGGATCCAGACAGATGCAGGAGCGCCACGCCGTGAGAGCCGCGTCTCCTGCTCGAATGGTTCTTGTGCTTAACATCGTAGGCAGCATCCACTCCGTCGCTGGACCGCTTCCTTCTAGCCGGGGACTCCATACTACTATTCAAACTAGAATCAGGCAACCTAGAGTTGGAATCGTCAGACAGTCTGCTCTTGTTTGAATCGCACGAAGGCTTCCTCGTTCTTCTCGTCAACGAGTCGAGGATATCAGGTTTATTTCCATTAGTGATCTGTTTCACGTACTGATACTCCAAAGACGAATTGTACACATCACTGTTCGTGGAATTGGAGGAGGTGTATTTCCTGCGTGTTTCATTGAGGTTATCGCAATCGGAAATAGACAAGCGTTTGGTGTTTTTACGCTCGAGACTGTCGCTGAGAATCTTCTTCGCTCGTTTAATCCTGTCACTCTCGGTGCCGGGACTACGCTTGGATCGTTCCAGACTATCCATCAAGGACTTCTTTCTATCGAAACTGGATGTCGAAGACTTCTTGCTCCGTCTACCAAAAGATCCATATTCAGGGGATTCGTAAGAGCCCTTGTTGATCATGCTTTTGCGGCTCTCGGTATTAGTTGGCGAGATGTTCTGCATAGGCACCCGGCGGCGTGACATGAGAGGACTGGGGTCGGGATGAGCCGACAGGCTCGAACAACAGTCTGACTGGGAATCTAAGAAGTTTCGGTAGTCATCCCCGAATTCCAACAAGCGGCGGGCGGCATCAGAGTCTGGGGCTTCGGAGTAGGCCTCAGATTGGTACTTTTCCTGGAATAAAGAAAGAGTTGGTTAATAAAGATACCAATCAAATTGGAAAAAAAAGTAACATTATTAAACCGGATTCACTGCCATGGTTCAATATTTTGTTACAGCAAACCTATGAATGCATAATATAGAAAATGAAAAATCGTAATCTTTGGAGTAATGAATGTATTGTATTGAAATTTTTACAGCGCCCTTGAGGTGATTTTTCACAAAAACGGCGCTATACAAGTCATTCAAATATTATTATTATTATTATTAATGAGATGAACGTCTGACCCAACTTATGACCAGTGTCTCAAAAAAACACCATAATAATTTCATCTTACTATTGAGATATTTAAGAAATTACAAACCTGATAAAAGTCCCAGGCTTGTTCCGAGAAAGAGCTATGCTCCTCAGTGCCAGCGGTCTGGATGCTCCTGTCTACATCAGAGTCCCGATCAGCCGTCTCCACAAGGACGCTTCTCTCTACAATCTCCAGGCCGAGAAGTGAAGCTCTCTCCCTGTCGATGTTTAGCAGCGGCGGTCTCGGGCGGACCATTCCCCCTTCACGGCCGATCTTGAAGTTGGGCGTGGCCTCGGAGATGTGGTCGGTGCTGCCGTCCAGGGTCTGGTCTTCCGACGCTGAGGCGTGGATGGTCTGATCGGTGCTGACGGCCAGGTCTTGAGGCAGTCGGGGGCCTTTGTTCTCTTCCTCACTATCGTTTCCAGAAGTCGACGTGGTGTCAAATCTACAAGATAAAATAAGGTAAAATTTTAAAGATATGAATGGAAAGTATTTTAACTTAAATTAATGGCACTGACTTGTTTATTAGTAATTAAACTAACATTAGACAGTTTGTTAAAAAAAAATTGGACTGCGGTAAGCTTCCTTGTAAGTATTTGGTTCATAAAGCACTCTTCTTAGGGTGAATTGCCTATTTCAAAAAAAATATATAATTAGTTATTTAATATGACTCATTGGAATTTAAAGCAATATCATCTAACCAACTGAGGAGGTAAACTTTGGAATATTACATAAGTAGCTTATTAAATTAAATAAATTCATTTTAATCCTGCCACTAAGTTTAATGATAGAGAAGATAATGCATATCAAAACATCTAACATCATTCAAATGATATGAATTTAAAAAAAAAAACAAAATTATATATATGGATATATACAGTATGTTTATTAACCTATTTTTCCTGGAAGAAGACGGGTCGCTGGAGCACCGATCGTGCTTGAAGTCCTTCTGCGTGATGGAGTCCTTGCCGGAGAATGAGCAGGACTTGACTAGTCGGCTGCTCCTTACTGAGGAGACCAATTGCGCCAACCTTAACTCCTCGGTCTCCAGTTCGCTGGAAACGGTTCCCTCTGGGTGGCGCTTGCGTAGTTTCAGACGCTTGCGGCGCAGGGAGCACTTCTTGTCCGCAGTGTTCTCGTAACAGTTTACGCAGCCTTCGTTGATGGTGGTCGAGCTTGAAAGATTCGCCTGGAATCATGGAAACATTATGTTAAACATTGTCTTCTATCAAAGGCAAAAGAAAACAAATTATTAAATATTGTTTTACAGGACACATCCTCAGGAGATTCACATCCAGATTTTGGTGGTGGATACACGAAGAGGATGAAAAACACAAACAATCATATCTATTGTTCCAAAATCATTCTTTGATAGGAAGAAAGCTCATAGGAGACATAGTCAAACACCCAATGACAAGCCTGGGGAACTTTATTAAAATAACTGGGTTACTGTGAAATAAATAGAGTGAAATATGACAGTTAGGCGCTCCGCCCACTGAGGCAACTGAAAACCAACTAAAACCGGCTGTTTTCTCTGTCTTGATTGGTCAAAAAGCTTGTTTAACCATAGATGAAGAACAATCAGCTGACAGCTTGCAACTAGAAACGGCCGCCCAGGGCAATCAGCCGTGACAGTCGCAAGATGGTCGCAAGTCACCGCTTGCGTTACCATTGATAACAGGGTTTGGTGTGATTGTGTAGTGTGCGGGCCATCACATTGTCATACAAAGACAGTTGGCAGTTGAGAGTTTTCAGTTTCCTGAGTGGGCGGAGCGCCTTAGAACAGCGGAACTATGACATTGGTTCTAATAGAAGCTACGCAAACTGTCTTTGATTTTGCAGCCTCCCATATAAGAATATGAGGACCAAAACAGGAGTCCAAGAATCTCTTAAGTTTGATAAGTAAGTTTATCACCGTTGGTAGATGATGCTGATGTGTACTAAAGCCATAGACGTGAAGATTAAAATGAAAATGAAGACTATTTGGCCTGTTGCAAGATATACACTCACTTGAATTGTAGTCTTCACACTGCTAGAGCTGCCTTGAAACTTGTCTTTAGAATTGCTCCTGATGTGGTTAGGAGTGCTGGCAAGGGTGTTGAGCGCAGACTCCGAAATGGACATCCCAGAGGTTCTGCCGTACGCCCCCGAGGTCTGCCGGATGTTGTCAGCAGTGGGGGTGTTGAGGGCCGATGCAGAGGACTCCTTGGCTGCGTAGGACAGCTGGGAGAGGCAAGATACGGACCATGGACGGGTGTTCTGGGTGGTGTTGTTGCGTTTACCACGTAAGATGACCTGAAGGTAAGAAGATACCTATTAAAACAAAGTGCAGGTTAGGAGAGTGCATAAAACACATATGCAATAAATTTAAAGTGTGCTCACAGAAAGGAGTGGTGAAACTTATGAGTCTGTTAACTAACACCCAAATGATATGTTGTTTGATTTGGTATCGAAACGTGTTGTGTATTCTCTTCCTACTATCTCAGTGTTCGAAATAGATCAAATTTTTTTACTGATTGACACTGCAAAGCTGTCATATTATCTGGAGAAAATTCCGTATCTTATATCATAATATCTGAATGTTCTCACTATGTCGGCATTTACTTTTCATGTAAGTGTAAGCATAATCAACTGTTTCATTTAATTTTGTGAAGGTGTCTAAACCAAACTGTCAGATAAATTGTAACATTTAAATTATAAATAAGACTTACAAGTACCATTGATCAAATAGAATGAATTTAACGTTTTGAAGCAATAAGTTAGTAAGAAAATTCACTAAGGTACAAGAAAATCAGCCAATAAAGGATTATGTAGATATTATTGAAAGCTTTTTGCATTTTGTAATTACTTTGGGGGTGCCATGGTTGGTAGGTGTAGCTACGTTGATGCTGTGTTCTTGTGAAGATGTCACATTACAGTAGGTGGCCACACTGGGAGACAGCTCTTCGGATGTGACGGAATTCCTGTCACTGTCACCCGTGGTGTACTCTCCAGAGGCGTCACAGCTGTCCAAAACCTGTTAAAACAAAAACAAAAATATAGGTAAAACCATTTAATTCAGAAAAATATTGTCAAGGCAACTGTTGTTACATAATAATACACTCATCAAAGTTTCAAGTAAGTCAATGATTTCTACCTGCTGAGATGATTCCGATGACTGATCATCCGGTGTATTTTGCTGCAGCCATTCTTTAATACGAGACATCTTATTCTGGTTTTGGAAACCGGTCTTCGACGTGTCATTCAGATTCAGAGGCTTGAAGTTCCTAACCAGCTTGGACTTCTTCTGTAAACTCTTGGACGATCCCAATGGATTGTTGCTCATCTCCTGGGCCTTCTTCTGCACCATTTCGTCCGCTTGGTTAACGAGACGTTGAATGCTTTCGGGAGCCGCTGTTTTGATTTCATTGAACTTGGCTTGATCGTATCTGACTTCAGTGTCGTAATCGAAATCCAGTCTCTTAGAGCTGTTAACAGTCACCTCCATGTCTTTGATCTCATCGATTTGGTCTAAGGATGAAGTCATAATGTCGTTGTTTTCGCCTGAAATATTGTCCTTTTCACACACAGTGTAAGTCCATTCGTCTTCCGATGTTTCTTCTTGAGACTTCTCATCAGTACCGGACGCACCAGATATCAGTTGGGTATCAGACTCAGTGTCGGGATGTTTGAAGTAGTAAACAGCCAAATTCTTAGATTTACGGTTAGACGAGGTAAACTTTGACTCATTGACCTTTTTGGGGCGCTTCACGACAGTAACAGGAGTCGGTGGCTCGTCATAAAGAGAAGTATCTAAATTTTCAGCATCTGAAACAACAACAAATTAGTGTGACTACATGAAAAAGAGATAAAAATAAAAGAATGTAGAACTTTCCAGCACTTGTAGGCCAAAGCCTATATAAACACTATGGGTTCGATCGTGGACCAATATCTATAACAAATAATTGAAATATTTTTTGCAAATATTTGGATATATTTTAAAGCTAGGACTTACAATTTTTAAGCTAATTTAATCGGTAAATTCATCACGGGTTATGAGTTATGAGGAACCATATTTGAATATACGTTGGACAACAAAAATGTTATTCTTACCAATTCCGTCGACACAATCGAGCACTTCCACTTCGCTCACGATCTGATCGCATCCATTAGGCTGAGGAGTCGCGTCTTCGAGCAGGGGCATCTCCAGGTTCAACAGCTGTTGCTGCTGCTGGGTGATGAGGACCTCGCACATGGGCAGGGAGCCCATCGTTATATCATCATCAAGGATGGAGCCCTCAGTGTCCGCTTCGGAACCCGTGGATATCTGATTGAACGAGTCCACTAGATCGTGACAGTTTTCGTCATTGTCATCCTGGAAAGAAAATAAATTAAAGATGTTAATATTGACAGGTAAAAACAACTGTATTAGATGAAGCGGCATGGCGGACTATTGTTTTTATCTTTAAACAATTACTGATTGTGATTAAAAAATACAGATAAGATTATATTATGCAGTAATCTAAAGAATTATCAGCAGGGGCTTGCAGTCCATAGAGGCTTTAAAACTGTATTTTAAGAAGAAAAATAATAGAAAATGAATGAATCGAAAAGTTAATTGCATAAATTGTAGGCATGTACTTTAGCTTGCTCGACTTAGGTTTTGTGCGTTACAAGTTCCGTTCCGCTAACTTCAAAGTGCAAATGAAGCTCATCACATGATGGACAACTTATACACCGCTATTCGCATACATGTATGCACAGCTAAATTGTGCCCCCAGTAATAAATGCATACATGAATATGTTTTAATAGTGTGCTTTGTCTGCTTACATTGATTCCAATGTATGTTTCCATTTTTCAGAAAATGTACAAATATCACAAAAAGTGCAGCTTATTATTATACTTAAACCTGTATGTCAGGAACGGTATAAAAAAGGTTAAAGTTTTTTTGACGTTAGCCTACCTCTGAGAAGGAATCATCGCTGGAAGTGTTCCCGGCATAGTTCAACAACCTCTGCACGCAGGTGATGGGCTTCTGTATCTCATCATCCGGGGGACCCACCAGGCGTGGGTGTTTCAGAACAGGCTCCTCGTCACTGTCCGTAAACGCATATGGCTTCAGGAGACTCTGTAATAATAATTAAAGACATATTAAAATCAGAATGAAACTACATATTGAAAGGTGGGTTCTCCCATTCCTTCCAGAAATGGGCACCCTGAATGAGGCAATCCAAAGTATTCAAAAACGGACTAGATACTAGATGAACCAGGTAATTAATTATTAAAGTATTCAATATGGACAGAAACTCATTAACGATAACTGTTAGGACTACTAGCAGGATACTGCCATCTCAGGAGACAGAATATGCAGCTTTTAGGAGAGGAAGACACAAATAAATGCAGGAAATGTGAAGAGGATGAAAATGCTCCAATTCACATATGGTTCCAACGTCCCGCTGTGATGGTAACATGGCTCAGATAACTCGGAAGACATAATGTGGAACCAGGAGACATAGCTAGCCACATATTCAATGATAACCCTGGTGAACTTTATCAAAGAGACCAGATTAATGTTAAAAGAATGAGGTAAAACGGGAGATGGCAAAATGGGCCTATGGCTTGAGTGCTCAAGGGAACTGTCTTCGCTTTATAAAATTAATGTTAATATTGAGATGTTAGTTTTCAACTAAATACATATCTCTGGCCTGATTATGAAAAATATTGAAACATTGTTAATATTGAGATGTTAGTTTTCAAGTAAATACATATCTCCGGCCTTATTATGAAAAATATTGAAACATTCTAATTGACTTGTAAATTGGTGGGTTTTTTCTTGAGATAACTATTAGAATTTTTTTTAGTGTTATTGTTTGTTATTGAACTTCAGATTGGTCAGAATAGTAAATTTTGTAAAAATTGCTTTATAGATTATATTTTATTGTAAGGGAAAAAACATTGAGCAAGGCAAACGAATGGTAGATTGATGCAGGTATTTCAACAACATGGATTCAAGGTGTATTAATAGTGTAATAAAAATAATTGTCAGTCTGATAAATAAGTTATAAGCTAAAGAACTAAATGCCTGTTAACAACTATAATTATTATTACTTATCATTATCATATTGTGAAGTGAACGATTCCCATGCAAAATGATAATAGGCTTAGATAAATAATATACCTGCTGTAAGTTTTGTGAATAAATAATAAACGAATAACATCAAAAATTAATGTTATTATTTATTTAATTCATAATAATTATTAATAATGAAAAACAGTCAGAAAGGTTGAATTACATTTTGATGATATCTATTAATGAATAAAATTAGATACATAAAATAGATAAAATATATTACTAACAACAAGATATCCCAAACAAGTCATTTTCGATTTGTTTTTATAAAATGCACACAAAATCAATCCACTAAAGAGCGGCACTGAGAAATATTGTATCGTTTTGTAATTAGTTAACATAAAGAAAATTATAACACTTCGATTAACTCTTTAAAATGTTATTAAAATTATTCCGCAAAAAAATGTTCACAGAAAAGTTCCGATGTTCACCGGGTCACAGATAACTTTAGAATGGTTCTCAAACTCAGATGACGCGCGCTTTTCTTCAGAAAGCATTGCCATTGCAATTAAGCATCGGTTCTCCTATTGGTTCATTTTACCATAGATAAAAAAAATTATAGAAAGATTGAACGCATTATATTTTGCTGATAGGTAGGAACTTGTTTAACATTGTTTATTAATAATTCTTAAACGTAATTGGATAATAAAATTACAATTAGGTAAAAGCGAGAAATCGGCGTAAATAGTAAAATAAGCGGTTTTCTATCGATTTTACATGTTATGTAGGAATGTAATGAATAGAAAATTTTAAAGTTTTAAATAAAAGTAGGAACCTGAAGGGTAATAAGTAATAACAATTTTAATATCTAATGTCATTTATTAGGTATATATATTAGTAATAATGCATAGATGTCGTAAAATAAACATCCACTATCAATGAACAGGAAGAAAGCAGTAAATCACGTTTTAATGAATCCATAAACAGGATTTTATGTTTTTTTTTTTCAAATGCGTAAAATGTATTTTAATTCAATGAAATCAATATCCGATAATATCAAAAAGGGCTTTAATGCATACAAGACGTCCGTATAAATATTTCTCTGCGTTTGGTTTATAGGTGTGTCGTGTAAAAACTAATTAACCTTTTACACAAAAGTGATAAAGTATGGGCGGAAAAGAAAGTAGATTTGCAAGAAACCAAAATCACGAAATAAAAAATAAAGTTATTATGGGATCGTGCCCTTTGATTGGTAAATCGAGGTCCACGCTATAAAATGGCCATCTCTTTTGATTCTGAGAGTAAAAATAAATAACTACATGGCGAATAATGGGTACAATGCTATGTAATGTAGGGCTACCATAAAATATGTTTATTTTTATAAAATTTTTGTAAATGTTGTAATTTTTTGGTAGAACTTTTTATTTTACTTTTTTTTTAATGTGAATACCGCCCAGAGGCCCTAGCACACTCGCTCGATAACGATCGATAGGATAACTATCGGTAACTTCTCATCGTTCCATAGGACAACTGCACATCGCTAACGTACAAACTACAGTTAATGTCGAATATGTTAAGGACACTAACTGTTGTGAACTGTTAGCGATCTGTAGTCATGCTAGGGAACGATGAGAAGTTACCGATAGCTATCCTATCGATAGTTATCGAGCGAGTGTGCTAGGGCCTCTGGAGTCCAAACAGCTCCCATCAGGAGTCAGTGAGACCATGGCATTCCCAATTGGGGTATGTTGTGAGGCTGAAGGTAGTGGGGAGGGGGAGGAGATGGAAAAGAGGAAGGTGGGGAAATACCTGGCTATTGAGATCTGGTCACCAAACACGACTAAAGCCATTTCAAGTAACGTTTGAATTCTGAATGCTGGTCTTACACCAGGGTGATACTGAGACTATCTTCCACTCAGGAACGTACCATAATATAATACCATATATTGTAAAATAACACAAATTAAACTTATTTGTGCACTACGGAATTTGAACCCGCGACCTTCGGATTGCTAGTCGAGAGCCCTGTCCCTCAACCATGGAAGCCACCAGAATTGCATTGCAATTTTTATCTTTTTGTTTTAGTCAATAATATTCTGTGGTAATATATACCGAGTGTGGGGATAAAGTCTTACCGTTGATAGTTCAATTATAACCTCTCCCTCTTTTGCATAAACGACACGTTTATCAGAAAGAGAAGTTACAGAAGTTACAGACAGGAACTTATTACAGATGTAATAAAGTGAGAAAGTAGAAAAGAAAGAGACAGAACACCAGCTGAATAGGTAGTATATGTACAGGAAGGTAATTCAGAGGGTATTACCGGGAACGTAATTATTTCATATAGGGCAATAAATGGGGTACATTACTTGCACTGTAATTAAATTGCCATTATTATTTATGGCTTTCTTCCTTGCAAAGGCATTTATATGAACTAATTATTTAATATCCATTACATTTATTTGAACGCATTAGGTATAAACCTGAAATCACTTCACTGTTATTCATTAAGGCGAAGAATTCTAGGAAGTAATGGAAAAATTGGTTTCTTTTGGTATGAAATTTGTTAGGAGCTTTAAAATAATGTGAGTAGAACACATCTCGGCATTTGAAACAATCGAGTGTTTTTTAAAAATCTTTTTATAAGTCCAGAAAAAAAAAGAGTATCAGGCCTATTGTTTTCAAGTTCAAAATCTCATACTTACAAACCCCTTTTGAGTTAAGGTTTTATTGTATAATGTGGAAAATTAAGTGCTTTAAAAAATGATCGTTAAACATTTAAATATTTATGCACGAACTTCGGAAAATAAAATAAATCACGCTTTTTGGCGATGTTTTTTTCTTGTGTAAACTAAAATAGGTAGCTTGTGCTAAGCGGGATTTTAAACCTTATCGCCATCTACATAATCGTTATTGTTAGCGGCCCGATTTAGAATTTTACACAGCCTGGTGCATCGCCTTAAAATTTATTTGTATCTCTTGAATGTTTTGTTTCTAAAAAAAAGTTACGACTGAGCGTAGCGGAGTCCTGTTTTAACTCGACCGTTTGGCAAATAGTCTGACTGTAAATTCATTTATACGTTCCATTTCCGGTTTCTAAAATTTTCCGCATCCACTTTATTATTCAAACAAGCCTTACTTTGACTATATATGGCTAACTTTGACTGAGATTTTCAATATTATGGTATCTAACTATCTGCCTGAATAAAGTTTGAAAAAAGAATTGTCATTGAGATTTTTTTATAGTTTCTTTGAACACATTCCATCTGTAATTTGAAATAAAAAAAGTTAGATATAATATATCTATGGTTAAAAATTCAGTAGGTAGGTAATTAAGTAGGTACCTCAACAAATCTAAATATACTTTTTTGAACATGAGGTCCATTGTTCTAACTACTACTAGTTATAAAAGGTAGGTACTTTTATCTATTACAAATAATACTATACGTCCTTTTAACCGTAAAGTATAAAAAAAACACGAATATTGAACTCTGGCATCATAAAGTTTGCAGAGATTGATCTGTCTCACGATAAACACAGTTTAGTCAACATCAGCCATATCCATCGTGAGATATGGAGTTTTGGAATTACCTATGATAAATAATATTATACTTTGCTATTAAAGAAATAAGACAAGAATCAGTATCGTTTAGAAGCGTCGTTAAAAAGATATTTCACAAAAATAGCGCTGTATAAAATATACAAATTTCTTTTTATAAATCCTTATTTTTAAATCAAAATCTCTGGCAAAGCCGGGTAGCAAAACAAAGTGAGGCTATAAAGAAAGCCCTATATGAAGTTATGAAAGTTTGCAAATATGACTTTGTAGGTGGGTCGTGCGAAAGGCCAGTATAACCAGTTGTAAAACTTAACAATTTTTCCTCGCACTTACAACTTAATCTGTCCATCTACGTGTATAATATAATATTTCACTCGCGCTTAAGAGTAAAGCAGCGCTTAAGTGCTATTAATGATGTTTTCACTCGCAAAGTTCACGCGCTGCGAAATAATTACAATGCTCAATAATCAGTTATCGCGCAACAATACTATTTATTAATAATGAGAACGGTGAAAGTGTTAAATGCGAAACGCCCCTTCCCGCTTCGGGTGATCTGACATGGGTGAGTTGGTACATGAATGTTACATGAGTGGTATCTCAAAAACACTCTGGTGAAAGACCACCAAGAATATCTAAAATTAAAATGGTTTTAGTCGTGTTTAGTAACCAAGTATTTCCCAACTTTTCTCTTCCCCATCTCCTTCCGCATTCTTTTTAGCTTCACATTTGCGCAGTATTGACATAAAAAACCCTGAGTTCAAGCCCAGACACTGGAAGTTGACCTACTATTTATTTTAGAATATTATTTCAAGGATAGGTAAGTGCTTTTCCACAACACAATTCATTCAACGTTTATAATTCTCACGAAACCACTCAACAGCCTCTGATCAGATGCTCCTATACAAAATTATTAATAGCCTAAACTTCTACTCACCGTTTCGATATACCAAAAAGAATCATTGATATATGCAAAACTAATTCCAATCAAAATTAATTGATGAAAATGACATGACTCTGCTACAAAAATAATCTTGCATATCGTCGCTGCATATAAAATATGAACCATGTGAGACTGAGTACATTCTGAGATAATCGATAAAAACTGTTTAAAAAAATAACGAAACGGAAAATAACAATTCTTTTTTTATGGGCAAAGTAGGAAAAATATATTTCGTTCTATATATAAGCAATTATTTATGGCAAACATTAATTATTTTATGCTAAAAAATTAAATTTTAACGCGTTTTTCTCACATGCCTCATATTTCTATGCACAGTTTTTTTCAAGTGGTTCATATTATATACACAGTTTTCGTCATAAATACCATAATAATGTCAAAATATTTAATTTAAATTTATTAAAATTTAACACCTGGGCATCACAAAATAATGTTAAAATTGTGTACATACCAAGGCAATTGGATTGTGTAGTGTTATGCAGAGGATATGACTTTTTAAATTTTTTTTTATTATGTACTATTTTGATTGTCCTAACATGATTTCTTTTCTATCGCCTTAAATATTTGATATTTTTGAATGGCTCATATTGTAGAAGATCGAGAAAAAAAAATAACTGTTTATTTAACCCATTTTCGTCAAAATCGTCACTTTGTTTATATTAAATATGCAACGACGATATATAAATATACGTGCTGACATATTCACTGCTAGTCACAATCGTTACAGAAGTTCATTCTATCACGTTCTAGGTGCGAATAACACAAATTCATGATGATTAAATTAATTGTACTTATTATTTCCATTTTACTTAATTGTACTTATTATTCATCGGCAACATCCCCTCTCATCCTTCTCCTTCCCCTATCCGTCCCGAGCCCAATACCTATTTCCCAGTCTATCTTGGTATAGTTGTGATAATCACATATAATAATGGGTTTATTATGCTTCCCTTTTTGTTATTATTTTTATATTTGCTACTTAGTTTTGCATTTTATATTTGAGTTTACATTAATTGTAGTTTTATATTTTAAAAAACCCACCTGTAAACATTAATAATTGGTCTGTTTTTTTTTTAATTATGTTCCCTAAATAAATAAATAATAATATTACGTTATACTTGTTGGGATAAGGATACGTTATAAGCTTTCAAAAAGAAAAACCTTACTAAATATGGTTTGAAAGAGATATATATATCAATTAAATACGAATAAAAAAAGGAGCGCCCTAATATAAAAAAAAATATAATATTCAATGTACAATAATGATCAATAATTATAATTGATAGGTGTAAGTGACCGTTGTGAAAATATTTAATAAAACACTGCTTATTTAAAAAAAAGAAAAAAACTCTCGGCACTGAGTTAAGTAACATTTAAATAAACACTGGGAGATTTTTCATACTTATAACATGTTAAATAATGGTACAAGATGTGTTCTTATAATACTTTGCGATTTTTTCTATCGAGGGAAATACATATAATTAATGTTTCAAGTTTAATGATAAAGCTAATTTAGAGTATTGACTTCTATTGTATTATGCTTCTGTAACAGAAGGTTTTCAATTAAAGGTTTAATTACAGGAAATAGCGAGAATGCAGAATGCAGTATGTTTAAATGCTTGAAGGGATTTTCAGAGAATGCAGGCGGTCATCTTTTATGACACCATATTCAGCAAGAAATAGGTGCAGTAATGCAGTGCCATTGCAGACTTAGAAGAAAAGCATGACATATTTTATTCTTTTAATGGCTCAAATTATATCGACCGTGAACTGCCAATGCCCCCTAATTGGCTTTTGTAATAAAAGTGTTAAGTTTTTAACTTCATCTTGGAGTCGTTGTTGAAACTATGCGACAATGTGTCGATAAAAATATTAATGGAAATTAATAGCTTAGTTGCGCTATGTAAGTTTTTGAAGTAATACTTCTTTACGCACGCTTGACTTGGGGAGTAAGCTGGCGAATGCGTGACGAAAGCGTTACGAAAAGTGTAATCGGGCGAGGCGAACGGAAGTTGAGAGGGAGATATAAGTTAGTGAAGATAGAAAGAGAGAGAGTTACGTTTCGTATATTACTGAAGGGGCAAGGGTGAGAGGTGCGAGCACACATTTTCTTTCTCTCTTTCTCTCATAGCCAGTTACGTTTCGTATATCTAAAACACAATGCAGGCCTATTGTCTGTATCATACTGTAGGAGCAAGAGAGAGCAGTGCGCGCTCACAAGTTTTACTTCAGTCGTGTGGTCTAAAGCACACTCTTTTTTTTCGATGAGAGATGTTGATATTGATATTAATATTAAGAGGATACCCGGCGGTGATTTTTCAATACAAACGTATTCCCTATTTATCTCTCTGGATTTTAACCCTAGAGAAAATATTGTTTTTGCATAAAATAGATATCAACTACTAGCGTGTCGGTACTTTTAGTTTTTTTTTTATAAGTTACTTTTTATAGAAGTTATGACCTTCCAAAAATCAATAAAATTGACTGGTTTAAACGCCGTCAAAAGATGTTCAGTATACAAACCAGACAATGTTTTTTTTAAAAAAGCAAAACGTACAGACATAGAATAGTTTTTTCTTATGTAGTTGGTAAATTGAAAATCAGTCCACTTTTGGAGGAGAAAAGTGGGGAATACAAACCTCCATTTTAGTTAGGTGTCAGTGCATTGTCCCTTTCGCTCAATATCCGGTGGAGTAAGAGCAACAGTGACAGCAATATTTTAGTAAAATCTATTTCTGCACCACCGGGTATCATCTTAATAATATTTGTAGAGCGCCGTTTTTGTGAAAAATCACCTAAGGGCGCTGTACAAATTTATAATACATTTCTACAAATTTACACTGTGATATGTTTCATGTTTCGTTTAGATTTATTTGTTTTTTTTTTACAATAACTCAACGCAGGAGGCCAGGGCAAAAATAATTTCTCTCGGGGCCTATGTCATCTTTAGGGATGCCTTGTGAAGGGTATTTTTGTGGAAAGGAAGTAGTGAGCCTGGGTCTCGAAGAGACTCATGTTATAGGAGGGGGGAAACACAGAGGCCGGCAAATCGTTCCACAGCCGAGTTGAACTCAAGAACTAGTCAACATAGAAACGATCAGTTCTCATGAGACAAATGTCAACTGTATAAAAATGTTGGGCGCGCGTTTGGCGTCTATCCCGACTGTGTACCGGTGCCGAAGGAATCAATGACGCTAGCATTATCTTCTTCTTCAATGATTAAATAAATTATACGTTGTTTAATAATAATGACTAGGGGATAAATCCTTGAAAATTGAAAGTAACATTGTTTTGAGAACACTGGGTTTCTCATTGTTAACCTGATAGTAAAAAACAGAAGTATTATAAGTCATAAAGGTTGTGAGCGTAGAATACAACGATAAGTTTCTTAGAATAGTAATTGCGGTTCGGGTGAACTCATCATGGCGGTAACAATGTGCGTACCTTTATCTACCTGGTTTCATTAGCAGCCATTACGCTAATCGTGTTTTAATCCCTACTGTCCGTGCAGAACAAACATGTCATTTTCCTGCCATTCTTTCAGATTAGATCGTGTTATTTCCTGTCCTTACATTGCCATAATACCATCTTTAATAAACACAGGTGAGGTTAGTTTAGGTTGGGTAGGTCCAGCAAAGTTTGTATGTAACATTAGGGTACACAAATAACTTCGTTTACATCACTTTTATTAATACACAATCAACATGATTCATGAACGATGTTCACATCAACAGGATCAAATGTATAAGTTTGTAAAAAAGTCTCATTATGTATTATAGTTGTGGAGTTATCAACACACTTCCATGTTTTAAATTATAGGTTATAACTTATAACATAATAAATATTATGTTATATGCTTTCTCCTTTTCGTTCCCTCATTGCTGACGATCGTGTGACTTCTACTCCAAATGACCTGATGAACAATATTCTTCCACTCTCAGTAGTCTTGCATTGTGTGAGACGTTGATAGCGACGTTTATGACACTTGAGATCGATTGGCTTCTACTCCAATTGGCCTGATGAACAATGCTCCGTCATGTTTATGACATTTGAGATTGTGTGGCTTCTACTCCAATTGGCCTGATGAACGCTCCGTGGTCCTGCGTTGCATGAGCCATTAATAGCGATGTTTATGACACTTGAGGTCGTCTACTCCAATTGGCTTGATGAACAATGCTCGGTCATGTTTATGACACTAGCGATCGTGTGGCTTCTACTCCAATTGACCTGATGGAACAATGCTCCGTAGTCCTGCGTTGCATGAGCCATTAATAGCGATGTTTATGACACTTGAGATCATGTGGCTTCTACTCCAATTGGCTTGATGAACAATGCTCGGTCATTTTTATGACACTAGCGATCGTGTGGCTTCTACTCCAATTGGCCTGATGGAACAATGCTCCGTGGTTCTGCCTTGCATGAGCCGTTGATAGCGACGATTATGACACTTAAGATTGTGTGCAATTGGCTTCTATTCAAATTGACCTGATAAACAATACTCCTCCATTATCTGTAGTCCTGCCTCGCAAGAGCCGTGGATAAGGACCTCTAAGACACTCAATCACTCCAACGAATCGGTGGTCTTTCTCTGCTTCTAATACCTTCCACTTTACCGGTGGTCACAAGCTTCTCTAAGTTTAGAAGAAAACGTTCAATCAGTGATTGCACCCTTCAATAACAAAAGAGGAATGTTCCTCTCATCTAGGAATTCTCATATTATTTCGTCATTACCTATTGTCTGAACAAAGCCAGGCTATGTTAAGTTTGGTAAGACACGCTCCCGGCATTGTTTCCCTCTTCGCTTACATCTTGCATAACCATTATAACCAGAGGACCTGGCCAGAATCTCTTAAGTCCATCCGGTTCACACGAATAATAATTCCGAGCGAAATATTACGAACAATAGGAGACCATTATTTAGCGAGGAAGCGACTGTTGGATGTTAGGCCTTAGCCGGGTGGACTAGGCACAGCGGCCCCAAACTATTTACAAATAATTAGGAGTAATTATGTATTCGGAGAGGTTTAAATGGACCAGTTAGCCTTACAAATTAGTGTTACAAAATATAAACATGTTTGAGAGTGGGAGAATTCGTAAATGGCTCTTTTGTTGTTGAAAATTGTGCAATTAAAGATGAGCCTTTGACTTATTTTCTTCAAGTGGATAATTGTTTAAGAATGGATATTTTTTCTTGAATGGATATTATTTTCTAGAATCTAGTGACTTCAACAATAAAGATACAAACAGTTTTTTTTTGAAATCTGAGCCCTCCATAATTTAGCTGCCAATGCAAAGCAGCATATAAAAATATTTCCAGAAAGAGCTTTAACAAACTCTTGAAGCTGTTTTAAGTGTCGGAGGGTTTTGTATCAAAAATACCATGGTAATGCAATTAGCCAATTATTATCTATAAGTAAGAAAACAATTAAAAAAAGTCTAAAAACGGACCACATCAAGATATACAAGAGAGAGCTCCGGTAAAATAGGAAAGTCCAGAAGAAGATTAAAAAATTAAACTATGCAGAGCAATAAGAAAATATAAATCAACTAAGTCTACGAGTCGGTAAAATAAGACACCCCAAACTAGTTATAATAAAAAAGGCAGCAAAATAATAAAGCACAGAAGCATAGCAATTCAAAAACCAAATATAAAATCTTCTGTATTTTAGCCCAACTATTAAATTTTATATTAAACGCCCGAACTAAACATTGTATAATAGTAAAAATAAAAGAAAGCCTAAAAGGCAAGTAAACTTAAAAGTAAAAGGTTAATTATCTGAAAATCTGCGATATAAGGACAGTCAACTCGTGAATCGGGATATTTAAAAAAAATATATGAAACAACAGGTTGTATTGAAGACTTCGGAAAGAGGAGAAAGCTTATCGACCACTGAGGCCAGAAGAAACTTTGATATCGATATCGAGCCAAAAACCAAAAGACAACACAGCATAACAAAGACGAATTCGCAAATATTCAGCAGTTGTTTCGCAGAAAAGAGTCTGGCAAACAAGATAATGCGCTTGGTGGTAGATGAGCAGAACCACATTTTGATAGGAGGCGGGGTCAACCTCTTAAAATCACCATTCTGGATTTTAAAAGATTGAAGGGAAAATCATAGTCTTTACTTTGCCAAGCTCTACATTTAACATTTAAAATTTGAATAATGAATCTTCAGGGCCCGAGCCACGGTTTCGCAAGTGCACCGGAAGATCCATCACGACTGAGCCCGAAGAATTCCACTGCAGTTAATGATGGCGAATGCAAACCGCAATGGCTGCATCTCTAGGCTGCTGGGAGCATATTATGGCATCTCCTTAATGGATTTACATCACATGGCGGCTCACGTTCCGCGCCACACGTGTTCTGGGTGATCGTGCCCAATTAGGCGGCTTTGGGCTCATCTGGATCTCGGGGCCAGCCGGTTCATTACTCATACACTGGAACACTGGAACACAGGATCCGTGCTGTTGCGGTTGTAATATGCGTAAACGATGGGAACTGAATACTTATTATTGTGCATGCAAATGGTATTCGGTAGATCTACTTAACTCTTCTTCTCTGTATACTTCTACAAAGGCTACAAACAATAACAAGGAAATAAAAGTAAAAAAAAATTATTGTCTTTCAAGATTTGTTTGACTTTTGGGGGTTCAAGCTATGAAACGCTTCACCTTTAGTCAATATTTCGGAGAGCCAAGGAGTGTCCATCATCCGCAGATTGGTCCCATGTGCCTGCTGATGGATATAACATGGATATATCTGCCTGTTTCATTTAGCTTACTGCCATAATTTTTATCTACTACACGGGGAAAAATGTTATTCTAAAATACGATCATTTTATTCGTAAAAACGGTTAAAAACGGGACTGAAGATCTTACGAACAAATTAACAGTGTTTCGAAGTTTATTGGGGGAAAATGTAAGAATAATTTGTTGGTATACGTACGAAATTACGTATACCAACAAATTATTCTTACATGTTCCCGCCATTAGACATTGAAACACTGTTAATTTGTTCGTAAGAACTTCAGTCCCGTTTTTAACCGTTTTTACGAATAAAATTATCGTATTTTAGAATAACATTTTTCTCCGTGTAAGCGGGCAAATTTGCGAAAAGGTGGTAATTATAAAGCATAGAAAAACAGATAATTTATATGAATACACTTTGTCGGGAGTTTAACCGCTTTATCAGCATATCTATCAGAACTAGGCTGATTCGTGCTACTGAAAAGGAAGAGCGACATATGAATAAAACGAGCTTAAAACATGAAGATGCACTTTCCAAGATTACCATAATTAATACGAGGCATGATGTAGGTACTAAAATTTTGCTCAGTCGATATTTCACACAAATCGGCATTAAACTAAACCACAAGTAGTTCAAATCTGAGCTCATTGAGCCAAAGCTCAAAGTTGTCAATAAGTGCATTGAAGGTATACAAATGGCATTCATGTCCACGATTCTCACGATTCAAGTCATATGAAGCATTAAGTACTATAAACACGTGCTACCACAAATGATGACAGCTTGCGATAAGGATGAAAAGGGTACGATGTTACACAAGGTGTGTTTTTATCCTATTACTACCACTACAGTGTTGGTAGATGAGCAAAAAAGTCATGTTGCCACACGCGAAAAGGTGTGGCAGAAAAGCTTAACGACGTTTAGGTTTTAAGTTGATTACAAATTTAATGCTACAAGCAACACTGGGGAGGGCTAGGTGAAGCTCTCACTAATAAAATGGCAATATTGTTTTTATAAATCGATAGCAAGGTGCGCTACAGTCTCACTTGCGAAAAAGATCGGCGTCGAGCTTTATGACACGGAATTAGTGGTGGTCGGTCATTCACACGAGTACGAAGCGTCTTTTGTTGCAAAGAGATTGACGTTTATGGTTTGAATATTCACGAACCTTGCAAATTTATTGTGCTTTTTTTAATAGATTTTCCTACCTACCTAATATACTAAATTTCCAATGTGACTCGCTAAGCAACAACACATCTGTTGAACTCCGTACAAAGTCAGTACATAGAGCCAAAATACTCCTTTTGTGAATGAGGACAAACTCGTACAATTAGCTTCAGTTTAACTGAAAGGTCAAAGAGCCATGACTGCAATGATATATGTGTAGTGTAGACTGTAGTGTGTAGGATTTCAAGTAAGATTCGTCATCATATTTTAGTATGCAGATTTATAGCAATTTAGGCAAGACGACACCGATATTAAAAGTTTCATTCCTTCCTACTTCCTACAGAAAGATATTTAGTACTGTATTTTTTTTTTTTAATTTGTGAGGAGTGTGCACGTTTTTATTTTTTATTATGTATGCTATATCCGTACAACTTTTCAAACTGCCCACAGCCAGTGAGTTGGGAATAACCTGGCTCTTCAGATCTGCTTCCTTTTTTATTGTGAATTCCTTCACAAGAGTCCCAACTGTTTCCGTTTGAGGCCAGTGAGACTATGCGTCCCCAATGGGGATTTGTTGTGAGGCTGAAGGTAGTGGGAGGGGAAGGAATGGGTAGAGGAAGGTGAGGAGGTACCTGGTTATTCAGATCAAACGGCTAAAGCCATTTTAAGCAATGTTTCAATTTTGAATGGAGATCTTGCATCAGGGCGATACTGGCGTATCTTCCACTCAGGAACGTGGCGCAAATACACTATATAAATTTTTAAATTAATAAAATGTGAAATAACACAAATAAAATTTATTTGCGCAAGCCCGGGATTTGAACCCGCGTCCTCTTGATCGCTCCTCGGAGGCTGTCATGTCTTTAACATTCCTAAACAAAGCTAAAGACATTTCAAATTCTTATAATATAATAAATGGGGGTCTTTCACTATACGGGATAAAGAGACTAACGAGAATCTTCGATACTCTACATGTGAAAACAGCCACATAAAATTAGGTAATCGAGTTTTGAACTCTTGAACTCTGGTTTCAGAAGCAAGAAGCTTATCGCTATGCCAAGGGGGATTTATGGTCTATAAAGGAGTTGAAATTTCTAAATTGCTGCTAGCCCGAAGGGAATCCGCAGATCAGACGCAAAACGACTCCAGTAGGCGTAACCCTCACAGTAAAACGACGAGCATAAATAATTATGCACTTTACCCAACAGGAAATAGATATCAATTTAGGACAGCCGCAAAAAACGATTATATTCGTGTACTTACCAGCTCGCGTGCACTGCACATCATTTTCTCCTCTATCGCATACATGACAAATGAAATTAATGGCGGTGTGTATACTGTGTATGTTTCCCTATGTCCTTGTAACTTGTAACCCCCAAATATTTGAATCCCCTCTGAATCCTTACAATACCCACTTAGTTCGATATTCAGGGTGGAAGCGTTACTGCCGGTAGGGGAGCTTAATTCTAATAAAATAAAACCTCCAAGGACCTCTTAATAGTGAAAATTGTATTAATACTGAATTGTGCCGTACAGAATTAAGTGTCCACTTTTATTAACCCTTTGAGGGAGAAGTTTAAAGAGAAATATTACAGCTGCGTTGGATTTTAAGGGTGTGTGAAGTGTTTTGATATTTGATCACAATAAACAATTGGATATTTAAAAAAATAAAACAAGCTCTTTGTATATAGTATTAATGGCCCTCTACATCAGCGACCCAACTCTTGTAAAATTATAACCAAATCGAAGATGAAAATTTTTGTGGGATTTTTTTTAATGTATATACCTAGAGTCCCAACTGCTGCCGTCTGCTGCCAGTGAGACTATGGCATCCCCAATTGGGGTGTGTCGTGAAACTGAAGGTTAGTGGGGAAGGAAAGGAGATGGGGAAGAGGAAGGTGGGGAAGTACCTGGCTATTCAGATCTAGTCACGGGTAAAGAAGCCATTTCAAACACCAATGTTCAGTTTGTCAACCGCAGAATCACTGATTAGATTAATAAGTAAGAGTGAAAAATGCGAATTAAGCAAGGAGTGTGTGCCAAGACAGAGTTGTGTGGTGGACCATCCTCTCTGCATGCCCATGCGGTGAAATGGCGTGATAGTTAGTTAGTTAATTTCCAAAGATATTAGAAACACGAGATATGCTATAGGCAGTTTGAACCGTATGGAACTCTATTCCTTCTTGTCGCCGATATTTTTAACTAATACTATTGCACACCTTCGCTTACGCTAAAGTATCCGCCCCTTTTCGAACTCACACTTAAAACTTGTCGTTTTCGTTGGCACTAATACATAGAACAGATTTATATGCGTACACGTTTTGAATCCATTCGCGATTAGCAACACATATAAATGACGACGAATAAAGCTTGCAATAATACAAATCGATATAGATCGATATGTTAGTTTAAAATGATTCCAGTTAAAATTTTGATGAAAAATTCTTATTCTCAGAACCGATAAATCGGAACAAGTGTGATCAATTCTCAGAACCGATAAATCGGAATAAGTGTGCTCTAGACTACTGACACGTTTAACGTGTCTCATAATCTATAATTAGATAACTGATTTTTAACAGTTTTTGGTTTTGTTCAATAATGTTAATCAATCACAATAACACTCACAATGTTTTTATTGTTGTAAAAATCCATAATAAAACTCTAATTTTTTACTCATGTTAATTTATTTTGTATTTGAGTACTTCCGAAGAGTCCCATCTGCTTCCAACCATCTGGAGCCAGTGGGATTAGGGCATCCGCAATTGGGGTATGTTATGAGGCTTCAGGTCGTGGGGAGGGGAGGAAAGCGAGGAAATGGAAGGTGGGGAAGTACCCGGTTATTCAGATCTGGTCGCCAAACACGGCTAATAAATTTAAAGCAATCTTTATATTCTGCATGGTGGTCTTTAATCAGGGTTATACTGAATGTGTTCACAATTAATAATTTTACAATATTAATGACAAGTATTTTGGGCAACGCTGGGTGCTCTATCCGTGTTAGGGCCTTTATTTTGCGATTTCATATTTTGTTTCATGATCTATTTATTACCCATGTTTTACAGGAAGCTTTTTAAAAATAATATGTAGACAGTTATTTTCCTCCTCTTTGTGTGCTAGTTTTCATCAATATCAGAACAAAACCTTAAATTAAAAAAAAAAAACAAAACCCAACCGGGTATACTCTTTTTTAAAATACATGCACAACAATTCCAACAAATTAACAAAAATATTTACAAATATGTATGTACTATAGGTATTTCATTTAGCTAACAAACATTTAAAAAATACTTATTATTGACCGGTAAAGTGGAGATATTTGTGTAATACTTGTCGCTTCGATAATTTTGGTGTTACGTTTTTAACTAAGTAAATAAACGGATATCAAGATATTTTTCCAACGGCTTTAGTGAGTTGAACTTAATGATTATTCATTGGTGATTGGTGATTGGTCATTGGTCATTGGTCGGAAACCAGTTTCCCCTTCTCCCCGTTGCGTCAATCCATTTTTCTTTAATTTTTCCGTCCTTCGGAAATCTGAAATAATTAAAATACTATAAGTTACTACATCTAAAAACGGATATAAATTATTCTTTTACTGAGATAAATAAATTATCACGCTTTTTTGTTATGCTTCTTCCCGTCCCGAAAACCTTCCCTACCACCCCTCATCGCTCTCTCACCACCGTCAAACCCCTCCTTTGTTTCCCTCCCCTACCCACATAACCCTCTCCCTATCGGATCCCTCGCCCCGGATTCCCTTCCCCTTCTCCTTACCTTCCTGCCGCTAAACTATATGAAATACATACATTTCTCAAACTAATCACGCGCCAAAAAATATAAAAAATGCGTAACGCCAGAGCTTACCGTTATCTATATTGAAACCTTTACGGGCGTGCCCACAATAAAACCCAAGAGTTTCATCCCAGTCGGATGAATGGTATAGGAAATAATTTCATAATGCTAGAGCCCACCATTATACTCGTATATAGAAACCTCCGCGGCTCCGGTACAAAAAATCACCAAAGTTTCATTGAAAATCAAAAAATGGTACACGAACGCATGCGGAACAAACAAAGAAACATTCATTTTTATAAATAAAGATTTTAAAAGAAAAGCATTGCATTTGTTTCTACCACCAATCAGTATCTACAAAATAATATGTTTATTTATATAAATATATTTACAAAGCCCTGCTAATAATTACGAAATATCGATAGTCAGTAATTAAAAGAATTCGCGTTCCCATCACTACCATTGAAAGAGCAGCGATGTTTGCTTTAATGGGGCCTTATGTCAAGAAAAACTTCGAATAATCATTAATAATTGATAACGTACTCTAATTTTGTACCTAATGGTGAAATGAAACTCCATTTATCTTGAAGTTCACATTGCTTGTGGTATTTTTACATAGTTGCACTGAACAAGACGGCATTTTGAATAAAACGGGCACAAACTGCACTCCGTCACGACACAAAATCAACTGATTGAACGAGTTCTTTCCGTATTCAAACTACCCTTGTCAGGTAGTAGTCCGTCCACGTTTTGGCGGCCAACATAGCATATCTCCCCTTGTTTCTCTCATCTGTGTTAATTTCAGACCAGTCATGGAAATGTTAAGATATTCATTGAAATAATTTAGAGAATATAAGTTAGTAATTTAAAAATGGAAAACGATAAAAGGTTTATATATGTAGCAATAATTATTACGGGTAGTAGTTAATCCTAGTTAATGTAGGTTACAGGGTCAGTTCCGGATATACCCTTAAATCCGTTTTCCAAGAAGGGTTGAATGTTCCGTAGTTCCATTAATGGGTCTCGGGTGCTTGTAAATTCCAATTGCCACTGTAATTAGGGAGCTCGATGCGTTTTGTGTCTTTCCAGTAACTAATTTAAAGGTAAATGCAAATAAATGGCCGGTACTTAAGAAATGCTTAGCTGAAATCGATTTGTCCAAATGACAGATATTGAATGTCATGAAAATAACCAACACAAAACCCGAAAAATATATTGTTTTACACAACAAATTTTTAGTCACGGACTTGATCTGCTGTAACTTGAAATCTCCCATTATTTCTCATAAACGACGAATCTAACAGAAAGAGAAAATGTTACAAACGAATCAGTGACCACATTTTGTTAACGTAATTACCGTATAAGAGTCCCAACTGTACGAAATCTTTACCCTGTTAACCGGAGCCAGTGAGACCATAGTATCCCCAATTTGAAGGCATGTTGTGAGGCTGAAGGGACGGGCATGAGGAAGGATGAGAAGTACCCGACTATCAAATCTAGTCACAAAACACAGATAATAACATTTCAAACGACGTCGCCTATTTGAATGATGGCCTACCAGGCGATTCTCTAAGATTATCTAACACTATGAAAACATAACAAAGAGACATCCCTAACGTGGCTAGCGAAAAATAGGTAGGTAACCTACGTACTCTAAAAAAATACACTAAGTACAACATTTTTTGTTTGAAATAAATAATAAAAATAACACATCGATTTAGAGAAAAGCTGACAAATGCGAAATTGGCAGAGATCATAATATGTCTGAAAAGAAATGAAAAGACCGATAAACTCCCCTAAGGGCTAAAGGGGAGGTTCGCATTGCAAGTTAGAAATAACACAATTCCAAGGAGTTGGTATATCTCTGTGGCATCTTGTAAGTCTGGGGTGACACCGTCAGCGCTATGCGAAGATGAAACATGAAACACTTGAGTTGAATATGGCAGACCAGGGGCGTCGCCAACTTAAGGCTAGGGGGAAGGGGGCAGCTTATTTTTTTTTTATAGAGCTTACGTGGAAGGAACAAGACGTCAGAACATACTAAAAATGTACACGGCATTGCTCGGGGTTTATGAACAGGGCCGTCTTAAGCAGTGAAGGGGCCCGTGGACATACTGAGTTTGGGAGTCCCTTATGAAAGACGCAAATCGACAATAAGACAACAAATAACATTTTTTCTATAATTTTATTGAAAGGGTTCGTGCAAGATAGTGCTAAGCCACATAACCGTAATTCGGAGATACATTGCCGTTGCATATTTAATATGAACAATGTGACGATTTTGACGAAAGCGAGTTAAAGATACAGTTTTTTTTCTCCATCTTCTATGATATGAGCCATGTAATGATATCAAATACTCAAGGCGATAGAAAATAAACCATGTGAGGACAATCAAAATAGTAAATAATAAAAAAAGCCATATCCTCTGCATACCACTAAATAATTCAATTTCTTGGTATGTACATAATATTAACATCATATTGTGATGCCTAGCTCTCAAATTTTAATAAATTAAAATTTAATATTTTGACATAGTGTATTTAAAATTATGAAGAAAACTGTACATAAAATTAGAAGCATTTTGAGAAAAACGCGTTAAAATTCAATTTTCTGGTATAAAATAATTCATGTTTGCCATAAATACATTCTTATAACGAACGAAATATATTTTTCCTACTTTGTCCATAAATAGAATTGTTATTTTCCGTTTGGTTATTTTTTTTAACAGTTTTTATCGATTGTTTCAGAATGTACTCAGTCTCACATGGTTCATATTCTATATGCAACGACGAAAATGCTATATAAAGCTACATATTATCTTTTAAAAATATGCATTACACAATTTACATATTAAAAAATATAAAATATTCTAAAACAATATGATGTATGAAGAATTCAAACAAGCGATAATATACCTACCCTTAATATAACGTTTAAAGAGGAAATTATTTCAATTACATATTTTTTCTTTAAATTTCTTAGTGTTAATCTTGACAAGTTAGATTGCGTGATTTTACTATTGCGCTAGCATATTCTTAATTTTCGGTAGGAAAAATGATTTCGATACAAATATTAAAAAAAAGTGCTATTGAAAAAGTGGGTTGAAGCTTGAAAGGGAGCAAAAGAAAAGAGGAACAGACAAAGTAACAAATTGAATGATTTAAGGCAAAGCTGTTTGATTTAAACGCTAATTGATTTAATTGTGTCTCTCTATCAAACCGATAGTCATGTAATTTTTTATAAACTTCTACGAGTAAAAATCCCTCACAAAAATCGTGTCGTATTCTCCAATTTACGATGCAATATCCAATATAAATAAACTCCCCTAACGGTGAGTTGAGGTGGCGTGTTGATTTGCAGTGAAAGGAAATCGATAGAAACGGGAGGAGACAGGATAATGTTCGGGGTAAAGACTGTTTAGAGGGGTGAGAGAGAAAAATCCGAAACTGCCCCTGCGAGAAACATAAAATTATGCGTTTGAGCAGACCCAAAAATATGGCAATTTAAAATACATATAATATTTTACTTCAATTTCTTTCAATTGATTGATTAATAAGGAAAGCACTTAAAAAATTAAAAGAAACAATTACGATTTGTTCCAACAATCTATATTATTTTGGTAATGTAAAAATCTGACGCCATATCGCCATCTAGGTTTTCTGTTTTATCTTTCACGTCGCACATTGTCTGTCGGTTTTGACGTTTAAATTATAACTGTGAAGCACTGCTTTATCGACAACGCGGGAACGCTGCAAAGTTCAAAATTTAACCTCTAGTTGGCCGATTGATCACCGGTGATCACCAGTTTTTGGAAGCGATTTTGTCCCTTATGTATAAAGAAATTGTATCAAGAACAAGGTATGAATCGCCTGGGCCGTTCTCGACGTAACGAAATACTGCATAGCGTCTTTTTTCTTTCGTAATTTTAATAAATTGTCGATGATGGCCGACAAAATGGCCGCCACGTCAAAATATGGACGGAGTTGGTTTAGAAACTTTATATTCTTTCATTGTTTTTAATATAACTTCATTGTGGAAATAATAAATTTCAGGTATTATCAGAAAGATCGTTTTATCAATATTATTTTCATGTGATTTTTGTAATATATCACAAAAGAAATGTTATAAATGTCAAATTTCCTACGTCGTAATGAAAACAAATATTTTTCCTATGCTGGCTTTCAAAAGGAAGGGAATACATTTCCTTTACATATATATAGCTAGCACCCTTTTCAATAGTATTCTAAACATGCCTTTTCAATCGGCTTAGAAAGTCGACACTACCGTTGGAAAGAGTGGAAAGCGCTTAGCAAAATGAGTTTTTGTAATCCGTTTGGGATGAAAAGCTTATCAAAGTTAAAGTTTAAAAATGGGCGTTTTACACAATGGTTTTTTTCGAATCGATTCCATAGAAACTGTATATCAAAAATCTTTGTTTTACACGATCAATATTTTCATTCTTGTGATTTCATATATAGTTGCCATAAGATAAGAAATAATATTTTTGGAAGGTACTAAATCGTTTAAAAATGGCAACACCTTGAACGTAACCATAGATAAGATGAAAGCATTTATTTAGTTTATTTTAATCAACATCTAAATTCAGTTAAAGGACATTTAAGGTAGTTATTGAGAGCAATTGAGAGGCAAGTAGCAATTGTAAATTAGCAATTAAAGTATTTAAATCGATAGAAAAATATATTTATCTGTTTGCAAACATCGATTTAGTAAATTATAATGTTCCTCATTAATTCTCTACAACAAGCAACCAATTAATCGTTATTATCGAATGTAAAATACACCTATTAACTTTAATTTACCTAGTAACTTTAATTAAAGGATTTACTTGACGGACAGCACGGGTAAAATAGACTGTAAGTACCAAGCTACGTGGCGAGTAGGGTTAATTATTGTCATATTTTAATTAATGAAGATAATATTAGCGAAAGTCAATCGAAAATCCGAAACAGAAAAATCAGAAAAAGATACGGATACATCTGGGACTCGATACGTTGGCGCAGTGGATAGCGCGTTGGCCCGGAGTGCCAGAGGTCCTGGGTTCGAGTCCCAGATGTATCCGTATCTTTTTCTGATTTTTCTGTTTCGGATTTTCGATTGACTTTCGCTAATATTATCTTCATTAATTAAAATATTATAATTTGAGGTTTAACTCTTTAAGTTAATAAGTTAAAAACAAAAATAAGAAATATTAATTATTGTCGGTTACTCAGAGGTGGTGAAATATCGCCTGGTTAGACATCATAATATATAATTTGTTTTGATCTCGAAATATTTTTTAAATATTTATATCATCAAAAATTATTGTTTGGCAGCCTCTGGATTGTCGATTATATTAAAATATATTGTACCCGTTGTACTGCGGATGAACCACATATGGCGTTCAAATGACCTTTCAAACATTCATATCAACTTTTCAAATATGTTATTGTGTCAAATGTTATTTTTTTTATATATTTTTGTCCGCGAGATAATGAATTAATTAATATGTTTTAAGGGTATAACCATCACGTTTTGGGGTTATTTACACACCCCAGACACACATATTATGATACATCGCCGCAGTAGCAAAATTTATTATCGGTGGATGCCGTGAAGAACCGATTAAAAAGGTCGCAAATAAAAATAACGAAGTTCGATCATATTCCAATACAATCCAATCAAAATAATACCTAGTGAGGTCTACATAAGAAAAATATATAATACTAGCTTCTGCCCATGACTTCGTCTGCGTAAGATTAATACTTCGAGTAATATATTTTATTTTCCTAGGTCCCATCTACGTTTATACCAAAATTGTTAACCTATTTATTTAAAATATGTATAAAATTCTTGATTCGATTCTAAGTATTAGGCGAGTGCTTCAAATAAATTTACCAATTTAAATATTTTCTAAAATAGAATTTTGATTTAACAATCATTGTTTTGCAAAATGTCATTCTCAAATTTTGACATTTTCTATTATACAATAATTATTATTTTCGATATATTGAAAATAAATAGCTGCCTTTATAAATTATAGCCTATATGTTATTCTGATGTATGAGCTATATTATTGTAAAGTTTCATTAAAATCCATTCAGTAAATTTTGCTTGAAAGAGTAACAAACATACATATATCCATACAAACTTTCGCGTTTATAATATTAGGAAGATTTGCACACTTTTAAGAAAAAAAATCCTTACAATAGGCTATATATATATATATATAAGGCAAACATAGTTAATGGCAGCTTGAATTCACAAGTAACCCTTATTTTTTTTTAAATCTTAGAGGAAAAAAAAAAACAAAATAATGTGGAAGCTTTTATCTTTGTCCTAACTTCTATTTATTTCTTGATTTTCTACCTTGGTGATGTAGAGATGACGAGCATCAAATGTGACGCGGATTATCCCAGAAACAAACATGCAAATTGGAATGGGCGCCAGGGGGAGCGCTGCAGCCTCCGTCGTGGACCAGCCGTGAAATTGAATTTATCAAAACAGAATAATGCAAATGATAAGCTTCCGGAAAATCCTGCCCCCGTGTTGAAAACTTGAATTGCAAAACATGAGGTGGATTCGTCAAGGACAAAGGACACTGTGGGAGGACATGCTAATGTTATTGGAATTTTAAATAGGCAAAGTGCAGACTATGAATATACGTTGAGATAATATTATAATAAAGGGATAATAGGAACAACATGAAAAGGTAAAAGAATTTTTGTTGGTTTCCACTGAGACTATTGTAGTATACAGGATTATACACGTAGTTTCAATATCCTTCAACAGATGTTGTTAGTGTAGATATTTATTTATAGTTTTGATGTGTGTCAACAGATGTCATTAAGTAGTACCTTAGAAGAGTGTCGACTATCGCCATTCGAAGCTCGTGAAAGAGACCGAGATTCAGCTTCTAGCTGGGTGATTTTATGAATTGGCAACCTATCTACAACAGAAAAGGCGCCCTTTTTTTTTTTGCAAAGTTTTTTTGCAATTATGTAAAATTTGACGGTTTTACTTACTATAGTATATAGGATTATGTGCGTTTCAATTCCCTTCAATAGATATCGTTAATATAGGTAGTTATTTGTAGTTTTGAGGTGTCTCAACAAATGTCAGTTAAGTAGAACCTTAGTAGGGTGGCAACTGTCACCGTTCGTATTTAATACCCGAACGGTTACGGAAATAGCCAATGATATACTAAAAATTACACAGAGCTATTAGAACGGACGTTTGGTCCAGTTAAATTTTATATTTAAACCACACGATAACTTGAATAAAAGAACTTGTAATCTCGACGAATTCGCTTTATTGAAGATTCCAGAATACAATTCAAATAATTCCAATCAATGGGATTGAAGAACAGTACACTTACTCTACGATTATTCAATTAATTGTCGTACTGGCAGCTCGTTATATAGTAGGTACATTAAAGACAGTTTGATCATTGATTTGAAATAATATGAAGGTTTTTTTATATAGGCGGTTATTGTGTGTCCATGTCAAATGATTCTGAGCTTTAAACATGTATAAGTCTTACGGCAAACTTAAAAATGAAAAAGAGCCTACACAAAGCATAGCATTCCCTTTTCTAACTGAACATAATGACAACATACTGGTAATGGTACAATGTTTACAGTAAAGTTTATCAGGAAGCACATCTGGACATTATGAAATGTCAACTAGCTAGGAATAGACCGGTGGCAGTTTACTTGGAAATAATGGAGGAATTTATAGTCGCATTAGTCGAGTATTAGCGTGTCCACGTGTCAAATTTGTCAAGGCGGTTGACGCGAGTACGCGACTAACTTCGCAAAGGAAATTTGCTTACATCTGCGACATGTTTAAGCGCCATTGTTTATGCTAAAGGTGAGGTTATGTTCAGCGGAGAAATGGGTCATAAATAGTAGGCGGCTAGGCGGTGGCAAAACGAAGAATTCCAAGTTGAAAATTCGCAAAAACATCATTCGGAGATATTGAGGTTTGAAGTTTAGAATTGATTCGTTATTACAAAAACATATCATTTCAAAAATTCAAATTTCAATATCTCCGAATGATGTTTTTGCGGATTCGTGACTTGGAATTCTTCGTTTTGCCACCGCTTAGCCGCCTTCTAGTCATAAATAATACGAGATCAAATGTGGGGTTCATATTTTTCTTGGCAGGTTGTGTTACACTGGTGATGCGGAATGTAAAACTTTTGGTTTGATGGGGTTAAAAGTTACACGAGTTCAGTGAACATGAGTCTTCGTTTAAAAGTTGGGGACGTGGAGTCAAAATATTATTTGTTACGCTGTTAAAATTCACTGCATAAATTTAATGTTGCTTCCTGAGGTACGTAGGATTATACATGTAGTTTCAATATCCTTCAACAGATGTCGTTAGCAAATATGTAGTTTTGAGGTGTCTCAACGTAATAATAATATATCAGTTTTTTTATAGTGAATACCTTACAAGAGCCCCATCTGCTCCCTTCTGGAGCCAGTGAGACTATGGCATCCCCAATTGGGGTATGTTGTGAGGCTGTAGGTAAGTGGGGAAGTGAAGGAGATGGGGAAGAGGAAGGTGGGGAAGTACCTGGCTATTCAGATCTAGTCACTAAACACGGCAAAAACCATTATTAAGCAACGTTTCAATTCTAATGGTGGTCTTACACCAGGGCGATACTGAGAGTATCTACCACTCTGGAACGTGCCGCAAATATAGTATATATTATTTTTATTAATTAATTGTGAAAAAACGCAAATTAATCAAATAAAATTTATTTGCGCCCGCCGGGTTTGAACCCGCGACCTTCCGATTGGGAGTCTAGAGCCTTGCCACTAGACAACGGACGACCGTCAAGTCCTGCAAGCAGTGTTTTAAATCTGACTGATTTAAGGCGTTGTAATTTGGTACAGTAGGTAATAAAGCGAAGTGTCCATTTGTACAATCATAATAGGCAAGATTTTTGAAGGTTTAAAGAATATATACCAAAACATCCCAAATTCATTTTAATGATTGGTACCTAAGAAACTGTTGAAACAAAAACACGATGATTTTAAAGTTTGAAACGGCTCCATATTTCCAGACAATCGGCATTACAGTCAAATGTAGTCACCGGTATAGCAGCAACAGCATTATTTATGGAGAATGCGGAATGTAAAACAGGTCAAAGAGTCTGTCTGTTCTTGGATGATACGAACCAAAGCCATTACGTCTAACGGCCGTATTACCGGAGCACAATGGAATCGTATGTTTTTACTGTTATCTCCGCGGCGCGCAGGTAGCCAGACATTATTTCATATAAATCAATCGTACCTGCCGCCATAATTGTACGACTGCGGTTATTAATCTGAGACAGGGAGCCAGTGAGTTGTGGGAAGATACAGAAGCAGATTCGCAAAACAATAGGGACTTTATTGACAATATGCATCGGTGAAGTGATACTGGACAATCAGAATTAGAACTAGGACAATTTCAATTTCTGGAGATGTTCGTTGCGTTTAAAATATACCCATCTATAATAATTACAATAAATTAGTACCGTTTTTGTGAAAAATTACCCCAAGGGCGGTGTACATTTTAGTACGAGTTCTTAGGCTCTATCTAATTTTGTTATTTACAAACAGATCCAGAAAACATTCCTGGCAGGAACCTTTATGTTTAGAGAAGATGACGACTTTGCACGCGGAGGACACTATATTTAAAACACTGGACATTGCATTATTTTACATTTGCTACCCTCCATTACTGATTGATGATCATTTATGAGAAGATCAGTGGCAAAAGTAGAGTTGGTATTTATTTTTAAAGACAGGAGAGAAATCAGGACTCTTTAGGACTGGAGATTTTTTTACGAAATCACCTTAAAAATCTTACAAGTTCTTGCTCATAGATTTTTACACAATTAGTTATTTAAAAAAGTTTCGGCTTGTGAAGGTAGTGAAGGCAAGGAAAGTGAACTTGAAAGGTTTTTTGACTTTATGGACATGACGTCTGAATAGGTGAGTTTTAAGCTTAGCTCTAAGTTCTGCCGAGTCGTTCACAAATCATGTTGCAGTCCATTCGAAGATCGTTCACAAATCATGTTGCAGTCCATTCCAGGTCCTGACACTCCGAAAGCACGCTCACCGAACTTAGTTTCTGGTGTGCGCGTTGGTTCCTTCAACCTTCCGACAGCCGACGACGCTGCTGACCTGAGGGTTGACTGCCGAGAATTGGAATTCACATTTCTGAAATTCACATTTCCGATAAATAAGCCGGAGACATTCCGTTAAGGGACTCAAATACCACCCAGCAGAACTGGATTCTTTCAGGACATTTTACGAAAATAACCTCTCAAGTCAGTAGGTTTTTTATAAATAATAAAATTAGATAGAGCCTAAGAACTCATAATCATTTGTACAGCACCCTTGAGTTGATTTTGTCACAAAAACTACGCTCTGCAAATTATCCAATTATTACTATAATTCTCTCCAACTCTTACATAATTTCCCTACTAATTCCTTCAAAGAAATTTGGCTTGTTTTGGTTGTTTTGTAGCACATTACCAAAACATTGTTCCTCCAATCTAGATAGGTATATAACCGATATACTCGTGGCTTCAATTTGAATGTTTTAAGTACACTAAACTGATGAAACTAAATTCAATAACGAGAACCAATATTTAATCTACTTTCTTCTAGAAACACAACGGAAAGTTAAACATATAATTTCATTCCATTACAACGTCCACAATAAACTGGAAATTAATCACGTTGTACAGTGGAATTGATTTACATTAAATTGTGATGGGAATTTAGAAGAAATCTACTGTATAATGTTGGAGGTTCTACCAAATAAGGCTCTGCGAGGTCATCGCTAGTCAATCATGACCAAATTGGTTTGATGTTAAAACACACAAAGGGAGTATCGGGCTAGCCCTATTTGTAGGGCACGAGAAGGAAAAATTACTTCTAAACAAAGAACAGGCCATTTGAGAAAGTCATCGCTTTTAAACAACAGATTCCGGTGATTTGCTGAAGTAAACGTCAAAATAAAAGTGGAAGAGAAAATTTGTGATAGGTATATATAAAAATGTTATTCATATATCGCGAAATTTCAGAAAATTATTCATAAAAATCTAATCTTTTCACTTGAGCCCCAAAGAAGAAGATATGATAACTTTGTTATTTGCGTCCGGTTGACAGCGAATTTGTATAAATTCGCCGTCACTTTTCACAGTTTTTACGAACATTAGCTAATACGATTTTAAGGGCTAAACCTTAATAAGCAAAATTACCTAACTAACTTACACATCATTTTCTGACAAATTAGAAAAAAATGCTAGCCTTTCCGAAAAACTTTTACGAAGAGTTTTTTCTTAAATGAAACAAAATTACTGATTGAAGATTAAAGAAATTGTTTTTTCTTAGATAATCATGTATACTCGTAATCGGTGTATTCCTTTTTGTCTTTACAATTACAACATTCTTCTAGTATTATATTCTTTATTCTAAGCAAAAAACACTAACTTACCTACTTATTTTATCCAGATTTTTTTATTATATTTTATAGAGAATACCTCACAAGAGTCAAAACTGCTCCCGTCTGGAGCCAGTGAGACTATGGCATCACTAATTGGGGTATGTTGTGAGGCTGAAGGTAAGTGGGGAAGGGAAGGAGATGGGGAAGAGGAAGGTGGTGAAGTACCTGGCTATTCAGATCTAGTCACTAAACACGGCTAAATCCATTTCAAGCAACGTTTCTATTCTGAATGGTGGTCTTACACCAGTGCGATACTGAGAGTATCTTCCACTCTGGAACGTCCCGCAGATATAGTATATATTATTTTAATTAATTAATTGTGAAATAACACAAATTAATCAAATAAAATTTATTTTTAACAAAGCGATTTATGAGCGCTAAAAATAAAGCATACTAAGAATATAGATACACATTTTTGGCTTGCGTATTCCTCTTAAGCCAGGCTCAAGGTCGGTTTAACTGTACCAACGCTGAACCGGCGCGTAAGACTTTAAAAGTAAAACTAATGGGATTATAACGAAGCAGAGAAGTACGGACACGGGACATGGGGAATAATGAGCCTGTATTGAAAGCTGATAACCACGCCACGGAGAAAGTCAATTATTAATAGTATCGATAACCCGCTAATAACCCGGGTATGCGTTACATCATGACGCAAGGTTAGTGTCCCACAGACTATAATACCTGGAAACTATATACAAATGAAATATAGTAAAGTGGATAACTTCGCCCCTTCAGGGGATACCCGGCGGTGATTTTTCCATACAAACGTATTCCCTATTTATTTCTCTGGATTTTAACCCTAGAGAAAATATTGTTTTTACATAAAGTAGATATCAATTACTAGCGTGTCGGTATTTTTTGTTTTTTTTTTTATAAGTTACTTTTTATAGAAGTTATGACCTTCCAAAAATCAATAAAATTGACTGGTTTAAAAAGACGTTCGGTAAACAAACTAGACAATGTTTTTTAAAAAAAGCAAAACGTACACACATAGAATAGTTTTTTTCTTACGTAGTTAGTAAAAAAAAATTGAAAATCAGTCCAATTTTTGGAGGAGAAAAGTGGGGAATAGAAAACCTCGATTTTAGTTAGGTATTAGTAGCCCGAGGTGCATTGTCCCTTTCGCTCAATATCCGGTGGAGTAAGAGCAACAGTGACAGCAACAATTTAATAAAATGTATTTTTTTAATTTCTACACCACCCGGGTATCATCTTAAGGGGTATCAGTGTGCCATTTGAATTTAACAAATAATTTGAAAAAATTTCAATGCCAGTGTCCTACAGACACCAGCAAACAATATTCAGATATAATAAAGTAAAATAAATTTACTTTACATAAGAGGTAAAATTGCACAATAAAAAAATGTTAGTTTCAAAAACCTACCACGAAAGATACCTACAGTATTTTAGAAACTTTTTATCATTATATTTAACATACTTAAAAAAATACATTATTAGTACTATAGGGATATCTAGTGGTGCCATTTTTTATTTGAGTTCCTAGTCAATTGTGTTGGATGGTAGTTTCATGTAGCTAAAAATTAATTTCTATTTCAGAAGACGAAACAATTTTTACTTGTGATAAGTTCAATTGATAAAACTAATAAACTAATGTTTAAGACAAGATTTGTATGCATAGCACAAAGGGTAACAATTATTACAAAGAGTAATTGTAGGATGAAACACTAGTATTTGTATACATTGAATTATTTGGCGGGTAAGAGATAAGCCGAAGTAGCTCAGTGGTAGAGCATTTGACCGTAAATCAGAAGGACACGGGTTCGAGTCCCGTCGGCTTCATGTATCTTTTCTCGGGAGATTTTTTTTTGAATGTGGATGAGTGTTTCAGGTTAATAATTATAGCTTATAATAATTTATACAATTGTCATTGATTAAATTTTATATTCACGATGTAAATTAATGAGGAGATTTAACGATGATATTAATGAGGATAGACTCTCTTCTCTACTCAGAGTGCTGCCGTTTATTGCAAGAGCCTTAATTTAATCTGTATGTAGTCTTCGGGCAAGTTGTGTGTAAGACACAACAATACTACAATTATCAGGACTAGCAGTGAAAACCCGCTCCGCGGGTGTTTGCTGCTAGGCCCTAGAGGCGGCTTTTCGTTCTGATTCGCCCAGTTTAACTGTTGGTGACTATGTATTAGGCATTACCCTTTTGCAAAACTAACTACTATTAACATTAAACTACAGAATACTTATATTTAATAGGTAGATATATATCAGTAGACATTCTTACATTAGACCGTGAATAATGAGAGGATCACTCTTCACCCCAACATTAATCTTCTTATTATTGAATGAAAGCGAAAAATTTTTATTCTTCTTCATACTTTTTTCCCTTAAACATAGTATTATAGATGGCGCCACTTCCGTTTGCAAATCGCATGTGAGCGAGTGATAAGTGTGCATATTACGGCAGCAGCTCCGTGGAAAAAGGCACGTTCACGTACGGCTCAGAACGGTTTTAATACAGTGTGGCGTTGGAGATTTAATCGGAGTCGGGTTCCTTAATTTGAACCGTACGGGCTTTACCGTATTAATACACTTCGATATTAAAACAATTTTTCCAAATGGTGCAATGTTACCCCTAAAGGTGCAAAGTATTTTTTTTAGTTTACCATGATGCAGCTCAATATCGATAATTGAATTGCCGACTGCATGCGGTGCATGAATGCAACAATAGGGGTCTTTGATGTACGTCTTTAAGATTACACAGGAATTCACAGCGTGGAAGATGGTATGTCAGATAAGACATTGTAGGCCTTCGAAGGTAGTATGGATGTTATTGATACGGAAACTTCCCGTAAGCTGATTAGGTAGAAAGGCCAGTATGTGAACACCGCAGGAGGCGAAGAATCTACTGGAGACCAATTTTAAAAGAATGAATATGGCTTGACACACTTGACTTTGGAGTAGCAGTTTTAAAAAAAAAACTTTGCTTTAAAAAAAAATTTAACTCATCCTATTGCCGGCTGCATAAAAATCGCTTTTCTAAATTAATTCAATTTTACGGTCTCCGTGGTCGAGGAGTAAGGCTCTCGACTAACGATCCGGAGGTCGCGGGATCAAATCCCGGCGTGCGCAAGTAAATTTTATTTGATTGATTTGTGTTATTTCACAAAAATAATGTAAGGTATATATTTGCGGCATGTTCCACAGTGTAAGATACTTTCAATATTCTCCGGTGTAGGACCATCATTCCAAATTGAAACGTTGATTGGAATGACTTTAGCCTTGTTTTGTGACTAGATCTGAATTGCCAGGAACTTCCTTACCTTCCTCTCCCCATCTCCTTACCCTCTCACTACCTTAAGCCTCACAACATACTCCGATTGGGGAAGCCATTTTCTCACTAGCTCCAGGCGGTTTGGAGCAGTTGAGACTCTTGTGCGGTAAAACTTAAGATCATCGGTGAGCTCTGGCGTCACGAAATTTGAACAGCTTTCCTGTTTTTAATGACTAGGTTAATTCAACTCATTAATTTAAGCGCACAACATCTAGAAATTCCAGCTCCAAAAGTCTTACAAATCTCATAAAGCCAGAGGTCACCCATCAACAAACTGCTTTACAGCTGAATTTAAAAACAGCTTTTACGAAAATATTTCTTTTAGGAAAATTTTTGTTTGGCAATTATTTGTTGGTTTGTATGTACTGGGTTGTTTACTCTGTGATCTTCGTTGTATTATTGCCTATATAAATTAAGTCGAATCAAGACTTAATTGAGACAGTTGTGCAGTTTATGAACTGCACAACCATTCATGCACCTCTTGCTTAGCTTTTGTGTGGTCTATGTTTTATCATTAACTGGAAAAAGGACCGGTGAAACAACATCGTTAGTGTACAGTGCCGAGCATTGCGTAGGCAACTAGAAGAAATCGATTGGTGAGAAATATCCACACCGCAGAGCGTTTCCATTATAGTCGGGAAGAATGCGTTTGGAAGAAATTGATTAGACACAACTTTCTAAAAGGACAAAAGTTTATTCAACGCGGCCTGCGGTTGCACGCTGCGTTTGAGACTTTACGTGGAAAAAGTGAGAAATAAGATATAAGTACAGCGATGCAATAATAACAATCAGACGTGAAACTGAAATCTTGATCCGTAGGCACATCCTCAAAACCTTGTTCGTTATCGATTGGATGAAATTTGCGAAAATGGTGTAGAAGTAAGCATAAAGACAAGTTCAAAACGTCTGGTACGCACCTCGGCTCAATCCTTTGCACGAAAAATCTTCGTTAATTGAACAAGCAACAATTTCAATGTTTTGATGATGAGAGTAGGAAGCGTAAGACAATTATCAGGTTATTCGTAAAACTGGAATGTTTGTCTTTTATTTTAACCAAATTTGGATCTGTAGGTACATCAGAATGTAAAAAAGATGTGGTTTACAGAAACTGATTTGTTTCATTTAAAAAAATAAAACCTCAATACCATGGTCAATTCATGAAGGGTAACGAATACGAGTATAGCTTAGCCAACTGGTGACCTAAAGGAAAATACAATGGAAGGCTGTAGAGTGTAATCTCTGATAATTGACAACTCAGATGGGATAAGGCACCAAAGAAAAACTCCGAATAACTTTAAGACGAAAGTGGCGTAAGAGCAGCAAAAGAAATTAAGTGCAACGGCAATGAAATAACTTATTATGAAAGGGATCATCTGTAGGTACATTCTTATCTAATGGTCAAAAAAATAAAAACGAAACAAATTACTTTGTGGAATATAGTGGTTTACTGAAACAAATTTGTTTCATTTTAAAAATAAAACTTGAATACCATGGTCAATTCATGAAGGGTAACGAATACGAGTATATAACTTAGCCAACTGGTGACCTAAAGGAAAATACAATGGAAGGCTGTAGAGTGTAAGCTCTGATAATTGACAACTCAGATGGGATAAGGCACCAAAGAACAACTCCGAATAACCTTAAGCCGAAAGTGGCGAAAAAGCAGCAAAAGAAATTAAATGCAACGGAAATGAAATAACTTATTATGAAAGGGATCTCAGTGACTGTGTGAGAAATGAGGAGGTTAGATAAGCTTTATTTAAGAAACCCAAGATTCTAGGTAATCGTGTAGTGTCATAACATAAAAAAACAAAATAAAGTAGCACGATTTAAAAAAATACCATACAATATTGTGGTCATGTGGTAGATTACTCCAGTTCCATAAAACCAGATGAAATACACAACAATCATCTTTTATGTACGTACTGCAGAAGACGGAACTGTACGCACGATGCAACCAAATAGCCAAAGCTAAGTGCGCCATTACGGCTTAGATATAGAACCCATTGCATACCACAAAAGAGGAACATAATAACAGTGAAGAACCTCCGGACAACTCTTCCTAACAACCATCTTCAACTTCGATTATCCGTATATAATTTATACCATTGTACGGATGGAACCTATTCGATACAGAAAACATCACGTAGCGTCGTGTTCCAAAAATTAAATGTGAACCGTCCATTGTAGACCAAAGAAACTCTCGAATTTTGCCACACCTTATAAAAGCCCTTTGTCGAATCAAATGTACTTAAAAAAATTACGTAATTAAACTTTTAAATGTACAGGTACTCGTACCACGACTTTGAACCGTAATTAACCTAATGAACTACGAACTAGCACGGCCCTAAAATGTTAAAATTCCGACAACACGTCAACACAAGTATGAATGAAATCTTTTTGATGTGGTTTACCTATTGAATTTCAACAAAGATTTTCATTGAAAATTAGACGTTGGATGTCATAATATTATTAGGCGCGATACAATTTTTAATGTCAAAGTGGCCGATAAAAATTATATAGTAGAAAATCTGTGTGATGAAGTATTAAAAAAACTGTGAGCTTTATAGTCATTCAATTTGTATCCACATTACTGATCGCTACGTAAATTTTATCATGAGCTTTGCATCTTTCAAACAACCATTTTTATCCGTAAAAATAAGAAATTATGATATATTTTATAGCTGTTCCATACTTTTTTATATCATTGAATAAGACAAAAGAGAAAAATAAATTCCTACTAAAAGGAAAAATAGTATTATTAGTATAAATAATCAGAATCAAATAGTAAAAAATAAACACATCCACAAATAGATAAGACCAAATAAAACGAATGACTATTAATATAACTTCAAGAAAGACAAATTAAGAATGATGATTCATTTAAAAGGTTAAACCAAATATGACCAATTGTCAAGAATGATATGATTAATATTATGATTTTAGATTTTCACGGCCAAAAGTATTTTTGTTATTTGTTTTTGGGGCGTTATACATTGTTGCGCTACTTCCTTCTTTAGCCAACGTTTCGGACAACGTTACAGTGTCCATAATCTATTTATACATTCGCCCTGATGATGGACACTGTAAAGTTGTCCGAAACGTTGGCTAAAGAAGGAGATAGCGCAACACGGCATAACACCCCAAAATCAAATACCAAAGATATCAATATGACATAAGAATTATTAAGGAAGATTCAAAATGCACAATGTACATGCACCGATATATGTAAATGAAAAAAAAAAGTAGGTATACATGCGTCGAGTCAATCATTTCCGGAGATCGAAAAACATCCAGCAATGAATGCTACACAACTATCAATCAACAGATATTGGAAATTTACGTGATGATATGCGTTTTCACCATTGATGGCTCCACGGGCAATCTGGGTGAAGGTCGGCGGACCTGATGATTAACTGGTCCCAAGAGCCGGAACGGGAGAAAGTGATGAATAGGCGGACACAGCCAATTAAAGGGAGGCGGTAGAGATAGAGAACTTTTAGATTGGGAACGTGAAGGAACGAAAAACCAAGTTCTGTTGCAATAGGTGTTATGATGGAGCTGCAGTTATGAGTGACGGAGATGTCACCTGTCAGTGTATGGTAATTGTAAGGTTCTGCATAAAGGTAATAATGGTGTGCTGTAACTTCAAGATTCTTAAACATGTCAATCATGTTGAGTTTCAGAGGAGGAGCATTCTGTCTTGGTGAGTATATTATTAATTTATCATTGAAGAAGAAGATAACAATAATAATCATTTTTTTGGTTTTTACGACAGTCTCATATAAGATCGCAGTACCCCAATTGATAGAGGTGTATGTCCCGGTAAGACGTAAGGTTCTGGGTTCGAGTCCCAGTTGCGACCGTTATCTTTTATTATTTTTCTGTGTCTTGTTTATTTTCATATTTTAAAAAATTAGATTATTATTATCTTCTTCTTCAATGATATATTACATTGATGGGAATAACTTTCAAAAGTTAAAGAGAGTTTTTCTAATAAAAATATGAATATTATTAGTTCCCCACAAGAACGCGATTTAAATGAGGAAGCGAGATATTATCTATATATCTGTGATTGACTTATCAGAATCAGATATTTAATCGGCAATTCTATTTTAATTGACCTTTAGAATTTATAGATTGCGTTGATCAAAACATTCAAATTCCAAGAGTTTTTTTTTTATCTGCAGACAACCTTTATTTGCAAATTTATACTAAGGATAACGTGTACTGACAAGAATAAACTGCGCACAAGGACAACGAACTTTAAACTGACAGATTGCGTAAGATGTAGGGACAGGTGAAGCAGATTTTGCAAAAAAAGAACCAGAGAGAAACAAGCTCTGCGGTCAAAGCAACTTTTACCACGAGGCAGCCACGTGCGAATTCGAAGGCATTTTTAAAGTCCAACACGCAAAGCAGCCAGGTAACACAAAACACGGGGAAATTTGGTGTGATCAAGAATATATATTTTATGAAGAAATGGCAACAGAATTAATTAGGTACATGAATCACGTGTTAAATACTCTATTGGATAATCAAAGGATACAGTTTTAAAGTTCGGAATCGTGAAAGGGGAGCAAGGCAAAGCGAAGGGTCGTGATTATCACCAAGCTCAAATAAGATAGGTACATCTTTATGCAAAACATTTTAAATCTGAACAACAACACATTGAGCCAATAATACGCATTGCCTAACGCCGATACATTCACCTTTAGTTTGCCAATTACAAGACTCCATGCATTTCGCAATACCTTCCGGGTACACGGGACAGTATTTCCCTACGAGGAAAGTCATAAAGTATTATAATATAATACCGCATGGGTAGCACTCTAGCGTTAATACTCTAGTTGAGCTCGGATAATGTATGACATTTCGCACATAATCTGAATCTCAACATGGAATACTGGTCTTGAAATACAAATTCACGTTATTATCGACGACTGCGATCGTTCCAATTAAAATTGAAGGACTATAATTAGAGATGCTTAAAGCAATTGATGCATTTACGAGAAGATATGTTATTTATGAACAAGCAATCTCAGTTGACGATGGATAAAATGCAAATGATAGAATGATCGCAGAAGGAATACTTCAGGGCAGCAATGATGAAATCAATTCTTTTACCGATGAGAAAAGGCCAATGACTCTCCGGTACATTTACAGACGTGTAGAAAGCAATCGATTTATAACATAAGAACAAGCGTTCTCCTAGAGGTGACAATATATATGCAAACGATAGAATCGATGCAGCATAGTAATGTTCATCAAAATTTCGGAACTGGTATGATGAAAACAATTCCTTTACCGATGAGAAAATGTTAATGCCAAGCTCCCCCAGATCCATTTGCGACTGTTTGATTCCAAATGAAGTTGTACAGATTGCAGATGGGGAAATCTCGCGACGTGTTGCAGCAGTTGCAGAAGATGAGAACAGATTGCAGTGCCACTTCTGATTGTGAGCAAATGACGGGGGATTAGCTATTGTAAATGTCAACTCTGTTCCGACCAATAGAAACCTCAGAAGTGGCTTGCGGTACTCGCCGATTGGATCTGCACGTGTGATAATCACCGAGCCCTAATCGTGGCGCATTATGATTACCAAACTCTGTACCTGAATTTTACTGCAATTACCTAAGGAATTTTACCTACATATATATTATCTCGCTTCGATACTTATAATGTGATATTTACAGCAGCTGACCTTTAGTTAGAGAATTTATCATGATAAAACAATGGAATACAAACCCGTCGGAAAAACTAAACGAACAAATTATCGAAATACTTGTTGGTTCAAATGAAATGGCAATATGATAAAATAAGTTTCAAGGATAAAATCAGGTTGGCAAGCCACTCAAACAATAAAAGAATACTGCAATAGTTAGAAAAGTAGGAACAGAACACTAAAAACCACCAACAGCTGAATGCCATTTCACCATACTAGAAAACAGAAATAGCAGATTACCAACGAAAGCTATAAAAATATTTGGACCCTCCATATTCATTTAAAGTTTATGTGCTAAGTAAGAGCCAAAGGCCACAACAATAATATTTCTACTAAAAATACTCTTGAAGGCCGTAAACATTTCGTTAAGTCCAGCAGTTATTTTGATTTTAATCCACGCCATTATCGTTTAGAGATTTCTCGAGAAGTAGAAGTAAGGGGATCAAAAGTAGAAAAAATATATTAGTACAGGCATATGTGTGAAGAGGTGATGTTATTTCTGGATTAGAGCTTTGGAATCGAAACGAAGATTTGAATCCATCATCACGTTATTTTTATGAAATCTTGTCTTGATCAAAACGTATACCAAATGATACTCCTTCCTTTGTCAATCTTCTATGATTTACTGCAAAGTATTGAGTCGAGCTTCAGTCAGTGTTTTGCAGTTCGAGCAGAGGGTGTCGCAAGTTCTACGCTGTGTGTTTTACATTCACGATTATAGTAAATACAATGCATTACGGTGCAAATCAAACAAGAGGTGAGGAAAGATCGAATGCAATAGCACTCGGCCGCAACACTGGAATACTATCATTACCCAGTATACGTGATCTCAATGCAGCAACGCGGCCAATCACTAAACCCACAGAGAATGAAGTGGATTGAATGGGAGTATATATACGTGATCAATCACAAGAAGATACAAAGACAGATACACGGATTGAACACAAAAGCTTTCACGTTTTTAATGTGTACAACCGTGATTCTTGAGTGGGCGATATCGCTCGCTGGGGGTGCTGTACACTGTGGACTGTAAATATCCAGGGGGTAATGGTGGCTTCAAGGGCAATAAGGCAACATTCAAGGGCAACAAATAGGCAGATTTGGCAATGATAAAGCGTTAAAAAAATGTAATTTCTAAAATTAACAACCACAAATAAATAAAAGCCATCTTGAAAGAATAGGGGCCTAATTGGAATGGTATTCTGTACCTGTACCAATTTATCAAAAGAGTCGGTCGTTCGTTAAAAAATATCTGAGAAAGATTGCGATCATCGACTGATGATGAATGACCAATAGTCCCCCTTTTAAGAAGCTGCATTGGCTTATGCAGATTGCTCAAAATGTCGATTCGAATTGCGAAGAAAACAAATTGAAATCAATGCACCATTGCAAGCGGTAATTGCACAGCTCGCAATACTGAATTATACAAAGTCCTTATAGAGACGCGTTGAAAGATTTATCGAATGAAATTGTCGCAATTTATATAAATGGTGGCCAGAAAAGGCACGTTTCATATCTGACAAATACGGAAAAGATGGATCGATTTTGAAATTGCAAGCGATTTTATTACGGTACAAAATATAGTTAACTAAATATTTGGTATTCAATATTTTGACACCGATTGCAGAAATATGTATTTGATCACTTTGAAAAAATACATATTTTTTTGGCTTCTCCCGAGATTGACAAACTTCTTCACTGTTTCACAAAAAACAAACATAAAAAATTGTGTTTTATGACATTTTAAAAACAAGTATATTATGATGCAAATTATGTTAATAATAGTTGTATTGATCAAGAAATTGCAGACTATAAAAAAAGAACTGTACAAATTTTACAACGCCAGAGCTCACTGTTGGCAAGCTTTAGCTGCTTCAATACATAGTAACAGCGTTATACTCAAGTTTAAAAAAAAATTAACAGCTATTTCGTCCTATTCATTTTATATTTGCTTACTCAATAACAACTTACCGGAAGCACCAGAATATCAGAAATATATGAATAAGCTTACCTGAAACAAAAGAAAAAATAAATTAAATTACATATTACCAGGAGACCAAGAATTAACATAGTAACATAATAACAAATCTCTAAAAGCAGTTAGAAAATATCTACACGATAAGAAATGCATGCATTCGCCAAGCGATTTAAAATTAAACCCAATTTCGCTGACCATGCAGTGCAGACGCGTGCGGATTAACTCTCATGTAAACCAGGTTCATTGCTTTGCATTGCAGTAATAAACACCTAATAGGTAGTAATGATTGCAAAAAATTCATATGGACCACTTGTAATAATAATAGTATCGACATAGCCGCAATATTTGTAAAGGAAAATTGTAATAGTTCTCTTAAAGCAATAGAGATGGCAGGCTTTTCGTTTGTAGCTAGCACGTGGAGAAAATCTATACCATAGAAATTATCATAACGACAGAAGGTTTTTAATGACTTGGTATTTCTGCATACAATTCTAAATGATGCATTTGATATTCCAGAATTTCTGGCATTGATAAGCTTTTGGATTACATTACGTAATACTAGAAGTCGGGATTTATTTCAGTACAGAAATTCTGGGACTAACCATGTAGGTACCCCTCATTGTCCAGAATACTAATGGAAGGAAATAAGTAAGTTGAGTTAGCGGAGATCTTCAATTTATCACAAAAATTATGTAAATGCGTTTCAGTTTTGTATAAAAAGTAAGAAAAACAACTGTATATATTCCCACGTAATGGCCCCTAAGAAGAGCGTCAATACACAATAGTCATCCACAAGGAGAAACGTGTCAATGCGACGTACAGAGAGGTAATTTAATACATCTGAATAAGAGTATTAGCTAAATTATTTTATTGCAACACGTGAGAATGAATACGAGAGAATGAATGAAGATCCTTGAGGTTTATGTTACTAAAAAAAGGAAGTGTAGATAATTTGGACTTCTGTGTCAGGAAAATATATGACTTTAAATTGAAAGTTAGAAGCAATTGGGAACCCCCGAGGACAACATGGCACGATCAATTGAAGCAAATGCTTAAGACCCATTGACCAGCGGCCGAGAATTAAAGTTCCAAATGCTTGCAACTGTTCAGAAAAATTTCGATGAGAAATATTGATTAATCCCCATATCAAATTTTTTAAACTAAAAAATTAATATCGATTTATTTCATGAAAAACTTGCTTTAATATATACCTCCATTCAAGTAAACAATAAAAATGCTAAAAACCATGATGATAAGTTATTAAATATCGTGTACTTCTTGTAAGTATTTTTGGATTATAAGTATTTATGATTTTTCAATAATGTCTAAACAAAATAAGTATGTAAGGAAAATCTGAAATATTTTAGTTTGTAAGCATTGACAATCGTCAATGTTTGTAAGACCTTAAATAAATAGAAAAACTGGGGTATTTTCGTCACAAAACACGTTCTCGGTTTTATTTTTTAATGATTTTAATTGAACTAAAATTAAAATTCTGAAAAGTGTCTTTACTAGATTATGTATTGATTTATTTTGCTGTATGATTTATATGATTTGAAATTTGTGTTATATAATACAATATTCCGTTTTAAATTTTATCAAATGTGCCAACGATCAACGGTATAACCTTAGTATATTAAAAATACATTTAGTTTTTCAAAATTTGAAAAGGTGCGTTTACCAGATAAAATAACAATATTTCGAAATCAATTTATGTTTTTTGTAAAAAAGAGTCAATACGTCTGAGAAATTTTCGGTATTGTCTGGTTATACATTCTTAATGGTTAGTTAGTTAGAAACATGAGAGTGCATGATATGCAAAAAATACGGTTCTGTCAGCGAGAGCTCCATTGTAACCTATATTTCTGTTACAGCGCCATTTGTGAAAAGGCTGTAGAGGTTACAACGGAGCAATCAGCGGTATAGAGAAACAAAAGTTTGCTAGTCAGGTGTAATATTTTATTGCGTAATATATTCGTAAGACTTTCTCGTACGCGTGATTTATTCGCCAAAAACAAACGTTGAAAGTTGTATCACAGCCTCTGAGAAGCAGATTATTAACGATTGGAAGAAATTAATTAGGAGAGCATGTACGAAACCATATTATGTGACTACCGCTGGGAGTTAGCTGCATTGTAGCCTCTCTTACTTGTTATATACGTCGTTGGAGAAAGAAGGAGAGATTTCCAGGGAAGCTATATATAGATCAATTTGATAAGATAACGAAGCATTTATGAGTTTGAGTCGGAATCCAAAGATTGCGGGTACGTTTTCCGCCACAGCAAAAAAATATATAGGTACCTATACATTTTTTTTTTTAATTCACATTGGTGCCGCCAGTTTCAGTGTTGTGATGTCGATAAATCTCTTTACAGCTTTCCATAAATAACCTTTAGGGCCAGTAGTACCCGCCCAAAAAGAATAAGAAGGAGAGATACGACAATACGAACGTCACAGCGAGCGAGCCAATATTAAACATTAAAAAATTCGAGCGAAAATTGGGAAAATGTTTAATAAAACACGACTCGTTTACAATAGAGCAAAAATCTCTCTTCAGCTCCTTAAAAAGCATTTTAAGAATTACTGTGAATTTTTTCATACATATAACTTGTAAAATAACAGAAAAAACATGAAAATAATAATTTTTGGAGCATACTTTGCGATTTTTTTCTATCGAGGGAATTTTATGTAATCAACGTTTCGGCTTACAAGTCTTTAGATATTATTCGTAAAATAACATATCTTTTTTTAATAACTTAGAAACTTAAAGTGTTCATAAGACATGTGTTATAAATCGGTAGAATTCGGAATTCCGGCCCTTAAAAGGTGATTATAATTGTTTTCAATTGTTTGTTTTATCGGTAGGGGTCATTGGTATTTTAATAGTTGTGTAGAGCTGGCAATAAAAATCATTAAACTGTAAGGTTTTCAAGATATTCCATGGTTTATGATTGTTTCCCTGGTTGTTTTTTGCTGCAGGATATTTATTTATAAATAAACAAATTTGTATTAAAAATGGACCACTATAAAATCCTTACCATTAAAAATTTTACCATTTGAGAGGACGGAGAAAGAAATATCTTTGGTAATGATGGCAAATTGGTTCGAGGCGCGGCAGTACTTTTTGCTAAAATTTCATGACTCTATGCACTAGCTTTTACCACACAGGATAGAAGAGGAAGAATTTAGAAGAAAAATAGTAACTTATCGAAGAAAGCAAACACTTTGTGGCTTGGCATTATACCAAATGAAACTAAGTATTTGTTTCATTTGGTTGAAAAATAGTAACGTAAATGGTAAGCAAATCATCCATTGAGGGGTGGCATAACAAAATAATGAGATATTACAATTCCAATTTAAAAAAAAATCATTAGAATAATCTTCCGATATTATATTATCTGCGCAGAACCGTGACAAATCTCGGGGTAGTCTGAAATCTCCAAAAACTAGTTACAATTTTTAATATGGCAATAAAAAAAAATATTATTTAGTAGGTAGGTACTTCGCTTGTCTGAATTCTTGAATATTGAACAACCATCTTGATAATTGGAACAACCAGTTCCAATTTTGATTTTATTTATATTCTCTGAATGACCCTAATTTACACTAATTAATAAAGTACGGAAAATAATTCATAGCAATAACGTAATTTTAAACAATTAAGAACGCATTAACTAATAGTGCGGAGAAAGCATACATTGGTTTAACCGGTAATAAATAAATTTATGTACGTTCAAAATTGACATTTAAAATCGCATATAAGTCGTCTAAACGTGGTTTCAGCCACAGTTTGAAAATGGCCTTGTAAGCCGAACGAAACAGCTGTAACAAAAATACAAATCTAAAATACTTGCAGAACTTAATAATAACATTATTTAATTTAATTTAAATTAAATAAAACAAATATTAAAAAAAAAAACATACAAATATGTACAGCCAATCTACAGTAGTATGTATACATAACAAAACACACTGAGCAAAAGTATCTACCATATTTATCAAAACCTTATACTAAATAATCAGTCGGGTCAATTATTTTCTAAATCACCTGTCCAAAATTTAATGGTGTTCCACTACGTACTCAATCCATCAAAATAATACAACACTTTTTGCGTACAAATATTTCGCCTGCGGCCAAAAATCGTGACAAATGGTGAAGTTGACCACGGGCATTCATCAAAACTTATAAAAAAAACACAAGTCCATAATACAGTAATAATTTTCAAAGGTAATGAATGATACGAATGTATGCTTTTTTGTCTATGGTTTTAAGTGGATTTTGCATAGCGAAATTCAACAATGAAATTTAAGTACGCTCACCTGTTGCATTGACGTAACCATTTCACTTCGATTACCACTGGAGATTTAAACGAGATAAAGAGGAGAAATGCCATTTATACAGCATATAAAAGCTAATTGTATTATTATATATTATAGTATTACAATAGATAATATGATACGTATGCTGAAGATAAAAGAATTGATAAAATTGCTCTATGGATTCGTAATCATTATAATCTAAAATTATAATTGCGATATCTATTTTGTCTTCACAACAAATAATAATGAATCATTCGATGTTTGTATTTGTGAGGCATTTTGTATATTTAATTTCATGACAGTTGTTTCTTTAACAGTTGGCCTCCCGTCATAGTTATATAGAAAATGCAGTCGATTTACGGACAATACGGTAATTTTATACCTACTAACACAAAATATAACTAAGTGTAAACACATTTTCATTCAAATGCATCAAGTATAAAAGTACTTATATAAGTATATATATATTTTTTATTACATAAAAGCGTATAAGTAAAAAGAAATACATCTTACTATAATAATATTACAAACGCGAAAGTTTGTATGGATGTATGTGTTTTTGTTACTCTTTCACGCAAAAACTAATGAATGGATTTTAATGAAACTTTACAATAATATAGCTCATACGTCAGAATAACTTATAGGCTTTATAAAGCTATTTTATTAATCTATTTTCAATATATTATAGATAACAAATATGTTTAATAGAAAATGTCAATATTTGAGAATGACATTTTGCATTTAAATAAAAATTCTATTTTAGAAAATTGGTGAATTTATTTGAAGTACCTACTCGCCTGATACTTTGAATCGAATCAAGAATTATAGATATTTGAAAAAAATAGGTTATGATTTTGGTATAAACATAGATGGGACCTAGGAAAAGAAAATAGGCTAATGGAAGTACTAATCCTGCGCAGACGAAGTACGGACAGAAGCATGTTGTAAATAAATTCGTTTGATATCCATACCAACTTATTATTAAAGGGACTTTTAAGACCGATTTTAGGTTAAAAAATTGTAAATAATGCACAAAAAATTATAATTTTATAATAACTACAATTTCGGTAGGCCAACTGACGGAGGATCAACTGTCTGGTCACCGTATTTTTTATAAGCAAGGCAGATAGATGAAAAGAAAGCCCTTTACAACAGGGATAAATGATAACACAGTACATTTTACATGTGTCGTTTAGTGCAGTCACATGGAATATCCCGAAAATTTTATAATATGCAATTACATTGGAAACAGTCGAACAGGGCGTATGGCAGACTCACTCCGTCCACTGAACCCTGTTGGAATAAAAACTTAAATAAGTATTATAGAATGAAAGAGACTTTTAAAAAATGTTCATTCTCATTTCCCAGAAGGTATAAAAACAGTATAATTATTAAGTGATTGATTGACGCTTTAAATTAGATCACGTTTGAAAGCGATTAATTATAATGTAGGATCCAGCAGTTAAATTTAAAGCACCCGATTAGTAAGAAAAACGAAGCATGATCTAATGTCGGTTCTGGTTTGAGTTTTTGTGCCAAAGTAGACCCTGAAAGATGCCAGAGTCGAACAGAACTTTAAAAGTTTTAATAGGTTACTGGTGATGTCATTCGCAAACAAAAAACTAAACTGCAGGCAAAAAACTGCAACACAAAGTTTTTCGAACGAAGCTTGTAAATATTATTGATGGTTAAACACGAGATAATATATTGTTTCAGCAATAACATAAATCAATCACGTGTTGAAAATTGTAAACATTTAGTAAATTGCAAAGATACCGGATAGAACCAGAAATGAAATGGTATTTTTGATAATGGGTATTAATTATATTGTTAATTGCTGATTTAAAAAAACAGGCCTTTAAATATTGTAAAAAAGAATAAAGAAAATAAATTATTGATAGAATGATGTAGTTAGATACAATTTCTACAATATCATTGGTGTTTTATAGTCCAAAAACAAAAATTCTGTGAAATAAACAATTTTGAAAGTTTAAAACAATAAATCCAGTTTCCTGTATTTAACATATCACTTGTTAAATAAAATTATGTGGATATAAAGGACATTTAAAATGAGAAATAAAATACTGTATAAAAAAACTAAAATTCTGATTTGAGCTTTCAAAAAAATTGACAAGCAACATTTTGTGAGATCGATTTGAAAAAAAAAGAAAGTAACATGCTTATGATTTAAACTATCAAATTGACAATAGACAACATGTGGGAAATTTAATTTTTTTTTTTACTGAAACAAAAAATGAAATAAAAACAAAAAATAGGTAAATGCATTACTGTTATATAGTATATGAATTTTACAGACAATAGACAAGGCAACAGCGTTAAGGACTATATAAGACTTTTTCCGTTAAATTATGTTTTAATATAAACATGCTGTGTTCAAATTAATACTTGTACATAAAATTTGCATTTGTACATTGTAAAACACGTGATCAATCATTAAAACATTGGTTAAAACAATTCCATTCATATCTCAAAAGGTTGTACTTTCCAATTAAATGTCATTAACATCAAGTTAGCACCGGTGTTTCGTAGATTACTCGAACAAAAGCACACAAATAGAGTGCTTTTACCGCAGAGAAATCTGTTGGTGTTGTATAATGGTTTGGTACATTATTTGAACTCTAGTTTACGAAGACACCTGGAGGTAAGCGAACACACGTGGCAGCTGTTCGTGTAATTAGATGTTATGGAACAAAGCAATGGTTTGTAATGTTATAATATTATTACGCTTGCTTATGACCAACATTATAACAATTTAAAATAATAAAGGATATTTAAATTAGAATATTGATTTTGCCCCCTAGTTTATAATTTCTGTTTACAATGCGTTTAAAACTTGTTATAGGACAGAATTTTGGAGTTTCATACAAAAATGGCAACTATACTAACCAGCAACCTAGAAGGATTTAAGGCATATAGTCCTGTAGCGGTCGGTGAGTTACTTTGTAACCTTACTTGTTGTGATATAAAAAATAACATTACGGAGGTTAGACCTTACAAAAGTGAAATGATCGTAAAATGGGATTTTAGATTATCACGGCCAAAAGTATTACAGTGATTTATTTATGCCGTGTTGCGATACCTCCTCTTTTCGCCAACGTTTCGGACAGCGTTACAGTGTCCATCATCACACATCTGCCCTTGATGGTGGATACTCTAACGCTATCCGAAACGTTTGCTAAAGGTGGTATAATAACCCAAAAATAAATTACTATAAGATCGTAAAATATTTAATCCTCTGTGCCTACATTATGAATACACATAAAGCCGAATCAATGCATAAATACAGACACCAAGTACATATTTCTATAATTTGTATCCACATTAGAATGAAATAAATGTAATATTTAGAAATTGTTTCCATACATTAATGCATAATGGCAATAATCTCACTGAGTTATGTAAATAATATTAAATTTACTAGTCAAACATTACATTAGATTTTCTCGAATTGCAATAACATTGAATGATTTGACATAACTAATGTTTACGTTGCATAAATATCATACAAAACCTTAAACTTTCACTTCCATAAAACCCAACAAAAAGATACACATTGGTGTAACAGTAAATTGAGCGATTTAATATAAGGAGTACATAATACAACTTCACTACGGATTGCTCTAACGTGATGATTACCTTTCAACTAAATGAATAATTGATATTTTTGTTGTTTACTATGTTGAGTAACTACTAGGTAGGTAGATAGATACTATTGAAAAATGGTTGAAAGCATTCATAATAATTTGTTTAGATATTATTATAAATATTACATTATGTACTTTGAGTAAGAGTAAAAACATGGTAAAATAACAAATAAATAAGGTGTTAAATAATAATATCATCTCAATGAGCTTTTGATGTACAAATGTAAATGGTTTGATTGATATGTCTAAAATTTTATATTTATAATGTCAACATTGATTTTTAGGTTTCACACATATCGATGGACAATAAGACAAGGGTCTAGAAAAAAAAACACAGAAAAACAAAACAAATAAAAAATAAAGGATAACTTGAAAAGATTTACACGCACATCGTAACTAGACACCAATCTCAGTGATTTAGGGGTCATAACATCCAAATGATAAAGGATGGAGTTGCAAGTACCAAGTCTCTGTCTATTACCAGCCCGACAGCTTGATGGATTGGTAAGTTAGCCACGGTTTTTTGTACTGTGTACACTTACTTTATGCCGGGTACAATGCCCGACTTACATTACCATAGAATAAGGACACGTGCTCGTAGGGAAACAGAAATAATAGGACGAAAGGTGTTCCGCAAGGGACCGGTATGGGACCACTTCTAACACTAATGAGTGTTGACTGGCGCAAGGACTCGCGAGTGGGTTGAATAAATAATTCATTAATGCATCGACGATGGAAGAACAAGAAAGGTTGAGATGACTACAAAAGATATGAAAAGTAAATAGAACAACTCTTAATATATTATAATAAAATGCTTCGTTGTTAGATTTACACAAAGCAAACATTGAAATTGTGGGCGATAACTTAATACAGAAATTACAAGAAATCGTGGGAATGGTTGATGGGCAGTGTTATCAAAAGAATTTAATGATTGAGAAACTTCAAGAAGTGGAGTTTATGGAATATATAATCACCGTAAAGTTAGTAAAGTTTAAATCATATTTCAGAAATGTAGGAAATAAAAAATCCTACAAAGAGGGTGGAAACCTGTCAAATTACATTTGATCCAATTGTTTGAAAGGTTAAAATGCTGCATAATTATGAAACTATGGCCTCAATCAGATATAGACGAAATACAAATTGTAGGTAGTAAAATAAGGGGTCGATCAGAAGTCGTGCGTCATATAGAAATAAATGTAATTGACAGTAAAATATTACATTATAAAGGGTGAACCTGGATACATATTATTTGTAACAACCAACTGACATAAGGTAATAACTAATAACGTGCCCTCCGACCAAGGTATGTTTACGGTTGATGGGTTTGAATGTGTGCCTGTATGAACATGTTTTATTATATTATCCCGACAGGTGTTAGAGAGAAATCGGCTGGTCCAGGGTAGAACAAGAACTAACACAAATAATGAAAACAATGACAGTTACAGATAAAATAAAAAAATTAAATTGATAGTGAAATGGTGATCCTTGGTAAAGTGGGATAATTAATTGAATATATTTTTTTCTAATCACAACACATTATTACGAGTATTTTTCCTTCATTCATTCTGCTGGGATTTTTTTTTTTTTTTTTTTCTTGTTTATTCCAGATCTCGGGGAGGGTGGTGCAATCCCACGAGCAATTGATGGTAGCAACACGCTAATTGTTACCATGAATTAGGCTTTTCTGTTCCTAATGGTCCTGCTATAGAAAAATGGATTCCTGCGAACACTGAGTTTCAGGAGCTTGTAATACTAGATCAATTCAGCGCATCGGCGATATTTCTTATTTTATTAATTATTTATATACTGGCTTTTCCATTCCTCATGGTCCTGCTATAGGAAAATGGACACTGGATTTCGGAAATATCAGCGATATTTCTTATTTTATTATATTATTATTTATTTATATACTCCTGTACACCACTGATTTTCTTCAGATTCAAATTCTTTTTTGCACAGTGAAATGAGATGTCTGTCACATTTATATGTACTAGGGCACATAAACTGTTGGTAGTCTTAAATTGGAATCACAACACTGAGTTTGATGTTCGAAAGTTCCTCTCTGTCGTAAGCCAGGTGCGCGCGTGCGCAGTCCCTATCGAATATGCCCGCGGTGTAATAAACCTTCGGCAAACTCCTGCGATCCTGTTACCGCGTAGGCATTATTCCCTCCCGCAGGACGAGTCTCTAAACTGGTTTATGCACCAGAATGACCATTTTACAGGAATGGCGGATCGATTCCCCACGTATTAAATTTCTTGCGAGTCGACATGAGGTTTAAATACAATTTAGCAGAATTTCCAAGGTAATGGTGGTCAATAATAATGGTGGGTTGACCACACTGCTTGCCACAACAGGTGATGAAAGAAGAATTTCATATTATTCAAGGTAATTCACGAACCTAACCAAATCACGGAAAGCAGGCGGACAACGTACACGAGCTCATTTGTTTTTTTCTGATGGAACGTGACTACTTTATGATTGGATTCACGTTTACCTTTTAAATCTATGGTGTTTATGTTTGAAAGAGTAAACAGTGCTTCAACTTAGTTCTGGCTACTCAAGGTTTAACTGTACCATAACTCTAGGAAGCCCATAATATACCTACTCCCACGAGAATATATAAATGATGTAAAAGAAGTCACATTTTGTACGGTTGCTCACGGATTTCCATGGTCAAGGTGATGGTTATACAAACAGAAAAAAACCAACCAATTCAGAAGCCGTTTGTCAACAATGAACGATAAGTGCTTCCAGGTTGGAGAATATTAAAAATCGTGGAATTTACACTTTCTAGTTTCACGAAAGCATTACAAATAATCAAGACGGGATTTTCCAGGGAATGTATAAGATCTTTATTTGACCGACAATCGAGCGGCGTTCTCTCACGTATGACACGTTAATACAAGTGTTTGAATACCGCACAAGCGATGGCTTCTTGAATTGAACACGCGGAGTATAGAGGAGATAAGATGAAAAAGAGTTAGTTGTGCCAGATTCGAGATCCGAAAAAAAATAAATCATTAAAGAAACGGGTTTGTTATTGTGTGGGATGAAAGGTTGTGGAAAACCAAGTTGTGTTTCCCCTCCCTTTACTCCAGGCTTTTAAAGTAATGTATGATGGATCTCTTCCCACGACCTGCTAATCAATTCGCAACAACAGCGGCTGGGCGATTTCACACAGTTAATGAAATGATGTGATTGCAATCACCATTCGCCTGTTATGCGAACAGACAAAGAACTAGAAATGAGATATTACATAGGTATTAAAGAGAATGCATAATCGTGATTATTACAACAGCACCACCATACAGATCTCAAGATCAGAAGCGATCTTGGAAACCAAATCGTAGATCATTGATTTTCAACAAGAAAGAACTCATGTCCAAATTATTTTTGAATTCAAGATATTTAAATTACAAGTGACGTCCCCTGTGATAATAAATTACAAATGGTAAAAAATCAAATATTTTCACGTTTCCCTTTAAATTCTTTACAAAACTAAAATTGCTTCTGGTCTTCGTGCTGCGCGCAATGGCGTAGAGGTGATAGTACCCGCCACCGGACACGTGGCAAACAACTTTACCAAATAGTAATTTACGTGCTTATCTTGTCATCTAGTAGGCCATACCAGAAGCGGGACGTAATTAAATATAGATTAATCAAAGTGAATTGTTGGTCACGAAAGCTGGTTATGGGGTGTGGGTGTGATTTATACGTAAATAATTTGATGCGAGATTGATATCAAATTATTAAAAAAGGATTGATTAAAAAACAGCCAAAAAGGATAGGCTCGGTTTATGATTTATTTGCCTAAGACGACGTTCGTTAGCTGTTTTTAACGCGATTCTGACTCTTCTTTTTTCAGATAGTTTCTTTCAGTGTGTGATTCAATAGGGTATTTGTACAATTTTTTTATGTCTCAAAAAAATTAAGCAAAAAATTACGATTATTATGGCATTTTTATTTTATTTTTATGTTGACGAATAAATTTTCTACAGCGAGTCTAAGTTGCCCATTTTTGTAATTGCGCCAAAACGGCATTTTCGGCGTGTGACGTCATATGAGTCGCTCGTTCTTGAGAAATTTCCGATAGTTCTACTTTGCTTGATGACGTGCGTACGAAGCGTCATTGGCAATCACGGGCCGTTTTGGATTTGTTGGTTTTTGAGCGTTTTTAAAATGAATAAATTTGAATGAAAACGTAAAAACAAACATTTGAAAATGATCTTTAAATATTCCATACATTTCCAACAGAATCCCTCGTTTGTGAAGATACCTTATTGCACGGAGAAGGCCTTTTAAAAGATCAATGCGATATTAAAGATCACTTTTCTCTACAAAAATCATTATTTTCACAGCTTTCGATCAATGGAAGCTTTTAAAGTTCAGTGATGATGGTTTACATTCCTCTAAATCACAGGAAGTAAACAAAGTTCCCTGTTTCTAGAATAGAAGATACGAGAACTATGTGGATCATGAAACACATACAGAACATAAATTACAACAGCCCTCCCGAAAATAGCTGCTATTAATTAGGGGAAGCACACCCTTTACAAATACAAACCACTTCACGGTATTTGATGGAGAGTTGTTAGCAACACAAAAATCATTTAACAGAAGTGAATATAGAACATAAAAATCACAACATTTTCCACGATGAAGAGTACTTACTTAAGTGATGGACTATTTTTTTATATTTTTTTATTTTACAATATAAAAAATATAAAATAAGGCAAACCACAAAAAGCTTCTCACGAATGCCTAGTTATTAAATAATGTAGTACTCTTGAATACAACCGTACCTTCTTATAAATACCCCAAAAATTACACTAAGTTCAAAATATAACTTAAGTGAAAAATATGTAAACCATTATCAAGTAATTAAATCAAATGAAAGAGAATAAGAAATATCAGATAGATGGATATGTAAGAAATAAGAATGGGGGAGAAGTAAACTATGGGGTTTACATAAATATTAATGGATTATTGATAATTTCAGCGTAATTGTTTATCCTGTATTATGTTCCACCAAAGTGATACTGACTTTGTAAAAATGTCAAATCCGCGGCTCTACAGAATTTAGCTGGTTTTAAAGACGTCTTTTTCACAAATCAACCCAAATATTAGCAAATTAATTGACAAATATGAATATGGTTCTTGAGTTGATGGTTCAGTGAAATTTCTGGAGAATCAGCAACACTTTCACCGATACGGGCGGTGTTTTCTTCAGCACGGGCGGTTCTTGGCCTTCCAGAGCGGTGAAAGACCGAGGTCGTTCCGCAGTCTTCAAATCGATTAGCCAAACCATGAAAATATTTTCTTATCTTGCACCGATCGATTACGATTTCTTCTTTGAGATTCTCGTAGAGATCTCTGACTTATTTTTCAATGACAAAGAAAATTAGCCACAATCTTCGCTTTTCAACAAAAACAAACATATTTTGCAGAAGTGCCAAAATAAATAAACAAACGACAGATAGTCGAGTTCTATAATTTAAAAAAGTTCATTATTTCAATACCGTTTATTTCAAAATTTTCAAACTAATAGGTGAGTTCATTTTACCCCACCTTTTGGTTGAGTTAAATAATGCAATAGATTGGGATAACGATAATCGAAAAATAATTACAAAGCATAGAAATGAACTTAATGTAATTTACTGTGTTGGATTTGTAACATATGCTATTCTATTCACGAAAGCAGAATAAAAGGTATGTAATTTAGAGCAGAGGAAATTTGGAAGAGGTTTAAAGGTTTTTGTTATAGATTTGAAAAGAATAACTAACACTCGAACAGGAGCCTCTGTGAATTTGTGTGTATTTGCTAACAGGTCTCACAGTGACCAGAAACAAAACTGTCCAATTAGATATGCCATTAAATTTCGATACTTTGATCCCTGGCTACTGTAAAACATAATTATGAAAATGAAAATCCGCTAAATGAATATAATATTTCTTTCTTATGATGCAATTGGAAGCTCCTGGTAATCGACGCTATTATCGGCTTGTAAAATAATCTTATCGGAGAGAAATGAAGCAATATCCACACAAGCGAACAAACAAGATAATGGTTTCTTTAATGAAACGTAAATTACGTGTAGTATTTACATTTACAATTTTTACATCAATTCCTGAGAATGAGAGCATAATGCGTTTGCGTGTCAAGTTAGGCCTTGAAAGCGGGAAAGACAACATGGTGATTCAACAGGAAAACGTTCAGAGTGATGCCGCGTACTAAAATATCATAAAATGTTCCACCAAGGACAAAATTAATAGCCCAGTGAAGGGAACAGTAACCCACGTGCGACCTCTCGGCATTCGGAGATTATCAAGTTACAAAAAGGAACTTTATAACACGGTGATGCATTCTAAATTCAAGCTTGAATGCAGCGGCATGGTTATGACTGCATTTCAAAAAATTTGAATCAAGTTTCCCCAGAGAAACTTGCTGAAAGCAGTTTTTATTCAGAAAGATAATAAATGTCTCTCAAAAGAATTGATACAGAATTTAAATGATTTACAACAACACGTAGGCCATTAATCTGAAAAGTGAAAGGTACAGGGATCATGTCTCGGTAAGCCCAGATATGAGTGGAGGATTTTGCAGAAGGTTTTAAATAAATATGTAAATGATATTTAAGGCTAAGACATAAAGTCTGAAGAAACTGCAACTGAAATTCAAGGCATACGTTACAATTTGGAGTAGTAAAGCAGGTCACTAAGTATGAAATGTTTATGATAGTTTTAGAGAATTGCATTTATAACACACACAGTCTATTGAGGCGGATAACGTTTTACGATACGATTGTACCACCCCAGCTAGAAGCACTCCTATCCCGGTGAGACCGGACCACCAGGAGGCACATATTGGTTAGGACTTGGAACACATGCTCTCAGGCTGTAGGAATGTAGGTACATAAATGTTTATCTAAGTTTTATTAACAGTCAGTTTATCAAAGTACTCGATTCTCCCCAAAACGACGATTAAATCTGGTTTCCCTAACAATGCACACTGCACAGACATGTGTGTTTTAACAGAAATTCAATGGACAATAATTATCTGAGGAACTATTCATTGATTGAATAACATGGCTTTTTCAAGTCATAGGATCACTCCTTCCTCTCCCTAAAAAGAACACCCACACAGCATCTCAAGTTCATGGCTAGTTCAACAGAAGTCGCTGTTTTATACTTGAATTTTCATAGATATAACAAATCCCATGAGGTTTTCCACAAGGTCGCTTCTAGGGACCAAAGTTAAAATATATTATTTTTAATTGCATTGTGGTTCATTCTATTAATTGTCTAAACCCTACAATTCATTCTTATGTTATTGAGTCTGAAGAACCAAGAGACCAACGAGGGGAATGTACGGTGGGTATCTAATTTAATATAGTGGAGTAACAACAGTCGTATTATACTATACTACCACCACGCGGGGCTAGGCCATGCATTACAGGACACGACCACGGCTGTGTTAATTGACAGGCCAGGAGTCTAATTATCTCCACGAGGAAGAAGAGGGTGAAGGCAGGGGATATAGGAAGGCGGGAGAAATGCATTATTACGGAGGCGTTGCCTCGCAAACAAACAAACACCTGTGGTAATGAATGGTACAGAATGCTAAGGTTTATGAGGACTTAAGGCTTCGTACGTTTAGTATTTATATACTAAATCAAACATTTTATTTACGGTACAGAAGACTAATAAACATCGTTAATTGCAGTAGTGAAGTAAATGGGGCTCGTGCAAAGAAGCTAATAACACCCGGATAATTTATAAAGCGCTGTATATGTGAAAAATCGCTGCAAGCGCACATAAATTCAAACTATTGCGTGAAGAAATCAAAACAAGTTTAAAAAGCCTATAATAAGAAAATTTTAACAATTTTTCGAATAAGTTGTACGATAAAGCGATTTTTTACAGAGACATTAAAAGTTAACCATCGACTTTAAAACACCTTGAATTGGTGACACTTCGTCTATATATTAAACTAGCTGACCCCCCCATGCGTTGCTGTGGCTAACGAAACACAACGCCTTCCACTGGATGGTTACCTAACCTAGATAAGCAAGTTTTGCGTCAATAAATTAACTCACACCGCCATCTGACAGAAACTCACGTAACTTACAAATAATATCATATCATTGTCCCATAAAAAACATTTAATTCGCAATAATAAATATTGAGGTCAATAATCGAGATAAAAACTAACCTAATGTACCAAATTACACACAGTAAGCTAAATTTATCAAAATCGGTTAAGTAGTTTCGGGGTTTATCTTGGACTATCATCGTTACGCGAGATTTTATATATAAAGTTAAAATCATTTTTTTTGCTTATTCTTAATTTATCCACTTACTAAGAATCTAACAACAGAAGTGGCCTCGACGAAAAATGATTTTTACGATGATCCTTTAATAAATAATGAGACAATATTCGAATCGTAATTAAATGTGTTACAACAGTACAATTTTGTGTAGGAAATACAATTACAATTTTTAATACAAATTCAAATCCAACGTACTTAGCAGATAAGTTGATTACAGTGTAATTTGTTTCTTGTGACCTTGACAGAATTAAAATACAGTAATCATGTAAATGATTTGAATAAAAAATACATTTGTTACAGGTTCATCAGCAGAACAAAGGTAACATGTATCACATTGTTTATAAAAATGCGGCCGTGATATTTAAATGCATGCCTAATATATGTTTACCAGTCGGCATGCGAGGATAAAAGGCAATGCACGCTATAAATTAACCAAAATAATACTACATTATATTATACAAAACAAAGATGCAATTAGTTGCATCCGTTCATGTGTTGGATGATTAAAAAAATAATTAACAATGGCATTACGTAGCCATTACTTTTTTAATGTTTATGGTTTAAAAACATCTAATTTTGGTTTTTCTGGCCATATTCGAACAGATTCTGGATTCTGATAGCTTTCTCGAGTCTTTTCCATAGTATTGACTGTGAGTTGCTAAGACGTTTGGCATATCATCTGTTTGTAAATTTGTTTGTACGTTCCGTTTCAAAATTCTAAAATCTGCTGCATCTCCTTTATTGTTCAAATAAGCGAAGCTTTGCCTAGATGGCTAACTTTAACAAGACAGTTTGCGTTATTTGCGTTCTCTAAAATAATCTGCATCCAATTTATTATTCAAGCAAGCTTTACATTGACTAAATGACTAACTTTGCTTAAGGGCTAACTTTGACTGGGCTTTTTAATATTACGGTACTTAGCCAATGAAATCCCCTATCTTTTGTTTATTATCAGATATTTGTAGGATTTTTAAAAAATATATAATTAAATCTTTAACCTCAAAACACTTTAAAGAATCTAGAGAATATTTATTTTGTTTTATTTTGAATGTACAATATTTTATATAGTCGTTTTAATAAAAAAAAAAATATTTCAAAATTTGCCACATTTTGGCAACAAAGCAATCCGTGGTTTTGGAAATAGTGCCAATAGTGCTTTTGGACAAATTGTAAAATTTCTTAGGTTCTTTAAATAAAGCATAAGGTTTATATTTGGTTTATAAGTAAATGTAATATAATGCATGTACATACTACTGTAATTTCCCATTTGTTGTTATGAGTTATGTTATAAGTTATAACCTATCCATCATCTATTTCTATTATACCATTTTTAGATAAGTAAAACAATTTGCTGTTTTTTTCTGTTTAAATTTGTAATCTATCTTAAAATCATACTTGCACGATAATTTATTGATTAATTTTTATTGTAATCATTGCATCACTAATGGAAATAGGTTGACCAATTTGTATGACGCAAATAAACTCAATACGTAAAATTCATAACCCACGCAATTTAAAAAAATTAGGTACAAGAAATCGAAGCAGTGTTTAGCGATACTTTAGGCAGAATTGAGTGGTTTAATTATTGTATCATTTTACTTCATTACTAGTCGAAGGTTGAGAAGGTATGGTGTGATAAGTTGTAAGTGGGTTGAGAACCATAGGTTACGTCCTGTACTTGATAATATTATTACAGTGTGGGATCTCTAAGGGCTGTGACATACTGTGCATGTGGGCTTGATCAAACACATGGCATGGTTTGTTGTTTAACCCTTACTGACCCTAAGTGATTCCTATGGTAATACCGACAATGCACGTTTTCAAAATAACCCATAAAGTTTTAATATATTTATATTATACAGGCTTGTCCCTGTGAGGTTAAAAAATTGGATTGTACGGTAATACCTTGTAAAGAAACCATAATACAAAATTATCAAAGACTCTACATCAGTCTGGCTTCATGAAATTTGCACAACTATTTCTGTCGAGAATTTGAAGGTTAACGCAAATACGTTCGCATTTATAGGGTGTTAAGGGCGTACTTGAGTTACTTTAACCAATGATTCCTGACATCATTTTTAACCCACATGGAATCACTGGTCACTCAGCCGACTAACCGCCAAAAATATATATTAATGCTCTAAACCATCAGATTTTAAGTGTTTTGCAGTTTTGCGAAAAACGACCACTCTGCCCCTTAAGTTAAACTGACCTTAAAGCTGATTTTCGCAAGACAGGGACCGTGGATGTAGGTCCATTAGGGCGTAAATAAATAAATAAATATGAAGAAAAAAAAATCCCCCTCCGACCCTAACTGTCCAATACTACCGATGTTTGATTAAAAACAAAAAAATATTGTCATTTTCAAAACTGGAACCGGTTTTCAAGAATTCTTAAAAAAATAGTAATGAAATCTTAAACAAACAGACGAAAGGAAAAAATTGTCAAAAAGGAGTTCAAAAATGATATCGAAACACAATAATTGATGACATAATAACAACAATATCTAAAAAAAAGTTACGAAATTTCAACAAAAAGCTTAAATCATTTTTTCAGAATATTTGGTAGATTACGTCGGTAGCTGAAGCGTACCTGCTGATGTTTTGTAGGAAGTAAATCATAAACCTAGATAAATTACGCAAAATTATAAATTTCGAGTTACAATTGTTTAAAAGTGAAGAATGAATAATTAATTAAAGTCGTGCGGTTTTAAATGGACTGGGTATCAAAGGGTTAACTCGGGGATTCGTTAACTGGTAATGGTAAACAGTCAAACAATCACAGTCCATTATTTCATGTCGCTGGGTTAGCCCGACAACAAACTCTGTTTATTTATATTATACATTGTGCTGAGGCGGTACAGATCTCTAATGGGAGATAAAACCATATACCTACCAAGTATTCTCTGATGAGATGATAATCATAACAAGAAGATTGTAACCGTTTGAGATCGAGTGTCGAATTGCAATAATGCAGGTAGAAATATCGACAATGTGATTGCGAGGGTGTTTCGATATGATTTGAATTTGACACCCGATTCGGTGTTTAAATAATTCGTTAACTTGAACTCGAATAAAGCGTGATGTTTTCTCTTTCTAACAGCGTTTAGATCATATTTCTCACCACGACAATAAGGGAGATACAACGATTTCTGTGAGACCTATGTGAGCTCTTCCCAAAAGCGAACAGATTGGTCTGAGGCGTTAAGTATGTATATTTCTTATGCATTCTAATATTTCATTACTTAGGGCCATTGTTCCCAATCCTACTGATCAATTGTTGAGCCGAAATTTTGGCTCAACACTGTACAAATAAGCTCTTCCCAACGCAATCCTCCGACAAACAGGCGACTCGAGCGATACTAAACAAATCACTTAGCTGATCGGAGGAAACAATGGCTATTAAACAAGATCTGATTTTGTTATTTACACACGTTCTTAACTTCTATTTACTATTTTTTGCTCTTTTACACGCTCATGGGCTGCTTATTACTTAAGCAATTCTAATTTCTCATGTTATAATTTATGCATACAATGTTATATTATAAAAAAAAACGAAAAACGTTAATGTTATAAATAGATAAACAATATAAGCTAGCTAATATGTAAATATGCTTGCTTTTAAGATAACCGATAACCACAACGATATTATGAAAGATAATAAATAATCTGTACTCCAAAGTTATCGATTCCTAGTACTGCCTAAGTATAATAAAAAAATAATTCATAGATGGCTACGTGCTGAAATGCAGATGTTTCTTTTAGGGTTTAGAAAATTTTTATACAAAAAATATTGAGTTGACGAGGATTGCAATTAGAGTCAAAATAATGATATTCTCGCTTGATCGATTTGCATTCCAATACAAAAACAATACTTTTTTTTTTGTCATTTAATATTTTAATTTCCTAAAAAAAATATTGAAGGAAAATAATAATACCATTTCCTCACTATAAAGAGACAAGGCTTTTGTGTTTGGTGAGGGGATTCCAGTTAAAAATAATAAAATCATGTAAATAAATAACAAAAAATAAATTAAAATACACATCTTACACATATTTATAATATTCCAAGATGTCTGGCGTAAATGATTTGACAACTAATCGATAAAAAAAGAGAATGTTTGAATTCACAATCCGGTCAGATTACATTAAAAAAGTCAACAATAAAAAACTCCACGAGGAAATAATTGCGGATTTAAAAACGCCATACAATTAACGTCGATGAGATACAATATTAAGCTTTCGATACAAATTAAAATCCACGTTGAAATTCATTGCAATTTGCACACCCCCAAATTCTATAAAAAATTCTAATGCCTTTTACCGGATACAAAGACCAATCTAATAAAATCCTCAAATCGTTGTACTAAAAGGGTTCTATTTTTCGTGTAAACCCGATTATGTTAAAGATAGTAATGGATAATGCCCCCAATGTACCTTGTACGGACAGGGTACGTCCTATTTCCATAAAGGAAGACATAGATCACTACTGCAAAATGCAGGGAAAAGCGGTTCGCGAATAATATAAACACTGGTTTAATTAACAGAGCCGCAATTAGCTATAGTAGTATGGACAATAGAATAATTTTCCATTTCGTCCAGTAATTTACTTTCCCCGTTGATTGAGAAAGGGGGCAACTCCGATTTTAACGCAGCAAATCATTCACGAATATGGGCATTTCGCTGTAAACGGGAAACGTGTGTAATATGACAGAGAAGAGATACGCGAACGGATAAGATTAAGAAATGAACACAGAGATCTGTGATAGTTGGACAATGCTGTACGATGAAGGGATAGGAAGTGCAGGAGATTGTTCAACTGATTTACGAGGTAGAGTTAAATACATTGTCGAAGTAGTAAACCAGGTATTGCTGAGAAATAAAAGGTAAAATCAATTGGATGTATGTACCAACGTGAACATTCGAAGAAACCAAAAAGAACAAAGCTATTGGTCCAGTTACGCATGGGATACAATTTCTATTAGTAGACAGTAGATGTGTATACTGAATTGTGTCCTTAAAACCGGGCCAAAAAACAAATAAACAGTGTTAAATTGTTAAATAATGTATTTTCAACCAATATTCCAACTAAGATGACGAACTCATGATTTTGCAAGATTAAAATATGTAGGTTTATCCTTCAAATACAAAATTTACTACGATGTTTATTCAATAACTTAACCGTATAAAACATCAGCAAGGTTTGAATAATATTTAAATAGGAAACTAAAAAGAATCGATGAATAAAAAAGACTCAATTCTCTTGACGTGGTGAATCAAACTCCATTCATTCAGGCTTAGGTATAAATTAATCTGAACATGTCTGGTTAAAAAGGAAGCAGCTCGTAAAACGGCTTAAAAAATAGTGTATAAATCTAACAAACCAGGATAACAGAAATGTGTAGAGGTTATTATGTACGTCAAAACGTCATTTCCTAAGCAAAACAATAACGTATTGCTTATTTTCCAATCGATATGAGGGCATGAACGAGAAATCGATAGAGTAGAAATTAAACGATCGTGTACATGGTTTATTGTTTATATTACGAACTAACGGTTTGTTTTCATCTCAAGAACAATGCTAATGTTGGCTTTGGAATCTCACGAAGGAGTTTGTCACACTTATCAAATACAAAGAGCTGACATAATATTATTATTATTTATCATAAGCGTTTGTCTCGTGAACTCCGTGATGAGCGGCTCGGGATCTTTGCAAACCTGTGATTATAATATTTGTTGCCTTTTATGAAAGGTTAAGCAAATTGCAGATGAGTCAACAGTGAAGATGGGCAGGGCTGTGAAACAGCGAAAACTTAGAATTTTGTTTTGAAGAGTTTTAATTTTCAATGTACTTTCGTTACTTAAATTTTAATTTTTCTGCTACCGGTTTTGACACATCAGTGCCATTCACTAGCAAACTTAAAATTTAAACAAGTACAGAAATGAATTAGATAAGGTTAGTGGGAGGGGTGATTTTGGGGGAAGGGGAGAACCGTGGGAGGGGTCAATATCACATGGGAACATAGTCAAAAGGGGAGATTCGCAGGGTGCTATTATTTTGTTAACTAAATTAATTTTTGATAAGTAATTTTTTTTTTGTTGATTTCTAAAGTTTCTAAAGCGCACAAGTTAAAGTATGAATTTATGTTTATACGTTTAAATTTGGTTTTTCCTTGTTGAAGCTATGGCCTGTCTCTATTAAATGATTGCTATTATTTATTATTTCGTAAACAGAGTTCATGTTCACTTATTCTAGTTCTAAAACTTAGAAATTGTAAAAACTGCTTGGTTATAATGTGCCCAGATAAACAGGATGTAACAGAACGTACCAGAAAGGATTTTAACTAGCGATTCCTGGGCATATTTGGAATACAATAGTCGTTTTGTTATCCGAACATTTTTTTCTTTTAAAAACAAAAAAATATATTATTCAATCACACGCCGCCACTGTTGCCACTTTTACACGTCGCGATGGGATCTCGTGATACGCGCGCAGTTTCGTGTGTTACCGTGCCGTTGGAACGAGACGGAGTGCTTACCACGTGACAAGCCGCTAGTCTATAACCAACTACTCAGATGCGATGTAGATGGAGAAATATTTTTATTGTGTTTAAATGAAAAAAAATGTCATCGGAGAGTAAATTAACTTAAAATCCTTCATATACGTACTGTTACTTACTCCCTGTAAAGAATTTGCATAACGGCCAAAAACAATTAAATAGTGTTAAATTGTTAAATAATGTATTTTCAACCAATATTCCAACAACATCTTTACAAGTGACGAACTCATGATTTTGCAAGATTAAAATGTGTATATCCTTCAAATACATAATTTACCACAATATTTATTCAATAACTTAACTGTATTAAACATCAGTAAGGTTTGAATAATATTTTCAAACAAACCTAAAAAGCATCGATAAATAAAAAATACTCAATTCACTTGTAAAGAATTTGCATAATAATAAACATTAGCGATTTTTATTGGTGCCTGCGTACTTTCCAACAGGTTTAAACTAGCGTCTATTAGTAAATTATATTAAGACATATATTTCGCATCAATTAACAAAGCTAGCAGCACAAAAAATTCAAATCGTAACAACTGCTAATTACCTACTGTTATAATTTATGTTGAATAAAATGTGTATAAAAACTGGCTTGGACTGGAAGAAAGTTAAATAATTTGAGAGTAATTAATCACTGTCTTACGCTTGATTCAATCTTTAAAAAACCATTATATAAATAATATCTGTTATCTGTAAAATACATCATCTCCTGCTTGAACAAATGTTTCGGATAGTCTTGCAGTGTAAAATGAAGACCTCAAAATGAGTACATATTTTAATGCGTGTACACAAAAAATGAATGGTGTTAAAATTTTCGTTTTTGCAAGCTTTTAAACGGAGAAAAATGTTATTCTAAAATATGATAATTTTATTCGTAAAAACAGTTAAAAACAGGACTGAAGTTCTTACGAACAAATTAACAGGGTTTTAATGTTTATTGGCGGGAACATGTAAGAATAATATGTTGGTATACGTAATTTCGTACGTATACCATCAAATCGAAACACTGTTAATTTGTTCGTAAGAACTTTAGTCCCGTTTTGAACCGTTTTTACGAATTAAATGATCTTATTTTAAAATAACATTTTTCTCCGTGTACGAACGATTTCAATTATATAATTTCGGTAGAATTTAGACAGTCGCTCGTATCCATAAAGTCAAAACTTTCACCTTCTTGTAAATAAATTGTAATTAACCAATTGGGTAAAAATGTAAGCAAGTAAGAACTTGTAAGCTTTAAGGTCATTTCATGAAAATTCTCAACTAGGTACCATAGAATCCCAAATTCTCAAGTCTTTCAATACAAATATCTACTTTTGCCACTAATCTTCTCATAAATGTAATGTCAACGTAATGAGGTTAAAAAATATAAAATCACGCAATGCTCAGTGTTTTAACTATACCGTCCTAAGCGTGCAAAGTCGTATCTTCTCCAAAAATAAACTTTCTAATAAAAGTGTATTTATCGGAAGTAACCTTTTTTTATTTTTTATAGTTAATACCTTAAAAGAGTCCCAACTTCTCCCGTCTGGAGCCAGTGAGACTATGGCATCCCCAATTGGGGTATGTTATGAGGCTGTAGGTAAGTGAAATGGAAGGAGACGAGGAAGAGGAAGGTGGAGAAGTACCTGACTATTCAGATCTAGTCACTAAACACGGTAAAAGCCATTTCAAGCAACGTTTCAATTCTGAATGGTGGTCTTACACCAGGGCGATACTAAGAGTATCTTGCACTCTGGAACGTGCCGCAAATATACTATATATTATTTTTAAATAATTGATTGTGAAATAACACAAATCAATTAAATAAAATTTATTTGCGCACGCCGGGTACGAACCCGCGACCTTCGGAATGGAAGTCCAACCCCCTACCGCTGGACTACGCCGGCCGTCAATAGTAAGTGAGTGTGTTTACTGAATCCGTTTGTAAATAATAAAATTAGATAGAGCCTAATAAATCATAATAAATTGTACAGCACCCGTGAGGTGATTTTTCACAAAAACGGCGCTCTACAAATTATTCAATTATTATTATATTAACTTTGGGAGTTAAAGCTCCCCTCTTCTTTCTAAAGCCTGCATAGGTTGCTACTCCCGTGAACACCCATATCGAAGTTTTATAGAAATACGAGTGTGCTTTAGACCACACGACTGAAGTAAATACTTCTTTGGTAATCTAATCTAATTTTCTTTCTGGCATCGAATAAAACCATTCCAATCATCAGTGTATAAGAATCTATATTGAAGATTCGTTTGAATTGTTACCAATCAGCGTGACAAATCAGTCGTTTCAATACACTGAGTTCGCACACTCTAAACAAAAATGAAATTAATTTTATTATGGGAATTACGCTTATTGTTGATTTAATTCTGGATTGTTGATTTAATTCTTACACAGTTTAAAATAAATGCCAGCACCCATTTCAAACGTCATTACTATGGATTTGAGCACTGTTGTTACGATTCGATTGTGAGAAATGAACCTCAAAATTAATTTTAATTTATTATCGTTCGCCTCCGTAACGTTCGTAACGCCCGATATTACGCCTCTCGTACCGCTGTAATTTCCGTAACGCATTCGCCAGTTTACCCCTCAAGTCAAACGTAAAGTATTTACTTCAAAAACCGTTGGACTATTAATAATTAAGTTGGTAACTTGCTTAGTACTAAATCATTTAAAAGCTTTTTGTTTTGAAGAGTTTTAATTTTCAATGTACTATCGTTACTTAAATTTTAATTTTTATGCTACCGGTTTCGACACATCCGTGTCATTCACTAGCAAACTTAAAACTAAACTTAAAATTTAAAACAAGTACAGAAATGAATTAGATGTTATTAGGTGGGGGTGGTGGGTGGGGTGATTTTGGGGGAAGGGGAGAACAGTGGGCGGGGTCAATATCACACGGGAACAAAGTCAAAAGGGGAGATTTGCAGGGTGCTATTATTTTGTTATAACAAAATAATAGCACCTAATAGTGCTATTATTTTATATTATTTTGTTATAACAAAATAATAGCACCTAATAGTGCTATTATTTTGTTATAACAAAATAATAGCACCCTGCAAATCTCCCCTTTTGACTTTGTTCCCGTGTGATATTGACCCCGCCCACTGTTCTCCCCTTCCCCCAAAATCACCCCACCCACCACCCCCACCTAATAACATCTAATTCATTTCTGTACTTGTTTTAAATTTTAAGTTTAGTTTTAAGTTTGCTAGTGAATGACACGGATGTGTCGAAACCGGTAGCATAAAAATTAAAATTTAAGTAACGATAGTACATTGAAAATTAAAACTCTTCAAAACAAAATGTCTAGAAATTGTTACATAGTTAATGCCCAAGAAATACAAAAAATCATTTAAAAGCTGTCATGTAAAGTTAGTTTAAGGATAGATATTGCATGCTTTCTACGACTCACTTAACAATGTTAACAAGTGTAACTGTTTTAAATATTAGCTCCAATTTAGCTGGTACTCGAGATGACGCCATGGAGTTATTCAACTCGAGTCACTCGTCTATAAAAAAATATGGTTTATGATCTTTGCACGCAGGCTCTATAAACTAAGCAATAAAACACACACAAACTTGTTCGCAATAATAAGCAGCGGAGAAAATAAATACAAACACTGAACGATTAACTATGCATAACGAAGTGTATTGATTGTGCATAATAATGTGAAAAAGTTGTTGTTATTTGTAAATTTCAGACTTGTGTATTTGCAATAATGATAGATAGATATGTAGGGAAAGGTAAGTGCAAAATTGGAAAAAACAGGAACATAAGAGGCTTGTAGAATAAACCTGCGGGATGAAAGGGTGGTGGGGGGCCTAATAGGTGACTGGGTGGTGGGGGACCTAATAGGTGACTGGGTGGTGTGGGGCAAACACCGAAGTATTTGGCAAAAAGAACCCGAAGGAACCAGACGGAAACCGATAGGATTAGAGGCAGTTAAACTCTCTAAAGCAGTGATGAGCAACCTGCGATCCGCGGGCCAAAACAATTTAAAATTATCATAAAATTTGTGGTAAAGATTACAGATTGTACAGCATATCAATGGTTTCACATTTTTAAGGTGTTTAGCAGAACACTTCAGTCTTTCTTTAAAGTTTTGAATCAGCCGCTCTAACTAATAAGATTTTTCTTACATATTCTAAAGCTGGGACCGCATCTACGCCTATCGTCACGAAGCTTCGCGTAAACGTATTATTTTTTTCAAATATTCCGCATTATTTCGGAACAATAGGCGCAGATGCGGCCCCAGCATTAGAAATTCAAAATTTTGTGGTTCAGAAAAAAATCAACCACCGCATTTTTTGTTGAAATCTAAGTTTGGTGCATTTTAAAGGTTTCCGTTTTACAAAATATCAAAAAGTTTTCTTGACAAAATTTTGTTAAAATTTTCGAACAAAAAGAACCGACAGATACCCAAAATATTTTTAAGTGCGTATTTTTTAAAATTAGATGTGTTCTTATATTTCAGAAAGATAAAAATCGACAACAGATATTCTTTTGGCTTTGGGATATAAAATTTTCACCCACGGCGCTTTCTTCTAGCGTTCTATAAATTTTTTGTTAGAAAATTACGGTTTTACAAAATATAAATAGGTTTGCTACATCACTGAATGCAAATTTAACCATGCCAAGCTGTTTGTAACCTACCCCCCACAGCGGCCCGTGAAGAAAATTAAAATGGATAAATTGATCCTCCAATTAAAAAAAGGTTGATCATCACTGAGATTGAAGCAGCGATGATGCATGTGTGTAAAGGCGAGGTGTAAATTCGAAATCTGTTGTTTTGATCAACACTCCCCCCAATTAAATGCTGATCAAAAATGATTGATCAATATTACCAATCAATCTGGTGCTACTGATAGTATCTGGACCAAAATACAGCGAAAGCCGCAAGACTGTAAGAGAATGCATTAAGTTGTTACCGTGGAAGTGTTGGTAATTTATCAATCAGGGTTCAAGAGGCGAATAAATGAGTCCGTTTCTCCAGCAGCTGATTACAGGTATTTCCTCTTGTCGGAAAATTCCCGCAATTGAACGATTGTGAAATTGAGAGCCAAAGTTGATTTCATTATGCGAAGGAAGTTGTAAATACAATTCGTTGAATAACGATCTGGTCGAGAGCAGTTTACTCGGGATCTTTGAACTACTTTATTGGTTAGTAAAGTAAGTCTCGATATGCCTTTGCAGGTTTAACTGCTGGAATTTTGATGTGGGATTTGAATGGAATGTGGAAGTATCCGTAAAAAACATATACTACCAATACTTAAACCCTTGCCCGGAATAATGTTGTATCCAACAATATTCTTGTTCCGAGAAAAATGTAAAAAACGAAACCGGATATGTTTTATAACATTTTATATTTAAAATACAATAAACAAACAATTATTAAGACTTTTAAAAGGAAAAGTTGTGGAAAAGGGCTAATAAATTAGAATTTATTACAAGAATTTGTGCTGTTTTTGTGGAAAAATGTTGTATATAAAAATTTCACAGGCAACATTATTCCACAAAACGGATTTTTTTAACTTTTCGTATCTTCAAGAAAGCACCATGCTCTTCTTCAATTTACATACGTCATTGATGCATTTGAGCTTAAAAAGCAAACAAACGACATGATTAAATAAAACAATTTACATTCGAGATACTGTCTTCATATCAACATACAACATTATTCGACAAAACTGTTTCAACGGCTAAAAAGCAGCCTTAACAATATTTTTTCTGAAAAAAATCTACTTTCCTGCTCTCTTCAACTTCTTGGCTTTAAAAAGTATTTCTATATGAAGCCATAAAACATTCGTGTTCTCCATTTATTCCCATGAATTAAACCACGCTCCGTGATTTTGATAAACGGCCTTATACAACATTCTTCCACAAACCAATCTTTAAAATGCTGCCACAGGCCTAAAAATATTTTCACTATCATAATCCCTATCTTAAAAGATACATAATAATATGCCCAACATTATTTCATCCTTAACTCAACATTGATAGTTTTGTTGGATACAACATTATTCCGGGCAAAGGCTCACACTTATTGTGGGAATAAAAAGTAGGAGTTGAAGATATCGTTTGATGGAGTGCTATGTCTTCCATGATATCCCATATATGGCCTTTGAACTGTGGACTTACACAGGAACTAATTAATCGGGAAGTGGGAAGCTTTTCTTCAGGTCGGAAAAAAATAGAAATAAATGCTTATTAAAGAATAGAAATAATTGCTATGTCTTATTAAAATTTGACCTATCCAAAGGGAAATGTTAGGGGAAACGTGGTATCAGTAAACGTCAATTGTCGTGGTATGGAAATCTGAGTAATTACTGTAATAGGGAGGATTTCCATTTTCTCGTACGCACAGAAAAAAAATGTAGGTCCTTAATGCAAAAATGAAGAGATAACGACAAGGTATACGGGGTGTATCAGAAAAACTTTAACCAGCGATTCCTGAGCATACTTGAAGTATAAAAGGTAAATATCATTTTGATATATTTAATTTATTTATTGGTAAGAGACAAACAGCTTGTACATAAAATATATTCATTGTTAAATGAAGTCAAGCCAAAAGAGTCTCCTATGTTAAAATTGATTGGAGATGCAGTTTTATTACATATTAAAATTGATTTTAGGTGAGGAGGGGAGGAAGAGGAATATAGGATTAGGATAGGAGATGCTCCGGATACATTCTATACTCATGACGATATTTTTTTCAGTTAAAAACAAAAAAATATATCACACGTCGCCACTGACCACACTGTCAAACGTCGCAACTGATCACGTGATGCGCGCTGTCCTGTTCGTACCGTTTTGGTGGAACGAGACTCAGTGCGTATCACGTGATGCGCTAGGTTGAACCCAGTGGCCACGTGTGATGGGCAAATATATGTTTTTGATTTTAATTGTAAAGAAATATCATCAGAGAGAAAAATTATATGTCTAATTTTTCGCTTAGTAATCACTGGTTTAAGTCTTTTGGGTGCATACTTTTAAACCAATAAATAATGAATTAACTTCTATGAAAAAAAAGTTGTACACGGAGAAAAATGTTATTCTAAAATACGATCATTTTATTCGTAAAAACGGTTAAAAACGGGACTGAAGTTATTATTAATTATTAGAGCAAATTTCGTATGTATACCAACAAATTATCCTTACACGTTCCCGCCACTAAACATTGAAACCCTGTTAATTTGTTCGTAAGAACTTCAATCCCGTTTTTAACCGTTTTTACGAATAAAATTATCGTATTTTAGAATAACATATTTCTCCGTGTACGGTGAAGAATGTTTATTTTGCTAAAAAAACCTGTACAAATAGACACAAAATCTATCTTTATCGTAAAATCTAGTTGAAACAGTTCAAGTTCACAGCGACTCGGTTATTTATGTGTGAAAAAAAGTAGTAATATCCGCAATCTCATCCATTATATCTCTACAATCTACAATCTACGAGTACACCAGTCCTGGTGCCAATTCTAGCTACTAGATCTTCTAGATTTATAATGACAGCTCGTCAACTCGTATATATTATTGTTCACCGCCTCGCAATAATGATGTAGGGCCATACAAACTGAACAAATTGAATAACTGAAACACTACACCGACAGATAATAATCCAATATAAGACATTATCGAATACAATCGACACGAAGCTGATGAAATTCGACTCACGTAACTTGATTTTTTGCGGGGGTACATAGATCAATAATAATTGAGACGTGTGAAAAAAAAGTAGGCGAGTTTCTCGCCATATTTTATTCTATGCAACAGAGAATAATTGAAATTATAGATTATGATAACATTAAAAAAAACATGCGAACAGCTCCGCCTAGATAGGTGGTTTATACCAAAGAATGTATGTAATTGTACGTAACTTTGTATTGATAAATTTGGAATTATGTTTAAGTGTGATGGGAAGCTTGATAGAGATATTGAAAGAAGGGCAAGTGCTGGAAACTCCATTTTAATGGAGGACTGAACGCGGTTGGCACTAACAAAAATAATTGTTCAAAGAAGCGAAGCTGGCAGTCCACAATGGAGTGTTGGTTCTTGATACCTGCCCTGATATGTGGCAGTGAGACATGAAACTGGCAGAGGAAGGATGAAAGTAGACTGAATGATGTATAAATGAAATCCATTTGTGTATTTGGGTAGTATGTTTACGAGAGATGGGAAGGCTGATAGAGACATTGAAAGAAGGGTAAATGCAGGTAACTCCATTAATGGAGGACTGAATGCCGTTGGCGCTAACAAAAAGCTGTTCACAGAAGCGAAGCTAGCAGTCCACAATGGAGTGCTTGTACCTACCCTGATGTATGGCAGTGAGGCATGGAACTGGCAGAGGAAGGATGAAAGTAGACTGAATGCTGTTGAAATGAGATCCATGAGGCGTATGTGTGTTAAACCATCTATGATCGTGTGAGAACTGTGGAGATTCGAAAAGAATGCCAGGCTGATGTAAGCATAATGAGTAAAATTAAGAAAGGAACCCTCAGATGGTTTGGGCATGTAGAGCGAATGAACGAAGAAAGGAGCGTAAGGAGAATATATGATGCAAGTGTGAATGGTATAAGAAGTAGGGGACGTCCGAGGAAGACATGGCACGATCAAGTGAATCAGATACTTAAGTCGGGCCATGTCAAGAGTCAGAAAAATAGAAGAGTATGTATGAATGTGAATGAGGCAAAGAGTGTATGCCAAGACCGAGGTGTTTGGCGGTCCATCCTCTCTGCCTACCCCTGCGGGGAAACGGCGTGATGGTTAGTTAGTTAGTTAGTCACGATGCGTATGTGCGGTAAAACCATGTATGATCGTGTTAAGAATGCAAGGCTGATGTAAGCGTAATGATTCATACTAATTCATACTAATGAATAAGGTTAAGAAGGTGACGCTTAGATGGTTTTGCATGTAGAGCGAATGAACGAAGAAAGGAGTGTAAGGAGAATATATGACGCGAATGTGAATGGCAGAAGAAATCGGGGACGTCCGAGGAAGACGGCATGATCAAGTGAACCAAATTCTTAAGGCGGGACACGTCAGGATTCGGAATAACAGAAGAGTATCGACGGTCCCAAAGATCAATGTCGGATCTTTTGTAGACACACAAGTTGTTTTCAAGATTTTCTTAAATAAACACTCAGGTTTGTAAATTACCCGTGACCTAAAAAACCTGGACTCTACAGCACAATCATCCCATACATCATCCAGCACATTATTAATACATCTAACGAGTCCAAATCCAAAAAGGCAACGTGCGTCAATCTAAATATACGTGCATTTTCCCTCTCCTGCGTTTGTTGGGCCCGGATCGCAGCTTCCGCATTCCAGCGAGTATTCCTCTATTCACTAATGCATCTCTGGACCCAAGTTCTGTTACTCAGCCTCACTGGTCTTAAAAGCCCGCTGGTGGTTTAGTCTCAATTCTCAATTCCCAAGATCATAGAGCTGTAGATAGAAAATCAAGATGAAACCATTGATATATATTAAATTGTATTATCATATTTTCTTACTAGATGTATGAAAAAAATGTGCATACATCACAGACATATTATTCATAGACTAGAGAATCAGGGAGAGGGGTAATAACCAACTGGAGCGGGGCGGAAAGGGATGAGTTGACGGTAACGATATGTGATTCGTTAATTCTTAAATATGACAGTATATAGGCATCACGCATTATAATATCACCATTTAGCTCTTAAAAGTAAAATCTGCTTTTGAATGAATAGACCTTTTTACATGGGAGCGCGAATTGTTCGCCCGGTTTGAACAAACTTGTGTAATCCATATAAAATGAAGAAAGGTTCGCTTGTTTTGAGAGTCGAATATTTTGTTACCGTGTTTAGTTAAGACACTTTTACAAATGTTTCATAATTTACTTATCCCAGTAAACTGCAACGTGCACACGACGGGACCGGGAATTTCGGTTGCTTACGCATCATGTCTAAAACTGATCATATTATATGATGTGAATAAGCTTAAAATAATGACAAATAATGCCTGCATATGGAAGGTAATACGACAATTGGGTTTATACTATTTTTCACTTCTATTTTTACATGTTTTAATAGCACAAGTTACCATTTTTGCCGTGTTATGTCGTAAAATGTACCGATAAGAGCTCGACGCTAGTCCTCACAAGAATGATGACGACACATTTTCTAGATTCACGCGAACCTATACGCCAGCCCGGCCGGTTCCATAGAACCCAGAATTAAGGAGGGGGAAATAATACGCTTTTATCACTTAGGGCAGGTCTATACATATTCATATGTCTATGGCATACATCTGAATAAACATAACAAAAACAAAATCAAAAAATATTTAGATTTGACATAAGCGGAAAAAAATGTTCTTCGGAGTTGGAGGTCAGGCAACCAAGTCTCTATTTCACCACTTCAGTAGATTTAAACCATCAACCGCAGCTGACGGGTGACATGTCAAAATAATGTGGAAAAGGATCAAGCAATTGGCTTGACTAAAAGGACGCGGAGGGTCCGACGGTCGAGCCTTTCGATGTGGTGGCTTCAGTTAGAACGAGTGATTTATTTACACCTCTTCGGGATTTGTTGAACACGAATTTCGGGGAAATATGTATGACATAGCGCCTCTAAGTATATCTCTATGGATGAAACAGGGTAATTTCACTGTAGTTTTTTTACTGTCGAAAAGATTTGAGAAAAAAACATACGTGATAAAGATGGCATTATTATGTTGATGAATAAATTTTGTAAAATGTGCCATTTTTGGTTTGCCGCCAAAACTTTGTCAATATGGCGTTGTTTACGTCACGCCGGCCTACTTCGGTGACAGCCTTCTTCTAAGCCGATAGAGTTTTCTACGTCATAATGACGTTGTAGTCAGTTGGACCCATTGTATAATGAAATAAATGCATGAATGAAAATGTTAAATTCAAATCAGAATCAAAAAAAATATCATTAAATCTTTCGCACATTATAAAAATACACAATTCTCCACCTGATTTTTTCTAGATTTTAATTTGGTTAATCTCTGCACAGAAAGCGTAACTTACCTGCCTTTTGAATAAAGGTATTTTTCTTAAAAATGTTGTGATATTGGGATGGCAGATAGTAATAAACACAATTATCTTGAATGACAGAGAGTGATAATGAAGAGAATGGAAAAACGGAAAGCCATGCATATTTAAATAAATAAATTCTTTGCAAACAGTTTCATGCTATCTCTGTCGTAAAAATCCTCAGAAGCTCGTTCATTACGGAAAAATCAACTTCTAGCATTAGCTATAGGACTCCGTAAACGTAACAATCAAGTAAATAAAAAATACGAGTATGCTTTAGACCACACGACTGAAGTAAATACTTCTTTAGGTCCATCTATACATCCGCACGACTGAGATATTTCATGCACTGGCTATGAGAGGAAGAGAGAAAGAAAATGTGCGCGCGCACTGCTCTCTCTTGCTTCTACAGTGTGATACAGCCCGTTCGCCTCGCAACGCATTTCACTTTTCGTAACGCATTCGCCAGCTTACACAAGTCAAGCTTGCGTAAAGAAGTATTTACTTCAATAATAAGCCATATTTTAAGCCTCCGTGAATTCTTTAGCCTCGGTTTTCTACAATGTCGCATTTATAATTTATTTAGTGTCCTTACTGCCTACATAAAATAATATAATTACGGCTTATAAACTGTTCCTTGTTCTTTGAATATTTGTTCTGTTTTGATTATGTTGTATTACAAATACTACAGTATGACGAACCAGTTCTATTCTTCTCATAATGAAGAAGAAGATGATGACGACTATCCACCGATGCCATTGACTCTTTTTACAAAAAAACATAAATTGATTTTGAAAGATTGTTATTTTATCTGGTAAACGTAGTTTTTAAGTATTGACAGACTAAATTTATTTATAATATATACTAAGGTTATACCGTTGGTCGTTGGAAGATTTGTTCAATTTTACACAAATTTCAAATTATATAATCATACAACAATATAAATCAATACATAATCTAGTAAACACACTTTTCACAATTAATTTTAGTTAAATTAAAATAATAAAAAAATAAATCCGAGAACGTGTTTTGTGACGAAGGTATTTAAGGTCTTACAAACTAAAATATTTCAGATATTTTTTACACACTTATTTTGTTTAGACATTATTGAAAAACCACGATACTTAATAATTTATCATCGTGCGTTTTGAGCATTTTTATTGCTTACTTGAATGTAGGTATGAGTATATATTAAATCAAGTTTTGAATGAAATAAATCGATATTAAATTTTCAATTTTAAAAACTTGATATGGGAATAATCGATATTTCTAATCGAAACCTCCCTGTACAGTTGCAAGCATTTTAAAACTTTTATTCTCAGCCTCTGGTCAATGAACGGCTCTTAAAACATCGCATTTAACCTCGAGTCACACGTGTTTTTATATGATTTTTTAATGTGAACAGCCACCGTATGAATTGTGTGTCCCTTTAGTGACCCATGGATGGTGAGTCATAAGTCAACTCTTCATCCGTCTTCCTAGTTCCTAGTGATAAAAAAACCCAATCAAATGCTCTTTGATTTCTAATTTATTTACAGTTAATCCAACTACCAATTGGGCACTAGACACCTAATATTCACGCGATTTATTTTAATTGTTCAATTTAACAAGGCAACACATCTGCAATAATTCTTCCGTCATTTCTATTCTCATAGGCGTGCGTGTATTTATAGTAAGTCGGTGTGAATCACACTTTAATATGAGTAAAAGGAAGACAAACGCTGCGCCAGTGCAGTGTTGCATTTGTGCACCAAACCCATGCACAATATGCACATATTATGTTCAACGAGGCTTCCTTACTTGCGAATGCATCGCCGATCTTATCGGACAAAGCTTGTAGTTAACTTGTAAGTAGTAGTGCGCATGTGCTAATAGTGCATTTATCAAGATGGTATTCTATGAGAAGGGAACAACATTGTATTTGAACGAGCAATGATGAGATGTGATGAGACAATGGTTATTCTATATAGATTCGTGGGATAAAACAAGTTACAAGGTCATTGGGTTCAGGTGTAACTTCTTTTTATAAGGTAGACAATCTGCAGAAAATAAAATTAGATGCTCGTAATTATTGTGAATGAAGTGAATTTGAAGTATTTTCGTTGTTTGTTTTTGGGGTGTTAAGCCGTGTTGCGCTACCTCCTTCTTTAGCCGACGTTTCGGACAGCGTTGCAGTGTCCATCATCAGGGCAGATCCGGCAGATCCGACGATGTGTAGTTGTTAGTGTTGTAGTTGTAAAACTAACAACTACACATCGTCGGATCTGCCCTAATGAAGGACACTGCAACGCTGTCCGAAACGTCGGCTAAAGAAGGAGGTAGCGCAACACGGCATAACACCCCAAAAACAAACAACGAAAGTGCTTTTGGCCGTGAAAATCTAAAAACGTATCGAATTTGAAGTAAATTGGACATGTAGAACGAAGAGTCGAGAATATCTCCAACAGAAACAAGACGGTGTAAATTAGAAGCAGAAGGATAGTACGATTGTAAAAGACGAAGGAAGGAACACCAGTGTATTGGGTCAAAACAAGCATCCGACAATTTAGTGTGAAAGACAAACAAATTTAATATAGTAATTATCGAACCAGAAACCGATGGAATCAAAAGCAAACCATTATGCTTCGAAAGCCCTTTCCGCTTCACTTTCCAGTGATCGATTGGCACTAATTAATTAATAATCCGGTTGAGAAAGCAGTGATGTCTTTTAATGGTAAGATGCGCAAGATTCGAGATAATAAACTGTGTTATTACGGAGACAAGTCTGTCCACGGGTTAACTCACGCCACAACACCTTTGCTTGTTTTAAACATCAGATCAAACAAGTTATAAACTTTAAACATTAAGAACAAGTTGTCAACATTGAAAATGGCTTGTCCGAGACATAATAAAGTGAGGTGTAATTATTTCTGAGAGCAATTAATTTGTGGAAAGTGTGGATTATGTTGTTGGGTCGCAGAGCTAAATATTTTCAATCAATCTTGTTTGGGAATAAGTGGAAAGACATTGGAGAGAAATTTTGAAGACAAGGAAGAGGTAGCTCAACTCTGATGATAAGCATTTCAACAGTGTTCAAAACTTCAGTAAGGAAAAGAGAAAGCCCAGATCCAGCACAATTTTAAAGCGGGCAAATTTTGCTTTAATTAATTCGAATTTGAAAGCGTTTAACGCAAGATAAATAGTTGAGGTTATGAGTTACGATCACGAGCAATAATGCGATAAGACAGAAGTTGTTAGGAAGAGTTTATAAAACTAGGAACTGTGAAGATTTAAAAAAACTAATCAAACAGAATGATGTCCAAAAAGTCGGCAAAGAAAGAATCTAGGATGCTAATGTGTATTAGAAGTTAGAATCTAAACTAGACGCAGATGGAAATTGGGGAACTTAGAAGTATTGAATATTTATATTATCGAATATTTGCCTGGATGATTGAAAGAACATTTTATACACTAAACGAAACAGAACACAAAGCCAGGAGCATATAATAAAATCCACTCGTTTTCCCTGCGTTATTTCTGGTAAAGAATTAGCAGGTTATGTCAGTCAGAATGAATTTTAAATATAAGTGTTTTGTTCTGTATTATATTACTTGCATCTATGAATTGCGACAAACCTAAAAGTTTATTGAAATATTTTACACAGCGGGATCTAAACGAATGACAAGAAAAAGAATTGAATGGTACAAAATGTGTAATGTTAATAAACCTAATCCCATATAATTAATCACTCTTTAATATGTGTTTTCGACTAAAGTAAATATGTTCTCCAACGAGAAAAAGCCTTCCAAGAATTCAACAGAATAAACTGGTTTCTATAATTTCGCTTGATGTAAAATTAATACTTCTTGCTGATGTCAGTATGTCAATTTTTAAGTATGTTTACATATCATGTCATGACCGAAAAAAACTTGTTTCAATGAAAACATCGTTAGATTTTTGTGGTTTCATGCCTCGATGGGTTAGTAGGTACCTAAGTACGCAATGCCTTATCGCAAAGCTGTAATTAGCTGGTCAAAGGTTCAAACCAATAAAAGGTAACAAGATATTATTTTTAAGTTTTCCTAGAAGGTAATTTTCTGTGACAGTAATGTTACAAGGTTAAAATCGGGAGATTTAGTGACATCAACATTTGTTTGGCATTGGAAAGGTAATCAAATAGCTTTTAGTGAAAAAAGTACTGTATTTTCTGACTTCCTAAATCAAATGGGTAGGTATATACTTAAATATTACGTTACTTCAATGTCGAGATATCATTGTAGGAATTATGTGGTTTACAGAAGTAATTTAATAAGGTAGAATACTAACAATACCAAACATTGGCTAATAATACAAAGAATATTAACAAACAATAACTAATATTGAATGCAAAAGAAACAATGGACTTAAAAGAGTAAAACAGTTAAAAGGATGCGACACAAGGTAAACTTAAATTAAACAGATTTTAATGTGAAAGGTCAAATGTACACTAGAATGAGGTTAAGTCAATCAGCCAAAGCCTGGCAGGTGATTAATCGTCCCCGCTTAGCCATTATACCAACTGTCAAACCAGAAGTTATTGTACAACAAACAAAATGCTCTAGATTAACTGGATTGCTGGAGCGGTGCAGCTACAACAGTGAATTATAGAATTCTCAGTCATCGACAGCAAACGGTTAAGTTCGAAGGTGTTGCGAGCATTTCTAAGATATTCGCAGAAGCCGAGACATATCCCAACCGGACTTTGGCAAAGAGGTCGTCATCAATGTCAATGTCAGTAACGGTCACGCTGTTTGCTGACTGTATTCGTTCTTTTTTCTGCTTCCGAGCTGGATCCCAGTCGGGGCAGCCGAGTCGAGGAATGGTCGCGCTTGTTTATGAATACCGCGAGAAAGGCGGACTCAGTCAGCTAATTATTTCGGCTAATTCTAAAGATGTCCTGGACAAACTTACATCATCCGCTGGTTTTGGAAATAAACGTTGAAGGTCAGGCATCACCAGTCAATTAATAAAGTCACAACTCAACGACTGTTGAAGTTACCATCTTCAGACGTAATTAATTGCTATTGATTAAGCGATGTTGTGTTTTGGTGGCGGCTTTTTGCTTCTAGTTTATTTCGTAATTAACGAGACTGTTAAAGTCAAAAAACTTCTTACTGAATACTTGGATTTGAGAATCGAATGATCTTATTAGAATATATGTTATATATATGTTATACTTTGTCACTAGATTCTAATTAAACTCATCTCTTCAGAAATATTAAGTTCTTATTTCAGAGCTGGCAAGCGATACACACATTCAAATTTTATTATTGAAATTGCAAATACGTTTTTTGTACGTTAGAAATTGTTCATTCTAGCAAGAGAAATAAGTCCTATAAGTTTTGACCATTTCATAGCGTACGACACCCGCAAATATTTAAATGCCAACTTTTGTTTGTTTCATTAAGTCTCGTTTAATCTAAGTACCTACAATGGCTTAGTAAGTTTAAGGTTATTTGTAGTTAATTTTGTTACTTACTTTTTGATACGTGGATGACATTGTGGACAATTATAAGAAAACCATACAAGCGCAATGCTTTATTAAGCCTATGGATTAAAACGTTAGAAATTCGAAGGTAAAAGTATAAATAATCAATTAATATTGGTGTCAAAGTTCACGCGAAGCCTGTTTGAATATGTAGCGTTATATAATTAGCGAATGGCTGATGATTTCTTGCGATAAACCTGGTATGATTGGTAAAACCAATTTGAAAATTCATGTGTTAAAAACTTAAGAGGCTAGACTTTGAACGACACGCGGAACACCCGCGTCTGTCATTCTGTCCCGCTCACAATAAGCTCACACACACTTACAATACATGCGAATGCGAAATGTGCGAATGAGACAACGCTCAAATTTACCTACAGAAATCGCTCGAAAAGGGGTTTATGGAGAATACACTTTTCTACACCGAAACTTTCACGAAATTGAAATTTTAAAAAATATATATTTTTTAGAAAGAAGAAGCTACGTCGGTAGCTTTTTATAATTTTATAATTCTTTATGAGAGTTGAGTTAGCAGCACTTTTTCCTTAAATAATATATTTTGATAAATCGTACATGTTTGACAGTGAATTTTTACGTTAATACGAAACGCATCGAAAATTCGAAAACATACCGACATAGTTTTCACCCTCTAGAAGGCAGTATAAAAAAAATATATTCATTTTGTGCAATTTTCGATGTAGAAAAGTGTTTTTTCCCGGGCGTCCTTTTTGTATGGGCCGAAAAGCGAAGTCTATCGTCTTAATTGGGCACGAACACGATTCAAAGCACCTCTCATAGTTTTACAAGACACCTATTAACGTGCGAACAAAAACTTGTAATAAAGATAGATTGCCACGATTAGTAGGTAGATATGCAATAATTATAATATTTTTTTCAATAACTGCTAATAATTCATTTTAGGAACACATTAATATCTCTAAGCTCATCAAGTATTGCCAACATAGAAGTATTAATAGACATATTAAAATCCTGCTATTTGAACTACGATGACTTCGAAGAGACTTTGAAAACTTTTTACAATTTAGCAAGTTTTTAGTTGAAATATTATGTTTACGTAAAATTTCAGTAAAAAACTATACATCAGAAAAGAAATCGTTACAAACACAAGCGATGGCTTCCACAAAAGAGAATTTAGAAAAAAAAACGAACAAAATATTGACAAAACAAAATTTGAAGTGAGTGTAATTTAATATAATTGTACCTCTGTAAACAGATGAATTGTTAAGGGAATAAAAAATAAAGAAATGAAAACGTGCTTAATTTATATTTGTGAAGAAATCAAACACTTCGTGGTATAAGAGTTATGATTAACCCAATTTCAAAACACCCAAGGCGTGTTCATCATCTCTAATCAATAAACACTCAATCAATAACAATGAAACAAACCCGCATAAATAGAAATCCAATAAACACTGACCTCTCCAACGGTTCCGAGCTATTAAAATATTGATTCCGTCCGATAGGAAACGACGTTCAGCAGGAAACTGGCTAAATAGCCAATAGCTAAAGATTACAGCATTTAGTTTACAGAAAATTTATAGGTTTCTCATGAGGAGAAAGGCAGTTAGCAGATGGCAGGAATACACTAATGACTATAACTGAAAAAGCCAGAAAATTTAGAAAATCATTCTCATCTCTGCCTGCAGCTGTTTTGACTGTCAATTAGTTCTTTAACAAAAATCTTCAAATCGACAAACCTTAAGCGTTGACAATCAGACGATCAGCAAAAGTCGATTTTAAAAGAGGACTAAAAATAATATGGATGGTTAGAAGACTCACCTCAGCATCGATCCTCGACAGACAAGACTCCAGGTGGCACTGCCACTCGAGGGCACGTAGGTAGAGATGGTGCCAGCGACGTTCTAGACCTCGGGCTACGGCTTCTGCAGGACCCAGTCGACACAGGCGAACCACCGAGCTCACGATGCGGCCATGCCACTCGACTTCACGCTGCAATACCTAAAACAAAAAGAAAAGGAAGAATTAATAAAAATGCTATTGAAAAATAAGTAAAGATGTTGGAAAAAGTATAAAAACATCGAACAGCAATAATTTATAGAGAAAATAGTAATCGCAGACGACCCAGATAGACCGAATTACATTAAATCAAAACTAAACCACGGATTGCATGGTTGAAGGACGTCCGCTTAGCCAGTTCCTTGTGGCGTATCGATGACACACGACACTGCATGTTATTGAACCAGTGAAAAACCTCAGCATCACTATGATTATCATCGACTATAGGATAAGAAGTGCACAATCTAAACATTTATAATACCTAAATATAAAGTTAAACAGCAAGCATCACACATTGAGAAGGTCGGATACCCAAAGATTAGACAATACAGAGACAAATGCAACTTCATGAATTTTTCATAACGAGGAAAATATGTATTACCAAACAGAGATCTATATTCCTTGTCATTATATTTTTTTTATCGTTTGGCACCCACTTTCTAGGAACTAACCTCACCTAACCAAAACCATTCATCCATTAAATGCAAAAGATATTTTAAAAGTGACACAATATTACGATCAAAGTTCTTGAAATGAGAAACATAATACCTTTTTTACCTTCATTACGTAATCTTAAAATCGGTCAATAATTTTTATATCAATCCATCAGATTTTATGCTAATTATTAATCAAAAGAGAAGGTGCAGCAGTAATATAATAATTAGACAAGTAAGTAATAGAAGTTCCAAGCAACAAATTAATTAGATAACCAACACTAAACGCCTGGCTAATCACAGCGTGTACATGTTACATGTGATTGGATGGCTGGGTAATTGAAAACAAAACACACCTTCCATTAAATCGTGAATCTATATTGTAAGCATGTTTCTAGAAAATGCAGCACTATTATATTTGCTCCAAGAATCGGGAATCAGGAAGACGTTGGGACCTTTACACTAGTCACTTGCTACAAGATTATATTACGAGAGATATAAGCATAATACAATAAGCATAATCAACATGATGATCAATGGACGAGTGAACCCAGTGTGAAATAAACAGACATGAAATATGAAAACGACCAACAAAACCCCAAGAGCCACAGCTGGCAAGTGAATTCATCTGATAAGAGAAGAAATAGAAGCAGTTATGTAAAACACATCAGATGTCTTTTTTTCTTCTTCTATCGACGATAAGCTTTCAGAATAAGATCATTATATTTTATTTGTAGAACAATAAACGAAGGTACTTAACCTGTGGAAGGAAGTTGTGTTTGAAACCATTATTAATTCGCTTGTCGGAAGTGCCTAATAAAAGAAAGCTGGCATTTCAAAACAAGTACCATATAAAAAAGCTGACCAATTATATTATGTCAGGAGTCAGCGATGTAACAAAGAAACCGAAATAAAGATTAAGAACCTAAGCATTTTTTGGATATTGGATGACAAGGATCAATTATTCTGTTAAGTTCATTTCCGGGCGCGAGAGACTTGTGCTTTATTAATTAACCAACTACTGAGAGAAATATTTCGAGAAAGATTTAGGCATGGGATAAATTTAACAGATGGTTAACAGAGAGGGGACATGAGAGAAGTTTGTCGCATGTCAAGATGGTGCATAGACAGTATTATCATAACGTCATGGGATGAAGTTTTATATATACATACGTAAAAGACAGTGGCGGTTCGTGGTCTTTTTAACGGGGGGTTCAGAAATTCAAGAGAAGAATGATATATTGTCTAATCAAAATTTACTCTTGTCACACAAATTAAATAAGGTTAGTGGGGGGGTACCTAAATAGGTACTATTGTTTTTAAAAAACTTGATACTCCTCGACACAATTATTAAACAACCAAAATGGTTTTAGAGGATTTAAATTGTTTAATGGTTTTTACAACACTCAATGTACGTTGCTAATTATTATTGTTTTTTTTCAATAAGAATAATTGCGTAGAATGTAGAATATAATATAATTGATATTTTAAAACATACAAAAACAAGAAACACGAATAAAGGTGGCCACGAAATAAAATTAGCTTTTTTCACTTACACTAAAAATCCATTATACACGTATACAAAAAATAATGATATTCAATTTCCAAACTTTTTTCATAAGCATTAGCGTTTTTTTTATATATATAACACTTTATTCCGTCATTGTGTGAAAAAATTAGGACAGAATATTCGCGACAACCGATAAACGCAACCACTTTCAATTTGAAAGCCGAAACAATACTAGGAAAGCTCAACACAAAATTGCATAACTAGCGACGTTGTTTGCCGAAACTTTAGTAAATGTACTCGTAACTAAGGGATATAACGACTTATCTATTAAAAAAAATACGAAAACAGAAGTCAAAATCGGTCCACTTCAATAGTAGATTTACAAATGCCATTAGTAAACGGTTGGAGAAATGCAGAAATAAGAAAATAAAAAATGTACAAAAATGACTACAAAGTTAAATACCATAATATATAACATTTAACTTGCATCCGTCGGTGCAAAAGTCGACCGTCAGCCGGTCATCCTGCGACAATCTCGGGCTTCGTTTCGGCGAGACTCGTCAAAGTTCGGAGGCCACGTGACATCTTGACTCGTGAGCAGCGCACCAAGCTGCGTAGTTTTGTCCATTCTACCGTCACAGCGATTCGTATCGGCTATGATTTTTCGTATGGACAAATGTGTGCGGATCGCAACGCGCACAAAATGGGAATAGATTGGTACCGTATTTTTCGGTGGCGCGAGTTTTAAAGACGGAATTTTAATGTCGAGCTATCTGTGATGCGCTTATATTACTATACAACAAGATTGTTTTATTTTCTCATCTTTTTAATGGGGGTTCACCGCACAAACGCACTTTAGAGAAAACCGCCACTGGTAAAAGATAAACTAAACTTCTGAACCCGACAACCAAAAATAATGAAGACAGCTCAAGACACAATAAGAATTACATATGAGTCTTGATTAAAGTTATTTTCTACTTCAATTGCAAATAATTTTTAATGCCTATAGTGGATGAAAATGTAAAAAAAAAAAAATTGCTCTGTATTCTATTTACCGGTTTATTTTGTGACGACATTTTCCTGTTTTCTTCAAACGGAAACAAACAAAAGAAGATATCTTTAGAGTAGAGGATGAACCGAGTGTAGAAATAAGAGAAGAAAGTGAACAGGCAAGTTTAAAGGAATTCGTTACCAAAATAGCAACCACTCTCGCCAAGGTTGGAGTCGCAGAGTATGGACTGAAACCAATAATGTCTGAGTACAATGTACAACAAGAATATTGGAGGAATTGCCCGGAGACGAATAATCGTAAAATACAATGCTTACGGATTCGCATTGGCTTTTACGGTTATTCGCGTGGATGGTTTTGTGAACAAACGAATAAGATTTAACTCAGAACACTCAGCTTTATGTAGGAATTTTTGCTACATTTGTTACTGTATTAGTTCGCAATTTGTTGCACAGTTGTTTTAGTAGCGTGTGACCCAACAGTTGTAATCACGTGGAATTGCAATATTAGTAATCATACAATGATTAGTAAGTGTGAGACTATAGAGTTATATTGAAATCGATAATAGTCGTACTTTAACGATTTTTCAATGAATAATTTCTCATTTCGTTGTACATGCAGCTAGAGTGTATGGGTAAAGAAATTTTGCTGTTGTAATTTAGTTTATTAATACTTCCTAATAATCTTTGCTTAATTTTAATAAACCCATTTTTAAGACATATCAACTCAGGGGCACTAAACAACAAAAAAAACATATTAAAAATTAAAATACTACTAAAAAAACTACGTTTTACGTGGCAGACTAAAATGGTAAGAGCATCCAAGAAAGTAAGAAGTTTCAAAAATGAAAAAAACATATATTTGCAAAACAGTGCAAAAATACATCATTACATTTATTGAAACATGCGCGGTATCATAGAAGTGGTACTAAATAACGTTATTTACTATTATTTACATGACTTAACTCCTAAAATCACAGAATGAACATTATATAGATGTTGTGAAGATCATCATTATAGAGATCTAGGAAGATACTTCTGAGTAAACATGCTTTGCAAATGTGTCGCTCCCGGCTCAGTACCAAAGAGCGAACAGGCAAACAGCAAACAGACTAACAGTAGCGTTGTCGAGCGTCGTCGAGCACATGTTCGGGAGTTCAAGAGACCCCGCGGGATGCTGGGAGATGTGAGTCGTGGACCGTCTGAGAAGCAATGACTCACGACCACGCATCAACATCAGCGCGTCTCGGATATGCTAAACTTAGCGCCAACCAGCAAACCCGGGGTGGCATAACAGAGAGAAGTGACTAAAAAAAACTACGAACAACGAAAAAAAACTAAATAAAGTTGGAAGGAAAAATGCAAATTTGTGGAATAAATTACTTGTCGACTTTCATTCAAAATTTCGATCACATCGATCTGACAGCTATAAGATTTAGGATACAAAGATAAACCTTCGTAGGTGTTATGTTAATACCTCTATGACAATAACTTGTCTATGTGAGATCCGGAAACGGAGCATCACTGTGTGTATTATGGTCAGCCGGTTACATTCCCAATAAACGTTATCTCAAATTAATAAATTGTTTCAATGTTTATAACGAACATTATATTTTTAATTTGAGATAACGTTTATTGGGAATGTAACCGGCTGACCATAATACACACAGTGATCTCCGTTTCCGGATCTCACATAGACAAGTTATTGTCATAGAGATATTAACATAACAGTAGGTAGTTTATACATAATTTTTTTGTATTGTACAATAAAGATATTCGACTTTAAATGATTGCACGATTAATTAAAGTAAATACACTAGTCGGAATAAAAGTCCAGAAGGGTGGAAGTTGAATTTCTGGACAAAACAAACTCCTGTGTGAAGTTAATGTAAAAAAGATGCTATTAATGGGCGTGTAGCTTTTTTTATCATACCAACAACTCTCGAATGGTAAGTTCTCGCGGAGTGTAATTTGCACAAGTTTTTCCATCTAGAATTTATACGTCAATTATGGTATTTGTAGCTCGAAACGTTACTTCCACCATGAGCTACGACGCATTTTAAATATACATACAACTTCAGAAAATAAGACAAACATTTTTGATTTGGACTAATTTAAGAAACGTGTCATAAAAAAAGAGCAATTATATCGCAACTGGATTACACTTTTTGAGTTGAGCTCATTTTAAACTGTGACTGCACCAACAATCAGAATTTTGGCAAGACAATAATCAGCCGACCAACTGGCGACCGGCAACCAAGGACAAAGTTGTTTCAATTGACTCGTTCCGCAAAGGCACAATGCCCCACCGGTAAAAGAAACATTTGAATGGTAAAACCGCCAAATTGTTATTTCGCAATTTCCACAAATTGGATACGATACTGGTCATTTTGAAGAGAATAGACAAAACCAACGTTATTTGGGAAGCCGGTACTAATCTACATAAGAACCAATTTAGAGTTTTTATTATTATTAAATATTCGCAGGAGTATCTCAACGATCTGATGGACATTTTCTCACGGGGCCTGTGACATCTTTGAGGACGTGGATGTTTTGGTGAACTTATATCTGTAGTTGGAAGGATAAAACATAGACACCGGCAAATCATTCCACAGTTTTTTTCTGAGGTGTCACGAATGAGGGACAGGATTTGCACATAATCAGTAAATTTCGTTTTTAAGATTACAGGATGTTAGACCTAAATAAGCATTCGGAACTATAAACACATCAAAATACCCAAATGGGAGAGATAGGGTAGCTAATTTTTAGGTAATCAATGTTTCGGACAATAATTCAATTAATTATTCACAATACGTTACCAAAAACGCGTGCACACCTTAGCAAAGCAAAAGAAAAAAGATTAAAGGAATTTCGACTAGACCCGGACCCTGTATTTATAAAAAAACTGAAAACAAAAAGGAAAGACTCTTGGTTCCAAGGAAAATTCAGTCCAATAGGATGTTTGGATGGCGGAATACCTAACGGACGAATAGAGTGAAAGCGGAAATGTAATAAAGCAAGTGAAATGTTTACTACTTGTCCAGTGATTGACATAAAAGCAACCATGTAATAAACTAATGAACACAATAAACATAGCAGGATGCAGTTTAAGAAAATTATCTCGAGATAACGGCTAATGAATCAAAAAGACTTAAAATACCGAAGATAGCGGATCGATTCCCTGTTTCACAATTTGTCTGCAACTTCAAGACTAGATTCACGATTCCGATGCGATAAACTCAATACAAATAATATTATAAGAAATTTCCGGAAAGACATATTATGACCAACGAGTAGTCAAGCGGAAGTTAGGTGACCACAAAGGACAAAAGACGATGGTTAATACGGTAGTTGAATTCGAAGAACGACATTTGAGTTGCTCACGATTATTAATCTGAAAATTAAAGAACATAATTGGTACATCATAAGTAAATCCAGTTCAAGCTTTGCTGGATGGTATTTAAGTCAATAGAATGGCTTACTTATCAGAACTGTGCATTCCTGAAAATTTCAACTCTTAGATCATCTAGGTCATCAGCTATGCAAAAGATGAAAAAACCAAAGCGCACACTAGATACTAAGTTTGATGAGCGTATTTTCGGAGTGTCAGGACCTGAAGCATGCATGGAATAAACTCATACGATTTAAAATTATTAAAGGCTAGCTTCTGCCCACGACTTCGTCTGCGTAGGAATAGTACTTCGAGTAACCTATTTTCTTTTGCTTAGTCCCATCTACGTTTATACCAAAATTCTTAACCTATTTATTTAAAATATGTATAATTCTTGATTCGATTCAAAGTATTAGGCGAGTACTTCAAATAAATTCACTAATTTTAATATTTTCTAAAATAGAACTTTGATTTAACAATCATTGTTTTGCAAGATGTCATTCTCAAATTTTGACATATTCTTTTCAACAATAATTATTACTTTCAATATATTGAAAATTAATAGCCAGCTTTATAAATTATAGCCTGTTATTCTGATGTATGAGCTATATTATTGTAAAGTTTCATTAAAATCCATTTAGTAAATTTTGCGTGAAAGAGTAACAAACACACATACATCCATACAAACTTTCGCGTTTATAATATTATAAAGTATTAGAGTTAAAAACCTTAAACATCAAATCTTAAAAAATCATATTCGTACGTGGTGCAGTTGTATATCTAATTTACATAGCTAAGCAAGCGGGTTAGTATTTACCTAGTCATTTAAACAATATATTAGTGCGCAAATGCATCTATCTACTGCTATTATACAAAAAGCCTGACACTTTTCACATTGCTATTCTGGATTAACGAGTGACAGGTCGGGTATGTGTCTTTTATAACATTGAGTTAATGACTTTGTGTAAAGTATACAGTGTTCAGGTACAAATATATATTATAAATCGGAGCTGGAATTTTGAATTACTTCCCTTATTAAGGATATCACAATTATAGACAAACTTGTTAAACATCGAAGATATTATTCGAAAAGACGAGTGAAACATTAATAATTAAGGGTTTTTTGAAAACAAATACAAACAGCATTTTAAATGTGTACGACTATGTTTCTGCAAATACTGTCGAAAGAACAGCTTAAATTGAAGGCCTTTTTCCGTCCGGAATTTCTGGATCAACGCTTTTAACTCACAGCATTATTTATCCAGAGCTATTGAGCCATACATTATCAATTTTACAGTTAGAAATAATTGGTCCAAATAGTACACCATACAAACTCAGGCGAAGCCGGGTAGTACCTAGCAGTTTTCTTTAAAGTAAATGTACGAATGCTTTCCTTCATAGCAACCTGTATAGTCGATACACATCTCCCATTATAATTCGTTGGTCTGGCATTCGTTCTCACACCTCGTCAAAAACGCTCAGAAAATTGATTAGAAGGGGAGGACATTAACAAAGGACGTAAAAAGCATATTAATAGCTGTGATATTAGTTCGTGATCTGTGTGAATACTTGTCACGATTGAATATTAAATAACCGTAGCTTTCAATTTGAATTGGATCTGATCAAAATAATACACTAGGAAGAGCCTCTCAGCAATGCAGAAATATATATTCCCACGATACGAGAAGACGAACGAAAGATTTTTTTATTTATTTAGTAAAAGATTATATATATTATATTATACATTATTTAATTGTTTTGACTGCCCAACCAGGTGGAATCCCGTTTTAGGGCAGTCAAATTACGATGATATATGAAATATACAGAACATGCTTAGTACAAAACAAAAAAATGGAGGAAAAAAAATAATAGAAAGAATAAAAAAAATAAGAAAGCTAAAAGTAAAAAAATATAAAAGTTTAAAACATAACAACTTTTGTTTGTTTGGCACAATTATTGAAATAAAAATAGATATATATACTTGATAATAGAGGATTAAAACAAACAAACATTAAAAACAATCTGGTGTATGCATTATTGTTCGGTTAGGAAATTATATAAAAATAAGGACAAGGTAGCCAATTATGCACGAATATGACTAATATTTGTTAAGAAAAAATATTGAAAAAGTTATAAAATAAAAGGTATATATATATATGCATTTAATAATGAGTACAGATAAATACATACATCCTAAGAGGCGCCAGAAACAGACGCGAAAATAATCTGTGATAAAAATAACTGATAGGCTCTCAGAGGTGTTGACAAAAATGTGACAAAAAATAAGTCGGTGGTGAAGTGGAAGAAATATATACTTATTCAAGGAAGAAAAATGGATTAGAAGCAACAAAAAAGGTATTAGGTTTAAGGTGACACGATAAAAAACAACCTTGACTTCCTGTGAATATATTTAGAGGGTTTCATAATTCAATTGAAGAAGCTTAGGAAAACTTCCTAACGCAAATAATTGAAGCAATTCATGTGGACTTCAGTTGGAAATAAGTTCAAGATTATGACAGCTTATATTTTTATGGTATAAATTTATATGTGATACGATTCAAATAAGAAAGTTGGAATGAATAATTGACAAAAAGCAATAACTTACTGACCACATCACAGAACGTAGGAAGAAATTCTAAACGTGGATAGTAAAGAATGATATATTCCCTTCTTGGACAATAATCTGCTTCAACCTACACACACCAAGAAGCTTTGATCAAATCACAATGTATGTAGGCTTGTAACGTATTGTGTATTATTAAAGCATTTATACAAACTGTACTGAAGCAGATTAAAGTTTAGTATACATATTATATGAATAATGTTGAAGATAAGAAATCCACGGCCAGTAGACGTATAGTCAGTCACGGTTGATCCTAGCTATAGCTATTCAGTTGATCTCAGAATTAGATTGATCAAAGGCATGAAAAGACAGAGGTGTATATTTGTTGAATAAACAGAAAGCTGGCCTTGTAGATAACTATGACAAAACCAAAAATTTGAACAAGTCAAAAGCTGCGGGGTCACTAATCGAAAAACAAACCCGTTCAAAAATCAGTGTACAAAAAAGCGTTATAAAAAGTTTTTTGTGTGTTTAATCTAAGTATCAATTTATAGTATAAATCGTGCGAGACATAAACGTTCGAGGATTAATGAACTGAAATACGGAGAAAAATATTAGCTGGGTTAAAGTTACAAAAAAAAAGGTTTTCATGCATTTGATGAATACGGCATGGCAAATTAAGAATAAAATAAGAGACGTTAAAAAAATTGTGAGTACATAAATGCTTAACAATTTACTGAAAATTGATATTTATTATTCAAACAATAATAAATAAAATTTAAATAATTTAACGGAAAATCAAGGTCGTGTTATAATCAATTACAATACATTACTTCTTACATCTTGTCCAATCCGAGAAAGTGTCTCTAGATACACTGTATAAATATGAAAATAATAAATGGATAAAATGTGAAAAATCACCTTAAGAGCGCAGTACAATTTATTATGAGTTTCAAGGATCTAATTGTTATATATACAGGGTTCTAAGGGACGTACTAGACATACTTTAACCAGTGCTTCTTGACATAATTTCACTTACATTTTCACTCAAAATAATATCAGGAATCACTGGTTAGTACGCTATGACGTCTTTTTCTCAATATTTTTGTACTAAATCAAACAAAAGAATTTCTTCCACATATCATCACTAGACCTGTAAATATCTAGACCTGTAGGGCGAAGGAGCCTAGAAAGGCCAAAATTAAGATGGAGCGACAACGTTATTTAAGACCTGTGCACCTTGGAGCTTCGAAACTGGAGAGAGCTGGTACCAAACAGAGATGAGTGGAGGAAGACTCTTGAAGAGACCAAGAACCACCACGGGTTGTAGAGCCAATGATGATGATGATCGTCACAAGTCACACAGCCGAGTAACCGCCCAACTCCGACACAAACTGTTCAGTACCTACAGTTTTTTTAATGTTTTTAGTTGAGAAAAAAAAAACTATAATTTAAAGTGAATCAAGTACGTTCCTTAACATCCTGTATAATATGTATTATAAATCTTTAAAACTGTTAAATAATATGTTTTATTGAATATTTTAATAATTAAAATACAAGCAGATAAATTAAGAATCAATCAAGTTTGCAATCTGTTCGCCTATAAAACAGTATTTAATTGCATTTATAATGCATCGTGTGCAGAGGCAGAGGCAGAGGTGCACAATAGATTAATTGCAGCCGGGCTTCATATCCGGTTGTAAACCTGTAGGAAAATCAGATAGCCGCCTTTAAGCAGTTCAATCACGTCGATTTGCTTCTGGTTTCGAGATACCACCATATATTATTATATTAGAAGATAATTAGTTGATTACAAAGCAGAAAATCACTTTATATATATCCCACGAAAACCCCATCCAGAATGACGAGAAACTCGATATTTTCTTTCTGGAATCTAAAGCCTAGTTATTAGACAGAAATTCATGTGTGACAAAGTCATCAATTGGCCATTTAGCGATATTTTACTTTTTTGATATTTGAAAGGTTCCCGTTAAACGCCGATTCTAGGTGCGTTTCGGCTATCTATTATTAATTATATCTATTTTTGACAAGCTTAATAACATGACAGTTGTCATCTTGAATTTGAAACGTGCGAATGAGACAACTGCCGTAAATTTATTTAATTTTCTCATATTTACATACATAAATCGCCCGAAAAGGGGTTTCGGGAGAAAACATTTTTCTTCACCCAAACTTTCACGAAATTGTAATTTAAAAACAAAAATATGTTCTCGAAAGAAGAAGCTATGTCGGTATGTTTGGTTCACGGCGAGTTCATCGAAAACGAGTTCAACCTAACCTAACCTAACCATACGTTAATACGAAACGCATTGAAAATTTAAAAACATACCGACATAGCTTTCACCTTCTAGAAGGCAATTTTAAAATATATTAATTTCGTGCAATTTGCGATGTAGAAAGTATTTTTCCAAGGCGTCCTTTTTGTATGGGCCGAAAAGCGAAGTCAATCGTCTTAATAATTGTTGTCCTGTTTTACTTAGCGATCGTTTAACAATTGGAAATCTGTGAGTTATGTCTATAGAAATCAAAATTGTGCAGTCATCTCGACTTAGCACCGAGCTTTAACCTTCTCTAGAAGTAGAAGCTTGCACAATTTCACATAATAAAGTAACACAATAATTATCGCTCAAGGGAAGTGGAAAAGATCACGATTGCAACGATCAGCAACGTTGTATGCATGTTTCCAAGAGCGATAATCTATTGTTAAGTAAATAATGCCATGATACGTATTCAATCAGAAATTCGTGTTATTTAGTTATTATTTCCACCGCCAGGGGAAAGCTCGCAACTCGCGCGCTTTTGCACCAGAGAAACGTCACTCCGTCACACCAGAGAGGAACTTCAGGCTTCTGACAGAGTCGAGGCAATAGAGCAATGTCAAAGTTAGACTTAATATCTCCAGCCAAAACCTTGTCAAGTCGTGAACAAACGTCAATATGTCGTGCGGCACGAGGGGTTAACCCTTTATGTCATGGTTTTATTAGAAAAACGAATTAAACGACAAACCAAAGAATACTATAAAATTGAAGAAGAAGATAACAATAATAATCTAATTTAAAAAAAAATTAAAATAAACAAGACACAGAAAAATAATAAAGGATAACGGTCGCAACTGGGACTCTTACCGGGACATACACCTCTACCAATTGGGCTACTGCGATCTTATATGAGACTGTCGTAATTGTCAACTTCATATTTCAAATTTCAGAATTAACAATATTATCTTCGACTAATGTTTTTTTCCATACTATTGGCAGCTACCTTTATTATTGGAAACAAGTATTCAAAGAATGTATTTGTTACCTAGATAGTGTCTCGGATAAATATATCCGATTTTATTTTTATGGATCACCTGTTGACTTTTTATAAAAGTCTAAATGTTAAATGTCTTGTAAACAAATATATTTGTTACACTTTTATGATAACACAGAAAAATAACAAAAATGTAATATTATTCAATCCCAGTGATTGATATTACTTGATATATGTTCGGGAAAACTCCAATAAAGATCGAGGTTCGTCGATTATTACAAACTAGGTATACAACGAATATTTAATTGAACCAGACGTGCGTACTTATTCTGCAGATAAAACACTGCTACCCAAAACACTGCAGGAGCTCAGCGGTCTATCATATACCATCGGCTATTTCCGTAATCGTTCGTGCATTAGACACGAACGACGAAAGACGACCCTCTTCTAAGGTACTACCACTTAACTGACATCTGTAGAGACACCTAAAAACTACATGTAACTATCTATACTAACGACATCTTTTGAAGTATGTTGCAACTACATGTATAAGCCTATACACCACTAAACATAATATTGAAGAAATGTTATTTAATCACACACTGTTTTGTCATTGTTCGTTTTTATAAGGGTACCAACAATATAGTCCCAAGTTTATTTGAAGAAATTACACCTAACTTCGCCTTGAAACTTCTGAAAACTTGAATTATAAAAATATTTTATGACCGTGAAAATCTAAAATGAAAATATCACACGGTACGTGCGTGGCAAGACACTCATCCCAATTCAAATTTTATTATGCGCTGGTTATTATTATGCAAATTATTTCAATTACTAGCTTCTGCCTGCGACTTCGTCTGCGCAGGATTAGTACTTCGAGTAGCCTATTTTCTTTTCCTAGATCCCATCTATATTTATACCAAAATTACCTATTTATTTAAAATATCTATAATTCTTGATTCGATTCAAAGTATTAGGCGATTACTTAAAATAAATTCACTAATTCAAATATTTTCTAAAATAGAATTTTGATTTAACAATCATTGTTTTGCAAAATGTCATTCTCAAATTTCGACATTTTCTAATAAACAGTACATCGAAAATAGCTATCTTTATAAATTATGGCGTACATGTTATTCTGATGAGCTATATTACTGTAAAGTTTCATTAAAATCCATTAAGTAGTTTTTGCGTGAAAGAGTAATAAACACACATACATCCATACAAACTTTCGCGTTTATAATATTAGTAAGATAGTTTTATTAAAATCTACAATTATAAAAATCAACTTATTTAAATCAAGTCGGTGTTTTTTTGTGCAAGAATTTGATGTTTTAAAATATTAAAAGTTCACAATTCATTGTCGCAGCGGAAAATGATTTTCCTTTGATATTTCGCCCACTACCTTACTCTATTTATATACGTATGCCTAACCTTATTCATTACGTAATTTGCACTGTTCAAATATTTAATAATAATGCTGGTTGATTTTGATGTGCAGTGATATCACTACTGATAAATTATTGGTATACTGGAACATATATAAAATTAAAAAAAATTGTTTTAAAAAATAACAGTTAAAAATAAAAATAAATTATGTATATTTAAATAATACCGACCGGTCAGTGGTTAAGTGGGCATCGCGTTTGGGTCCCCACCCAGGCGTTCCGTGTTCGATTCCTCGGCTGGCTAAGTCCTCCATTACAACACAAGCAACATCTTCCGCTTAGTGTGGTGGTAGTAGGAGATTTTCAAATGTTGTTGGGTTATTCGTAACCCGGGAATGTTTGGCTTTCTTTAAAAATAAAAAACAAAACAAAAAATGACGAGTCCGATAATCGAACTTTAATCAACTGCATGGAAGGCAACTAAGGCAACTATGCTGACCATTATATTTCAACTATTGTAAGAACGGCGGTATATATTTTAAAAAAAATACCCTCTACACCCCAAAGATGACACAAGCCCGAAGAGAAATTATTTTCTGAAAAAAATAATTATCTATTTTAGAAAGTTCACAAATCACATTGACGGCCACACAGCGGTAGGAAGTTGGACTCCCATTCCGAAGGCCGCGGGTTCGAACCCGGAGAGCGCGAATACATTTTATTTAATTGATTTGTGTTATTTCACAATAAATTATTTAAAATAATATAAAGCATATTTGCGGCACATTCCAGAGTGGAAGATACTCTTAGTATCACCCTGTGTAAGACCACCATTCAGAATTGAAACGTTGCTTGAAATGGCGTTAGCCGTGTTTATCGACTAGATCTGAATAGCCAGGTACTTCCCCACCTTCCTCTTCCTTGTCTCCTTCCCTTCCCAACATACCTTCAGCCTCATAACATACCCCCAATTGGGGATGCCATAGTCTCACTGGCTCCAGACGGGAGCAGTTGGGACTCTTGTGAGGTATTCACTATAAAAAAAATTCAACATTTTATTATTAATAATATTATTTTAATAAAGGCAAACGTTACGAATAAACAAACTAAATTTAAATTTCTACTACCACCATCATAATAAGCGGATTTTTTTTTCTTGTACAATGATGGAGGACTTAGCTAACCCAGGATTGAACCCGTGACCCCTAGGTAGGAACCCGACGCAATCAAACCGAACAGTACTCAGCTAAGACAATAAAAAAAGAAACTGAATAATTTATTTTTTTTAATAATTAAAAAACCAATCTACTTTTTGGGATTGTTCACATTGTCAATGTTTACGATTGTGTACAATGTGTGGGATATTTTACGAAATTTTTTAAAAATTTTTTGATCCATATTTCCATTTTTTGATACACCAGGAGCGCAGCGGGTTAAAAGGTGGCATTCGAGGCAGGTAAACGAGATACCTTCTCGAGTCACCGGCACAGGGTCGTCAGTCATAATACTAGACGACTCGATGGCGAATCGTTTCTTGTCAATCTCTAAGGAGAATTACGAATAATTGTTCGCAATTACGCCTCTAACGCGACTGCCTCGGCCACTATTCAATAACCTAGAGAGCTAAATGCAATCCGACAATTAATGTGAACGATTCTGCTGACAGTAAGCACGGTTTATCGATTGGAAAATGGAAATCGATGGAAAATTATTAAAAAATATATGTTTTTAACTCTCCTCTAATTAATAATATCGATTCACAAATGACTACAAAATGAGAAATTTAATTTAATTCATATTAGATAAAACTTTATTTTATTAAAAATCAATAATATTGTAGTACAAGTACATAACCTTTTTTTGTTAGGTATTTATTTTCACATCACATATGCCCTAGTGATGGACACTGTAACGGTGTCTGAATAGTTGGCAAAAGAAGGAGGTAGCGCAACACGGTATAAGACCCCAGAAATAAATAACAAAAATACTTTTGGTCGTAAAAACCTAAAATCATATCCAAGTGCAGAACCGTTAAAATCACGAGAAATCTAGACCAAAAAGTTAACATTTTGAAAATGAGTTAAAAATATTTTATTATAGGTGTTACCTATCTACTTTAGGCTCTGCCTTGATTATCTATGTTTGATTATGATATTTTTTAATTAATCTGTCTTTTTATAAGCCCAGAAAAAAATAAAATTCAGGTCTGTACAACTGATTTAGTTCAAAATCTCCAACTTACGTAACCCTTGTTGGTTAAGTTTTTATTTTATATTGCCTTTGACGACCGTCCGTGGTCGAGTGGTAAGACTCTTGACTTCCAATCGGAAGGTCGCGGGTTCGAACCTGTGCGCAAATAAATTTTATTTGATTAATTTGTGTTATTTCACAATTAATTAAAAAAATAATATATACTATATTTGCGGCACATTCCAGAGAAGAAGATACTCTTAGTATCGCCCTGGTGTAAGACCACCATTCAGAATTGAAACGTTGCTTGATAATGGCTTTTGCCGTGTTTAGTGACTAGATCTAAATAGCCAGGTACGTTCCCACCTTCCTCCTCCACATCTCCTTCCCTTCCTCACTTACCTTCAGCCTCACAACATACCCCAATTGGGGATGCCATAGTCTCACTGGCTCTAGACGGGAGCAGTTGGGACTCTTGTGATGTATTCTCTATAAAAAAAAATTAAAAAAATAATCGTAAAATATTAAAAAAATTGTGCTTGAGCTTCGCAAAATAAAATAAAACACGCTTGTGGCGATATTTTTTCTTGAATAAATCAATGCATTTTAACAAGGAATTTAAACCTTATAGCCATCTACACAAGAAGTGTTATTGTTAGCAGCCTGATCCCGAATTTACACTACGTGGTGCATTGCCTTAAGAATATACCGGAAAATCAATAATAATATATTCCTGTTCGCTGTTAGAACGTATGGAGTATGGCTAAGACATGGATGAAAGTGAAGCCTAAACGATAATATTCAACAAAGTTAATTTACGGCGTGATTGTTTGCTCGCTCGGTTCGCTATACCTAATAATGAGCGCTCTACAAACTGGTTTCAGAGGCGGATAAGTAAAATATATTTATTTAATAAACATGTCTAATATTTCTCGAAGATTGTTCATAAAAATATTGTATGCAAAGGTGTTTGTTTAATTATTACGCATTATCTCGGCTCTGGAATGAGATACAGGTATCGAATTTAGTTTTTTTTACCAGTAACAATGTGGTGTACAGTAGTGAGTGGTAGAAAAAGTCGGGGAAATCAGATTAAGATACGGCTTGATCAAGCGAATTAAATGCTTAAAAATAATAATATTTTTCAAGAATTATTTTAATATAGGATAGACAGTGTCTAGGATAAACAAAAACTTAGTCCGAACTGCTAGGGTAGTTATGAGACAAAAAGACTCCAAACCAGGGGTGTTACGGATATTCGCATCCGCATATGCTGATTATTCGGATTAATTCAGATATCTTCATCCGCATCCGCATCCGCATCAGATTAATGCAGAGCTTTTACGGATGCAGATTCATATCTGCAACAAGTAACGACATGTATAGAAAGTGGGCGGGGCCAGAGTGGCGCGTGCCTCGCGCGTGTTTGCGTTTGAATGAAGATAGCAACTATTTCGCTCGCTAACTGACCATTGTGAAGGCACACATTGGTGACAAGATCCTACAGGTTTTGTTTTAGTTATTGATGTGATTCCCATTGTGAATCAATTACAGTGATTATTTAATATTTATATTTATTTTCTCATGTTCTCCGCAAAACGGTTATACACCAATATATCATGGAGAAAAATATAATTTATTATTTATTTATACCGTTTACTGTGTTTATTCAAGTTTTTTGGGGGGGTCGATTTAAATATTAAGTAAAAAAGTAAATAAAAAATGCCGCCAGTAATAAAAACCAGTATCTGAACTGATTTTGTATTACTATTTATTAAATATAATTCACCAATTTTTTAATTTAATAATTAAATTTTTTTTTTCATTATAAGACTAAAAATTTTATTAGTTTTGTTCTCAAAATGTGATTAAAATTAAATCGATTTTCATTTATTTATGTACTTAAAATTGAAATATGTTTCAAAAATCTTTAAATCCGCATCGGATGTGAACTTCTAATAATCCGCATACGCATCCGCGGATATCAAAATTTTTGCATCCGCAACAACGCTGCTCCAAACTTATGAAATATAGATTCGGAGAAAAATACTCGGGATGAAATGGGATTCTTTTATTGTGCAATGACAAAGTTTAGAGACACGATAACTGCAAAAGGGACCCAATACCCGTAATAAAATGAATAGTCCTACATTCCTCGGACATCTACACTAAAGGGTGACCAATATGGCTTTCTCAAATAGAATAGATTTCAGGAAGAAGAGCTTCTTCTATATTATGAAGGGATGATACCGGAAGCAATTATTAGAAAGTGATGTAACTTACATGCTAACCTTTAGTTTTTCAACTCACTAATTATCCAACCTTTCGACGCAATAATTATAAAAATTAACGGGTCGGAGGCCGCTGTTAAAAGTAATAAAACATAAAACCAATAAACAACGCAGTAAAAATAAAGCGAGAAAAAACATACGAATAATATTAATCCTTTCCAAGGTTTCGGTAAAGGGCATGCGTGTTTTAATAATAATAATAAACTAATTAACTATATTTTTTGCACAGGCAAAAGGCAATTATATCTCTAAAATACTGCTAAACTTCTACCATTCCCTCTCGCCCTTGAGGTGATTTCTCACAAAAACGGCGCTCTACAAATTATCCAATTATTATTATTATTTATTTGTACACGCCAAATTAGGGATTTTACATATGATAACATTAAAAGTACATTTGATATAAATGGAAAACAATTCCCTCAGGGCATATGCCATCTTTGGGGATGCTGTGTGGAGGGTCTTTTAAGGGAAAGGAAGGAGTGGAAGTTCTGAGAAGGAAAAAGGTAAGAGGAGTGGCTAGGAATCTGGGGGTCAATGTGTCCAGAAGTGACGAATGTACGAATCCATCTCTCCTACTGCGATACAGAGTGATGGGTCAAATAAGTCCGGCTGGAGAGGACTAAATTAGGTCTCCCTAAAACAGTCTCTCCCGATCCGGCTCGCCAAGCAGTAGGTGGGCAAACGCATTCACCGCGTCAAGACCCAGACAAAACTCACCCCGTGAACCCGGGCACCCCTGCTAAGTCAACAAACGTAGCGAACCACTTGGGGTGACCTATGGCAGGGGTGTTGGTTATCAAATAAATTCCCGGGGCGGCGGTACCCATACCCGCCTCACAAATTGAGAGAAATAAAAGAGATATAACAATTATAAAGTAGCAAGTATAAAATATGTCGATATTTGAGGTGAAATTGTTTCCAAATGTGTGAAATCGAAGAATAGGTGCGTGTGTGGTAGTTGGTCCCGGTATTATTGTTGCAGAATAATATATTTTGCCAAGTGGCTCGATTTGGTAGTCGATGAAATGAATTGGTTTCCAAGTGTGTGAAAGTGGAATAGGTGCGTGTATGTGGTAGTTGGTCCAGGAATTAATGTTGCAGAATAATATATTTTGCCAAGTGGCTCGATTTGGTAGTCGATGAGATGAATTGGTTTCCAAGTGTGTGAAAGTGGAATAGGTGCGTGTATGTGGTAGTTGGTACCGGAATTATTGTTGCAGAATAATATATTTTGCCAAGTGGCTCGATTTGGTAGTCGATGAGATGAATTGGTTTCCAAGTGTGTGAAAGTGGAATAGGTGCGTGTATGTGGTAGTTGGTCCCGGAATTATTGTTGCAGAATAATATATTTTGCCAAGTGGCTCGTTTTGGTAGTCGATGAGATGCAGGAGTTCACAATAGTCTAAGTCGGAGTGACTAATTTTAAATAATATAAAGCACCCTTGAGGTGATTTTATCGCAAAATGGCAATGTCCTGTTTTCTGTCACGGTTCTGTTTTGTCGTGAAATCGATTTTGAATAATTGATTATAAGAAAAAATACTATATGAAAGTGGATTTTATTGTAACAAAGAAATAAAAAAATAACATAATTGTAAATTGGCGGCTGAAATGTCAGTTGGAACTAAGTTCGGTTCTGTATCGTGCCGCATACACAAGATATTATAATAAACTACGTGTGAAAGGTTTGGAATAAAACGAAAATTCACCACGTTTATGTAAATCTCTCCACATCTATAATTACGTGTTCCGCTTATTCTGGCTCAATATGAATATGTTCTGATTATTGCTCACAATAATAATAATAAATAACAATAAGCCAGGAAGTCGCACAATATGTACAATCATTACAATTAATCATGTTCAGTGAATGCTAAAACTATTGCAAAGTAAATCAGGTTAAATAGGAAACTGGAGTAACTTGTAATAATTATAAAGAAAGATTCATTCAGTTTTTGAGAAGTTACCATGTTAGACAAATGCAAAAATGTGCACCATATTGTATGTAAAAGTGAACCCTCTAATAATAATAATTGGATAATTTGTGGAGCGCCTCAAGGGCTCTGTACAATTTATTATTAATTCGTAGGCTCTAAGTTTATTATTTGAAAAAAATTATATAGAAACATACTTAACTGGCCGTTCACTTCCGATAAACACACTTTAATTAGAAAGTTTATGTTTGGAGAAGATATCAATTTGCACGTGGAGGACATTACATTGAAAACACTGGACATTGCATGATTTTACATTTGCTACCCCCATCACTCTTAGTTAATTAATATTTATTTGGAAAGACTGTGCCTCTATGTGGTACAATACTCATATTATTCATAAACAACGCCAAATCAATTATCTTCTTCTTCTTCTTCGATGGCGCTACAGCCCATATCGAGCTTTGGCCTCCCGCAACATTCGCCTCCAACTCCTGCTGTCCTCAGCGGCTGACTTCCAGTTTGTTACCTGGAGAAGCTGTGCTGCATCCCCTCTTACCTCGTCTTCCCACCTCAGTCTGGGTCTTCCCACTTTTCTCTTTCCACCTGGGTGTCCAGTCATAATTCTTTTTGGGACGCGTGTGTCCGGCATTCTCTGTACATGCCCAGCCCATCTCAACCCGAGGAGTCTCATATGGGCTGAGATGTTGGGGGCCTGACCTACGATCGAAATTAATACCGTACCGAACCGTTATGCTTCCTGGTGTTATTTTATATCATATTTAATATAGAGTAAAACCCAGATACGTGTAAATAATACTCGACTTATGGTGAAAATTCGAATATTGCCTTCCTTATTAGAAGTTTCCTTATCCTCAAAACTTAGAATATGGAGGTTTTTTACTGTGAATACCTAACAAGAGTCCCAACTGTTTCCGTCTGGAGCCAGTGAGACTATTGCATTCTCAATTGGGGAATGTTGTGAGGCTGAAAGTAAGTGGGGGGGGGAGTGATGGGGAAGATGAAGGTGGGTAAGTACTTCGCTATTCAGATCTAGTCGCTAAACACGGCTAGCTATTTAAAGCTATTTAAGCAAAGTTTGGTTGGTTATTGGCATTCTGATTGGTGGTCTTACACCAAGGCGATATTGAGAGTATTTTCCATTGTGGAACCTGCCACCAATATTCCTTGTATTATTTTTAAAATATAAATAAATCAAATAAAGTTTAACTGCGCACGTCGGGACTCGGGGACTCCGGATCTCTATTCGAGAGCCTTGCCCCTCGACCACGAAGGCCGTCAAGGAGATGTCTGACTGAACTGAAGGAGTGAATATGGGTCTTAGAAAGGAAACATAGAGGGAGAGGAAAATCGATCCAGAAAGCTGTTGAACCAAGAATGAGTAGTCGAAACGATCCGTTCTCATGTGACAAATGTCAACCGTGTACAAACAGTCCATTGATACATCCCTCATCAATCCCTGCAAGAAAATGGCGTGACTATTAGTTAGTCAATTGAACGAGTATTGAATTGAACGTAAATAATTTGTATATTTATTTTAAAGCTTTGACATTGGACTAAAAAGGAAACAAGCCTTTTACTCTTTTGGTTGTTTTTTGCCCAATGAGGAACTGCGAAACAGCTCAACAAAACACAACAAACGTAATAAGAGGCCATGAAAAGCCTATTTCAATAGATTTGTATTTAAAGTACATCCAAATAAGGTTGACTACATTGATACTACTTTGAGCAGGTTACATTAAAATGTTTCCTGATGAAAATAAAGCATGTTCGCAGACCACAACTATGAAAGTACCAAAACATTTTTCTCTCTTTTACATTAACTTACACATGAGGCCTCGAGAAAAATTATTTTCCGTAATATGTATTCTATATTGCCATCTTTGAAGATGCCCACGATTTTTAAGTAAAGGAAGGAGAGAAAGTTCTGGGAAGGTCAAAGGTACGAGGGGTGGTTGGGAAGGAATCTGAGAGTCAGTGTGTCCAGAAGTGACGTATGAATCCATCCATTTACAAGTACAAGATGTTGGGCCGAGAGAATTCGACTGACCTCTCCCGAACCAGCCCACCAAGAAGCTGGTCTGGACAAACCTCAACCCCATCACCCCTGCTAAGTCACTGTCAGTAGCTTACCACTTGGAGTGACGTGCAAAGGTGTTGGTTATCCAATGAATAAAGTGTGGATGCCATCTGGAAGTTTCAAGAGCCGTTTTTGCAGGAAGACATTCGCTTACACGTTGGTGCCATTTTATGCCATTAGGCAATTTTAGGATCACCACAGTTGAAATATTTTAACCGCGAAATAAATTCGTTGCATTATTATTTTAAAGGGTTGAATGTCCGCTAGTTCGGGGCTATGTATACGCTCCAGGCTTATGCAAAATGTATTACTAAAATTAGCCATTTAAAAATATATTAGAATAACACGTACAAAAAAAATCTTGCAGCGAACATCATGGAAGTCCCACGTACTAAAATTAACATTAGATAATATAAAAATTGTTCTTATGAATAAAAAAATAACAAAAGCAACCTCCGGCCGCATTATTGGCCCAGTGACCTGGATATTGGCCGCAAATCTGGCCTCTTGTGAGTAGAATAGGCCCGAACCAAGCGTAATTACATTAATAGTCGAATTATAAAACCATTACGATTCTCATCTCCTGTGCTCTGCGCGATACTGCCTTCGGCTGTGGGGATTGTTTATTACTCTGAGAGAAAAGGGCTATTCTGCTACACTAACAATTTTAATTTATGTTAAAAAGATTAAAAAAGGGATTTAGAATTTAATGGAGAAAAATAAGATAAGATGATCTACATGTATTTAGATGATAACAGATTAAAAACTCAATTTGGGAGGCGGATAACCAACACCCTTGCCGTAGGTTACCTCAAGTGGTTGGCTACATTTGGTGACTTAGCTAGTGTGCCCGAGTTCACTGGGTTAGGTTTGTCTGGGTCTTGGCGACGGATGCGTTTGCTAACCTTTTGCGTGGAGGGTCGGATCGATAGAGGCTGGCCGACGGCTGGGAGACCTTTTGACCTTTCCAGCCGGCCTTTCTCGACCCATTGCCTTGCAGTAGAGGGATGGACTCATACGTTCGTCACTCCTTACAAATTGACCCCGAAATTCCTACCGACCCTTCATATCATTTTCGTTCTCAGAACTTCCTCTACTTCATTTTCATAAAAAACCGTACACACATCATCCTCAAAGATAGTCTTTGATAGATTTTTTCCTCAGAAACTGTAAAAAATCGCAAAATTTAAAAAAAAGAGTAGGTACTAACTGTTTCAAGAGTGAAAGATGAGTAGGTAGGTGAGTGAGAGATGAGTAGGTCAACCTAATAAATATTGCCCTGAAGACAATCTACATAGGTACATTTTGTCCTGAAGCTATAAAGACTTATGCCTTGTTCTGACTGGGAGAGTATTTTAGTCGAGTAGCTAATATATTAGTAACAAAACGTGTCCGGATACCACAATTTTAGTAGAGTAGGCTAGTCAGCTCTTTAGTGGATTGAATCCATTTGGTTCTATTTTTTCGGCGAGTAGAGTCCCCCTCCAGACTTCCCTGCGCATTGACATGCGCAGTTCATTTGTAGACGCAGACACGCGCAATACGCCGTGTCGAGCGAAAATGCTACTCTAAAATTCTTTATTTTTGCGGCTATTAATCTATTTTCTTGACCTTTAGTTCATTTATTTTCATCTCACTAATTTATTCTTCCACTTCTTCTAAAATAAGCATTACAATCAGCTTAATTTGCGTATTTACTTTATTGCGTTGCAGCCCGTCATGTCGCGACGCGTCGCTTACTAATGAACTCTACTTGATAGCACTGCGAATACTTTTTGGTGAGTCAAGTAGCGAGTTACTAGCAACTCGACTTACTACTTGTCAGGTCAGAACAAGGCATTAGAGCATACAGGCGAGAGCATACAATCCTCTTTCCTCCTTCTAACACCTTCAGTTTTCCGACATTTCCCTATTATCGGTGATGCCATAGTTAGCATATTATATTGTGCGGTATTCTAATACAAATATAATTGATACAATGGTCACGTTTTAAAGTTTAAAGTGATTAAGGTGAAATCATTACAATTCATAAGACAAATTGCATCATTTAGTAATATGAAGTGATTGTAACATTATGTATTGTTTAAATGACTCAGTATTACCTTATTCAAGTATGTCGTAATGAAGTGATTTCAATGATGTTATTTTCAGAAGCTAGTACACGACTTTGGAAAAAAAAGATTTGCGTGTTTGCGTTGATTCGGCATATAATTGGACATCCCATAGAAAAGTGTTGTAAATCAAAATTTTCTATTTTACGTTTTATCTCTGAATTAGTAAAGTCATTATGATTATTTATGCTACACGAAAACTGTATTTAAGTTAGATCACTACATCTCGTGATATGTCGCTAGTGTCTATTCGACGGGACCGCTTTTTCATCATTCGTCATTTGTTTTCGCTTTCCTGTAAAAAATTTACTTATTTGACTTACAAAACTTTTCTATGTGATATATATGTAAATTAAGGTGCAAGTTAACAATTTGCAAGTTAATCATCATTCCTTTCAAAAGTCGTTGGTGCAGTGGTGATTTTTTTTTGTTTAAATAGGTTAGATGTTAGGTTAGGTTGTGGGCTATTTTTTTTTATTCACTTTATGACTTTCAAATGGTTGTTGAAATGCCAATGTGTGGAGTTGTCATGGAACCGTAAATTAAAATGAAATTAATCCAAATTACATAATATTGGGAATTCGTGTTGGTGATGTGACTTTTGCAATTCTGTTTTAAATATAGATTTTTAATACATTTACATTAGACAGCTTTCACAAACATACCGAAAAGGTTAGATTTGCAGAATACCAAATGAAATTTTTCTTAGTATCTACCTATCTACATACAAAGTAGTGCAATTTTTTTTTGTTATTTATTTTTGGTGTGTTATGCCGTGTTACGTTACCTCCTTCTTTAGCCAACGTTTCGGACAATGTTACAGTGACCATCATCAGGGCAGATGTTTTTATCAAAACACACCAAAAAAAAAATTAAAAAATTCTTTTGGCCGTGAAAATCTAAAATCACATCCAAAGTATTGCAAGTTTATTGGATTTATAAATTCACCAGGGAGTGGCACTTTTATTTAGTAGAATAGTTCACGCAGGTTCAGGTGTATTAATCTTATATTAAAGGTAGGCCCACGTCAATTAGGTGGTCAGTAACAATAAAACAATGTTTTATTATGCGGCAATAAATGAACAGTTGCCAGATATAAAATTTTATAGTGTTGTTCTACTAACTAAAAAAATAACTTATATTATCCCAATGAACTGATGTAATACCTAATACTGTGTCCGGTGGCAGTGTGTTATATTCATCCTGGGTAGGCTTCATTTTATAATATGTCCTAAATTCAATTCATCTTGTCATAAAATGTGGTTGGATAGGTATTAACTTGGAAAGGATTCTAAGAAAAGTAATGGTTACATGAGTGGGTCGTGGTGACCACAAAATACCGGAAACAGCGGAAGTGTAAATAGTTTCTTGGTTGTTCCTAATAGTGGGGAATGTTGATAGGTGAAACAAACAGCAGATAAGGTAAGAGAAAGAATAGGGGAAGCTTAGTAGTTGATAGATCTGCCCATTAAGCCCTGATAATCTAAAGTGATTAAAACAGGTTGGGATTTGAACGGTAGTTTTTTCAACAGGGCGAAACTAAGAGTATTTTACAATGATGAGCATTTTTGCTTTTTAAAAAACATGTTTTAAAATAATGCTATCCATTAAGTGAAGACTTATTAGCCAAACTCAACTTAAAATCTGAAAACAGAAAGATCAGAAAAAATATACAGTCACACCTAGGACTTTTTAATAGTAATAATATATGGCTAATTTATATAGCACCGTTTTCGTTAAAAATCACCTAAAAGGCGCTGTACAAATAAACTAAGATTTTTAATTATAACTAGTGACTTACATCTAAGACCTTTAGATAGTGACTTACGATTTACGGTTTATTTATTTATTAAGTTGGAGTTTATAATTCGGTACTCGAACCTATGAATAGTGGCTATTTATTTTTTATTTATTTATTTATTGAATCTATATAATAAGGTTTACTTTTTTTTTTTGGCCTTGCCTGTCTCACTAGGAACTCCTGTGTCGAGACAGACTAGTTTACAAATATTTTCTAATTATAATATGAAGTACATTTTTCAATAAAGCAAAAATATTTGACAAAATTTTCAGGTTGGTAGGTAGTGATAACAATAATGAGATATACGATTATATTTGGGTGAGGTGACTAATTATTGCACGACCTTTTTCGATGATCCATTGTTTGATCAGGATTTTGTATTTTTTAATATTATTCGATTGTCTTGTTTTGTCAGGTAGGTTATTGTATATTTTAGACGCAATGTATTTGAAATTTCTTTGACCAAATGTTGTGTTTGTTTTAGGTATTTGTATGAGTTCTTTGGTTTTGTGCCGCGTGTTTACAATATTTTGGGTATTTTTATAAAATGTATGTGTATTTTATATATTGGATAAGTTGGCCGAGTTTTCTAACTACTGCGATTATTTTATTTTTATTTTTAATAATATTTGTTATTAGTGTAGATAAGCTATTGGGAGGATGGTGAGAAACCCTCTAAGACTTATAACTTATAACTGCTGTCTTAACATACATTTATTTTTACACCTGTGACTTAAAGTTAGAGATTTACAAATAACATATGTACTTATATTTAAAATTACGTATTTTGGTTTTTACTCAAAGTTAAAAATAAAAATGAATATATTCATCCTAGACTTGTAAAAAGTCAATAGATGTCGCACATTAAAAATAAAAATGGATAAAATTTATATAGTACACAATCTCGATAGCATTTAGTTCGGGTTTGAATCTTGCAATCATACATAAAGAAAGTGTTCTAGATGTGACCGTATCTTTTTTCTGATTTTTCTGTTTTAAGATTTTCAATTGAGTTTCGCTAATACAGTCTTCATTTAATTAAAATATTATAATTTGAGATTTTACTCATTAAGTAAAAAAAAGAAATGATTTCCTTTAGAGTTATCGGAAAACTGGACAACTCAGGACAGTGACAAATCAACACACTCTTGTGAGAGTCAAGAAAAGTGATGAAAAAAAATTAGATTAAATAGGTTACGTTAGTTGAGGTTTGTATTTTTTTTTTTTTTTACATTAGCTCCACACAGGAGGCCCTGAGGGAAAAATTCCCTCAGGGCCTGTGTCATCTTTGAAGATGCTGTGTGGAGGGTTTTTGAAGGGAAAGGAAGGAGAGGAAGTCTTGGGAAGGAAAAAGGTTTGAGGGGTGGGTAGAAATCTGGGGATAAATATGTCCAGGAGTGAAGGACGTGTGAAGCCATCCCTCCCACTGCGGTGCAAGGCGATGGGTCGAGAAGGTCCGGCTGGAGAGATCAAAAGGTCTCCCTTAACCAGCCTCTCCCGATCCGGCCTGCCATGCAGATGGTCGGCAGACGCATCTGCCCCCAAGTCTCGGACAAACCTAACCCCATGAACCCGGGCACCCCTGCTAAGTCACCAAACGTAGCGAACCACTTGGGGTGACCTATGGCAGAGGTGTTGGTCGTCCAATAAATGGTTCCCGGGGCGGCGGTACCCATACCCGCCTCCCAAATTAGAAATGTATGCCCTCTATCGTGATTTTTAATAATATTATATCACTTTTCAGAAGTTTTGAAAATTGTTTGTCACTGTCTAGAGTTGACTTTTGATATATTGGCATACAGAGCTCCGAACCAAAAAGGCTCCTTTCTCTTTCATCCTGAGTTTATATACTGTCCTGAGTTGTCATGGCACCAATCATCGATAGTGTTTACATCGAATTAACTTGGTCGATGACTTAGTGCAACATATCACACCTCGTCTTTTTAATCCAATTTTGTCAAAAGTGCGAAAGAAACTAGAACAAAACAAACAAAAAAATAATATTTTTCGTTGTTAGTTTTTGGGGTGTTATGCCGTGTTGCGCTACTTCCTTCTTTAGCCGACGTTTCGGACACTGCAACGCTGTCCGAAACGTCGGCTAAAGAAGGAGGTAGAGCAACACTGCATAACACCCCAAAAACTAACAACGAAAATGCTTTTGGCCGTGAAAATCTAAAGCGTATCAAAAAAATAATAATCAATGATATCACCTTCAGAAATTTTCTCACGATGAACAACAACGTTCTTTAATTTAAATATTTAAATATTAGATACTTACAGTATTTTCTTTTGCAATATGAATATGTACATTAATTTATAATTAAACATCACGCAAAATCTTTTATGTCGTATTTATTATATTGTACGATGACCGGAAGGACGTACTCAATTAAGACGCCATTGAGAAGTGTTGTAAAAACATCTTTAAACTACTAAAAACTATTTTTGAAATGTGATGAATGCGCTTTCAAATTGAATTCTTAGAAATAAATATAAACATTTTGAATGCAAACAAGTTTTAAAAATGGCCCTTATTATTTTCTAACTAAAATTGCAGATAACGAAAAAATAAATAAAAAAAAACCTTCGATAAATGCATTATTAACGTTAACTTCACTTTTTTGTCATTTCATGTAAAAATAATTAATACAAAAATAACAAAGCTTAATTTTATTTTGATTGGAGTCGAAAACTTTAGTCTAATAAATGTGTAAATATTATTTTTAATAATAATAATAATTGGATAATTTAAAGAGCGCTGCTTTTGTGATAAATCACCTCAAGGGCGCTGTACATTTTATTATGAATTCTTAGGCTATATCTAGATCTATTATATACAAATATGTAAAGAAAACATACTTACATTAATTATATTGTAGTTAACTTTTAGATTTAACTATAATATTTTTACTTAATTATATTGTAGTTAACTTTTAGATTTGAATATAATATTATTACTTAATTATATTGTAGTTAACTTTTAGATTTGAATATAATATTATTACTTAATTAGATTCTAGTTAACTTTTAGATTTGAATATAATATTATTACTTAATTATATTCTAGTTAACTTTTAGATTTGAATATAATACGATTAATTAATTATACTGTAGTTAACTTTTAGATTTAACTATAATATTATTACTTAATTATATTCTAGTTAACTTTTAGATTTGAATATAAAGTGGTGTTTTCTCTTTCTATCACAATTTATAGCATATATCTCACCGTGAGGGTAAGGGAGACACAACGATTTCTATGAGTCCTACACGAGTTCCCAAAAGCGAACAAATTAGCCTGAGGAGCAAAGTTGTCAGAACAATTAAGCCAGGGACACACACGGCGTTATAAGCGCTAGCGTTATTTGGCTTGGCCTATTTCAGCATATTCCTCGCCATGCATTCCAATCGCAAATGTATGGCGAGCGATATGGTGAAGTAGGCCAAGCCAAATAACGCCGGCGCTTTTAACGCTGTGTCTGTCCCTGGCTTTAATCAGACAGAGCTTTTCACTAAAGGTTGCCAAAATTGCAAAAATAATTTAATATAATGAATGGGTTTATTGCTCCCACGTCTCGTCGAGACTCCGATGCCAACAGTCACATAGGTAAAGGTGGAGAAGTAATAACTTGTAAGTCTTTACGCAAAAGGTCATTACAATAAATATGACGATACCGTCTTATTAATTTATCGTAGGAATATGCTAATAATTGATGTAATGATAACTAAATGGGTGGGATAATGCTTCGTCATCGCTTCGCTTACTCGCTCAGGATAAAAGATAAAGTAATAAATAGACGGCCGGCGTAGTCCAGCGGTAGGGCGTTGGGATGCCATTCCGAAGGTCGCGGGTACGAACCCGGCGTGCGCAAATAAATTTTATTTTATTGATTTGTGTTATTTCACAATTAATTATTTAAAATAATATATAGTATATTTGCGGCACGTTTCAGAGTGGAAGATACTCGTAGTATCGCCCTGGTGTAAGACCACCATTCAGAATTGAAACGTTGCTTGAAATGGCTTTAGCCGTGTTTAGTGACTAGATCTGAATAGCCAGGTACTTCCCCACCTTTCTGTTTATCGTCTCCTTCCCTTCCCCACTTACCTTCAACCTCATAACATACCCCTATTGGGGATGCCATAGTCTCACTAGCTCCAGACGGGAGCAGTTTTGTGAGGTATTCACTATAAAAAAAAATGTAATTTGCTTGAAACGTTAGCATTATTGGCGTTTTCTATGATGCTTTTTTCAAACCGATCCCCATGGAAACACATTGAAAATCATTGATTTACACTGTAAAGAAAATATTGAAAAAATAATGATCAAGTAAAGTTTACACGACCATTATTTTTATACTTTTGATTTCATACAGATGCACGGAGAAAAATGTTATTCTAAAATACGATCATTTTATTCCTAAAAACGGGACTGAAGTTCTTACGAACAAATTAACAGGGTTTCAATATTTATTGGCGGGAACATGTAAGAATAAATTGTTGGTATACGAAATTTCGTACATATACCAACAAATTATTCTTACATTTTCCCGCCAATAAACATTGAAACACTGTTAATTTGTTCGTAAGAACTTCAGTCCCGTTTTTAGCCGATTTACGAATAAAATGACCGTATTTAAGAATAACATTTTTCTCTGTGTAGTTGCCATTAGAGAAAAAATAACATTTTTAAACGGCAAGAACTAAATCGTCAAAAAACTAAAATAATCGTCGACAAATGATAAAAAATACAAGTGAAATATATAATTTCGAACAGCAGCAAATACACGTTCACCATCAGTAATACGAGTAAACACATTTAATATTCATATTTAAAACATAATAAGACGAAATAAACAAGCAAAAATTCCACATAGTATATATAGTTAGTTACCTAAAATAATGACAGAAGAAAAAGTCTAATAATGTCCGCCATCTTTAACTGTATTGAAATCGGAATCAAAATAGAACATGTTCTTTTTTATCCCGAATCCATATTAAAACATGATCTATATGGAAACTGGAGAAAAATCGCATAAAACGCACTTCATTTGACATACAAGCAGCAGCTTTAGAAGCGTTTCGTGCACTTTTACCATCTTATTAAATAAAACTTGTAAATTTCTTAATAGATAGGTTAGATTGAATTTTAACGTACCTACACGAAGAAAAATGTTATTTGAAAAAACTATCATTATAATAGTAAAAACGGTTAAAAACGGGACTGAAGTTCTCACGAACAAATTAACAGGGGTAAGTTTTTAGATTTTCACGGTCAAAAGCATTTTCGTTGTTTGTTTTTGGGGTGTTATGCCGTGTTGTGCTACCTCCTTCTTTACGACGGATCTGCCGTGATGATGGACACTGCAACGCTGTCCGAAACGTCTGCTAAAGAAGGAGGTAGCACAACACGGCATAACACCCCAAAAACAAACAACGAAAAATTAACAGGGTTTCAATGTTTATTGGCGGGAACATGTAAGAATAATTTGTTGGTATACGTAATTTCGTAGGTATGCAAATAAATTTTTCTTATATTTTCCCGCCAATAAACATTGAAACACTGTTAATTTGTTCGTAAGAACTTCAGTCGCGTTTTTAACCGTTTTTACTATTAAAATGATCGTTTGTTAGAATAACATTTTTCTCCGTGTAGTAGCAGTGAGTAGGAATTTTCGCGGATTTTGCAGAACGCCGATTTCAAATGGAAAACCATCGTAAGCAAAGTGGAAAGTGGATTGGTGTTAACATGTCTAGAATGCACAAAAGTACCGACCTACTAAATCTTAGTGCATAATAACAGAAGACCTCTTAAACACGAACTGTACCTATGAACCCGTAATTGAAACATTCCAGGTATATTGCTGTAGATACCTTACTGTTTATTAAGCGAATACTTATTTATAAATAAGTAAGGTGCCTAAACAAAGAAAATACTGTATTTTTTATTGTAGTATATAATTTTCATTGACTTAAGGATGAAGTTTGAGAAAAACAGGCTCAAAATAAAAATGGCAGAACTTTATGAAAATCAAGTCATCAAGATAACTTACATAATGCATACTAAGGGGGCTTACTAATAAACGTTCATTATAGACAACTGATAAACATCCAGTGAATGGTGGTTTAACAATTTTGTAAAATTAAATAGGGTAGATATATTATTATAATGAAATACAAATTTAGTGTAAAACTAAGCTACCTATCTCAAACAAAAAGTTAAATGTCAGCATATGATTAAATCATGAAATAAATTGACTTGAACCGTTATCGCACATCAGCCCATTACAAGGCACACGAGAAAAAAGTGTGGGAGTCGTAGGAGTGGCTCGGGAAGTAGCCTCAAGGCAATATTGATTTTTCTACTAATACCCTATAATTAAATGATATTAAATCCACAGGGGGATAAGAACAAATCACGACTTACGTACCTGGCTATATTAATGAATAAAATTGTTGCATTATAGTGGCATTACAGCGACTTTATAAGGTGTTCTGTCGAAAATGATAGACCGTCCAAAGATGGACGTACAAAATTAAATTACCACACAGAATTATTTGCTAGGTTGGCTTCCATATTTGTTTGAGTTTGCCCATCCCATTATTTGTCAGCTTTTAAAGATGGATTTACCTCCTTGTTATCAGTTTAAATTTGTTAGATAAATTTAATAATTGTTAAAATGTCGCACCTTCAGAAGAAGATGGGAGATTAGATAACACATTATTGGTGTTTTTTTTAAATAATTTATTCATTTCTATTTATTTTTTGGCCAAAATTATAATATCTATTTTTCACTCAGAGACAAAATGGAGAGAATCGCAAAAAATACGAGAAAATAAAGAAAATTAAAAAGTGACAATGAGAAACAGAGAATTTTAGACGATATCAGAAATTACTCGACTATTGAAATTTGGGAAGTAAAATAATAACGTTGTAGTGGATGGACCGTCGGGAAATAGTAAATACAGTCGACACGCGATTCAATCGTTAAAACAAAAGATCGCCGCGTTAAATATTTCCATTGGCCTAATGGAATTGGCGCGCCCCGTTGCACAGAACTTCTCACAAGTTTTAACCATGTTTTAACAATAGGATTGATTACACAAAACCCTAAACTGATATGTAATTATACAAAGGTGAAGGAGGAGAATGGCGATAAATATGAAGGCGAAATGGGCAAAGACAACATTTAAAAGACGGGAAATGAATTGGGTTTAAAAAAAAAACCGTACAGGCTCCACGGATGAGATACGGTTGTGGGTTGGATAAATTACGCAAAAATCTACGCTGATGTATATTAAGACTCAATGAAGAGAACAGCGATAAAGCTGAGGAAAAAACAATAGAGAGAAAAGAAAATAAATAAAGACGGAGAATGAATAAATGAAGATTTTAAGGAAGAACAAATCAAGAAAGGTCCAACGTATTAGATATTGATTGATGTTATACAATAAACTGCGAAACTGTGTAAAATGCGCAATTATCAAGATATAAGAAATACGAGAACAACGACAGAGATTTAAGACAGATAAAGACGGGGAAACAATTGCGATTTTCAAAAAAATGCAAATTATCAAGATCAATAAGATTATTCGGTTGTGAATTATATTGATTACTAATCCCTAAACTGATGTGGAAATATCAACTGCTAAGAAGTGGAAGAAAGATTACGAAGGCGAAATAGTCAAAGAAAATAAATAGAAGACTAATAAAGATGGACTCAGCATTAAGGATTTAAAAAAAAACACAAATCAAAAACAAAACAATTTGACAGGCTCAATGGATCAGATATTAGGCATTTGGTTATGAATGAGAGGCTTTTATATGGACATAAAGAGAGTACTCAGTTGAGAAGACCTACAGACAAAAAATCCGGATGAATTTGAATAGAAGAATAAATAAGAGAAATCGTACGGGTAGGACAAGACTACAAACAATTTTTTAGGAATTTTGTTTAGAGTAAGCACAAAATCTAATATTATTAGAGAAAGTTATAGTATCAGCGGGACAGTCCGGAAATAATCTGATAAACTGTCAATTTTAAGTGCCTTTTTTACAAATGTGACGGGTATTTTCAATTTTTAATTTATGCCTTTCCGTTAATGCAAATAGTTCACACTCACAATTTGCGGATTTCACGCGCAGATTTATTATTTCCAGCAGACAGGTCATAACTGTAAAATAACATGTTCATTTCAAATGGAACAACACTGGTAACAATGAAAATTTGAATTCCGTCATGACAGCGAAAAATTTGCAAAAGCCAAACATTAATCTTGCACGGGCACGCTCTGATTCGTCTGTTTACTTTGTATAATCGTGCGTGCACCACTGTGGGTTTGATTGGATGCATGTAAACTATTAATTTGACGTTTTCCACGAAAGTTTGTACCATTAGATTCTTTGCTAGATTAAAAACCAATTTAACGTTTTATAATCAGCTCTTCCTTAATTGAATTGTCTAGTTTGGGCAAACTTTTGACATGACGTAATTTTCTTCTTCCAAAATTCGAAAATTCGATAACCGTATTCCTAGAACAATTATAATCACATTTTAGGAAATTATTAACCAAGTGCTAAACTAGACAACAACTTTAGTTGAGTTATCTTAAAACATATTGCTTTTTACATTAAATATAAGAAAAATTGTATTTTGTTGTAAAAAAATGTTTTAGGCAATAAAACGGTACAAGGTACAAATCTACAGGACAAACGTGTGTAAATGTAAAAATAAATATAATAAATTTGCAAAATAGTGTGAAATATTTTTGAATTTGGTTAGCAAAGCTTGACTCTAAAATAAGATTCTCAACTTTTGTGTTTATTTATGGAAATGAATCTCTGAAAAGATGCGTAATAACCCAGCATTCACCCTTTGCAAGAAATATTAGCATCGATATTTTTACTCCTTATTGCTTTAATGTTCAAGTGTGACTAAAGAAATATCCGTCATCTGAACTTGTTTTTTTATTCCTCTTAAAGGTCTTTGTTACTTTTGACTCACTCACCCAAACTTGGACCTTATTTCATTCCTTTCGTTCTTCTCATTTTGCCGCCACCAGGTTTGGTTTACAAACCTGTTGCAAAACTAGTAGGTAAAGATAATCAGCTTACCTGAAACAATAGAAACGTATAAATTAGCCAAGATCAATTAAGATTACAAAATTAACAGTACTTTACAGAATAAATATGCTCAATTGATGAAGATATTATACATTTAAACTTCTAAAGTAAGTTAGAAATAGAAAGATGGCAGCCAGGAATCAGGATACAGTTCAACGGAATCCTGAATTGCAGTATATACCACAAAGTTTGTCTTTCCGAGGTTGGAAGATTTTTCTTCTTGGGTAATTTTTAGACAAAGATACTTAGTTAAAACTTAGGCAAAAGTAGACTGCCTGGTGCTTAAGTATATATATATCTATAATTAAATGAAACAATAAAATTTCATTTAATTATAAAATGGATAACCACAAAGTGATAGCTAATTTCAAAAGTATATATATATCTTTTAACGTGCGTTACAGTACCATTAACCGATTATAATAATATTTTGACCATTCTATAATAGAACGTCAAAATATGCGGCTAAAGGGCAACACTAGGTCATGGCATAGCGAGCTACTGTGACCATTTTGGTCATTTCTAATTTACGAGAACTGTCAAAATATTCGTATAATGGCTTTAATATAATTAATGGCAAATTTTTCACGGTAAAGCTGTTATGTCCCTAACCCGACTCCCATGAATGTGTGAAGAATACAAATATTTTAGTAGTTATTTGCACAAAAAGAAAAGAGTAGCACTACTTTCATTAAAAACTAGCGCAGAATCATCAAAAGTAACAGTATTTTATAATGATTGTAGGATTTATGAAAAAATTATAAATTAGTATTTGCCTCATGACCATCTCCCTTCAAAAACAAACATCGTCAATTTTAGGGACGATCAGAAATTTACATTTCTAATAAACTCAGGCTCACTGAAGAAACTGAAACCAAACAATAACTTGCCGGTTGTTATAGTTTCTAACCAAACTTCCTACTCAATTTTACGATTTCAATAACTATCGCAGATTGTTTAACCATAGACGAAGAACAATCAGCTGTCATCGTAGCAACTCGCAGTGCGAGTCGCGAGTCACTGCTTGCGTTACCATTGACAACGGGTTTTTGATAAACTGTGTAGTGTGCGGGCCAACACATTGACATACACAGAATAGCGAGTTTATTTGCAAACTGTTTTTTTTCAGTTGCCTCGTCAGCGGAGGCACTTAAAGAAAAATCACTATATCTGTCAAAAATGTAAACAAAAGAAATACGCATTTCAAAAAAGAATTATTAATCAACTAATTAAAATAAAATAATTTTCTGATCATAGGTATGTACTAGATACTTTTTAGCTGGTCTGAATTATTCTTTGCACAATAAGTCCAATTTTGAATATCATGACTGTATATTTATGACGAAAGGGTTGGGTACACCAGAGGATCTTGATGGGTGTTTCCTACTGGTGACTCAATTTAATAACTCAGGTGCGGGGCATACGTCATTCCTATGTCTACCTACGTTAAATTGTCGCGAAAACAAGCTTATGTGCCCAAGCAAATATAAATTTTTTTTAAACATAAAAGAAGTACTATAAATAACTACAGGTGACTGGGTATTATAACAGCAGAAATACAAAAATAACAGAACCAAAGCCCGTTTAAAAAAATAGCAATTTAATAACAGTTACAAAGTACTGTAAACATTTCCTCATTGTAATTCGAGTGGTTTTTGTCAAAATGTGCGTACGTTTTAATATCCAAATCGCGTGAGTGAGATTAGGTTGTGATTATGCGTTTTTCTGTTCTTATTGTAATGGAGCGACGTGATGCATTTCAGAGTAGCGTATTGGGGCAAATAACAAAGAGAATTTACGTGACTGTGAATATTTTTACTGCACACAATAATTCATATCGTTAATTGAGTTTTTTTTTAAATCTAATAGGCTGTCCAATTTGTAAATACATCTTACACCTGGCCAGGTACTTAGCGAGCTTAGTTTAAATTAAGAAATTATGAAGAGTTTTGAAGCTTTTAATATTTTTTTTTCTATTATTTATATTATTTGTATCTTAACATATTATTAAAAAAAAAATAAAACCATTGACTCTGTGCGGAAACAAGCGGACCGTTTGATTCTATCTTCTATCTTAAAAAACGGACTGCAAATCTTCAGAACCCAGGCGTCAGGTAGGTATGTTCTCCTTGTTCTACCGGTATTACAACGGAAGATGCTATGAGGAATTAGCATTATTGATCCCTTTGGCACCTGTGCATATTCGAGACACACGCCCTACGTACACGGTTGATATTTATTATATGCGAACGGGTGTGGAACGATTTGCCTGCCTCTGTGTCTCGTTCTTCCTAAAGGTCTCTTCTGGACCCATGTTCTCCCCAAACTTCCTCTTCTCAAAAAGACCCTCCACACAGCATCATCATACATAAGCCTTGAAACTATTTTCCTAAGAGCCTTCTGTGCGGAGTTAATATTTAAAAAAAACATCCCAATTGGGAGCTCCATAAACCAACTGGCGGCTCAGTGCAGCAGAACTCTTGTGTGGTGGTGTCACATAAAATATAAAATGGCATAACAATGATTCATACCAAGCACCAGATGTTTAATGCGGCTTGACGCAAAATCAATAAAGAGATAAGATAACAGAGTAGCAACTGGTAGACGGTTTCGCAATAAAATGATAACGAAAATAAAAGGTGAAAGATATAACTGATAATAGGAAGGGTACTCATTTCACTCGAGGCTATAGGAAAATTACTGATGTACGCAGGAGCAAATGACGATGTACTTCAGACCAACACAATACGTGGAATTCATCAAATGATTCTCAAGGATACATCTCACTTGAAGAAAATAACCTATTGTTGGAGATGTGGTTATCCCAGTAAACAACCCAATATTTGGAAATAAACAAATGAGCAGATGGCGTTAAACTAAAGATCAACAAATTGTGTGGAAATCGATGGATGATTCATAGAAACACGTTTCATTGGAGTAAAGATACACATGCCATCGTGTTAAGAGACCAAAAACATTGCGTAGAAGTAGACAAATGATTCATAAGAACATTATTCACAGTATCTACATAAAAATTATAAAAACAATAAATAATCATTCACAATAATCTTATGATTTTGCGGTCACTTTACTAGCAAGATTTGTATTCTAAAAACTTATTATTACGTACACAGACGATCGAATAAGCATTAACGAGCATGGGTAAGGAGGTCAAAACAATAAAACAAAAAAGTAATAAAGGCAATAACCATATCAGTAACAAAATTATACAGAGCCACAACATCTGTGGTTACTGGTTACAAGATATAAGCGAGCATCTCCGCGTAGATCTGAGATATTATATCGAGATTGCATTTGCATATATTATGATCTCCGGACCAGTAGTATGCAAAGAAAGGTGCTTTAACCTGAATTATAATTTGATTTGAATGCATCTAGGAATCATCGCCGTCTCATCTGCGATTGAATTACACAGGTGAAACCTGCAATTATTGTGATATTGAAACTCCAATCAGCGGTTGTTTAGTAAATAACGTTTTTTATGAGGCTGCATAATGGCTTTTGGCTACCAAATAAAACTGAATCAATTATATTATGTAAGACAGTTTTTTTTTATTAGTGGTGGGCCCGACTTCAGACCTTGTGGGAACCAAAGGTAATTAACAGTTTGGTTACCTATAAAACCAACATCTCACGAGTTACTTAAAATTTTGCTTGCAGGAAAAATGCTAGGTTTGTTTAAAAACAACATCTAAAACTAAAATTAATCAATTAAAAGGTAAATCATAATATAAATGAAAAATGTGCACTTTAGTCCAAGTATAAAAAGCTTATATTTAAGTTACGTTGAATACAAAGCTAAGGTATTCCTTAAATAATAAAAAATATAGAAGATTTATTCCATGGCTTATTATGGGAGGTGTATTATTGAGAGTCTTTCCATAAAAAATGATGATACAAAATTAGAACAGAAAATATCAGATGGAGAACAATGATTGTAAACGAAATTGATTCTTGTTTAAAAGATAAACAATCGGCCCATGAATAAATCATGAACCACATTGTTTAATACATATGTTTATAATGAAATTTACACGTTTTTTGAGAAAAGATTACCGTGTACAAAAAGCGCTATATTTTTGCCTAATTTTATTAGCATTTTATTGTAGAAAACGGTGTAATCTAACCAAACTGTTGGACGCCATTAAAAATAAAACTGCGATTCATTACGTGAGTTGTTAAAGCTCACACGAAGTCATAAAAGTCTATCTATGCGATAATAATTCAGCCACCCTTGCAGAATAACTTTGTCAAAAACTGAAGTTATCAATTATCGTATTTTACTTTGCAATATTAAGTCCAATGTCGTTCTAATTAAGTTATTTTATTGCAGAAACCATTGGACAAAGGGAGAAAAGACAATGTACGACGAGCAAATTAATGGAAAACGAAGTAGTGTTCGTCCAAAGAAGACATGGTATGGACAATTGAATAAAAAAGAGTCAGGATAACAGAAGAGAGTGTAAAACAATTGATGACTCAAATAGTGTATTCTAAGACAGAATTGCAGGCCATTTCAACCAACATATATACCCCTACATATGAAGATATTGCCTGATAGTTTGTGACAACTAAACAATCGCAACTAAATAATAATAATAATAATTGGATGACTTGTATAGCGTCGTTTTTGTGAAAAATCACCTCAAGGGCGCTGTACAAATTTCAATAATTTCTACAATCTTACTTCTAACTACACACTAGAAAATATAAAAAACCTATGGCTAAAACAATGGATGCAAATCCACCGGTTCTTTGATCAGCGATACAAAACTATATGTACAATGCATCTGAACAACCAGCGCGGTGCTGCCCAAAAATGTAAAATGTACATGTATTTTTTTTTTTATTTTTTTTTTTTTCAATGAAAATGTACAGGACCATACTTACCTGGTAGGTCACTTGAGATTAAAGTTAAAAGATGTTTATTTATATACAGTTTGCGCGCAGAGGACATAATAGCGAACACATGTTGTTGGAAAAGTAATTATTTATTATTTAAAACTAAATTAACTAAATAAATTAACTAAACTAAATTAACTTAACCGCACATTACTGAGATTAACACTACAACACCCATTGATTATAGTCCTAGTCAAACCAGAAAAGGCGATCGTAGACCGACTTCACCAATAAACCAAATGACTGACCATCAATATTAAAGTACTGCAGGTAGATAATCAGTACTAGGTATCTAATCAAAAGCAAAAAAACACAATCGGCTACCGAGTAGCAAAGGTACAGGGAGGTGATCTCACAGTTTCGTGATTCGCGCAACGTGAACTGAGAGTTTTTTTGGTCAAACCGTCAAGCATCAGTCATGAATGTTTTTTCCGGCCAAAAGCCAACAGCTATTACTGTTAGCGGGTGAGATCATTCTGTCGAGATCGCCGGACCGTAACGACCAACTATGTATAATGTATTATTTGAATCTTTATTCAATCAACTCAAAATCTAATTTAAAAAGCCGCAAGGATCGGAGGTGCGATTGTAGAAGTACCACCGCGAAACGTGTGAAAATTGAAGTCATAAAAACCTTAGTAAATGATAAAGCGCAAGTGGATGGAATAAGAATTGGGGGTGTCCTAGGAAAAGGTGGGCAGTTAATAGAATACTTGAGTCGGAATAACAGAAAAGTATTTGGGTAAGAATGCGAATCAACCAAGGATTATAAGGAGGAAATGGAGTGTTTATTATTTAGTTTGGTCAATAGATACCTTCTGTACCTACGCTTAAAATATGACAATTTGTTTCGGACACAATCGTGTCTCCTTCAGGGCAGAACAATAACTAATGCCTAAGTTTGAACAGAAAGTTACATAACCGGTAATTAGCACAATTTCAAATGTTGTGGACTACCCCAGTTAACCACTTATTCCTGGCCCGTCAGCGTTTAATCTAATTTTTATGTACGTTATGCTTGACGGTCGATAAAACAACCCAACATAAAGTTTGTTTATAAAAGTTAGGGATATCATACTGAGTACATATTTAAAACATTTTTCATTTAGTTATATTGCTTTTAGGAAAGAGCACCCCTACATATAGAAAACGGCTTAAATGTAGTTGCCAATAAGTTAAATAATATGATATAATCAGCAAGCAATTATTATCCAAGAGCAAAACGAAATCCATTAATCGTGCTAATGGGAATTTTGAACTTCGAAACTCGAACATTTTGAACTTGGAAATTCGAAGCTCTCTTCACGATATTTGGTATTTTTATAAAGTTGGTATCGCGTGACCCTTCATATTATTGACCTGACCATAAGTAGTTCATTGTTTGAAGGCACAATAAAACATTGATGCTCTCAATGTGGAACGAAGAACAAAAACAGAAAACTAACTCATTAAAAGTAATGTGATAAACAATATTAATACTCGTAGATAAACGATAGCGTGCAAAGGTACTCACGATAAAATGCTATGATATCGGACGGTAAAACAATACGTTTTTTATACACAAACAAACAACCCGTAAAACGTATATTTATTATCTAAAGATGCAATTGACTTCATCTTATAGCAAAAACAAGTATTGACGAAAATTACTTAGTAAAGTAAGTAATAGAATTTACCCATCTTAAATACCAATGAAACTGGAATCAATTAGATGAAGTTTCTGTATAATTAAAAGAGATTCCATAGGGGCCCAATACAGTATGCCATAGGCAGTATCCATCATTCAGGGTAAAACACTCCAGATTAAAAGTAGCTTCAGGAACAATAGTCGAATCATTAAGTATTAGATACCCACGCCTCCCCATTGAAAATGATGGTTATACCGTTGCACAATGATTCGAGATGCGGGCATACGATGCTTCAATCAATTTCACATATATTTAACGGGTCCAAGTATAAGTAATAGCATCTCACATCTCACACCTCCCACATCGGCTCCTGACGTGTCTTCAAACCGATCACGCCATTTCATTAGCAATTAGGCCTGAATCACGAAAAGATTCTGTTCATGGTGGTCAAGAGTGTTCACGAGGAGGTTAAATAATATTCTGTGAGATCAGGAGCGCAGAATTACAAAAATATATTTACAATAGAATGTCAGATAATTTAATATCATCACTGACAACCTTGGAGAGATTGGCTGATTTCAATAAACATTCCACTCCTGCTAGTGTCCCGGTATCTTCCCACAGAACTTTATACCCAAAGATGCTGTTTTGACCTTAATACTTTTCAAACACCATATAGATAGAGATCTCGCAATACTCTTGTGATAATCGCACAAGAAACCGAGCTGCCTAGTGGGACTATGACATCCCCAATTTTGGGGACATTGTAAGGCAGAAAGGGGTTAGAGCCAATTGAGCAATTTTTCAATTCTGAAAATGGTTCTAAATGTTTATTGTTATTAAGTTGCCAGGTTCTCTCTCTCCCTCTCTCTCAGAAAGCGTGGACAATTTTAAACTGCATCCGGTGCAGTCACAGCGTGTGTACCGCAAGCACGATGCACAAATAGGAAATTAAGGACACATTGCGGTGTGTAAATGTGGATAGGTTCAAAGTTTAAACCATGGAGCACGTTGTTAAGAAGTGACCAGTATATAGTCTCAGATACCCTAGATGCACATCAATATTGCAAGATAAGGATAAGAAAATTCAGAACCCCTATAAAAGCCACCAAAATAGAAGAAGAAGGTTGATATGAAGCCAATTTCTACACCCCTTGCTCAATAGAAGAACTGAGTAGTATAATAGCACCTAATAGTATGGACATTCAATTAATGTTGAGTAATTATAGAGTAAACCATTTTTTATCAACTTCAAGTAGTGTGGAAGAAACTCTTAAATTTTTTTCTGTAATCTTATATAATTCAGTTGTTACGTGTTATAATTCAAGCGTTTTAACGCGGACCACAAGTCGTGCCCTCGCGTGTTCTGCGTTAAAGACCATTACGGAAGATTGACAGTCCTTTGTTGGAGATAATACTCGGAAAGACAACCATGTATTATATGAAGTACATCCACCAATTTAATGGCAATAAAAAAAACTTTGTAACAATAAAGATACTTGGAATATAATAATATATCAAACGAAATGTGCAAATAAGAGCACAATAAGATCATTCACCTCGAAGAATAAAGATTCAAATTGTCTCTAAAATTTGAAAGAGAAACAAGAATGCATAATTTTTAATAATTTGTACATTTTAACTCTCTCAGATTTAAACTGCTCCATTGTGCAGAAATTGCAAATTTACACGAAGCACGAAGGATGCGAAACTCAACAAACAATATGGCAGAATAAAATAAAGCTAATTTAATCCAAAGTATAATGAACTGAATTCACGACAGGACTCTGGTTATATTCCAGCTCATTTCACAAACAACTGTTCGCTGACCCCTGTGAACTATAACTAGAACGAAACAGGATTATAAAATAACCAGTGCATCTCTACTGTTGATTCACTGATGTTAAGTAACTGAGCCTCCTACAGTAATGCGATATAATACTTATTATTGTTGGTTATCCTCGGACATGCTATTCTCCATACGTGGTCTAAAGCTTAAAGCTCTATGACTCAACCCACGTGAATAATAATCCCAATGGGTAATGGTTTATTTATCTCCTTTGGGTCAGCAGTTTGACTTCATAGGACATTTATGGGGAAGAAATTAGAAATGATGATCGTGTTCGTTCAGGAAACGTCCCTATGCATTTACATAAACACGAATCTTTACGATTGGAGTATTGTCATCTATCTATGTGAATCGAATATCATTTGTATTAAATTGCCGAAAGATTTATGTAACAGTTAAAATTCTCCTACATCCATAGATTTAGTAACATATTAGAAGATGTTCTGAAACAATAGCGTATGGTGTGATTTCAAATCAAGACAAAAACGTCTTCACCAGCTTAAACGGGATATTAATTTATGGATTAGCATTAAACTAGAACAAACAATGATGACATGATGTTATAAAATCTCAGTTTTAGCATTTTATTACACATTACAGACAGATAAGGAGTAAAATTTAACCTGCAAACACGCAAGAATAAATTGTGAGAAAGAAAAGAGTTGATGGTATAAAGCAAATGTTTGCATCAAAATTGAAATCATTAAGTAGCGAAATAACAAATAAATCACTTTTCTATTAACCCGGAAGTGGTCCGGAAGTAATGATTGTGTTCATAGTGAGAGGTGTAATTTCTTTTTAATCGACTGGGATTTTAATGACGATAGGATAATTTTATTGTTAGCTTTCCCGTTGGCAGTGCAGAGCTGATTGACAGCCGTGGCAATGATTTGCATATCGAAAATCTAACGGTTGATACTCTACATTTAGAAACTAACAAAAGTGTTGCATTTGTTCATTACGGTGATCTCATCAAGTAAAAAAGCAACAAAACTTAAAAAAAAAATACAAACATGCTCGTATCTCGTGTGCCGACGCGGTGCAATTACATCATACAAACAGTGAATGAATTTTACACAAGCAGTTTCTTTGTGACTTTTTATATACAAAATGACTCATAATTATATATATTGTAGTTGTTGGCGATAAACTTTTGAAGAATGGGGGAATGTGGGACAATGCCACTGCTGTACTTGTAAATGGCAAACGAACTTGAACTAGTAGGTTTTCCCTTGATAGCCGATCCGGTTTCCTGTTCATTGAATAGCCAAGTGACATCACTGTGGCTCGATACCGTGCCATCAAAGTTACACCTCGCACTACGTTCAAATAAACACGTTACTCGAAAAATATAAGAAATTATATATTTCACAGGAAGCAATTACTTTGTTGTTAGATATAAATAAAATGTGTCAATTTTAGACATGTTCCCCTTTTAAATTAGCATGTATTTGTACAACCCTGATGAAGGTTTAGGGTGAACCTAAACCGGTTATATATTAAAACTAGGTTAAGTCCCTTGCGTTGCCCGAGCATTACGCAGATTTTTTTAAAATCTAATGTAGACAGTGACCTTCCTCTTATCTTGATGGTCAAATGTGAAAAATTCATCAATCTCGGAATAAAACTGTGGAATTGGAAAAGTCTTTTATATAAACCAAACAAACGCTACCTGCCCGCCACACAAATTCTCTTTTATATAAACAGATAGATAAAGCGGTGTTCAAACAAAGCAATTTTCATCAAAGTAATTGGCAAATACTTCAGTTAGATACTTCGTTTAACTACAAAAAAATCTCAAAAACTGTGCGCTTTAACGCAGTAAGCACTCTCGAACGGTCAGTTCTGGCATTACGAAATTTAGACAGCTTCGTCTGCCTTTAATTTATATTCTAAAGCAAGTATTTTTATCTTAGCTAAGGAGCTTTGCAATATATAGTGTTCAATGGGAAAATAAAGAATAATTGTTTGTGCTTTGTCTACCTTGAAAGCAAACGTTTTGTTCATAGTTTTTTTAGTGAAATGTAAGGGAATAAGGAACTAAATTATATATGACTTTTAATCCTGTAAGAAACTGGGTAATACTTATCTATACAAATACCAAGTACCGTCACATTAACAAAAACGAAAACATGAATAATTAATCGTCATAAATTCTCAGTCAGAGTAATTTTGAAATATGTAAACAGAGTAGAGAATATAGAGCGAACACAGGAAACTTATTGCACTTCACGTGTAGTTAACATTACGTACAGAAAAGGGAAATTAATGCAGAAAATGGAAAGGTCGGCAATGTATTGAGATAGAAACTAAGATAATGTATGGTATGCTGAAGCAGCGAGCAACAAGAGCCAAGATATACCTATTTTCTAAAATAACATGGCGATAATCTCGCGACAAGATCGCAGCGGCGATCAAGCCTATCTGAAAAGGCAAAAAAATACAAACAAGTAAAGATCACTTGCGAAATGTCGTCATAATCACCAGGCGCTCAAATGTTCCAGCAGAAAAACTGTCAATTAAACCCGCAAAAGGAACCTACAACGGCTTCGTTTCCGTTAATTTACAGTATTTAAACACAATTATGTTACTTATACAGCCTAACCAAGCTGGCAACAACCACTTATAAAATTGTGAACTTAGATCGATAAATAATTATTAGCTGTGTATGGAACAACGCTAGAGCTCATAAATAATTAGAAAGGTAAGGTGGAACACGAGGTATGAAGTTAATAATTAATGTGAACAGCAAAGTTAATACGAGATAATACAAATTATAATTTAGATCAATAGAAATAAAACAGATCAGTAAAGAATGCACATTTTTAATTGGAGTACACCAGCAACAAAAGGACATGATTTTATGTACGGAGAAGTGTAAATAAATCAAAAAGGTGATTAATTTATTTAGTTGTGTTATGCAAAGTCATTATGAGCCAACTAAGTAATAAATCATTAACAATCATAATAAGACATGAGCACAATAACAGTATTAAAGAATCCATTTTATTCGAGGATCTAAATCAGGAGACTACACAATAATAATGATGTAAGTTTATAAAGAAATCATAAAATGTGGTCAACATAGAAGGATATGATGCATCAATCTCATAAAACCAACTAATAAATCTTTAGTCATTAGCAATCATAATAACATATTGTGGCAATAGCGAATGAAAACGAAAATACCTGAATAACGAATGCATTCATTAGGCATTAAGATAATAAGGAGAGATAGCCTACCAAGATAGCAATCCAAAAATGGACAAAAGAATGTGCGGAGTATTCGCGCAAAAAGATTACTTGTACTTATGCGTAAAAATGTAGAAATGAAGGAATATCTTTATACGTAGATATAGAAATATGTAATTAATAAGGTTGAAATTCTTTAACGACGGGTGTACTCGTTGTGAGTTACGAGATGTTAAGTTTATGTTTAACTTTATAATAACTTGTCAAACTGTTGATGGACAATAGAGCACCAAAATATGTATAAAGATTATAAAATATTTGTATCATTAACAAGAATTTCTTGTACAAAATATTTGACCAATCTGAACAAAACATCTGACCAATCAGGTCAAAAACGACTGTTTTTTTGTGTGGAGACTCAAAATCATTGCAAAGGCAATAAAATAGGTAATGAAAATTATGATTGATATTTAAATATTCCGGGCTTCACTAGAAGTGGTAGCATGTTTAACGAAAAAAAAAAACTAGAGCAGTTGACACAAAAGCTTTTGTGCATAATAAACAGTTTAAGAAGAATGTAGGTACACAAAGTTGGCCCAAAATAGCCGGAAAACGGAATAAGTTTTGACTCGAAAATGGTATCATTGACAATCTTGTAGGTGGCGAAAGAAAACATAAATATGACACCAAAAAATTTCTGGCGCATAGCCAACCAAAAAAACGAGGATTAAGCAGGTGTTTTAGTTGTACCTGGCAATAAAGCCTTGCTAATAAACCATCGCATAAGGAAAAGATATCAGCCGCGTTGCCCCTCACCGGCATACATCCGCTGATTAAGGATTTTGTTAAATAGCATAACGCGATGATTAGTGATTAGTTCCTAGCCAATTCAGCTTTCAAAACATTGATTAAAACTGCACAAGCCATTAACCACGAACAAAACAAAATAACCGATGGTTACATTTGCAATTCAGGGTCAAAAGAGAGCTGTATAGATAACGCAAAAAAAACTATGAAAGAATAAAAAAATTAGACTAAGGACTGACTGAAAGAAATACTATATCGATGTAGAAATGGTTTCCTTGAAAATTCAAAAGCAACCACTTGTACAGATTCAAAATATTTTGCAAATATTAGATTGGAACAGCTGTTGCGCGCGGTAATGCTTCCATAAAAGTTATTAGAATCCGCGACCAATGAACTACGAATAACCTCAATAGATCTTGATTATGTGGTCGATTACCTTAGACGTCGAGCCCCTGATACGTGGGAGTTTATCTGCTCTCTCATCCGCGTCTGCCAATCACCAGATTGATCCGTGAAGTTTTGTGAATGGCGGAGGATGGGAGCTGTCGAGGGACGATACTGCATGCTGCCCACTGGCCAGTCTACCCACGCCGTACAAGGAGCGTCCATCGTATGGTTCCGTTCACTCCATTGAGCGGGTATCAAAGAAAGCGGAACTCGTCTGAAGATTGAAGAGTCAAGAGATCCCAACTGATCTTAACCCTTCAGGCTAATTTTGGGAACAACTTTTATAGGTCTCCTAGTTATCGTTGTGTCTCCTTTACCTTTTTTTAGTGAGACATATTATTTAAACGGTATTAGAAAGAAAAAACACCACGCTTTATGTTAAAAATCTAAAAATTAACTCCTAATTAATTAAAATGTACACATTCATGAAACCAAAGTTTCCGACCAGAATTTGAAAAAAATTAAACTGTGAATTTTGTATTTATTATTTTTGCATGAAAAGAGTAAGTGGGGTGACGATAACGTTTATATAATACATCTGTCTCAGCAATTTTAGTTAGCAAAAATGTAAGGTGCGCCATTTTTAAAACTTTTCTTCGATTTACATAGTTGCAACCGTTGGTACATTTTGTTCTTATAATAAATATTATGTAAACAGAATTATTCTGCTCGAAATTAGATCCGGAACAAATTATAGATATCACTTCATTGGTAATCAATGCAGAAAAATGACTCAGATGTTATTATTTGTGTCATTGAAACATTAAATTTCGGTTATACATTAATAATTGACTGAATAATTTAGCTTAGAAAAAAATAACCTATCTTAATTTTTTCAGAATCAATCAACAGATCTAAAATGAAAACCAGAGACTGAAAAACATTTTTCTTGACATAGATGACACTAATATTTTTAGTAAAATGCGGATCTTTGGCACAAATAAATTTTAATTTGTACCTTCGTATCCCAATATTTAATACATACTTCATACTCGTAAATAAATATAAATTAATTATGACTGGACGATCAACGCGGTATTTTCACAGAATTAAGACCATAAATAATTTAATTAACAATTTAACTGACTGTTAGAACCAAGATTATGCCTAAATGGAATGTATGGCCTATTGGAAGTCTGCGAAACGATAATTTCTAATCAGCCAACGAAGGACTTGTAAAAATGTATTAAGCATTTGAATGAAGCATCAATCTAATATGCGTTTGACTTTTACTAACATTAATCAATTTGCGATACATCCCGACAATGTGTTACAAGAAACAGTTAATATTAGTATTGACTTTTCATGAATATGTGATACCGATAAGCCTTCTAAACTAGTCCTGCGTTGATCGCAAACTATCCTATCATTGTAACCAACCAACACAATTAAGGATTGGGTTATTTTTCAAAAAAGATCCGATCGTTAGCACCAGTTAGTTGTGGCGAGCGACCATAAATGTATGAATTTCGTAGACTGGGCATCTTAAATGTCATTAAAATTCAAGATCTAAAATGCCTGAAATTTAAAATAGGCTATCATTTACCTATTATATACATTAATGGAAAGTACCCGATTAAAGATCGGGTGACGGGTACTCGGATCTCGGGTTCGACAGGTGGCGTGTAGCGCTCGCATCGAGGTCTCTTCTCTACTCTATGGCATTTTAATCATGTGAAAAAGTACCCAATCAAAGAGCTGGTACTCTTGACCCGATCACTTCATCAGTGGGTCGTGTAAAATGATCGATCGACTCTAGCAGTACTTCCAATTGCCAGAAGCCAACGTAAACGCAGTTTGTGGAAATACTCATAAACTTTTCCTTTACCTCTTTACGTCTGACTTTTGATAATAGCGACGATTCTAAGCCTCCAAATACTACCTTAAAAGATGACTATACAAGTTTGATGGAGCAGAAACTCGTTCAACACATGTTATACTTAAAATGTTGATTCGTTCAACGGTAGATTATAAACTGTGCCGTTTTTCAATTCCTACTTAACGAGTTCACTGGTTACAGCACTCTATTAATAATATAATATCTAACCCCATTTTTTATAGTTGTAAACCCGAAACTACAGGTGGTAGCCCAAACACAAGAAGTATGCCTCTAACCGGAGATCGCATCTAATCTAACAATGAACAAAATGAGGCTTAATCATTCATCCACACACAGATAGTTCGAAATCATTACGATCATGATATAATTAAAGCGAGAAAAATGGACCAGATCTTATCTTAAAACTGGTTATATGCCATTAAACGAAGTAAGATTGATACGATGAAAGAATGCCTGAATAAAACCTACTAACACATAAACTCGAAGCTCTAAAAGCAAATGGGTAAATGAAATAAAATTTGAGCACTTGATGTATCATTGGTATGATTCTGTAATTACTGATCCAATACATAATATTATCTTCCGAAGCAGAAAGAATCTAAACAGAAGTTCTGAAGAAGGCATTTAGCAAAAAGTGTAATATAAACCACAGTTAGCCAGAATTAACAGTTCATTGATTCGATTCTTTTTTACGTTGGGTATTCAATTTCATAATAGTCAGGTGATTTCGTGTTTCGTGGAGGAAATCAAGAATTGTCTGAAATAATAACGCCATTCGTTGCTGATTGATTTACCGCGAGCAAAAAATACAGTTAACAATAATTAATGTTAAGAGTTCAGAGCTTTATTTCTTGAAAGGTTAAATGAAAATATTTGCGCACAAAAACTTATACAATTACTTCAATAAATCAATGACAACTGGAAAGTTATATTGATGATGAAGAGGATGGAACATTAGAAGTAAATTTGATTCACGATGCTATGAAGAAAGCTCGTTCAAAATTTACCGTGATTGAAAAAGCAGTTTTGTTGATGTTTTTAAGTTGGGAAAAGTTTGTTTCATCTCTCAGTTCAAGATATCAATAAGTTTTTTAACTATAGAAATTAGTTCAACCATTTACAACGTAAACAAAGTTTTCTAAAATCTTTAAGTGCTATGCGAAGTGATGCCAAATATCACACTTGATGATATCAGGACAAGATAATAAGAAAATGTAGGAATTTGACATATTATATATTAGCTATAGAAAAGATAAACAAAAAGCGATAGTTATTCAAAACTTTATATACAATAAATGTACGGAATAAGAACGACGGAAGATTAACGGGCGTTGTTCCCAATCCTACTAATCAACTGTTGAACCGAATTTTTGGCTCAACACTCCTCAAATGCACAAATACGCTATTCCCAACGCAACTATCCGACCAGCATGCGTTACTCAGCTAATCACTTGCTGATCGGAGACTCAGATAGATCTATAGAAAAGTTGGGAACAACGGCCGTTATTAAATTAAAAAATTAGGAGAATCTATGATTATTATATGGGAAAGGTATTTAAGCGAAATGTTGTGGATCGGCCTGGAATAGTGGCATTCAGAGAAAAAAGTTGATGTAAGTTATTTGAATATGTATTTTCTCCCATGGGAAACGTTCCAAGTTAAATAATAAATTTGGCTAAATAAATGAGCACGATAGGAAATGCACGGGAATCAGCACGCGCTCCATTTAAATGTCTCGAAAAATCACGATCTGCATATTATTGGATATTTTACAAACACGCAACGCTTTGTACAGGCTTTAGTCAGACTCTTTCAGTATCAGGAAAAATATTTTTGGTTTGAAGAGTTTTATTTTCCATGTACTTTATTTTAATTTAATGTCACATCACAAAGTAACTGCTTCATACGAACAAATACTTTATATTACTTGTTACTTAAAAAATAAATAAAAATTTGACACGGAAGAGTTACTTAAAAAAAAAATTTATTGACAAAGTTTTGAAAAGGAAGTGTCGAAACCGGTAGCAGAAAAATAAAAATTTAAGTGAAAAATGTACATGGAAAATCAAAACAAAATGCCTAGAAATTGTTATAGTTAATGCACAAGAAATACAGAAAATACAAAAATTGTGAATCTTTATTAGTTTTTTAATTATCGAAATTTTTAGGTTTTAAAGGTGGTTTACATCAGTTATGGCTTCGTAAGTCTATAATAAATATAATTTGTATGACCAGGGCAGGCGCGAGAGAGACAGAAACAACAGTTTAGGCGGAGAAAGGCAAGGTCAAATGAGGTTGTGGCGAAACCGGTTGGCTTTTAGCGTTAAGAAAAAACGATGCATACAAAATTATTGCAGTTTTTTTTCAATTATTATTGCATGTTATGGTTTACACCCGTCAGATTGTTTTCCTTGCAAGACGTGAACTGAATGAACCAATATCGAAAAACCATTAAATTTTATCAATCGCCAATTCACTACATTGTTGGATATTACCGACCCCACAGAGGAAGAAGACATTATCTCCTCTCCTGGATCTCTCTAACCCCGGAACTGCGGCCTTCCATCCTCCCCTCCCACCCACCCTGTCCGCACTGCCTACCCCTCGGGGCATTAGTCCGGCGGGCCTGACAAAGGCAGGCGCGGAAGTGGCGAGAATAGGGGATGGAGGGTGTTCGAGACGATTAAACCCCGGGCAATGCCGGGACCAGGGTTGAAACTAATCACTTTTATTGCTTCCATCATTCTAATCTTGCTAACAAATCACTTATTTTAAGTGAAAAACTTCTGTTTTATAAAACTGTTATTTTAAATACATTAACTGTTATTAAATTACAATAGAGAGGTCGTTTTGGGAGGCGGGTATGGATACCGCCGCCCCTGGTACCATTCATTCTAAAACAAACACCTCTTCTTAGGAATGCGCGAGTTCATGGGGTGCGTTATGTCTGGATATTGGCGGCAATTGCGCTTGCCCGCCTATTGCGCGTTAGGATCGGGAGAGACTGGTCGAGGGAGATCTTTTAAACTCTCTGGCAGGACTCTCTCGGAACACTGCCTTGCACCGCAGTGGGATGGATGGATACATGTGTACGTCACTCCTGAAGACATTTACCCCCATTTTCTTAGCCACCTCTCTCACGTTTTTCCTTTCCAGAACTTCATATATTTCCTTTCTCTAAAAATACCCTTCACACAGACAAATATGAAAGACCCTGAGGGAATTGCTTTTCATTATGTGGACGTAATGTAAAAAAACATAATTAAATTATCAAATAAAAATATATTGTCGTGGAGAGATAAAATGCCATCCCTAAATTTTAATTAGACTTTTCTGAAATCTCAACATGCCCCCTGCAATATTCAATTATGTAGGGACAAATCAATTTCATTCCACCACAAAACCTGTGAAACTTGACTGTTCTATTCATTTCCAATTATTAACGACACAATAGACAAGTTGCATCATTATTAATTTAATTAAGATAAGTGTGAAAATAACAAACGAAATAAAATTGACATCAGGGTTGTTACGATATTTAATTAATTCAAATACGTACTAAAATGTAGCTATAACTTTGTGGCTATCCATCATAACTAAATGAAACGATATAACTTTGTTTAAACCACTCTATTTTCGGAATAACCGTTCATTCATCAGGGCAAAATATATACTGACTTACCTAATATGAATAGTATTACAAGATTATGGATGAAAGTATATTAGACAAGCTTCTGCCCGCGACTTCGTCTGCGTAGGATTAGTACTTCGAGTAATCTATTTTCTTTTCCTAGGTCCCATCTACGTTTATACCAAAATTCTTAACCTATTTATTTAAAATATGTATAATTCTTGATTCGATTAAAAGTATTAGGCGAGTACTTCAAATAAATTCACTAATTTATATATTTTTCAAAATAGAATTTTTATTTAACAATAATGGTTTTGCAAAATGTCATTCTCAAATTTTGACGTTTTCTATTAAACTATAATTATTATTTTCAATACATTGAAAATAAATAGTTAGCTTTATAAATTATAGCCTATATGTTATTCTGATGTATGAGCTATATTATTGTAAAGTTTCATTAAAATACATTCACTAAATTTCGATTTAAAGAGTAACAAACATACATACATCCATACAAACTTTCGCGTTTATAATATTAGTAAGATGTTGTAGTGGTTTAAAGAAAGATACAATAGTTTCATTGAATTATATAAATATAAATTAAAATGTTCGAGATTATAGAAAATTTGTTTATTTACAGTGAATATATTTACATAAATATAACATAATATCGAACAATATGTTAATTTTATAGCAGTTCAGTCAGCACTAAAACACTTCGTAGTCTGCTTATGCAAGAAATACTAAGAATGAATTATCTGTAAATTATATACATACGGGGTAGTTATGAAAATGTGTAATGTTTCCGATGGAAACAATTGTTAAGACTGTGAGCTTTTAGGTTTTTTTATGAAATGCAAACTGAAAATTTTGGTAAAACTATCGAAGATATCTTTATGCTGGTTTTCAAAGTGCACATTTTACAGACAGTTTAGTAAGAATTTTATAGAATTAAGATTACAGTCACTGGAAACCTTTTCTAAATTCTTAACATTTTCGTAATTACTCGAATTTAGATTTAGCAGACTTCAAAGTTACGTTCAGTGCCAATTTTGAGTGCTAAAACTTAAATCTAAATTATTTCTAATGAGGTGAACACATACATGCATTTAAAAGCTAATATAAATTTAGTAACTACTCATTAAAAAAAACCAGTTGAGTAAGAAATCTTAAATTAAATGTCATGAGACCTCGCGTTCCTCCGATTGGTTTGTGATATCAATCTCAGGGTATAACAAATGACTGCCATTCCCTATGTTATAGTCAAATCTGTGATGACCAGCAAAAGACAGTCTAACTTCAGCAAGCATGGTCTGCATCTTAATCTGCATTTGCAAAGCTATGTCCAGAGGTAACGTCTTCAGTTGTAGCGCAATGTTTTTTCCGAATGCATCGAATTCATCGTCCCTGTATTTTGGGATTCTGTTGTGATCTTCTTCTATCAATTGACCTTCAATCACTGTTTCTTCTGGTTGTTCTTCTTTCTTGATCTGTTTCATTCTTTCATCTGTGTGTCTGGTGTTGTCTCTCGCGTGACGGCGCTTTTTCGTGACCAATTTGGAGCAAAGTGGCATGGAGGCGATCGGGTCATTTGGACCGTATTCGTCTTTTATCATTGCAGGTAGGTATTCGCTGAAGTTCTGCATTGAAAATTAAACAAAACGTAATTAGAAAATGGAAATTTAAACATTATTACACGTTTGTGAAAAATGAGAGAAGCTTTGTTTCTTGGCATAATTATTAGACTAAATGAAACAACTAACATAAATTTTATTCGAACGTCAATCGCATTTGGAAGAAGCCTTCTTTCGTCAGAACGATAGTTACGTAATTTTATAACTATCTTTGTGACGCCTTCTCATGGAACCGGTTGGTCGAAGAAAGGGACTTAAGTGGTAAAAAAAAGTTAAACAAAATTAATATAAAGTATAAAAAAGTTAGTTTCAGTTATTAAGTTATTTTCAATAAACAAAACATAGTATAAAATAATTCAAGATAATTTTTAAAAAGACAATTTTTTTAAATTAAATTATGACTTTCAATATTATGAAAAGATAATAAATACATTGTTACGAGAATATATGACGCAAATGTGAATGGTAAAAGAAGTTGGATAGCCCGAAGAGGACATTGTACGATCAAGTGAAACAGATACTTGAGTCAGGCCATGTCAACAGTATGTAATATATGATGTAAGAATGTGGATGAGGTAAAGAGTGTGTGCCAAGACCGAGTTGTTTGGCGGTCCGTCCTCTCTGCCTACCCCTCCGGGAAACGGCGTTAGTAAGATAGTTAGTTGTATACATTATGCAATAAAATTAATTTTTGAAAGTTGTTAATTTTAAAAGTAAAATATTATATTGTGACTCTTTACGTAAATACTAACCGAATTTTGCGGGACGACAACATCTCGCAGGAAGCCATCCATTTTGGCAAACCAAAATACTTTGGGCGCATATTCCTTCTCCCCGCTCAGCCGCGAGTCCCGGATCTTCTTCAACTCCCCGCTGTAGGAAGAGCGGAGATTCTTTAGCTTTATCTTGACGTCCTTCAAGGTTATAGTACCCGAATCCAGCGCCCCAATAATGCTGGAATACGCCTCTTCGCGCTTTTGCTTGTTGGTATAGTTGGGATGGAAAGCGTTCCATAGAAACTCGTTGCTTTCGTAGACATCTAGCAAAGTCAAAGTCATGGATTCGTTCCAGATGTTTCTACACTCGGCCATTTTGCTGATCGGGATACCAGGAGAGAATAAAGCACAGCAGGTGAGCGCCGTGGTTCGTGCTTGCAAGCACACTGAGTGAGCAGAGGCAGAGAGCAGTGAGCACCGAGTATTGGATACTTGGATACCGCTCTAGTGGGGTGTTTGTTGCTAGCTGCTAGCTCGCTTGCGCCGGTTGCTTTGAGCGCGGTGCGGTGCGAGATCCGATGATCGGACAAAGCAAGGAGGGGGAAGCATGCTCGTATTTATAGAAGCGGCCGAACTCCGCCCGAAGCAAGTTTTTTTATTCGATTTCCGTGGAGCGGGATAAGATTCCGGACGGGATGCTTCAATATTATTATTATTACAACGAAAATATGTATTTGTATAAGCGCTTTACTTCAATTTCGGACATAGCCATGGCTTCTTCGGAGTTTTTGACAGATAATTAATGATTTTTATAAACAATTATTATTTTTAAACACTTCACCTAAGCAAATCTTGGAAGTGGAAATCGACCCTCGACATCCGATCGAGCTAAAACTCGGCAGATAGACTCGTTAATAATAATAATTGGATGACTTGTATAGCGCCGTTTTTGTGAAAAATCACAAATTTCGAAAAATTACAAATTTCAATAATTTCTACAATCTTATTTCTGACTACACACTAGACAAATATAAAAAAAATTTGCCGCAAATATACCTGTCTTCTTCATGGCCAAAACAATGGATGCAAATCCACCGGTTCTTTGATCAGCGATACAAATTATATGTAGATACAATGTACAGCGATACAAACTATATATACAATGCATCTGAACAACTAGCGCGGTGCTGCCTAAAAATGTAACATGTACATGTTTTTTTTTTTTCTTTTTTTTTTTTTTTGATGACAATGCATTCTATCAACTATGGTGGAACTCACACACACACAAAAGAGATAGCCAGAAAATTGAAAATAGATTTTACTTATTATAATAAAAAAACATTGTTTTGTACAATCACAAATTAAAATTAAGATCGTGTCATTAACAGAAGTATAAGGTTATAAGTCTAGTATAAAGTATAAAATAACAAAAAACAAGGATAAGTATAAGTAGAAAAATTATTAAATAATATCTATTTAAAAAGCAAGAATAACATTTTAATAAAAATATTTGGCCTAATTTAGATTCGTTTGTGTCGGAAACCAAGCAAAGGCTTTTAGCTCACAAAGGGTTTAAATTTTTTTTCTAATTTTTATGATTTTCATAATATTGTAATAAGTTGTATATTGTAACAATAGCTAGTAACTTATTCATTATGAACATGGTTTTTTGAACTTAAAAAAGTTGCAGAAAGCTATAAATATAAGAGAGAAAAAGCGAATTTCGTGACGCCATCGCGATCCGCTTGACCGCGTAGATTTTCTGATTTATAATATAAGTTTTTATTTTATTTTAAAAGCTTGAAAATGAATCAAATAAACATTTATGGGAGTGCGTTAATAGTCGTTGTAAATTGTGATAAAATTTATGAGATAAACATTCCTACGATTACGATGAGCTAATAAAATACTTGTAATGCGAGAGGAAGGAAATAATAAATTAATAAAATAATGCAAGGCTAGTGTAAGCGTAATGAGTAAGATTAAGAAAGGGACGCTCAGATGGTTTGGACATGTAGAGCGAATGAACGAAGAAAATAGTGTAAGGAGAATATATGACGCTAATGTGAATGGTAGAAGAAGTCAGGAACGCCGAGGAAGACAGGTATATTTGCGGACCAGATCTGAATAGATAGGTTCTTACCCACCTTCATCTCTCTATCTCCTTTATCTCCCTTCTTTTACCTACAGCCTCACAACTCACAGTATGCCATAGTCTCACTGGTGATATTCCCATATTTAAATAATATAATATGTTGCGTAATGAACGTTCACCGCATGTCCAAAGTAACCCTTGTTCACCTTTATCAGAGACAAAAAAGTTGATTTGTCGTAAGGTGTGGTGAAATGTGAAAGATATGAAGAAAGGGAATAAATCACAAAGGGAAATATCAATATGGTGGTAGATGATAAGGGGATAAGTTAAACAAGGGTAAGAGGTGACAATAGGTTTCTCCCTTAGCAGGGAAACACATTTTGACAACAATAACCAACCTGATGCAAGTATGAGGGTTCAGCAAACATTATTATAGTAATAATATTGACACTTGCAAGTATAACCGTAAATTTTACAAATTCACAGTACACGATTTTTTGACAAAAATGTATTTATGTGCCTTTTCCTATTTTTGTATAAAGTGAGTGCGGTGAGACATTTTATATCGAAAATAACTGTATTTTCGTCTTACGCAGCGAATATTACGTTTGAAGACTTAGTAGGGATTCCCGAGTTCATGGGGTACATTTGAAGACTTAGTAGGGGTGCCCGAGTTCATGGGGGTTAGGTTTGTCCGGGTCTTCGCGGCGGATGCCGTCAACTGCGTGGCAGGCCGGATCGGGTGACAGAAATCTCTCGAAATATCGCCATGCACAGCACTAGGAGATGGATTCATACGTCCGTCACTCCTGGACAAACTGACCCCCGGATTCCTGATCGCCTCACATTTTTCATTAGTTCCGCACAGGTGGATAATAATTTTCTTCAGGGCCTATGTCATATTACGGTATGCTGTGTAGAGTCTTTTTAAGTCCGGAATGATGGAAGTATGAATCCATCCCTCCCACTGCAAGCAATGTTACGAGAGAGTCCTGCTGGAGATGTCAAAAGGCCTCCCGCAACCAGTCTCTTTCAATCGGCAAATCTCATCCATGAACCTGGGCACCCTTGCTAATTCACCAAATGTAGCGAATCACTTGGAGTGACCTACGGCAGAGTTGTTGGTCATCCAATAAATGCTTCCCGGGGCGACCCATATCCACTTCCCAAATTGAAGAGTTACCACCAAATAACAGAATAATATATTTATAACAATCATCAATTATTCAAGATAACCATAAATCTACATTTGGTTGTAATTTTGTAAAAGAAAGCGTTCTTATGTAATTTTTATTTAAAAAAATCTCTTACCGACCACGACTCCAACTAATGCACGACTATCGGCAAAAATACAGAAGCATGACCATAACATAATTTATTAAGTAATCGTTGTTTGTTCAGAAGCAAGCAAACCCACAATTATTAACGTTAACCTGTAATTATCGATTCCCGTATAATTGCACTGTTTACCGAGAGAGAAGCCGGAAGTCGGAAGTCTAGTTGCCATGGCGACGGAAGGGAAAGTTACCCGGAAATTCAGATTTGTGGAAAAGCCCATCTAACTAAACGAATGTCCTCCCCTTAAATAGGGTGGATTACTCAAACAAGGAACTCTGCGATACCTGATCTACATTTCAGGCACTGAATGGTAAACGCATAGAAATGTTATAGGCGTGTCAAGTTCAGTTTCCCTTTGGTGATCTCCTAAATTTGGTGGATTATTCAAACAAGAAACTTTACAAACCCTGATCTACATTGTAGGCACTTAAATTGATAAATTGACAGAAATGTGTTGTAAAAATTTCCATGTGCCTAAAGTAAATAATATAAGATCGAAATTAATTATTGAACATAATCAATTTTAATAACCTATCGGGTAGGACAGGGTCTAGGATTCTAAATACAGGATGTCGGGGGGTAAAGTGCAGTAACTTCGGGAAGTGATTTTACATGATTAATATAAGTAAAAAGATAAAATGACTTTGGTTAAGTTTTTAGATTTTCACGGCCAAAAGCATTTTCGTTGTTTGTTTTTGATCCGTCGATCTGCCGGATCTGCCCTGATGATGGACACTGCAACGCTGTCTGAAACGTCGGCTAAAGAAGGAGGTAGCACAACACGGCATAACACCCCAAAAACAAACAACGAAAATAAATTACTTTTTACGAAATTCCAACTTTAAGGGGTACTTTTAGGTAAAACGATAAAATCAGTCGGTCGTATGCCGCCAGCACTAGGTACTATTTTAGGCTGTTACGATACGGGTGACTCACAAAAATCCAAGTCGCGGGCGGGAGCACAGCAAATTTATCGGTAAGTTTTTACCTTACACTAATGATTTTTGTATGGGAAAAAAAAAGTTGGAATTTCGAAAAAAGTCATTATCTTTTGTACTTATATTATCATGTAGAATCACCTCCCGAAGTTACTGCACTTTACCCCCGAACATCCTGTATATGTATCAGTTTTATTTCAATTCAGATTTACAAAAAATGCGAAGTTTTTCGACTGTGCCCGTTTGGGCCAATGACATTACGGTATCCCTATTTGGGGAATATTGTAAATACAAGGATAATTCGGAAGGGAAAAGAAGATGATCGTTGGGAAGTAGCTGGTTATACAGATCCCGGTCACATAGTTTCGATTCTGAATGGTGGTCTTTCAACTGGACGATAATGACAGTAACTTCCACTCTCACTAAACACTTCTGGAAATTTTCTGTTCAGTGATTTCAGAGTAAATTGTACTGGGTATTGCAATAATTTATAATAATCAACTGAAGATTTCAGTGGAATTACGTACATCAATCCTTTGGGAACAGTTGAGAATTGAATTAACAGGAGTTAAAAAAATCATTACAACCACGTTAAAAAATTTAAATACTGTAATGATCACGAGATGTATTCTATTGGCGAGCCAATTAATACATAAATAAAATATCGCGGGGGTAAAGTAGTGAATCTTGTACGTAAATAAAAGATAGATTCGTAAAAATTAAAAATAATTAAATTACACACTTACTGTGTTTAAATTCGATGGAAACAGCAGGGGTTAGAAAACAGAACTAACGCAGGGTGTAAAACAAATATGGCTGAACTTGTTGGAAATGCAATCAAAACTCTCGAGTGATGCTACTGTTAGGTTAATCATGAAAGTTTTGGCATCACAATAACAAGACAGGATTTAGTTAGCTAAGTAGACGAAGGGGAGTGAGTGTAACGCCGACTATCCGATACCTCCGGCCACTGTTTTGACGAACAATACATGGATGGCTCTGTAGTGTATGTTTGGACTATTGTTTTAGCAAACTTATGATGCACCAGCAACTATCTGCATAACCTAACCATTGATACTGAGCTATATTGCAATTATTATTCTGCATCGATTTATTTTTGATAAAGGTACTTATTCTTTACATTGAAGGTAGATTGATTTAATAAAATTACGAATACGTTGAGTCCAGAAAAAATCGTCTAGGAGATAACTGATAACGCTAGTTTTTTAAATGTGAATTTTGACAATATATTCGTGAATTATATATTTTATATGCGAATTATATGTGAATTTTGACAATAATAAGGCAATATTCGCAATTATCATAATTTTAACGCAATTACGATGACTATTATAGATATATCAATTTTGTTGAAAATATTACAGATTTTGACGAAAAATAACATCGCAATTTATCAAAAATTCCACTAAAAAGGATGCGAATTTCTCCGAAAAATAACACGAAATTGTCAGGTCACTACTAATACGTATGGCATTTTAGTTCACTTTAAAATGTTCATTACAATATTAAGATAATCACTTAATAAATTAAATATTTATTTAGGTAATAGGTACCTACATGGATAGTGTAATCAGATACCAACCGCTTTGATTTCGTATAACGCCAACCACTTTTAATGAATTCCAAGAACCATAATATTATTTATCTTAGAGCAGTAAAAACCTTTACAATTAATTGAAGTTCTTGATACGCCGAGTAAATTTGAAAAAAGTAGATTTTGAAAAAATAATACACTTAAAGTTAAAAATAACATTATCTTTTTGCTTTACTATCGTGCTCAAGGCTTCGTGTAATTATGTCACTATTTATACAAACAAATTATTTTTAAAACGGAAAAGACGAACACGCAAGTTGGTTAGATAGAGGTTAGACAACACCATTAAAAACGTGGAAAATGGCAACATTATTATTATTGTATTCTGCCCTTCAAATGTAAACAGTAAACACTAGTGGAGTGGAGTACCTACATAATAATTACAATCGGTATAATCACAACATATAAACACAATTATTTCAAACGCTTTGTTTTGAAATGATACTGATTATACTTGTATACCTTTTCAATGACATGTTTATTTACTCATTCAACAATAACTAGTAAATACACTTTTTTTTTCAAAAAGTATGTCTCTAATTATCTCTTATTTAAAAAATCAAAACTAAAATTTCTTAAAAACCTACCTACTTAATTATAAACCATATATTTTACGTAAAATGTTTTTAAAAATTTAAAATAAAATTATGCAATTTGTCCAAAGAAACGTCAATATCTCAATGCCAATTCTCGTGTCAAACTTTATTCGTACAGAAAGGTATCATAATATTGAAAAAATACGAAAAAAAGCCCAAATGAGCACGACGATTCACATTTTGAAAAAAAGCATCTACTGAACTATTAAAACGGCCACCATCTTGAAATGGAACGTACAAACAGATGATATGTCAAAAGATAGAATTAAAACAGGGCTTCTCTACGCTCACTCAATTAATAACTCAAAACTATATATATACAGCCCTGATTAAGTTCGTGGTAATGAAGCCCTTATTCTTTCAAAATGGTTAATTATTTATTATCGGTTGCTGATTTTAGAAGTTTTTGTTATTGTTATGGGAAAATATTAAATAGTAAGTTGCGGGAATGTCTGCAGCAGACATGATTTGAGGCTCAAATACTTGACCAAACTGAACATTTATTTTCATAAACAAAATGTATAGCAAATATCTAGTACGGATATGTGGCATTGTGTGTGTGTAATTTATTTGTTTGTTAAATTATAAAATACAGGCCATTGATGGATTCAATTTTTCGTGTTTTTAAAGCCAACTTTGACAATGATTTGATAAGTAACGTATTTTAGTGCCAAATCCAAAATGAAGTTTTTTTATGAAAAAAGCCGCGCAGCCGTTCCTCTTCATCACGATAGTATTTATTTTACCTAGCAGAAATTTCCGGTTAGCCTGCAAATCTGAAAACGTCAGTGACAGCTTAATGCCAATAATTAGCGGGATTAGCGATGGGAACCGGTTAATGAACCATATCAACTTTCCCGCCCACGAGCACCGGTGACAAGTGCAGTCCGGTGGTTTTATAACTAATCATAACAAGCCATAGAGATGAAAAAATAACTAGCCCAAAAACCACTTTAAAAAAAAAAAGACAAACATTCCCGGGTAACGAACCTGACAATATTTGAAAATCTCCTATTACCACAGTATTCGGAAAATGTTGTACGTGCACGGAGAAAAATGTTATTCTAAAATACGATCATTTTATTCGTAAAAACGATTAAAAACGGGACTGAAGTTCTTACGAACAAATTAACAGGATTTTAATGTTTATTGGCGGGAACATGTAATAATAAGTTGTTGGTATACGTAATTTCGTACGTAAACCAGCAAAATTATTCTTACACTTTCCCGCCAATAAACATTGAAACACTGTTAATTTGTTCGTAAGAACTTCAGTCCCGTTTTTAACTGTTTATTCGAATAAATTGATCGTATTTTAGAATAACATTTTTCTCCGTGTGTCGTGAAGAAGGATTAAGCCACCCGAGGAATTGAACACGCGACGCCTGGGTGGACCCAAACGCGAGGCTCTGAGGACAATAGTTTCCCTCGTGGCCTATGCCAGCTTGAAAGATGCGCTGTGAAGGGTATTTTTAAGGAAACGAAGGAAAGGAAATCTGCGAAGGGAAAAGGGTGGTTAGGAATATGGGGGTCAGTGTGTCTATCTAGGAGTGACGGTCGTATGAATCCACACCTTCACTACAATGCAAATGATGGGTCGATAGAGCGCTGCTAGAGAGGTCGAAAGGTCTCCCTCACATAGTCTCTCCCCGTCTGGCCTGCCAAGCAATAGGTGGGCAGATGAATCCGCCGCCAAGACCTAAACAAACCACGCCTCATGAACCTGGGCACCCCTGCCAATTCATCAAACGTAGCGAACCACTTGGGGTGATCTATGGAAGAGGTGTTGGTTATCTAATAAACCTAAACAAACCACATCCCATGAACCTGGTCGCCTCTACCAATTCACAAAATGTAGCGAACTACTTAGGGTGACCTATTGAAGAGGTGTTGGTTATCCAATAAAAGGTTCCCGGGGAGGCAGAACCCATACTCGTCTCCCAAAATAACCTGTAAAATAATTTTGTTTTTATCACTGTTTAGGACTTTATATAACTTTTCAAGTGTTCTGTTTTGCCACTGTTATGTTTGTACGATTACTGGTCGGATATGTTCGGTATGGAGTGCGCACCTCGAGGCACCGAGCGGTCAGGCAGCATTTCTCCGCGGAGCGATGTTCAGAAGAAATCTCAAAGAAAGCCATCCGGCCATCCAGCAAGCCTGCAACGCCGTAGATTCTGCCGGAGTGCCGATATTCGGTGCTATCACCGAGAATTTATATAAATAAAGCATTACGAATTGCCAAAAACAAAAACCATTCAGCAGAGTTGGCTTTCAAATTATTGTAAGACGTTACAAAATGCTTCAAACGGTGATGTATATAAAATATACATCACCGTTTTGTTGTGTTCTGTTATTAGTAACAAGGTGTGTGCACCCTTTTATATATGCATCATATTTATGGTTTCAGTATGTGGCACCTCCAGTACTTGCACAGTGACAATTGTGATTGTCAGATTACCAGCCCTGGAATATTTTGGGAGTTGAAATGTTGTCACACCTGCAGGCAGGATTCAAATCTGCAGAATTTGAATGGAAGCTGATTCATTCTTTCTTGGATCTAATGACAGTGGAAGTGCATTGTATAGCTTTGTTGCAAAGTATCAATCTTTTTTGAGAAATTTACGTAGTGGTAGCACTGACTATAAATAACAAATAGTTTAATGTTTGGGCCACCGAAGAAGCCAAAGGTAATAAAAGTATTAACTATCAAAAAGATACGATCGGAAATCGGAAGAATGAGTAATGGTTTTTGATAACATCCTGTACAGGGATATATATTATACGAGGAGGATGTGCGGGGATTCCATGCATGATCAAGTCGACTTCCGCGTGTGTGGAGCGGCCTAACGATCACGGTGAGATATGGAATTATTAAGTAACCTGCCGCAATCAAAGTGGCTCCACGATCTTACAATGCAACACAGATTTGAAAGTGTAAGACGAGATTAGCATGACTCCTCACTCGGGTATTGTACATTATACCACGAATCTGTAACGTTTCGTGGCGCTCTCCGCGGGAAAGAAGAGCATAATGCATAATCCAAGTTGCACGGATAATTCCGATCACGAATTTTCCGCACATATTCTTAAAATTTCCCACAGATTTTTGCGCACATTTTTTTATTGTTTTCTTTTTTTAATGTGAAACCGCACAAGAATCCTAACTGCTCCCAACCGTCTGGTGTCGGTAAGACTATGGCATCCTCAATTGGGTGTGAAACCGCACAAGAGTCAAATTGGAATATGTTGCGAGACTGAAGGTAAGTTGGGAAGGGAAAGAGATGGGGAAGAGAACGGTGGGGAAGTACCTGGCTATTCAGATATGGTCATACACATGGCCAAAGCCACTTAAAGCAAAGTTTTAATTCTGAATGGTGGTCTTACACCAGGGCGATACTGAGAGTATCTTTTACTCTGGAATGTGCCACAAATATACTATATAATTAAGGCCGTCATTTAAAACTCCTGAAAAGTCACACAATTTAAATTGCTTACATATTTAATGAGGGGTTTGGAATTTTAAGGGTTTGGTAAAGTTAAAAAGTGAAAAAAAATTTTTGTATCGAATAATGTATCCGGAGGCTTGTGTGGAATCCCCGTGTGAGGAATAATCTGTGCGCAATATTCTTGATCGGAATAGTAGTTGTCGGAATAATCAGGGAACCATAACCAGCATTAGCATAATCAATAACAGAGAGTTACCATAATCCGGGACCCTAATTGGGCCTCACGACGGTGGCTCGTGATGAAGCGATTGCATCAGGGATATTCGTGGAATTGTTTAACGAAAAACTGAACACAGCTCATCATCTGAGTTTTAATTGGGATCGAGGGTTATAAGAACAATCGAGAAGGTGAATGCTAGATATTAGGATTGATGGTTGTAAAAACAATGGAGAGAAATGCTGTACATTAGGATCGAGGGTTACAAGAAAGGGATGTTGAGTTCTGGACTAAGGATCGCAGGTTATAGGAACAATCGGTATGCTGAATGCTGGACATGACAGTTGGTACGTTATTCAGCGCTGGACCGTTAAATCAATACGGTTATTCTCAATATTTGCGGTATAACAGTGCAATTCTGGATAAATACACAAAGGTTAGAAATCGGCTATAAGCAGAAATTCACAGAAAAATTAACAACTAAAGGTCCAAAATTGATATACAAGGCTAAGCTAATATAGTCGCCCCAAAACCAAAAGGGCCCTCGTGAAAACAATTTTATTAATTTATAATTTCTCACCGTATTTACATGTTATTATATAATTTTTTTTACACAAAAAATTAACCTCACTAGGACTAAAAGCCTGTATTGAGGACATTGAGGTTAACATTTATACATTTGAATTAAAAACCATTTGTTAAACCAACGACTTTTAAGTTGGTACATACAACGCTTTTTAATTATTTTCAGCCACAAAGCACTCTTTTTAGGGTATATTGCCTATTAGAAAAAATCGGGTGTAGTTTATGGTCGATTTGGTATTTTGAAATAAAGTTTAAACCTCATGGGACATATTTCTTAAAGATTAAAATACAGTTATCCTATAAATTAACAAATGACAAAGTAAACTGCAAACGAATCTCCAAATCGTGAAAACTGCACTAGTGTTCTTTTGCTTTAGGGATGACGATAATATAATATGCGTTAAAATATAAGGTACTATAATTTTAAAAGACATCACAAGTGCACTTTAGGGATAGCTGCACATGCTGCAATAATAAACATACATCGTTGTGACTTTAAAATCACTCTAAAAGTGATGTTAAATCACAGCAAATGAGAAAAGTTAGTAATATTTATTGTTGGTTAAGCAATTGGCAATAATAAATGGCTGTAGCAAACCGCGAGGTCGTTGTGCTGCGGTCAATAGTCAATAAACTCCGAGCCTAATCAAGCCATTTTAATTATGAAGAGAGAAGATCTATTATAGATATACCTGCCTTTAACAAAGTGAAGAGGTCTACTGGAGGAATCGTTGGCGTACATGAGCGTAATAAAAATTACACGCGGCGCTTTAAGCAGTGGAGTAAGTGGAACAGCTGATAAAAATACGGCAAACCATGCGATTCCGAAGTAATTACCTATGCCCATAAATTGTCTAACCTATTTGTAGACGGATAAAAACGGTATTCTCTCACGTGTGACAAGGATGTCGTATGGCGGACACAATCTCTGTGTTCTGGCGGTATAATTCTTGTCCCGGAAAGGCTATGTTCGCCATATGGGGTGCACGGTGTACCACACGGTCGCACGCCCGGCCCGGTGACCGGACAAGCCGCAAGACAGCAGCTAGCAGCCTATCGCTAGTTCCGCAGATTGGATACGCCAAGCTCAATGCTTCTTGACACCTAATAAACTATGATAGATTACAATGTATATAAGACCGGATGCCATCACAACATCTTACAAACATGATACTAAGTTCGGATATGTCGCAAACGGGGTAGAAGGCCATAAAGCCTGTAATAGACTAGGTAACATATGAACTAATTAACGACAGAAATGAGAGCAAAACCCATATCTTCAATAAGACAAAAACTTATAATAATTATTTTAAATGTGTCCGGATTAACCCTTCAAGGGTGTTTGTTCTTGGCAATCGTTTCACTTGGGTGGAGAAAGGAAATGCTAATTTATATTTTAATATTCTTTAATCGGAAATTTAAAAATTATGCAATATTACAAAATGTAGTCCAGTTACTTAATTTCAAGTCCAGCGGTAGGACCAAATTCAATGATGCTTTACTCTATCATTGCACTATTGTAAAAATTTGGATCTTAGCGTATTTTCAAGAGTCGTCTGTAAAAAAATAATGATACAGAACTCTCCAAAAAGAAAGACGTGTTATCTCAATTACTAGCGGTCTGGATCGGCTATTTTATCGCCTTTAATCAAGATATTTAATTTAACAACGTTTAACATCCACCTCTCTTCGATGGAATCAAAGCGATACCATATAAATCGATAATTGCAATGTGTTACCTCGCAATTAAATTGTTCGAAGAATGACGAGTCAATCAACTAATCATTGTAGAACTTACAGTGAAGTATAGTTTTTTTTCCTGCAAAATATATATGTAACGATTCTTCTCTCTGAAAGATTTATTATATGGTAACGGATAATAGACCTAACTGTAAAACGTTAAATATTCGAGTTGTTCATAATTTCCTTGACCTTTGGGAGTATTGAGTGAAAATTGGCCTCGTTAATCACAACATATTTACGGTTATTATGTCAATCAACAAAAGCGACACAGCAGTGAGATAGAGGCTTGATTAGTAAAGAGTAAATTAAGTTGTTTGCAAAGATGATGTGATGCGCGGCGTTCTGAATACTGGAAACCAGAAAACCTCATGCATGTTTTGCGAGTTCTGTATCTATACTTTGAGCATACCTTCGAGGAATGAAAAACCACAAATCTAGCAGAATTCATTACTGACAAGAAATGGGCTAAAAAGGAAGATGATTATTACGAGAGTAAGAGATTAAAAAATAAAACATGCTTCTTGCTAAGACTGAAATTGATCAAGTAGTTACAAAGTAGCATACAAAGAATGCCCTGGAATACTTTTCGGAAATCGTGCACTTATAAAGTGTTACAAGTGAATAAATATGAGGCAAGCTGGCGCGGAACAATGTTATTATGGTAGCAACTACCTATAACATCTCCCAACACGCTACCGCTATCAAACAGCAGATTAACAACAGAATTTCGTAAGAGATAAACGATCCAATGGTCGGAATCACGATTGTACAAATGAAGATCCGGAGATGATAAATTTGCCGATAAATTTGGCAATAAATGATGTTACAAGATTTGGTGAGATGATGAAGAAGAAACAAGAGAATATTTGGCAGAAAGTGGATTATAGACAAGCAGAAACTGTCACGGAAATCTAGATCTTTTTCCGCAGATGATGCGAAAGAGCTCGAGCTCTAGAACTTCATTCTCGTAGTCTCATTTTGCGCAGAGTTGCTTTAATTTTTATTTGTTATAGTAGCTACGTTCGTCTATGGTATGTGGTTCGTACATTACCTCCACGGTGATGGATCGCGTCGCGTCCTTTGATTAGTAATCAGAAATCTACATAGAATGAAGTGCATTCGACGCGAATAACACCAAGGTAAGGCGAGCATGACAACTTAATGCACTCTCGGTCTCTCTCGGTAGTTTAGCCGGGAGAGTAGAGCAGGCTACATAATTGGAAAACGTACTACCGTACGTGTTTTCACAGCTTAAAAACGGTGCATGTAAAGTAGAAAAACCATTTTTGTGATAAAATACGAGTTGAGGAATCTCGTCCATAAAACAACGAAAAAATAAATTAGGTTAAAGCCAAAATTTTGACCACGGAATCAATTCAAAATACGTTAAATTATCACGTATCAGCAAAGATAAATCACTTCTTCATATTCGGAAACGACGAGGCTTTAAAAAAGAGAGGAATGAAAAGCACAAAATTGAAGCACGGTCACTCCGAAGGCTTTTTTGCCCCAAGAACCTCAATTCTTTGGATAAAAAAAACCCGGCTAATCGACCGTATCGCGTCGGTGACCAATAATAAGATAATTTGAATTTTGCAATACGTTTACAGATATTTTAATGTGATCGGGCGGAATTACTGTGCCCGTAATGATTTTCTGTGGCGAAACTTGCGATGAAAGGCAGAAATGGGAATTAACATTTTAAATTGCAGAAATGTGATTAATCATAAATGCAGAATGACGTTCGGTAAAAAATAGATGATGAAGAATCTGGGGCTAATTTTACAAAGTATATTCAATGCATACACTAAAGAGTAAGTAACAGTAAAAACCTGTGAAAAAAATTGCGTCTTGCCTGTTTACTACTATAGTCATTATTTCAAAGATATATTCATGACGGAAATGACGCCGAATGATGCTTATACCTGCTTTAAAAAAACTGTCAGAAAAAACCCTGAGTTTATTTCATGACGATAGAGCTCACCGTTCTATATTTTTTGCTACCTCAGAAAAACGTCTAATTTTAGACAAGTGCTGATTTTTTTCTTTTACATTAACTCCACACATAGGGCAAAGAATAGTAATTACAAATACTAAAAACCCGAGGAAAATGATTTCTCCCATGTAATTGAGGAAGGAGTGAACATGAGTATTGAAGAGAATCAAGTTGTAGAAGGGAGGAAATACAGAGGACGGCAAATCAAAGATCGAATCGTAGACTAACTAACTAACTAACCATCACGCCGTTTCCCCGCAGGGGTAGGCAGAGAGGACGGACCGCCAAACAACTCGGTCTTGGCACACGCTCCTTGCCTCATTCACATTCATACATCTTCTCATACATACTCTTCTATTATTATGACTCTTGACATGGCCCGACTCAAGTATCTGATTTACTTGATCGTGCCACGTCTTCCTTGGGCGTCCTCGGCTTCTTATACCGTTCACATTCGCGTCATAAATTCTCTTTACACTCCTTTCTTCATTCATTCGCTCAACATGCCCAAACCATCTAAGCGTCCCTTTCTTAATCTTACTTACTACGCTCACATCAGCCTTGCATTCGTTTCGGATCTCCACATTCCTCACACGATCATACATGGTTTTACCACACATACGCCTCAGGGATCTCATTTCTACAGCATTCAGTCTACTTTCATCCTTTCTCTGCCATTTCCACGCTTCACTGCCATACATCAGGGTAGGTACCAGTACTCCATTGTGGACTGCTAGCTTCGCTTCTGTAGACAACTTTTTGTTGGCTCCAACGGCGTTCAATCCTCCATTAATGGAGTTACCTGCATTCACCCTTCTTTCGATATCCCTATCAGCCTTCCCATCTCTCGTAAACATACTTCCCAAATATACAAACTCATCCACCTGCTCCAAGAAATCGTAGAAACGACCCGAAAATCATTGCGCATTGACCAACAAATTTAAGACAGCTACAAATTTTCGAGATAGCAAAACTCAATCGTTGGAACAATTTTGATGATTCAGACAAAATCAGATGTCGGCATTATAATCACCTATATGTGATGTCGAGAATGCTAATATTTAAAGCAAAATACGTCCCGTCTGGAGCCAGTCCGACTATTAAAACACAATTATCCAATCATCACAGTGCAATTTAACAATTTGCATTTTGCGGGCATGTCACACCACGCCATAGCTCACCCTCCGAGTTGCGACACGTTCATGAATCATGACTCAAGCCTTGCATATTTTTCCATATTATTGTGATTTCGACATAATCCCGGCTTAGGAGTTGAACTCGCGCCCATGTTAGGCCGGGAACTGGGTACCCAGTACACAACAGTCTGGCCATATGCTGTCGATAAGGAGATCTTATCGGGGGAAACAGCACGCGGAAAATGCGACGGATTACGGCGTCAACTAATAAATACAACAGGAGAAAGGTTAAACTCCTGCTAAAGCGATCGATAAACTAATCAATTCATTGGAAATTGTTTCCTACTTTGAATACACGTATATAGATTGGATTTAGCTGTTATGATGGAATAATGGAACACACTACAAAAGCAGAAAATTGGCTTTGATTGAATTGAAGCAGCAAATTTTGGGAACAGTGAGTTCTAGCGCTAGCGTCACGAAATTTGCAGTGTTAATTCCGTCTGGAATTGTTAGTTCAACAAAACTAATTTCAGGTTGCAATGTCATTTCCGTCAAGGGATATGTAGCTTTTAAGACTCTCTGAAATAAAATAAAAAAATAAGACAACCAATTGTTTTTTTAAGAAAAAGCAGTTATCGTGCATTATTTTTTAGGGTATTATGCCTTATTGCGCTTCCTCTTTTTTCATTTCTTTATAGAACTTATTTTAGGACGGGAGGAATTTACATGGCGTAAGTTGGAGTTAATACAATTTTACATAAGGTATTTTATAAAACAAAAAATCTTTTTAAGTCAAGATTCAGATAGCGTTAGAGTGTTCGTCATAAGGGCAGATATGGACATTGTAATGTTTTCCGAAACGTTGAAAAGAAGGAAGAAAACCAAACCCCAAAAATAGATCACGAAAATACTTTTGATAAATACAAGTAAAAGGGGTGTTAAATACCGGTCAGAGCCGGGTAATAACTAAAAACCACTATTACAAAACAAAACGTACAATGAAGTCAATGATACAGGTGAAACTAATAATTCTTTTCGGGAAAAGGAAAAACTTTCATAATTTAATTATTGAATCTATGTTCAAAAAACACAAACTAGAATATTCTAACACAGGGTGAAATAAAAAAACGCCCATTGGGGCAACTGCACCATTATTGAGAAGCAATAAAATCATCAGGAAGGCAATTATTTATTTATTATTCAGAGTCAAAACCGATGCAAATGATTGGTTAGTGCTTTTATTGACTTAGTAACGGTTTCGTGCCATATGGTGCATTGCACTAAACGCAGTTACAGGTACCGCTGATAAATGCGTTGCAATCTCTCTCTCTCTTTCCCGTGAACGAAGCAAGCATCAGAGAGAGAGGTAACAACGAAGCTTACAACAAACAACACTATCAGATACGCAATGTGAAATAATCAATATTTAAGGCAGGACAGGTGGTTCAACCGTTCAGACACTGAACATAAGGGTGATTCTGTATGTTTTGCGACAACGTAACGCGTGTTAAATCGGCGTATACGACACATGTTGACGGTTTTCTTAAATGCAATATTCCGTATCACGTGTGTTAAGACACCAACTCTTAAAAGTAGTTAGCCTAACGCCAAACAAGTCGGCGCGTTTTGCCGCGTAATCCTCGTTAAGAGATGTCAGTCGTGGGAAAGTTTGCGAATCGAATGTCATCGCGTACAAACATTACAATAATACGACAAACGGATAGTCATTTGTGAACGCCTATTGGGCTTATATGTAAGTAGTTTTATTAGCTAATAAATAGTTATATAATAGACAACAAGCCATAGAAAATCACAGAAATTTGACAGCCGATAACGCACGTCGGACGCCTTCCGATATCCGACGTATTTTGCTTTTTCGTCTTAATTGTCTCGTAACGCTGTCTTAACTGAAAAGATAACACAAAATATCAAGAATCACCGTTCAGATCCCTAGAAGGATTAATAAATACAGAATTGTATAAAAATGATTCTGTTGGAGAAATACGTTAAATATTTGAGCAATTTTGGTCACAATTCACTTCGATCGCTATTCCCTTCCGTGGTTTCTGTTGTAATGTACATTAGTGGACATAAATAGGGTTTACGTAATAAAATCGATACGCTGACCTTTCTTTGACTATTCGACGTAGAAAGTTCAGTGTGAATTATTCGGGAATGAATAAATTAAGAAAAATAACACAATTACGCATTAGATATTAACAAATATATGTCATATTATTTTGTCAGATATTAATTTTGCGTTACGTTAAAAAAAAGTTGAGTAAATTATCAATAATTATACATATAAAAACATTAAATTCCTGCCACCTCGGAACAGGCTCAGCCCAGTGAGGTGGCATATACCTAAAAAAAAATCTTTAAATGTATTTTTTGGTTAATAACTAAAAATTGGTATTAAAAAATCAGATGACAATATTTTAATTTTAGCTTTATTACCCGGTTACGCCCGAGATTTGGATTTAAAAAAAAAGAAAAAATTAAATATTTTCAAATGTGAATACTGCAAGGGTTTTTAACTGCTGCCTAAAGGCTGAAGGCAGTGAGATTAAAGCTTCCACAAGTTATAATGTTTACCTTGTTATTTAGAACTGGTCACAAAACATAGTTAAAGCCATTTCAAGCCACCTTTCAATTCTGAATGTTGGTTGTACACCAGTGCGATGCTGGGAATATCTTCCAGTTATAGGTTAAATAAAATATATAGGTCGTGAAATGTACTCATATATAATTAGTGTTCTTTTACAAAAAGTTCTCTGAAATGTTTATTGGAAGCTTTTAAGTCTCCTTTATCTGTATCCCACTGTTTGTTTAGGATATTTACACTGGGGGTTTATGTAGCTGAATAATGCGCAATGGACAAGGACAATTTCATTCGAAACGGATCCTGTTGCCTTAATTAAGTTGCCCGGAGATAAACGGGTGGGTGGAATTAAATATTCAATTCAATTAACACGATTTCAAGCGCAATAGAACCTTATCCTCTAACATTGATCACAAAAATTTTCAGGGTGGAGGATACTCCTTTAATAGCCCTGGTAAAATATCACCAATAAGTTTTATTTTTACATTAGCTCCATACAGGATGCTGTGTGAAGCGTCTTTTTAGGGAAAGGAAGTAAAGGAAGTTATGGGATGGAAAAAGGTTAAGATGGCTAGGTAGTAATCTAGGGGTCCATGTGTCCAGGAGTAACGGACATGTGAATCCATCCCTCCCAGTGCGGTCAGTCTGGAGAGGTCAAAAGACCTCCCTTAACCAGTGTCTCTCGATCCGGCCTGCCACGCATTAGGTAGGCATCCGCATTTATCCAGACCGATAAACACCGGTAAACGGTTGGTTATCCAATAAATGGTTACCGGGGCGGCTAGAATAAAAACGTTGTTTAAAAGGGCTTTGCCGTATTTGGTGACTAGATCTGAATATCCAGGTACTTCCCCACACTCCTCCTCCCCATCCCCATATCCCAATATATTGTAAAGCTGTTAAAGTTAAAACGACGACATATGTAAGAGAAAGAGATATCACAAATTATTTAATTGTTTGTATCTGCATTTAATTGTATGTACCTAATTGTAGATTTTTTGTAATTGTATGTCCCTATTTGTACAATAACTGAGTTTTTATAACTGGATTGTTCTCATGTAAATGCGAACATCTGTAAAAACCCAGTATAGCCCGTTTAATCACAGGAGACCATATTTGTCCCAGCTCACATAGGTCTCACAGAAATCGTGGTTTTTCCCTAACTATCATAGTCAGAAATGTGATATAAACGGTATTGGAAAGAGAATACAACAAACTATATATTCAAATCTAAAAGAAAACCACAAAAAAATTAAAATTTACCCCTTTCTGAAACCAAAGTTTCTGATTGCAATTTGAAGAAAAATTATGGAACTTTGTGAATTTTTTATAATTTTATTTTACATGAAACGAATAAAAGTGAGGCGACAGTAAGGTTTATAATTCATTTGTCTAATGAAATAGGTATGTGTTTTATTTTTTTTAATTATCAGTAATTTTAGTTAGAAAAAAACGTAAAGTGATCCATTTTTAAAACTTTTTAAAGTTTTCACAAAAAAAAATATATTTAAAAAAATACATAGTATGGAAATTTTAGTATAGAAATTTGAAAGCCTATTTCATCACCTTTCGAAAACAGTTTTTAGTTTTCGAATACGTTAACAAATGTTCCATTTATTTGGATTTTATTGCAAAGCGGGAATATTTTTAGCCTCTGACAAAATACGCCAATATTTTTAGGGGATAAATAAATAAACAATAGATCTCTGAGTGACAGAACCATAATAAAAGAGTTTTAATCATAATAACAAAATATTAAGTAGCAATTTAAGCGATTATTTGGAAGGAGACAATATTATATAGGGCATAGTGTTACCCCGTATCTTCTTTGTTGAAGAATTGGCTCGTGTGCAACGGACCTACTCTAATAGGGGTCCCGAACAAACAGTGGGACAGGGTAACTAAAGTTAACGGACCCTTTATTAGTTTTATGGGTGAAACGGGGACAATTCGCGTGCCGGGGGTTATTTTCGGGAGCGGTATTTGAATGCCCGATATTGCTTCTGCGCTGGAAGAAATTTAATTTAATGCGAAAAACGTTTAATGGTATCTAATGCTTTGGATCTTATCAAATAAAAGCGTTGTAAGATTTTAAAGTGATTGTAATTCTGATGATTCTCATTTACTCATTTTTGAATACTTTAATTGTGTCTGTGAGAGCTGTAAGTGAGAAGTAACATCGGATCTGCTATGAATTAAATTTGGAGTTCCACAAGGGTCGGTTCTTGGACCGTTCCTATTTTTAATATACAAAAATGACCTAATCAAATTTCTTGTAGTGAACTAACTAACTAACTAACCATCACGCCGTTTCCCCGCAGGGGTAGGCAGAGAGGACGGACCGCCAAACAACTCGGTCTTGACACACGCTCCTTGCCTCATTCACATTCATACATCTTCTCATACATACTCTTCTATTATTCTGACTCTTGACATGGCCCGACTCAAGTATCTGATTTACTTGATCGTTTCTTGTAGTGATATAATTTAATATATCTGGAGATAATTATTTGTAAATCATGGACCAAATAAATTATGACTTCAAAAACGTAGCTCTTTGGCTTAAAAATAATAAATTAAAATTCAAAATAAATAGTAGATACTCCTTTGAAAATGATGGTTGAAGAAATTTAAAACCTATTTATAAGCTACAAAAAAATAATACACTTAATATATACCTACCAAAGAGAGACAGAAGAAAGACGACGAAAGAGAGACCAAATAGGGACGGAAGAAGAGATATTTAATGTATGTAAAGTATTAGTTCAATCAGTGCTGAATCATCGTTCCTGATGACAGCAGAACTTTGGCAAAAATGAGGATAAAAGACTAACAATTTTGTAAAGCAAGGAAAGACATGACAATAATCCAAAATCGGGGTGGACTCATTAAGGTTACGAGGATAATCCAGACGAGTTTTTAACTCCTACGTGATTATATAAATATGTAAGTAATAAAATTTAACTTTCAACAATAGTAGTATAGTAAGTACGCAATATTGATTAAGGCAAATTATTCAACAAATATTTAACTAAACGGTAGCCAGTAGGTTAAAATATTTTAATGTTTTTAACAAAACTGATGTAGATAAATATTTAAATATTATTATGTAGCGATCAACGTACCGAATATCGGCCCGCATGCAAGTCCCAAGTCACGACCACTGATAAATGAGTGCTTACCTGCAACAAAAGAAAATTGTAATTAATCACACTGATACTTGACAGGACATAAACAAATCACATGCAATAAATTAATCACGAATTAATTCAATAACAATACACAATAATAAAGATTTTAAAAATGATGGAGTACGTGACGAATAATAATAAATAATAACAATAACTCAACAGATTAAAACTAAATCCAATGAGATAGTAAAGCATTTTAAGCAGCATTCACACAAAGCGTTTAATACAGCGATGGCATTTTCGACATTCTGATTTAGAATGGATTCTGAAAAGAGTGTCAAATGGATTTGAAAGCCCAGCAATTTTGTAGAGCAGTTGTTGTTTACAGTGTAGTCTGAAGTTGGGTTGACAGCTTTGACCAAACAAGGACACCAACGTTGACAGATTAAAAGTTAACGACTAATTTAACTATTCAAAAAGGCCTTTCACTGATAACTCCGACATAACCTTTTCCTCATTTTCAAAAACGATACATAAAAGTCATTACAATAGAGCCCATCCTTCCCTCTCAACGCCCTAACAGTAGCAGAACCTTATCATTTTTGATGCACGGAACAATTATTTGCCTCTGAGAATAAAAAAATATATGATTTGATGATTTTGGCAATACTAACTGTATCTGTTCGAACTTCCACAAAAATGTTTGCGTATTTATACAATCAGAGGGCAAACGTCAAAACTGAGTGGTAATGGCAGAGCGCCAATTCTAAAGTTAAAAAAGCTTTAACACCTAATATATTAGCTTTAGGTAATAAATAGTTATCCATGATTGAGTTCATTGAAACAGTGATTAATGCGGTTTATTTCAAATAAATACAATTCAATGATGTTGGTTTCCGATAAGTACACAAACTAATCGAATTATCGAGTCGTGACCGGGTTCTGCGTGCCTTGCAAGAGGGGAAAACAAAAACGAATTACTGATACTTCCAAAAATAAATCTGACAACGAAACGGATAGCTTCTGTGGAATATTAATATCCAGTCACGTTGTTTGTCCTCTCGCTTTTTATTTCCCATACGTGTCAAAGCACGTGCATTTCTCTAAAAATCTAAACAATCGATTGATAGACAAGTATTATTGGTATGCGAATCATGTAACAAATTTTTAATAAGTCGAAACAGGAACAGGTGAAGCAGTAGCGATTCTCAAATAATATATTTTTTAATTGAATTTAATCGGCGGAAGTGCGAGAAGCGTCGTTTTTATATAATATACGTACAACAAATATTGTATAGGAAACACTTGCAAGTTATAAAAGTAATAATAGTAACAATATCATAAATAATTCCAATCACATCTTTACCTATTGTAAATGCAAGGGATCGCATATTATTAAATCGTACAATACAACAAACGAAATAACATACACGGTTTAAAAAAATTTAAAAGCTCCTAAGCTAGTTATAAACATAAACGACTATCGTTATTCTACGTTCATCTTCGATCAATGTCAACAAAAAATTTATTTAGGTTAAGTAAACAAATACAGAAGTATTAACTTGGAACATAAACTGTTCGCCAGTTTAAAAATCCATCATAAAAACATAAGCTTCGTTTACACTCAAAACGTAAAGTCAAACTGACAGCTCGCTTGTAGAAATCGCTTAATGGGGCGTTCAGACGTTTCGATTTTTGTTGACCAACTTTTATTTTACGAAAAAAGTTGAGCAACATTTTGTTCACACTTTTCAATTTAAGTTGAACCGATTTTGACATTCAAAATGGCGTCCACTGAAATTGTTAGTGCGTGCGCCTATCTAATTTCTGATGTTCTGTGAGAGGAGCTGGAGATTATGAAAAAACATAAAAAACGTCGTACTTGGGTGAGAAAATGGATCATGAGAAGGAGTGAATTAGGCGCATTCAACACTATTTTTTTCAAAAAAATATTATTTACATTTCAAAAATAATATTCTATTTTTGTATACTTCTTGTTTTTGATCCGAAAGACAGGGATGGCTTTGGTACAGATCCATAAATCTGAACATTAAATCGTCCGACCATTTCAGATATTTTTTGGTTGAAACGGATTCCATGACGGTAGGAAATAGTACCGAATAAATGAAACGCCTGACGTTTACTTTTTCCCGCGAGTAACTAAAAATGATAAGCGACTTGAAACATGTGTTCAGACGCGACCATTCGATGTAAAACTCGAACGATTAGTAAAACCAAAATGGCGATAGTCATACTTGAACGACAAAAGTAGACGGGCTATCAACTTTCGCTAGCAACAAAAAAAGTTGATAACTTTGTTGACAAAGTGTTCACACGTGTCGATTAGCTTTCAACTGTCGAGTTGACCGACAAAAATCGCCCCGTGTGAACCGGCTTAACGCTCGATTGAAAGACAGAACGCCAACTCCTACATCAAAATTCTCGGCCCTAGTAGATATATATTTACCACCGATCTGAATTAGGTTCATGATGGCAAAATATTAGGAACTACAAGAACTCAATCCCATAGATATAAATTGATATGGAAAAAACTATAAGGAAGTTAGTATTATTTTTGTTTCAATGGTTATTGGGCTTCTAAAGATCATTTATTTAGGTTTAGACGGATGATTCAGATAGCAAAATAAATTACCAAACGAATTGAGCAATCTGAGAGGACATAGAGGGCATCCGGTCAATGAAAGAACAGTGATGAAATTATCATAAGCCATTATTAGCGAGTCAAGTATTGAAGGCACAATTGCCGAAGTATGTTATGGCTTCCTAACATCTGTAGTTGTGTACTAACCGGAGTTGCTGGTAGGTGGTACTAAATCTACTGACAGCTATCAATACACTTCCTGCAGGGAGCAATACTGACTAGCATGACAAGTGCAAAACTGATATTTCTTTAAAGTTTGAAATGTTTAATCATTGTCCCTGTAAATCATTATCATTACCTTTCTTTGGTTTTTATTGGTTTGGTGGTCCATTTTGTATAAGATAGCAGGGTCTGAATGGTTTAATAATCTTTCCTTCCTTTTTCGCTTTCAGTAGTTTAAATTACATACAATCCAATTTTATCAATAATTTTTTAAATGTAAACCTAGGTAGTAAGTACCATTACGCAATTTACATAAATAATGTCCAAACATTTTTTTTAAGAAGGGACTTAATTTAACTCTGGTGTAGTTTTTTCATTTTATTTTGCGGTGTAATCTTACATCATCTATCTTATGGTTAAAATTTTCTTTGAACTTAGATTCATTATCTCCATCCATCTCCCCTTTACCTTAGTTCTAAAAGCAGCTTTTCTCTTTCTTCTACATACATTATGTGTTCACTTATGTTATTATTTCGCTTTTCAGAAAGTGTTTTTTATTCATATAACTGTAATTCTAATTTATAATCTATTGAAGAACTGAATCACTTTGTTACAGGAAAGCTATCAACTAATAACATCTCCCACTTTCTCATAAACCGCACATGCAATAGACAGAGAGGTTTCAACGGAGCTCTAAGCGGCAGGGCCATAGTTCCGAGTTCTCGCATGAATCAAAGGCCAAGTACTAGATGATTAATGGCTTCGCGGAAAGAAATTTGGACATGTATTAAAAAAGAAACTATTCATCGGTAATGGAAGTGCCCGGCATAGCTAGAGCACAATAGTTTAAGTGAGCATGACTGATGAGAGGTAATAATGTACTACAAACGGTAACACTCTCGTAGGGCCACAAGTTGGTCGATTGCGCAATAAAAACTATTGTTGGCACGAATAATTTATCCCTACGAATTAAAATTATATTAGAAGCCAAAGGCTGAGACCCTAATTTGCTGCCTTCATTGAATTAAACATGGACATTTTATTTCAATTTGTAAAAGCATTACATTATATATATTTTACACTCACTTAACGTTTCCCTAAACATAATTTTATATAGATTTCTAGTTGTGAGAGAACACTGCGAGAAACCTTAGAACAGAGAAAGGTAGTAAAATAAAATATTAATAATTGGCACATCAGCAAATAGATAAAGATTCATTAGCAGGTGCCTATCAGAAGAAAAACGTCAATGAGGAGAAATCTTGAAGGAAATCCGCACGATCTATTCGAAGCCAATTAAGGTGCTGACGGTTGTGGGTATAAATAAAAAAAACATTTTTTCATTGGTATAAACAATATATTTGTATGGTGGTATGATATTTTCCTCTGCTGGAAAGAACAAAGAAGTACTTGCTTATGTATAATCGGTCAAACGATAATAAACAATATATTATATTTAGCATTTGGGTTAAGTTACAAATAATTTATATTGAGCAATACTCTCTGATCAAATAATTCACAGAAGTATTAACCGCAAACCATATTTAGTTCGAATCTGATAAATAAAAACCATAAAAGTATTTATACACTTTAAACAGCGGTTTAGACAAATATTGACTTTCATTTCCAGCAAGTAGCCTCCATCGATACAACTACCTTTGACACCGCAAGACATACAGCCCTCCATAAAGTGGAACGACCGAAAAGACACGATGAAAGGCGATTTTCTATTATAACACTCGGCCGCGAGACAAGAACTGATACAGCTGTTAAATATGGTATAAAAACCAAATCAGAAATCATTGCAGAACCACAAGAAAATAGCGGAGCGAATGGAGGCAAAAAACCATCCATGAAGCACGCTCAAAGAAATCGTACGTGTCGCAACACCAGACAAAGAGTGCCCCAGACCAAAGCCAAAAAGAACAGGTAGCCGACTCCGCCAGAGAGAACATGAAATGTGGCCGAAACTTGATTGATGACTTTGCCCAAAAGACTGATTAGGAGGTCACCGAGAAATAGGATAACTAAATGTCAGATTAATAATATTAACTAATGAGGTCCTAAGTCAGTAATATTATATTAGCAAAGTTGTGTGACTGTGAAATCAAACCGTTGTTACACCAGATCAAAAAATGTTATGGTAAATTAGCTGTTAGATCAATCAAGTAATCAGTGAACAATTCGGGTGCTAATCAGGTAGATTATATCCATGTAGCATTTTGATCGAGGTATCCTTTCCATGATAATGAAAGAAGAAGAATTTCCACGAATGAAGAGAACATGTTCTAACTCCAACCAGAAAGGACAGACTTACACGAAAGCAGGTTCTGTTATCGTATACCCTTCACCCTAATTTACGCTTATTTACTCCGCTGGAGATATTAATTCTTTATTGTGTAATTCTAATTTTATGACTTGTGCAGTTTTACGATACCTGCTACCAGACCCTTTGCGTAAAGGGCGATGCTTGGATACAACAAAACACCAAAAAGAGGCCAACTTCCCATAGTCGTAAAGTCAAATAACAGAGCGGCTGGCGGATGATGTAGCACAATCTGATACTCGGGGTGTTCGTTGTTCGCGTGAGCGTTTCATTTCATGCGCATTTCACGCAATTACCCGTCGTACAGTGTACCTGATATTTACAATAAAAAACCATGGAATTTACCATCCGCCCACCGACTCACGGAATATGTTCCTCTTCTTCTCGCTATACGTAATCACACTAATTACGTAACAAACCACTGTATTAACACCCAATAAAATATACACAGAACATCATTTAAAAAAAAACACAAACAAAAATATAACTTGAGTAGAAGACACTAACCCATGGCAGTAAGAACTCGAATAAAACGTATTAATATAAAAAAATTAAATAAAAAATTTAAAAAAAAACAATAAATCGGCAGGTCAAAAAAACAAACAAGTTTATATAAAACTAACTAGAATACCTACGTAAGAATATGAAAAATACGCAAGATCATAATATCTATAACGCGAATCTGATTCTCTGAATGGATCCAATGGGTCCCAACATAATGGCCAATAATGATAGCGTTAAAACGGAATAATGATAACTTGAATAAACACTGTAAAAAATACACAGTAGACGACGTGTCTAGTGTCTACGAATAAATTTGGTTTAGGTCGTGGAGCGTTACATAATTTAAATATTACCTCTATAGTTTACAGGTAAAGAAGAATCAACTACCGAAAATAAACAATCAAATAAAACACGAATAAATGTATATTGCCTTGGGAAATACAGGCAAATGGTTTGTTTCTTTATGCATTTATTACAAACGCCAAGCTTTCTTGTATCATAAACGCGTTGAGCACAATCAAAACAAAACACGGAAAACCATAAATTCAAAAACACAGCATCCCATAATCAAAAATATAATTTATTCAGACTCCTACGCTGGAACAGGAGATACTTTGGTCATAAAGAGAGGCATTATAATAAAGGCTCGAGGGTTAACCTCATCCCAGGAACCTTCGAAGGCAGTCCTTGGATTAGAACCAAGTTTTACTCGGGTCAAAAGCAAATTAACCATCTGCTCAAGCTATTAATCCTATAAATCACACGTTAAGTTCAACAGAGAACCAGTAATGGGGAGATACTTGAACACAATGGCGCCCATAAGCTTGGGGTTGTGGTTAAAACAAGGGAACAATAAAGTTTTACATGGAGAGGTGTAAACATTAATCAAAGACAATGAAACTGGTTAATCTCAGGTTGGTGACCGATTCACACCATTTGCCCATTAGCCGGCTAAAATCTCACCGACACGCTGAATCTATTTGGTTATCCAGTTTTTTTACAAACTTGGGCAGAACCACAAATGATGGACATCAAATAAATTTAGATGCAAAAAAGAATAAATGCACGACAAAATTGTGCACTGAAGTTTTGTCAGTCTGATTCGTATGAACTACGAAAAATTTGACATTTGAAAAGTCAAGGCTTATGATATTAATGGACTACAGTGATAACATTGTTAATGGCAACCAAATCTGGTTCGGAGTGTTGATGCAGATTTAGGTTTTAGAGTAGCAGTTTAATAAGGATGTCAAAGAATAGATTAAGTAAGTCGTCTGATGGATTAGAAAGGTGTTCAACGTTTAAAAAACAACACACAGACAAAAAAATATTTTTTAAAGTAAGTCTATAAAAAAAAAGAACCCTCACCCCAGAGTCGGGTTCAATTTGAAGTTCCTGGTTCATTTAAGAACGAGTTCAATAAACAGACACACAAAAAGAAACAACAATTCTCTTCTTAAAATACAAGAGAGATCGACACCTTCACTCTAACAACATGACGATGATAAGCAGAAAATCAACATTAGGATAAGCGAATTCATCTAATAATTAAACTGTACACATTATGAAGGCCACGCAGTCGAATTTAATACAATAAATACAATCACTTTGCAACCTTTACACAACCGACACTTCGTATTGGCAGAATTTCTGTTGAATTACTAAAGGCGTTATCATGATTCTACTAATGTCTAAAAAACTGTACGTGTTAAAGCTCACGGATTAATACATATCGGATGAAATACGGGAGATAATGATAAAAGAGTTGGCATTTTTATCATCTTTGTATTTGCACAAAATGAATGCCAATTATGAAAAAAAATATGAGTGGTGGATAAAAATATTACAATTTCGGTTTTATGCCACCACAGAACGACAAATAAAGCTAAATATAGCTCGGACCAACGGGGGACCAAGGGATCTCCCATTACCCGGCTTTTGATACAAAATAAATATCTAAGAAAATCATCTATTCTGGAACAAAATGAAAATTTACAATTTTCTATCACTTCGCCGGGTATCACACTTTTGGGCTTAGAACTAAGACTATTTTCACTCTCCAGTCGAGAATAAGACGGTATTTTAATTGTACGACCAGAAATAAATTAGCCGAAATTAAAGATGGTCAATTTACGAAAGATAAATGAGTAAAATTATCACATATTGTACTGAATAATGCCAGAGTAAATTTTTAATTAAACCTTTTGGAGAATACATATTTTGTGTGCATCATAATAGATTAGCGAGCGCTTCTAAGAAGTGATATAATCAAGTCTGCATTGTTTAATAAAAATATTTTATCTAGATTAGGCCATACAAAATCGTGCCATCTATTGATGGAGGGAATTATTTTGGGCTAGAATTAATCTCTACAATCTCTTTCATTGTAATTCTATACTTCTTCTTTGCTACGAGCAAATCATTTTTTGCCGGATGTCTAATAGCCTATTATAATCTTATAATATACTACACAACACTTGCTGTAGCGTCGCAACTTGTCACACTTTGAGGCTTCCGTAGCTTCCTCTACCTGGCCAAATGTTTTTGCGAATTTTGATAGAATGTCCGGCACTTGTCCGGCTTCAGTTGTTTGCAAAGTAACTGTAACCTGCTGGTTTTTTGTCTATTTAAGAACAGAGGGTTCGCTTTCAGAGATAATTACCTATGTATCATTGGGCTCTAAATATTTCATTCGGGATTTTTTTTAAGATCGTCAAAAAAAAAAAAAAAAGTTAATAAAATAAAAAAAGTAGAAGATCGAATAGCAAAATGATCATGATCTTTAATTCAAATGTTTTCAAGATTTTGTGAGATTTTTAAAACATCCTATAGAAACATGAAACTAAGTCATATCGTAAAGGTATCAAGCGTTGTTCAACTAATAACCCATTAAAAAAAAAATTAAAGAAAATATATTTTTATTATTGGGCCTCGTTTACTGGATCTGCATATTATAAAAATGACCAATTTTTCGAATAATGATTTATCGGTAGACGAAGACAACATTTCTTGGAGAAGGTAAACTCTCATATCAAATTCCTGATAATGGGCAAAGGTTCCAATCAGTACTCTTGACTTAAAGCTGATTATATGGATGATACCGACCAGCAGCGCATAGATTGAGTTGCACCAGTAGAATGGGCATGGAAATACAATAAAACTCAAAACTCGCAAAAACGCATAAAAGTTATGATGCTTCTATGACTCTCCAACAATAATTGAGAACGGTATCTTGAAAAAACTAGACACATGGAGAATGGAGACTTAAAATTGAGGAAAGGCTGAAAAGAATAATAATTAGGATGCTTGTGTGCACATGCACAAACCATTATTTCATTGATGTCTACAGAACACGAAGCTTTAGGTCTACCTTAGCTAAGGTTTTAGATAAGAGAAGAGTAACTATCGCCCACTTCTCCCACCCACCACGTCACATGCATCGAGGTCGAGGAGTTACGGACACGGGTCAAATGTTAATGTGTTCGGATATGTGAGCTTCAGACCCGAGGGCTATTGGCACAACGTCTTTAGCCCCATCTCCTTAATTTATGACAAAATAATATTGCTATCAATGAAACGCATATAAGACTTATGGCTAACGATCGAGCTTTTATGTAAGATCTCATCGTTATAGCATTGAGTGTGGGATTTACATTGGGAAAAAATGAATAAAAACGCAATAAAAACACGTAATAAAAGGTGTGAAAAGATTTTCTTCATTACATCGGTGACATTTAACGACTATTCGTGTATGAAACTTTAAAATCAAATTCAGTGAATATTACGTTGTTCTAAGTCCCTTCACACCAGCGACAAAATTAACGTAAAAGTGTTGCAAAATCCATGATCCAATCGAAGAACGGAATTTCTGTAAATAGCATATATCTAAAATGCAGATCCATATATCTAAAATGCGGACAACTCAACAAAGTGGTACTTCGTCACTTATTTGAAAGTCATTAAAAGTGATGAAAAGAAAACCAGGTTAGGTTATGGTCTTTTTTGTTTATCAATTTTAATGAATTTTCAAAAGGGCGTTGAAATGTCATTTTGTTTTCATGGAACTTCGCTTAATACCTTATACCTAAGGCACATTTTAATATTTAGATTATTTGATAAGATATTTTAACTACTTTACGGAGCGCCGTCAATCTGTAAGGCTAGAAAAGGTACCACCGGGGTATCAATACTTCGCAAAACGATTGTAAACGAATCGTTGCGTCATGTCGAACACACGTTTAGTTTGGCATAAAATACTTCATTTCAGGTTTTGCAATATTATGAGCAGGCTCCGCGATAGATTTCTATAAAGAAAACGGACAATAAATGCCAGAAATGGTGCTTAGTTACTATTGTTGTCTAGCGTTTCGCCACCGGGCGATTGCAAATAAACCTACAATCTACAACACATGACCAGAAATTCACGTGGGTAATAAGTATGGGCTTGAAAGTGTAATGTACATTTGAAAAGCTCACTTACGTATAAATGAAACATAATATACGTATGGAAGGTGGCATTAAGACATCAAAACTTGCAATGAAGAAATTTTAAATGATGTGGGTACATCCACATCATAATTTCAACAGGTACGCAGACAGATCGGATAAACATCGTTGTTTTACGACATCTTCAACTGATCCATGGGCAATGCATCATCAAGTCGTACAACAGAACGAAGAAGTCAATAAACCGCATACTCGGGTTTTACCGACCGCAGACAAATTGACCAAAAAATCAAAGTTTCGAATCAAACTCCAGTTAGACTCAGTGTTTCACGAGGCTTTAATCTAGCGGTCAAAGTTAATCTTGAACAAGACAAACGGGCTTCAACCAAACTATAAAACTGTAATGGGAATGGGTTCTCCTCTAAAACAACATGTAGTTGCGCAAGAGTTTATTAGATACGATTATGTGATTCGCTTATTAATCGAGTGTTGACGGACGTGGGTCTTGCATTAAACTGCATAGCCGTGGGTGATTGTTTTTATATGAACTCAAATGAAGTCATAATTCTCGCCAAGCAAACAAATGAGATGACTGGCAAACACTGTTGGGAGCCTTAAAGGCCCATTCAATAATCTTGATGGTCCATTTGACAAGACGAATGCAGACCCGTGGGCAACACTTGCATTAATTTTAGATAAATCATGTTTCATTATTCGATAGAAAAAAACACAGGTTGGGTCTTGTATTGCTGTTGGTAGTAGTGGGTGTTGGAGAATTGATTAAATCTGCCACGATGATCTATCGTCCATAATTCTGCACAATGTGTACAAAAGAACTGTGTCCCCGATTGAAGTGATTTGGAGAGTCCTGCATGCCTCTAACGGAAACGCGTCCACCCCTGCCGTTTCCCTCCATTTCCATAGTCTAAAGATGTGTTTTTTTTCCTGCACACCGTTTACCTACCTACTTTTAGATCTCTTAACACCGAACCCCTTCATCCTGCAGGCTTATTATAAATATGTTACTTCGGTGGTCTACGATCACCTATCCTTGCTACTTGTCCTTCCCATAGGAGTCCCGTTAAAAAAGTTGATAAAATATAGGACAAATTCAACAGAGAAAACCCTATTTTGGTCAAAGAAAATAACTTAACATCACGTACAATCCAGTAGTCACGAGGTTGAAATACTTGACTAAAGCACTCTTTAAAGACATTGACGCCTGTTACAGCATGGCTTTCTATAACAAGTATGGCGTTATAGCATTATCGTGCAGAAAAATTACATTAGCTTCCATATTCCATATTGTAATATCCATCAATGTTCAATGTACTTGTATACCGAAGATGGAAAAATGGCATACTTGACTTTCAAAACGCCACAAACGTGAGAGATTAACGCTGGACACTGGACACTCGTATAACGTATTATTTATATCGATTGGTTGTGAAGTATTGCCATATATGTAACTTGTTTCATTCGGACACTTCTGACCCTTTCACAACAAATCGATACAGCATGGCAAACTAGTACGTTTAAAAATACCTAAAAGCATTCCTGATTGTTTTTAATAACACAGATGTTGTATCACCATGATCCATGATTCATGAACCATTATTTTCAGAAAAATAACAATTAAAACCTACGGATATAGTGAGATTTGGCCCATAAGTTAAGAGAAGAGAGGAATTCTACTTACGGTCCTGCCGAGGAGAGGTCTTCGGTAACCGGTATTTCTGTTTCAAACGACCAAGCTCATTAGAAAAAGGGAGAGGTCAGAACGGATCTATCAGCAGTAAGGCTTTGGTGGAATCTAGTGCCTAACTAAATCATCAAAAAGTGAAATACATGTGTCTTTTCTCTTTGTAAATGATATGTTTAACTAAGAGACTTTTTACAAGAACTTTACTCGTGTGCAAAAAAGGACCAAGAGGTTCTGATAATTTCGATAAAAAAGGGAAGAGACCCCTTTTCAAAAAGAACGCACCTAAATAAAGATGACAGTCGGTGAAGCAATCTACGTATCCACATAGAAAGGTTTAAAATTTAAAGCCGGCCACTTTAACGAGGTGTATGGTAATCTCTCAAGTCAGACAGGCAGACAAGCAAATCATTCGAAAAGAAAAATCCGGATAACTCAGCCACTTTCAGATAATGCTAGCGAACCGAACCAAAGGAACATTCGCCGCCCAAAAGCGTAGGTAGTCAATGTACATCGTACATTACATGTAATGCAATCAATGTATATTGTGCAATGTAAATAACATGTTCGTGTTTATAAACATGGTGAGTCAGGTTGCAGTACCAATATTACCAACATCGTTGTGTTGTTGGTTGCTTCGTCCCCTCCCGTGGAGTTAGAGTTAATTAAAATTAAGCGAAGCCGCTGTGTTGGCAATATGCAACGTACTCGGGAAACATCTGTCATTTCAACGATGCAGCATCGTACGAAATTTGACACTGTTTATTTAACAGAAGCTTGAATATTGACCAACTAAACAAGTAGTATTGGTGAAATCGATATACACAGTACCTAAGCTTTACAAAAACTTCTCATTGCAATGCATGTTCATTTCAAACTTAAAATTTCAGCAACATCAGAGTCACTTTTGTTACATATCATCTCAAGAGTACTACGCAAAGCTTTAAAATAACTTACAATGAGATCCATACTTCACTCTACATAGATTAAACGAGACTTTATGAAATAAACGATAATAATGGCACATATTTACAAAGTCAAAGGATGTGAAAATATTTAGACTAGTACATAAAATATCAAAATTTGCACACAGGGTACTGCAAAATATGGTTATACGGTTTAGCTTTGAACTCATTTTATACTTATGAATTTCTGAAGAAATGTGTTTTGACTTTCGATTTATTTTAAAAGACTTTCGATTTCCAGGAGGCTGTGAATTTGTTAATTAAAAAATCCCATTGTACACAATTGTCTTTTTTTAAAGAAATACCTACATCATAATTTTGCAGATGCATTACAGTGAAGGTGTAAAAATTAACAATTAGAGGAGATAGTGTAATTATAAAAAAACAGCGGACACTGAGAGAATAGAAAGGAAAACGCGGTAAAACTTTACAACTTGACGCCGGGGACAGGAAGAGAAATAATACAATTGATTCTGGTGACCTTATTACGTGTGAAACCAAAACGTTGTTTTAGGAGAAAAATTCAAATAAGCGACAGTGGAAAATAAAGATACACACGAACGAAGTTAATTTAAATAACAAAAGCATATAAAATTAATCAGGCACAACACAAGAAACAGAGTAACAGCTGGAAAGAAGAATGGAATAAAAGCAGTAAGTAAATACAGTTGGAAATCATGCAGGATCTAAAAAAAATAACAACTGTTACCATTGTTGTGGGGGATTAGCGTTTACACTGATTTCAATGTCTTTATGTAAACTGAAAAGCGTACAATTATAGTTGTATAAAATCTCTCATATTTCCCTAGACTCTAGTTATTTTTATAGTCCATTCTATTTGTTTTGCATATTTGCTATTGGTTATTATATATTAATTGTTTCTTCCATTGGTTTTTTAATAATATTGTAGTGTACCAACATTATTAAATTGAGTTACGTGAAACATAACTAACTTTCGCCACAATAATTGTAATAAATGAATGATAAGTTCGTAAAAGGGTATTTTGTGATTCAAAACAAAGCATTGTTACATTCTGATCTAAGTGACACTGCGCGGGACATAACTCACTTTCCAATCTAAAATCTTCAACCGATTAGCCCTTTACCTTACTTCTGACAAGAGAATGGACATGAAAGTAACAATCGATTGTGATTGGAACATATCAAAACATTCACCTGGGACATTCGGACTATCAGAAATTACAGCCAAATACCAAATCCAGATATAGAACGTCACATTGTCAGAGTTTATTGCGTGATACGCTGTCAAAATAAAACTGACAAATTTAGTGTTCAGAAATGTTAGCATATGGGGCAGACAATCACACAAAGCTTTGGTTCAACTGATGCAGCACAGTCGGGGCAAGTTTTTGCATGACAAATGCAAAATCTTAAGTGTTCAAATGTGATTTCGTAAATCTTACAAATGGATACTTCACGACAGATGGCCCATAGTCTGGTTGTCACGATGCAAATCTTTGATTGGAAAGCACGCACAACTAACATTATCTCATTCAAATATTAAGTGAGTGCTTTTAACTATCGTTTACTCTCTGTAGTCGATCAAAGTTGTTTCTAGTATTTAAATTTGATATAAATGACGTTGATGGCATTTTTGAAACTACGTTTGATTAAGTACAGATAAAAATGGTAAAGTTAATAAATGTTAATTTTTTATAATGTAGAGCAGAAACACAAGTCGTGTAATATGAAAGTACGTTACATGAACATTATACAATTTGTGCAAATATAAATATGAGTGATATAAAGTACCTCTCAAGCAAATGAACTTGGATCAGTCCGTGTGGCAAAGTCGTGCACGCAAAAAACCACGTTCGCAAAATAGAATGAACGAAAACTGAAAGAGAGGAGAAGAAAAAAAGCACTAGGAAGCGGGTCAAATATTATGGATGCGGTAAGCGCTTTAAATAAAACAACCCATACATATGGGAAAATAGGTGGTGTGGGTGTAAATACAGATGAGGCAGACTTGTGAAAGAGATTCGGAGACATTTCACGGTTTAACAGAGACACGAGACGGGAAGGATGGGTGGATTACAAAACTATTGCGATAGGATAAATAGGGCAAGTTTCAAAACCTTGCGGAATTTTTTCAAATTATTTCACTCAGTTTAGAAAGACGTTACGCAAGCGGCGAAGGTGGAAACGTTGTTTAAGTTTGGTTTTGTCAATTAGTGCGTTTGTCTCCCGCCAAGAAAGAGTATTTAAAGTTTGAAGGAAGCTGGGGGCGTGGTAATTGTTTAATATTCGTAATACTTGCTAGGTAATGTGTGAGTTAAATTAAAATGTCCAATATTTGTTTTATTTGAGCATTTCAATACAATTAAACCAAGCACGTTTTAGAAATATATTTTTTTATTAACACACATCAACCCTTATCTTAGTGCGATATACATATCTAAAATATGTTTACTATCAAACATAAAACAAAGTATTATGAACTTAAGAAATTGAACAACTCAAAAGCGCATAGCAAATAGAGTACGTAAGTAAAAGTGAGGACAGCCGTGTCCGCTTCTCAAATTCATTAATAATGAGACAAAGCATTGATTTTGAGAAATAAGGTAGGTTCATAATATGGGAGAATATTAATAAATTAATTGACATAACTCATAATGTAAAGAGTTTTTCATCCTGTTAAAAAACAAATGCCGGAGAAAATCTTTCTCAAAAAAACCAATCAAAATTGTGTAATGAAAAAAGATGACAGTCTATTTTTCAAGAAGACAGGCCAAAAAACTCAAGAAGATTAGTAAAACGTCATAAGAAACCTATAAAACAATATCCCCAAATTTATAAAACATGTAATAATAATAATAATTAGATATGAAATTAAACAATTTTTTCACTTTGTTCCACTTATTTATTTACACCAGGACCGGTTTCGTCGAACTACGGACATTTTCAGACTGGTAGTTGAAATTCTTATCCAATTAATAATAATAATTGGATAATTTATAGAGCGCCATTTTTTGTGCGAAATCACCTCAACGGGTCGCTTCTACGACTCGTTCTTGAGTTCAACAGCTCGGCTGTGGAACGATTTTCCAGGCTCTGTGTCTCCTTTTTCCTATAACTTGGGTCTCTTCAAGACCCATTTACTTTTTCCTCTCCTCAAAAAGACCCTTCACGCAGCATTAAAGATGACGTAGGCCCTGAGGGAAATTATTTTTCTCAGGGCCTCCTGTGTGGAGTTAATATAAAAAGGGGCGCTGTTGGGCGAAGTAACACGTAAAAAACAAAACGGCTTTTTTGAGAAAGACACTCGGCTATCTGGAGTCAATTTAAATTTCCCGTTTCTCAATAATTAAAACAATTTTAAAAAAACATGCCACAATCCAAGTCACACAAATATCCAATTTTACGGTGATTCCCCTTAAAAACAGAGGTAACAAAATTTATTTAGTATACAGTAGCAATTGTCGATTTACGGCACTAAAAAAACCGATTAAATCTATTGCACGGAAAGATACGATAAAAGCAACAATGCCAGAATAAAATAAAATGGCCGTCACGACGTTGAAATTTGTCGCAAAATTTTAGGAACAGCAGCACGAGATTCATTTTGTAAGAAACTGTAGAGTGAAAAATAAAGGTGACGATTCTTTAACAGATTCTGCCATTTTCAACAAGTAATTAATATTTATTCATTTTTATATATAGTTTGGGATTCATTTATCGAGTTTGGTCATAATACTGCACCTAATTAATAATTAAAAACAAACTGTAAATATTGTTAAAAAAAAAAAAATCAAAAAAATGAAACACTGCAACATTGTGTATAACTCTTGAAAATACATATAACATTGAAACGTTGCTTGAAATGGCTTTAGATGTGTTTGGTGACGAGATCTGAATAGCCAAGTAATTTCCCACCTTCCTCCATCCCATCTCCTTCCAGTTGAGAGCATTTGATAAAAATAATAATAATTAATAATATGCAAACCTGTTTCGTCATAATCAATTTATAATCGAGAAGAACGGTGGTGTCGAAATCGTTTGACACAGTTTTATAAAATAAAATAATCTACAAAAAGTGAGTTTTATTAAATAATTTAAAGTTTAACTAATTATTAACTAATTTTATCCAAAGATAACACGTTCATAAAACTGAGAAAAATTAAATAAGACACACTGAAAATAAAAATTTAAAAAGGAAGCTAAAAAAATATCATTTTTATGTAAAATTATCTGTCTGCGACATTGAATAAAAATATCCAAAACATTTCAAGGTCAGCCTTGAATAAAAAGAAGCAGTTAGATAATTATATTTAGTAATTTGGCAAAGCACAAAGCAATCAGTATTTAAATTAAATCACAAACGGTAGTGCCGACTTATACAATGAACAAAATATAGCTTAATTTGTAACAATAACGGTAATGATATGTAAATAAAGGCATCGTAATGAAGTTGCCTTGAAAAATATAAGATTATTTAAGCCAATCGCGTATTAGCGAATGTGGGTAGAGGTGTTCGTACAAACGAAAATCTGAATGTCTGACCTACTTTCGTTGTATCAGAACCGATCCGATATATCACTGGCTAATAAAAGTTAACATAAAGTCTATTATGAGAAAAGCGAGAAAAAACAACGATTGAAATCTTGTTGAAGAAAATATTAGCGACTCACAATCGAAAATTTGAAACAGAAAAATTAGAAAAAGATATGGTGGAATCTAGGAATTGAACCCAGGACCTTGGCTAATAGGTCCCTATCTCCTTCGCCATATTTAACTGTATCGTACTTCGACTAAGAACTACCAAGACTAAATTCATTTTCTCAATGCATATTTTTATTGGCTGCCATCTTTATGTATGAATGCAAGATTCTTCTCGAACTAAATGCTATCTAAGTAGTATCTTGGATAAATTACTTTTCTGCAAGTTTAGGATGGATATTTATTTATTTTTACTGAATGAGCAAAGCCTAAAATTTTAATATTTAATCACAGAAGACCATATTAGCGACTCTCAATCGAAGATTTGAAGTAGAAGAATCATAGAAAGATACGATCGCATTTAGGAATTGAACCGTTGCTCTACTTTTGAGTTAATTAGCTTAATTAAAAAAGTATAAATTTACCTAAGATATCATCTAAATTTACATTTAGTTCGAGAAGAATCTTACAATCATACATAAAAAAGCAGCCAATAAAAAATAAGCGTTGAGAAATTGAAGATAATTTCAATAGTTCTTAGTCGAAGTTACATATAAAGTTAGTGGTGTTCCACAAGGGTCACATTTGGGACCAATTTTATTTTTATTTTAAATAAAATTTCAGACTCGTGCATGTTACATAAAAACAGTATAGGCATTAGATTAAATAATTTAGAAGCGTTAGAAATAAGAACATCGTTAAATTCAAATAAGTCCGAATTATTACTTAATAACCAAACCAATTTATCAAATCAAAAAAATACACCCTATAGCCCTATCTTCAACTTGTTTCCTGCCATTTTTTCCAACCCATGATATTATATATGTTACATTGTTGTTCTGAGATGTTTAACTAGTAATATGTAATATTATTGTACTTAATTATTGTATAATTTTATCTTGTATAATAGATCCAACTTTCAATATGTCTATGATTACCAGTAACTGTTGTTTACAAATGTAAATGTGATACACATATATTGTTGTCTCCCTTCCACTTATTGATAATCCTTTTTATCTCTTTCTAAGAATTTGTCTGTGTCTAATTATGTTTCTTTTGTAATATTCTTTCTCCCTCTCCCACTCAACCTATATATAACCAACAACTCTGTCTTAGTATTTAGTTATTATTATATCCTGATGAAGCTCGGTCGGAGCGAAACCGGTCGATATACCAAATAATAAATATACGTGGTTAAATACTAAGTGTTTGTTTTATTTAAAATTTTATTTTTGTTATTTGTGAATGATATTCTTACTATAGTCCAAGTTTTAATGTTTGCGGACGATTTGAAAATATACAAAGCTATAAGAAACATTAATGACTGTCAAACATTGTCAAAAAACTTGTTTAAACTTTTTGTTTGGTGCTAAGAGAACTGTCTACAACTAAATTTAAGTAAATGTGTAATTATGACTGAATACTCCCTCAATGATGTAGTACTAACAACTGTCCGAGGTAAATGATATAAGTAGGTGTAAACTTTGATCAAAAATTTTGATTTTGTTTTTTTATAAATTTGATTTTGTTATGCTTATCTAGATGTACTTTGTGAATAAACAAAATATATGTAAAAGCCCAGCTGGGCGTGAAATAAATAAATATGACCGAAAGGAATAGGGTCCCATTAGCCCCTTGTTTTGATTCTCTTTCAAAATTCTTAAAGAGTCTAGGGACAAACTTACCAGACATGACGCCATTTTACCCAAATTTACCGCAGGGATATGGTGCAATTGTTAACTTTATGTATTAGGTACTACAGATGATTAGAAGGATCTAATTCTAGAAATTCTATTATGTATAGCTAAACCGATTCAAATTCGACAAGAATGTGAAGTAAGAAAAATCGAAAGAGTGAAGTTAAAAAGAGTATGGAGGACTTTTAGGCATATTTTATTACCAAGAGCCAATGTCTAAGAATGTATCATCCATTGACATTCCTACCCAAAGGTTACCCACCCACATTTTTTCATAAAGACGTTAAACAATTTCTTTATAAGGAATATTTATCATAATTTGACTATAAAAATAAATAACCAATCAGAAACATGCTAATTTTCCATGAATTTATCATTTTATGGCTTCTGAGAAAGTGTTTCCCGTAATTTATTTACGACAAACACCTCCAAGATTGCTACCTTCCCATCCCATATAAGGGAAGCCTACACAACCAATGAAAATATCTCATCGTAATTATTTTTAAAGTAGTTGTCAACACCATAGTAAATTTGAATATGATAAGAAATTCTTATCTTAACCATAAAGCTATTTTTGTTTGTTTATTTATATTCTGAAGCAACAAAAGCACTTGAAAGGTGAGCCAAAGCATCATGAAATTTGCACAGCTTTCTCTGTTAGCCAATGCATTTTTCTTCAGATCGTCAATTCATTTCATCATAAACTCTAAAAAAAACATTAATTTCAAAAAACAAGCGTAAAATATCAAACGAAAACGGTTAGTTTTAATTTTACATATTTTATAGAAAAATAAATTTTGTAAAATAACTTTTAAAATATCGGATAAAACAGAATACCAACTAGTAACACAACCAGTTCCATTTTTTATCCTGTGTCTTAAATTGAAGTCAAATCCAAGTTCTAGAGTTTCAGACAGAATCACAACCGAAATTAGTATTTTTTTAAGAACTTTATATGCACAGAAAAATTAGTAAAGAGTTAAGGCACAAACAACGAAAATACTCGAAAAATACTGTTTGTTGGTTTTGATTGTTCAATTTAAATGCATCATTTCTGAGTGATGCTGGAGTCTAAAGGCCCATTAAATACATTAATGGAAGCCATTGTTACGGCCGAAATAGATTTAGTGAACGAATACAGCAATTAATTTTAATTTGGTCTTGATGAAGCTCTCCATTGCTGAATAAAGTGACTAAGCTACGTATAATTGAAAAAGTTCAGACAGAAAATTGTAAAAATCCTACGTCTTTCGCGCTTCTTCGGCCCTTGCATCTAGAACTTTTGAATAGACGGAAATTATATAAATCTGTTAATTCTTTGAAGAACCAAAACTCTTGAAGTGGAATTCTGGTTGAACTCCATTTAGCACGGAAGGCCGTTTCCATAATGAGGAGCTTTAAAAAATATTTACACAAATTTCAATTCAAATCTTGAACGAAATCGGGTAGTTAAATATAACATTGAAGACACTGAAACATCAACAAAGTGAAATCATTAGCAGAGCGTGTGATTGGGGAATTAATGTTTTTTGTTTGTGTTAGAAGATGCACAAGCATAAAAAATCTGTTACATGGTTAAAATCACTCTAGTATGAATGACTTACCTATTCGTTTGTATCGTCTCACTTCTGGAGTAACAGGGCACTAGCGAAAGCTCGGCGATTCATATAAAACAATTATTAAGTACGTTGCCTTGCCAATGTCGAACGATTCACTGGAGTCATTATTATACTTTATTTATATTTCTTATTCACTCGCACACCCCATTAATTTATTTATGTAATAAAGGGGGATGTATAGATTGTTATCCCTCAATGTTTAGAAAATAACACTTCGACAATTAAATCATTCGTATTTTATGGTGGTTCTAGAGAACCCTCGATTTATATTGAGCGTGGTCTGTTAAAAGGGAGAAAAAAGGGTCATTGACAGATTTGTTTTCATGTATGATGATAAAAATAATCAAGATTCTAATGATCCTGGCAATACATCGTAATGTTGAAAATTCATACTTTCCAAAGAAGGGCTACACAAAGAAATAATATTTATATATCCCTCCATTGTTGTGATTGCCACAAGCAAAGTACCGCCCATACGTACAATGCGGGGTTATTAAATATCGTTTTAAAGGGACAAGAGCCATACATTTTTAAAGAGGAGTATTGTTCGGGTTTTATCTTTGGAGTACAAAACGAAGGACACGGTGTTCCGCAGGATCGACAACAAGGACCACTTTAAAATATGAATACATTTACTTTTAATCGGTAACCTAGGGACTACCATAACGTTTTTTTAATGGAAATAACTAGGTACGATGATAATATCATTGTATAAGAAGAAACAATAGACAATAAAGGTTTGATCAATAAGATAATCGGAGTTTATATTTATGATGATATACGACAACCAGATTCTTCATAATTACTATTTACATGAAATAGAAATGTAATTAAATGAGAACAACTGGATATTAACTTAGCCGTTTCGTCTGTAAATTTATTGTAAACACTGCGAACAAAAAAAAACATTTAAAAAATCGGTAATGTGTCACGCAATATTATTTGTTTCAGTTTCCTCCTTTCGATAAAACATTACTATGTCTGTGCTCACCCATTTCCTTATCTACGAAATAAACGGATAATATAAGTACCTGCCAATCGAATACGAGGGTGATAAGATAATACAGATAGAAGCAATATATAAATAACTTTGTGATACACAGAAATATGTAACGAGTTTGTTTTTCTACATATTTCCGAGTCCAATAATAATGTCGTAGTGGCGAACATAAAATCAATACAGTTTATGGACTTTCATGGTGCCATGTAGTCTAGGAACGCAAATAATGTTAAAGAAACATTTACCGTACAAATATGAAATTGTAAAGATATTTATTAGAAACGGCTGGGGGCAAATTTCAAAATACATTTCTTTACGTTAAGAGCAGGCTGTAAAATAACCGATTTAAAAATAAAATTCCTGGAAATGTGAAGGATTGTAAATAAGATGAGGTAAAGAGTGCTTAAAATCATACCTGTATTTCAGAGAAGGTAAAATGTGTACATACTGTATGTAGGTACTTAAAGCTTAAAGTATGCAAGAGTACAAGTAGGTACACAGAATGTGAGCATTAAATCTAATGTTGTATATTTTTGAACAGCAATAATTTATTTGCAAAGCTCGAAGGCAATTTTGTAATATTCATTGATTTTGGTAATGTTCATACATATTCAAGTAATGCTAACTGACTAATTCATGTGAACATTTAATTCCTGGTACCGGTAATTCCTAAATTTCTGGGAAGGAACCAATAAAATATTTACTTCACCAGCACACTTGTAAGTGTGCTAAAATGCTGAATCAATAAGCCAGTACATAGAATTTGAGCATTGACTGTTACGTTGTGAATGTTGAACAGCATCCAGGGATTCAACTTTGGTTGGTGCTTTCGGGGCGAGCCGAAAAAGAGGCATAAATAATTCAGGAATTTATCCCGTTTCGCCATGGCAACCGACCCAGCATCGGGGATCGTGCGTCTCCATTTTAGCAACGGGTGATCAAGCAAAGAGAGCAAACTGGTTCCCAGAACAAAACAAAGGAAAGGCGGGAAAAAGAGCGAAACAAAAGCGAAACTTCAACAACAAACAAAAGCATTATTATTTGCACCCATAACTGTTCGCATTGAGAAGAGATAGAACTGGTACAACATCTTGAGACGAGGGCAGACAGACGGGTCGAAAGAACATAAAATAATAAGTATTTTACAGCTTTATAATTAACGGAAATAATATGTCTCATACAACAAAAGGCAAAAATCTTTTGAATAACGATAAATCCTTTTCTCTGAAGCGGCAAATACTCTGGAACAGTGAGCTCTGGTATCATAAAGTTTACGCAAATTTGTTCTTCTCTTTCATATCCATCACAAAATATAGAGGTTGAAAATAACTGTCAAGTCAAACGCTTTATTATTAATTAAATTAAAACAAATAACTTTGTTTAAACCACTAATATAATCACAATTACCTACATGTTTCAAAACCGATGGTTTCTTCGTAAGGGTAGTAATGACATTACTACCCTGTGGAAGAAACCATCGGTTTTGAAACATGTAGGTAATTGTGATTATATTAGTGGTTTAAACAAAGTTATTTGTTTTAATGTAATTAAAAATGACGCCACAAAGTGATTTTGCGAAGTTTGAAGAAAGCTTTATTATTATTTGTTCCATAGTTTTAATTACGTACTAATAATGAACTTTTATTGCAAAAGATTACGTTGATTAAATTTATCTTACATTTCAAACATAAACGTAGTTTGTGTCGAAACAACGGAACCAAAGCAGGATGTGAATCAAACAAAAGTAAACACAAATCGGATCAACAAAATAATATTACTCGTAGAAATGATTGAACCAAATACGCCGAAAAGATCATTTTATATTATTTATATTGAGGCAAATCGGGCGTAGCTACTAAGCATATCATAAACTTTTATTGTAAATTGTTGATTAACGTTATCTTACATTTGAAACAAATACGTAATTTGTGACGAAACAACGGAACCAAAGCAGGATATGAATCAAACAATAAAACAAAAGTAAACAAAGATTGGATCAACCAATAACATTAAAGAAAGAAATGATTGAACCAAATACGCCGAAAAATGCATTTTATAAAAACGTCGAAGAAAGTAACTGGACAAACTAAGTGACGATAATAATAATAATTGTTTCAATAATTAATAGATGAGTAAACTTTCTAGTTTTCTAATTAATTATTCGGACGCTGCGCATCTGTTGTTACAATGGTGTTGGTCTTTGCTCCAAATTGCATTGCTGATTCGTTCATCTCATAAGAAATATGTTTCTATAAACGATTTCATTTTAATCTTTAAAATTTAAACGACTCTAATTGCCGTATTTAACGTCGGCCATTACTCTTATAAATCAATTAATATTTTTTGAGAGTGGATAAATAATTTTCGATTTAAAATAATGATTGCGCAAAAATCAAGCACTTGAATGCACAAAGGGCTTTTTGCTTTTAATGGCTGTGAATCTCAAATCATAGAATCTCTTTTTATGATCTATTAATATAATTTCGGTGTAAATACAGCCAAAGAACCCTGACTCCCGCCTGTCCGGAGGCAGTGGGGTTACGGCATCCCCAATTGGGTATGTAGTGAGGTTGAAAAGACACTGCCATGAAGAAGAGGTGGAAAGTAATTGGCTATTCAGATCTGGTCACCAAACACGATTAAAGTCATTGGTTTAGACTATGAAAGGTGGTCTTTCACCAGGGAGAATCTGAGAGTATAAACTAGCTGTTCGATTCCAATGAATATATTTAATACATTTATTACCTATCGACTTCCAAATATAGATTCTTAAAATTACTTACAATTAATATTTTAATTCAGGAGCTCTCTGAGGTAGTCGTGAAATGTCAAGACATTTATGTAAGATGATCTGTGAAAAATCACGAGATAATCGAAATGTTTATAAATCAGTTCCAATTTTGAAAATGTGTTAAAAATATTATATTAGATATACGTAGGTACCTACTTTATCGGTTGTCTGAATTCTTCACACCATCAGTTCGAATTTTGAAAAAAACACTTAAATTCAAAGTAAATTCGAGTTCATTCAACCCGATTTTATGCAGGACTAACGCACAGCACGGACAACCGAAAGGAGTGTTATTAATTGATTAAATGAATATAAATAAGAAATTTAAACATGGAAATCGATAAAAAAAAGTTAAAAATACGAGGCTAATTTTCGATTTTTTTAACTATGATTTAAGCCTGTCTCGCACGAGCGATAAACTATCATAATATATGGCGAAACAGCCTAAGCCCACATGACTATTATGACTATGAGAGTATAGTTCTCGTGTGAGACTAGCATTAGTCTCTAGTACCGAGGGCCGTTAAAACAGTTTATCACAGTCTAAAATTATCGACGCTTTTTCATTGGAAAAATCAATATGGAAGAATAGATAGTTAGGGTGGCAAGGGTGAAAAATGGAAAACGTAAATACTTTAGTGCTGGATGATTGATTATAGAGAAATGTATAAGGGAGGAAGATGGTGAAATATGATCCAAAGAGGGAAGACTGGATCGCAGCAATACACAGGGGACGTGTCCTAAAATAATTTATGCAGCAAATGTAGGGGACGATGATTTAGATGGGTAAATTAAAAAATATTAAAATATATACGAAAGTTTAGATATGCTTTTAAAGGTGATCCGACATTTGGCTCCCGTGATTATAATTCTTATAAAATCATATTATGAGCTTTATTTATCAATTTCAAACGCAAAATCTACCTCAAAAATAAGTTGGTATGGATATCAAATATATTTAATTACAATGTCGATTTTTTTTAAAACTTATACGCTGGTATATACAGTATTTAGATAACTAGGTTTATCCTTGATGCATTTGAATAAAAGTATGTTTTAATAAGTTTGTTTTCGGCGGTTCATCCTCTCTGCAAACCCGTTCGAGGACACTTAATTATATTTTGTGTGCATAGAATCGTTTTTAAAGTAGGTACCTAGTTTGTGACAGGTTTTCGAAATGATAGAGAATAAGCAACATGACTAAAACACTTTTTTATTTTAAAAATAAAGAAATCATTGCAGGGGAATGAATAACCGGACAAAAAATGCTAAATCTGTATTTTAGAAAAAGAGGATACCCGGCGGTGATTTTTCCATACAAACGTATTCCCTATTTATCTCTCTGGATTTTAACCCTAGAGAAAATATGGTTTTTGCATAAAATAGATATCAACTACTAGCGTGTCGGTACTTTTTGTTTTTTTTTGATAAGTTACTTTTTATAGAAGTTATGACCTTCCAAAAATCAATAAAATTGACTGGTTTAAACGCCGTCAAAAGATGTTCAGTATACAAACCAGACAATGTTTTTTTTAAAAAAAGCAAAACGTACAGACATAGAATAGTTTTTTCTTATGTAGTTGGTAAAAAAAAATTGAAAATCAGTCCACTTTTGGAGGAGAAAAGTGGGGAATACAAAACCTCCATTTTAGTTAGGTGTCAGTGCATTGTCCCTTTCGCTCAATATCCGGCGGAGTAAGAGCAACAGTGACAGCAATATTTTAGTAAAATCTATTTCTGCACCACCGGGTATCATCTTAATCTTTACTAAATCGGTTTAAATTATAAATACAAAAATATGCTTTGGATTAAATGAATATTTTCCTACCGTTTCTATCGAGTAGAATTAATTGTTAATTACTTTACAAAAAATATATATGTATACATTTTTTTAATAATACATTTTTATATATCGTGATTACACCTTTTTTATCTATTCAGTAGCATAAACTACTAAAAAATGTTTTTTTTTCATTAAGATAGCTTTTGCACACTTGTAAGTTTACGACTTCTGGCCAATGGGCAACATTGGTTTTTCAAAATGCAATATGCCCATTGGCCGGAAGTCGTAAATCTACGAAAAAACTTACAAGTGTAAAACTAGCCTTAGAAATGTATGAACTTATGTAAGAAAAAAAAATGTATGGCTAAAATTATATGTGACAGTGTTCATGGATTATTTTTTTTCCTATAAAATTATTCACAAAATATATAAATAAATAAAACTTTTGCGCTTAAAATCGTAACCTCTACACTCCGTTTGCCAAGCGATTTTTTAGACTATTACCTATATTCGTGGCGATATAAGACACACTAAGAATACATACATTTTTGGTTACTGAAAAAGACGTTCCTCTTTGTTGTCTAATTAAAAATAATCTATGTCTTTTAACCGTGTCCTACTTTTTTTGTATATTTACCAAATACACGACGCCAATCGCCATTTTGTTTCCATCATATGTTTCAATAGTTCAATCAGAAAAAAAATTAAATCAGAAATTATATAACATTTTTAAATGTTATTTTATTTGGTTTTACGAACAGTTTTCAAGTGGACTTTGAACATAATATATCTATCTACTAGAATATACAAAAATGATTTTGAAACATAAAGTAACGTACCTAAATCTGATAAAGAAAGAAAAAAATAAACATTTAGAATAATTCAATAAAATTGTAAGATGGCAGCGTAACAACTAATTACGTATTTAAATCCACATCATTCATAAAGATAAGATAAACTAATTCAGTGAAAACTGTGCCAATCAAACAATCTTCTGCCTATGAGTAAATAATGATTTCACAGTAGGTAATTCTAGAAAAAGGTGGGTGTTACGAATACGAGGTTTTAAGTGCAAGTATGTATACAACAGGAAATCGTCCTTTGATGGAGATGACATTGATTTACGACCTGTCGAATGAAGCAAATTGGGGAGAACTACGTAGGTTTATAGACATGAACTGAACAGAGGACCATTATTTATGTGAGAAAAAATATTACTTGCATCAAAAATCTGAGATAAATTATTTAAAGAAAGCTGTATAATATACTTTTGCAGAATATGTATAACTAATTCCTGTCTCAGAAAACGCCATGATATGTGTGATATACTATGTGGCTTGGCCTACTTCAGCATTCGAGTGATATATCGTCGTTGTATATAGAATATGAACCATGTGTGATTTAGTACATTCTGAGAAAATCGATAATTACTGTTTAAAAAAATAACCAAACGGAAAATAACAATTCTATTTATGGACTAAGTAGGAGAAATATATTTCGTTCATTATAAGAATATATTTATGGCAAACATTAATTATTTTATGCCAGAAAATTGAATTTCAACGCGTTTTTCTCACATGCTTCATATTCTATGCACAGTTTTTCTCACATGGTTCATATTCTATATAAAGTTTTCGTCATAATTTTAAATACCATAATAATGTCAAAATATTGAATTAAAATTTATTCAAATTTGACAGCTAGGCATCAAAAAAAGGTGTTAATAATATTATGTACATACCAAGGCAATTGAATTGTGTAGTGGTATGCAGAGATATGACTTTTTATTTATTTTTTATTGTGTACTATTTTGATTGTCCTTAAATATTTGATATATTTACACGGCTCAAATTGTAGAAGACGGAGAAAAAAAGAAGAAAATAACTGTATATTTAACTCATTTTCGTCAAAATCGTCACATTGTTCATATTAAATATGCAACGACGATATGTTGAAATAGGCCAACCCAAAATCGCATGCTACTTTATAGCGCAGTCTGAAGGTACCTTTAAACACACGAACGGTGAGCTCTGGCTTAATGAAATTTAAGCCCAGCTTTTCTCTCTGAAACTTTTATGTAAACATTGTTTGCGTTGTAATTGTTTTCAGCTCGCTACATCATTTCGATCAAGAGTTATAAGAGCTTTGAAATTTGTACAAGAATATTGAAAAAAAAATTGTTTATTCCATATTTTTCAATAATAAAACAAATAAAAGTTTTTTTAATAATGTTGAAACTAGCTATTAGCATTAAAAAAAACAATTAACATAATCAATTTCCTATCAGTTTTATCATAATTAATTAATTAAAGATGAAAACGAAATTTTTGATTCAAGATATTATAATCAATATTTTTGAATGATAGTTGTTATTTTGTAGTTGTAGGTAGGTATGCGAGACATAAAACGTTATCTGTCAGCAAAATTTATTCGCATTTTTCAATACAAAACCGATCACTACTGTATCAACAATTATTATTGCTGCTCTAAAAATAGATAAATCAATTATCAATATATTCGAATGAATCCTTTTATTCAGCTGTATAAACTTTTGATATCCTCGAAACATATATAATCGCAACAAACCCTACCTAAATACATAATTACAAAATATATACAAGGTGTTGTTTTAACAGACTCACTTGCATTACTTTAACGAATGATTCTTGACATTATTTGAGTAAAAAATGTGAATGAAATATTGAAACCAAACCAAAATAACTTTCTTCCACATGTACTCCCTGGTCACTAGTAACCGCCCAACCACCCCAGTCCTAAGGACGGGTTCTTTCATGAAATTTGAACAATTCATCATATTTCAAATATAAAATTCAGTTTCTGTGAATTTCTATTAAAGTTATGTGTTATTATATCGTTTTGGGCCAGTGGTCTCGCAGAACTGAAATAATAACAGAACTTGAATATAGATCTTAAAAATTAACTTCGTAATTTGATAAAAGGTTTAAATTCTCTGAAGCAACTAACTGTCCCTAACTGTCCAAAACCCGGTGATTTTTTTAAATGTTTTATTTTTAAAACCAAAATTACAATAACATCTTTCACTCCAAAAAAATGTCAAGATCACTGGTTTAAAGTAAGTCGTACGTCCTATAACAGTCCGTGAATGAGAACTTTTGAAAAGCGACATTTCAACAGCGTAAACAAAATGAAAAAATTCTGATAATTTTGGTAAACGGGTTCCAAATTTCAGATTAGGTTAGTTCTCAATTATATTTTGGAGTAAAATATTGGATAATTTGTGTATAGAGATGTTTTTATGAAAAAACACCTCAAAGGAAAAACAGAAAACGTACAATTATTCATAATACAGCGTAAATATAGCAAAATATAAGATCTGAGAATAAACAAACATAGTGTTTAGGAAAGTACCTAATTCATTATTCTGATAATTTTGGCAACAGAGTTGTAAATTCCAGAGACAAGTGAAGCGCTTGGAAGATCAATTTATTTTGGTGCCAAAGTTAAAAAAAGCAAGAAGAATCCGAGTTTACCGCAGACGCTTCACGTTTTGCTTTCAGATATTTTTTCAACACTTTTCCAAGATGGTGTTGAAAACCATTTGTCATGTGTACATCTTTAATGTTTGTGGCAACAAGAAATAAATCACAAACTTTAGGTTTTATAATGGCTAAAGAATATATTTATGACTACCTTCAATACAGTAATAGCCCAGGGCCAGTACGTCTTAAAATAATTTGTTGACGACATAAATAATTAGACTTATTTCTATATATTATCAATTTTTATGGGATTCGTGACAAAAAGTATAATATTTATTTGGGTGGGAGGTAGGATGTTGTATGTAAACATAATTTATACCGATTTATTCTACTATGGACGTTATTAAATTAAGATATGGGTAATTTAATAAAATTCTTACAAATCCTTGAAGATATCAAAAATAATTGACAATTTATATCCATCCAAATAGTTAGGCGATGATTTCACAGTAAAAATCCACAATTTGCACAAAAAATATTCGAGGTTCGTTATTAGCTCACTATTTGTTATTTAAAAGTCTTCGCACTTATCGGTTACAATATTCGTAAAGAAATAGTAATTATTGTTCACAACCTTTAGATAAAGATAATACAAAAACGTAATAATAAAAGGCAAAAATAAACACTGCGCAAGCGAAACACGGCCGTGCGCTCTGCCGGCGTCAGGCAAACTAAACTAAATTTAAATTTCCAACCGACAACAAAAATATATCCTAGCAACAGTGGCGGGAAACGACCTGAAAATAAGTAGCCTTCTCTTTTCAACGCGCCGCGAAAACGCGGGCAAAACTGAAACGGAAAATTCCAACACGCGAGTCCGTACAATCCGTACAACCAATAGTCTTGTCTCGCTTTGATGCGATGCGTGACATTGGGACTGAAAGAGACAGGCGGCTCGTGTATAGTGTGCAAGCGAAACGACAGTACAACTTGTTTGTGAGGAAAAATGGGATGGGTAGAATGAAGTTAGCAATACACGTGGCTTATCTCAGGTATAAAAAGACTTTTTTTTTTCGTTATCAGCTGTCGGGTAGTACAAGAAACTAAACATAACCTAAATAAGATGCAATAATAATATTATATCTACATATCTAATAAGTATTTTATCAAAACAGAGCAAGATAAACAGAATTAAAGTTATAAATAAGTTTTTTTGTTTTTCTTGAAGACAGTTCGGAATCTTTTTTTGACCAAGAAGTAAATACAAAGCAAAAAAATTATTCATAGTTATTGCATCTCAACTACATACTATACAACGAAAAACCTGCTTGTTTTTGTCAGACTTTCGTACGATGAGCACTGGCTTCATGAAATGTGAACAGCATTCCCGACTAGAATTTGTAGATAAAAGCAAATATTTGCAGTTCGCAACATTAATTCCAGCAAGAGCTACAAGACAAAAAACGCCATATTTTTCGATTGAATAAGAAAAAAATAGTGTCAGAACTCGGGCGACGCCGGGTGTTAACTTCTAGTTATTTAGTTATAAATGAGAACAGGACGGGCAGGAGAATACGGAATGCGCATAACCAAGGCGGCAGCAGGATGTATTTAAAACCAGGTGCAAAATGCGAACCGAAATAACGCATCAGGAACCCAGTTCCAGTGCAGCGATACAATCATTTTATAAACCGGAACATTCGCTTATTATTTTGACGAAAAATTTATTGTGTTTGTTTGCTGTTGTCGTAATAATAATAAAACTTAGACAGTTTTTATAGCACCGTTCTTGTCATATATATCCTCACATAAACATTTTAGCTCTACACAGGAGGCCCCGGGGAAAATAATTCTCCTCTGGGATGCTGTGTATTATTAGGAAAGGAAGCTTTGGGAATGAAAAAGCTTTAAGGGGTAGGTAGGAATCTGGGGGTCAGCGTGTCCAAGAGTGATAGACGTTTGAATCTATCAAATGCTGCAAGTGCTGTGATGCTGAAAGGCAAAAGCTCCGAGAGAGTCCTTCTGGATAGGTCACAAGGTCTTTCTCAACTAGTCTCTCCCGACCCGTCTGCCCGGCAACGCAGTTGGTGGGCAGACTCATCCGCCCCCAATTTCCGTAAAAATCTCATCCCACGAACCTCGGACACCCCTGCTAAGACATCAAATTATTGTAGTGTACTAAGTTTAGTATAGTTGATAGATCAGATGCTTCATATTACTACATCGATGCTTAAGATGGATCTAATTACGAAAATATCGATAATTATTGGTATTTACACAATTCATTTATTTATTAACAGATCGCCGGGGCCAAAGATCGTTACGATCTGCCACGTAGGTCATCATGTGTGACATTATAGTAAACGTAAAATTAAATTACACCTTCTGATGCTATTTTATCGTTCTACAACAAATTAGATCAAGTAGGGGTTATTTTAAAATATTTCACCAACCGGAACGGCGTTCCGGTTGAAACTGCGTACGGCTCCGAGTTAAAAAGAACCTCGTGAAAAGACTTGTCAAAAATCAAAATGTATTGTTATGTTTTCTTTATAGAAAATATATTTAAAAAACTGGCATTAATTAGCTCATCGCTATAACGTTTAGGACAATCTGATTCTTTTGGATAAGATATTTCAAGAGATGCAAAACTATTATTTGCATGTGAATGGTGATCTTTAAATAGGATAAAGGTGTTGGGATTTTAGGGAAGAACTTCCCATATTATTTTGGTTTACCTTGGTTAAAAGGTGGTTGCAAGCACGTAATTGAAAATCAGGTCTTAGTTAAAATTTAACTGTCAGTTAGAGATAACTTTTCAGGTCAACCAACCGGATAGGTTGAAATTTAACGAGCACATTAAATTCGTGGAATCAGGTTTATGTTTCGGCAATTTTAAATAAAATTACTTACCCACACAAAACAAGTCCGAAAACGCAATAATATTAGGTAAATGAAGAAAATTAAAAAAGAAAGAAGACAATATAAGTGATGGCAAGGGAATGAGATAACAGAAAGAAGATGAATCGTATGGTATCAGACAAGCAACGAGCCAATCATACATTTGATAGTCAAAAGCTATATTAGTAGGTACTGAGAAAGTAAACGAAATCCGTTGAAAGGTCTGTAATAAATTCTCAGGGACGTTCTGGCTGAAAAATTACAAATTAAAATAGAAAAAAACTTGGATGGTGTCGAACCTCTGGCAGAGTGGCAAAAGAACAATTAGTTCGAATTTGAAATATTGAAAAAGAAAAAAGATGGACATATATTTTATTGATTGACTCACCGATTATGCTTCCAATTATTATTATTAAATCAAGATGAAAAACATTCTGTGGAACTACGAGTCTCACTCTAAGAGTTTGATCAGCATATGACACAAAATAAACACATCGGAAATGGGTTAAGGTTAATAAAGTATTTGGATAACTGAATCAGCACAAAAACTTTACCAAGAAACTTAATATATTTTATTGTTGCAGAAATCTCGGGCATATCGATTTCAAGACAAACCAAAATAATTATATCAACCGTGAAATGTTGTCATGCGCATACATAATTTAATTTATTGGTAGGAAAATAAATAACAATGCAAGGAGAGATTGTAGAAGAAAGAAATACAAACAAAATGAAGACATCAAATGTTTACCACGAGAAATGTCTTTGGAAATATGACATAAAATTAGTCTGAAATAACATCATAAATGATTGGATGAATGATAAATGTATGATATGTATGATACCAAAAAATCCCACATAGGCATCGCCAGTTCGTGGGTATACTTGTGTTTCTTTAAAGCAGTTTAGTTAAATTTTCTGTATATATGTATATTATCTTTGTAGAAATTGCAAAAAATAAATAATAATATAGTAAAATCAGTATTTACGGATTTAAAATTTAAAATACGAGAATAAAGATTACAAATTTGTTGAAAGTTAATAGAGATTAAGATCAGATGTTACAGCAGGTAAATATTAATATCAATGGTATTTATCCAAGACTTTATTACATTTTTATGTTTGCTGAAGGATGATATATTTTCACATTTGATTTCTGTAGTCTTATAGAATGCATTATAAATTTTCGGTGTAATAAAATAAGCAAGTCTTTGCGCAAGCTTTGATTATTTGAATGAATTATTTGATGGCGTATTGTTTGGAGTTCTACAATAACCATCTGCTGTAGGATATAAAATAGCACAAACTGTGTAAAAGCATCACCGATGAGCAATCAAAGTGCAGAATAATCATGCATCCGATGATGAAACACCGACACATCATTGCAGAGCGCTATAAAATGAAATTACAAATAACGAGTTCACTGTGAGAGAATGGACTGGGATCGCAAGGATAGTAAATCTAAATTTCTGCATACAGTTTTCACGAGAACACACAAAGTCAAAAAGTGTCCATGCAACGGACCGAAGTTAAAAGAGTCCATTGTGATCCGTTATTTATAATCATTCTTGTAAACATCTGTGCATTATCGAAGACTTCAAGAGGATGTAACGTAGCTTACCTTAGATCGATGGCAGGAACCAGTACGGTTATAAGTCAATGCAAAACTCAGGAAGTGAATAAATCTTACCTGTAACAATAAAGAAAATAAGATTAGTACAGGGACAACAGGTTTGAAAAGGCTTTGAATAAAAAGGAAGATTAAAAAGTGTTACAATAAAAAAAGAGTAATAAATACACAAAGATTCTTGACAGATTGTGAGACCATTCATAGGTTCATGTTAGTTTTAGGAACGTACAAATGATGCAGTTTTTTTGCAATTCTTGACAATGACAACCACAAAAGGCGGCATTTATCTTGACAAAGTTCAGAAATTGGTCATCGATGTTAAATATAATCAGTTAAAGTCGTCACCACGACTTGCTTAAGATACAATATGGCAGAATAGATGTTCTAGCAAAGCATAGCGTGACAAGAGGAATGATGAAATTTCTAAAACAGTAGATATAATTAATTAGTCTTTAAATAATGTTTTGTTTTGAATATGATAATGTTAAAATAAGAAAGCTTGTACTGTAAATAGATAATTAAACTATATTTCAAAAAAATTATATAATTATTAGTTCAACAAAGGTGAGGAAGCGTAAAACAGCTTATTACCCCAAAAGACAAAAAGACATTGGCCATGAGTATTTTAAATTACATCTAAAAGGGGACCTTTCTTTCTTTGTGCCTATACCCTGAGTAGAAAACAGTCAGGGTAAATAATTCCTAAAGGTATAACTTGTACCAAGTACTAACTTGGTGCACCGTTCCTCACTGTTCATGAGAAAAGTGGCCCCGCTTGGAGGCAATAATGTTCAGTGGTTATTTGTTGCAGCCGATATTAAAAAAGCATTAATCAAAAATGTAACTGGCGCATGAGCAACTAACTCACTGACCAACAACAGCGACTATGCTTCCACACATTCACAGTTTTAATGTGTAAGCGTTCCATCTGGCGATGGAGAATATTCTAACACTGTGGGCCGATCCTCCGCGGAAACTGAAAATCATTTTATGATGACTTTAGAAGTCTACGTTGAGTCGCGTTTTTGAAAATTGTGTAAAAAGGACAAATGGAAACAACTTAAGAATAGGTACATGGGCTTCGACAGAGAGGGGGCAGCTTCCCCTCCTAAACAAATTGGGGAACAATACAACTTGATACAGCTGAATCGACATAATATTTTAGCTATGAAGTTGAAAATCTGTTTGTACGAAGCAGCAAAAACTCTGAGTCATCAAATTTGAATTGCTACTGGAATATTTTCTAATTCAATAAAACTTTCTTCAGCTGGCAAACAAATATTCATCGTAAGCTAAGGGAGCTTTAAAATTACGATAAATTAACGAAAAAAATAGCCAAGACACCAGATTGATTTTTTTTTAAATTTCAAATGTCAAAGAAGAAAGATTTTTACTGAGTGTAAGTCCATTTTTAACACGAGCGATTTACATTTCATCTTTCTGCAAATTTGTTTGTATGTTCCGAGTCTGGTCAGTCATGTCAAGATAGTAGCCGTGTTCGATGGTACCGTTTTACTCCGCTTAAGTTCGCATGAGCGTCACGAGCTGCAAATCCGAATAATCAACATTACGCGAGGTCTACTACTAGTGTATAGAAACTCAGGCAATCATCGACCAAGCCTTACTAATAAAGATGTTTCTAATTTATTACAAATAATTAACAACCATACATTAAAACACGTTTATTAGTAAGCAGAAGTTTAAAAAGGCATAATATTATTTACGACTAATTATTAACTTTATTAATTCTAACTTATTATTAACTTATTAATTCTAACATTTTATGTTCTGGTGCATTAGAATATTCTCTTTGTGGATTACCGCAACCCAACGTTTGAGCACTATCGGATAAGCGCAGAAAATAATAACATGCGAGAGTTTACGACCATACTCTGGTAACTTAAATTGTGCTTTGTGCTCAAGGTGCTAAGCGTAAAAGTTGCATACATCCGAAGATTGCTCGTAAGGCCTTCTTAATCTCAACACTCCGGTAAATAAGTTAAACTCTCGGCTGACAATAAAGCAATTTGGATTAAGCGAACAACAGTAAAATCTGCTGAATCTGATATCACCTTTCAATGTCTTATTTAATTTGATTACTCATAGACGATTTGAAGTTGTACACGCAGAGAATGGTGTTAATGAAGATGATGTGTCGTAATAAATTAGGAAAACCAAGAATGAATTTTAAAGAAGTTCACATAGTGAGCCTTGAGGAACACTCTCAAAATTATAACATTATTCGCTAGATCTGAGATCACCTTTGAATTTCTTATTTAATTTTATTACAGATGGGATATTTTAAGTTGGTTGTATATGGAATGATGTTAATAAAGATGGTATCTCGTGACTCGTGAGTATGTAGAACAACAGAGCTTAATTAAGTGTATAAAAAAGGTTTAAAAAAAACCTTGAAAAACCCTCAGAGCTCAGTACGTGAACCATAGAACAAAGGCCTACCATGATCATAAAAAAGTTACTTTTATGATTTTATTACAGGTTTTGCGTAAAGAATACACCACAGAATTAGTTTATTAAATACACACTGGCCCTAATTAAAAAAAAATTTAAACTGTTTTAGTGAGTTTAACTTTGTGTACAATAAAATATTAATTGATATAGCCAAAAATAATGCTGGAAAACGGCATGATGGATGATACATATGGAACATATTCACATCATAACACAAGGCGTTGACACGATAACTTAATGCATTTAATATTGAAAAAAATCTTATTATTACTAGATAAATGGGGTTAATATTCATATTACCATTTTCACAGATTCTTACAAAAAATTACATAAAATTGACTTTTATGTAAGCTGTTGCAAAATACATAATTCAAAAACATTTAAATATTTAAAAGGTCTCTTAACAAACCGAAGTTAAACAACGCAACGTCTGAAATGCTTGGTTTTAATTAGTCTACCATATTTCATTGTGGAAACGCCTTATATCTAACGTCTGTCTCAAAAGTTAGAAAAAATTCTTCAATACATTGTGTGCGTAATGGATTACATAATAAGCAAAGCTTTACAAACGCAAATGAAGGATGTAATTATTGTTTAAGCCGGAACAAGGAAACAGGTACACACATATTACTAAGATTACGTGGGCTTTAGAGATATAACATGAGAATATTGATAAACATATTTAGACCTTTAGTTATATTGACATCAAAAGCGAATGCTTAGATACGATATAAAAGATTACCAATTGATATTATTAAATCTACCGCCCATTATGTTATTATTATTTCATGTAATTATCTACCTGCAGCATGTAATAGAAAAGCGGAAGTGTTGTCGCAACACAAAAGAAAAGCTTTGCAAAAGCTCTTATGAAATTTTCAATACATGAACTCCTAGAGGCAATATGCCAATATGAAATGATGTTGATTATTTATGCATTATTGAGAGGGCACTTTCGTAAGTGTGATTGTAAGATGCGAACCACTATACATTAAATATATTGATCTGCTGCTGACAGAGCATAAAATGTTATGGCGGAATATAAACTATGATTGCAGAAACGGGAGTCAAGCATCGAAGGCCAGCGAACGACTATTCAACAATTGCAATAAGTCTTACTTTTCTCTTCGATCATATACCCAATAATAAAATTGCACAAATGTCGATAAGATAGTAAGCAATGGATAATATATTTATAAAGAAAGCTGATGATCATTCAATCGTTTTATTAACTGGTTTAATCCATGTTTGAAGCGATGGAAAGCCTGTAAACGTTGACAATTTTGATTGGGGAGTGTTGATTAAAATTCAATCTTCGTTTCCATTCTCTATTAAACAATTGGCCATTTATCATACGTTATAAGATGTATGTACGAGGTGTGTATGCTCCGCCAAGAAGACCATGAAAGTGTCCAATAATAATGGTCTAGCAGCGCCCTAACGTGTATATCATGTTCAACTGATTTCACTGAATCCTGTGTTGCACAAACCACAGGTAAAAATTTAAACCAACAAAATAGTAATTTAATTTTACTTGGCTTACTTTTATAGGGTTGTTAGTAAGGGAGCTTAATAAAGTAAGATAAAAGTAGAAAATAGTGAGACTAGAAAAATTAATAATTATTCACACAGATTTAACGAAGGTTATAAAAAAAAGCAAAAGCTCCGAGAGCGGGTTGTGAAATGATTCAGATTTTCGGACAGAGATGTTTTTTGATGGACGATTCAAATTTGCACAATAGTAAAAACCGAAAAAATATACGACAGGCCATCTCTGGTATAAGGGTTTTATCGATTGTATTAACCCGTTTAATAACAGGATACCATATATGTCCCAGCTTACATAGGTCTCATAGAAATCGTTGTAACTCCCTTACTATCACAGTTAGAAGTATGATCTAAACGGTATTGGAAAGAAAATACAACACGCTATATATTCAAATCTAAATCTTAGCCACAAAAAAATGTACATCTTTATAAAATTAAAGTTTCCGATCGCCATTTGAAAAAAAATTATGAAACTTTGTGAATTTTTTAAGATATTTTTTACATAAAATGACAAAAAATTGAGGTGACAGTAACGTTTATATTTCATTTGTCTAATGAAATATGGATGTGTTTTTATTATTTTTCATTATCAGTAATTTTAGTTAGAAAAAACTTAAAGTAAGCCATTTTTAAAACTTTTAAAAGTTTTCATCCAAAATTTTTATATTAAAAAAATTACATTGTTATTTCTAATAATAAAATTTGAAAGCCTGTTTCATCACCTTTCGAAAATAGTTTTTAGTTTTTGGATACATTAACAAATATTAATTTTTTTTGAATTTTATTGCAAAGCGGGAATATTTTTCACCTCTGAAAAAATACGCCAAATTTTCAAAAATACCAAAAATCCTAAGTCGTAGTCCGATAGCAAATAAATATTTTATTATTGTACCAATTTAATAACCATAATAGGTCCCAGATACCTGTATACCGATAGTAAAAAAAGCAATAACAACAATTATGAGTTCAAGGTCCATACTATGCCATCCTTGATAAATTCCGTCTTCAATTCGAGAAAAACTAAACTGGATTAAATTACACCGAAAACAGAAAAAAATGGACAAATACAAAACACCCATCCGGGCAAAAATTGAAATTGTTTATAGTAATAATAATAAAGCAAAAAAGCAGACCTCAGAAGAATTTCAATTAAAAAATACAATACAAAACCCCAGTTTCCTCTCGTTGCTCGTAAATTCATTGCAAAAAATACGTCCCTAAAATTAACAAGCCATACAAAGCTATCGATTTTGGCGGCTCTTGAATGAACCACTCTCTTTCAAAACGTATCCTCACAATTCAGGTTTTCCAGGACAGGTTTTACATGGTCTGCCCAGACAAATAAATTCGTCCATATTCGAAACATGTAAAATTTTTTGTTCGTATCCTTTCTACGTGAAAATTGATGTAATCATCTTAATAAAGCAAGACTCCCTACACGGAGAAAAATGTTGTTCTAAAATACGATCATTTTATTCGTAAAAACGGGACTGAAGTTCTTACGAACAAATTGACAGTGTTTCAATGTTTATTGGCGGGAAAATGTAAAGCGGCGTCTCCTCCGACGAAAATGTTTACACGCTTTGTGGATAGTTAAGTCGGAGCCACAATGTTTTTTACTTTCCTTTGCCCATGGAAAACAACAAACGTTGTGGCCCTGCCCCATGTTTATGGTAATGCTTGAGGTATTTTTTGTGAAATTGGTCTCAAGAGACCGGCCTTAAGAATAATTTGTTCCGTTTTTAACCGTTTCTACGAATAAAATGATCGTATTTTAGAATAACATTTTTCTCCGTATAGAGGCAGGAAAAACGTCGTTTCGTACTTATGGCCATTCAGATCTTCAATAACTTTAGCCACTAACAATAAAAGCCTCAAAAGTTTCTATGATTCATATAGATTATTTTGCTTTCAGAAATCTAACTATCTCATCCTTTTCAGGGTGCCTTGGGTACGTTGACTACGAAGGACAATTTTTGGTCTGCCTAAGGGCAAGTTATAATCGTAAAACCGCTCTGCATGCACGATTAATGGTCTCTGCCCACTACACCGTTCCAAACCATGACCGTAACCGTAGCGGCGCATGCAAAAAAATATTCTTTGTATCGATCAGTATGAAACGCTGCCCACTAGCGAACACTGTCGCATACCATGACCGGACTGACGGCGAATTCTCGACGACAATATTTTGCAAGTGCCGGTCCGCTCTATGCATGGCACGCGACGGTGTTAGAACGGGGATCATACGCGTATCACACGGTCACTAAACCCGTTACGTACGGGTATCGTACGGTGTTAGCACGTTCTAGGGAGCGTATTTATTTAGTGGCTGATACGTTCATAGTACGGTCATGGTATGGAACGGTGTAGTGGGCAGAAACCTTAATTCATGATAGTGGATTGGCTCTCACGCTGCTCATGAGGAGTTGATGGGTCAAGGAACGTATTGCTCATACCAGGACTAGGATAATCCCAACGAATCAAACCAGAAGATTTCATAAACGACGTTATCGCATTTTTATAACCACATCCGGTGCTATCGTAGAAGCTGTATTTGCACGATGCGCAAATGGGGAAATGCATTCAGGCCAAGTTAAAACCACAGAGCAAAGCCCAACATTCTCAATGAAGGGTTATCAACTCTCTAACTATACTAAGAAGAAGAATACATATTGCTGGTATTTTAGAAAATGAAATTGTTGAAAACCACCTTTCATTTATGAATACACTTGCGTCGCTATTGCCCCGTGGTTCTCACATGCAAATGACGGCGGGTGCAATACTTCAGAGAGTAAAATTGCATTGTTTCGAAGATTGCACTTTTCTTATCCGGGGTCAGGGCAACCATCCGACTATCCAACAGCCGAGAGCCGAACTTCGTGATGATGCATCGCAGAACAACGGGAGAGAGCCGGAGACTGAATTAAGGAGATAATGTTTGATTTAAAGTTCACACGTTTGATTAATGGATCGCTTTCTATGTCCATGGGATTTTGGAGAGGATTATCAAGTGCATAATGAGTCTGAATAATGAATGGGAAGCTGGGAATACCGATTTTTATTTATTAAAATACGGCATGCAATTTGAAAATTGTTTTTTTTTTACAATCAATCTTATAAAATAATGCTATCAAGAAAGAAAAAAAAAATCTTCTTCACTTTGCTAATATTGAAGTGGTAAACGTTGTTAAGACGGAAGCACTTTTGCCAAAAAACAACGCCATCTGAAAGGCATTCAGATAAACTTTCCGAGTAAGATAATAAAGAAAGGGTCACCGGGTCCCCTGAGTAATGAGAAAAGTTCGAAAAGTTCACTAGTAAATCTTTTCTTCTGCACTTTTGGTGGTCTTAAAGAGAGGTCTCCAAAACTTAACTGAGATTACACGAAGAAATCACCATAACCCAAATAAATTACATAGCAAATTGTGTGGAGATGCCAAGATATAAAAGGGCGGAGAATCTGTAAAGTATTAAGCATCAAATTGAACGGTGAGTTCTGGCATCATGAATTTTGCACAGTACTTACTGTAATGAATGCGTAGGTCAACAAGGCTATTTTCAGCTCTCTACTACAATTTTTATCGTGAGCTATAAAATTTTAGAAACATTCAATAAAATTAAAAAACTACAGTGAAATTCTTTCGAAAAAAGGCTGTAAGTATATGCTCTACTAGTAATACACACATAACTACGAGTAGTAGTTTTGTTAACAACAGACATAACGTCAAAAAGCATGTTTAAATTTTTCTCTTATTTAATTAATCAAAGCCAATTTTTTCTCGGAAATCACAATATTTAATCATAATATTAGCTTCTAAAATACCTACCTTCTCAATAATAAATCGTGTTATAGATACTTTATGCAACTTTTTTTTTTGGATTTAAAAAAAAAATTTATAGTGAATACCTCACAAGAGTCCCAACTGCTACCTGGAGCCAGTGAAACTATGGCATCCCCAATTGGGGTATGTTGTGAGGCTGAAGATAAGTGGGGAAGGGAAGGAGATGGGGAAGAGGAAGATGGGGAAGTACCTGGGGAAGCCATTTCAAGCAACGTTTCAATTCTGAATTATGGTCTTAGACCAGGGCGATACTGAGAGTATCTTCCACTCTGGGAATGAATTATACAATTTATCTTAAGAAACGCCACTATGTCAATGACAATTATTTCTTATAACTTTCTTTAGACAGGTAACCGTCTTAAAAAACTATATTCTTGATTAATTCGTTAAAAGGGCCACCATCTTGAAACGCAAACGTAACCTACCAAAAAATGTACAGACAGGCGTAAAACAAAACGGTCGGTCGTTAAAACAGGACTTCGCTAAGCCCAATCAATAAACAATATTTTCACACAGTTTGCTGTGGAAAATTACTCATGTTCAATGTTCAGTGCAGTCATCGCGACTACGTGATGCACAAAAGCGCATATTATTCCTTCACCGTGATCAAAAGCAAATCATGGCCCAGCCGGGCTGTAAATCAGATATCGCGCCCAGTTGACACGACCATAAACTGAGCCCAGAAGAGGCAATAAGGCTGAGACAGAGAACTGAGGAACAGAATATGATCCATGGCCTGATCGAAGGAGATTGCGATCTACTTTGAATGGTGAGTTTATTCAACACCACGCCGAGGTGGAAAAGGGACCAGAGACAAGAATACAACATTTTTAATTTTATAGGTAGGGATATTTTAAAACAATTTTGCATAAAAATACTCGGTGGAAAAGGTGATCTGAATATTAAGAAGGTGGGAGGTGAAAAGACTATTAGTAAGGACTGGTTTCAGACAGCCTTGATTCTGAAGTTATAGATAGATGATTGATGAGCTCTTAAGGATGTTACAGCCGTTGTTCCCAACTTTTCTATCGATCAATCTGAGTCTCCGATCAGCTAAGTGATTTGTTTAGTAACGCTCCACTTGTTGGTCGGAGAGTTGCGTTGGGAAGAGCGTATTTGAGGAGTGTTGAGTCAAAACAGTTGATCAGTAGGATTGGGAACAACGGCCGTAAGAAACGCATTGTCGCATAGTTAAGCGATCCTCGATATAAGATGATACTTCATTAAAAAAATACACCATATAATAATAGTTAATGAATCAGGAACAATGGCAAAGATGAAACAAATACATAATTATAATAAATAATGATTAATGGTACTTAATTGTAAACAATCCAATGTAAAAGCAAAATGAAAAAAAAATACATTGATGTACGCGTTATATTACATATTTATAGTAATTTGTTGGTTGTGTAGAGAAAGTTGGAAGATTAAACGATTATACAACACGAGATGATCTGAAAATGAGTAATCTTTCCACCAGAATAAACTAAACAAATTAAAAGATAAAACTTACAGACCTTACTTCAATGATAGAAAACATCGTACACAACTAAATTCTATTAACTTTTGTACAAATTCTTTTCTAGTCTTTAAAGCGGTCTACACACCATGCTGCGAACAGCCCGACATATCTGAAAATCGAAGGTTGGAGGTTGTCTCCTGTCTCTTTTTTCCTCATGCGAACCCGTAACACTCGGTTTCACGTTGCCTGCAAATTGGAAGAAACCGTCTGCCGCTAGTACCAACCGATGCGCCGCAGTGAAATGAGATGGTGATATTGAATTTGTTGTGTAATAAAAGAGACAGAAGGCAACGTGAAACAGAATGTTACGGGTTCGCACGAGGAAAAAAGAGACAGGAGACAATAGCCAGCTGCTAACAGCCCGATATGTCGGGCTAGACCGTTTAATTTTTTTCGTTGCTTTAATTTGTATGAATCCTTTCTTAGCCCTTGATATCCGTAAATACCGATATTCGTTCAGTTTTCCTTGTTAAGTTAACTTTCAGTTGATGAAGGCAAATTTTTCTATAAATTATGCAGTAATCATTTTACAAAGTTACACAATATAATTATAATATTATAATAACGGTGCACGGCATGGGGTTTTATAATGTGGATTTTAAGGTAGGTTTGAGAAGGTGATTATGTGGATGGAAAATGATATGTTTCGTGAACACCTCACAGTGAGAAGCTGTGCTGAGCTACACGTTTCCAGGGATCGAAATTTCATGGATATTTGTAAAACTCATTAGTTGTAAAACTTCAATTGACATAATGGACCAATACCAAGAACCATCAGTGGGATATATTCTGTCGAGGCAAGTACACAGTACCAAATGCAGAGTACTAGCTAAACACAACAACAAAAACAAAAGATTCCAAAGATGTCTTCCACGAATTAAAGAAAGGAAACAGAGAGACACGAATCGGTACAATCACGACATCGTTAGGCCGTCTGTATTATTTATTGGCTGAGAGGATTCACACGAAGGACTGATGTACAATGACGATTATCAGTCGCAACGAACCTCGGAGGCTGTGACTTTGGGAGATGACGGTTTTAACTGCAGATCAACTTACTACTTATTTAGCTAGACACTTCTATGATCTGTGGTTCTGTCCCATAAATGCCTCACTTATAACGCTAATGATAGTACTGTTGTAATTCCTCCCTCTTTCTCCAAAGCGACGCTTGTATACGAGAGAAAGAAAGGGAAGGATTATTCATCAGGGTTGGTGGTTCCATGTAAACTTTGAAAGTACTGCTTGTCTACCACTATCGAAAAAATGCTGATTTTGCGCTTCGTGATGGACTCGCACACAAGACACCACCGATGGATACAAATTATTTCAAAATTTAACTTTAAAACTTATTTTTTTAAATCTTGCAAATTATTTATTTTGATATTTGTTGGTTTCATACCGACACGTGTGGTCATTGGTAATGGCTTTATTGATAACCGAAAAACCGAGGTATGTATGATGTCACGCGTTACTCGTCAGATTTCGATCGTTTTAGCGGGCTTTGAAAAATTCTAACTTGGAAAAACTATGTTAACTGTAAGAACGACACTTAACAAATACTGAAAAAAGGTGACTTTAGTTCATTATTATAGATAGAAATGTATATGTTAACAGTTGCATTACATCGAATCTGTCTCGAATACTCAAAAACAAGCTAGCAATCATACACTTTCTTGCTTCTGCAACCACAAATTTAATGCCCAAATAGACAAACATTGCGCGAAGATTTTATAACCTTCCCTTCTGGCATTTTTAAGATCGCTTTCCAAGCTCGGAAGCTCATTTGAGCGCGACCGCCTGCCCCTGCTGACTATCAGTGATAGGCTATCTAAGCCCGTATTTGTCTATTGCAATACAATGGGAGATGAGAAACGATTGCTCTGGAGTAGTAAACAGTAGATACAGCGCACAGCATTTTCTGGGATGCTCTCACAGAGGCACGAGCGGAGAGAGTGGATTTCACGAGACCATTCTTCAGTTAATTGTTATCTTGTTTATTAAAGTCATTGTAAATAAATAATATTGAAATGAACGTGGGACTGAAGTCTTGTCTTATTTGCAATCCGAGATGCGAGCAGAATCACGAATTATGCGATTGCTTTGCTTTCCTTTACCGTAATTCGTGGTAAAGCTCGCAGGTTCGGCTCGCGTGTGTATACACAACCTTATATAAGAGGGATGGCATGTAAGCTGACAACTGTTCGTATACATGGTACAATTAATTAATCAATTATAATGAAATTTTCGTAGGCTAACGTAAATACTGCGCTTTCACCAAATTTCCCTTTCAAAGTAGTTCACTTTCTTCTGAAATGAAGCTGACGGCACGGTATCGCTTCCAACTAAATAAGCACACACTACAAATTCACATCGACGGATCTGCCCTGATGATGGACACTGCAACGCTGTCCGAAACGTCGGCTAAAGAAGGAGGTAGCACAACACGGCATAACACCCCAAAAACAAACAACGAAAATGCTTTTGGCCGTGAAAATCTAAAAACGTATATAATGAAATTATTTATTTTTAATCTTAAGTTAGCTTAATCTTCGTGTGTGCTAATAATTGAAGAAACACATATGAAAAATGTACAATTTTTGGTAAAAATAATACAACATTAAATATAATTTAAGGTAAGTACATACTCGATCGATACGTAAACTATTCATTACAATATTTGGATGCTTCAAAATCACACTGGCCACACTTTGCGATGGGTGTGGCCAGTTTGTTTCTGAAGCATCTATTTCCGTGGAAAATGTATGGATTGTAAGTTGTCCAGATATTGTTTGATTTAAGATTTTCACGGCCAAAAGTATTTTTGGGATGTTATGCCGTGTTACGCTAACTCCTTCTTTAGCCGTCGTTTCGGACAACGTTACATTTTTGGTATGTTATGCCGTGTTACGCTAACTCCTTAGTGTCCATCATCAGGGCAGATGTGTTTGTGTACATGTGTTAGATGATAGGCAGATGGGTTAAACACATCTGCCCTGATGATGGGCACTAAGGAGTTAGCGTAACACGGCATAACATCCCAAAAATAAATAACAAAAAAAGGATTGTAAGTTGTCCAGATATCGCAATGTGTCTCTTACGTAGCGTACGTTGGTCCAGCATGTACTTAGCAATTGTATTCAATAACTAACAAACCATCAATATTTGGGGTGGATTTACTTTCATTAATCCTTTCTAAATTTAAACATATTTTCAATCTCAGATTTTGTTACAAAGTTGTAGGGCCTGACACACAAGTGATTTTTCAGGGTGCTTGCCTTCTTCCTTTTTGGAAATCTAATTTGCTTTGCATTTCTCGTCCCATGTTCGTGATTATCGTGATTGTAATTGATTTTTCTTTTCAGTTACTCTTACAATCCCTATGTTAAGTTTATGTATACAAATAAGTGATGCATTCAATATCAATATATGGTTTGTTTCACGGTCATAAAATCTACCTCATTTAACATGTCTCTAATCCGGCGTTTATGTATTATATAAAATGAACGGGAAAGATCCATTTCTCTTTTGAGCATGTGAAGAGCATTTAAGCATGAGCATTTAAGCATTGTGAAGACAGTGACTCATTAAAATGTTGTAATAGGAAGAAGTACGCAGCTAATGTGATCAAATCATTTTAATCAATAATGATGAATCTTGAATAATCTTCAACATATAATAATCTTCGTCATATAATCGATATTAAATTAAGAAAAATCTTATCGATTGGAGACCTTCATCGAACCTTTAAATATGTATACCAATAAGTTATCAGTTAATAAGATTAAAGGCAGATTTAAATCAATCGATTATAAAACCTGATCATCTTAGTAAATCAAAGGAAACCGTATTATATCAATTATATCAGAAGATAATTTGAAACAACAAAAAAGATTCTGATTAATAATAGATTCGATGAATCATTGAGATTGTGAATCGAAGAAATATTAGTTTTTACCCAAACATAATAACAATTTATTAGACGTTTTGCAGCTTGCAACAGAAGAGACAATAATGACATGACTATTTTGAAGTTTTGGTTTACAAACGTAATCTATGTATGATGAGCTATGTAAATAAAAAGTATCTTCTTACCTTACCAGCGCCCTTGAGGTGATTTCTCATAAAAACGGGGCTCTACAAATAATCCAATTATTTTATATTATCACCAGACTTTATGTCCAGGTTAAATTTTTCCACAAAGGAAAAACTAAACCCTTTCACACAATTTTCCACAAATGATCATCTAGTAAATCCACGCATAAGTATAATTAATACAAAACAATACAAGAACAATATGTTAACCTATCAGAGTAGGTACCAAATGGGAAAATAATTCACCGACTCCAGATATTATATAGTTATATAGATTAAAAAATTTCTTTCAACATAAAAAATAACATGTAAATATGTAAGAGAAAAAACATTATTTGATAACGTATAATTTTTTAAAAACAATTTTTTTATTATACGAATAAAAATGTTTTTTTTATATTAATTCACATAACATTCTAGGAAGGAGGAAACACAGAGGCCGGCAAATCATTTCACAGCCGAGCTGTTGAACTCAAGAACGAGTCGTAGAAACGATCTGTTCTCATGTGACAAACCGGTACCGGAAACCGGTAGAACAACATTATTACATACATCTATTTGAATTTCGATTTTCTTTGTTTGAATGAAATAGAATCTTGGAAGTGGAAATCAACCCACTTCTCGACATCCGGTCGAGCTGAAACCCGGCAGATAGACTCCACAATACATTATATAAAATTTTCGTGGCCATCACGCACATACACGCGATTATATATGGATTTCTCAGAAATTTGATGACATTACAGCGGTTATCATGCAAAAAAAATAATGTCGGTCTAATACAATACAGATTTGGCTTGATTTGTATAGTTATTAAGTCATTTCCTGGGTAAGAATTATATTTTTTAAATCATAAAATTATTAACCTTGTGGTTTGTTTCCACAAATTACTCATTATTAAACCTTTATAATCGCGGTTGAACTATTAACTTCAATAATTTTAAACACCTACCATTGAATAAAACATACAAAATATATTATGAAGATAGACTGGTGTACCTACTCACGTAGCCGCACTCGTGTGGGTGTGTCAAAGAGAAGATAATAAATTTAAAGATGTCAACTGGTTAGTGAGAAACGTATAAAATGTATAGAGGGTGTAGTTATTTGAATAATCTCTACAAGAAAAGTCGGGACACTGCCAAAGGGCTATTAAACTTTAATTATGTAAGTTAAGAGGAACGGCCGCCCAGTTTCACACAACTCTTAATTTTGGATTTGAGGACAAAATTACTAACAAAACAGAAAAATTATTATTTAACAGCAAATTTATAGTATGGATAGATTTTAGAGGCAAATCTTATTTTTGTTAGTTAATGATAATAAAAAATAAAAAACATACTTTGCACTATTTACCGTACAAATACGATGAAATATAAAATACTAAAAAAAGCTTTAGATGGGCCTCAATTTAAATTATAAACGACTGCTTTATTTTGGAAATTCGTCCAAGGCATATAAAAAAAAATATGTACCCAATAAGGGGTTTTAATATTACCGTGACAAATGGCGGAAACGGTACGGCGACGGTAATGGCTCGCGCCATCTTATTTCTGTAATACAAGTGAGGGAATGGCAAGAAAAGTACTCATTTTCTTGCTTCTCCTTCACTCGTATTGAAAAAAAGAGATGGCGCGAGCCATTATCGTGCCGTTTCCGTGGATCGCCACGGCAATAATAAAAACCGCCCAATAAAACGTTTTATTACGATGTTATATTATTTATTTTATATTTCATTACACTAGCACAGTAAGTAGAGTAAGACTATATTTTTATAATTACAGTTAACTCTCAAAAAAAAATCCAAAGTTACATTCAAAATACAATTCTTTAATAGCCTGTGTATTATAATTTAAAACACAAATAAATAAAATAGCATAAATCCTTACTAAATATTTGCTGAACCTTTTGACTAAAATCATAATTTTTCGGTCTTGTTGGGAATTTTGGCCTCAAATACAAAATTAAGATTTGTATGAAAAAGGCCGCGCAGCTGTTTCCCTTAAAGCTTACAGTATTGAAAACAGGGCTCGGTAAAAGTAAATTCCTGCTCAAAGTGGGAGTAAAATAAGATAAAGTAAAAGGTTTTAAAATCAAGGTTGGAAATTTCTCCAAAAAGCCATTGTCGAGATACTCAGTTGACAGATGGAAATTGAATACAAGATAATAAATTATTAATAGATAATAAAATGATGTTAATACTATGGGTATCACTGTACGACCATTAGGTTTTAGGTTTTGTGTTTAGGATATGAAATGTGTTGCTGCAACTCTTGGCAGTATCTATGACAATCACTCAAAAAAGTTGGATTATTTTCAAAATGTGATTTGAAAAACCTGTTTAAAAAAAAATGTTTGAGGTAGGAGTGCAGAGATTGAAGGGTTAAAAAAGCTAAGTAAGTGAAGTAAAGATATTTCAAATAGTGAAATTTTTAGATTGAAGTAATAATAATATTAAGTGACTTTCTGAAATTTTGATAGACATCATTTTATGGAAATGTGAAAACTCAAAATAAAAGATTGGCAACTTATCAAACGTACTAATTTCGGTTGTCTGTGGTGATGTGCGTGATATAAAATATTACTATGTATCCCTGCATAATGTAATGTGTGAATTTATTCACGTTCAAATAACTTTTAATTTCCAAAATTGGAATTCATTATGGGGACCAAGCGATGAAGGAGGAATCAAAATTATTTTATTTTAATAATAGTTCTATATTTGAAATTCGTATTTCTCTTATTGAGTTTTTAACCGATCTAAATCAGAATCACGAATGATTTTAAAAAACTAATTCGAAAAGGAAATTTCTGATTGGGTCTCTCAAATTTTTTTTTTGATAGACAATGTTCCTGAAAAAAATATTTAATAAATATATTTAGCTTCACAAATCCTACAATAATATTATAATATCCCGTGAATTTTCACTGGTCTGCGCCAGTAGGTATACATTTATAGTTGTCGGATACCGTGATAGCCCATTACAGCTTATTACTGATAGGATATGAGGTCTAATAATTTAATCAAATAATTTAAAAAGTCAAGTAACCAAAATTCCAAAACTGTACAAAAACACTGTCTCATAATTTTTTTATCACATCGAAAATATGTCAGCCGAAACTCTAATTAATTTGTACTAGACTACACAGAGAAAAATGTTATTCTAAAATACGATCATTTTATTCGTAAAAACGGTTAAAAACGGGACTGAAGTTCTTACAGGGTTTCAATGTTTATTGGCGGGAAAATGTAAGAATAATTTGTTGGTATACGTACGAAATTACGTATACCAACAAATTATTCTTACATGTTCCCGCCAATAAACATTAAAACCCTGTTAATTTGTTCGTAAGAACTTCAGTTCCGTTTTTAACCGTTTTTACGAATAAAATTATAGTATTTTAGAATAACATTTTTCTCCGTGTAGAGAAAAAAATTACATAAATTTGTGAACAATTATTTAACGTTTCCTTAGATTATATAATTTCCATAGACATCTTATCAGCGCTGAGAGGTTGCACTGTGTGAATTATCATAATTGACCGTAATATTAGGGCACCGCTACACAGCATCAATAAGCTAACATGGCTGAAGGTAAACTGCGGAAGTTCGTGACCATTGTTGTGTGAGAAGATGCTAAATAAAGACATTGGATGCTTTTACTGGTGTTTACTTGCAATAACTAGCTAACAGAGGCTACCAGAGACGTGCATGGACTAAACGAGAAACTAACAATATTACCGACTGACTGTTAAATTGCAATATTTATTTATTTAAAAGCCCAGTCGTCTTTTACATAATAATACATCTTTTTTGAGGATGTATATAATGAATAATTTTTTTCCATTTAAGGTGATGCACTGCCAAGCAATGCAAAATCATGTTATTTTGGTTTAAAAATTAGATCTCTTGGAAGCATTTTAGATGATTTAATTAAAAACCGCGAGTAGAACACATTTAGGCTTTGAAATAATCGAGTATTTTTTAATTGGTCTTTTTATAGGCCCAGGAAAAATAATGTATCAGTTCTTCAAATTTTGCAAATTCACTTTGTGGCACCATTTTATTAATGACAAATTAAAACACTTTGTTTTTACCACGAAAGTCTTTATTTTAACACATCGACATGTTTCAAGAACGATGTTCTCTTCCTCAGGACATACAATGTACTAAAACTAAATAATCAAGTATAAAGCCATGCGTGGGTAGAAATGAAAGTAGTGGGGGGAGGGAGGTGGTGAGGGGAGGTGCTTAGAAGATCAACAGGGAAGAGTGGGGGGGGGGAGAGGTGGAAAGGGGAGGTGTTTAGAACATCAAAGACAAAAAATTACAATGGAAATATGTTTATAATAGGGTTATTCACAAAATTGATTTGATTATTAATAATATTTAAATTTCTATTGACATTTTTCCTAATTTCTAAAATTTCTAAAAGATCTAATTGAAAACCACTAAGTATGTAAAATTTTAAAACCAGTATTTATATCAAATGAATGGTTAAATTCAATTAGATAATTAGCAAATTCCGAATAATTATTGCTATTTAGACATCTCAAATGTTCCTTAACCCTCGTTTCAAAATTTCTGCATGTTTTACCTATGTAAAAATGGTTGCAATTATTACAATTCAATTGGTAAACTCCAGATTTTTTCACGCATGGCTTTATACTTGATTATTTAGTTTTAGTACATTTTATGTCCTGAGGAAGAGAACATCGTTTTCGAAACATGTCGATGTGTTAAAATAAAGATTTTCGTGGTAAAAACAAAGTGTTTTAATTTGTCATTAATAAAGTATCAGGTCTATAAAAACTGCTATAAATTCGTGTGAAAAATGCGTTTTCAGTTATGGTATTATTACACTTTTGTATAATGTGGAAAATTAAATTCTTTAGAAAATGATCGTACATCATAATATTTGTGCAAAATAAAATAAATATTGCATTTTGGCGATAATTTTTTTCATGAATAGAAAAGCTTTCCCAAGATCCAAGATATTTCACTGTGTCGTTGGAATTGTGGTAAAAATATTTTAAAGACCTAAGGGTTAAGGGTTAAATGTCGGTATGATCCTTCGAATGAACGACATCTCTTGACACAAAAAAATATTAAAATAATAATTAATAATTAAAGATGAAAATTGCTGTCATCTATATCTATTTAACTTTTTTCATAATAATTCTAAAGTCGACAGAATTCTAATACTGACGTATCACATTTCATTCTATCTGCCCATGTGAGGAAAAAGTGTGATACATCAGCATTAAATTAATCTTGAAGTGATTCTTGTGTATTCGTTTACTTATAAAAGATGTGAAATTAATGAAAAGCATCTTATAAGTTACAGTAAAAAGATATAATAGTGAAATATTTGAATTGGATAATAAATTATCATATTACTATCAATCTGACAAAATCCGAAAGTATAAGCATAAAATATGCCTGAGAATGGACCATTAAAAACGGAAGATAAAATATTTCAACAATAATGAAATAAATCATTAAGTTTAACTAGATATTATATACATTCCGTTTCAGCTGCGAATGGTTCTTCAGATCTTTATACGAAAGCTATAAATAATATCAGAGATCCGGTGAAAATATTATTATATTATTATTTCCCTGTCGACATGAACGGACGATAAGAAATCTTTATAGTTCAACGCACAAACCGTACCTTGTACCTTCGTAACGACGCAAAATAGGGACAGGCAGAGAAAGCTTTGTGCTATAACAGCGGAGGTGTAACAAATAAGCCGATCGTAATAGAAGATAAATTCGGTAAAACAAATTTAATGTAGTGTCATCGTAAACAGGAGTCACTTTGACCATGCGTATAAGTTTTATGATTTTATTTATGGGAATGTGAACAGATGATCAATTCTTTATAAACTGTTATAGAATTTAAGGACAGATGATCAATTCTTTATAAACTGTTATAGAATTTAAGGAGAAATGTTTAAAAATACACATTAAAATTAGTGTGGAAGGATAATAATAAAAAAAGTCACACGAAACTATTATATATAATTATGAATTATGATAACTAATAAGGTAATAATTAAACGTTTGAAGTTAGTTTGAATTACTTATAATCCAAATAAATAAATAAATTAAACCCTCATAAAACATATATATGCAACACAATAAGTAAGATTAAAAAAGGGACGCTTAGATGGTTTGGGCATGTTGAGCGAAGAAATGAAGAAAGGAGTGTAAATTTATGATGCGAATGTGAATGGTAGAAGAAGCCGAGGGCGTCCAAGGAAGAAGTGAATCAGATGATACTTCAGTCGGGCCATGTCAAGAGTCAGAATAATAGAAGAGTATGTGTAAGAAGATGTATGAATGTGAATGAAGCAAGGAGTGTGTGCCAAGACCGAGTTGTTTAGCGGTCCGTCCTCTCTGCTTACCCCTGCGGGAAACGGCGTGATGGTTAGTTAGATAGTTAGTTAGTTAGAAAAACGAAATGAATATTAAATAAAAAGATTTTATTATACATTAGCCCACACAGGAAGCCCCGAGGGAAATAATTTTACTCAGGGACTATGTCATCTTTGGGGATGCTGTGTGGAGGGTCTTTTGAAAAACGAAGGAGATAAAGTTCTGAGAAGGAAAAAGGTATGAGGATATTTGTCTCCAGGAGTGTATGAATCCACACCTCCCACTGCGATGTTCCACTAACAAACCACTTGGGGAGACCTATGGCAGAAGTCTTGATTATCCAATAAATAGTTCCTGGGGCGGCGGTACCCATACCCGCCTCCCAAATTAAAACAGATATCTTAATAACAAAGTAATTGGATTATTTATATAACACATTTTTTGCAACATATCAGATCAAGGAAATTTAATAACAACAAAGAAATATACACTAGCAAGGTTGAAATAAAAAGTGACTAGTAAAGTGGTACTGGTGTTATAATATAAATCTTAGAAATCTCACGTAGACGTGATTTGGATGAATTAAATGATATTTTATTAAACCATTTAAACACTTTAATAGGCATTTTAATTTAACGCTATTTTAACTTAATCGGCAATGAAAAATATATAATGCACTCCTTCACGGTGTACTAATGCACAATAAAAAAGGTACGTAATATGGCGATTTCAACACTATCTTTTTTTTTCTTATGGAATAAAAATGATGTGGCCTGTTTTATTTTTTGACAGTAGAATGGATAATTATTAAAAGATCCATATGTCAAAATATAAAATATTTAACCTTAAAATTCCATTAAAAAAAACACATCGTAAAAATTAATGCTAATTAACGAAAACTCCATGTATCTTTAAATATGTTGAATTGATTATCTTAATGTAGCTGCCTACATATCTTATTATTATGCATGTACATTGAAATATCTTATAGGTGTAATTCAAATAATCTAATATTATTATGTGATCTATCCTAATGTTTCCTTAAAACTATAAATGTATTAACAAATATTTCCTTGTGTATAATATTAAGAGTGATACATTTTAGAACCTACAGATAAACTGGGATATGACAGCTTTGTGGGATTTTGTACAAAAGTATTTTATACTAAATAAATTGAAAAAAAAAAAAAAAAAAAGTAACCCAATGCTACCACTGGCCGGTAATGCTTATTTTTTTATTATCACCAAGTAGCAATTATCTGATAACTGGTGCACTACCTAATGGAAATCAATAATAACATGTAATACGAAGAACGGTGATACTTCGGGATCAGATACCGAGAAATATGGATTCAATTACGTACCGGCCAAAGTGACTTTCAAAAATTATCCTACGCACAACACTCTTGGCGGCACGTTGGAGTACCTACCCTAAATACTTGGTACGTGCAATTCCCGCTTTCACTTGGTAAAAATTTACGATGTTGCTGATTAAAAAGTGCTTGGGGGAAGCTATCTGTGTATGTACATAGAAACGAGGTGCTACAGAATAACCTTTTCAGATTTGACTGTATTTGGTAGGGTTTTATTGGCTTCGTATATTTCTACCATATATAGGCTGTATTAAGAAATTGTGCGAAATTTAGTGCATGGCTCTCATAGCAAGAATTTATGCAACGTTAGATGTGCTGTTAATAGTTATGACTGTAAATGTAAAATAGCCGTTGAACCACTTCGATAGTAAGCACATTTAATATTTTGCGGTTTACAAATTTTTATTGTTTAAGTTCATTAATTTTTAAATCATTATTGCGACTACAAAATACGATATTGTCAAAGTTATTTTCTTTTCGAATAAAATCACAAATAATCAAGCCATTTTTATTTTATTTTTACGTTTATAAGGGAAAAAAGGCAAGAAATGGCAAATAATGGTAAGCAGAGACAAGAGGAGCCGAGAAAGTCCGAGAGAAGCCAGAATGAAGCAAGAAGATATAGGAAGAGACTAGGTGTGAGAGAGACTAAGAATGAAGAAGAAACACAAAATAATCAAGAGGAATCGAGAAGAAAATAGAAGAACCAAGATAAAGCTAGACGATTCAAGAGCAAGAAGAGACCAGAAGAACCAGGAAGAGCCAAGAAGAGGCAAGAAGACGGAAGACATAAAGAAAGAGAAAAAACAAACAAAATAATTTTTGTTATTTATTTTTGGGGTGTTATGCCGTGTTGCGCTACCTCCTTCTTTAGCCAACGTTTTGGACAGCGTTACAGTGTCCATAATCAGGGCAGATGTGAGATGTGTCTCAGATCTGCCCTGATGATGATCAGACATTGGCGTTTTCTCTGTCATAATGACGTTGTAGCCAGTTGGAATCTTTTCGGAATGTGCGGTTTTAGATAGTTATTTAAATCAATAATTACGAATGAAAATTTAGAATGAGTCATTTTTGTACGACGATCAGAATCAGAAAAGTTTACTTTATATTATCATCCGAACATTTTAACGCTATTCATAGTTTGTGAAAATACCCCGTTGCCACCAAAACTTCGATCAGCAGTTGGTGTAAAATGATGCACTGTTAGTAAATGTCTACATTAGTCCAGGCTTGGTATCTACCGATCTGCGAAAATATCATGAATAGAATTCAATAGTTGATAGCTTCACTGCACAAGAAAGTAGACTACATTCTTTTGATAACGTAGTTTACCTATTAATTAAACCACAAGACACTCTCGCCATCAAGAACTGTGTTTACATCAAAAAAATAATGTAACCAGTATCTGCATAGTATTTTATTATGCTAAGTAGGTACTTTGTCCACGTTAAGTACTAGATATTATGGAAATTGAAGACGCCGCTCTCTCGTATCTGCATGTCCCTCATAGCCGCGGGGAGGTATAAAATAATTAAGTACCCGGGTCGCAGAAACGCGCAGAAGTGTGTCGAGCCCCAAATAAAGGAGGTTTCGAACCCCGAGGAAGTGGCGGTGACCCACTGCACTACCGCTACGATAATTGTTGTTGGTCGACAAGGAAAATATATGTATAAGTTACCGAGGTACGCAGATAGCGGGGATGTCATGTAATAACAATCCAAATTACTCCCGTCCGGTAAAGACGCCGCCGAAAAATAAAGGGCGTATCGTATAAATGCATTAAAAATCTGGTTGCTGCGACGGTGAGAGGCAGAACCAATAATAATTAAGATAAGGTAAAATGGTAAAACTGAAACCTAAATACATTCTATAAAACTATTAGTCATCGCCACGACTTGTTCGAGATACCATAAGCCAAAACAGATGTTCTAGTACAGATTAGCACGACAAGAGGAATGGGGTTATTGAATGAAATGTCTAAAACATTTGATAATATATATATATATTTTTTTTTTTTTATTTATAAAAGAAAATCATAAGTCTTTAATATTACATAATTCTTTGGCTAATTACAATAAAAATAGTTTTTTTAACAAAATCTACCCAATTCAATAAAGAAAAACATTTCTCGTGTTTGAATTGGGGAGTAGTGCCATTACAAAGGTAAGAGAAAAAATAAAATAGAAGAAAAAATTTGAGGTAACAAAATACATAAACTTATATAGGATGTTAACAAATATACATTGATAGTGGAATTGAGTATCATATTAGTTATTAAGTTGGATATACAGAAATAGATAAGTAAAAGTAAGAATATAGATGTAGTGAAATAAAATAATATTTTTACATTTCAATTTATAGGTAGGTATTATATATAATTAACAAAGGTGTTAGGTACATGGATTTGATTCTAGCAGTTGAGTAGAGGAGCTGATAATGCTGTAAAAGCAGTACATAATATTGAGTTGTGACAATAATCCTTTGGTAGTTCAATGTTGATGGAATATTTTTGGAGGATACGTTAAAAAAGAAAAAAATAAATATTTTTATATATTTATTTTTTTGGTTATTAATGTTGAAATAAAATAATTAATTATATACTAAAATACTTAATATTAAAATAAAATACTTGATCAATTGTAATTAATAGGTTACATGTAATCAGAAGATATATAAAAAATTATTTTATGAAATTTAAAATTTATAGTTATTGTTGGGTTGATCTAGTAGTTGTTTGATTTGTGTTTTAAAGGCATTGTAATTTATTTCTGTTTTTATTTTATATGGGAGGGCGTTAAAAAATTTTATACCTTGATAGGTATAATGGTGTTGATAAGCACTTGTTTTAAATTTAGGGATTTCTAAGTTTCCACGTGATCTTGACCGGTTACTTATTTTTGTGAATGTTATTGAATCATTGAAATGATCTTTGTGGGTTTGTAATAATGAGTTTTTTTTGAAGATTTTATTTAGGCTGAGAACTTTAAAGGAGTTAAATAATTGTGTTGTTGGAAATACAGAGGGTTTTCGTAGGATGACTTTTAGAATCAACCTCTGTGCCCTTTCTACAGGCAAAAGGTTGGTTTTGAAAGTCCCCCCCCACCCGATTATACCATATTGTAGAATAGATTGTGCAAGGGAAAAATAAATAGTTTTAATCATACTAGATGATAGGATGTTTCTCAATCTAATGAACATGTAAATAAGTTTTCTTACTCTGGTTACCGTATTTTGGACTTGTTCGTTCCATTTTAAGTGCCTATCTATTATGATACCCAGGTACTTTATACTATTTTTGCATGTTATTGGTAAACAATTTGCATTGTCGCATTCATTTTTGTTTTCACACTGCGATGAATGGATTTTAATAGTAATATTTTTTTCAACATTTTTTTCTTTCAATGAGAAAGGGATAAAATATGTTTTCTCAGTATTTAGTGAGAGACAATTTAGGTCGAACAATGTTTTGAGAATGTTTATATTGATATTTGCCTGTCTCATGGTTTCCTCCCATGATTTCCCTTTAGTGATAACTACAGTGTCATCTGCATAAGATATGATATCTCCAACAATCGGAAGAGTGAACATTTGATTTACATATATAATGAAAAGGATTGGTCCGATGACAGTTCCTTGTGGTATGCCAAATGATGAGGTTTTGGGTTCACTTAGGGTATTATTTATTTTGACATATTGAAATCTCTCTTTTAGATAACTTTGAAACCATGATAGCACTATTCCGTCTAAACCAATTTGCATTAATTTCTTAGTGAGTTTGGAATGTGATATGCTATCAAATGCCTTGCGGAGATCAATGAAGATTCCAAGACATTTTTTTCCATTATCTAACTTTTGCATAATTGTTGACGTTAATTTAGCAATCGCATCCTGTGTGCTGAGATTGTCCCTAAATCCAAACTGGTTTGGGCTCATTATCTTTTTTTCTTTTATGTAATTGTTGAGTTGTTTTTTAACAATTTTTTCATAGATTTTTGCTATGTTTGATGTGAGTGCTATGGGACGATATATATTATGACAGCCGGCGTAGTCCAGCGGTAGGGCGTTAGACTCCGATTCCGAAGGCCGCGGGTTCGAACCCGGCGTGCGCAAATAAATTTTATTTAATTGATTTGTGTTATTTCACAATTAATTATTTAAAAATAATATATAGTATATTTGCGGCACGTTCCAGAGTGAAAGATACTCTTAGTATCGCCCTGGTGTAAGACCACCATTCAGAATTGAAACGTTGCTTGAAATGGCTTTAGCCGTGTTTAGTGACTAGATCTGAATAGCCAGGTACTTGCCCACCATCCTCTCCCTCGTCTCCTTCCCTTCCCCACTTACCTTCAGCCTCATAACATACCCTAATTGGGGATGCCATAGTTACACTGGCTCCAGACGGGAGCAGTTGGGACTCTTGTGAGGTATTAACTATAAAAAATAAAATAAAATTATAACCCTTTAAATAATCCTAAAACTTTTTTGTATACCAATCTTTTCAAATGTTAAGAATGTCAAAATAAGAAATCTTGTGCTGTAAATGAAAGACTAATTTGTCGTAGAAAAATAAAAATAAATATTTAATGAGAGCACTCGACACTCCTCGTGTAATTTTGTTGAAGAGTAGATAGAGCAAGAATAACGATTGGCATTTTAGGACTGTACAAGGTAGTGTGGCATCATATTATTATATGGATTATTGAAGATACTTAGCTTTTCACCGAACAACTATTATAACTGTAAGTTTTTTTCACGTAAGCGCAACGCACGCACGTGACAACTAGTGAAGCGTAAGTAAAAAAGCTCCCGCGGTATCTCCTTTACTCTCAATATGATCAGGGCATTAATCTTGCACTGAGAAATACCTATGTCAACAAACGAGGGGCAAATGATTTATAGGATATTCCTGGACCTGGGTCACTGAGCCTTACCACAGTCAGACTCAGCCTTACCACAGTCAGAGAAAAATAAAAAGTATAGTGGTTAATTAATAAACCCACCAAAAGGGGTTAAAATAACGGAAGCAGTAAAGACCTGTACAGAAAAGTTTAAGAGTATATTTCTTCATTACTTAGGGTTAATATTGAAATACCCACGCGAAAGCTTGCATGTTAAATGGCAGACATGAACGCATTATCACGGAAGAAATTAAGATATTACGGTAAATAAACAAAAACATGGTCACGCAAATAATAATAATACGATACACAAACAACGATGACTCGAAATGCGAAAGCACGAACTAAATCTGCATAACACTTGAAGAGAACGGTTCATTGCTCAATCTATTGAGTGTTACAATAATTTGTGTTCTGACAATAATAAATCATCGAAATGATTTTGTCACGTCTGACAAGAGGTATGAGCCTTCACTAGAAAGTATGGCACAAGCGATATTATCAGGAAAAGAAAGAAGACATGCGTGGGAATAGGTGAAAAATACAATACAAGGAAGACAGGTGATTGACAGTTTGAGTTCTAACTCAAAACGTCCACAAATCATTAAGTTAAAGCTGATCTTTGAAATATAGTTCAGAAATCTGTCGTTACGAAACGGGACATCAGAAATACATCTCTGTCGTTCCTATTCCAGCGGTGTTCTATTTCAGAATTTATCTCTGGATCTGTGGCTCGTAGCTTGACCATGATTTCTCTATCTTTCCCATCTCGTCCTATGTCTTCCGTCGACTGGTCCATTGAAGTGACAAACAACATAACCTCCAATGCAGCAATCCTAGTTAATGAGGTCGGTGGCCCTTCCGCCTTCGTTCCCATTCCTACTCCAAAATAGACCACTGGAATTACTATTGCCACAAGAAATAAAATCACGCTGATAATAGGAAAGCCCTGAATCACAATGTAATTTAGGCTGATCTGGACTCTTTTGAAAGTGGTTGTGATGATTCAGGCTTTTTGAATCAGTGCCAAAGAGTCGGGTTCGTGGACATTGTAGAGCAGCATGATTCACAAGGACTAATTTAACCAATTGAATTGCATAGTTGAAATTAAATTAGAATTGATGATAAAATAGTGATGACGTTGAAATGGTAGTGTTCCTATTGTGCATTTGAGAAGGAAATAATAAAGTTGAACTTTACAAGAAATTATCTAATTTATGTTCGGTATATCTGCTATGATATGTCTTATGAGAAACTCGACGATCCGAGATGATCTAAACATTGAACCACTGGTACTCTTCATAGAAAAATCGCAACTGAGGTGGCTTGGCCATGTACTAAGAATGTCTGATGACCGAATTCCGAGGAAGATATTGATTGCGATTCCTGAGGGTAGTCGTCCGTGGGCCGCCCCAGACACAGTTGGGCGAGGCAATTCCAGAAACTGTGTGAGGAGAGGATGGGTCTGCCATGGACGGAGGCCGAACAATCAGCACAAGACAGGGACGTATGGAGGAGCCTTGTCGATGCAGTGGGTCCCCAACCCGAATAGGACAAGGGGAAGAAGATGATGATGATATCTGCTATGAATCTACGCGCAATCCTAAAATTGTAGAAATCAAGAAGTTGAAGATATCTGAACGAAAAGAATGTTACTTTTACACGTAAAGCATAAAATTTATGGAAAAACATCCAACTAAATGAAAACGATGCATTGAAACATTTATAAAAATATATAGGTAAAGGAAAAAATAAGAGACTTGAGACATCCGAACGACGCTAAAATAATCATATTTTTTTAATTTATAATTTATAATTATTTTTTATACTTCATTATCAGCTATGGCCAAACTCAACACAATTTAACAATATTAATACAACACTAAAGCACACATTTAACGTGAAACCACAATATTGAAAATAGATATAGAAGAATAACATTTCAATAATAAGCAATTATTATTAGTCTGAAACGCTCATCCATATTAAAAAAACCTCCCGCGAAAAGTTACATGCCGACACTGTAATGTTGTCCGAAACGTCGGCTAAAGAAGGAGTTAGCATAACACGGCATAATATCCCAAAAATAAACAACAAAAATACCTGCATTTTGACTAATCTTGTGTTTATGATCTAGTTTTTTTTTAACATACGAAATCCAAAAATAGGTTTTAGGACACAATTATAAACTATAATATCCCTCGAAAAGGTTATATATTAATAATTGTATATCTCTTCTTTGTGATTACAAAAAGCTTAGTCATAGAGCTTTTTCACAATCTGAAAGAAAGCTCACTGCAGAAAGAATTTACTACGAAACATAGACGTGTATGCATAATAAAAGTTTATAATAAAAGTTTAAATGTACAACAATTCATAAAAATCTGTGTAATAATAGACAGATAATATACGGAAATGCAACACAACACCAAAGCGACAAATAAACCTATAAGTGGCGTGTTATTTACACTCTGGTGGAATAATGACCTTTTTGTTTCCCCGGTTACACAAGACAGTATTTCCATTAATGGGGAAGTATCGGGTGGCAAAAGTTCATTATATCCTATATCAATAATATGTAATGGATACTTGGTACTTCTAATAAATTCTTGAGGCTGGGAATGAAGATGAACTTCAACCAGTTCAATGAAACCCTTATTATAGAATAGGTATATTTCCATACTAGAATTTAAATATTGTTAAATTTTTAAACAAAGGTTGTCCGTTGTGTTTATGGAGTCTAACACCTGCCGAAAAGTAAAGTTGTATGGAGATTTTATTTAATTGACAATTGAAGCAACATTTCAAATCAAATGAAGAAATTTAGTGGAGCTGATTAAATAAGAGAACGGGTGGGGGAGTTTCGGATGTACCTGGCTATTTAGATTTGATCAATCACTAAACACAGCTAAATCCATTTATGATGTACAGACCGTCAGTTATTGTATCTTACCATAGTGATACCGGAGTATCTTCCGCTCTGGAATAAGATGCAAATTTACGATACGATACGATACGATTGTACCACCCCAGCCAGGAGCAATCCTGTCCCGGTAAGACCGGTACACCAGGGGGCACTGATTTGTTAGGACCAGGAACACGTGCTCTGAGGATAGGAAGGAAGTTTAATCGACCGGTATACATGGCAACCCCGAGAGGATAGTCAAAACATGTCAGGCCCTGATTGTGACCCGGCACTTCCTTCCTGGAATAAGATGCAAATTTATATTAAAAATAGTATAATAGTTTACGTATTATGAAAAAACCCAAAGATAATAAATTTGATTTGCCCTCACCGGGTTTTAAAAAAATGACCTATGGGCCAAGAGCCAAAGATTTTAACGCTCTTGCATGGAGATGATGCAGATTGTAAAGCTTCGAAACACTAAACTTATGTTAACCAGATTAAAAAAATATATTTTCCTCATGACATCTGTAGAGCCACTCTCTTGAAGTAAGTTTCTTTACGAACGCTTGACTTGGGGGGTAAGCTGGCGAATGCGTTACGAAAAGTGTAATGTAACGGGCTGTATCACACTGTAGAAGCAAGAGAGATCAGTGCGCGCGCACATTTTCTTTCTCCTTTCCTCTCACAGCCAGTGCATGAAGATTATTCGTAATTTCATTTCGTTCTTGAACAAATTTATAAATACTGTAGGAGCAAGAGAGAGCAGGGCGCGCGCAAATTTTCTTTCTCTATAGAAGTTTTACTTCAGTCGTGTGGTCTAAAGCTCACTCTTTCTTTAGTGCTTCGAAATACAAAACTTATGTTATAAACAGTGGCTCTACAGATGTCATGAGGAAAATATATATTTTTAATCCGGTTTAGTGGATAATGTACATGATATTTTCGTGGATAATTTGATAAATAAGACCAGATAAATAACTTTCCTAATTTCTGTGTATAATGGTGCAAAAAATCCATAATAAAAACAGATTAAGCCTCAGGGGAGACATAAATCACGAATATTATAAATTTATCCCATTAAAAATAATTTATTACAAAAATACAAACATCGGATCAAAGTGTGGAAGTAATTTAGTGTATTGCAACAATTTGGAAGGCCATTTCCACGCCCATACGTCGCGCATGGCTGTGAATTATTAATTATGTAGACAGGCGCCGGGTTTAATTGAACAACTAAAGCGAGCCCTATTTATACTGTCCATTTTGGATAATGGATGCGTTTTGAAAACCGAGCACGTGTCCCAGCAACTATCAACAAGTAAACAAATAAAACTAGATACAGTCCTGAAGTAATAAACTTCTCATAAACGATGCGTACATGTAAGAGAAATATCAGAAATAACCTCTCATTTTGTTACAAGTTTTATTTGTCAGACAGAGGGAGATGTTACAACGTAGGTCAAACATTGATTTTCAAGAGATATGTACCTAAACAGTCGATAAAAGCCACACAATTGAAATATGGTATGGTGGTATAAATTTTTGATGAAAGATGACAAGTTCGCTTTTTTGTCGCATCCAAATATTATTTCGTTTCAGTGAGTTTATCTTTTTTCGTATTTTTCACAATGTTTCAATAATTAACGACAGTATCTAACTAAGAGCACTTATATGTCGATTTGTTGGTTTTTGTACTTGTATTGACACAATGATGTAAAATGTATTGAACACGTGAACAGTAGTGTAGGTAAACACTGATCACTGACTGTCAATAGAAATACAATAATGTCTACGATGAACTTTGAAAGCTAATAAAAGCATTTTAACGTGAGTTATGAGAAAAGAGACAATAATAATCAGAAAATATGTAAATACATCATCGTTATGCAGATACAAATATTGTGAATCGATAAGGACTCATTCATATTGGGGATAAAAAGCACCGGGCGACTTGTTTGTAGCCAATATCAAAAGTATAAATTAACAACAATTTTGAAAACAGTCGATACTTTTTGGATACAAAAAGTCTTCCATTTACTCATATACTTTATCATGTACTCTTTATATACATCTAAATTTGGATAAAAGTCGATACTTTTTGGATGGAAACAGACTGCCAGGTACTTTAATAAAGCCCAATTTAGAGACATCAAGCCATTTTAGAGACGAAAAGTGGCAAGACGTGTGGCTTCGTTTGCGGCTGTTGAATAAATTTAAGAACAAAAAGTTTTTGTCCATCTGCGCCAGACTAACTTTAAAAATCACCGGCTACAACAAATTCAAAATATCAACTAATCAATTATCAGGATTTGATTGCTGTACAGAATGAACTCCAAATGCATTTGAAACAATTTGCCATAAATAAAGATATACATCAATAAAAATAATGATATCATCCGACTAAAGACAAAAAACTAGAGATAAAAAATTAGATCACCAGAACAAAATTAATTACTTTTAAATGGCCATTTTTTAAGCCACATTAAAAAACTGGTTAATCAATAGTAAAAATACGAATATTGAATATTATGGTAAGGTTGTTTTTATGCTTTGCACTTTGTAGTTTAAATTGACAATTAACGCTTTCGCAATTAAAATCTGAAGGTGAATTAGTAATAATTGTATAGCAAGACAGATTCGGAGCATCAGTAACTCGGCAGTTTCGCCATGGCACCGGAGTCGGCAGATATCATAAAACAATATTGACGCTCCAAGATTGATTTATTTGATCCAATACCGTGACGGGGCAGATTTAAGAGAATGATTAATTTAAAAAAGCACAATAAGTACACAATGTTAATATTAACAAGATGGATTGAATCAAGATGTTGCGCATGTATGTGTCGGCAATCTTCTTACAGACTTTCACATTTTTTAATAAGTTCAATTGATACAGGCCCTGAGCCAAATGGCGCCCGGAGCAACTTTAATGATGGCGCCTTTTGAAAACTAATAAATGTATTTTTTTGTTCCCTTAACATAATTTTCCGTTTTTTTCTGCCTTGCGTTTCAATGAAACATTTTCAAATCAATTTGTATATTATTCCTTTTAAAAACATTAAAAAAATGTACAATTTAATGCGTTTTTAAAGATAATATTTCTTTTTTAAACATTAATAATCACTGTAAGTAAAAAAAAAAAAAGAAAACATGTAGACACAAAAGCAGGTTTACTGCGAGAAGCAGAAAAACTTTCCGTTTAATCATAGCTTTATTTATTAAATAAATCTATATCTACTTCTTCAATCTTCGCAAATTCACTTTGTGGCGTCATTTTTTAATTAAATGAAAACAAATCATTTTGATTATAGAAGTGTAGTGTACATAAAGTTAATTGTTTTCATTAAATATATTATCTATTTCTTTGTTCTGTTGTACCGCCCTTCATAAAAATTGTGTCTTTCCCGAACTCGTCCATCAAAGAACATAATATATCTCTCTGGTTTCAATCCTCGGATTGGTTTGCAACAATTTCCTCTAGTTTTCTCTTCCATTCTTCCCTGTCTTGTTCAGCTTTTTGAAGTCTGCATATGATGAGCAGCGCAAGTCCTCCAGGTACTCTCGGCGTGGGCGTCCCCTAGAGTTTGTCCCCTCGGTCATACCTTCCATTATGGCATGCAAGAGGCCTTCTTGTCTTGTCTTGGATTAAAATGTGTACCCGGATTAAATAATTGCTTTTCCAACAACAAGTGTTTCCAATTATGTCCTCTAATCAGTATTAATCTCAAGTGATCTACCAGATAAGTATGGTCCTGAATATTTTCTGCCTAATAAGTATATATTTTTTTAAAGATTTACATTTTTATGCAGCATCACGTTCAAATGCATTATACATATAGTTTTGTATCAGTGATCGAAGAATCAGTGGATGCAATATTTTCGCCTTAGGTTGTTATAATTTATTTATTTATTTATAAGATTTACACAGTACATTAAATATAAGTTGTAAGGTATTTTAAATAAAATACATGGTTTTGTACCTATTACGTAAATCTGTAAAATATCAATAGGTAATTTCGCCTGGGTTTTAAAACTATATTATGATGAAACTAATGAAAAGAATCAAACATTGGTTGACTAATAAAACATAAATGAAAGAGTAAGGTGGAGAAAATTTTACATTTTAAAATCAAAAATTATTTGCTCACTAAAGTTTAATAAAATGATAAGAAATTTAATTATTTTGTTTTGTATGTTCGCAATGAATCGTGAAAAATGTCTAATTGTAATAATTTTTCATAATGGGTATAGGTTGTGATTGCGCGAGTGATTGGTGAGTTATTTGCTGCATTGGTGTTGTGGGCTTCTATATGAAGAAGAGAAGTGTGCCTGGTACGCCTCATTGGAGCATTTAAACCAATGACGGATAGTAATTCGGGACTATCAATATTATTATTAAGCAGGTTATACAGAAACAATAGATCCGACAATGTGCGTCTTTTTTGTAGTGTTAACATATTATTTGTAGTTTTGTTGTATTTTAAAAGTAAATGTTTCGAAAATTTATTTTGTATATTTTCTAATAAATCTATGTATACCTTATATTGAGGATTCCATATTGTGGACGCGTACTCCAGTGGACTTCTGACTAATGAACAAAACAACATTTCTAGTGTCTTAGCACTTTTGAAAGCTTTACATATTCTTAATAAAAAACCTAGCATCTTGTAGGATTTTGTGATAATTTTTTCGATATGCTTATCAAAAATAATTTGTCTAGATTAGGATAGAAGTAAGATTGTAGAAATATACGATAGATATTTGTACAGCGCCCTTGAGGTGATTTTTCAGTAGGAAGTCAAGGGTAAGCAACCATACTCTCCCAAGTATACAAATATCAGATTATGGTTATTACTACATTTTTTGATAAAAAGCGTAAAAGCAGTAACCAAAACACAATCTATTTCTCGGAGTAAGTCACTTAGGATAATGATCCATACCTTATTGTGAAATCCAATATCGTATCGTAGTTTCAAAGCTCTTATGATCCATTGAGCATATTATTTTATACGAGCACTTAACCATTGATTCTCACAACGATATGGTTTCCACGTGAATAAGATGTGATGTAATGAGTGATTGCGTAACTCTAACGAGATGATCAAATGGTGCCTTGTGTCTTGTGTCCTGCATCTGGTTACATTTCGCGTTCAACAAAAGATTTGAAGCAATGCAGCAGTGGATGGTGAATGGTGGATGCTGTACGACCACCGCTTTGTTCCACCATGTGTGAAGCTCGTTAAACTATATTTACTCCGTTTGTTGATGTATGACTTCCTGGGAAGGGAAGCCCTTAGAGATGGGAAACAGTGGTGGGCGAACCAATAAAGCGTTCTTGAATGTTTAACATTTTTAGCAAGAATATGCGTTTACCAGATAAAATAACAATTTTTCAAAATCAATTCATGTTTTTTTTAAAAAAAGGTCAATCCGTCTAGAATTTGATTTAAAAAGGCCAAATTTCCGGTATTGTCTGTGTTTCGATAGCAGCTGAAAAATAGCTTTTCAGGTCGCGTGAAAAACTTGAAATGTGTATAACGAATGGAAAGGAAGCAGGAATATAGAGATTAGAGGATGCCACCAGAATATTGAAAGTCCTACCTTTTGAAATGTATCCTCTGGACTCTGGATGCACGATCACTCACGTATTCATTCGTTATTGCACGGAACTCTGTATCGACCTTGAAAGCGTTCTCGAAAACATAATATGACGCAACGTGCGTGCAAGGCGGTAGAAATGGTACAAAAAAATACTGTAAGTTATGCCCGAACATAAACCGCCCGCCAAAATGAACAATTTTCCAACACTCATCGAAATTGGTCGATTTTGAAAAAATACTAGAAAAAAATATGTGAAATGAAACCTAACCCTAATATTTAATCTATTCCGTAAAAACTAGATGCACGTGAAACTAAATTACACGTGCAAAACACAAAACAAAAAAAAATACTCTGAAAGAATATAGTATCTGAAAAGATAGCTGAATCTCAAACCATACGGAAGCATAAATAACTAAAGAAAACAAAAATATATGATCGCAATTCAAGCGAGGCAACAAAAAGAAAACAAAATAAAAAACGTCACTCTCTATTCTATGGGTAACAGGCAAAGCTTTGTCACAGGCCGTAGATATACCCCGTCGCTAGTTTGAACTGAGGCTACTCTAACGACCCCGTCAGAACCTGGTTTCACCTCCCTTATCCTGCCTAGTGGCCACTTTAAAGGAGGACTCCTGGTATCCTTAATGACTACCAAGTCATTTACTTCGAGGTTACGTGTAGGCTTATACCACTTAACTCGATTTTGTAACGCTTGTAAATATTCGGTATTCCAGCGCTGCCAAAAATGTTGCGTGATTTTCTGCAGGTGTTCCCATCGATTGACTCTGTTGGTCTTAACCTCTGTATAGTTATATTCGGGAATTGAAATTAGCGGTTCGCCTATTAAGAAATGACCTGGAGTAAGAGCTTGAATGTCTTCAGGGTCTGATGTTAACGGACACAGCGGTCGAGAGTTTAGGATGGCTTCAATCTTATTTAAAACAGTAGTAAACTCTTCGTACGTCAATGAACTGTCCCCTATTACCCTTTTTAAATGGTTTTTCACCACTCTTATGTTACCTTCCCATAGTCCCCCGAAGTGGGGACTGGAAGGAGGATTAAAATTCCACACTATTCCCCTTTCCGAACATGTGCGCATTATATGTTCGTCATTAGGACAATTATTCAAGAATTTTTGAGCTCCAATCAAATAGCGTTTAGTTCCAACGAAATTTGTGCCGCAATCCGAATAAATGGCCTGACAGATGCCCCGTCTTGAAACAAACCTATCGAGTGTAGCGATAAAGGCCTCAGACGAAAGATCCGAGAGTACCTCGATATGTATTGCCTTCGTTGACATGCAAACGAAAATCGCAAAGTAAGCTTTGTATGTCTTAGCACCTCTGCGTTTGCCTTCCTTAATGTTGTATGGGCCGGCTAAATCTACCCCTACAAGACTAAATACGCGGTTCGGCGTAACACGCGCTTCTGGTAGACTAGCCATGAGAGGAGTAGACGGAGATGATCGCAATCTAGCGCATCTCACACATTTTAGAACTAAATTCTTTATTTTATTGCGGGCAGATACAATCCAGTAATTCTGCTGAATCAGGAACTGCAAGGTTCGTGAACCAGCATGTAAATATACCTTATGGTAATATAGTATAATAAGCTCCGCTATTTTACTATTTTTCGCGAGGATTACTGGATACTTAGTATTGTAATTTAAACTAGAATTACAGAGCCGCCCGCCAACGCGAAGTAAATTCTCGTGGTCGATAAAAATATTTAATTTTTGAAAAGCAACTGGGATCACCCCATCCCCTTTAAGCTTTCTGATTTCAGCAGAAAAATGAAACTGTTGATCGCATTTTAATATGACCATAGTCGCGTGGTTTATTTCTGAGCAGGTCAGAATTCCGCACTTACGAGCGCCCTTGCTCCGTTGCCTCGCGTTGTGTATAAATCTAATGGACCAAGCGACCACATTCAGAAGACGTGTCCACGAAGAAAACCGGAAAAATTCTAGACCTTGATAATAGTCAAACGGCTCGTGAACCGTTGAGACGTGAGACTTTACCTCTGGCAGCTCGTCAACCCTTAATGTTTCCGGTAAAGTTAATGGCCACTCCTGTAACGACTGTACCAGCCACGGAGGGCCTTGAAACCATAATTCATTATCTATTATTTGAGGAGGATATAAACCACGAGAAGCTAAATCTGCTGGATTCTCTTTCGAAATAACGTGGTACCACTTTGCGTCTTCGACTTGATCAAGTATTTTAATTACGCGGTTCGCGACAAAAGTTTTTAAAGTATGAGGAGGTGCCTTAATCCATGACAAAACAATTGTAGAATCCGAAAACAATATTATATATGCAATTGTTATAAGAGTTTCAATCGACGACCTCGTCATTTTGATCAGTTTTGAAAGCAGATAAGCTCCCATGAGCTCGAGACGTGGTATTGACAATACCTTCAGTGGCGCAACTTTAGACTTGCTAGTAAGCAATGTTACTTTAGGCTGTGCTTCTTTCGTAACCAAATATACGCAAGCAGCATAACCCAACTCACTAGCATCTGAAAATCCTACTAAAATACAGTTTGAACTTTTAACTGTATTGCAATGTCTAGGTATATGTAAAAAACGTAACGATGGCAATTCCTCCAAGAATTTTTGCCATAAATTACAAATGTTTTCAGGGAGCGCATCATCCCAACCTATCTTGATTTTCCATATTTCTTGTAATAAAACTTTTACTTTAAAAACAACAGGGGTTATTAATCCAATTGGGTCGAAAACACGAGCAACGCAACTTAGTATCGCACGTTTTGAAAATACCCTTACCTTTTCTTGCACCGAGTATGAAAAGTTATCCTTCTCAGGATCCCAAATTAATCCTAAAATTTTTAATGAGCAAGCTGTACCATTATCAAATTCAAGCTGACCACTTGTGTGGATCCGATGTTCAATCGGGATGTTATTTAATACCGGAAGTGAATTACTCATCCATTTTCTTAATTGAAACCCTCCTTTTGCGAGGAGTTCTTTCAGCTCCCTCTGAAGCTGAGAGGCACTGTCTGGCTCCCATTCGCCAGTAACAATGTCGTCGACGTACGTATCTGACAACAGTGCCTTAGAAGCCTTTGGATATTGTGCACCTTCATCCTTAACTAGTTGATGCAAAGTCCTGATAGCCAAGTAGGGCGAAGAAGTCACCCCAAACGTGACCGTACCCAGAGAATATTGCCCTACCGGCTCTAAAGGAGAAAATCGCCACAGAATCCTTTGATAGCTTGTATCTTCTTCTCTTATTCGTATTTGCAAGAACATTTTTTGAATATCCGTAGTAAATACTACCGGATATAATCGGAACTTTAGTAAGATTTGACCAATTTCGTTTTGTAATTTTGGACCCGAATATAAACAATCGTTTAATGAGATTTGTTTGTCAGATTTACAGGAGGCGTCAAAGACCACCCGAATTTTGATATCATTACTAATATTTTGCACGACCGGATGATGTGGAATGTAATTTGTATTCGGTATCTCAGTTGATTGGGTTAATCTTGACATGAAGCCCTGCTCCAAAAACTCCTTCATGTATTTGTGATAATGTTCCGCTAATTTTGGATTTAACGACAAACGTTTTTCTAAATTATAAAATCTCTTTAGTGCGAATTTGTATGTGCCCCCTATATCTACTTTATTTTTAAAGGGTAGTGCTACTATGTATCTACCGGAAACATCCCTTTTAACCGTTGACTGAAATATATTTTCGCACTCAATATCTTCTTTATTTTTAATAATTTCGTTAGAAATCTCCTCGACTTCCCAGAAACGCCTAACCGCGCAATTTAAGTCGTTGTTTTCAACTGCAGTTAGAGCTGACGTTACAAAGGTTTGTGTTACATCATCCATTTGTGTTACGCATGAGCCCATAATTACATATCCAAATATTGTATTCACCGCCAGCAAATTACGGCTTGAAATATACCCTTGTCTCCATATTTTTGCTATCAAATCAGAGCCCACTAGGAAGTCTATTTCGCCTGGATTTCTAAAATCTGGATCCGCTAAATTTAAATGATTAAATTCTTCAAACGGCTCTTGCAAATTAACGGGAGGAAGCTTTGACGTAATATTTGAAATAACTAACGCTTGCGCTGTCACAAAAGAATGATTCTGAATGGAATATATTTTACAAGTAACTGAACGTTCCACATTGTTGACAATTGCATTATTGATTCCACTAACGTTACCTATCCATTTCTTTGATTTTAATCCCAATGTATTATATAATCGCTCACTAATGAATGATATTTCACTGCCGGAGTCTATCAGAATCCTAGCTTGGTGTCTGCGCCCCGACTTGTCAAGAAATTCTGCCAGCGCGGTTGGCAATATCGAGCGTTTTGTCAGTGCGTACGCAGCATTGCAGTGTATTTCTTCAGTATTGTTTTCCGAATCGTGGTTGTTAAATGGAGGGGCCCTTTCATCGCTATGTAAAAGTGTGTGGTGGAATTTGTTACACTTTCTACATTTAAATTTAGATTTGCAATTTTTAATTAAATGTGGATTTAAACAGTTGTAACATAGTCGTTCCCTTTTGACGAAGTCTCTCCTACTATCTAGATTTAACACAAGAAATGTTTCACACTTTGTAATATGATGCATGCCTTTACAGTGTTTACAAATAATTTTATTGGGATTATCGTTTCCCACAAATAAAACCCGTTTATGTTTTCGATTGTCTTTTACATGAGTATTATTATCTGAAAGCATATTTATGCGATTTTGAGCCGCCAAAAAAATTATTAATTTTTCGACACTCGGAATTTCATCTTTTTCAATTCTAGATTCAAATGATCTCCGCGTATTTAAATCTAGTTTTTGTAAAACCAAATGACAAACAAATTCTTCAAATATTTTTTCCCTTTTTAATTCGTGCAAACCGGCAAGGTTTTCTCGCAAGACATTTAAAATCTCGTCATTACTAGTGAAGTTGCAATTTAAAATACAGTTTGCATAGTGTATGAATAATGCTCTAGACTCCGAATAATGATTTAGCAACGTCTCCCAAGCTAAATCATAGTTTTCTTGTATTAATGGAATGGTTTTGACTAGAGATAACGCTGTATCTTTCAACGTACTTAGTAGGTAGTGAAATTTTTCAATATTAGTGAGACCGCTATTCTCGTGAACAAGACTCCTGAATAAATTAAAAAAGGGAGGCCAATCTCTAATGTGGCCACTAAAAGATGGAATTTTTATTTCTGGGGCCAGAAAACTACGGCCAGGACGTTGCACTTCCTCGCCTGATACATCATGATGACCACTCCGATCCGCCTCGTGAGTATCACGCGCCGACGTGACCTCGAAGAACAGTTCCTCAAAAACACGGGAAACTTCCAAAATATCATTTTTTGATTCGAATTCGGGAAGTGAAACCAGGTCCGACAACTCGCATTGTATGTTTTGAAATTCCTCATATGTCGACTCTATTTTATCCATTCTTGCCTTAAATTGACATAACTTTGCCTTTTGTTCTAAATCTTTAATAAGATCGTATGCAGCTTGCACACGACCGAATAATCTCTGCCTTTTTAATTTTAATGAACCGATCTTGGTTGCAATCTTATCCATCTTGAAATATGCACAGAAATTACTACCTACCTATGAAATGAAACCGTGATAAGAAATAATCACTATCTGGAAATAATTACTACCCGAAACTATTCTTCTAGTGGAGTAATTATTGAACTATTTTAAACTATTTTGAGTACAATTTCTACGCATAAACTAATTTAATCCGGCTCGAAGGACCAATGTTTCGATAGCAGCTGAAAAATAGCTTTTCAGGTCGCGTGAAAAACTTGAAATGTGTATAACGAATGGAAAGGAAGCAGGAATATAGAGATTAGAGGATGCCACCAGAATATTGAAAGTCCTACCTTTTGAAATGTATCCTCTGGACTCTGGATGCACGATCACTCACGTATTCATTCGTTATTGCACGGAACTCTGTATCGACCTTGAAAGCGTTCTCGAAAACATAATATGACGCAACGTGCGTGCAAGGCGGTAGAAATGGTACAAAAAAATACTGTAAGTTATGCCCGAACAGTCTGGTTATAACTTCTTAAGCGGTCTACACACCACGCTACGAACAGCAGCTGGCTAAAAATCGAAAGTTGGAGGTTGTCTCCTGTCTCTTTCTTCCTCATGCGAATCCGTAACACTCGGTTTCACGTTGATTGCAAATTGGAAGAAACCGTCTGCCGTTAATACCAACCGATGCGCCGCAGCAAAATGAGATGGTGATAATGAATTTGTTGTGTTAATAAAAGAGACAGAAGACAACGTGAAACGGAATTACAGTTACGGGTTCGCACGAGGAAAAAAGAGACAGGAGACAATAGCCAGCTGCTAACAGCCCGATATGCATGGTGTGTAGACTGCTTTAATGTATAATTGGTAACACTCTGTAAATGTTTCAAACAATAAATAAATTAAAAATATTGCTAAAAGTAGTGTAAATTATCGAAAAGCGTAATTAAATCCTAAGATAAAATTAACCAATAAATTTATACATAGGTAGATATAGTTTGCTCTCCAAATGATAGTTTTAAGTGATAGATTAAAAGTAAGATAGAAATCCGAATCGACAAAATTTGATTATAATGAAAATAATTGATTCCCAAACCAATTAAAACCTGAATGGTAATTTGCCGAGATAATTTGATGCTTAAAAAGAAAGGTCAAAGCAAACACGACAGAAGATTATACAAATATACATATGTGTGTATACATTTTAGCGATGACTCACCGCCAAGAATAGACTGGTTATTAAATAAATGAAACTAGGTTGATTAATAGTTTTGTATGTACAACTTGTTATAATTAATACTATTCGTTTGAATCATTAGTATAGTTCTCAACTGTACGTTCCTATTTCCGGTGGGTTGTAAAATAGATTAAATCTAGAAATGAATTAAGTTTTTAGGTTCGAAGTTGGTTTTTTTTGGGTCATCAAGGGAATTCACGAAAACATCAATGCGAATTTGTGGAATCCGGATAAAACAGTAGGAACTGGCAGAGGAAGGATGAAAGTAGACTGAATGCTGTAGAAACGAGATCCCTTAGGCGTGTGTGTGGTAAAATCATGTATGATCGTGTGAGAAATGTAAAGACCCGAAAATAATTCAAAGCTGATGTAAGCGTAATGAGTAAGATTAAGAAAGTAAGGATACACGATAGTAAGTGGTTTATTTCTTCTCAGATTTTTTTCCATCCCCCCCCTAGCTCACTCGATCGACAAGGATTGATAGGATAACTTTCGGTAACTTCTCATCGTTCTCTAGGACAACTGCAGATCGCTAACGCATAAAAAACTGTTGATGTCAAATATGTTAAGGACACTTAGTAATTGTGAACTATCACTTATTCGTTGGCGATCTGCATTTATTCTAGGTAACGATGAGAAGTTACCGAAAGTTATCCTATCAATTGTTATCGATCGAGTGTGCTAGGGGGCCTGGCTTAGGCATATAAAGTGAATGCACGAAGTGTAAGGAGAGTATAATTTTGAGTAGGTAATGAATTTTAATACATTGAGAAGGAACGAAATAATTATTACGAGAAAGGCTATTTTTTTGGAAAAATGGGGGAATTTTTGAAACCACGGTATTGATGGGATAGTCCTTTGTATTGAGGCATAGCAGGCTCCCTTGTAATGACTAGCAATGTGCGAATACTCTGCCCAAACATTTTTGCATATTTCGAATATTTTTTCATGAATTCTGCAGCAATTGTCCTTATGTGTTATTTAAGCAGCGTCTCCTGCGACAAAATGTTTAACAAATCATCCGACAAAAGCTAAAACACCAGGGCAGGCCCACAACGTTTGTTTTGTGTTATCGGTCACGGAAAACAAAAACATTGTGGCCCGGACCTAACCATCCACAAAATGTGTACACATTTTCGTTGGAGGAGACGCCGCTTTACGTAAACTTATACATTCACGAATCGTACAATTATTATAAAATCCTACGATTTTTCAAGGATCTGAGCTAGTTTGGTTATGGTTATTCTCCCCTGGCGGGCATAACGACCCAACAAAACAGTAATAAAATCAGATATGAGAATGTTTGTAGTTTCCGACTATTCCAATTCGTGGTTCAGAATCAGTAGTCTTGGTTACCGAATCGAGCTACCGGCTCCGGCTACCGCCCATTTCAGCCCCGTTTCAGACTCAAGTGTTTACAGTTTACAGTATACTGAACGCGCACTGAACTCCCGCTGCACCTCCACTGTACTGCCACTGTACTGCCACTGTACTCCCGCTGCACCGCCACTGAACTATTTCCAGAGAAAGCAATAAGAAAGACTGTCTTGTTTACATGTTTGGGTAACGTTGATGATGAGAGTAAACTGTTAAAAATGGAAATTATTTTTATATTTAGGTTCACATGTGAGAGTTGTGTTTTGAACCAACAATAAAAATAAATAAATAATAACAACCATGTTTCATTATTCTAATTATAACATTTGAAAGCATATTCTCACCAAAAACGGTATTTAAATACATTCTGATATATTCCATTTATTTGGAAATTTTCTGACCTGACTAAATATGTCCGTAATCTGATTGATAATGACATTTATTTTTATAGTGAATACCTCACAAGAGTCCCAACTGCTCCCGTCTGGAGCCAGTGAGACTATGGCATCCCCAATTGGGGTATTTTATGAGGCTGAAGGTAAGTGCGAAAGGGAAGGTGACGAGGTAGAGGAAGGTGGGGAAGTACCTGGCTATTCAGAACTAGTCACTAAACACGGCTAAAGCCATATCAAGCAACGTTTCAATTCTGAATGGTGGTCTTACACCAGGACGATACTAAGAGTATCTTCCACTCTGGAACGTGCCGCAAATATACTATATATTATTTAAAATAATTAATTGTGAAATAACACAAATCAATTAAATAAAATTTATTTGCGCACGCCGGGATCGAACCCGCGACCTTCGGAATGGCAGTCCAACGCCCTACCGCTGGACTATGCCGGCCGTCAGACATGTCAGACAATAAATATTTGGAAGGTGTTTATTACATATGATAATAATTAAAACGCATTGTATTGCATTTTTGTTAAATGCTTCAAAAATGAATTGCTTTAATTAACTGTTAAAAAAATCATTCATAATCTCAATCACAATCGTGAAATAATCTTTATCTCAATTTTTTACTACAGCGCAAAGCACGTGAAAGGTTTCATAAACACTTATCACTACGACAAAAACCTAATGGATTTTTTATTGCAAGTTAATGTGATACCAAAGCCCAATAAGTAAGGCATTGTTCCCTCACAGTAAACATACTTTCCACGGTGTGAAAGATCCAATTAAAAGTAGGTATCATTTGCCAAATTACATACTTACCTATTCCCATCAGCATTGCCTTTCTAATGTGAAATTGCCGAGTCGAGCTAATAATATAAAATTATATATAGGAATGACATCACTCGGAGGTTGGACGAACGCAAAAAGTCTAATTGATTGAAAAGCAAGAGATATAGTTACAGAGCCACGGGCTGTTTAATTGTGTTAGGAATGCTGTGCAAATTATATGATGGAGCAAAAAACGCGTGAAAAATAATATATCGAAAGAATCCATATTATTATGGTTCAATAACCTTCCAATCAAAACAGATTTCGTAATATCGAGGGCGTACAAGCAGAAATAATCACTAACAGCCGTTGTTCACAACTTTTCGATCGATCAATCTGAGTGTGCGATCAGCTAAGTGATTTGTTTAATAACGCTCGATTCGCCTTTTGGTGGAGAGTTGCGTTGGGAAGAGCGTATTTGTGTATTTGAGGAGTGTTGAGCAGTTGATCAGTAGGATTGGGAACAACGGGCGTAAAATAATTTTTGACAAAATTGTGATTTAAATGTCATTATACAAGTTGTCCGGGGGTAAAGTGCATTAACTTTGGGTGGTGATTCTATATTCTACATGATGGGCTAAAAAACTTTTTTAGTAAACAACTTTTTTCGAAATTCCAACTTTTTTTCGCATACAAAAAGACGTACACATTAAAAATCCTTAGTATAAGGTACAAACTTACCCGATAAATTTGCTGTGAGTCAGCCGGCCGCGTTGTGGCGAAATTGGTTTTGATTGGCGCGTATCGTAACAGCGGAAACTAACTAATAGTGCGGGCCGCACACGCCGTACTAATTGTATCTTTTTACAAAAAAAAGTACACCTGAAAGTTGGAATTTCGAAAAAAGTTTTTTTTCTTTTTTACTTATCATGTAGAATCACTTCCCGAAGTTAATGCACTTTACCCCCGGACACCCTGTATATAAAAATAGTGCTGCCCGACTCCCAAAAGACACTTTTTACGCACTTATTTAGAAGTTTTTTTAAAATATCATTCTCACATTCACATATTCTCGGTTGAACATAACATTCAGTGACATCGTTTACAACCAAACATCACTTCCGGAGATAATGATAATAATTTTAAATCCATTTTAAAAATTCGCTTCTTGGCTTCAAGAAATTACTAACATATGTACTTTAAACATTTTTTACTGTTGCCAAAAAAAAACTTTAATAACTATTTAGATTTTATAGCTATTTTAAGAATACAAATAACACAAAACGGAGAATATCGCATAATTGGGTTTTTGGAGTAAGTGACTTCTGCTTGCTCTCCCACGATATTAATTAATTTATTTATTTTTATGGAAGTTTTTAATTTATGCTCATAAAATAGAGAACTTTTATCAGATCTGCGAGGCTGTAAGATCTGTACAATTTTTTATTGTTTTTAGCTACATTCGCTACATTTTGTATGTAGCTACAATCGCAGACAAAATAAAGGATAGCCATATAACACGAATTAAAACTTATTCTTCGTCACATTATGGATATTAAATTATTGAAAAGTAAGACGATTGTGCCTTAGAAAACAATAAAATCAAAAAAATATTTTGGAAACAAAATAATGGCACCTTGTAAGCCAACTTTGTTGACCATGTTTCCTTGTTATTGTGACATGGATAATGGATATGCCGAAACCGGTAGCAAATAAATAAATGTACATGGCGAATAAAAATCTTCAAAACAAAATGTCTAGAAATTATTACATAGTTAATGCCCAAGAAATACAAAGAATGGCAAATAAGAAGTTAGTAAAAGAGAATCGTAGGAAACAGGGCGTACCTACTTATAGTTGCAATTAATCTAGAAATATAATTAAACGTTCTACAATCCAGAAGGTCTGATGAAAAAAGCTTCAGGCACTAACATTATAATATGGAAAAAGAACGCAAGAAAAATACATTTTTAAATAAATAATGAATTATTTTGATTGGATCATGTTTGGATGTAGTGGAATTGATTGCAACACCTACAACTGAACACTTAATCAAAATCAATATATCTAGGTGTTAAGTGTCCGATGACACCGTGTGGACTGTAAAACTAAATTATATGGCGAAATTACGAGTGTATTAGATTGTGTTTTTAAATCGACAAGGGAGGAAGGAAACGATAGGAATGGCCCTTACCTTGATGATGAGGTGACAGCTCCCAGTTCTTCTTTACGATCACTTTCCAATGATGATGACCCGATGGTCTTCACGACAATTATAATATATTTATATTATTGTTATTTGCGAGATTTGCGAAATGCTTGTACCAGCTTGGTCGAATTTTCAAGATAACTGAATGTTTTTATTCAAAACAAGGAAGTCCAAAAGTGTTCTTTTTTCAAGTGTTTTAAATCATCTTCTTTGCTTCTTGGGTAAGGGCCTTATTGTGAAAGGAAGGGAATCACAAGGAAGGAATATTTGGTAAGGAACATGGGTATAATGGATTAATGTCCTAAAGTTATTTCAACACTAAACATTCCGCCGGCCTTGAGAAAATGTGATGATTTTCTCAATAATTGTGCATCAACGACACGAAAGAAAAAGAAAGCAAAAAAGAAAACGACAACAAACAAAATTAAGTGGACAAAACAAAGAATTAATAACGAAATTAAAATTATAAACTAAGCAAAACAGATATTTAATCGATAGGTAGTTGATACAGTTTTACCACGGGACGTTTAAAAACACCCTGGGGAGTACATACCGAAACGACACGGATAATTCCATCAGCGCCGGGAAATAGTTCAACGACTCGTCCGACAGGCCATCGCATGGGGGCTGATTGCGAATCATCAATCATAACTAGGTCGTCAACTTTCAAATTAGGGTTTGTCGTTGCCCACTTGTTTCGTTGTTGAAGAGTGTGTAGATATTCTTTCCGCCAACGATTCCAAAAATGTTGAGACATTTGTTTCAATAGTTGCCAACGCGATAAACGATTCATTGGTACATCCACAAAATCTTCTTTAAGAACAGAAACGAGAGGAGCCCCAATCAAAAAATGGGCAGGAGTTAACGGGTCCATTTCAGATGGATCCGGCGATAGCGCTCCGATGGGTCGCGAATTTAAAATTGCTTCGACGCGAGTCAGAACTGTGGTTAGTTCTTCAAAGGTGAGGATTTGATCTCCCACAACCCTTTTCAAATGGTGTTTGGTTGACTTAATTCCAGCCTCCGACAATCCGTTGAAATGAGGTGCGGAAGGAGGATTAAAGTGCCAGGTAATTGAACGAGCGACAGTTGCATCCACAAGTTTGTCGTTGTTTTCGGGTGCATTTATGAATTTAGGGTTATTTTTAAAACAAACAATGCATTTGCTCAGACGATGTCGAATAATAGGATGGCGAGCATTTTCCGAAATTTGTGCATAACGAATACGTCCACCGACTCTCAATATTCCATTTTCGTCGATAAATGGAGCGAGTTTTTGAAGTTGTGTCGAACAGACATGATGCGACTGTATACTGTCTATATCTTGTTGAAAATAAATAGTTTGAACAAGCTTAATGCAAAATGTCAAAGATAAATTATTTTCTTTTAAAGAGAGTGGGGAAAATACGTTGAAAGTGCCAATTGATTTCGAACGTAATTTATTAATAAATCGACGACACCAAGATATAACACGTAATAATTTCGATAATGAAGAAAATTTCAGTAGAAACTCTTGGTCACAAGTTGACACATTCGTTACGAATGAGACCAAGTTTTTCGATTTGTATTCTGGTAGTTGTTCTGCGGGAATAGTTTGAGGTTTAACTAGTAACCATTCTTCCAAAGGTGATGATAGAAAGTTAGGTCCGTACCACCATAATGATGCGTCAGCGATTTCATTTGGAAAAACTCCTCGTGATCCCAAGTCCGCGGGATTATCTTGCGAGGAAATGTGATACCAATGTTCATGCGGTATATTTTCAATTATAGCTTCAACACGATTTGATATAAAAGTTTGCAAAAGAAACGAAGGTGTCAACCATGCCAATACAATGGTCGAATCCGTGAAAGAGATGATTCTTTCTATTTGAAGTCTATCTTTGTATACTTCTTTACAATAAGTCAACAATTTTGCCAATAAAACTGCTCCAAGCAACTCCAATCGTGGGATAGATGTCACTTTGATGGGTGCAACCCTTGACTTAGCCAACAAAATATGGCTCGATATTTCTTTGATGTTAATTACAACTAAATATACAATTCCAATATATCCTCTTTCAGAGGCATCTGAAAATCCAACAAGTATACAACGACTTTGTGGACATGTTGTAACATAACGATCAATTCTTAGATTGGCGAGGGATGGAAGTTCTGTTATGTAAAATGTTAAAGGATGACTAGGCGATTCTCGCCACAAAATATTTTGGAAACGGCGAGAGTTCTTATCCATGAGTATTTGTCGATACATTTGACGTATGTCAGCGGTAAAAACGATTTTGTGTATTCGAAAATTACACATCAATTCGACGATGTCCTTTTGTAATTTGGGACCGACCAAAAGTATGTCGTTCAATGACATACCCGATGACGTTTTAGCACTTGCATCAAAAACAACCCTTAAGCGAGTGGTAGAACTCGTCTCCTTTATTATTCCATGATGAGGTATGAAGTAATTACCAACAATTGGCGATTGAGATGGTATTTCCATCATGTGTCCTAACGATAAGTATTCTCTCATGAACGAAATATATTGGGATTTGAAATCAGGATTTCGATCCAGTCTCCTTTCTAAATGCGTGAGACGTGACAATGCTGTGTCATATGATTTTCCCAATTTCTCCGGGGTTCTCTTAAATGGTAAAGATACAACGTACCTCCCATCTTTGTTACGGTAGGTATTTTCAACATATAATTGTTCACAACGAAGTTCATCAGGCGATTGAATTTTCCTCAAAAGAGGAACGTTTTCGATTTCCCAGAAACATTTAAGTTTTTCATCTATTGATTCCTCCATTGAAGTGAAAAATGAGTTAATAGAATGATTTGATGGTTTGACATTTCCCATCAAAACCCAACCTAATTTGGTTTCAATGGCTACAGGTTCATTTTGATTGCCAATTAATTTACCTGAGCACAATAGCGACGCAAAGATATCACTTCCGAATAGGATATCAATTTCTGAAGGTATGTAGAATGTAGGGTCTCCCAATTGGAGTCCTGCGATGTGTGACCACTCATGCTCAACGATACGAGATGACGGCATATTTGAACAAATGTTATTCAAAATAAGGAAATCTGTCGTAATACCAGATTCCTTCGAGGCGACGGGACGAAATTGTGTTTTTATTAATCCGTTGGAATTAATTGTAGGAATGTTGCCAATACCTAGCACTGCAAGTGAGTGCTTCTTTTGACGAGGCAAACCTAAGCGTTTGACGCAATTCTCCGAAATGAAATTAGCCTGGCTGGCGCTATCGAGCAAAACTCTAGCCTTTTTGAAAACGCCATTTTTGTCCAATATTTCAACATAGGCTGTAGATAACAACACCGATGTGTTAGTTTTATTGTACACCGTTGTCAAAGCAATTGGTTCCGACGAATTTTCTTGAGGTTCTGGATTTTCCAACATTTTCTTTGGAAAATGCAACAGGGTATGATGTCTTGCTTGACAATGCTTGCAAGAAAAGCGAGATTGACAATTTTTCGCATTATGTCTCCCTTGGACCAAACAATTAAGGCATAGATTATGTTCTTTTACGAATGAGTATCTATCCTTTGCAGAAAGGTTTAAAAATTTGTCACATTTATGAAGAGCATGTGGCGATTTGCAAGCAAGACACTTGATTTCAATATTCGATACAAACGAATTAACATTACTATTATTGCTCGAACGACTTTTAAAATTATAGGCCTTCGATGGAACTTTATTAACATTTTCCTTTTGTGTCATATGTTCCGGAATAATACCTGACGCCATTTCCTTAGCTAAGCATTGTCCCTCCAAAAACTGCAATAGTAGATCGAATGAAGGAATTTTTTCCGACTTATGTTGTAACTCAAAATCAATACGCAATTCTTTTGGTAATTTGCGTAGAACAATATGTAACAATATGAAACTCCATTCACGTACCGGAAAATTTAAAACTTCCAAAGCGGCAATGTTTTCTTTCAGCATTGAAATAAATTGCCTCAAATTGTCATGAGCCTTTACGGGCTGGGATGACAAAATTACCTCCACGTGTATATCAGCCATTAGGCGTACATTATCATACCTCGTCTTTAGAATATGATAAGCAATAAAGTAATTTCCTTCCGAAATCGGCAAATGTTTCACGCATATTAATGCCTCACCAGTGAGACTACTTAATAAATATTGCATTTTTTGAACGGAATTTAATGAATTATTTGAATGAATTAACGAGTCAAAAGTGTTAATAAAATTCATCCATTCTGTTGAAATTCCAGAAAAGACTATCAAATTCAACTTAGGTAACGAAACATTAGTCAAATTATAGTTCATTGTTTTATTGTCGATTGCAACTGTTGACTTTTCAGGAAACAGTTGGTTAAAATATGATTGTATTTCGTAATACATATTTTGTATCTCCGAATATTTCGATTGTAATACCGTTACATCAGCCTCATTCTTTTTTGTAGCTTCCAGAGATATATGAGCCTGAATAAAGTTTTCTCGTACAATTACGAGATCTGTGTAACGTATTTTGAAAGCATCTTTGTCAGATAAATTCATTGTTTGAATTGCTTTCAAAGCCGACGCACGAATACTCTCCATATCCAGCACTGACAATCTATATTTAATTGAATTGGATGCCATTTTTGAATATTTAAAACCAAAAATATTCAAACCAAACAAAAAAAACAATAACAAAACTGCGTAAAAAACTGTCACTCTTTACAGTTTACCTTGACAACGAAATCATAAACAAACTTCACTGCGTATCTATGGAAGCAGGGCTCTACGTTACCATCAGTTACCATTAACAGTGCTCTACGTTACCGACGATTGGTTTATTTATGGTTACCATTAACAGGGCTCTACGTTACCGACGCGACTTCAAACTGATGCCTACTTATCGAATGCTACCGGAATTGCAAACAAATCATGTCAATATGATTACCTAATTAATTATTAATCTTTATGCGTAATAATGAATTATTGTTGAAATAGCTTTACGACAGGAACGGAATTGAAAGGATGCGAGTTTAAAAACACAATCATTTGAATTGAAACGATATTCAATTTGGCGAATTTTTTGCTAAAAAACAACAATATGTAATTTAGCGGGAATGTGATTTATATCCGGCTCGAAGGACCAAAATGTTAAGTGTCCGATGACACCGTGTGGACTGTAAAACTAAATTATATGGCGAAATTACGAGTGTATTAGATTGTGTTTTTAAATCGACAAGGGAGGAAGGAAACGATAGGAATGGCCCTTACCTTGATGATGAGGTGACAGCTCCCAGTTCTTCTTTACGATCACTTTCCAATGATGATGACCCGATGGTCTTCACGACAATTATAATATATTTATATTATTGTTATTTGCGAGATTTGCGAAATGCTTGTACCAGCTTGGTCGAATTTTCAAGATAACTGAATGTTTTTATTCAAAACAAGGAAGTCCAAAAGTGTTCTTTTTTCAAGTGTTTTAAATCATCTTCTTTGCTTCTTGGGTAAGGGCCTTATTGTGAAAGGAAGGGAATCACAAGGAAGGAATATTTGGTAAGGAACATGGGTATAATGGATTAATGTCCTAAAGTTATTTCAACACTAAACACTAGGATGCTAAAAAGAAAGAAATTACGACTTGTAAAAGAGCTTACTAATGATACCGTGTCGGTTAGTTGAATTAAAAAAAATAATCAAATTCCAGTCAGGAATTAATATATTTTAAAATGTTAATGTCAGATCAGACATTGATTTATTGAGTTATAAAGATTTGGCAATATGTTTATTGTCTTTTAAAGCAGTGATGTTATGGATGACGATATCAAGGAATTTGGTAGTTCTGAGATCACTGAAGTTAGAATAGATATTGTTTATCATTTAGGAGTCAATAATGGTCAAGAACCTTTCGAATAAGATAATAATAAAAGAATAGAATAAAAACATTATAAAATTGTACATTTTAGTGTATGTTTAAAAAACATCATTGTAAAAGAATATTACATAAAACATAAACAGTAGGCATATATCAACTGTAATAGCAATAATAGAGGTTGCATTTTAAAGGCAGCTTCACTGACGCTAAATGTACCCATATCGATATCCGAATTGATTCTGTTCAAACCTGTATAAGACAAGGAAGATGGACGACTAGATCAATGATGATCCAGGGATACATGGCATTATGAAGTGAATACAAAATTTTGAAGAAATTTACCACAATTATTACCAATTCCGTTATAAAAATTCCACAAAAAAACAATTGACTAATATTGAATAATTTTAATTATTAGACGCGTAAAATGTAACGGTGAATTTTTAACCTATTGTATTGGTATATTTTTGAGAAAGACTACATAATGTTGTAGACTGTAAAGTATAATGATATTGATGAAAAGAGACTACGTACAACCTTTTCACTGTTAACACTTTAAAATATCTCACTCTTTGCGCACACCTGTTAAAGATTTCTCTTCTAAGAATCATTAGACAATTGCGTATACATAGCCCGAGAGAATGGTATAATGCACAAGCATAAGAAAGAACGTACTCTTCCGATTAGTGTTGATGTAAGGTATGGACAGTTTGAATGGCAGAAGAGAGGCTTGAGTGATATCCAACATCAGAGGAAAGCGGAGGAAATCTTAATGGGAAATCTATGCGGTTTTAAACATCATGATGCATTTGTTTGCGTTCATAATACACAAGTGATTTTATGATGCAGGTGCAGGCTGCACACTGCAGGCGATGCGTCGTGGGCGTATGGAGATATGGACTATACAGAGACTGGATGGTTATGAATAGAGTTCATGACACAAGACCAGGTGGACACTGGACAATGTGTGGAAAACATGCTAGTATTTATAAAGTGTACGGTAGATACTATCAATATCGCCTCGGTGAAAGGCACCACTATTCAAAATTTTAAATTCAGAATTGAAATAATAAAACTTAAAATAAATTATAATAATAATTGGATATTTGTGAAAAATCACCTGAAGGACACTGTACAGATCTTACTTGATAGAATTTAACTCATTATATAGAAATCAATAAAGAAATATATATTAAGATTACCTTAACGTCCTTAACCACTGGAGCGTTTTTGGCCACATTTTGGCCAATTCGCAAACATTCACGAGCGCTTACTGGCCAAAATGTGACTAATTTAAAGAGATATTTTAAAACATTTTTTAGATTTTTTTTTGTGTCAGCGTGTTTTGATCTTTAGATAATCAGAAGGCTAACTTCGTAGTTTCACAGTTTAATAAAAGATGTTTCGCATCTCTTCTTATTATTTGTTATTGACATTCCGCGAACCGAAATTATTGAAATATTTTTTGATTATGTTATTATGTAATCATTGATCATGTTTTTAACAAAAATGCATATTCGAATTAAAATTTATATGTGTTATTATATTAGGCCACAGAGTACATACAGAAGTCATACTATTTAATATTCTCTAAACATGCATCACGTAAAACAAGTTTAAAGTCAATAATACGCAGAATTAACGCATTAATAAAATAAAAGATTTGTTCATAATTTTGTACGAGTCCTAAAAGTATGTGATAAACGTTTAAATATAGGTGCATTCAATGGCTCTCTAACACTGTAAGCAGTTGATTTGTCTATAGGTATAATTCTTTAAGTGATAACGGGAAAGAAATCAACCTTGAAATTGATAATATTGCAGAACACTTCAGAGGTTAACATATAAATCTTTATATTATTGTAGAAATCAATCACTTTGTGGTTTGACATAATTAATAAAATAAAATACTTTTTTTGTTTAAAACTACGAGATTTATTAATGTATGAACCGACCGGTTTCGCTTTACTTAAGCATCTTCAGGTAACAAGGTTTCAGTATTAATTCAGGTAATTTCAGGTTTTAGTATTAATTTGTTACCTGAAGATGCTTGAGTAAAGCGAAACCGGTCGGTTCATAAATTAATAAATATCGTGGTTTTAAACAAAAAAAGTATTTTATTTTATTATATAAATCTTTATAGCAGTCAAGAAGAAAAACTTTTTTTTTGGTTTATGTAGGAAAGGTAGCCTCTGGTGTTATGAAATTTACATTGCTGTTTCTGTTTATAATAGTTATAATAAAGCAACTATTTTAAGTTGTCAGTCATTTCCATCGGAACAATTATTAATCTATTAAACTAAATTCGTATAAAAAAAACTCAGGTTACTACCATTAGTTAGGATAATCACCGTTAGTTTATTCGAGTCGACTATAAAGAGTAATGAAGAATAGAATAATATCACAACGTTGAGAGATTGATTAACGAAATTTTTAGTGAGTTAATTCTTACAGTAAATAAAATACTAACGTTTATACCCCTTCCTTCCTCTGGACAAAATCTAAACTAACAGCAAAACCAGAAAGGAATACTAAAATAATAATGCATCGACTTCATGATGTGTACGAGTAAAACCATATTTTTAGAAATATCAACATGTTGGGACGGTTTGAACTAAAGCCATTATGATGGATGTTTATTTGAAGTACGGAAAACCATGACTTCACATGAATTGTGGCAGTTAGTATAAGTACAAAATGCCTAAAATAACCAACAGTTTAAATGTATATTTCACCCGAAACGTACATGGAAAAACTGAGTTGAATGAACTCGATCAGGAGAACATTACGCAATTATGATTGTAATTGTATTTCTCGTATTTGGTTTTTCGTTCTAAAATATAATTATGTACCATGTATAACTATTATTAATTTTAATAATTCTGGTGAATGTTGGTAACATTATAATGTATGATAATTACAACTTAATAAGTAATCAGGTATCTACTACAAATAAATGTTTTGTATTAAGAGTAACATGAAAATTTAATGCATTAGATAAAACTAGAAAATTTTATTAACATAAATAGCAGTGGAACGTTTTCTCTGTTTTGAAATTTAAATATTTATTAAATATATTAGTACTAGCTAACCCGGCAAACTTCGTACCGCCTCAGAATCAATCCTAAATGTTGTGTTTAATTTATTAGCTGTTCGAATTGATTCAAATTATGTCGACCAACGCACATTATTTGAAAAGCCGTTCCATACAAAATATGTGAAATTTTTAATTTTTTTTCATTATTAATTTTCCCGTGATTTTTTCCGATGTTTTAATAGTTATTCTGTTAGTCGGGACGGAGACAAATCCAACAAATCAAAGATTATAAAAATCGGTTCAGCCGTTCTTGAGTTATAAATGGTGTAACTAACCCGACTTTGTTTTATATATTAGAATTATAAGTCATAAGGGATTTATTGTTGTAGTATATAATTCTGTATTAAATAATCTTATTTTTATAATATGATATCTTGTCTTCGATTACCATCGGATTACTCCTTAGAATAATTTTTTTTAATTAGTTTTACATAATTTTCTTATATATTTCATTATTTTTTAATTTATGTTTTCTTATTAGAGGTAAAATCAAAAGGAAAAATTCGCAGATTAGTTTTATTTTAGATATGTACTATACATGTACAAACTGATAGAATGTAAACTATCCATTTCGCAAACATGAATAAATGAAAGCACTGGAAAAATATTCGCTATTTTGCCAAACATCAAACTCACCCAAAGCAAAAATGATAAAAGATACACATCTCGATCGTTTATGGCAAGTTTTCTAATCTCAATTTTGAAAAAAACTGCTTACATTTAAACAAAATATATTAAATAAGTATGTAAGTACATCAATAGAAAAAGCACAATATTCACAGACTATGGAATCAAAAGTTAAGTATATTAACCACTATGCTTCATAGGTTTCCGCTAACCGATTGATTGTCGAGAAACTCCAGTAACAACGACAAATTCTCTAGAATCTCTCTTTGACTTTGCCGGTAAATGATTATTACAGGATCATTAAAAAAGTCACAATTCTTGTTTTGATCGATGATAATGACTTCATTCGTGTAAAAAGAACACACGTGCTCGATCAACAGTTTGAGTAATAAGTTAATTAGTGTAAAAAATGTTAAAAATAAATGTTAGACTTCGTGTACTTGTTTTTATTAATTACAGATTAGTCTCAATTCTGGTTTAGAGTAATCACTTTATCCGTATTTATAGCCAGGTGTATTTGTGGTTAAAATAATTGACATCAGAGGCGTGTAGCTAGTTGTAAGCGATTTTTAGGATAAAATCTCTAAATCGCACTAAAAGAGCTGTTTACAGATTGAAAAATAAACTTTCTTGTGGGCAAAAGTTAAGATAATAAGCAACTTACACCGACTTGATGAGCACGCAACTCCAAGAAAGATTTAAGCGATATTTGGCGCTTAGTAAGCGTCTAAAATCGCTAAATAGAATTGAAAAAAAATCAAATATAATTGCACAAAAGGTTACCAAAATACGTTTTTCTAAAAACTAGAATTTACACCATTTTTTTATACCACAGTGTGTTTAGATATAATGCAAAACAGATAGGAGTGTAAGGAGAATAATATTCTCTAATATAATATAATAATAATATTATAATATTTTTTAAAAATTACGAAAGATTTTTAAATATTTATATTAAGGGATCAGTAGGATTTATCGGTCAAATTAGGAATTTCACCGAGCCGAACACTCTGGTATGAAAATATCTGGAGTCGGTGAATTATTTTCCCATTTAATAGTCTGGTAGGTTAACATGTTGTTATTGTATTGTTTTACTTATATAATACACTTGCATAGTGTGGATTTACTAGATGATCATTTTTGTGGAAAAGTGTGTGAAAGGGTTTAGTTTTTCCTATGGGGAAAACTAAACCCGGACCTAAAAGTCTGGTGCGTTAATAATTATTTTATATTATAACGCGACTATAAGTGGTAGAGGAAGTTCGGTACGCCAGACGAAGACAAGGTAGGATCAAGTGAATCAAATACATACTCGAGTCAAAATAACAGAAGGGATATACCCTTATATGATACGTTAATAAACGAAAATGAATGAAGTGGGTAAAGAGTTTGTGCCAAGACCGAGCTGACTACCCCTGCGGAAATAGCGTGATGCAGAAAAACAGTATCAAAGTTTATAAATGTAGATTTGAAAAGTAGGTAGGTACCTATATGTTTTACCGATAATGCAAGAAAGCAAGTCATGTATAATGCTATTGTATAACATTTTGTATGCGTCCCAGAAATCATTGAAACAACGCCTTATAGTATCTTTTAGTTTTGAAGAGTTTTATTTTCCATGCACATTTGTTTCTTAAATTTTTAGTTATTTGTTACCACACGGAGAAAAAATTTATTTGAAAAAAACGATCATTTTAATAGAAAAAACGATCATTTTAATAGTAAAAACGGTTAAAAACGGGACATAAATTTTTACGAAAAAATTAACAGGGTTTCAATGTTTATTGGCGGGAACATTAAGAAGCTAGACTTTGAACGACACGCGGAACACCCGCGTCTGTCATTCTGTCCCGCTCACAATAAGCTCACGCACACTTACAATGCATGCGAATGCGAAATGTGCGAATGAGACAACGCTCAAATTTACCTACAGAAATCGCTCGAAAAGGGGTTTATGGAGAATACACTTTTCTACAACGAAACTTTAACGAAATTGAAATTTAAAAAAATATATATTTTTTAGAAAGAAGAAGCTACGTCGGTAGCTTTTTATAATTTTATAATTCTTTATAAGAGTTGAGTTAGCAGCACTTTTTCCTTAAATAATATTTTTTGATAAATCGTACATGTTTGACAGTGAATGTTTACGTTAATACGAAACGCATCGAAAATTCGAAAACATACCTACATAGTTTTCACCCTTTAGAAGGCAGTATAAAAAAATATTATATTCATTTTGTGCAATTTTCGATGTAGAAAAGTGTTTTTTTCCGGGCGTCCTTTTTGTATGGGCCGAAAAGCGAAGTCTATCGTCTTAAGAATAATTTGTTGGTATACGTAATTTCGTACGTATTTTACCGCCAATAAACATTGAATCACTGTTAATTTGTTCGTAAGAACTTCAGTCCCGTTTTTAATAGTTCATTTTTCTCCGTGCAGTTTTACACATCCGCGTCATTAACTAGCAAACTAAAAACTAACTTAAAATTTATACAAGTACAGAAATGATTACATTTTATACGGTGGAGGTTGTGGGAGTGGTGATTTTAAGGGAGTGGGAGAACGGTTGGAGGATTCAACAGTACATGGGAAAATTTTTAAAATGTGATTATTATTTTGTTAACTAAATTCATTTTTAATGAAATCAAAGTTGTCATTGTTTGCAGTCTGCAGTTATTTCAACAAAATACCTACAGTCGACATAAATCACAAAGATTCGGCAGCGTACTTCAATATATTATCATTGGAAGATCGAAGAAGCTCGGCTGATGTCCTCTTTCTACAGAAAATATCCAGGTCCATCGTAGATTGCCCGGAACTCTTACAACGAATCCAACTACGAGTTCCCAACAAACGAACCAGATCAGACGAAATGTTTAGCCTCCCTCGATGCAAAACCAATTCTAAGCAAAACTCCTTCATTTATCGTGCATCACACACTTTCAATACGTACTACACACAATTTGACATTTTTAACTCTGCACCACACTCCTTAAAGTCACACAGGCGATCTCTCGATACTTTATTATAACTACTTACGTAACTTTCGTACATCCTAGTAATTATACAGAATAGATCCATCCCTTTCCCTTCCCTCCCACCATCCCATCCCCATATGCTAATGTAACTATTTTTCTTTGTTTACTCTAAAAAATTAAGATACTTCAGTGGAAACCTTTTATTGGTTAAATGATTTACCCATGTTTTATTATACTTTATAAAATATTATAACTGTTACATATGGTATAAGGAAGGTATTCTCTTCAGATACGCTATTAGTTAATATAGATCACTGCACGACTCTGGTAGTTATGCGTAAAACGCACCGTGTTAAATCACAAAGCGAATTATTCGCAGCGTCCAGTGCCAGTGGTCATCAGCGTCAGCGGGGTCAACCACCGAGCTGGAAACCCAACGCAGCCGACCCATGCCATGCCTTACGCGAGACGAAGAAAGTTTACATTGATTCGCTCGTATCCACAACACATGGACACAATATGGCATAATACACTGGGCGCTAGCGCTGGGTGCGTTACTGGCAAAGCGCGAAGGTAAATCGTGGTTTTTTCGAGCTAAATATGAGCATTTAGCAAAAATAAAGCGTTATTTTTAATCTAAGCTAACCTAACCTAAACTAACTTTTAACCTAATCTAACTACATCGGACTATTTCGGACCTAACTAAAACAATTTGATCTTTCGAAGGCGAATAAAGTTAACATTGATCCTCTGGTTTCGTGATTCCCTCGTATCCACAACACATGGACACATGGCATAATACACTGGGCGCTAGAGCTGGGTGCGTTACTGGCAAAGCGCAAAGATAAATCTTGGTTTTTCGAGCAAAATAGGAGAATTTAGCGAAAACAAAGCGTTATTTTTAATCTAAGCTAACCTAACCTAAAATAACATTTTAACCTAACCTAACTACATCGGACTATTTCGGACCTAACTAAAACAATTGATCTTTCGAAGGCGAATGATGTTAACATTGATCCTCTGGTATCCACAACATTTGAACACATGCAAAGTATGCTGGGTATATAACAACGATACGATACGATTGTACCACCCCAGCCAGGAGCAATCCTGTCCCGGTGAGACCGGTACACCAGGGGGCACTGATTTGTTGGGACTGGAACACGTGCTATAATGATGGGAAGGAGGTTTGAGTTTAATCGACCGGTATACATGGCAACCTATTAAGCCAGTATTGGAATGTAGGATGGGCAGGAATAAAGGAAGTGGTTGAGCTTTTGTTTTCGTTTCTCGGGTTCGCTTATATTGGCTTCTCATTTCTTCTCGCTTCATCCTTCCATCTTCCCGCTTTTTATTTTGGTTGTTGCCTAGCGATGCTTCTTGCTTCTCATTTATTTATTTTATGCTCTCCGCTACATGCTGCCAGTACTACTTCTTCCTTCCCGTTTTCCGTTGCTTCGTGCTTTCCGCTTCTTGCTTCCGATTTTCTGCTTCTTAGTTTATTTTTGCTTCACGCTGTTTCTTACTTACTGGTTATTGCAACCTGGTTCCCTTTTAGCCTTGCAAGGTATGCTGGGTACATAACTGTCAAAAAACGAAGTCAAATTATAGATTTCTTTTTAGTAAATCCTAGCAATAATTGTGTAAAAGTCCGGAATGGAAGTGATTAACCTAACCTACAACTCCAGTCCAACCTAATCTACTTTGACCTAACATAAACTATACATTTTGGACTGGTTAGCATTATTTACCGAAATGTTAAAAAAATCAAAATGGTGAAGTTTATATCAATTAAGAAGCTTGTAAAAGCTTCCATTTCAGACATTTACACAACCAATTGATAGGATTTACGAGAAAAAACATGAGATTGGGTACAATTCAATTGCGGTTCCACGATAACTGAACAAAATGGAATAACCCTTATGAAAAATCATTAAACGTTATGAAAAATAGCCCGTAACCTAACCTAACATAACCCATTATACAATTTAAAAAAATTATCACTTTTTTACGAATTTTCAAACGAAGTGTTGAAGTTGCATGTTTCTGAGTTGTCCGGTTACCAACAATTACAATCGTTTCTTTTTTCGGGAAGATACACGGAGAAAAATGTTATTCTAAAATACGATCATTTTATTCTTAAAAACGGTTAAAAACGGGACTGAAGTTCTTACGAACAAATTAACAGTGTTTCAATATTTATTGGTGGGAAAATGTAAGAATAAACATTGAAACCCTGTTTATTTGTTCGTAAGAACTTCAGTACCGTTTTTACGAATAAAATGATAAAATAACGTATTTTTCCGTGTATCATGCGAAGATATTCGGAAGTTTTCCAGAAAAAAATTTCCTGCTTTACGAAGTTTTTTTAACGAAGTTGAACCTAAACTCAACTAATTTAACTATTTCGGACACCATTCAAACCATTGCATAGATGTTAAGAGATGTTGTTAGATAAGTAGATGCAATTCTTGAAATACCAGACAAAACAAGATTAACTTTGGGCTTTTACAGTAACACACAGACACAAATCGTTTTCATGATGGACGCTGCCCTGGGAAGATATTGTGTGGAGATAAAATTTGCTCGTTGTATTCACGCAACGAATTACGCCCTTGAGTGATTCGATCACAGAGCAGAGAGATTAATTCGCTATGAAAACATGGCCAGTGTAAGATTTATAATTCATAATTTGATCATACGGAGTGATGGAGATAGTTTTTGAAGCAATGCAAAATGCATGGCAGAGTTGGTGTACCTTTTCCAGTGAGCGAGCCAAAATATAAAGTTTTCAGCTTGTTAAAGCGACTTGCTGCTCAGCACGGAGAAAAATGTTATTCGAAAAAACGATCATTTTAATAGTAAAAACGATTAAAAACGGGACTGAAGTTCTGACGAACAAATTAACAGTGTTTCAATGTTTATTGGCGGGAAAATGTAAGAATAATTTGTTGGTATACTTACGAAATTACGTATACCAACAAATTATTCTTACATGTTCCGCTAATAAACATTGAAACCATATTAATTTGTTCGTAAGAACTTCAATCCCGTTTTTAACCGCTTTTACTAATAAAATGATATTTTCGAATAACATTTTTCTCCGTGGGGTGAAGATTTCTTGAACATCAACCAGGTCAGGGAAATTAAAATGTCCAGATAAAATTTTGAAAGTCTTCGTCAAGTCACCTCTTTCTCTTCTTCTTTCATTTAATGTTGTTAATTTTAGTTCCTTGAGCTTATCTTCATGTGGTCGGTCTTTTGAAGCTTTTCATATTTTTGTGAATTATATTTCAATTGACAGGCTATATTAATAAAATACCTAAATGGAATGCGCAGGCGGAGAAAATTATTCAAACAAAATAAACATTCCGGCAAAGGCGCTTGCACATTTTCTCACAAATAAATCAAACAAAAAGTCTAAATAAACAGCAGAAGAATGCGGAAACAATAACACCCAAGATTAGTTTAACGTAGTAGATTAAAATGAGTTTAGTTTAAACCTCCATAACTAATCAACGAATAACGTACAAGTTGGGAATTATCCTCGTGGTACAGATTATAAAAAAACAACAAAAACAAAAACAAAATCGGCATTGGATTGAAAATAAAAATAAATAAAATAAAGTCGAAAGAGAAAATGTTTGCCAGAGTGTAAACTTGAAAACATACACATATTTAGCTTTAATTAAACGATTTGATAGTAACAGAGTAACGCCCACAGCAGCTGTGAATTTTCTGATAAGGAAGTAATTTGTTGGAACGGTAGCATGTCTTTAACCGCTGCTAGTAAGATGCAGCAGTTAGTCTTTCGCAGATTAAAATAGATCTTCGGCTTAGATTCCCAGTGGGTGAATTAACTTGGAAATAACATTTGGTCTGCATCAACGTCAAGAATCACTTTAACCGGTGGTTTAACTTAACCTAAGTAACTGCTTCTGTAGATTTAAATTGCAAAATATTATATTACAAAATTAATTACTAGTAGACATATATACAACGTATACACGGAGAAAAATGTTATTCTAAAATACGATCATTTTATTAGTAAAAACGGTTAAAAACGGGACTGAACACATTAACAGGGTTTCAATGTTTATTCTTACATTTTCTCGCCAATAAACATTGAAACACTGTTAATTTGTTCGTAAGAACTTCAGTTCCGTTTTTAACCGTTTTTACGAATACAATGATCGTATTTTAGAATAACATTTTTCTGCGTGTGGGACGTACTAGATTTAGTTTAACCAATGATTTCTGACTGATTATCTGGAGTAAACGGACCTGAAGGAAATTATTTTAATCAGGGCATGGAATGAATGTTTAAAAAAAACTATATATATTCTAAGTTTAATTTTTTAATGTAGCAAGCGGGACTCAAAACATTGCAATGTGCAAGAAATCATTTACAATATTGAGATAGAAATTTGAACACTTGGTTTACAAAAACATCATGATTTACTAATCGGGGGTTAATCCTACGAACAATAATATATTATTAAATTCGTGTGCAGTTAAAAGATGATATTATGTTTAAATTTCTAATGAAGAAACAGGGCCTAACCAAGAAAGTGTGCAGTGTGCTGTGTGCAGCAATTTCCAATTTGACTTGATGGTATTTTATCGTCCAAGAACAGTAGCTGTTATGTTTTTGTTATTCTGTCAGAACAATATTTATTATGTAAAAGTTGCCCCTCGCTTTTTCATGGCCATGGAGCGTAATTGCAATTATGCCCCGTTATTTTTATTTATTTCCTGAATCGATACCTTATTCTTATTACATTACGGCAGAAATGAGTTAGAACAGCCGTTTTTGGACAACGGTATATCTATGGACATTACGTTATTTTTTGCAAAACGTAATTGCGCAAAAACGCACGTAGGTACTTATGTTTAATGATTTGGAATTGTTTTGATGGCGTAGATTTCTAAAAAATGGTAGGTAAAAAAACCGTAACCTTGTTTTTATTTCTAATAAAACTAAATTCTCAAGCAAAAATCTGTTATTTCTGTTTTTACGTTAACCCCAAACAGGTGGCTTTGTGAAAAAACCAGTTCCCAGAGGGCCTGTGTCATCTTTGGGGATGCTGTGTGGAGGGTATTTTTAATGAAAGGGAAGGAAAAAGGTACGAGAGGTGGATAGGAATCTGGGGGTCAGTGTGTCAAGGAGCGACAGACGTATGAATCCGTTCTTTCCAAGACGGGAGTGAGACCAAAGGAGATATCAAAGGGTCTCCTTAAACACGCGCAGTGAACACACCTCACCCGATAATCCCGGACACCCTTGCTAAGTCACCAAATGTAGCGAACCACTCCACCGGCAAGCTCTGATGATATAACATTTGTGCAGACAGTCCTGTTTGCAATTTACAGATCAACGCAACAACTATAATATTCACTGTCGATTCAATTCAGCTTCAAAAAATCTATTGACTTATGAAAAAGGTAATTATTTTAGTTCCAAATATTTCAACAGTTAAATTAAATAAATAGATATTTTGCTACAGTCAAATGTGAATAAAAAACAGCAAGAACTCATGCAATAAAACTACTAACACCTTGAATAATCGACACTTTCATATGTAAATAAATAATAACAAAAGAAAGGGCTATACTTATATGGACAACCACATCATCACCGAACGCAAAACTCAATAAATCAATTGATGGAAACGAAAAACCGATAAATTATGAAAGAAGAATCAAAAGTATCTACATTATTAAAATCCTGATTTATTTCCCATCCGTTGCTTTCTGAGGAAAGTGGCAGACAGGTTAATATAACACACAAATTGGTTAATAAGCGATAAGTGCCATGATCTGCTCATTGCCAATATGAAAAGCAACAGTAAACACTTCACTACTTATACTGCAATGCATATACACTAATCAATACACGAAGCGGCAGACTAATGGAGGAATTTCTTGCAAAATGAAGAGTTTAACGTCCGCATAATAATTCAATGTTCATCAGGCAAAGTCTTCATCTTTTATGGCACTACGGGTCCCTAAGGTCAAGCCCAGGCCATTGACTATCACCGCCCGCCACTATAAACTGCGCTCTGCAGCTTTTAACAGCAGAGGAAATGTGGACAAATACAAAACAATCCCTCCAGGTACAACTTTAATTAAAAATGCTAATTCTGGGTTTATTTGAATCTGTTGACAACATCTATATATATGAGAAGCTTGCTTCTAAAAGGGACAATGTCAGTTATTCGATAACAGCAGAGGAAATGTGGACAAATACAAAATGATCCCTCCAGGTACAACTTTCATTAAAAATGCCAATTCTAGCTTTATTTTAATCTGTTGACAACATCAGTGTATCAGAAGCTTGCTTCTAAAAGGGACAATGTCAGTTATTCGATAACAGCAGAGGAAATGTGGACAAATACAAAATGATCCCTCCAGGTACAACTTTCATTAAGAATGCTAATTCTAGCTTTATTTTAATCTGTTGAAAACATCGGTATATCAGAAGCTTTCTTCTAAAAGGGACAATGTCAGTTATTCGATATCTAGATTTTAACAGCAAAGGAAATGTGGTTAAATACAAAATGATCCCTCCAGGTACAACTTTCATTAAGAATGCTAATTCTAGCTTTATTTTAATCTGTTGACAACATCGGTATATCAGAAGCTTGCTTCTAAAAGGGACAATGTCAGTTATTCGATATCTAGCTTTTAAGGGGATACCCGGCGGTGATTTTTCCATACAAACGTATTCCCTATTTATCTCTCTGGATTTTAACCCTAGAGAAAATATTGTTTTTACATAAAATAGATATCAACTACTAGCGTGTCGGTACTTTTTGTTTTTTTTTTATAAGTTACTTTTTATAGAAGTTATCACCTTCCAAAAATCAATAAAATTGACTGGTTTAAACGCCGTCAAAAGACGTTTAGTATACAAACTAGACAATATTTTTTTTTTTAAGTAAACCTACAGACATAGAAAAGTTTTTTCTTATGTAGGAGTGTATAAATGACCCCTCAAGGATAATTGTGTACCATAAAAGGTGTCGAGAGGAAATATGACGAGATACGAAGGATAACACAAAAAACTTTAACTGGACTAAATGATCCTTTAGGTTTTATCAAAAAGGCTAAAAAACAGTGTGATCACTTTACCCCAAGGAACCATTTTAAACACATCTCCCCTAAGCAGTTACAAGCATTTTTAAAGCTGAAAGACTTCAAACAAAGACTGTACAAAATCAATGCAAAGCTGCAATATTTACTACTCAGTCTATTCAAGCATCTCAGTCGCAGTTTCAGCTAATGGTAGCTAATATTATTATGGAGATAAAAGGGAACACAGGGAAAGGAAAGGGAGATTGTTTAAACAGTTAAAATGAGCCGTTTGTAAACATTCGGTGTGGTCTAACAAAGGGAAGCTACAGAAGAAATGGATTTCTTGTGGAGAGACGCTTAGAGAAACTAAAATCGCTTGGCTGATACATAGGGCCGGTATATCAGTCTTTGCTAAGGAGCACATTCCTCGCTCAACTTAAACCGCCAAAATCGGCCGCTTAAGCCATGATAAGCCGCAGAATAGTTCCTTTGCTAGACGCTGTAGCGATTTCACATTGCTTAGGTTTCGATCTGCTACGTACGGACGCAATAAATTACATTGGAGGAATAAGTTTACCTATCAACATAGAATTCGAACTTTCTTCGAGTGATGACGATTTAGACATCGTTTGACGTTTGGTTGTTTGATAATAACCATAGAGTTCATAGATACTTACATAAATAGATTGGTTCGGCATAGAAATGACTAAAATTATCATAGACTAAACGTTTAAAATTGGTCAATTCTAGGATTACGACTGATATACGGATTGTGTGCTAAGCCATGCTGAGCTCCACATTCCGTCAAAGCCGAGCTTTAGACCAATTGATATACCGGCCCATAATGCGTCCTCTAATGTAAATATGAAATTTATCGGTTTGAGAACATTCGGCGTGGTCTCATAAAAAGAAGCCACAAAAGATATAAATTTCTGCGGGACCAGTGCAATATTTTGTGGAAAGAAGCTTAGACAAAGTAAAATAGTTTAGAAGATCCCTCTTTCCTCGCTAAATGTAAATATTGTGAGCATTCGACGTGGTCTCATAAAGATAAGCCACAGTTTATATTAGGATTCCTATGGCTTTCTGCTGAACTGGTGAAATATTTTGTGGACAGAAAAGTTTAGATAAAATAAGGTGTTTCGGCAGATTTCAACACAGAAAAAATGAAAAAGTTGGCAAGCTGTTTGACAGTCGAACTCTTAAGTATGAGAAAGAATCGTAAAAACAAATCGTAATAAAATATCAACCGCTCACCAGAGAATACCGGAAATTAGTCCTTTTTAAATCAAATTCTAGACGTATTGACTCTTTTTTACATTCAAACGAAATATATGTATTAATATAGGTTGTATATGTATTATAAAACACAAATTTCAAATCATATAATCATACAAAAAATAAATCCAAAAACGTGTTTTGTGACGAAAATACCTCAGTTTTTTCTATTTATTTAAATCTTACAAACTAAAATATTTCAGATAATTTTTTTTATTAATTTTAGAAAAAAAATTGTTTAAAAAATCATAAATACTTATGATCAAAAAATACTTCCAAGAAGTACACGATATTTAACAATTTATCATCGTGCGTTTTGAGCATTTTTATTGCTTACGTGAATGTAGGTACATATTAAAGCACGTGTTGAGTGAAATAAATCGATATTAAATTTTTAATTTTAAAAATTTTATACGGAAAATAATCTATCTTTCTCATCAAAACCTCCCTGCACAGTTGCACTCATTTTAAAACTTTTATTCTCAGCCGCTGGTCAAATACATTTTGACCGTGCTTCATCCTTGTTGACGGCAGTTCCTTCGAGCACCTTCTAACGAAATGCTAGTAAAATTGATACCACATTCCCAAATGTCACTTGAGCTTTGTCAGAAGAAAATGTTTTACAGAAACTATGGTTTCGTTTTAGATAATAAATCATCAACTGCCACTAAATTGGTTGCCCAGAAAACATGACGATTCATAAATCATTTTACTTTTCATCAATTTGGTTGATTTGCGCATTTACGCGTCAGTTATTACTATAATTATTATGTAAGTAACCACTTATCATCATGTTACATCATTTCAAAATAGAAGAAACTTGAATAAAAAACCACCAAGAAAAACTTTCATTGGATTTAAAATTACTCTAGTTGGCCGAAATCAGTGCCGGATTAAGTTCTGTGCAGGCCCCTAGGAAATCGAATTAAAAAACCCCAATCCTGAACCATTCTCATATATTGATCCATTACACGATTCCAGAGGAAAGATTGAACCATTTCGTGTTCTCGTTTACGACCCATAACATAGGAAATGCTTATAACTTTAAATTCTCAAAAAAAATTGTGAGATATTATTCCTAGTAAGGACGAGTACCACAATCTGCATTTCGGGTAGGCAAGTACCGCGGTTAACCACCCTATACTATGATGATGATCTAATATTATACAGAACTGAGATACCCTTGAGATGATTTTTCACAAAAACGGCGCTATAAAAATTATTCAATTAAGGCGTGCACCTTAATTAAATTTGCACCTCGGCGTGTAACATTTGGAATCGGGCGAAACCACACACTCCTTACGCAGATAGCGATAAGGTTGAAATTCCCGCATAACACTAGTCGCCGTTTTGATTTAAGCAAAAAAACATCGACAAAATTCATGTTTTATTATATTTTTTAAAATTCAGGCACAAATATTAAATTTATGTCGGATAATAATTTAAAGAACTTAATAACACATTGTACAATATAACAGTATCCGAAAATGGGTTTATAAGTAAGAGATTTATCACTTCAAAACATTTTTATATGTCTGATACTTCATTTTTTTCTAGGCTTATAAAAAGAGTAAAAAAAAAACTAAGCGATCAAAGTGGGCCAAAATACACGATTTTTGCATTACTTCGCAGTACCGCTGATTTTTCTTTCACTGGGGTAGGGCTAAGTGATTTTTTTTACATTATCTCCACACAGGAGGCCTTGAGAAAAACAATTTCCCTCAGGGCCATGTCATCTTTGAAAATGCTGTGTGGAGGGTCTTTTTGAGGAGAGGAAGGAGTGGACATAAGTAGGAAGGAGGAAACACAGAGGCCGGAAAATCGTTCCACAGCCGAGAACACTTATTAGAACATCACAGAATGTGAGTTGATTAATTTATTTCTAACTTTTAAAAGCTTTACTGGAATTTTTAATACGTTCTCGCGGAGCCCCCTTAAAAATTTGCGCGCCCGTAGACAACAGCTTTCTCTGCGTTATGGTTAATCCGGCTCTGGCCGTAATGCCAGTAAGTAATATTGGAAATGAAAGTGAAGGAGGGACGTTACGTTGAGGAAAGCTATGTAGTATCGGTCGGGGCCGCTAGATGCTGGCTTTATCGACTGGCGATCCAAACAAGTCCACTAATAATACAATTATTATCTATTATCGGCTCGACGCACTCTGCGCGATATACATGTAAAATAATGATAGAACATACGAGTTACGAGCTCGCAGTTAAGAGGAACGACTGCCTGTTTGTACAAAAGTTAAATTTGGATTTTGAGGCTACAATAACCAACCAAATTGAGTGATATTTGGTCAATCAAAAAGTATTGCAAATAATTCAAGGCGTAATGAGTATACGGAGAAAAATGTTATTCTAAAATACGATCATTTTATTCGTAAAACGGTTAAAAACGGGACTGAAGTTCTTACGAACAAATTAACAGGGTTTCAATGTTTATTGGCGGGAAAATGTAAGAATAATTTTTTATTATTAATTATTAGAGAAAATTTCGTATGTATACCAACAAATTATCCTTACATTTTCCCGCCAATAAACATTGAAACCCTGTTAATTTGTTCGTAAGAACTTCAGTCCAGTTTTTAACCGTTTTAGGAATAAAATGATTGTATTTTAGAATAACATTTTTCTCCGGTAAAATTAAGAAAGGGATCTTCAGATGGTTCGGCCATGTAGAGCGAATGAACGAAGAAAGAAGAATATAAGACGCAAATATAAAGGGAAAAAGTGGGGCCCCCATAGGAAGACTTGACATGATCAAGTGAATCAGATACTTGAGTCGGGCCATGTCAAGAGTCAGAATAAAAGAAAAGTATGTATGCGACGATGTACGAATGTGAATGAGGCAAAGAATTTGCGCCAAGACCGACTTTTTTGGCGGTAGTTAGTTAAATTGTGATATAATGGCCATTAAAGAATTCAGTTTTGCATAATTTTATAGGCAACTTTGGCTTTTTTTTGGTGAGTTATTTATAATTAAAAAAATTATATTTCCTTATCCATATTATGAGAAATAAAATAAAACATCAAAAGAAAAGCGTTTTTTGGGTAGGAATTTTAATTTATACACGACAAATTTGTATTCCGACGTAAATCGGTCGCTTTTAATTTTAATTTAAGCCCATCATAATGCTTGTTTAAATATTTGTTTATGTTATATTTCATTATATTTATAAAGTAAATTAAACAAAATATAAATAAAATAAAGTAAATAATCTTATTATTTAAAAAAAATTGAGTTTGGTCAAGTATTTTGGCCCCAAATCCAAATTTAAGTTATGTACGAAAAGGCGCAGCCGGTCCTCTTAAGAAAGTGCAATTTACTGCCCGCGTTGGTGTCGCGCGGTAGTTGGAAATAAGACAGCGCTCTTTTTAGACATTATTTTTGAATATCAGCTAAGGCGTAATTTCCCGAGAGCCTAAGCTACTGTGATTACGGGATCTTACTTTTCTTATATATTATAAACTGTACAGGTGATAGAGTTATAGATATAAGGCTGGAATCAGACGAATCACTCGAGTGAAGCTTTAGTCTATGGTTGCTCGAGCAAATGTTCTCAACTTCGCTTCACTTTTGTTTCATTTCATGTTCAGACGTGTCATTCCGAGTAAAATAGGCCGAATGAAATGCAGAAATGAACGAATAGTGAACCGTCTGATTCCAGCATAACCAGGTGCGATCTTAGGCAGGCGCAATAACTGGAGCAGGCTATTTGCTGAGGTGTTTGTGCTATTTGTCAAACTTGAAACCTGCTATGTGGATAATAAAATCCTAGCCCCACATCTGCCCTGATGATGGACACTGTTATGTTATCCGAAACGTTGGCTAAAGAAGGAGTTAGCGTAACACGGCATAACATCCCAAAACTAAACAACAAAAATACTTTTGGCCATAAAAATCTTAAATCATATAATATAATCCTTTTTTTTCAATTCATCCTTATTTTTTATGATGTGATCGAATAGGTGTCGGTACAGGGAGGTGCCTCAGCACCGTTTAGGACTTATCTTACGAAATGACATTTACGATGTCTAACGTTGTACACAATATTATTTATTGGCTAACTTAGATAGATCAACGTACATAAACAACAACCGGGCTAAAAACCAAGAACAGAATTTGCAAAACTATCCATGAATATAAATATGTTGATCTCAAGAGGAAACCGGGCGGCGTTTTGTCTGTACGAACGTATTTCTAAATTTCCTCTCTTGATTTCGACAATACTGGAAATATTTTTTAATATAATATAGATAAAGACAACGTATTTTTATGATAAGTTACTTCTTATAGGATTTAGGACCTTCCAAAAATCGATAAAATTGCCTTGTTTGAACGCCGTCTACATACGTTCAGTATCGGAGTATATTAATACGATAATTTTTTTGAAATTTAATTTAAATTAAATTTAATTAAAATTAAATGAAGTTCTACGAATTAAACACAAAAACAATAAATAAATAAAAAAATTAAAAAATATATATAATATGATAATGCCCGTACGGTTCAAATTAAGGAACCCGACTCCGAGTAAATCTCCACGCCACACTGTATGGACACCGTTCCGAGCCGTCCATGAACGTGCATTTTCCACGTACCGTAATATACACACTTAGATCTCGCCCATACGCGTTTTGCAAACGGAAGTGGCACCATCTATAATACTATATTTAAGGAAAAAAGTATGAAGAAGAGGAAACATTTTTCGCTTTTATTCAATATTAAGAAGATTTATGTTCCTCTCATTATTCACGGTATTAATGTAAGAATGTCTATATATATCTACCTATTAAATATAAGTATTCTGTAGTTTAATGTTAATAATAGTAGTTAGTTTTGCAAAAGGGTGATGCTTTATAAATAGTCATCAACACTTAAACTGGGCGAAGCAGAACGAAAAGCCGCCCGCAGGGCCCAGCAGCAAAAACCCGCGGAGCGGGTTTTTCACTGCTAGTACAAACCATTATAATAATTAATGTATTTTTTTTAAAGGCAAAATGTAGAAACATAGAGTATTTTATTCAAATACATTTACTAAAAAAAAAAAACTTTGAAATCGGGTCAGTTGGGAGGAAAAAATTTGGGAATACAAAACTCTATTATTTAGGTATTATCTAGCCCGAGGTGCATTGTCAGTTTCACTTAGTATTCGGGGGAGTAAGAGCGACAAGCAACAGTTTGATAAAATACATATTTTTTAAAATTTCTCGGCGACCAGGTTTTCTCTTAATTTAGGAGACAATATTTTAGATAAATCAATTACAAACTGTTACAAGCACATATTTTAGACGGTAAAAGTGTATAAAGTAAAGGAATTACGGTAAAATAAATTTTCATGCAGAACTGTGTCGATGAGCAATGTCATGGTTGGCCATGGAACAACGAAAGTTGAAATCAACGCGGTAAATTTACAGAAGCAAGATGGCGGCCATTGTTGCCGCCTGAAAACTGTCTGTCCATTGCCGTGGCGAATTGCTTCCCATTGTTTTGGGAAAATTTACGGTTTTCGCGACATTATTATTATCAATTCGGGGAGAAAGTTCCGGTCTTTGCTCGGCTAAAATTTTAAGTTCGAGTGGAAAGACGCTATTAGGCAACGAAACACCAAATTCAAAGAGAGTGAATACTAGGCATAATTATTTTAATGCGCGCCGCTATGGTATTAGAGTTTTCCGCCGATTATACAAATTACCGAAATTAAAAACTGTGACCAGGCAGTTTTATTGCATTAAATAACACAATATTTGGTAGGTTTATGATGACGCGTCTTTCCACCAACTGCGTGGCGGGCCGGATCGGAATGGTTGAGGGAGACCTTTTGACCCTGGTTTGACCTCTACAGCATAACTCTCTCGGAACATCGCCTTGTACCGCAGTGGAAGGAATAGATTCATACGCCCGTCACTTGTGGACACACTGACCCCCACATTCCTACCTACTAGAGCTGGGTCAATCGATCATTTTACACAACCCGAGTCACTCACGTCACACTGGCGTCATGAGCAGGTCGCGAACACCAGCTCTTTTCGTGATCCAAAACGCCCGATCACTCGTCACTACATTGAGTCTACCTACCCACGATATCCTTTTCCTTCTCAGAACTTCCTCTCCTTTCTTTCCTAAAAATACCTTCAACACAGCATCCGCAAAGATGACATAGGGCCTGGGGGGAATTATTTTCCTCAGGGTCTCATTCCTAGCTATCCCGAAAACTTTTTTCCTTCCCAGAATGTCCTCTCCTTACTTTCTTAAAAAGACCTCCATACAGCATCCACATACATGACGTAGGCCCTGAGGGGAACTTTTTCCTGCCTGTGTGTCCTAACCTAATGTAAAAAAAAATAATAATGAAGCTGGAATGAAACAGGCATAGGCCTAGTAGTATCAATCCCTGACACATTTTTTCTTTACATTATCTTCACCCCGGAGGCCCTGAGGAAAATAATTTTCCCAGGGCCTATGTCATCTTTGGGGATGCTGTGTGGAGGGTATTTTTAAGGAAAGAAAGGAGATGAAGTTCTGGGAAGGAAAAGGTATGAGGGTTGGGTAGGAATCTGGGGTTCAGTGTGTCTTGATCAACCGCTGCCAAGACCTAGACAAACCTCACCATGAACCCGAGCCCCCTGCTAAGTCACCAAACGTAGCGAACCACCCGTGGTGACCTATGGCAGAGGAGTTGGTTATCCAATAATTGGTTCCCGAGGCAGCGGTACCCATTTCCCGCCTCCCAAATTGAAAATTTGGATTTTTGAATTTCAGATTTGAGACCGTCATCAAAACGACATTTAACCGTTCCTGATTCCTCGGTCCGTCAGCGTTAGGATAAATTTAGATACGCAAACACGCTAAACGCGCGCCCAACATATGTACATGGTTAACATTTGTCACATGAGAACGGGTCGTTTCTACGATCCGTTCTTGAGTTCAACAGCTCGGCTGTGGAATGATTTTCCGGCATCTGTGTTTCCTCCTTCCTACAACTGGGTCTCTTCAAGACCCATGCCTGATAAAAGAACCCCAAACTGAAGCCGGTTAAAATTAAAAATAATATATGAAATCCGATTTGTAACAATTTGGTCCTTACTAATTTAAAATTGGACAACCAAAACTTTGGCTAAGTAACGAATTTATTTACGTCAGGCGAGAAAGAAAAAAATTAATCATATAAAACTCAAAGTGCCAATTCGGTTCATTACACAACTTCCGGCAAAAAAAATTAATCATGCTCATAATTGCAAAAGAAATCATCGGAAAAAAACTTATTCAGACGAATTAGCATATCGAATTTAGAATTTTTAATTCGTCTCATTTCGAACTGCATGGTGACATCTATTGAAAAAATATCAAGTATATAAAAAAGTAATGTCCCATCTGTGAGAACATTACAAAATATATTGTAAGTGCCATATCCTTTGAAATAGTTTGAAAATCATTGGCGAGTGCCATCTATTGGGAAATTATCAAATGTATCGTAAAGACATCTATCGCAAATTTGTATAATGTTTTGCGACCTGTGGGAAAATAATAAAGTTGAGCGCCATCTGTGAAAACTCTCCACAATTAAATGGAGAAAGATTAAGAATATTTTCCGTTCTCAACAACAGATGGCTAATAATTTACCGAGCCGTAAGCCCAAGAGATGGCGGTAAAATACATACTAAAAGTATAATTTTTTTTACATTAACTCTACACAGGAGGCTAAGGAAAATAATTTCCCTCTGGGCCTAAGTCATCTTTGGGTATACTGTATGAGGGGGTCTTTTTGGGGAGAGGTAGAGGAAACGGAGACTAGAGGCTTTTGAGATGTGATCCTATAGAAGACTATTAGGAATTTCCTGGAGAGACCACATTACAAATGAGGAAGTTCTCCAAAGAATTGAAGGAGGAAGGCACCTGCTCGGGACCTTGTCCGAAAGGCGTGCAAGATGGATCGGCCATATAATACGACAAGAAGGCCTCTTGCATGCCATAATGGAGGGTATGACCAAGGGGACAAACTCTAGGGGATGCCTACGCCGAGAGTACCTGGAGGACCTGCTGGTGGACATGCGCTGCTCATCATATGCAGACTTCAAAAGAGCCGCACAAGACAGGGAAGAATGGAAGAGAAAAATAAAGGAAATTGCTGCAAACCAATCCCAGGATTGAAACCAGAGAGAGAGAGAGAGGAAACACAGAGGCTGGCAGATCGTTCCACAGTCCAGCTGTTGAACTCAAGAATGAGTTAAAGAAACGACTCTCGTGTGACAAATAAATATCAACCGCGTACAAATGTTGGGCACGCGTCTGATGTGCTTCCCGATTATTTACCAGTACCGAAGGGATCAATGACGCTAGTTCATTGGAGAATATTTCTTTGAAATACAAGTAGAACAAGGATAGTATTACCGTCTAACACCTGTGTTCTAAATATTGTAATCATTTTCTCCTATCAAACAGGTCACCGGTTTCTACACATATTAAAAGGTTTTTATCAAATATTTTGGGGCACCTGTTCAGAGGTGGCTGCCAAATTCAACAATGAAATGCACTTGCATCAGCAATTTGTGTACTATTACAATATTCTTTGCAGAGTCTTTACAGTATGCATAGCTTCTGAGAAGCTAACTGGACACTGTAGCTTCGATGGAGCCCAATGCCCCTGAGCTAGTCACTTAGAGTTACACAAAGCTCATCAATTGAAGGCATCTTGGGATGATTGGAAGATCATACAAATTGTGTTAAAATTTTGACAATTCTTCACACCATTCAAACAAATGTTGCATCGTTATCAAAGCACCAATCAGCACCATTTTATCACTGGAAAGTTCCCTGTTAAAAGTCAAATCTATGTCTGTTGCAGCTTTCTACCAAATTGTGATCAGCTGACAAGCAACAACAGGACAGTTGTGCTTTTTGGGCGAAACATAATTTGTTCAAAAGCTGAAACGGTCTTAAATAGGCATTAACAACCTTTCAAATGTTAAAAAAAAAACAAAATGGCACCCATTGGCCACTTGATGACAATGCTACACTTGAATTTCTGTGAATCACGCCACCTAAGAAGGTTAGCGTAAAAGAAAATTCCCACCTCATGCTCCAGAACCTTCTGATCTAGCTGTAGTCTGGCCCATCCTGCTGCAGCGGTCAGGCTCAGCGGTGGCAGTCGGCCCTCCATCTCTCGTAGCCAGCGGCGGAGGCACTTCACCTCGTGATCGGCATCTGAGAAGAAAAATATTATTATTTATCAATCTTAGAGAAATCAACAGTTGAATTTTATGATTTTTTACATTATCCCTTTACAACCGGCTTCGTATGAATGTGAGTTTGATTTGAAAAATCCTAACAGATAACTGTTTTTGGTATCGGATTTGGTACCGGTGTCGATTGAATGTGTAGGATCTGCTTATGAAGGGTACCTTCAAGCGCGCGTGTTTCAAGCAGTAAGTCGTCCAGACGTATCGGATCATAACTAAGAGCTTTACTAGAGTGGCCCATCAAAATTCGAAAATTTTTAGCTGGTTGCAAAGGGTTATAGCATTAATACAAACAATTATAGATCCCTTCTTGTGTTAAGATTAGAATTATACATATATGTATATATAAAACAAAAATCAGAATATAAATATAATAAGAAGACAGGAGACAGGATGCAGATAAAACAAATTAAATTCATAACAGATTTACATATGCAAACAACAACAGAAAATTTATATAAACAACAGGAAAAAACTGTGATGTCTCTTTGTTTTATAACTTATCTTAGGCTGCATATAAACATGCATGTAACAAAATGCAAAATGAACCACAAATTACGGGAAAGGAACGAAAGACAACGCGATGGGTCGCAAGAATCCAGCTGGATTCACCCGAACCGGCCCAACATGCAGTAGGTGGGCAAACGCATCCGCCGCCAAGACCTAAACATTGCGAACCAATTGGGGAGACCTATAGCAGGGGTGTTCGTTATCCAATAAAACATTCCCGGGCGGCAGGAAATATATTAGTGTTATTTGACTAACACTATCCTGTGGTTTTGGAAGAAATTGTGTAAGGTATTCAAAAGTAATAAATAAATAAAGTTTCTTCCCTTTTTAACACATAACTTTAATCATCACCGTAAACAGAAATAATCATAAAAAGTATTTTTTCCCTCAAATGCAAAAAGTCCTACAATGTATATCGAAACTTAAATGTTTATAAATTTATAAGTATTATTATATAATCTTACCAGATCCCGTGTGATTGGCACTGGCATGTTCAGGGCTCATGGCGTGCTGCACGCTGTCCCACTTGAGCGCCAGGTGTCGCGCGCGCCAGGTGACCTCCGCACACGCCGCGGCTCCTCCGCGCGCCAGCACTCCCGCCACCTGCTCCATGAATCGTTGGCGCCGGCTCTCACAGCCTCGTATCTCAGCCATTCGCGCCTGGAGAACAGATTCAATTATATTGTTACATATTTATATTTTGCCAAAGTTCCTTCCAAAGTGCTATAAAAGATATTTATTAAGAGGCTAGACTTTGAACCACACGCGGAACACCCGCGTCTGTCATTCTGTCCCGCTCACAATAAGCTCACGCACACTTACAATACATGCGAATGCGAAATGTGCGAATGAGACAACGCTCAAATTTACCTACAGAAATCGCTCGAAAAGGGGTTTATGGAGAATACACTTTTCTATACCAAAACTTTCACGAAATTGAAATTTTAAAAAATATATATTTTTTAGAAAGAAGAATCTACGTCGGTAGCTTTTTATAATTTTTATGAGAGTTGAGTTAGCAGCACTTCTTCCTTAAATAATATTTTTTGATAAATCGTACATGTTTGACAGTGAATTTTTACATTAATACGAAACGCATCGAAAATTCGAAAACATACCGACACAGTTTTCACCCTCTAGAAGGCAGTATAAAAAAAATATATTCATTTTGTGCAATTTTCGATGTAGAAAAGTGTTTTTTCCCGGGCATCCTTTTTGTATGGGCCGAAAAGCGAAATCTATCATCTTAATGTCAAACACAATACACTCAACTTCCCAAAGTTGTATTCCCATGTAGAAACAATTCTACAGACTTAATTTGTAGAAAGCCATTTTAATTTTTAAACAAGTTATGCTCTTTTATTATTCAATGTGATAGCTGTTTTGCCGTTATCAAAACTGTGGTGAAGCAACTTACAGAAAATCTATTTATATTACAGTGGTGCCTCACACAACGAACTTAATTCGTTCCAAGTTCGTTATGCGAAAAGTTCGTTATGTGAAACGCGTTTTCCCATAACAATACATGTTAAAAAAAATAATTCGTTCTGTAGCATAAAATATGGTAAGATGACATAAAAAAAAGATAAATTTTTTGTTATTATTTTTATTTAGATACATCTAAAAACATAATGAAAAAAACACACATTTTTTAATTTTAAGAAATAATCGAATCTTGCACATCTTCATCCATTTTCCGCTTTTTGGCCGATGGTGCAGTGAAAAACCTGTCCAAAGTCCTTCCTGCTTTTTTTAGAACCCATCATATAAAAAAAATGTTGAGTTTATCTTAAAAGGACGACTGCCGTGATACGTGTGCGATTTAATTCGTAATGAAGAACGATTGCTGCGATACGTGCGTAAGTTAAGCGTACTACGCAGTGACTAACGAGTCTAACGACTGCCTGCGCGGGAGGATGCAATTAATCGGCAGTGATCGTAGAAGATCGGGCGACTTCGTTGTAATGATGAACGATTGCTGCGACACGTGCGTAAGTTAAGCGTACTGCTCAGTGACTAACGACTGCCTGCGCGGAAGGATGCAATAAATCGGCAGTGATCGTGTGAAGTGGGCGACTTCGTTGTGTGAAGCGAAGTTCGTTGTGTGAAGCGAAGTTCGTTGTATGAATCGTGAAATGAACGAAAAGGAAGTTCGTTGTGTGCAGCGTTCGCTGTGCGAGGCGTTCGTTATGCGAGGCACCACTGTACTTCCATATGGATTGTCCACTTGATTAGTCAGACATCTCCAAATATTAAGTTTTTATTTTGATTCTCACACCCAGCTGTTTTACATGTTTTTTTTTCACAAATCTAAATGAGCATTACATCACAAAAGAATGAAGAAAGCAATATTCTAATGCTCGCCAAAAATCAAACATTACTTTGACTTGTCTGTGTTTTACAAATGTATACCAGTGTAAAGTGATTAAATTATCAATGTTTTTAACCTGTTTACATGTCGAAATAAATAAAAATGAAGTGAATTATTTTAAAAACAGTGGATTTTCGTTTATAACGTCGCAATAGATTTGTCAGAATGGCGATCTTATGATATTTTTCAATAAATAAAGCATGAATCGAGTTAATTTTTATTGTAGAATAATGAAAATGAATGTACCTATGTGGTGTAAAGCAGTTTTTTTTTTTGTAAGTGTTTTAAAAATCATATTTTATTACAATCAAATTTGTGCTTTCACGAACAAAATTTCTTACGAATTTTTTTTAAAGGAATCATTTAAACTCTTGAGAACTTATAAAAATTCTGTTTTATTATAGATAGGTATTTCTATAAAAGATTATTAATTAGACTATTTACAAGAAACTCTATAGAAAATATTTAATGTGGACGCAAAATTAAAGTTTGCACGGCAGATTATAACTAGAAAACCCAGAAAATATATCCTTTTGGAATGTTTATGATTTTTTTATAATTTTTTTTTTATAAATCCTACAATTTTAGGATGATTATTTAAATATAGGTGAATTCATTGGCTGTATAGCACTATAATTTGTTTAAATGTTTACATGCACAAATCTGGAGTAATGATTTTTTTAATGTGGGTGGAAAGTTTTCAGAATTAATTTTCAAACGTGGCGAGCGCTCATAGCAAATTTATTTATTTCGCGTGATCGCTCGGGTGGTTAAAGCCTGATTCAAAGAAAAGTATAAAAGGCTACGATGCTAAAGCTGAGAAAACATAAACCACCAAGAGTTCCGCCATAACCTCCCTTTATGAAAAATAGTTGGAGTTTTCTAAGGGGTATTCATCTATCTAGACATGGATCCCTTATGTGAGATGTGTAACTCTTATGTATTGGCCAATCGATTGAACGTGCAACCACCTTGTTTATCAGGTTAAGCATTTGGACACAAAAACCCTAATTTATTTTATCAAGTAATAATTAAGTTTGGTACCGCTCTAAGGGTTCTGTTGGATAGATTCTCAGGAGTTGCGTAGACCTCCTCCTGCATATTGGTGAGCCACTGACACAGCTCTGTGAAGTCGGCTATGAGCTGGCCTAGACCCCACTGGCTGTTGGAGGACGGCAGATCTTTGGGAAAGGTCAGCGACTGCGATGGAGTGGTCTCCGCACTCAATTCTCCATTTGCCTCCTGTGAATAACAGAAAGTATTATATGAAAAACCACAATGATAAAATTGACCTATTTGTTCTAGAATATAGAAGAATATTGTGCTAGGAATGCACTAGGCAGTCAGGCTCACGCAGCCAAAATGATCTTCAAATTTGAAGCTCTAGGCTCTAGGCAATCAAAGATTGCAGGCTGCGAGAGCCAGTCAATACATGGCGATTTTTGCAAGCACCCATGGTTGATTGACTAGGTAATGTAGCTCTACTTTGGCTGCAAGCATCGGCTCCTCCAAATTTTGGTTGCTGCAGCCCGGATGCCTAGTGCATTACGAGCCTAAGATTGCAACGTGGGCATGTTTAGCGATCCAAAAGTCAGACCATTCTTTGCTTAAATTACAAATACAGGACTGTGTTTCATTATCATTTTGACATTTCCATTTTGATAAAATGGGATGGTGATATGGCAATGGCTAAATGGGCTAGAACCAAAAGGTATTAAGTCGGTGGCAACATTGGTTTCAATTTATTCAGTGTTTGTATAGTACCTAGGTATTTACTTTCAAATATATTTTTACATATTTCTGTACACTATAATATCAGCAAAGCAAGTGCTTTATTGGTCCACGTTCCAATAGAGATCAATCAACTGGAATCTTAGCAACCAGGATTCAGTCCAATACGGTAGGTATTCAACAGATAAATTATTGCTTGTAGACAACAGCCTCTTCAGAAACAGTTAAAATAACACTAAAAACTTTTAGAATGTTCAAATTCAACGACTTTATACACTTGTTTTGTAGGTACCATTTTGTAGGAATTGTGTAAATATGCACCGATACACACAATGCTAAATTGCGTGTCGTTTGCCTCAACTCTGTGGGAATGAATTTTAGAGTTTTTCTCTAAAATTTTATTATTATTATTGCCATTTTTAAAAGCTTTGTTTTTTTGTAAAACTTCTTGGCGCGATATGTCGAGTAATTCCGATGTTTTTCGGACGAAACTAACTTTTGCATGTCAGTATAATTACTGCCATCTGTGTTTTTTTTTTCATGTTTAAAGAGTTCTCGCCTTTACTAGAATATTTTTTATTATTTTCCGAAACTTGGATGAAAAACAAGAACGAATGATACACAGTTACACCACCGGCTGTCGAGTTTGGTCACTATAAAATGCAATAAAATCACAATTTTAGGTTTGTGACGGTGTCGTCACTTATACATACATTTTCCTAATTAAGATGTTGAAATTCGTTTCCAGCCATAAAAGCAGCCAAATCCAATATGTACAATAAAAAATCATTTCTCTGAGCTATTTATTCTGTGAAAACACTTGCAGTAGATTATGTTTTCATACTATGTTTTATAAATGAATAAACACGTTATCTGGTAAGACAGTACCATTTACAAAAACATCATTTTGCAAAAAATAGCAAATTATTATGAAAATAGACTAATAGCAAAAAATTTTTGCTTAGACACACCAAAAGTAAAGTACAGAATTGTATCAAAGATAGCCCATATTGTTTTAGGTAATATTGCATCTGCTTGACCTACAGTGCCAAATAAATAAAACATATCAAAATATATTGTAAATCCTCCAGGCAATGTTTTCATGGGCACAGAAGAGTGATTCTGTATCTTTTGCGAAAATGTAGTAAACGACTTAATAGTTTTCTTAAACGCGGTTTCCCGTATTGTGATAACTAAGTAATGAGCTCTTGTGTTAAGACACCAACTCTTAAAAGTAGTTACCCTAATGCCAGAGATGATAGCGCATTTTGCCGTGTAATCCTCGTTAAATGATGTCAATCGTGGGAAAAATTGCAAATCAAATGTCATAATGGACAAACATCAAAATAATACAACAAACAATTAGTAATTTATAAACGCCAATTAGGCTTTCACGTAAGAAATTTTAATATCTAATAAATAGTAATTCATGATTTTAAGTAGGTAATTAATCCATAACACACGACAGGCATAGACAAGCCATAGAAAATCACAGAAATTTGACAGCCAATAACGCACAATGGATACTATATCTGACAGATTTTGCCTGTCTATGTTGTCTCATAACGCTATAAGATAACGCAAAAGACACAGAATCGCCCTTCAGATGCTAAACGAAAGTACCAGCCACAATATTGCACTAACATCAGATAAAGATACTATAACTATAACATTATGGAACTAAAAAAAAACTTAATTTTATATCACAAAAACTAATTTTCCAAGGATTACGAACTTATAATTTTCTCAATTTTAAGATTTGTGGATTTACAATATTGTAACAGTAAGCCATTGAATATCTTTACATAATTCAAAATTATTGCGATGCAAGCCAGGCAAATCATTGAATAGAACTTGGGCATTGAATACTCATTTAATATTTGTATAATATTGACTGACCTTGCAAGAGTCAATAAGCTGGTTGTCCATGATGTAGTTGTAGTTGTGCTGAAGAGCAGCCCAGAAGTCGTCCTTGGCTGCCAGGGTGGCAGAGGACAGAGACTGGGCGCTCTGGTTGCTGTGCGTGGAGCCCCAGGACCTTCTCCACAACTCACGGTTGGGGTCCTTGCTGGAATTTAAAGGTAATTTTATGAATAAGGTAATTAATAACAATAGGGTATTTTCACAAACGGGGGATTCTGTTGCAAATGTATGGAATATTTAAAGATCATTTTTTTGATTTTAATCATCCTACTAAAAATGTTTGTTTTTTATGTTTTCATTCAAATTTATTTGTTTTAAAAATGATGCAAAACTGACAAAATCAAAACGGCCCGTGGTTGGCAACGTCGCTACACACGCACGTCAACAAACAAAAAAAGTACATCATAATATTTTCGAAGCCTGGCAACGCTTATTTGGTGGTATTACAAAAATGGGTAACTTTGACTCGCTGTAGAAAATTTAATCGTCAACATAAAAATAAAATAAAAATGCTATAATAATCATCATTTTTTGCTTAATTTTTTTAAGCAATAAAAAAAAAACGTGGAAATACCCTATTGATTGGATTTGAAGCAGTGAGATATTTTTTAAATTTTGAACTCCTGTCACACAAAAAAGATGCAACCAAAAAATTAACATGACAGACAACCCTAGTTAGCTGATGAATCCTTAGGGCCTATGTCATCTTGTGGTATTTTTATGGTAAAGAAGGAGAGAAAGTTCTGGGAAGGAAAAGGTATGAGGGGTGGGTAGGAACCTGGGGGTCAATGTGTGCAGGAGTGACGGACGAATGAATCCATCCCTCCCACTGCATCGCAAGACGATGGTTCGAGAGTCCGGCTGGAGATCAAAAGGTCTCCCTCAATCAGTGAGCGCTTTTATTATGACCTGCAGAAATGACTCATGCCATCTCATTAATTTAATACGAGTGAGGGAGATGTAAAAAGTTATCACTTTCTTGCCTCTCCCTCACTTGTATTAAAAATTGCCGTGAACCATTACCGTCGCCGTGCCGTTTCCACAGGTCGTCACGGTAATGATAAAAGCACTCATTCTCTTCCGATACGTCCCGCCACGCAGTAAGTGGGCAAATGCATCCGCTTCCAAGACCTAGGCAAACCACACCCCATGAACCTCTGCTAAGTCACCAAACGTAGCAAACCACTTGGGGTTACCATTTGCACGGGTGTTGGTTATCTAATAAATGGTTCTTGCTTGAATTAATTGCTACTACAGTCCACAAAGACATTTCAAATCGAGACTACTCTTGAGCTGGAGGACCAGATCCAATCTCTATAATACTACCTGCAAGTTCTGGGAACTCAAAAAAATAGAAAATGGGTATTGAATACTTCCAGAAGAAGATCCTAAAAAGAATCTGTAGCGGTTCCACCTACTTACGTAGCGGCCTACCTAGTTACTGAACGGCCGCCTCTACTGCTACTTCGCTAGGCAATTTTAATTTCGACCACCTTCTGGAAAGAGCTCGGACCTGCGGCACATTACACATAGCGCTGCGCTGCAATATCGGGAATCTTCCAGCGTGTGCACGATTTCGCCTGCCATTCTCGTACCAGGCTCGGCCCTATATAAGGGCTCGAGCAAGACAAATCCAGTCAGTCATTCTTCATCAGTCTTCTCGGCGACAAGCCAGCGGCCTAATAACACAACTTCACAATCTGCGGTTCGGTCGGGATAATATTACTACGATTGTAAATACTCTACATTTGTAAATAGTGCATTATGTAAATACATGATCATCATCATCAACAATCATTCTCGCATTTATTATTCCGACCTACAGCACGCGGAGATATCACGACACACCGATATCTCCTCTATCAACCGGAGGCCCAATCATCTCCTCACATAGGAGACGCACACCTGCCTCTAAAAATCTTTGTAGTCAAACAAGAAAATTTGGATAAGGTATAACCGTGACCTGGTAACCAGATAAAACAGAAGATCATAAATGAATTAGGAATAGTTAATAGATTGTTATTTGTTTGTCATATTTTTATAATTTTTCTTCTGTTTTGTTTTGTGGTTTGAAGAGGCATCGAGAAAGACTTAGAACTGACCGTTTCTTGGTAAGGCTGTGGTACGGTCGCTCCTGGTTGGGTGGAGCCTTCATTGGACTGGCACCGGGACCCTCTCCAGCCGCCGCCCCCTGCAGCGAAGACAGCGAGAAGCTGTTCTTCATTGAGAAGTTCTCGAAACCTGCAATGGAAAAATGCTCTTGTAATAATGGAATCCATGACTTGTTCAAAAAACTGTCCGACCGGACCGCTCAGTCTCTTTCAGAAGCCCTGGTCGTGTTAGTACATATTATGGAATGGATAAAGATAACTCTTAGGTTCAAAAAAATTATTTAAAAATTTTAAAGTGTACTCACTGGTTCCGACAGGCATGATGACTTCAACGGAAGAATCGAGGGCAGAATCTGAATGATATACTCTTTCTTGTTCCTCTTCAGCATTGGCAGAAGAAGCAGAAGAGTATTTCAGCCATGGTTTCCTTTCCTTTATGGTCCTCCTGGAATTCTTCCAGACTTTCAAAACTGTGACCTTTCTATCGAGCTTCTCCACCGGCTTGGGTGGGTCAAATATTGACTTGGCTGGCACTACTTGATCCCTTTCAATGACTAGAACTCTGTAGGGAATCCAGTCTGTTTGTGTTTCTACTGTGTTTGTGTGTTTGGCCGGAAGGCTTATCGTTAAATGGTTAAAACTATTTAATTTCTCCGCTCTAACACCTATGTCGGGCGGTTTCTCCCATGACTTATATTCGACTATTGATAATTTAGGTGAGCTAGGTTTCGATGCGGCAGTTGGACTAGAGTTCGATGTTCTCGTATCTTTGTACGGCTGTTCGATACCGGAATCGAAGGATATCGGACCAGAACTGTTTTCAGGTGAAAGGTCTATACAAGGATTGTCTAAGTCGCCTAGACAATAGTTAGGCAGTGACCTGAAAGAGTTGTGGTCTACTGGAAGAAGGGACACATAATCACCACAGTTACTGCAGTAACTGGACGAATGCCGGGAATATTCCGATTGGTGGTGGTGAGATTTTTTATGTGCAATTCTAAAATTATTCTCTTCGTTTTTAGTGCTAAAGTCGTCGGGAAAGGATAGTCGTTCGTTTATAGGTTGGGTGCTTTCGATGTGGGGGTCGGGTACTCGGGCTGGTGCTTCATGGTGCGCTGACTGGGGCTGGTCTTCCTCCGCTACATCCGACTCCGAGTGGTTGGTGGAGGCGAGGTTCTCTGGACATTGACGAAGCTGCTTCTTGGCCCTTCGTCTGCCAGTTGCTCTGAAAATAAGAAATCTCTTATTAGTATCGACTTTATAAAGATTATAAATAAAAAATATAATGATTGCAAAATTGATGTAATTTTTATAAAACATGTCTGCACTAGATAACATTGTCGATAAATGACATGGTATTTTTATAGTGAAGGTGAAGTAAGCAGTTATTATTGTGCAGTACATTTTCAACGAATCATTATTGGATTTGCGCTGGCAGTTCAATTATTTTCACATCACTTCTGATTGCGGAAATTGTTGAACTGTTCGCCGGTAAACCGCAAAGAAAATGCCATTACTGGTAAACCAGATTAAATGCAAATAAATCCATTGAAGGATAGCTCCATCTCGCCAGATCCACGACATTCCACGGAATAGCGCCAAATTGAGATCAAATAATTGGCCTGCAGGTAAACGTACGTACCGGTTACGTCGTAGCGTGTTCGTTTTGAGAAAATCTGGAACGGAAGTTACAATGCCAAAGGAAGCACTGAATAATTAAAACTATTGGATAACACGGACTGAAGACGTCACTTTAATAGCAGCTAATAAACAAATGTGAGAGATGCTGCGCTGCGAGCAGATGTATTAATTAAATTACATAAAACTGCAGATGCGACAGTTAATTGAATTGGTGAAGCCGTGGTTAGAGGAGATAATTAAGAAAAGCTAAGACGGTTATTACATTATTTAACTCGATTCTGTCCAAGCTTTTCGTGAGATATGAATTGAAGAAAGCCGAACGCATAAGACGCAAATAAACTTATTTGGATTGGACTATGATATTTGGAACAACGAAATGCAGGAAGCAAATTCTTCTCCCGATAGCTTAAACAAGATTAAAATAAGAGAAAGAAATCAAGATACATTGAAAATAGCTTCAAAGCACTGATAAAAACTATTTACGAAAAATGTTTCGGTAATAAAATAAAATCCACTGTACTAAATATCAATGCTATTACAGGAAAAGAGCATTTAGCAAAGCATCTTCTGATTTGATAAGATAAAAATACGCTGCCCGTTAAATCAGGGTCGTAAATTTCATCTACAACGAGATTCGTCGGCGTTATGCCGCTCACGATCAGGGCGTTGATCTCTAGTAATATACCCACTATATACCTACGTTTATATTTACTACGTAATTATAGACAGAAGAAGCGACTAGGCTCATCCCGGAAATACAAAAAGATAAGGGTCCAACAGTAAAACCTTGAGGAATACCACATTTCACACAGAATGGTAGAAATGTATAAGAGATTAGTTAGATTGGAAACAAGGAAAGCTGGAGATAGCTTGATAAATACGAGAATTTAATTAACTGGTTAATGGTCAATCGCTGCAATAATCAGGTAATCAATAGGAGATTACGCGCGAGTCGTGTTGAAGGTTTTAAAAGGTCAATACGTTTTATTATAAACTCTTCCTATTTCACTAGTTAATGCGGATAAAATAAGGAAACGTCTAGGCTTGTCTACCTCTCCCTCACGCGAAAAAATGTGAGAGTTGTTTCTCCAGTACGCGTTACACAGTTGCCAGGGATGGATTTTGCACAAGGCAACGTGTACATAATACGCAAATATTAGTACAATATAAGCTTAATCATTTTTAGTTTTCAAGGGTGCAAAATGACACGAAGGGTCGAAAACGCACCTCGATACGAAATTGTAATTAGATTTAAGTAAATATGTAAGTAAAATTCATCGTCATTATTAGTTTAATCCTCTTTTCCTAGTCGGGTCACTGCATTTTTACATCCCTATATTGGACTACGTCGATGGCCTCGATCAATTGTAGGTCTAGTCTTTAGTGACAACAAGTTTTCGTCAAACCATAGTTGTACGATATTTATTGCATTATTAGCTGACACTTCGACCTCTTCACAAGAATTTTCTTCGATAGTTATTAGTTATTACCGTATCATTCGCATAAGAAATAATGTTTCCTATGAAAGGGAGTTCAAAAAGTTCATTTACGTACAATATGAATAATAAAGGGCCTAATACAGTTCCTTGTGGAATTCCAAAATCTATATTTTCTATTTCACTTAGTTCTTAGGCCTTCCTAAATCACATCGACTTCTCCCGATTTTTGGCGGCTCTCACTCGTCCAAAGCCGAAAATTCACGTCGAGTCGGCAGTCTATTTCATCTTAAGTTTGGATGATTATCAATGAAATTTTTTGATTGTACGATCTCTTGCAATGTTAATGTGCTTACGGTCCTGTTTATGCTTACAGTATTGGTATTTAAAGTCCACTTAGCGTGCGTGACCACAATGTTAACTAGTCTGCCTTGAGACAGGTTTTCGCCTACGTATCAAGGCAGGTATGTTGCCAAAAAAGCAAACCGAGATAAGCTCGTATACTACATTCGTTACACCGCTTATTAACTGGCACGCCGTCAATGAAGGGGAGTCGCCGGTGCCAATGGGAGGACAGATAAATGAGAGTAAGAGCTATTATATACGCTATCTATGTTCAGCTGTTAGTTTTTTATCTCCAGAGACTATCGCCTTGATGAAAGTGATGCCCTCAATATTTAGAATACTTTGCAAATTTTTTCGCTCATCTTCGCATCGGCTTAATTTTACTAGCTTGGTATTTTTATTAAATTTAAAACATGTCTTGATTTTAATTCATTTATTTATTAATCAATGGTCCTTAAATTACATGACGACAGATATAATTTAAGATTTTCACGGTTAAAAGCAGGTACTATCGTATTTTCTATCTGGGGTATTACGCCTATACATCTGCCCTGATGATAGATACTATAAAGCTGTCTGAAATGTTGGCTAAATAAAGAGGAAGCACAACACTGCATCTCTCTCTCTGGTTTCAATATTGCAGCAATTTCCTTTATTTTTCTCTTCCATTCTATCCTGTCTTGTGCGGCTCTTTTGAAGTCTGCATACGATGAGCAGCGCATGTCCACCAGCAGGTCCTCCAGGAACTCTCGGCGTGGGCTTCCCCTAGAGTTTGTCCCCTCGGTCATACCCTCCATTATGGCATGCAAGAGGCCTTCTTGTCGTATTATATGGCCGATCCATCTTGCACGCCTTTCGGACAAGATCCTGAGCCTTCTTCCTTCGATTCTTTGGAGAACCTCCTCATTTGTAATGTGGTCTCTCCACGAAATCTCTAATAGTATTCTATAGGACCACATCTCAAAAGCCTCTAGTCTCCGTTTATCTCTTTCGGATAGGCACCATGTTTCGCAGCCGTACATCAAGATACTCCATACATAGGTCTTGATGAGGAGTATTCTCAGTTGCACTAACACAGCAGTAACACTGCATAATACCGCAAAAATAAATTCGATAAGTTTTTCAAAAGAAGCAAACACATTGTGACTTAACATTTTAAATAAATGAAAAGAAAATACTTTGTTTTAAGTCACTTTAAAATAAAATGACTTAAAACAAAGTATTTTCTATTCATTTATTTAAATTCGATAAGTTTTCACGACATTTGTTTTAAGATTCCTTTTTACATGTCTTGTAGAAAATAATTTATAAAAGTAGGTATCTTCGTTTTAGGTACAGAAATAGGGATGTGAAAAGATGCATTTAAAATTATTAGTGTTGGTGGTTGGTGTTTTTACAAAAATTACAATAAAGTCATAATGTGTCAAAATGTCATTATGGTAAAGTATTCTGGTTAATGTTTGACATAACATTATTGTTTAAATTAATTAGTCTATTACGGGGATGGCCGATTTTTTCTTCCAGTGTGTCAACTTATGTACAGTGCCAGCTAATACGACCAAGTCTTAAAAATTAATAAAATAATATTTTTTAAACAAATATGACAATTGTAAAATAAAAATATGAGGTAGGTGGCAGGTACATGTGTGTTTTAAGAGGTTATTACCAGAGAATACCGGAAATTAGTCCTTTTTAAATCAAATTCTAGACGTATTGACTTTTTGAAATTTTTAAAAACCAAGTGAATTTTTAATATACTAAGGTTATACCGTTGGTCGTTGGCAGATTTGTTAAAGTTTCAAACGATAGATTCTATTAAACAACACAAATTTCAAATAATATAATCATACAACAAAATAAATCAATACATAATCTAGTCAACACAGTTTTAAATATTTAAATTTTAGTTAAATTAAAATCATAAAAAAAATCATAAATAAAAGATCTATCAAATATATATATATTTTTTTACACACTTATTTTGTTTAGACATTATTAAAAAATCATAAATACTTATGATCAAAAAATACACTATATTTAATAATTTATCATCGTGCGTTTTTGAGCATTTTTATTGCTTACTTGAATGTAAGTATATATGAAAGCAAGTTTTGAATAAAATAAACCGATATTAAATTTTTTATTTAAAAATTTTGATACGGGGAATAATCGATATTTCTCATTGGAACTTCCCTGTACAGCTGCAAGCATTTTTAAACTTTTATTCTCAGCTGCTGGTCAATCGCTCTTAATTTTTAATGTTTCACTGGAATTCATAAAAAATAATATTATATATAATATTAATAATATTAAATAAATAATATTATATATATATATATTTATATATATCTTTGTTCCAGGGTGGAAGATACTCTCAGTATCGTTCTAGTGAAAGACCACCATTAAGAAATGGTATAATGGTAAATAGTCAGGTACTTCCCCACCTTCCTATTCTCCTTCTCCTCCTCATAACATTCAGCATAACAACATACCCCAATTGGGGATGCCGTAGTATTTAGTGTATTTACTGTAGACATTTTTCGCATGAAATAAAAAAAAAAAAACAGATTAATAAAAGGATTTAAAAAAACTTAATTTTACTACAGTCGGTATTAAGATGTTTTCTAGATTTTCCCAGCCCGTGTGAATAATTCCCAAAGGGGGATTAAAGTCCTGCCGCTGATAGCTCCATTGTAATCTATTTTTCTGCTTGATTTTTATATGGTATGCTAAGTAAAATTTAGCTTAAATTGAATAATTTTTGTTTTAGAATTTACCGTTTGGATGGAGAGCGCCAAGCGAAGGTGGTGGGGCGGCGATCAGGGCGACATCTGCCGGCCGCTCGCCGAAGCGTGGGCGACTGCAAATACAAACAAAATAACAAATTAATAAATAGTCAAACAAGATATAATTACGAGGAATTGCACGTAAAAAGGACGCTTAGAAAGTTAGGATAAGTAGAGCGGATAGACGGAGAAGGGGGATCCAGGAGAAAATATGGGGTTAAAGCAGAAGGAAGTTTGGGAAGACATAATAGTGTAGAAGTGTAGTACTATTTAATATAACTAATAGGAACAGTAGATTAGAAAGTAAATATGTTTCTTATTTAATAAATTAATACCAAAATTTCCTTTGAATCATAAGATTTATAAGTGGGTAATTAAATACCTACGTACTTCATTAAAACCATATTTCATGTAAAAAAAATATCAAAAAAGGAAATTATAAAATTTGTCCAATAAAACGTCACTATCTAAAATCTAAATGAAATTCTTTTTTCAAACTTTTTCGGGCGTTTTTTGACAGCGACAGATGACTGCGATGACAGCTGATTGTCCTTCGTCTATAGTTAAACAAGCTGAGATAATGACAGAAATCGTAAAATTGAGCAGCGCCGTGATCAAAGTTTGGTTGGAAACCGTAGCAACCAGCCAGTTTTAGTTTGGTTTCAGTTGAAAAAAAAAACATTTTGCAACTAAACTCGCTATTGTGTGTATGTCAATGTGATGGCCCGCACACTACACAATTTCTTAAAAACCCGTTGTCAGTGGCAACGCTAGCGGTGACCCGCGACTCGCCCTGCTAGTTACCGTGGCCGGCCGTTGCCAGCTTGCTCGGTTGTCATAGTTATGCCAGTTTTGTTTTAAGTTTTCTAGTTTTTTTCAATTTGACAGCGACATAAATAAACAAGCTTAGATAATTACAAAAATAGTAAAATTGAGCAGGCCGCCATAGAAGTTTGATGGAAGTTTGGTTGGAAGCCATAGCAACCAGCCGGTTAGCGCCTCCGCCCACTGAGGCAACTGAAAACTCTCAACTGCCAACTGTCTTTGTATGGCAATGTGATGGCCCGCACACTACACAATCACTCAAACACCCGTTGTCAATGGTAATGCAAGCGGTGACTTGCGACTTGAACTGCTGATTGCCCTGGCCGGCCGTTGCTAGTTGCCAGCTGTCAGCTGATTGTTCTTCGTCTATGGTTAAATAAGCTTTTTGACCAATCAAGACAGAAAACAGCCGGTTTTAGTTGGTTTTCAGTTACCTCGTCAGCGGAGCGCCTTATAGTTTGGTTTCAGTTGCCTCGTCAGCGGAGGCACTAGGCAACTTGAATAATAAAGTGGTTGCAGCAGATTTACGAAACCGGAAACGGAACGTGCAAACAAATTTAGGGTCAATTGGAATGCCAAACGGTTGAGTTAAAAAGAACTGTGCTACACTCAGTCAAGAAAAATATAAATGTAGACAAGGGCGTAGCTATAACATTCACTGTTATAAAAATAAAATGGTTTTAAAAAAAGTAATTGTACATAAAAAAACACGTATCTAGAAGTCATGGAGAAATGGCTATTTCACTAAATCAACTAGTTAAGTAATGAATAAGTAGGTGGTAGAAGTTTAACTCGAATTTAGTACCCAAGTGTGATTTTTTTTATTTTTTTTTGCTCAATGAGGTATTCACAAGCGCCCAAACTGCTCCCGTCCGGAGCCAGTGAGACTATGGAATCCCCAATTGGGGTATGTTATGAGGCTGAAGGTAAGTGGGGAAGGAAAGGAGACGAGGAAGAGGAAGGTGGGGAAGTACCTGGCTATTCAGATCTAGTCACTAAACAGGGCTAAAGCCATTTCAAGCAACGTTTCAATTCTGAATGGTGGTCTTACACCATGGCGATACTAAGAGTATCTTCCACTCTGGAACGTGCCGCAAATATACTATATATTATTTTAAATAATTAATTGTGAAATAAAACAAATCAATTAAATAAAATTTATTTGCGCACGCCGGGTTCGAACCCGCGGCCTTCGGAATGGGCATCTAACGCCCTATCGCTGGACAACGCCGGCCGTCGAAAGAACTTTGAAGGATTCTGTTTTAAATATAAAAGATTTTTTATTTCATCGAGTCGAAGAGCACCTTCAGTTCTTTCCACTTTCCATCTGATGTTGAAATTGACAATAATTGTAAATTACAAATGTATAGTGCATCTATGCATGTAAGCAAGTACCTACGAATAACAAAGTACTTACGTACAATAGGTACCTGACCAACTTAATTATTTTAACACCGTAAATAGGTACCATTTAAAAATACCACATTTTTAGTACTGACAACACTTTGCTAAGTGATCACTGTTTTTTGAGAGCTCCTACATCTTCCCTGCAGCATTTATTTTCATCTCAGTGCTGTCAATCAATCAATACGGTTTCCGTTCACCTTCGTTGGAAAAATAAACGCATTTATAAAAGAAAGTGTTCGAGCCCACGATGAGGGCTGACTAAAGTATTAAAGGCGACCGCTGATAGCTCTGTTGTAACTTTTCCATTTTTCGAATAAACAAGGCATTTCACAGTAGAGAGGTTAAAACCAGGGACTGCTATCCGGAACCGTTTAAAAAAGATCCGGATTTTCGGATTTCTTGAAACTCAAAATCGGATTAAATTCGATTTAAAAAAAAATAATCTTTTCGTATGTATTCTACGGTGACCGGACAACTCAACAACAAGCAACTTCATCACTCATTTGAAAAATAATTAAAAGTTATAAAAAATAAACACTAAACTTGTACTTGGTTAATAATATTACCTTAGTTTAGGTAATGGGCTATGTTTCCTTTTCATCACTTATAATGACTTTTTGAAGGGGTGTTGAAATGCCACTTTGTTGAGTTTCATGGAACCGTATTCTACAATGATGAAAGTGTTCGTGAATAAATGGTTCCAATATAATTCAACGCAGTGGCAATAAACACACTTTTGAAAAGTTATATAAAATCATTAAAAGTGATTGCGTATAGACCTAACCTAACCTTTTCAAAGGTGTGTTGATTTGTCAATGTGTTAAGTTTTCCGGTTACCATTGATTCTATTTTTTTAATTGAAATATTTCACCATCCTCCTAACTAGCCTCATTGATCCCCTCGGCACCGGTGCATAGTCGGTAAACACGCCAAACGCTCGCCCAACATATGTACACGGTTGACATTTGTCACATGAGAACTGGTCGTTTTTAGGACTCGTTCGTAAGTTCAACAGTTCGGCTTCTGCCGGACTCTGTATTTCCTCCTTCCCACAATATCAAGACCCATGTTCACTCCTTCCTCTCCTCAAAAAGACCCTCCACGCAGCATCTTCAAAGATGACATAGGCCCCGAGGGAAATTATTTTCCTCAGGGCCTCCTGTATGGAGTTAATATAAAAAATAAAAATAAAATAGCTTATCCATACCTACTAAAAAGTTTATTTTCGATTTACGATTTACGGTTTATTTATTTATTAAGTCGGAGTTTATTATTCGGTACACGAACCCATTAGTAGTGGCTATATATTGGATAAGTTGGCCGAGTTTTCAATCCATTTCGAGTATTTTATTTTTAATAATATTCGTTATAGTATGGATAAGACATTAGGAGGATGGTGAGAAACCCCCTTAGTTTACTATTCGGAACTCGAACCTATGAATAGAGGCTTTAATACATCGGATAGGTTAGCCAAGTTTTCTACCTGTTGCGAGTATTTGTGTGTTTGTTTATTTATTCATATAATATGTTATCCTATTAAGAGGATGGTGAAGCATAGAAAAACAGGTATACATTTTTTTTCATAAATATCCACTTTCTTGCATATTAAGTAACAATACCATTATCTTGTGAAATAAGATATTAATAAATTTCACTTCTATGAACTGTATCAAGCTAAATAGGTACTAAATGCACCACTATGTAAAACTAATGCGACAAAAATAAATCTTTCTCATTAGCATACTTTTTTGAACCTACTAAATCTTGTATTTTTGCATAGCACAGTTTTTTGGACCTACTAAACCTTGTATTTTTGCACATTGTATCTGTATAATATTATGATGACTATCTCAACACAGCTACCTACACCTACTATATTATGTACAATACAGCCACCATGGGTAGAACTACGGAGTCCTCCTTGAGAGTCTCAAGGGGGATACTGTGATATCACTTAAGACGGCATAATAATACATGGGAATACCACAGCACAGGTTCTCCTAGTGAGGTGTTCACAATAAATAACCACATTCGTTTTAATCATTTACATGCGGTTGCCGAACATACTTCACTCTACTACCTACTATGTTTTATATTAAGAATATTTTTTGTTTTACTTCCACCTATTGTATTTATAAACTGTATGTAATAGCATAGAAATGAATAAATAAATAAATAAATAAAATAGCACACTTTTTTGGACATACTAAACCTTGTATTTTTGCATGAGGTGAACATTTGTTTATCGGGTTAAAAACCTAATTATCAAAAAAAAAGTTTATACAAAATGTTTATTCAGTATTGCATGCCTGTTAGCCTGTCAGACGCGCTCACTTTACAAGAAATGGCATTGCAAATAATAAATAAAATAAAATTTGAAATTTGGTTCCATTGTGAATATCCCGGAAATGCGGATTTTTAGAAATCCGGATAATCCGGAATTTTAAACCCTAGTTACAACGGAGTTATAGCCGCCCGGCCTTTACCACGATGGGAATCTTAATGTCCGAATCATGAATTGTGCGGAGCTGGCCAATGGAGAAGTAATTGATTGTGAGACATTAAAAATAATAGCAGTAAAAAGAGGTGTTAAGACGATAGACTTCGCTTTTCGGCCCATACAAAAAGGACGCCCGGGAAAAAACACTTTTCTACATCGAAAATTGCACAAAATGAATATATTTTTATTTATACTGCCTTTTAGAGGGTAAAAACTATGTCGGTATGTTTTCGAATTTTCGATGCGTTTCGTATTAACGTAAACATTCACTGTCAAACATGTACGATTTATCAAAAAATATTATTTAAGGAAAAAGTGCTGCTAATTCAACTCTCATAAAGAATTATAAAATTATAAAAAGCTACCGACGTAGCTTCTTCTTTCTAAAAAATATATATTTTTTTAAATTTCAATTTCGTGAAAGTTTCGGTGTAGAAAAGTGTATTCTCCATAAACCCCTTTTCGAGCGATTTCTGTATGTAAATTTGAGCGTTGTCTCATTCGCACATTTCGCATTTGCATGCATTGTAAGTGTTCGTGAGCTTATTGTGAGCGGGACAGAATGACAGACGCGGGTGTTGCGCGTGTCGTTCAAAGTCTAGCCTCTTAAGAACGCCATTAGAAGATTCTGCCTTCATTTTTGAGGTGCTTGCAAGAAATGCGGTAGAAATTTGAGGTACCTACTTCTCAAAGAAACATTATTTATTTTAATGAGACAAATTGAGAGCCGGATAAAGTGACTGCTGGGGCCAATCGACCTAGCTATAAAAGCTCAAGCGTTATTTAGTTTGGCGTATTTCGGCATATCGGTTGCCGTATATTCCCAATGGGAATGTATGGCGAGCGATGCGCTGAGTAGGCCAAGCCAAATAACGCTTGAGCTTTTATAGCTAGGTCTGTTAGCCCCATTAAGGGGGGGTATCAAAACTCGGCTTGACTGCAGTTAGGTATTTTTGGTACTTGTACGGCCCGCTAGCGAACTACAATTTTAGCCGTCTATGGGGCAGACTCGGGTAAGATTGACACCAAATTGGTAAACCATTTAGCATTTTGATAAAGTACGAAATAAAAAATACACTTGCTCTATAAAATTTAATTTTGTTTACTAGATAATGGATACAGCTAGACAGACAAAAAATCATATTAGCAATGGAAAGGATAGATAGAAACATCTTTTACGCCCTGAACCTTTTTTGACGTCTCCGTTTTTTACTCAATGAGACTTTGAATCTAATGGTGTTTTGACGTAGATTGTATGGTTTATAAAATGGTAATAACTGTATTTATAATATTACCGGAAAATAATGGGTGTGAATAAAGGGAGATCATAAAATAAAGTTGGGACAAATATTTGTACGTGCAATAGAAATGACAAAAGGTGGTTTTGTTTTTGAAAGTTTATTTCGACAAATTTTTTCGTACTCAAGAAATAATATATTTCAAAATATTAGATCAGATAAACAAAAAGTAGAATGACGCACATAAACGAAAAATCACAAAATTTAATACAAATTGATATAAAATCAACTAAATGTAAACTTGGTATGCAAATATTCAGCATAATATCCTACAAAAATTGCCAAGACTTGTGGATTTTAGAATGATATTAATTTTATCTTTAGTACTTGCGTTAAACAGTGTTAGTCGTACGGAATTTTTAAACCTCTCAACAATAATAGTAGAATATTTTTTTTATTTTTATATATAACTTCGCACAGGAGGCCCGGAGAAAAATTGTCTTTAAGAGACCCATATTGTATGAAGGAGGAAACACAGAGGCCGGCAAATCGTTTCACAGCTGAGCTGTTGAACTCAAGAACGAGCGGTAGAAGCGACCCGTTCTCATGTGAGAAATTTCGACCGTTTATATATGTTGGGCGCGCGTTTGGCGTGTTTCCCGACTTCGCACCGGTGCTGAAGGGATCAATGACGCTAGTTCCTCTCTGAAGCATCTTCCATGTCTGAAATAACGGTAGAACAAGGATTCCATCGCGGTAGACGACCCTGAATAATTCTTGAAGCACGTGTGCTCCTGAGGCTGTTCCTTCTTATTGGCAGCTCGTGTACAAATTACCCAAAATTTATTTGACTCTCTCGACTCATCGCCTTGCCCCGCTGTGGGATGATAGAGATGGATTCATACGTCCGCCACTCCTTTTTTATATGAATACCTTACAAACGTCCCACCTGCTCCCGTCTGGAGTCAGTGAGACTATGGCATCCCCAATTGGGGTATGTTGTGTGGCTGAAGGTGAATGGGGATGAGAAGGAAATATTGTAATTATTTCTACAAATCTCATGACGTCAGAGCTCACCACTATATGTATATAGAATCATTCGCGGGCGTGTGCACAACAAATCACCTATTGTTTCAGCGCAATCGAATGAATGGTATAGGAAATTTTTTATAACGCCAGAGCTCAGCACTACATACAGAAACCATTAAAGGTATGTGCACAACAAATCATTAAAGTTTCTTTGCAATCGGAGTAATGCTTTAGGTACCGTATAAGGAATTACGAAGGTGTGCATTTAACAACTTACAAAAGTTTCATCACAATCGGATAAATAGTACAGGAAATAAATTCATAACGCTAGAGCTCACTTGCACTATAATATATATAGAAACCTTCAAGGGCATGTACACGTACACGAAAAATCCGCCAAAGTTTCATCGCACTCAGATGAATGCTTTAGGTACCGAATAAGGGACAAAGAAACATTAATTTTTTATGTATTTTTTAACAAATTTCATGACGCCAGAGCTCACTATTATTTATAGAAACATTGGCGGGTGTGCACATAACAACTCACCAGAGTTTCATCACAATCGGATAAATGGTATAGGAAATAATTTCATAACGCTAGATAGGAAATAATTTCATACACGAAAAATCGCTATCGGATAAATGCTTTAGGTTCCGCACGAGGAACAAACAAAGAAACATTCATTTTTATACGATAAAATAATTAATTATTTAATTTCTACTTTGCTTGTATTACACCCATTTCCCCATTAATTGCTTGACGGAACTGCAATGCGAGCGCGCGACCTCTCCCCTCAAATGTCCACTCATTACTGAATAAATTTCCAAAATGTTACCGTAAAACCTGAGCCTTAAGGATAAAAAATATCTACAAGAGAGGAAACCGGGCGGGGTCTTGTCCATACAAACGTATTCCCGGCTTTTCTCTCTGGATTTTCACTAGCACAAATATTTGTGGATATTTATTTATTTTTTATTTATTTATTTATTTATTAGGAAAAGTTGACAGCAAATCTGAGATTATACAATGATATATTAATAAGATAGTTAATTATGCCAATTATGAACTTTCCACTGATAATAATAAATGATAAAGTGTGACATTGTAGGGTTGTTTTCTTAATTAAATTATTTTCTAGTTACAATATGTGAAAAGGAGTTACTAGTTACAATATGAAAAAAGGGGGAGGAGGAAACATGGGATTGGGATGAAGAGGCAAAGGGCGGGGATATATAGGGAGTGAATTTCTACTTAGAGTCATGTTGCTTAGTGAATTTTTCGTTTTATGTCGCGTAAAGTCGAGCTAAAAATGTCAATGTGATAATAATTTAAGTTAAATGAATGTGTGGATCTGTAGATAAATGAGTTTTGTTTGGAGTTGGTCTTGCAAAGAGGGAGATTAAAAGTAAGCGACTGTCTGCTGTTGCGATATGGAACATGGAATGATAGGCGTTGGAGAAGATCGGGGCTATCGATTAAGTTGTGTATGATTTTAAATAACATTACCGAATCTGCTATATTTCTTCGGCAAGTCAACGTCTGTATATTGAAGAACTTTGCAGAGTCTTCACTACTGACATGCGATCGGAAAGAGCGGAAGTTAAGGTACCTTAAAAATCTATTTTGAACACTTTCAATTCTATTTTTATGTATTGTATAGCCTGGGTTCCACACTTGTGATGCATATTCAAGGATACTACGAACGTATGAGTAATATAGTATTTTGAAAGTAGCAAGATCTTTGAATTGTTTGCAGGAACGGATTACGAAACCCAGCATAGAGGATGCTTTAGTGACTATGTGGTCGATATGATTATTGAAATTTAGTTTACTATCAAGTATAACCCCAAGGTCCCTAATTTCTGATTTGGTGGATAAAGGTTGATGATTAATTGAGTATTCGTGGATAACTTTTTTTTTGTTTCTAGTAAAGCGTACGACAAAGCACTTGGATGTATTTAATTCCAGACCATGGGCGTTACAGTACGTGTTTAAACGTTCCAAATCCTCTTGTAGTTTCTGACAATCCTCGGTAGACTTTATGGGTGAGAAGATTTTCATGTCATCTGCATACAGGATGGTCTGGGAGTTTAAAAAGCAGTTACCAATATCATTGATATAGATATTAAATAATAATGGTCCTAACAGGCTGCCTTGAGGAACTCCAGATGTTACAGCAACAGAATCGGATTTAAATCCAGCAACCACTACCAATTAACTACGGTTGGAGATATAAGAAGAGAGCCAACGATAAAGATTGCCATGAATACCAACCTTTAAAAGCTTGTTCAGCAAGGTTGAGTGATCTACCTTGTCAAACGCTTTACTGTAGTCGGTATAGACTGTGTCCACTTGTATTCTGTTATCTAAATTATCTTGGAGGTATTCTGTGAAAGTTAAAAGATTTGTGGTTGTAGATTTCCCACTAATGAAACCGTGTTGTGTCGCATTCAGGCTGGGCTTAAGAGCAGCATATAGTTGCTCATAGACTATTTTTTCAAGGATTTTGTTAAATATACAAAGTTTGGAGATTGGCCTGTAGTTTTTAACGTCGGTTTTTTTACCATTCTTGAAGATAGGAGACACATATGCAGATTTCCATATAATAGGGACAGTGCAGTCAGTTAGGGAACGATTGAAAATTAAAGAAAGGGGTAAGGCTAGGTTGTGTGCACATTGTTTGATAAAGATTGAAGGTATTTCGTCAGGACCTGCACCCTTGTTAGTATCAATTTCCTTAAGATATTTTAATACAATTTCCCGTGTCACTTCAATATTGCTTATATTGGATGTATGGTTCCCGACGTCAGTTGGATCAAGGGTAAATGGATTGGAGGGCTTACTGAAGACTGAACTGAAATATTTTGAAAATAAGTTTGCAATTTCTGTTCCATTATTGGCTTTCTCCTCTCCAAAATACATACATTTTGGGATACCTTGGGATGTGTTAGAGGATTTGACGTGGCTCCAGAAGTTTTTCGGGTTTGAGGATATATTGTTTTCGATATTACTTAAGTAACGGGATTTGCTTTTCCGACATAAGTCTTTGTGCCGTTTACGAAGGAGAGAAAATGCGTCATAGTCAGCCTGGTTTTTGTATTTTTTATATTTGCTAAAATATTTAGATTTTTCCTTAGTTACCTTAATAAGGGCCGCATTGTACCAAGGTGGATATTTCAAATTCCATAAAAATTTATGAGGAATATAAAGATTTATGAGGTATTTCAAAAACGTATAGAAACTGTCAAGCGCTGGTTCTATTTTAGAGGTAGAGAACATGGAAGCCCAATCAGCTTGTTCAAGGGCGAAATTAATTGAATCGTAGTCTCCACGATTATACAGAAAAACTTTCCTTTTCGCATTTGTCAATGAAGGGGATTCCTGAAATGGCACACTAATGGACAGAGCTCTATGATGTGCATCTTCGGGAACTAGCGGGTCATCATTAGATTCGACGGAGATTTGTAGATTTGAGAGAATCAGATCTAGGATGTGGTCGCTTGAGTTTAGTTCACCGTTGTATTGAGAGAGATTCAGAAAATGCATACAGTCTACAAAATGATTACTAACATGAGTGGAGTAATTACTAGCTGCATAGCGAGCGGAGAGCGTATTTTGGATCCATGAGATTTCAGCAAGATTAAAGTCACCTAAGATAATAAAGGAATCCATGGGGTTATTTGATACAACGTCTGATAACATGTTCAGGAAATTTTCAATTAAGTATTGATGTTGAGTCCCTCCGGGGATGTACACGCAACATATATGGACCAAGCGGTGAGGTGTAATATTAGTGCGAATGGTGACCCAAAGGTCTTCAGCACAAGAATTCCATTCAGGTCGGGCGACGCTGATCAGCGCTTGTTTAACAGCCAACACTATACCACCGCCAAGACACTGACCGGTGGCAGCGTAATCACGGTCTCTACGGTATACATAATAACGAGGGTCAAAAATTTCTTCGTCCCTGATGCCTTTGGTGAGCCATGATTCTGTAAGAGCGATTATATCGTAATCGTTTGAAAGGGTATTTTGAAAGATCGTCGTTGTTTTGGTTCGAAGACCTCTAACATTCTGATAATATATTGCTAAAGACATTGGGGAGTATTCGAATAAATATTAGTGAATAAGCAGTAAGTTATACGTATAAATGATAACTTCAATAAGTGAATTCGGTTGTAGTGGTCATTCAATTTAACATAGTAAGTATATCTAACACAGTAATTTCTTGGTGTGAGTGCATAAAATAGTTTCAAATAAAAATAATATATAAGTCTTATAATATGCATCTCTGTCCCGGCTAATGATAATATTATTCTGATGTTGATATAAACGGATAGATGTAGGTATCCATATTTGAGGTAGGGACCGTTAATAGTATTATTCAGTTCGTATTTTGGTGAGATGTTTGTTGACAAATGAGTGTAAGGTAATATGCTTACCACGGCAGAAAAGATGATTAGTGTGAAAGAGACCGCTATTGTCCGTCGGGTAGGTCCGATTGTCAGGAGTGTAGGGGGTCGCCAACATGCGGTAATATGTATTCCAGGTTGGTTCTTGAGACGTTTTGACTGATTTGGAAATGAATTAGAAAGTTTGTAGGAGAGGGTAAAATGGAAGAGGGAGGGTGAGTGTAATAATAGGAGAGGATGAAGGGAGGGGGGAAATATATGGGAAGACACATGAGTAAATGAAAAATATATTTTGCGACGCGAAGAGATTCCAGATCGATTTAGGCTATTTTCTTTAGGTCCTCTTCCTTGGCAATTGATATGGGAGGCGAAGTGGGAAGTGTAGATATCGACCAATAGCGTGTCGGTACGTTTTGCTTCTGTTGTTTACTTCTTACAGGTTAGGACCATTAGAGATGATTAAAATCACGTGTTTTTTTTTTGTAGTGGAACACCTCACAAGAGTCCCAACTGCTCCCGTGTGGAGCCAGTGAGACTATGGCCTCCCCAATTGGGGTATGTTGTGAGGCTGAAGGAAAGCGGGGAAGGGAAGGAGATGGGGAGGAGGAAGGTGAGGAAGTACCTGGCTATTCAGATCTAGTCATTAAACATGTCTAAAGCCATTTTTTTTTTTTTTAATAGAAAATACCTCACAAGAGTCCCAACTCACAAGGTTAGGTTAGGTTAGGTTAGTTACCATTAAAGATTATTAAAATCACGTGTTTTTATTTTTATTTTTTATAGTGGAACACCTCACAAGAGTCCCAACTGCTCCCGTCTGGAGCCAGTGAGACTATGGCCTCCCCAATTGGGGAATGTTGTGAGGCTGAAGGAAAGTGGGGAAGGGAAGAAGATGGGGAAGAGGAAGGCGAGGAAGTACCTGGCTATTCAGATCTAGTCACTAAACATGTCTAAAGCCATTTCAAGCAACGTTTCAATTCTGAATGGTGGTCTTACATCAGGGCGATACTGAAAGTATCTTCCACTCTGGAACGTGCCGCAAATATAGTATATATTATTTTTAATTAATTAATTGTGAAATAAGATAAATTAATTATATAAAATTGTGGGTTCGAATTCGCAACCTTCGGAATGGGAGTCCAAAGCCTTGCCCCTGGACTACGCCGGCAACAGCCGTTCGGTTCACAAACTAGATAATGAATTTGAAAGTAAAACGTACAGACATATTTGCTTCTAATAAAAAATATTAAAAAATCTTAAAAATCACTCCAGTTTTGGAGGAGAAAAATGATATTATTTAGTCTGAGGTGAACTTGTTCCGTTCGCTCCGTATTTCGCTCAGTATTCGGGAGTTAATATCGAGAGTAACAGTTTGGTAAAATTCCTCAATAATAGTTGAACGATGAGTTTTGGCATTGTGTAATTAGCACAGCTTTTTCTGTTAAAAATGTCTAGGTCAACGAAACTGTTTTTTTAACCAAGAAATATCATTTCCCCCGTGAGTCGTGAAAAATGATTTCAAATTAATATGATTTAAATGGTAGATTGAATGCTCGGGTAGCAGGCGAACGGATTGAGTTCGAATCTCACAGCGGGTATCAACAAAATACCATTTCAGAAAACTAAATGCTTAGAGAGCGAAAAGGTCATAGGTAGGTTTACTAATAAGAATAATAATAATGTTCGGATAATTTATATAGCGCCGTTTTCGTGCGAAAATCACCTCAATGGCGCTGTACAACTTCGTTTATACATTGAATATATACATTATAACTAAGATTGGTATACATTATGATGGACATTACTGTAAATAATTTAAGGATTTAAGATTATTTTTCAAATAAAATGTAATTTAAGTTTTTTTACATTAGTTCCTCACAGGAGGCTCTAAGGAAAAAATCCGTCAGTGCCTTTGTCAATTTTGGGGGTGCTGTGTGGAGGGTCTTATGGGAAAGGAAGGAGAAGAAGTTCTGTACAAAACAAGTAGAGTACTGTACTACTGTGTACAAATAAAGATACATATTGTCGCACATCCTGCAGAAAAGGGTCGTATGTCAGAGGGAAAACAAATAATGATTGATGAAACAAGCGGTCCCGTCGAAAAGAGACACCAGCAAAATCTTGCGGAAATAGCACTTTACTATTCACAGATAAAAATAAAATTTTATAAAACAGTAAATTATGACTTACAACTCTTTTCTTCGGGATGAGCGATTATATTAAAGGTAAAAATAGATTAAAGCTGTTTCTACCTGCATAATCTTCATTCGACCTCTGATCATTTTCAAACCTGATCACAATTTAATAATATTCAATATTTTCAACAATCAAACCAACTCGTTTACTGAAGTTTGATTATTTATAAAAGCATTCATAAAATGATGCACAAAGTAGTCACTAGTCAACCGTGTCTCCAATGATGTCATGGTACGACCAAGTATATTATGCAAATCAACAAGTTCCTTTAAAAGGATAAGTTAATATTCATTTGTATTCCAAGAAGCAGACGACGAATCACTACTTATAGAATGATCACAGTTCAAAGTACAAAGTCATAATGAAACTTAGCAATGTTAAATAATAATACTTAAAAAAAATTGAATACCTACATAATGATTTTTTAACCTTTTTAATAATAAGTTGACAATATCCGCAAAAATAAAAGTGCCATAGGTCAATAAGATACGTTTTTTGAGGATTATATGTTTTTGTTCACATATTAGAGCTCATTATAATGTAAAGAATATAATATTATGCAGTGACAGCTCGAGCGATTTATCAATAACAAATTGGTCATATTCTCCATCAACTTTTTTGTATTCATACGAGTTTCATTGTTCGGAGTCAGTAGATCTATTGCAGGTCATGGGTAATTTTGTGTGATGGAAGGTTAGTAACATCGGAAAAGGAAGAAAATTTGTGTGTTTAAGCTGTAAGTCTATCGTAGCCACGACTTGTTCAAAATACCACATGGCAGCAGATGTTCTGGCACAGCATAAGCATCTGGCACAGGAAAGAGGAATGGTGCTATGAATGAAATTTCTAAAATTGAACATATATTATATTAAATAATACTTTTCAAACATTTTTTGTATGCCATCTTCCCAAATGATAGAAATGTTAAAATGAGGCATTTTTTTACTATAAATGGATGATTAACAGAGCAATAATTTAAATAAGAAAAATGAACACGATATTCTCTTGGGCATGGCAACACGGCTCTATAGCAAAAGTGAACGAATTAAATATAACTACACGGAGAAAAATGTTATTCTAAAATACGATCATTTTATTCGTAAAAACGGGACTGAAGTTCTTACGAACAAATTTTAGTGTTTCAATGTTTATTGGCGGGAAAATGTAAGAATAATTTGTTGGTATACGTACGAAATTACGTATACCAACAAATTATTCTTACATGTTCCCGTCAATAAACATTGAAACCCTGTTAAGAACTTCAGTCCCGTTTTTAACCGTTTTTACGAATAAAATGATTGTATTTTAGAATAACATTTTTCTCAGTGTAGAAACAGATTTTTTAAGTAGATACAACATATTATAATCAATGACATTATAAAAAAGGAGAAAAAAACTTACAAAATACAGAGATAATAAATGTGTTCCGACTGCAAGATACTATTCAGCTGTCATTATATTTATGATCAAATCATATGAGTATTTCCCATTTCCTTTAGGGAAAAATAATTTGACTACAAAATGATGTAAATTGCATAATTTTTTGATCAAACCATGCGTATACAAAAATAAAGGAAACAACAATAAGACAAAATTGTACCGAAAGCATTAAAAAATATTTCAATGGATTCAAAACGGTCCATTTGATTAGGTACATGACAACAATTAATTATAGATTTCTAGAATCTAGAAGTTACAACAAATATATTTAATACCTGCACAAGAGTTCTTCGTTTCATTTGAACAATTTTTCACAAATTTAGCACCTATCCAAAGCATAAAAATATAAGGCAAACATTATACAATATTATATTTTTCAAATTACAAATCACTCGTTGGTTGGTAGGTACTCAGAACCTACACAGATTATCAATGACGAAAACTAACGACCAATTAAACACGAACGACGTTAAAATTATTTGACAGTTCGATGATGTAGGAGTCATGTAATATTTAGATTGTAGATAAATGATACAGCTACCCACCAACCTAATTTAAATTAGTGAGCATGTAAAAATGTTCTAACGAGACATCTACGAATAATAGATGCACCAGCCCGACTATAATAGTAAAGATTTAGTTCCCAGACTTTCCAATAGATTAGGGGAATAAATAAATCGAAGTAACAACAACGTAAAGTGTAATTATTTATACTCTTCCAACATAAATCTTAACAAAGTGCACTTAAGTATTGTAGAAAAGGGAACATGCATCATTGAACCTGCATTCATCTTCATCAGAGAAGTATAAAGAGAACTATTAACCAAGTCTATTCCATTTACCTGCTGAAGATACATAATTGTAGAACTGAAAGTTGAACTCATACATAAATATTAACTTGTATTTGTATTTTTATGGGTTTAATTATTTTTATCACTTACATTACAGTATTGTTTCATTTGATGTACAATACAAGTCTGATGATCGGGCGTTTCAATAATACTTCGGGTCGTTTAGATTTTAGATTACGAGTCTTGTTTATTATCGTCTTATTTACAATGAATATCTTACTGGACTTACGTCCGTTCTAACTGATGCGCTGTGATAATCTGGAGCACTGAATGTGTCCACCTGTAGATCGGATATGATCGGATATTTTCGTAACGACAATTGTCTCTCTCATGTAGTATAGCTACTGACTTCTGTTGAGATAACTTAAAACTACAAATAACTACCTATACTAACGATATCTGTTGATATACATTTAAAATACACACATATTCGCACACACTACACACTACATCAACGTAGAATGGATGAACATATAACACGAAAGTAAAGGAAACAGAAGTCGGGGACGCCAGCGGAAGACATGGAACGATGAAAAATACTTGAGTCGGATCATATCAAGAGTCATAATAACAGAAGAGTAGCTGTGTTTGTGAACGTATGTCAAGACAACGTTGTGTAACTGTCCATCTTCTCTGCCTACCGCTCCGGAATCAACAGTAATATGTTTATCGAACAAATTTAAACTCTGTCACCATCCACCACATCACCCACATAATGTTATGTAACATCAGTCGTCGTTTCTGTATTATAATCTAAGGGAAAAGTAATTATAAAGGATTTTACTTTAGTTTCTACATACGGTGCTTTTGAGGCAATATTCTCATAAAAATGATCTATGAACAATGTAGAAGAACCTAGGTATGGTTATTTAGTGGCGTACATTGATCTATGGCGACATGTACGCTGTGTGGAATTTTTTAAGTTCGAGTATGAATTATGGATTGAATATTTGAAGATGTCAATTTTATTATTGATTTATTTGTGGTTTTAAATAGTTAGGTACCTAGTTACCGATGACCTAATACATACACGAATACATATTTTTAAAACTATTTTTATATACCTACATATTAGCAATTTAAGTTGAATTTTGTTTATATTTTTTTCAAATTTTATTTGTTTTAGTAATTCGCCAAATTTTTCTTAGAAATTCAATTGATGTACGGTCAATAATTATTATTTAGATTAAAAAATATAGGAAAAAAAAGAATAGAAGTAAACAATTTGTACGAAGAAATATTTAACTCTTTCAACGTGTTCTTGACTAAAAAGTATAAATATATATGAAAATTATTATGTTACTAAAATATGATAATATTTATCAATGTTGAACGATCGTAACTTAAAAAAATATTCTCAAATTTATGTAATAAAGATATTTTAATAAAAAAAATGCTTTAGACCACACGACTGAAGTAAATACTTTAGTAATCTAATCTAGTTTTCTTTCTGGCATCGAATAAAACCATTCCAATCATCAGTGTATAAGAATCTATACTGAAGATTCGTTTGGATTGTTACCAATCATCGTGACAAATCAGTCGTTTCAATGCACTGAGTTCGCACACTCTAAACGAAAATTTGATTAATTTTATTATGAGAATTACGCTTAGAATGGGATTGTTGATTTAATTCTTACAAAGTTTAAAATAAATCTTTTTTGTTGCGGATTCTAGTTAGAAAGCCACGTTTATTCACATTTGCAGACGGAAATTCAAAAAATTCCCATCGAAAAAGTGCTAGTTATTAGTTAGATTTTAACGTTTAGAATGTGAGAAACAAGAATACTACTATTGTCAGCATAAATGCGAGCACCCATTCCAAACGTCATTACTATGGATTTGAGCACTGTTGTTACGATTAGATTGCGAGGAATTAACCTCAAAATTAATTTTAATTCATTATCATTCGCTTATCGTTTGCCTCGTAACGCTGTAATTTCCGTAACGCATTCGCCAGTTTACCCCTCAAGTCAAATGTGCATAAAGAAGTATTTACTTCAAAAATCGTTTATGTTTATTGACGGTTCGTTTTTCTTATTGCAGACACAGCTGCACGCCACTAATATATAAAATAATAAAAAGTAAAACCAAATATTTAATTCAAACTCATAAAATAATAGTCACGGCTAAAACAACTCAATTTGGAGGAGCATCAAACACGCATGAGAAAAATAGAGTACATTCACCCAAAATCCATTAGATTTTATTACAAAAGACAAGCAATTGTGCAAACATCGTACCAGTTATTTCAAAGTACAAATTGTTGATTACAATTCCAAACAATATCTGCAGATATTGATTACGTACGCACCGGCATAAGTTTTAAAGTGAGTGTGTTATTTATGGCATGCTTAATTAGAATCTTGTAATACATAGTGCAAGATTAAAATCGGATTAGATGGATAGGATGAAGAATATCCCACGGCGGTAATATGCAAATGTTCATTTTTTTAATCTTATGTTCTTTTAATTAAACTTATAAAAAGTGAATGATTGAACACGGACATAGCGGTTAGAAGATAGGTGTATGCAAAGATATTTCATAAAATATTAATCAAACCAGGGAAGAAATGTTAAAATTCTTTTAAAAAAACCAATTTAGATGTAGTTATACTTTTTGCATGTTAAATGGTCGCATAAATTAATGGTGTCGATTAAAGTTTTCACTAAAATAATTTTCATAATTGAATAGGTTAAATATTTTTCCTCACATTTTTCAAACAAATTTTACATGCCCAGATTACAAAAAGTAATAAAAAAAATTTTTTTGGTTTTCTTTTTACATTTGCTCCACACAAGAGGTCCTGAGGAAATTAATTTCCCTCGGAGCCTTATATGATCTTTGGGGATGCTGTGTGGATGGTTTTTTGTGGAAAGGAAGGAGTGAACCCAAGCCAGGAAGAGACCCATGTTGAAGAAGGGAGGAAATTCAGAGGCCACTAAGGGTTTATTTATTTATTTTCTCATGTTCTCCATAAAACAGTTATACACCAATATATAATGGAGAAGATTATAAATTACAAAGTACACAGGGGCAGTTTTACTACTTAGTGACATGTGTTAAAAGAGAGTTGCTGAACTGTCTGTAAGTGGCATTGAAAATGTCGATGGTCAATGCAGAATTGTTAAGCAGTTGAGTCGCTCTGTTTATTGGCGCGTTCTGATAGGCAAAAGTCCTCACTATTATATAAGTTCTTTATTACAGTGGGGGAGACTCTCAGTATCGCCTTGGTGTAAGATCACCACACAGAATTGAAATATTGCTTGAAATGGTTTTAGTCATGTTTGGTGACCAGATCTGAATATTTAGATATTTCCCCACCTTTCCCCTCCCCATCTCCTTCTTCATCCACTCTACCTTTAGCCTCACAAAATACCCAAACTGGGAACACTTGTACGGTATTCACATAAAAAGAGGGGGTAAATCTGTAACATAAGCGGACCTTTTATTTGCTATTTCTCATTCAAACAACTTATACTAATAGCGAGAGACATTAGGAGTATTTAAGAACACAAAAAACGAAGTTAAAGAAAAACCAAGCCTGAGGTGGGGAAAGACGAAGTAAGAAAGGGAAAGTGTTCTCCTACATCTATTTAACTTCTACAATAACACTCTGGTTGCCCTAGGATTGTGTTCTGTCAAACGTCAAATGTGACATGTGTCATTTTAACGACAAGTTAAACACGCCGAACGAAATTTCCTGCAGCTAACGAGACGCAACGTAATTTTCGTTAAATGTAACGACGTTATTTTTACCTCTTCATACTTATAATTTCCGTTCAAGTTTAGTAAGTTTTTTTACAGACATTTACGACGGATGGTTTGCTTCCGAGTGGAAAAAAGCTAATAAAGGAAAATACGTTTCCAGCCCACAAATAACCCCGTAAAATATACGATAAAAATAATTATACGACATTCAATTAGTTTGCGAGAACAAGTTTATATGTTCTACTTAACCTGTCTTTATTTTTATTTTTATGCTGTACTGAATGTAAAACTTATATTATGATATCAAAATACCTTTGTAAAATTGTAACTACTACCTCCTACCTATGAATTGTAAGTTCCTCCTGTCCTAAAATGAGTTTTGTAACTCATCGGGATTGCTCTAGCAAGAAATAAAAACAATGAAAAAAAAAAATGAAAAAAAAAAACACGAAAGTACAAAAACATTATTATACTAGTCTCAACGAGAGATTGTATCTACGTGACGTCATCATTCTACACGGAGAAAATTGTTATTCTAAAATACGATCATTTTATTCGTAAAACGGTTGAAAACAGAACTGAAGTTCTTACGAACAAATTAACAGGTTTTCAATGATTATTGGCAATAATTTACAATGTAATTTCGTTAATTGTAATTAATACCAACAAATTATTCTTACATGTTCCCGCCAATAAACATTGAAACCCTGTTAATTTGTTCGTAAGAACTTCAGTCCCGTTTTGAACCGTTTTTACGAATAAAATTATCTATTTTAGAATAACATTTCTATCCGTGTAGTATCTCTTGGCTTTTTCGTTTTCAAACATGACGGGTGAGGAGGAAGTATACGAACATCGATGACATCCGTATATATATATATCGATGACGCTCTCGCTGGGTACCTAACTAGGTACCTAATGCTTGACTTGAAACAAACCTAAAGATTAAATTAACTAAATTTATCTTTTAATTTGACTGGTTTGCCTTTAATTTGTCTGTAAATTTGTTCGTTCCGTCTCCGGTTCAAGATGGTGGTCGTTTAAATGGTTTGGTAAATATTTTTTTTTTCAAATATGATCTTTGTGTTTATTTGAACTTTCTTATTCGCATTTTTCAATATTATAACTACCTAAAGTTCCGTCTCCGGTTCAAGATGGTGGTCATTTAAATGGTTCCGAAAAGAATTAATTTTCAATTGTGAAATCTTTGGCCTATATTATTCGCATTTTTTCTTTATTAGATTTTCTTTATTGTTAGGTACCATAACTACTTAACCTGCCCTAAGAAAGTTTGAAAAAAGATATTTCATTGAGATGTTTCTTCGGAAAAATTGTATAATTCCTTATTTGATCATTTAAAAAAATGTTACATAAAATAAATGGTTTATAATTAAGTAGTTAGTCAGGTATTTAAGTATCTACTTACAACTTTTAAGATTTAAAAGAATTTGAATAAAATATTGGTTTTGATTTATTAAATAAGAGAAAAAATAGAAACGCAAGGTCTATCGTTCACATAACTACTAGTTATTATTGAACAAGTTTTAGCCATTACTTAATTGAGTTCTAAGCGCAATATGAATCAAACTTGGATTGTTTTTTCTTACGAAAAACATTTGGGAAATACCATAATATTTATCTCCTCTCAATGTGACACGAATGAATATCATCAAAATGGATTGATTCTAACTGCCGTTGTTCCCAATCTTAATTGATCAATTGTTGAGCCGAAATTCTTGGCTCAGCACTCCTCAAATTCACAAATAGGCTCTTTCAACGCAACTCACCGACCAACAGGCGAATCGAGCGTTACTAAACATCACTTAGCTGATCGGACACTCAGATTGATCGACCGAAAAGTTGGGAAGAACGGCCGTATGTGGACGAATTATACACTTTCAAATTAATTAATCGAATCATATTAAGATATCGAGTTTCATACCGCTAATAACTACTACATGATAGGTAAAGTCATCCCCTTTTAGAATGAAATGTTTTATGTTACAGGATACAGGAATACATTTTTAATATCCTGAAATAAAATGGCGGATAGGGGTGCGTCCATTTAGGGGGCCTTAGAACAAATAACGAGGACGAGGGGTCGTTCAGGCTTACCATACTTTGGTTAGGAAAATGAACAGTTTTATGGAAATATCAAAATTGTTACAGGTTATCTTCAAAACTAAATGAATTGGCTACGAATCTTATTGATAACTTTGATTTTTTTTTCATCCTTATTCTACGTTATTTCACATTATATTCACATTCAATTAGAAATAAGGTATACTATCTTTGTGGCACGTTCCAGAATGGCAGATACTTTCAGTATCACCCTGGTGAAAGACCACCATTCAGGATCCAAACATTGGTTGAAATGGTTTTATCCAAGTTTGGTGACCAGGGGTGTTAGCATGTAGCAATTAGAAATAAGGTATACTATCTTTGTGGCACGTTCCAGAATGGCAGATACTTTCAGTATCACCCTGGTGAAAGACCACCATTCAGGATCCAAACATTGGTTGAAATGGTTTTATCCAAGTTTGGTGACCAGGGGTGTTAGCATGTAGCAATTAGAAATAAGGTATACTATCTTTGTGGCACGTTCCAGAATGGCAGATACTTTCAGTATCACCCTGGTGAAAGACCACCATTCAGGATCCAAACATTGGTTGAAATGGTTTTATCCAAGTTTGGTGCCCAGGGGTGTTAGCATGGTCGATCGATAAGGATCGGTAGGATAATTGTCGGTAACTTCTCATCGTTCCCTAGTTCCCCATCGTTGATATCGAATATACTAAGGACACTTATTCATTGTGAACTGTCACCTATTCGTTTGCGATCTTCAGTTGTCCTAGGGAACAATGAGAAATTACCGACAATTATCCTACCGATCCTTATCGATCGACCATGCTAGCACCTCAGATCAGATTAGCCCCCCACCTTCCTCTCCCCATTGTCTTCAGCTTTCAAACATACTCCAATTGGGGATGCCATAGTTTCACTGGCCCACACAGTTGAGGAGCAGTTGGGACTTTTGGGCGGTATTCATATAAAAAGTTTCCAAATTTAGATCCTTAATTAGAATACAATTCACGAGTAATTCTATTTTCGAATCGTTATTTCATTTCCACCATGAGATAGGGAGCTTTGAAATAGCCTTTTAACTCTTTATTCTACGTCTCTTAAATGTTCAATGGTAAAACAAAAATTCGAAGAAATAGTTCTGAAACTAGGGAGAAGATATATAGTAACGCTATAGTAATACGTATTATGTATTATTATTGGGATATATACCACGATTGAATAGCGGAATTTTCAATAACATGTGTTCTCAATTATGTCCTCCGCGTGCAAGCTTTATCTAAATAAGCAATAAACACTGTTGAGACCTCCCGGGTAAGTGTTCTCCGGTATATTTTCTGCCTGTACAGAGTATAAATACAATATATGTACATTTTCACGCAGTATCGGGTTCATTGGTCAAATGCATTGTACATATAGTTATGTATTAGCGATCGACGAACCGGTGGATGCAATTTTGTAGCCATAAGTTGTTATAATAGTTTGTCTAGTCTGTAGTTAGAAGTAATATTGTAAAAATACATTATAATTTGTACAGCGCCCTTGAGTTGATTTTTTCACAAAAACGGCGCTATATAAATCATCCAAATATTATTAATATAATGACATGTAAGAAATTTAGTGTTGGGATCGCACTAGGTGTTCTCAAGATGTTACTCCTTTTATATTACTTCTTCAAATCTTGCAAATGTACTTTGTGGCACCATTTTATTAATGAAATAATTAAAAATACTTTGTTTTTACCACGATAATCTTTATTTAGTAATTAGGACATTCATCAGCACATTAAATGTACTAAAAACTAAATTATCAACATCTCAAAGGTGAGATGTCTAAATAGCAATAATTATTCGGAATTTGCCAACTATCTTATTGAATTTAACCATTCATTTGATATAAATACTGGTTTCAAAATTTTCCACACTAATGTTAGTGGTTTTCACTTACATCTTTTAGAAATATTAGAAATTAGTAAAAATGTCAATAGAAAGTTAAATATTATTAATAATCAAATTAATTTCGTGAATAACCCTATCTTAAACATATTTCCATTGTATTTTTTGTCTTTGATCTTCTAAGCACCTCCCCTTTCCCCCTCTTCCCCCCTCCCACTGTTTATCTTTTAAGCACCTCCCCTTTCCTCCTCTCTCCCACCACTACTTCAATTTCTACCCACGCCTGTCTTTCTATATTTGATAATTTAGTTTTTAGTACATTTAATGTCCCGATGAAGAGAACATCATTCTCGAAACATGTTGATTTTTTAAATAAAGATATCGTGGTAAAAACAAAGTGTTTTAAATTATTTCCGTTTATATTAGACTAATATCAATAACTACATAACATTAAAAAAAATATAAAGAATTCCGGAATGTGTCTAATGTGTAGGGGTTAAAATCAAAGCAACCTTATCACGGAAACAAAATAACTTCAAAAACCGTTAAATTATGGTCATTCATCCCGAAATGAAATACCTAATAAATGGCTCACCGTATTTCACAGAATAACATATTCGTGTCCTGTTTCATTTAAAAGCACGCAAAGTGCGCACAGGCGAGCTTTTTGATTGATAATTTAACCTAAACCAACAACAACTTTAATAATAAGGTACTTAACCAGATGGATACAGGCAGGTACCAATGGCTTTAGAATTAACTACATTGTTAGATGAATCGTCTGTCAAATGTCATTACTGTAAAATTGTTAACACCTTTGACTAAATAAAGCTAGATTATGCAATGTGCAGGTGTGCACGTGTAAGACACAAGAACTTTTGTATTACACGATTAGTACTCAATTAATAATAACACTTGTTTACTAAAGTGTTGATATTGGGAAATATAGACACATTGTACAATTATTGTAGAAAATAACTGTATTTGTTCTTCTTCCAATGTACATAATATACTTCCATCCTTCAAGAGTGTTTGTTCTTGGTCAACTTTTCATTAAAAGATAAATGTAAGACGAAATTATACTTTACATATGATAAAGTTTAACACTTAGGCAAATTTTATAATTATTTGAATAGACATATCGCATCATCAAATGGCCATTCAACGCCATTGTATTTTTTTACATTTGAAAGATACCCGTTAAATGCCTATTCTAAGTGCGTTTTCTTTAAAGAATCTAAGGATACAAATAAATAATTTAGGAGGCGGGAATAGGTACCGCCGCCCCGGGAACCATTTATTGGATAACCAACACCTCTGCCATAGGTCACCCCAAGTGGTTCGCTACCTTAGCAGGGGTGCCCGGGTTCATGGGGTTCATTGTCTAGGTCTTGGCGGCGGATGATCTAGACACACTGAATCCCAGGTTCCTACCCAACCCTTTTCCTTCCCAGAACTTCCTCTCCTTGCTTTCCTTAAAAATACCCTCCACACAGCATCCCCAAAGATAACATAAGCCCTGTGGGAAATTATTTTCCTCAGGGCCTCCTGTGTGGACCTAATGTAAAAAAAAAAAGTATTTTTTTTTCGTAAGAAGCAATCACTTTGTGGTTAGGCATTATATTTTAAATAAAACAAACACTTAGTATTTAACCACGTATATTTATTATTTGATATATCGACCGGTTTCGCGTTAGAAATAAGAAAATCGTTAAATTCAAATAAGTCTGAATACTTACTTAATAACCAAACCAATTTATCAAATCAAAAAAATACACCTTATAGCCCTATCTTCAACTTGTTTCCTGCCATTTTTTCCAACCCATGATATTATATATGTTACATTGTTGTTCTGAGATGTTTGACTAGTAATATGTAATATTATTGTATAATTTTATCTTGTATAATAGATCCAACTTCCAATATGTCTATGATTACCAGTAACTGTTGTTTATAAATGTAAATGTGATACACATATATTGTTGTCTCCCTTCCACTTATTGATAATCCTTTTTATCTCTTTCTAAAAATTTGTCTCTTTCTAATTATGTTTCTTTTGTAATATTCTTTCTCCCTCTCCCACTCAACCTATATATAACCAACAACTCTGTCTTAGTATTTAGTTATTATTATATCCTGATGAAGCTCGGTCGGAGCGAAACCGGTCGATATATCAAATAATAAATATACGTGGTTAAATACTAAGTGTTTGTTTTATTTAAAAAAAAAAAAAAAAAAAAAAGTATGTTTGAAATATTTAGGTACCTACATTTCAGGAGAGTAAGTACATACTTGTAGGAACTTAGCATTCAACCAATTTACAAATAAAAAAATTAAAATAAAGTTAAAAAATAAAACAACAAAAGTTATCGTAACTGATCAACTGATGGCGATCAGATCAATTGGAAAATATATTTAAATGGCTACTAGGTATTTATTACAACAATGAATTTGGTAATAAGTAATAAGTCACATTATTAAAATTAAAAACTAAATTGAATATTACTATGCGATGCAAGTGGGTTACAAAGCACAAACAAAAGTCATTACTTAAATAAACACTACTCGTCATAAACGTGTTTCTTGAGTGTCCAAAGCACACAAGAAGAAATTCTGTCGAAATCTTGAAGGTGTTTAATGTTACCTTCGAATTTCAAGTGGAAATAAAAGTTCGGACATCTGAGAAAGCCACTTGAGTGTCGACCACTCACCGCATATCCAATGTCAGTTCATGCAGTCATGATTTGATATCCAAAATAAATATTTTGGTTAACGGATGTGAATATTTAGGCGCTCTGGCTATCTCAATGTTATGGTCAGCAAATCTTCGATCGTGAAGGTATTTTTAATCTTTAATCAAACATTCATTGGAATTTTGAATATTTGATAATGGAAAGATATTAATTAACTGTGCATCTGGTATCGCATAATTTGTATCATATAAGGTACCTACCCAATTATCAACAGTACAATTTAGCTGAATGATCGAATATTCGAAAGAACTTCCATTATATAGACACTAGCTATGCCTTAAATGTATATTTATATTTGATAGGAAACCAATGTCGCCATTGTCTTGGTAACTTTGTACATCGGAATCCCGTTAGATTGATATGAAACATTAATTAATTACACAGTTCTGAGTTTGAATTTTAAACAAATATGGTCAGAATTTTCGATCACGAAATTCGCCCTCATCGCATTTCTTGTTTTCTTCTTTAATCTTTGGGTGAGTAGGATAGTCCAGGGTCTAGGTAATAGAGAGCTTGGATAATCGATAATTTGGATAAACGATGTCCGGAAAATGAAGATCCAGATATTCGAGGTTTAGATAATAGAGGTCGAAATAGTTGTGTTTAAAATTTGAGATCCGTATAATCAAAGTTTTGATATTGAGGATGCAGATAATGAAAGCTATAGTGTAGGTGTGTAGAATATATCATAACTAGATCTAAGCCAAGAAGAATAAGAGAAAAACGGATGCAAACTTATGATGAACGATTAATTTATTTCTCATCACTCAATTATCTTATGAAGCATCAAAAACGTAAAGAAAGGTGAAAAAAACACAAATTTGGAGGTAATATTAAATAAAGCTTGAATCTCTGCAGGCAATCTCCGCAGATAACATTATAAACACGCTGATAACATTCGAGACTATTGTTTGATCAAGAGATAAATTTCATAATTTAATTCACGGCAATAAAACTCCAGCATTTTCAAATCAAACAATCTGTTATCTTCCGCGGTACTAATGACTAATTATTTCTCCAGCACCTGGCATTAAAAAAATGTTCGCCTTTGAAGACCTGGTCTTATGCAAGATACAAGCCAACAGTATGGTTTCATAACAATTGTGTGTTTAGTTCAACATCTTCATCAAACAATACACTTATGAAATATGCATACAGACTGGTATCATGGTATGGAACCACACTTGGATAAACCCTAAAACCATCAGACAAAAAACTCCATAAACAAAACGTAGTCTTCCTATACAGAATTTGGCTTTGGCTTCCAAGTTGAAAATGTATCTTGATGAAGTAATTTGACTTACGGTTCCCGCTCCTGTTTTTATGTATGCTTAGGCCCAACCCAACAGATTTGAAATTAGGGGACCGAAAAACAATATACATTTTTGAACAATGCGTTCACATTATCACTCTTATTTGTGTCAAATCATTTCAACCCTATTGTCCTAGCATAGTGCAGTTTTATAGTTATTCAAATTTTGATGAAACATGAATAAAGACAAGTTATGTTTAAACTTAAGTTTAAAAGAAAACAGTATTTTGAATCTTGAAGGTATCGTTAATGTCAATAGCTAGCTGAACGCAAGGACGTTATTTATGGTGCCTTAATTTCTTATCATGGAAAAATGTGATGGGGATACCTTCAATGAACGTAAAAATAAAATGGGGGAAAGGAAAAAGAAATTTTAATAAAAAATATTGTAAATAAGTCGTGCGGAAAACGGAAACACCTATTTTTAAACGCCTTTAACAGTTGTAAGAAAGCTGGGCAATTTTTAGATTGTCATGGTAATGTAATGAACCATATTTTACAAGCTTAGCAAAATTGTAAAATAATTTAAGTCAAAATGTAAAGCCGTACAAAAATAAAAAGCTGGAATACAAATCTATTTGATAAATGTGGTCATAAATAAACTAATGCACAATGCACCATTTGAAAAGTAAAAACGACCAGATAAAGGAATTCTACGTAGGTTGAAGTATCACATAAAATACACGGGAAATGATAAAAATACCAGAGTTATGTTTCTTTATTATGCAAAGGTGCGCTAGCGGTACTTTGATTAGGTAAGGGAACGTGAAATATTTACTACAAATGTTAAGCAGAAGTTAGTGGAGGCGGTGCACGCGATTTAAAGAAAGAGAACAAAGAAATAAAATTTATTACACTTTATTTCTGTGTGCTCCGAATTCATTTAAGTTTGCCCTAGAAGTTTACGGATTCCTAGGCAACAGGACGGTAAATAAAACTCACGTAGCATAAATCAATTATTTATCTAGTTTTTTAACGTAAAAATTACGAGGTCATATACTTTTTTGATACCAATAAAAGCATAATTTAAGTAATTAGTTATGAGAATGATTCAAATTGAGTGTTATACCTGCAATAAAAGAATAAATAATATAAATAAACCCACAAAATGTTCAAACATTTCTCATAGCCGCTTTTCAATTTTGAGGGATTTTTTTATTATAACCCAACCAGGTATCCCGCAGGGACGCCTATTAGGTCCTGTTCTATCAAAACATCAAGTAATTAAATATGTCGGGGTACTAAATAATCCAGCGGTATCCCAGCCGCGTTTAAACTTTATGATCCGGAACCAAACGCACCGTGCACGCACGAACAAAAATGCATACAAAGTGCCACGCGAGGTCTTATAACCGAATATTCGTAAAAGTAAAAGTGTCTACGGGTTTGCTTGGAACAACGAAACGTTAACCAAAAATACACGTTTTCCAATAATAATATCGAGTATATTTTATTTAGTTATAAAATTTTATCTAATATTTTCTATTCTAAGACTACTATATTATTATTTACACCTACTTACTAAAATTTGGACTTCACAACATCGAGACATAATCCACGAAAAACTGCAAGACTTTTAGCTTCCTTAACAATTTCAGGGAGTTCATTGAACATTTTAAAACCTTTGTAATAAATATTGTTTTGTGTTCCGACAAATTTGTTTTAGGAAACCTAAAATCGTTGCAGTTTCTCATAGGATAAGTACCTAATGAACTGTACTATTAATTCTAACATTTATTTTTAACTTATAAATAGACTAAGGTATTGTAAACTAATCGTTGCCACACACTTAGGATATTGAGCTGGCTTTGCATATTTTTATCCCAGTGTATCTGCTACAGCACAGTATATACCTCATGCCTCTGTTCTGAATTGTTTTCATTATTTTAACTTGTGTTTTATTTCTCGGAAAGATTACACTTGTGCAGTAATTAATTATGGTGTTGTAGACCAATATCCTTGTTTTAATGTCTAATTTCCCCTTTATCCTACATAATAAATTAACCTTTTACGCAATTTTTTTGTTAATACTTCAAAGTTAGTGTTAAATTTTAACTGGATATCGATTATGATTCCCAAGAATTTAATTTCATTTACTTCTTCAATATTTTGTTTGCACAAAATAATAAAAAGGGCACATAATGTATAGATATTAAAATATGACCTTTGGGAGTGTAATCATAGAATTAAAACATAATTTAATGCAACCTTGACTATCCAAAAGACCAAACAAAATAAATCATTTAGAGTTAACCTCTTTGCTGAAAGGTTAATTTTTTCGAGGCGCCTCAAGACCAACCACTTTGGTGACAATATTGGTACAATTCTCCAAATTCCTCCGCGATACAGGCAAAATTTTTGGTTTTTGGTCAGAAGTCGGGGGTACGAAAATCGGCGAGGAAAGATTTATCTATTTATTTAATTTTAACGGTATAAACATACCATTCACAATATTTACATGTCACAAAATATAAAATAAAAGAAAATATTAGGAATAATAATTGATTGTGGCATTTGATTGTGAAATGACATCTGAGATATGAGCAAGAGATACAAGTACATACAAAATTTAAAATAGAAATAGGGTAAACTTAGATTAAATTAATATTGATTGAAAATATATGATAGCATAGCCCTCTTGTACCTACTTTCCGTGCAGTCAAATATATCCGCCACATCTGCGTATCTATTACTAACTGCATGCAACCTAGGTACAAGCGAGTTTTTGGAATACTCAGTCCTGGTGTTGTTGCATTTAAACAGGACTTTGGAACGAGTTGCTCTCGTAGGTATTTGAAATTCAATGAGGTTAGTTAAATCGGGACTGTCTATACTACCATTTACAATTTTGAACATAAATATTAAGTCGGATATAATTCTTCGATCTGAGAGTTTTAATAAATTTAATTCTTTCATCAAATAATTATAGTTAATGTTTTCAATGGGAATACCGAGTTTAAAATTAATGTGTCTTAGGAATTTATGTTGAATTTTTGCTATTGAATCAGAATGTAATTTATAATGGGGGGACCAGATCGAGGAGTTATATTCGACTTGACTACGAATTAGGGATGTTAAGATAGAATTATTGTGTATTTAAAACTAGTTACAGAGTTAAAAATATCGCCTTGGTGGGAAATCGACATTCAAAACTGTAGGATATGTTACATAAACCGTATCTAAAAACTAGGCAATTTAAAACGTTCTTTCCTTTTCCTTACATCGACCAACATCACAACATTTTCTCTCTCTGGCTTCGGATATTTAGGACTGGGTCTCGGGTTGATTGGAATTTTAGGTCTTATATAAAAAATGATATCCACCAATCATGTTCATAAAATGCAGGCATCATTAGTACCATTTCCTTGCATTGGTTTAAAAATGCATAAAGAATGCAAGGAATGCTTGAAAGGATGTAACACCTACGCGATAACAGACCTCGAAAAAATTACGTTAGTGACGCTTGAGACAAGAATGCTGATCGGGATTAGACAGACGACTCAATCAATAATGGGAAAAATCAAGTTTATATTCTACATTACTTTGAGTTCCACGAATAAATTATCGCAATTTTCCTTCTCAGGTGACCATATTATTATTTGCTTTTGCTTAATTGGCAAACATAAACACAGTAAGGGGCTATTTAAGCAATTGAATTATTTTTAAATTGATGTTGTCTTTTTTAAGAAAATGTTACATACGTAGATATAAATTGCAAGGATGGCTGCAATACGGTGATACTTCCAGATGATTTTATTTGGGATTTTAAAATTACTTCATATTCATTACACCAGACAGCTAACATTATAATAATATATTATATTAAAGATTTAGATACTAGCTTAATTTACACAGCTGAATTTTTTAGATTTACGACCACTTATTTTTATTTTTTATGACACCACGCAAGAGCTTACCTTCTTGACTCTGGAGCCAGTATAAAAATTGAATCCCGAATTCGAAAATGTTGTGAGGGTGATGGAGGTGAGCCTAAAGCTATTTTTAGCAATTCTTCTATTATAAATATGGACTGTTAGACCGTTTTTTGTTACCACAATTTTGAGAGCGTATTCCACTCTGGGAAGAGGTGCAAATTAATTTATTTATTTATTTATTTATTTATTTATTTATTTATTTATTTATTTATTTAATAACAATAAATATGTGAAAAACCCATTCAAACTGAATACATTTTCAGTACAGAAGCAAATAGTTTACCATTCTGAAATGGAAGATGTCATACTAACAATTTATTTAAGTAATACAAATAATATTGCTTGGAGATATGGTATTGAATAACCGACACCAAGTAAATATAAGACGTTTTTCACACCGTCTAATGTCCAATGAAAAGGCTTTGTTTGAAATAGATAGTAAACTGATATTGCGACATTTTTCGCACGCGCAATGCGAATTACATGCTCGTGTTTGTACAATTGAACAAACATACTCGTGCGCTACTTATTACATACTGAAAATTATACTCTGTTCAGTGAGAAGAAATCATTTTCAAAACAATAAAAAAATCGTTAGGAATTACAGTTAGATAATATCTTTCCTATGCTCTCTGAGGAGAGGTTACTGGAGATATACCCGCCTACCTAAACCTATCTCAGAGCCGACTGAAAGAAGACAAGTATTCACAATAAGACGGCTTATGTAGATCTTCCATTGAGGGGATATTTCACCATCTTCCTCATAGATTATCCATAGGATAACTTACATTTTTGATTAATTAAACACGATTATATTATTATGATTTATTTATAAGGTCTGAGTTTGCTGTTTGGTACTTGAACCTTTGAATTATATATATATTGAATAAGTTAGCCAAGTTTTTTTTACTTGTTGTGAGAAATATTTGTTTATTTATTAATATTCGTTACCGTATGGATAAACTACCAGAGGCCCTAGCATACTCGCTCGGTAACGATCGGTAGGATAACTATCGGTAACTTCTCATCGTTCCATAGCATGACTACAGATCGCCAACGAAAAAGTGACAGTTTATAATGACTAAGTGTCATTAACATATTCGACATCAACTGTTGTTTGTACGTTAGCGATGTGCAGTTATCCTAGGGAACGACGAGAAGTTACCGATAGTTATCCTATATAGTTATATAGGATAGTTATCGAGCGAGTGTGCTAGGGCCTCAAGAGGATGGTGAAATACCCCTGAATAAAATAAGCATCTGAATTACAAGAATTTGTGGTCGCTATAATAATAATGATAATATAATAAACTTCAAAATGATTTATTCTCAGTGAACAAAGTATGGACAAATAAACCAATGTAAAATAATTAAACCTAAGCAATCAGTAAAATTGACTGTTATTACTAAGGCATAATGGCTTCCATTCTTTGCACAATCATGTACTGTTGTATACAGGGTGTTAAGGATCGTACTTGACTTACTTTAACCAGTGATTCTTGACATTATTTAAAGTAAAAAATGTTAATGAAATTTTGGTCCCAGGTGACTTTTTAGATGTCTTTTTTTTCAAAATTTTTTTCTTCAAAATCGAACAAAACAAAAAATTCTTCCACATGTCGTCACTGGTCACTAAGCCAAGTGACCAAACAAACTCTCACCCCGCCCCCAACTTCCCAATACCTACTGATTTTTCATGTTTTTGTTAGAAAAAAAAACTTTAAAAATGTCACCGGTGACCAAAATTTCATTAACATTTTTTACTTAAAAGTAAGTCAAGTACGATGCTTAACACTCTGTATGTATTATTATAATACCAACATGACGTCTTGCCACTTGGAGCTTGCCATTATTATGTATTTGGGACGTTTACTAGACCGAGTAATTCTATACCCGGGACAACCTTTCATAAAAGTGAAATAGCACAACGTGAATTATGTAGAATTTAATCAATATATGCGTTATCACAATTATGCGCAGATGCAATAAGTTATAATATTAATAAATGCAGAACAAAAATCAAATTTTGATGGTAGAAACTTCAGATAGAAAAGGTTTTATTGCTTCAGACAAACATATTGCTGACTGCATATGCGATAATTTTCAATAAAATAAATAATGCTGTAGGTAAGTGTCAAATTTGTGAATTATTCAGGAATGAAAATTGTTTATCAATTTCCTAGCGTAAAAAAACAATGTAAAAATATTTTGATTTCTACATTAGAATATAATTTAATTCATCTAGAACACACGTAAAAAGTATTCGTTCCATTCAAAGAAAGACGTTTTAGAGTTTCTGGTACACGAAGAAAAATGTTATTCTAAAATACGATAATTTTATTCGTAAAAATGGTTAAAAACGGGACTGAAGTTCTTACGAACAAATTAACAGTGTTTCAATGTTTATTGGCGGGAAATGTAAGAATAAACATTGAAACCCTGTTAATTTGTTCGTAAGAACGTCAGTCCCGTTTATAACCGTTTTTACGAATAAAATTATCGTATTTTAGAATAACATTTTTCTCCGTGTACCTAAATCAAATTTCCAACTACTGAAATAGGCACTCAAACCCAAGAAATGTAATAACGGTCAAAATGCGGGAAATAATCCAGAAGAGCAAGGATATTTACAAATAAATGTATTTATCAGAAATCGAAGTAAAAAAATAAGAACTTTTGGTTCAGGAACGAAGATTATACAAATATTAAAAAAAAAAAAAAAACAAGAAAAAAAACAACTTAATTATCATATTATTCTGCTACCACTATAAACAAGAATCTATATTACGATATTATTTCCTTATACAGACTTGCTCTATTATCCTTCTGCCTCTATAAATTATATGCATCTTTGCTATTTCGCATTTATTTATAAAAGCGATATAATAACAGTCGACAATATTACTGAAGCAGTTTTACAGGTGTTGATTAAGAAGAATAATAAAATTGTCGTTAATATTCTTCAGAAATTCGCGACTTATTTAGCAGATGCTTGATCTATTCTAAGAAGTTGGCTGATGTATCAATATTTTGTATGGAATAGACCTCCGTGATGTATTTCTCAAAATACAAATTATGGCGTGGGAGTAACAGGAGAACACAATCTTAGAAGGATGACAAGGCAGAAGATAGGAATGATGCAACGAACTTAAGAGGAAACCGGGAGGCTTTTTGTCCGCACCAATGTATTCCCCAATTTTCTGTCTGGATTTTAATACATTACAATTTGGAAGGCTGGAATGGGTACCGCCGCCCCGGGAACCATTTATTGGATAACCAACAACTCTGCCAAAGGTCAACCCAAGTGGTTCGCTACGTTTTGTGACTTAGCAGGGGGGCCCGGGTTCATAGGGTAAGGTTTTGTCTAGGCCTTGGCGGCGGATGATCTAGACACACTGAACCCCAGATTCCTACCCAACCCGCATACCTTTTTCCTTCCCAGAACTTCCTCTCCTTCATTTCATTAAAAATACCCTTCACACAGCATCCTCAAAGATGACATAGGCCCTGAGGGAAATAATTTTCCCCAGGGCCTCCCGGGTGGAGTTGATGTTAAAAAAAACATGCCTACAGCAAATATTTTTTTATATATTTTTTTTTTTTTTTTAAAAGAAAGACAAACATTCCCGGGTTACGAATAACCCAACAACATTTGAAAATCTCCTACTACCACCACACTAAGCGGAAGATGTTGCTTGTGTTGTGGTGGAGGACTTAGCCAGCCGAGGAATTGAACACGGAACGCCTGGGTGAGACCCAAACGCGATGCCCACTGAACCACTGACCGGTCACTATCGACCAATAGAGTGTCTATTTTTGATAAGTTACTTCCTATAGGAATTAGGATCCTTCAGAAATCGTTAAAATTACCAGGATTATACGCCATCAACAGACGTTCAGTATACAAACAAGAGAATGTTTTTTTTTTCAAAGTACAACGTACGGACTACAGACATAGAGTATTTTCTTCCAATACATTTGGCAAAATAAAAATCTTAAAACCGATCCAGTTTTAGAGGTGAAAAATAAGGAACACAAAACATCGAATTTAATCATTTTATTTAGGTATTATAAGCCTGAGGTGCAGTTGTCCCTTTCGCTCGGTATTTGTAGGAGTAAGAGCGACAGTGATACTGAAACATCACTGTTGTTATGTGTTGCAAATCACTAGTGATGAACTAATTGTATAATATCTATTTTAGGTCACTCTATAAAAGATGTCGGTACTGTCAAGTCTCACTTCAGTGATATAAAATGTAGTCTCAAGTCTGTAATATAAAATATTAAACAGTGTTTTCTATAAGTCATCCACAATAAATATATAACAACAGCAACAGTTTGGTAAAATACATTATTGTTAATGCATCTCAGCGACCGGGTTTCCTTTTAAAGGGCAATGCAATGGTGAGAATACAAGGCATTGCAACTTGCATTCGACACGGAGCGCGGAGTTCCAGAGGTCCGGAGGATGATAAAACGAATCTTCCGTGAAGATTTGGGCGGTCCAGGAAGAGCGAGACCAGTTTTTATTATCCGGTTTCGGCATTCCGCTGTCCGCTGACGAAGCTTACAGAATATAGACAGTATAGTTGTGTTATGTATTATCACTCTTGCTTTTATTCCATTCACGGACAACGGTGATTCTTCGTGGCGTTCTGGGCCTGAGATCTGAGATCGAATGTTGGACGGGCCGCCTGCACTGACTGCACGTGTGCGATTATTGCTCGGGATTAATTTTGATGGGTCTCTTTCGATGTTACAAATCATGCGAATTGGAAATAGTCTAAAATCGAAATGTAATAAAATATCATGTTTTTTAAAAATTATTATTAAACTCTACAAAAAATAATTTCCCTCGGTAATTATATCATCTGTGAACATACTGTCTGGTAGGTCTTTTTGAGGAGAACACGGATCTTGAAGAGACAGATTTTGAAGAAGGGAGGAATCTCTAGTAGAAACGTCTAGTTTTCATGTGACAAATGCCAACCGTGGGCGCGTGATTGGCGTGTTTCCAGGATATGCACCAATGATGCTATTTAATCTGAGCATCTTCGGTTGCAATTCCGGTAAAACAAGGACAGCATTCCTACCTAACACAGAACAGGGCAAGTTAAGAACAGGCTATCAAACGAACCGCCCGTTTCTTTCAGAGTCATGGATTTTTTTTTCAAGCATTTTGGAGCTCCAGACCACGGCTACGAAATTCCACAGTGGGTGATTTTGCTATTTGTACAGGGTCAACAGTTGTATACAATTAAAGTGTCTGAGGGCTCTAAACAATACGCCCAGCTTGACTCTGACTTCGATGGAGCCTCTATGTCTGAGCTGGTCAGCTAGAGTTACACCAAACATATCAATGGAAGGCATCCTCAATGCCAGTGTTGTCAGTTAAAGATCTCAACCTGAAAAGCAGACCATTCCAAGAACGTGAACTTAGTCTAAATGTAAATAAGCGTGGAGAAAAAGGGTCTTTGAGAAAGAGGAGTTACACACAAAAGAACATAGGTACTTTATCCAAAATCAAGAATGTACTGCATCATTATTTGTTTCTCTAGGTTATTTATTTTGATAGCTAGGATAAGAATATTTGTCGGCATCTTGGTTTCTAGATATATCCGCCGGCGCTTTTCAGTACTTCAGGACAAATAAATCACCTTACTTAGATGTAGATTCCAGATTGAGATACGTGATTGAAGAAAGATAGAAACTAAGAACCTACCTATTTGCCTTAGAGCATGAAATCCACAGAATGGTATTCTTCAGGTCCACAAATCATCAAACCCAACAGCATGAAGCACTTACTCACTAATATTGATTTAGTATTTGATTTATTTGTTTAAAGTAGAATAAATAAAGGGCTACTAAATGGGCGTTTAAGCGTACAATGGCCATTGTAACCAAAGGTAACCATTTACCTAAACCAATAAAGTCGAGTCGAAGCATCAGTGGCAGTAATTTATTATTAATAAAAGCAAGAATGACAAAAGAAAGTGGCACCTGGAATAATTAATTGCCGCTGCATTCGGATATTCTTCTCTTAATTCAGTTGGTGATTGTGCAAGTCGCTCAGATTTCCATAAATAAATTACGCCTAATAGGTGTACTGCTGAGATTATCCAACACAAGTGGGGCAAGCTTGGATTAAGGCTTTCGTTTTCAATTAAATACTGATTCTGTGGTACTAAAGATGCAAAATAAAAGTAAAACATAAAGAAAATTATATTATGTGTAGTAAAGATTTAGTTAACCCTTTACAATACACATAAAATAATTTTGTAATGTTTACGAGAGATGGGAAGGCTGATAGAGATATTGAAAGAAGGGTAAATGCAGGTAACTCCATTAATGGAGGACTGAATGCCGTTGGCGCTAACAAAAAGCTGTTTAAAAAAGCGAAGCTAGCAATCCACAATGGAGTGCTTGTACCTACCCTGGTGTATGGCAGTGAAGCATGGAACTGGCAGAGGAAGGATGAAAGTAGATTGAATGCTGTTGAAATGAGATCCCTGAGGCATATGTGTGTTAAAACCATGTATGATCGTGTGAGAAATGTGGAGATTCGAAAGGAATGCAGGCTGATGTAAGCGGAATGAGTAAAATTAAGAAAGGAAACCTCAGATGGTTTGGGCCTTTAGAGCGAATGAACGAAGATAGGAATATATGTAAGGTAATATATGATGTAAGTGTGAATGGTATACATAAGCCGAGGAAGACATGGCACGATCAATTGAATCAGATACTTGAGTCGGGCCATGTCAAGGGTCAGAAAAATAGAAGAGTATGTATGAGACGATGTATGAATGTGAATGAGGCTGAGGCAAGCTGAATGAGAAAGAGTGTGCGCCAAGACCGAGGTGTTTGGCGGTTCGTCCTATCTGCCTACCCCTGCGGGGAAACGGCATGATGGTTGGTTAGTTAGTTAGTTAAAAAAATAATTTAGATAACTAAAAAATGAATACATGGGGTTACATAATAATATATTAATATAATTCTAGCGTTTATTTATTAAAATAATTATAAATTAGTCAATTCATTAAAATATTTTATAGCATTAGTTCCAAAAGGGTTTTTTCCCCAAAATCATTAAATAAACGCCATCTATATACAAGAAGATTATGAATTATTTTAGGTTTAACCCTCGTTGAAAGCCAGCATACAAAAAAAATATTTTTTCAATACGACGTAAAATATTTGACAGTTCTCACCTTTCTTACGAATTCAATTTTTATAACATTTCTTTTGTGATATAATAAAAATTAAATGTAGATAAAACGAACTTCCTAATAATCACTCAAATCTATGCTTTCCACAGTGGATTTATATCAAAAACAATGAATAAATATAGACTTCGAATATGACAGCGTTCATATTATCAAGCGGCAGCCATTTTGTCCGCCATCTTTGGTGCCTGGCGGGTCTTTAGCAATTAATATGAATTATTCGGAGTGGCTTAATGCTATCCAGTATTTCGTTACGTCAAGAACGAGAATGGTCCAAGCGATTCTGACCTTGTTCTTCATACAATTTGTTTATACATAAGGGGCAAAATCGCTTCAAACATCCGGACCCGCTGGGGACCTTTGTTCATACAAACGTATTTCCCATTTTCCTCTCTAGATTTCGACATTAGTGCAAATATTTTTCTATATAATACAGATACAGACCACCGGACCAATGGTACGTTTTGTTTTTTTTTTTGATAAGTTACTTCTTATAGGAGTTAGAACACTCCAAAAATCGTTAAAATTGCCTTGTTTTAATGCCTTCAAAAGACGTTCAGTGTACAAACCAACGTATTAAAATAAATCAAAAGTAAAGATGTACTGTATTTTAACACAGTTAATTAAAAAAATCGGTTTAGTTTTGGAGGAGAAAAATGGAGAACACAAAACCTCATTTTTTATTATTTTATTTAGGTGTTATCAGCCTCAGGGGCAGCTGTCCTTTTCGTTCAGCATTCGGGAGAGGAAGAGCGACAGTGATAGCAACAGTTTGGTAAAATACCTATTGTAAAAATTTTCGGTGACAAGTTTTTCTTATACTTGTTGGGTTATGTTAGTTTAGGTCAAGAGCTACATATACACATGCCGATACAGCCATGCAAAATATTGCAATTAAATTTTAGATTGTATTTTACGTCTAAACGACAGTCATATTATACCGATTCTGCTAACCACCTGAAGACAGGTGGCTCTAATTCTTCTGAAGCGTCTATAATAACAAGGTCTGTGGAGATTGATCTCTTCTAAGAACATGAGATACAACTTGATAATCACCATAAAGTAACCTAAGAGCGCTTCTTGAATACGAAACGTTGCTGAGAGAAATAAGCATAATATTATCGATATATTTATTCTCAGTACTGTCATTTGGCAGATTTCCGGAAATCCGTTGTTAAAAAATAAACTTGTGGAAATTTGTTTTTTTTTGTTATTGGAATTTTTTTGTAAAGTATCTAATATTGTGAGAAAATAACTGTTTTTATATCTTAATGGCAAATCTGGGGTTTAAATGATGACTTATTAATCAAACAAACTAATTTCGGTGATCTGCAATTTCGTTATTTTTACTGCGAGAAATCTGGTTCATTGAACTTAAATTTCGGTCATTGTCAAAATCGGAATTGATTGTTTGAAGAATTCGGACAAGCGATAAAGTACCTACCCATAATATAATATTTTTATACAGATTTGTCGAGAATTTAGATTATTCGGCGATTTTTCATGGGTCTGCGCTAGTAGCCACTAAAATGCTTGTGCTACAGCCATTTGTATGCAACTGATAACCATATGAAAATGTATGTAGGGGATAGAGATAGTACTGTCATTTGGCAGATTTCCGGAAATCCGTTGTTAAAAAATAAACTTGTGGAAATTTGTTTTTTTTTGTTATTGGAATTTTTTTGTAAAGTATCTAATATTGTGAGAAAATAACTGTTTTTATATCTTAATGGCAAATCTGGGGTTTAAATGATGACTTATTAATCAAACAAACTAATTTCGGTGATCTGCAATTTCGTTATTTTTACTGCGAGAAATCTGGTTCATTGAACTTAAATTTCGGTCATTGTCAAAATCGGAATTGATTGTTTGAAGAATTTGGACAAGCGATAAAGTACCTACCCATAATATAATATTTTTATACAGATTTGTCGAGAATTTAGATTATTCGGCGATTTTTCATGGGTCTGCGCTAGTAGCCACTAAAATGCTTGTGCTACAGCCATTTGTATGCAACTGATAACCATATGAAAATGTATGTAGGGGATAGAGATCTATCATCGAGCATTATTTATAAAAAAATTGGGTAATATTGGATGAGATAACTACACAAAAAACAAGTTACATATTTAAATATATACTCGTATTTTCATATTTATGTAATTAATTACTAGGGTATTTAAAGAAAAAATATATATTTTTGGAAATCCGTTGTTACGGAAATCAGGTGATGACTTTTAATCTTAGTTTATATATTTGTGCGCTTGGAAATAATAAATTTTTGTAACTACGGTATATTTTGAAAGATTTTTTGTCTATCGGAAACCTCTTTATATACGGAAATCAGAAGACACCACTGCATACCGAGAGTGAAAAATATGGAAGACAAACATCACAGATCACCTGACATAGGGGAGCCAATCAATATTCCGTCCACGAGTCGGTGTTATTTTGAAATGCAGCAAAAGCTCGGACGTTAGTCTCATCTTTTATCTCGCCTTGTTTATCCGCGGTAAGAAAAGGAGGCAGTATCGATAAAGGAGTCTCGCCAACAATAGCGGCGTGGGCAGGACGCAGCGCCACGGCAGGTTTTTATTTGCCAGCAAGAAGACAGCAGGCAGCAACCAAGCACGGAAATGATCAACTTGAATCCTTTTTTAAATTGGAATTTAAAACATTGTGTGAATGATTTTTCTTCTAGGAATACGGAGATGCTTTAAGACCAATCCTACACGTTCAATATTTATTGTGATCCGTCAAAATTTATTAAATATCGTGATATCTATTGAACATGGCATATTGACGGATGACAATATTTATCACGGATGTCTAGATTCCTGAATTCCGCGTCGTGGTATCATGATAAATATTGATGCATAGGATTCACGTTAAATATTTATCACGATCTGGAATTCCGAAAGCAATCGATATTTGAACCTATAAATCCTGTGATCCATATTGCGATCCGTCAATACGCTAGCCTTCACGTTAAATAAATATCACGATATTTGATAAATATTGACGGATCATAATAAATATTGAACGTATAGGATAGCACTCAGATCCACATTGATGGATCCTAATCCATCAATAAATATTAAACGTGTAGCCTACGCCTAAGAAATTAAATTAATTATTAAATAAACGTAATCTAATTTCAACATTTTCAACACAGGTTGTTTATCTGCCAACCAAGCGAGGAAACGATCAACTTGAGTGCTTTTTTAAATTGGCTTTTAAAACATTGTGCGAATGATTTTCTTCTGGGAATAAGGAGATGTAACAGAAATTAAATTAACCTAAAACCTCAACACAAGCGTTATCCTGAGGAAGTTGAACTGTTCAGAGCACGGCAGAACCGACGTCATGGCAAAGCATAGCATGACGAGGGGAGTTGTGTTGTTAAATAAACTTGGAAACCATTTAGATGTGTGTGACTTTTCTCTAAATGCCAAAACCATTTTTGAACAGCCAAAATGCTGATACGGCGACTAAATTGTACGGTAATTCGAGAAATATATTGTTGAACGATTATAAAAGAATTTACGATGCAAAGAAACAACAAATAACAATAGAGCAAATTCATGTTTGGTTAGAGATTTCAGCTCGAATATTTAGGTCAATATATTAAAAAAAGATCTGGTTTGTCGCGCTATTTTTTTATATAGCAACACTGTAACGAGATTTGAAATTCGAAGTTTTTGGTAATTTAAAATAATCAATGAAATTGACGATTTTAGCTTGCGCACCTTATTTTTAGCGAAATTGTAAAGTCATCGTTAATTCACGATTTAATTCCACAAACTTGAATCCCAACAAAGTTGCCTAAAATACAAAACAAACGATTTTCTTTAAGTAGGTAGGTACTTCTTTTAACAGTTCGCAGAATGCTTCGAATTTGCAGGAATTAAAATAAATAAAAAGATATGATTTGAGTTTTTCATGAACAAAAGTATTATCGTGATTTATTTTTCGGTTATTATACCGTGTAGCACTACCTCGTTATTTAGCCACCGTTTCCGTCAGCATTACAGTTTCCAACGTCAGGGCAGATGTGTAATCCATTAGTACACATCCGCCCCGATGATGGACACTGTAATACTATCCGAAGGTGGTAGCACAACACGGCATAATAACCCAAAAATAAATCACAAAATAAAACAGAAATATTTTAGATTAATTTGAAAAAAAACTAAAAATATTATTTTTAAATATTGCAAGTGGCTCATTACTTGTTCAGAATTGTATTTATAGAACCAATGTTGTAAAATGATGCAATTTTGTTGCGCACACTCTGTCCATATAATCCAACCATATTGTGCTGCGGTATGTCTTATGTTCGTAAAACTGAACATAAACCTCCTTACTAATAAACATGTTGTAAGTTTTACACAATTGATAAACAACCACTTACCACATATTAACGGTTGTTTATTAATTGCGTAAAACTTAAAACACGTTTATTAGTAAGCCATAAATGACCTATACCGATTTAATTAAATATCGATCGTCTAGTTTCTAGTTGATTAGTCGGACATCTCCAAATACTAAGTTTTGAGGTAATAAAGCAATATTCGAGAGCTCAGCATAAATCAAATGTAATTTACACGTGTCTGTGTTTTATGTATTAAATATGTTATAAAATATCGCCGGGAGGCATAACGATCCGGTATATTAGTATGGCAGTTTGAAAAATCCGACTTAGATATGATCAACATTTGGTTCAATTCACTACAAGTTTGCCCGCAATACAATTGATTTTGTTGCTTTTATGAGATATATGAGTACCAGATATAGGGTATATATACTTTTGCATATAACTGGATACTCAACTCAAATTTTGATTTTTCGGAGATGCCTGCCTAACCAACAGGATGATCAATATACCTAGTTAGGGCAATAAAAACTGTTATCCTGTTCAACAATGAATTGCGATAGTTATAAGTTAGACCAATTTCACAAGAAGTCAGATAAATTTGACCTTACTTGGGGCACATAATGCCCAAAAACATTTTTATCGCTTTTGCTGTTCAGTGTTAGTGATAAGCTTCAAAGTGGGGCATCGAATCGTTCGGAGAATGCATCTATATGCCGAATGAAAGGCTGAAGAAAAATCGTGGATGAAACATCTTTAGATAAAATTAATAAATCTATCCTTATAAAGAAGATGAAATAAACATTTCAAGCGATCTATCTTAATTCAAATCTTGAAAGGAGCGAATAATTTTTCTTAGCTCTTTCACGAGCTCGTACGCTATTTTATATAAGTCCATAGTCAACAAAATAAAATCTGCACGTGCGACACATGCTGACTCCCAGGTTACGCTGACCCAGTCACAGATTATAACATGCGCCCTTGAGGTGATTTTTCACGTAAACGGGGCTATATAAATTAGCCAAATATTATTATTATGAACAGCAGACAAATAAACAGATACAAATATTTATAATATAAATTTATGGAGAAAAAAAATAAAAATTTTTGTTACGTAGAAAAATGAAAATAAGTTCCGTTGTCTGTAAATAAATGGTTAATAAAAAATTTTAAAAATTGAAAATTTTTAAGGGATGTTTTAATAAAAAAAATAGTGCTTTTAATACAGGAAATGAAAATAAATACACAATGCATGAAGAAATAACAGTTTTCAATTTTTTATATGTGTCGGAATGCTTCAGGTTTTGATTTTTATTAAACAATTCCCACATTCACAATAATTAACCACGGTGCAATAAGCTTCTTGTCTCCGGACGGGGCGACTGAACATTTCATTAATTTATAATATGTACGCATAATTTGTAGTAGGCACTTTTTGGCACTTCGCCCCAAAGTGGCAGATATCCGAAGCTTCAAGGAGTATTTCAAACTAACGTCACATTTGATGGACATCAAATCGTCGATCAGCGTCATTTTGAACTATTGACATATAAACGGTCACAGTTCAATGCAGATTCTCGGTGCGTTTCAGCTTTTGAACAGATCAGATTGGTGTTATGTATTATGTGGCGAGAAATTGAAATAAAAGATCACCTTTTAGAATTGAAACTTGAAATGATTTTAGTCATGTTTATTGATCATATCCTCAGTCAGTTACTGCCCAGCTGTCGACATTCCCGTCTCCTTCCCCTCTTCAGTGCCATTAGCCTCACAACTTTCAACCCCAATTGGGGAAGCCATAGTTCCACTGGCTTCAAAAAATTGACAAATTTGTGTGGTAGGTAATTGGGTAAATCAAAAATTAAAGTCAAATACAAGAGATTCAAGAGCGATCATCACACAACCAATTACCGGTCAGTGATTGAATGGGCTTCGCGTTTGGGTCCCACCCAGGCGTTCCGTGTTCGATTCCTCGGCTGGCTAAGTCCTCCTTCACAACACAAGCAACATTTTCCGCTTAGTGTGGAGGTAGTAGGAGATTTTCAAATGTTGTTGGGTTATTCGTAACCCGGGAATGTTTGTCTTTCTTTTAAATATATATATATATATATATATATATATATATATATATATATATATATATAATCCAAGCAACAAAAATATTAGTCTAGCTTAAAGTGCAGAAAAGGCTTCACAAATTATTATAAATGTTGTATTCTACAGAAAATAAAACATGAGATACGCATTAATAAAATGAAATCTTAGGGTTACAAAACATACTGACATCTATCGAGTTGAGTAATTAAAAAATCTATACAATAGACACAAATAAAAAATAACTGCTGTCAAAGTTGAGATAATGAAACAAAGAAAGGGCAAATATTAAATGCTAACTTTCATATTCTAGAACCTCAGTCTTAATAAGCAAATAAATGCAGGCGTGCAAAAGGTTAATATCACACACAATATGAGAAGTATGAAGTATGAGATTCTTCATACACGCATAATAACAAAACATCGCCGCAAGCGTTGAAACTTGATAAACCTTCACTCTGAGAATAAAATACGAGAAAGAAAATCGAAAGAAGTCTGTAATTATAAATACTGCGTAGGGTGTCTGTACACAACAGAATAAAACATTCCTGATAAATTATGATTTTCCAAAATAATAATAATTTTTGAAGAGCTGATATAGATACCTTCTTCAATATTGGCAAATTCACTTTTTTTAAATTCAAATTTACTTTCATTATTTTCAACGTCTGTAAAAGTCCTATTCAAGTTCTGTTATAATCGAAGTACTGTGAAACAATTAGCCCATGATGACATAATAACAGAACGCGAATAGAACGTTCACAAACTGGAAATTGATGTTTTATGTATTCAAGGTGATCCGTTTAAAACAATCTCAAAAGTTAAGGTTCGATTTTTAGGGATAGAATTAGGGTTGGATTTTTTCACACGGTATGTTTTTTTACGTGATTACCGCACTGCTGGACCAACTCACTGCCTTCCGTTAGAAGGGACATCTTTCACGTTTAAAAAAGTCACCTAAGTATACGAAGAATCAATAATGACACTCAAGAACTTGCAAAAATAAGGAATCCCGCGAAATTTAAAGTTAAAGATATATAACTAATATCTTACTAATATTATAAACGCGAAAGTTTGTATGGATGTGTGTATGTTTGTTACTCTTTCACGCAAAAACAACTGAATGGACTTTAATGAAACTTTACAATAATATAGCTCATACACCAGAATAACATATAGGCTATAATTTATACCCAAAGCTTGCTATTTTCCATGTATTACAAATAATAATTATTGTTTAACAGAAAATGTCAAAATTTGAGAATGACACTTTGAAAAACAATGATTGTAAAACCAAAATTCTATTTTATAAAATATTTAAATTAGTGAATTTATTTGAAGTACTTACCCTAGAATCGAATCAAGAATTATAGATATTTTATATAAATAGGTTGAGAATTTTGGTATAAACATAGATAGGACCTACGAAAAGAAAGTAGGCTAATCGAAGTACTAATCCTGCGTAGACGAAGTCGCGGGCAGAAGCTAGTATTCATATATAACTGAAACTCGAATTTTTTAACTCCGGTTTAATTAATCTCTAGGTTTCCACGATCTGTGGAAACCTAGAGATTAATTAAACACCCTGTAATAAATAACACCCTGAAATGAATAATTTTCTATATATTATAAAAAAAAGATGAAATGTGGATGATTGAGCATCTTTTTCAGCAATCCAAGTCTCTATATCGAGATGGATGGCTGGGCACACGGAATTGAACAGGAGACTTCGACTGATATAGTCATAGGTACCAAGATGGGCAGAGCAATCGGCCATTTCTTGGTGAATCAATCCAACGCTAAAACAACTCAGAGAAAAAACTGATACCCATGTTTGGTTTTTGCAAGAACGATTAACAACCGCGCAATGGCATGTAAGAATAAATATTTTTACACATTTATTTACAGAAAATCGTTTCCATATCGAGATAATTAATTTTATATTTTATAAACAGATTGTTGCACGTAAGGTAGAAGCGAAGTATTAAAGGTAACAACATCGTTATAATAAAAAAAATAATTACGACTGAAAAAAGATAGATTGAAAGGAAACAGGGAAACGGAAGACTGTAATCAGTGTCATAGACCAACAATATGATTTTTTTAAACTAACTCCACACTTCTGTTTTATCTAGCAATGAGAATTCCTCAGGGGAATGTGGTATAATTTCATTTACCTACTAGAGCTACTTGTTCCAAATTTCTGTTTCAATGTAACTAGAATACACGGCGTTGGTGATAGATAAACAGAAGTTGTGGATCTATTTAACTGCACGTAGGGTAGGTACAGGAAGACTATACTATAATATCTTTTTAATCAACATAAAGGCTTCTACCCACTACACCGTTCCATACCATGACCGTACTATGAACGTATCAGCCATGAAATAAACACGCTACACCCTACTATGCCCACTAGAACGTGCTAACACCTTATGATACCCGTACGTAACGGGTTTAGTGACCGTAGATACCCGTATACACCGGGGTTAGTGTCCGTACCATCCCCGTTCAATAGGCGTACGGTTCTAAAAAAAAGAAAAATCGAGGGAGAATACTGGACGTTATTTAAGCAACTAATCATTCCAATATAATGAATTATTAAGAAATATAGAAAATATTATCACTAAAAGAATAATATCACTATTAGAACGGGGATCATAGGCGTATGATCCCCGTTCTAATACCGTCGCGTGCCATGCATAGAGCGGACCGGCACCTGCAAAATATTGTTATTGAGAATTCGCCGTCAGTCCGGTCATGGTATGCGACGGTGTTGGTCGGTGACGGAGGGGCTAGTGGGCAGCGTTTCATACTGATCGATACAAAGAATATTTTTTTGAATGCGCACTACGGTTACGGTCATGGTTTGGAACGGTGTAGTGGACAGAGACCATAATTTAACCTAATAGTCTACTTATATGTTTTTTTTTTAAATATTCTTCGTTTATTTAAACCGATGCTTTACGCCGGGCTGCGGCAGCCAAGAAATCTCCAAAATGAAGGTGTGAACTTGACGACATCCATAAATCCCCCCGATCAGAAATAGTTGCAACATAGGAATGAATATCCCCTTTCTTCTTTGATTTACGTTTAATATAACGGTCTCCGCCAGGAGATGGAATTACAATAAGAAAATAAGACGTGAAATCTGACAAAATGATCAAATCTAACGGGTCTATAAAATTATTTTGCGTAAAAGTATGCTGCTTTAATATATAATCAATGCATACATTTATATTAGATCGGCATAAAAGGGTTAGGACAAGCAAGAAACACTGCAACAAGCAAGATTACTGCAGTTTATTAATTTATTCAAACAGTTGCTCTATTCCCTAGTTTGCTCTAGGATGCTGACTGGTGATCCATTAATATAAGTCATAACGTCTTCTTGTAAGGCAACTGGCAACTGGTAGAGCGGTGTGAGCACAGAGCACCGCGCAGGGGATCACAAACAGGGACATGACAGTCGACACGGAACCTGCCACGTTTCCAACATGACACATGGTCGAAGAGCCAAGAGGCTTAGACCAGCATCTCGAAGGTCAGCGGAGATAACTGTATCGAAATCAGGTTAGAGCATTGAATGCTTGATCCAATTAAAAAAGCTGTAATGTTACACGAGGGTTTAGATTTTAGATGCTGATTAATGCCTCACTATAAGGAGTGCAAATACAAAATTATTCAATAGTGTAGTAATCTAAATAAATTTATTGCGCTTTTATCTCGTCGGGCTTACTGTGCAAATTAAGAAATTGGCACTACAGTTGCAAAATCCAAATAGTGTTTTTCCTATTCGTATATACGGCATGGCAACCTGAACATTGAACCAAGCATATAAATCCTCTCTGTATATATTACATAAGCAACCTCGAGATATCCCGAATTCATGGGTTTTATAGTCCAAAAGTTCTTAAAAGAATGGCCAAAAATGGTTATAAAAGAAAGAAAAATTCAGTACCTTTTGTAATATCGCGAGGAGCAACAAATACAATACGACCAGACTCTAATCCAAATGCAGATAGATAAAAGAGGTACGAGTCGTAGTTCAGAAGTAACTGAACCCGACGACTATAAAACCTAATACCTCCGAGCTTTTATAGCCTGTAGACTTAAGACTTCTCTGATACTAGTCAACATCCATAGGGAGTAGAGGGAGATCACGATACAAAGGACTGTCGCACTAAGTGTATATGAAATGTATTTAGCTGGTACATCTGCATTAGGGTTTGGTCCATTTCCCTTCATCAAAACTGATGGAAAGACATACTGGAAACAACGATAGAGGAAATGGCACAAACGACTAAATGAGATAAATGAGGTACAAAGAAGAAACGGAAATCCACAGTAATAATATCAGATAAAAGACAGACGTAAATCAATCGAAGTTCAAGGCAATCAATCAATGTGATTAATTTAATACTTATTGACAAACTTCTATTGAAGATAATTTATCGAGTCTGTAGCCCAAAGAAAAATGTTAATGCAATCTTAATAATATAATTTAACTCACTAATAAAAGTTTTTGGTAGCTTTTGATTACATGCCAGAAAATCTTCACATACCTGAAACAAAAAGAAAAAACAACCATTAGTACATTTAAAGTATTTGATTAACCTGGTAACAAAACGATTACAGCATGTAAAAGCTAATTTAAACGAGGGGTTAGATTAACTGACGATATAACATTAAGGTTACATACATGGGATTTCAAACATTACACGGCTTAGTACGTATAGATTATCAGGTAATGGTCGTTAAAATTCCTAGGCGTCAGCTCTTTGAAGGATGGTAGCGTAGCGATGGATGGCCAAAGGACATACAATATTATGTACAGGGTCTAGCCAGTATAGGAATTTCAAATAATTATAATATTTTGCATATGAAGCCAAGAGCGTATCCAATTATTATTGATGGCAGCGATACTGTGTAAGATAAGCTAGTGAAACACATGCATATCTAAGCTTCGAATAAATGCTTGTCCTTTAGGTTTATTTTTTATAGTATGAGTCGATAAAGAAGAGTGTGGGAAAACTGAGCTATGAATAATATTGTACCCATTCCCGCCTCCAATCAGGCGGGAATGGGTACCGCCACCCCGGGAACCATTTTTTGGATGACCAACACCTCTGCCATAGGTCACCTTAAGAGGTTCGCTGCGTTTGGTGACTTAGCAGGGGTGCCCGGGTTCATGGGGTAAGGTTTGTCTAGGTCTTACCGGCGGATGATCTAGATACACTGAACCCCAGATTCCTACCCAACCATCATACCTTTTTTCCTTCCCAGAACTTTCTCTCCTTCCTTTCCTTCAAAATACCCTCCACACAGCATCCCCAAATATGACATAGGCCCTGAGGGAAATTATTTTCCTCAGGGCCTCCTGTGTGGACCCTAATGTAAAAAAAAAAAGTATTACAGAAAATAATTAACTTTTTAATGGAACATTATTAAATGTAACACTTTGCGTAAAACACGTATTAACGGTAATGCTGGCGTACATCTTGGGATAGGGAAGAAGTTACCACATTTGGAACTGGAAATCAAAAATTAACATCAAAGTTTTGGAATAATATTCATCAGGGAAAATAAAAACTGAAGACCATTACATTATTATTTCTAAATTTAGTTTCTTCCTGGATGAAGGCACGGTTATACCGAAACCGGTTGGCATGTTGTACACGGTAATGTAAACAAAGTTACAGTGCTTCATTAAATGATTTTACAAAATGTTGAACTTTTGGAAAAAATCCTGAAAAATGTGAAATTTTGCCTATGATATAATCAAATCTAATGCGTATACGAAATGATGCATGATTGAATATTTTATCTAATGTTTACTGAAAACATGATGAATGCTAAATGTGGATAAGCTATGCTATTTCTACCATAGAACCTTTCAACAATATGTAACCATAATATGTACACAGGTACACTCTTGGCATTATAATGGATGCCATGAATTAGCTATGCCACTTCATTGACACTTTAATGGTACTGCCACAGGAAGCTGGGTTCTTTAAGCCTTTCAGCTACGGTGAGCGACACGAGAACACGCGCTCAGCATTTGTAAACGGGTTTTATTTTTCAAAAATAGTCAATCTTATATAGTCACTTATCAATTTTCTGCTTACTAAGGTACTTGCTTTGATTTTAGTATATTTTAGATCTACTTCTTTGAACACATGTCACAATAGTTAACTTCGTCACACGGAGAAAAATGTTATTCTAAAATACGATCATTTTATTCGTAAAAACGGTTAAAAACGGGACTGAAGTTCTTACGAACAAATTAACAGGGTTTCAATGTTTATTGGCGGGAACCATAAATAAACCAGAATAATTTGTTGGTATTTGTCTAAGAGTATGGATATTGGAGAGACGGCATGTGAAGTGTGCCCGCGCGCTCCAAGTGTGCCTTTTCGAGAATTTCACCCAAACGGCTTACATTGGCTGCTGGTTTTTGGCCATTTAATACGTTCCGACAGCAGCCATTTTACATGGTGACAGCCATTGTCAGCCGTGTGGGTAGAATTCTCGAAAAGGCACACTTGGAGCGCGCGGGCACACTTCACATGCCGTCTCTCTAATATCCATACTCTTAGGTATTTGTTATACGTAATTTCGTACGTATACCAACACATTATTCTTACATTTTCCCGCCAATGGTGGTATTTTAGAATAACATTTTTCTCCGTGCACAAATCGATGATTAGGGACATTAAAATTTTTGACAGCTCGACTTCCAAAATGACTCCTGTTAACCAATGATTCTCGACCCTTGTTAGTCGATCAAATTTTCAAAAAGGGTGACTATTATCCTTGACGACTGTGTCAAAATATTACGAAACGTTGACTGGGGCTGAGAATCAGCGGTAAAAAGAGGCCTTTATTAGAAATTTCAAATTATTCCAAATATCGTTATTCGTTAACTTGTGAAAACGTGTAGGCGACGGGATTTCAAATGCTTGGGGAGCTAGCATGGTCTATCGATATGAAGTTACCAACCGATTGTCGGTAACCTCTCATCGTTCCCTAGGACAACTGCAGACCGCTAACGTACAAACGACAGTTGATATCGAATATATTAAGGACACTTGAACGATGAGAAGTTACCGACAATCGGTACCGACGATGCTAGCACCCCAGGACCTGTTTATAAAATATCACAAAAAATAGCTAAGTGAAACTTATTCTTAAATTAAAACAAATAACTTTGTTTAAACCACTAATATAATAACAATTACCATAAATTGTGATTATATTAGTGGTTTAAAGAAAGTTATTTGTTTTAATTTAATTAAAAATGACGCCACAAAGTGATTTTGCGAAGTTTGAAGAAGAAACTTATTCTGATTAAGAAATAATAACTACTAATAAAATACAATAAATCTATAATGTTTAGTTTCACATGGAAAACTTAGTTTAAAAAATTATTAAATTTACAATAATAGCCTTGAAAAAAAAGGAATGGACACTGACGTTGCTTTGTTGTGAGGATAGAACATTTTATTTTAAAATATTTTGACTTTTCCTATAGACTTAGATACATTAAACTCAACCCACCAATGCAACAAATACAATTTTAATATGATAACTATCAGCGAATGGAGGTGTAGGATGAACAAGGAATTGGTATTATTTCCAATTTGCATTTAATCATGGTAGGAAAAGATTTGCATTAAACGTCTAGAATCAAACGAGTTAATTAACACTTAGTTTATGATTATAATTTTTGAAGTATCTTTCTCATTGTTTTTGTTGATAGGCTATTTTTATTTGGGGTGACTGAACTTTTCCCACACAATCAAAATACTTGTGTCGGTAACTCTAAAAAGGATGTGAATGGTCTCATCTAATTTTCTCTTGAACCGTGACGCGGTTCGTTCCTGGACGTGATTTGTAACTCAAAGCATGAAGCAATTCAGTTATATTGAGAGAGGAATTCAGGAATAAAGGAACACACGATAATGCAGTCGCCGTCACGTTAGTTGAAATTCCAGAATGTATTGTTGCAAGGATGTTCTAAGATACATCCTAGTTCCTTTCTCACTTGCAGAGCAGAAGGAATGCGCAGGTAAAAGGCATAACGAAGGAATGAAATTCACAAGGAAATGCATTTATCGTGGGATCATTGCACTGACTGGAACGATTCAGAAATCTGAACTGAAGAAGGTGAAACACAAATAAATTGGTAGTCTCTTAACTTAAGATGATAGACTTCGCTTTTCGGACCATACAAAAAGGACGCCCGGGAAAAAACACTTTTCTACATCGAAAATTGCACGAAATGAATATATTCTTTTTATACTGCCTTCTAGAGGGTGAAAACTATGTCGGTATGTTTTCGAATTTTCAATGCGTTTCGTATTAACGTAAACATTCATTGTCAAACATGTACGATTTATCAAAAAATATTATTTAAGGAAAAAGTGCTGCTAACTCAACTCTCATAAAGAATTATAAAATTATAAAAAGCTACCACGTAGCTTCTTCTTTCTAACAAAAATATATTTTTTTAAATTTCAATTTCGTGAAAGTTTTGGTGTAGAAAAGTGTATTCTCCATAAACCCCTTTTCGAGCGATTTCTGTAGGTAAACTTGAGCGTTGTCTCATTCGCACATTTCGCATTCGCATGTATTGTAAGTGTGCGTGAGCTTTTTGTGAGCGGGACAGAATGACAGACGCGGGTGTTCCGCGTGTGGTTCAAAGTCTAGCCTCTAAGTAGGTGCAGTTTAAATTGCTGTCTCAATTTATATCCATCTCATTATCATTAGGTAATGTATCAAGCATGCTAACAAATTGAAATTTCTGAGCAGGACGTGTTATAAATTTAACTGTTACGTTCTTCCAGGAGTAATAATCTCAAATAAATGGTCGTAAAATAGCCCTTGAATCGGTCAAAGTGGCAATGAATCTAGCAAATGGCTACACGGTGAAATTTTTAAGACTAAAGTGTTATGGCTTCTAATGTTTTCCCAGGCGTAATTTTCTTGACATCACCCGATAAATTGTCGTAGAAACGACGAAAACCAGCAATAGAATCTATCAAAGAGGTAATTAAATTAATATATTGATCATTATCGAATAAGCACGTAACGACGAGAGATAATTGTAGTCAATTTAATATCCAAACATGCACTGGTTGTAATTACCCAGTCAAATCACTCGTAAATATAACGGCCGAGAGAAGATTGGCCGCATAATCATCAAGGGAAGTAGTCCATACGCATCCGAAGCGCAATAATTGGCCGAAGTGAAAATATTTGATCGTCGAGGTGCAATAAAGGCAAATAGCAGTCATTATGACTCAAACAAAGCTGAACATTCAAATAACAGCTGCTTAAGTTTTTGTAGCAAAGTTACAAGTGATTAGACTCAGTGTCAGACTTCCATTCATCAAAGTGCAAAGGTGAGTAAATCAAATGTTTATTGCGGCAGTAAAATTTCTACTCCGTTATCCAATTAGGTATGTAGTAAGGGGGCACTCTGTGTAATGTATTGAATAATCAATTATTTAACTACTTTTATTTATTAGGTATATCTATATATCTAAGATTTATACATATTATTTTTAAGTGTGTCTGTCTCGGGATCAAATGCACTCATTTAATTCATCTAATATCGAGACAGACTAGTTTACAAATATGTATTTCATTAGAACAATTTTTTTTTTAATTTTTTTTTTTCTTTATTCATTTTCTTTGTTACAGGTTTATTTTACATAACTTTTTGACTACCAAGCTAGGCAAATGCCCGTATTATGGTAGTCGAGATTCATAAGATATTATATTAAGTATAAAATATTAGGTATAATCATCCATATATGTAGATGAAAGGTACATTTTTTAGATTTATCGACATTGTAAAATAAAACCGACTAGATATTTTGCTGAGGATCGCAACAAACTGACACACCTCGGTATGCAAGTAAAAAAAACTAATTATTAAGCATTTTCACAATAACATTAAGAATAATTAATTTACGCGTGATACTCATTATAAAAACATTTTAGCAACACATGCAAGAAATACAATTGAAAGGCGGCAACGACGTTCATATATAACGCTTCGATAAATATTATTGGCTAAAATATTCAAAGAGAAACACATGGTTTGCTTTTTTTATTGCTACTGATACCATATATATCATAATATTTTCAAAGCTATAAAACGAGTCATCCATAACGAAAATCGATTAAAAAAATAACTAAGAGAATGCCAAGTTGAGAAAGGTATATTTAAATTAGAGAAGTCATCATCTCAGATGAACAAAAAATACAATCCAATAAACCGACACACGAAGTTATCATCCTCGGTCTACCAAAATGCAATTATCTAAATTACAGGACTAGGTACATAGTCCCTTTATTTTGAGTGGTTTAGCCGTCGTCCTTTTAAGTTCATCCCACCCTTCAAGATGTTGAAAAAAGAAAGATAAAGACTTCACAGGAAGGAATGCGTGGACAAGATAATAAACTGACGTACTTCTGGACAGAAGAGGATTAGATGAACATGATGATAGACTGGTCGTTAATGCCAGAGATGAAAATGCATAAACAGGATGAGAGTTATTAGAAATAAACGTGAACCGAAACGCGGTAATATCTAGTGTATGGCATATGATAGCGAGACATGCAACTGGCAAAAGGGTAGATAAAGGCAGAATGAATGCAGTAGAAATGAGTTCCCAGAGGCAAATGCTAAACGTGTTATGATTGTGGCTTATGCAGATCCGAAAATATTGCGAGACAAATGTAAAAATAATGGTCAAGATAAAAAAATAAATGGAAGCTTTGTTGATTTTATATGTGTCAAAATAATGAATGACGCGCAAATAAAGACAAAAGAAGTCGGTGACGACCAAGGAAGATACGGCACCATTAGATGAATCAAATACTTGAGTGAGGTCAAGTGTGGCTACTATATAATATAAGAGGATGTAAAACTGTTAATGAAGCAAGGAAAAGATAAAGACAAAGTTAGAGATAAAGAAAGAGATAAACAGATAGTGATAGTGATAGGGATAGCATTAGATATAGTGACGGAGATAGAGATAGATAAAACGTAGAATTGTGTGGGGTTCAATTATATAACCTTAATTTTAAACTTAAACTTAATTTTTTTTTAAAGAAAGACAAACATTCCCGCGTTACGAATAACCCAACAACATTTGAAAAATCTCCTACCACCACCACACTAAGCGGAAGATGTTGCTTGTGTTGTGATGGAGGACTTAGCCAGCCGAGGGATCGAACACGGAACGCCTGGGTGGGACCCAAACGCGATGCTTATTCAACCACTGACCGGTCAATTGCTAACTGCAACCGATATATGCAGTGAAATTGAGTTGAGGGCTAATAAGTTGAACATAGCTTAAGGGGGTATTCTAATCTACGATTTAAAAAAAATATATTTTTTTACATATTTTCAAAGCTTAGATCTTTAAAATATTTCATTAAAGGGATTTTTCGAAATTCGAATTATTTTCGGAGTTATGGCTATTTTAGTTTCGCGCCAACTAAATCTTAATGGCCGGAACCAGACCGCGGTTGCCTGACTATCTGCGGGTAGATTACCCCATAAAACATGTATTATATTATATAGGTACTATATAATGCATATAAAATGTATTTTTAACCGATAGTCCTAGTAAAGTAACGTAAGTATATCGTGTCATTATATGAATAAAACTGCTTTAAACACTCAAAACTTTAAACGAGTTTTCTTGAAACTACTTTTCACAAGCTGGCGTGCATGAACCGAATTATTTGAAATTTGGTATGAACATTCTCTACACAACCCTTTATGGCCCCAAGCAGAATCAGAGAAAGAAATAATTTTTACTATTTAAAAAAAAAAATTAACTTTAAATATAAACGTCAAAAAAAATTTTTTTTAAACAGCTGCCATTTTGTGAAAAAAAAATTTTTGTCTTCTCCGATCTTGGAGCGACAGCGATATTTTTACTGGTTAATATCCGTTAGTTTTTATTGTTTCAAATGACCAGAAGAAAAAAAAATTATAAAAATTATGATTTGTTGCAATCGTGCAATAAATCATATAAAATTTTTTTTTTTTAAATATTCTTAGTTTTTATTTTACAGAGCTCGAAAAAACACCCAAAATTTGTGCCTCTTAACTAGAATACCCCCTTAATACCGCAATTTGTACGAGACGTCCGAATTTTCTCACGGGCTCAATTTTGACACATTCCTCAGAGAAAACATGTCGGAGTCACAGGGTCAGAACCTTCGCAGATTAGCGTTATATTAGTCAGTATTAAATGCCGCATTAATAGTACGTGCTAGTAGTTGAGGAAGACACGCTTGACAGTTCCGGTGCCGAGCGCTTCGCCATACAGGCAAAGGTCGGGGATCAAACTTGACGTTAAAACCCGCAAGTCTCACTTGACGGAAAAAAAAACACCAATCATGTTTCCGTGGGCTCAACAATAGAACTCTAATCGACGAACGAGATAGTGATGTAAATAATAACCCAATCTTACTAATATTGTAAACGCGAAAGTTTGTATGGATGCATGTATGTTTGTTACTCTTTCACGCAAAAATAACGAATGGACTTTAATGAAACTTTACAATAATATAGCTCATACATCAGAATAACATACCCAAAGCTGGCTATTTTCCATGTATTACAAATAATAATAATTGTTTAATAGAAAATGTCAACATTTGAGAACGACATTTTGAAAAACAATGATTCAAAACCCAAATTCTATTTTAGAAAATATTTAAATTAGTGAATTGATTTGAAGTACTCACCCTTGAATCGAATCAAGAATTATAGATATTTAAATAAATAGGTTAAGAATTTTGGTAGAAACATAGATGAGACCTACGAAAAGAAAATAGGCTAATAGAAGTGCTAATCCTGCGCAGACGAAGTCGTGGGCAGAAGCTAGTCAAATATATAATTAACTTTTTTTAAGAGCATAATCCATTTGTATGTAATTGATTCAAATGGTGAACGTCATGTACAAATGTAAAAGCAATAATGTTTGAGGTTTGAATACTACTAAAATAATACAAATATATTAAGCATTGCCAGATTATGTATTATTTTACGCAGACCTGCCAATCACGGGATAATCTGAATTATGGGCACATTAGTTCCAGTTTTGAAAATGACAATAAAAATAATTTTCTGTTAAAATATTATATTATAGGTAGGTACTGTATTGCTTGTCTGAATTCTTGGCACAATCAGTTTCAATTTTGAAAATATCTCTTCAAATTCAAAATTAATCCGAGTTCATAGAACTAAAATTACACACAAACAGACAGACCCACAACCAAAACTCTTCCTGCCCCGTCAAAGCCAAGTACCTACCCGCACGGGGAACGTATTCATCAGTCTCATTTATTGCTTTTGAAAAATAGGCGGACATCCCGCAAAAATCGGTACGTCCGCTAAAGCTGGTAGGTATACATTAGCAGTTTCTCGAGTTTATCCCACAAATCTGAACAATGTTGGAGAAGTATCATTCGAGATTTCACGTAGGCAAATCAACACGCAGCCGTATATCAAACAGTAGTCGGATGTGCAGAGATGAAACAGGTAACGAAGGTAAAATGACTATATCACTAACTAACCATCGTGTAATTTCACCGCAGTGAAAGGCAGATAGTCTCGGCATACACTCATTGCTTCATTCACATGCAAAAATCATCTCATACAGACTATTATGTTATTCCGTCTCTTCTTAAATCGTCACAAACTTCTTATATTCTCCATCTATTTTTTCTACACGCAATTTTATTTATTTATTTATTATCGGACTTACATCCTATTTACAAAGTAATGACACATAATTAAATAAAAATGTGAATTACGAGAGTAAAGGATAGCATTTGAAAGCAAAGACAGAAAGCAGATATAAACATAAGAAAATAAAAGACAAATCAAGACTTAGTTAGAAGTGACCGACAAAAATCATGAATTATACCAAAAAATCAAGGTCTTGAGTTGACCCATCTGTCAAAAAGACAAAGGTGAAAAATATCACTAATTCGTTGAATGTTTTGATTGAGGACGAGCAGTTCATCATTTCCGAATCTACAGAAAGGTATATTGAATGAGTTGTAGTAAAGTAAGATAATTAATAACACAATTAATAATTTTAAAGAAACAAATGATATCGAATATTTGAGTAACGAAATGACTAATGCACAGCAAAGACCAGATTAAAAGATTTTATAGACTAAATCGTGCGGTTCTTCATGAAAAAAATCTTCATTCGTTATACGGTCGTACAAGATAAGTGCATCTCAGGGATTTCATTTTAGAATAAATGATATTTCCAGGGTAACAGGAGAAGAGAGATTGATAGAGGATGAAAATCCGAAAGTCTTATGTTGGTACAGTTGTTGGAGAGGACCGTTACACAATATTCGCATGACTGAAGAGGTGTTGCTAAAAGTGCGGGAAACAAGTCAAAAAGTGAAAGGAAACGATTTAGGCTCAATTAGCGGAACATCGTGAAGAAAATTACACACATAAGGTGTAATTTGTACATTTTAGAGCATAAATTACGTCTGAAATAGTTTGTAAAACTAGAGAAATGTAGATACCATTTTGTTATAGAGCAGATGCAGCAAATAGTTGGTCATAGCATCTTTTCAAACAATAAATTACAGTAAAAATAAACATTTATTTATATTTTAATAATATATTATATTTCTAGTGAAAGCGACTTCCACATTTCCACAAGCTGTCCGAAGTTCCATCAATTGCGTTGAACTGATGGCCCTGCCTAAAGCTACGGTTTAAATTTATTAACTTGAAGGAATTCTACCTCCAAGGTTATTAATAACTTTAGGGGATCTTTTCATTTGTCCACTTGTCGATGGAATTATGCTTGCTATTACAAAATAAGAAAAATGAGCAACTTGGGCGGGAAATAAGGCCCCCTCTTGTATTTTATTTTACTCCCTCTCCCAACTTAAAAAGGTAAGTATAACAATCTTCAATAGTACTAATACTGTACATAGCAGGCACTCGCATATTGCTTGCTAACAATGTATGCGGGGACAATGGAGGTCTAGAATCATAATTTATAAAAAGTAGAGTCGTTCATACAAAATATTAGAGTCATTGCAAGAGCTCCGATAGGGGTAACCATATGTTATCCATCGCGGGGCGGGTAAGTGGTGGGATCCTCCAATGTCCACTTGTCGCACTACGAGAGAAATGTAATAAGGTGTAATTTGCACATTTTAGAGCATAAATAACATCTAAAATAGTCTGTTAAACTAGAGAAATGTAGATACCATTTTGTTATAGAGAAGATGCGGCAAATTGTTGGTCATGGCATCTTGCCAAACAATAAATTACAGTGTCATATAAACATTTATGTATTGTTGAATGATATAACTATATTCCCAGTGAAAGTGACTTCCACATTTCCACTCTTCTGTCCGAAGTACCATCAATTGTGTTGAACTGATAGCCCTGCCTCAAGCTACGGTATAGGTTTATTAACCTGAAGGAATTATATTATAAGTCTACCTACAAGGTTATTAAGAACTTCAGAAGATCTTTTCATTAGTCCACTTGTCGCACTGCGAGAGAAATGTGACATGGAAAACCGGATGGTGGTTCAATTTAATAAATATCCAAGCTCGTAGGACCAATGATGGTGGCGCTGGTTTTACAATTACTTCGATCGCAGTGTGATGTAAATTAAAAATTAAATTATTTAAAACACATTTGCCTTTAATGCATAGGAAAGGTGGGAAGCACAAAGACTTACCTAATCCACTGCAAATGTCCCTTTAATAATCCACTGCAAATGTCATTTCAATACCGCTGGTTTTCTTCTCATTCTTATTCACATATAATAGTATTATTCAATAACACAACCACAAATATATCAGTCGCGGCGGTTGTTAAAAACGTGTGTTGTGCGGGGTACAACAAAATACGACGGATTACAGAGGATAATTTGATTATTATCAAATATAATCAAATAACAATAAAAATGTTTGCGGTACGGTTAAACAGTATTGCATATTGCGACTTTTCGGCGTGTGGGACGAAAAACGGACTTCATTTGTTTTCGAAGTGGTCAATTTCAAAGTCTCTGGGCAAACAAAGGAAGGGAGATAAATGGAAGCATTAAAGGCCATTTGAATTACTCTGATTAATAGCAATCGATAGTAATGTGCTTTTAATATAATACCCCAGAAATAATATTGTTACTCGCACGTAATTGTATAAAACTTTTTAGAAAAAAACTGGATAAAATTTATTGTAAATGATGATGGTAGTAATGTTCACAGAACTACCAGTAGTGCGGGGACCATTACAATGAATGAAATACGCAGTACCTGATTTCCATCTCGGCAGCTCACATTATATTCCTATTACGGCAAATCAATCTGAGTGCAACGGAGTCGACCCCAAGGCGTATGCAAATAAATTTATTGCGCTATTATCTCGTCGGACCCATTCTGAAAATATTTTAAACACGATTCTGCTTTGCAAAATTCGTATGCAGGGTTTTCTCTTTTCTTCTGTTTGGTATAGAAGACCCGTAAGATAAAAGATTTTGAAATGTGGATATTTAGGCACATACCCAAAATACCCTGGCCAAGGAGGGGAACTAATTTAGATGGTTGTTAATTTATGTATTACACTGCCAAAATTACACACGGACGGAATAACACTTGGACGAAATTACACATGGACGAAATTAAACTTCAACGAAATTTCACATGGACGATTACACTTGGACGAATTAACACATGATGAAATTACACATGGAAGAAATTATACATGGATGAAACTACACATGAAAGAAATTACATACGGACACAATTATGCAATGTCAAAATTACACTTGAAAGAAATTACACATGGAAGAAATTACATATGGACTAAATAACGCATGGAAGAAATTAAACATGGACGAATTTACACATGAAGAGACTTAAACCTATAATTGTATTTACTGGAACCACAGAAATTTAAAAAACATAACAGAAGTTAGTTTTTTTTCCTAAAACGGAATTTGTTTAGCACACACGTATATTTATATTTTCGAAGTGTTAATTCCAGAAGGTATACTTCTCGAATCGCAAAAATTCCAGAAAGATCATCAATAACTTTAGATTTAGAATGATGAGTTTAATCGTTTAATGTTTTCTAAAGAATACATCAGTGGAGAATTTTTTATCGCGTGAGAAAAATAGGTAAGGTATTTAGAAGGCATTGATTTCTCGATCAAAGCAAAGGTAAAGAAAAAGAAAAATATATAAATTTTTTATAGAATGAATTCGAAGTAGGTATTCCGATTGCTTTTCTTGGCTTATGTTCTTATATGATATTATGAATGCAGTAGCACTCGGCAGATCCGTACCAAGAATGGAATATAGAAAGATAAATAAAAAGGCATTCTTTGTGAATATTATAAGGTATTATGAGTCAAGATCAGTAGAGATTGAAAAGATATTTTATAAAAATAATGTCCTTATATAAATATTTATGTTGCGCTCTTTCGAGATATTTCAGATAAAATCCACTTCATTCTGGACAATTGTTTCACAAACTAATTTTGGCTCACTCCCATTTAATACTTCAAATAATGAACAAGAAGCAAAACACGTTTATTACAAGGAACAACCAAAAATTATTTTTAACACGTTGGTTTACTTCATAAAGTTTTTGATGTCGATTCACCTACATCTTCGATTAAGCGCAACTGTCGCGGGATCAATTGTCATGTCACCTCGAAAAATAATGTATATACAATACGATTCTATGATTTGCCAATATTGTCTCAAATATCGGAAATGTCGGATTTTAAATTCAATCCGAAGAACGACTTCGGGATATTCGGGCAAAATTTGGAGTAATTTCAAAACGCAATTTCTTGTTTTGTTTTACATATTTTATTGAAGCATGTTCTAGTTTTTAGGTCTACAATATTTCCAGCCACACTTCGCATTTCAAGTTTCAGTTACAAATTGTTATCTAATTATATAGAAATGTAACTAAGAAAAACCATTTGACTTAAAATTATTTCCCTGTACATAGCTTCTTAAGGGGATACCCGGCGGTGATTTTTCCATACAAACGTATTCCCTATTTATCTCTCTGGATTTTTAACCCTAGAGAAAAATTGTTTTTACATAAAATAGATATTACCTACTAACGTGTCGGTACTTTTTTTTTTTTTTTATTTATATGAAGCTACTTTTTATAGAAGTTATGACCTTCTAAAAATCAATCAAATTGACTGGTTTAAACGTCGTCAGAAGACGTTCAGTATACAAACTAGACAATGTTTTTTTTTTAAAAGCAAAACGTACAGACATAGAATAGTTCTTTCTTATGTAGTTGGTAAAAAAAAAAGAAAAATGTCCACTTTTGGAGGAGAAAAGTGGGGAATACAAAACCTCGATTTTAGTTAGGTATTAGTAGCCCGAGGTGCATTGTCCCTTTTGCTCAATATCCGGTGGAATAAGAGCAACAGTGACAGCAACAATTTCTTCTTCTTCTATTTTTCAAATTTCTCCACCACCGGGTTTAATCTTAATCGTTCTCTGATCCAAGATGGCAATTGTAGCGGTTCTAGCGCGTAATACCTTCGTACTTTTTCTCTTCCTATTTCTAGCCTACATAATAAATTTATTGTTTGTCCTGTCCCTATCCAGTATTTATCGCTGACTGCGATTCCTCCGATAGCCTTTTCATTGGAAATTACTGCGAACAAAGGACTATTATTCCTGTTTCCCGCACGCAATGTTATCCTGTCTCTCGTTTCGAATCATTTATTTTTAATCAGAAACAGTAAAATAGTTTTACTACCAACACCAAAGAGTTCCAGCTATTTTACAACGGCATTTCAAGATGCAATCGACGGAACATTTTTAATCTAAAATACCTCTAGCGGCGAATCTTTAAAAAATCTATTTTAACACCTCAGGCTAATTTTATCGGTTTTCGAAACAACTCATGGAAATCTTGTGTCTCCCTTACTATCATGGTTAGAAATATGAACTAAACGGTGTTGGAAAGAGAAAACACCACACTATTTATTGAAATCTAAAAGTTAACCGCAAGATAATTAAAATGTACACCCTTATGACACCAAAGTTGCCGACCACAATTTGAAAAAAAAAATTAAACTTTGTTAATTGTTTATTAAATTTTTACATGAAACGACAAAAAAGTGAGGTGACAAAAACGTTCATAATACATTTTTGTAATAAATTATTTATGTGTCTTTATTTTTTTTTCGTTATCAATAATTCAAGCTAAAAAAACGAAAAGCTATTTAAATTTTTTTTTTTACATTTCCATGAAAAATTTTTATATTCTAAAAAATTGTATGTTTTATTTGACTTATACAATTTGAAAGCGTTTTTTAATCAACTTTCAAAAACAGTTTTTAGTTTTCGGATACGTTCAGAAACATTAGATTTCTTTGGATTTTATTGTAAAACGAAAATATTTTGACCCTATACGAGTATATGTTCTGAGGGATTAAAATGTTGTCGTAACAAACAGATTTAATACTTTTTAATTGAATTAAAGTTCCAATAGGTACGTCAAGACATGCAGCATTCTACTCACAATAAAAGTAGGTTATAGATTTAAACTATCAGAAAGAAAAAATCAAGAATCAATACTAGAAAATATTCTAGAGGGAAACTTCTTCATATTTACATTAAATTTTATCCAGTTTTTTCTAACGAGTTTTATACAGTTACGTACGAGTAACAATATTGTTTCTGGGCTATTAAATTAAAAGCCTGTATATTGTATAATAATCCGGTGCTGCCGGTCACATTTCTCTCGCAGTGCGACAAGTGGACAAATGAAAAGATCCCCCCTGATGTTATTAATTACCTTGGAGATAGAATTCCTTCAAGTTAATAAACTTATAACGTGGTTTGAGACAGGGCCATCAGTCCAAACACAATGGTGGAACTTCGGACAGCTTGTGGAAATGTGGAAGTCACTTTTACTGGGAATATAGCGTATCATTCGGAAATATACGGCGATCTACTGAAAGACATGTTGTAATTTATCACAGTAAGAAAAAAGTACGGTGTCGAGCTATGCAAAGATGTACATTTTTTATCTATATTATTAATTGTGTAGGGAATCATACTTGATAAATAGTGCGGATTTTATTGTTATTTGAAATCTAAAGGTTAAAAATCGTCGTAACCAAAGCTAAACTATATTTTTTAATACTTACTGTCCACAGTGCTCTAGAGTTTCAGTGTAGCTCTGGTGTAAGACCATCATAAACCATAAAAAAACGTTGTTTGAAATTACTTCTAGTTGATCTGCAAAACCAATATATACAAACGAAGTTGTAATATATCAGTGAAAAAGATGACAATAATAATCTTAATTTTTTAAAATATGAAAATGAACAAGACACAGAAAAATAATAAAAGATAATATTTTAAATCCACTCAAAATTGTTCAAAGATTGATAATTAAAGTAATTTTGAAAAAACCATCCAAATTTTCTACTGAAGTTCTCTTTTCAATATTCAATGTACCTACAATAGACAATATATATAAAAAATATTCAATTCTACAAATTTACAAAGAAGTACAGTTAAATAACTTACCATTCCATTCATCAGCAAGATATCAGAATACTATCAAAATCCCTAAATTTAGTACAAAGCACACACAAAATACTTATCTCTATGTAGGTATAACATATTATAACAAACTACCATTATATCTGAAAGTTATCGAAAATATTCAGGAATTTCAGCAAAAATTAAAAAAATACCTAAAACAACTATAAGAGTCTATATCTCACTATTATTATTATTTCTTTCATATCCTTTATTGATAAATCTTGCAATTTCTTAATTATGCCTTGTTTTTTGCCATATTGTATAATGTATTTACTTTCACACATGATATTGTATAATTGAAATATATTTGAACTAAAATTCCCTCACCAAACACAAGAGCCTTGTCTCTTTATGGTGAGGAAAAGCTATTCTTTTCGACTATTTTACCACTGTATAAAATGTAAAAATTGTGTATTTTATTATAATAAAAACCTTTAAATATTAAATAAATAAAAAATAAAAAAAAATAATGGTTGCAACTGGGACTTGAACTCAGAACATCACGTCTAACCGGGAAATACGGTTAAAATATAATATAAATATAGGAGAAACATTTTATTCGAAAATAGATCATTTTATTCGTAAAAACGGTTAAAAACGAGACTGAAGTTCTTACGCACAAATTAACAGTGTTTCAATGTTTATTGGGAGCAAAATGTATATACATATTCCCGCAAATAAACATTGAAACCCTGTTAGTTTGTTCGTAAGAAATTCAGTCCCGTTTTTAACCGTTTTTAAGAATAAAATTATCGTATTTTAGAATAACATTTTTCTCCGTGCGCGTCTCTGATGCATGAATCGCGGGTAATGTATTGAAAAATTGAAATTATCAATTATTATTTGAAGTTGAAGTGATATCATTTCCCATCATAAGGACACAAATAAAATGCAGGCGATAAAGATTTCCATAGAAATTTGCGAAGTTTATACTATTTCTTGGAATACAAAATTATTTTTTATCACTCGGATTACTCATTCACTGGGAGTGGTTTCATTTTCCAATATTTGCTAATAGTAAAATATTAAGCAAACAATGATAGCGAAAAACTGTTTGTATACTTACAACGATAATGCAATACGCAAACAGTTATCGAAAGTTTTCAATAAGGGTGTGTGCACATAAATTTGTAAACTTTAAGCACTTCTAAGTAAATATACAATATCTAAGAAGTATACAATACATACACGGAGAAATTCTAAAATACGATAATTTTATTCGTAAAAACGGTTAAAAACGGGACTGAAGTTCTTACGAACAAATTAACAGTGTTTTAATGTTTATTGGTGGGAAAATGTAAGAATAATTTGGTGGAATACGTACAAAATTAAGTATATCAACAAATTATTCTTACATGTTTCCGCCAATAAACATTACCCTGTTAATTTGTTCGTAAGAACTAAAGTCCCGTTTTTAAGAATAAAATGATCGCATTTTAGAATAACATTTTTCTCCGTGTAGAAGGATCGCGACTGCGATAAGGCTAGATTAACCAATAAACCCTTTTGCAACGGGACAATTGAATAAAAGTTACAATTTTAACGGTGAAAACAAATAGTCTTTATTTTGGCAACAATCAATCGCTAGTATGACACTTATTTATATCAGTTTAATAATAGAAAGACAATATAATAAGCTTTAACAATAACTATAGAGGTTCACCCCCAAAGAAAACTTAATTTTCCCTTAACCGTTAGTTATACCAAAAGGGTTTCAACGAGTATATTCACTCTGGGTTAGCTGAACTCCGAAGCCGACGGTTTATAACGCGTTTCTTGGTTCAGTCCTGCCAGAATTTTACCTAAGGATGCGCGGCAAGAATCGGAAAGCAACTTGCTCTCTAGAGTTAACATATCAAAGCTTTGGCATCCCTTCCAGGGATCACATCTGTAAGTCTGAGAGGCGAGGTGAAAGACTGACCAATAGCATTCCTCGCCCTAATTAGTAAGAGACAAAGCGATGCGGGAATGAGAAAATATTTGAAATCAAAGAACGAACATATACTCTCGAAAATCGGCATAACAATTAGATGGTTTGTTACACTTTGGCGTTTGGTAAATGTTTACTACTCCGCTTACCGGATAATACGGAATTCGAAGTTCGATACATGGATACGCACGGATAATACGGAGCGGAACATTTCCTTTACCGCCATTTCTTTGGATTTGATATTTGCGATATTTTTTCAATCTAAATACGCATGAATTACTTAGTTTACCCAGTCTAAGAACCTAATAACCTATTTTGTGCACGTAAATCTGTGTATATTGTAGTAATTGAAGTTGTATAAGTCCGTTTCACTTGGCCAAACGTGGCTGTCAAACACTTCGCGTAAGTTATTTCACTTATAAAGTTGAAATACAAAATGCATGTTTTTTCGTCTCCCCCGACATAAATACTCAATTTTCGTAATAATAAAGCAAAATCTAACTGTTTGAATAAAAAATATTCGTATTAACCAGTAGGCGAAGTACGACACTATCCAAGGGCGTTTTATAACGCTCATCGAGATCATCAAGAGAGCTACGAAAAATAAAAATATACATTTTCTGCCATGAAGAATGTGCACAAGTCTCCGAAACAGTTGACTTACAAAATAAAGTGGCTTAAACACAACTAATACCAAAGTTTTAACAATATCATTTTAAAGTACCTAATGTTACTCAATGACGGAGATAAATTTATAAGTTCGTTGTTAAATAGTTAATCTCTATGACCTAATATGGTTTCTTGTTTAGTCTTAGCCGAGAAACTATGTAACTCTGAAATAGTCTGTAACGTTATCCTCTTCAATAACTGAAATAAACGAAACAGAAAAAAATAATCAATCTCCTTCCAACCTATGTCCACACTGAGGTAAATTGAGATATCTAGACGCGATGTCTGTTCACAATAATTCCTCAATCAAAATTTGTTCCACTTGGTCATGTTAACTTAGTTTCGTTCCGTATTAACATTACATCATAAGCTTTGGATTAATTCAGAAAAAAACCTACTTAGATAATACTAGTCGCCATTAAACCTTGGTATAATGGAACAAACTGACGGTTGAGTTTAATCTAATCCTAAGACTGCCTAAACCCAATTAGATAATTCTAGTTAACATTAAAACCTTGGTCAACTTTATTACAATCGCATAGTATTAACGAACGGTTGAACTTAATCTATATAATCTGAAGACTAACCCAATGAATCCGTGAGTAGACTTGGACATACATCATTAATGATAACTTGACCTTATGATTTCAATAGAATGTCATTAATAACCTAAGTACAAAGTACAGTGAAATCTAACACAGCTAATTATATTCTAACTAAGACAAGTCATCTTGGTGTTAGCTTGAAAAGGTATCACTAATTTGATTAATAGTTTGTTTTAGGAATTACAAATATTGTACTAAAAATGACCGTACAGTTTTAACCTTTTAAAGTCCATAGGTTACTGTTGCAAAATGCTCAAATGGTTAAAATATATACATATTTCGAAATTACACGTCTTTACTTTTGTTAACTTTTAACTAATTCTCAATACAATGTGTAATTAACTAATTGAATGATAAGAGGGAAATCTGTAGACATAAATGGGGTTTAAAGTCCATATTATGACACACTAGACTGCGTAGGATTAGTACTTTGAGTAATCTATTTTCTTTTCTAGGTCCCATCTACGTGTATACCAAAATTCTTAACCTATTTATTTAAAATATCTATAATTCTCGATTAGATTCAAAGTATTAGGCGAGTACTTCAAATAAATACACTAATTTAAATATTTTTTCAAATAGAATTTTGATTCAACAATCATTGTTTTGCAAAATGTCATTCTCAAATTTTGACATTTTCTATTTAACAGTAATAACTATTTTCAAAATATTGAAATTAAATAGCTAGCTTTATAAATTATATCCTATATTTTATTCTGATGTATGAGATATATTATTGTAAAGTTTCATTCAAAACCATTCAGTAAATTTTGCGTGAAAGAGTAACAAACACACATACATCAATACAAACCTTCGCGTTTATAATATTAGTAAGATTGCAATATTTATAAATAAGATATATACATATATACATATAAAACCGATATATATATATATATATATATATATATATATATATATATATATATACATATAAAACACACCTGAGGTAATTGACGATATCAATTTAAATGTCATAGATTTCGTAATTCTTTCTAAGACGAAAACTTTGTTATCTTGAACGCACTTGGAGCAAAAATTACACACTGAAATTTGCAAAGTATCATTGGATTTCTCTTAACTTTTTAATAAAACACAGATCACTAAAACTGGAACAGCAATTTTTTATTCAAGTGTTGTTCCTTGACATATTTCACCCAAATAACACTCTCACAATAACAGGTTTCCACTAAACATTCATCGAATATTTCTGAATGAACACACGGAACTAAACGCATGGACAATCAAAAGAGCTCAACAAAACCCGGTATCTTAGATTTCGCATCACATATTATAAATATCATGTAGTGATAGTAACAAGAATATTTACAAACTGATAAAGAAACACTCTAACTGATAATTCGACCGATACGTCAAAAAATAAATGGCGAACGCCCCGACATGTGTGTTCACAGCACCGCAAAAGGCGGCAAACTGAATTTGTTGATAAGTTTTTATTTGTGTTTCGCAATCGAACTTTGATACGCTGCACAGATTAATTTTAATACTGAAATTATTATTCATAAGAAATAAAGGCTATAAACGAACGAGTCAAGGACCGCATTGCCAGGAAAGGATGTAGTGTGGAGATGAAAAAATGATCATTTAATTTTTAAAGACGAGTTCGCGCGCAAACCGGCGCGACGGAGCGCTGGAAATGGCGTGCTTTGAATTAATTACGCCGGATACGCTTGTCGCCATCTTAATGCAAAACAAATTGTTCCGCCATTTTGGAACGCGTGCTTCATTTGAATATTTGCATGGGAGTAATTTTAAATTTGAATGCGTTCGATAATTTATTAGCGACAGGTGTTTATTACGTTAAGAGGTGTTCACCTTAACCCGATATTCATAGGTTCCTGGAACTTGACTACTTGATTACTCATGGTACCTACCTGATTCGTACCTCAGTGTAAGCTGATACCTATATAAGAGTGACCAATTATGAAATTATAATTACAATGAGGTTACCTTTACTAATAAAAAAGACAAGACAAAAGTTCAGTCAAAATAATTATTAACTAAATAACGCGATACTGGCGGCCCTCTACTGCTGGAGAGAGAGCTGGAGGGATGCTGCGTGGAGAGTTTTTTTTAAGAAAAGGAGAATTAAAAAATAGATGCTTTAATTAAATACTGCGAGTAAATTTGCCTTTCAAATATTAGAGTATTTTTTATTCGTATTTTTATAAACCGCGAAAAAATAGTATGGGTCTATAAAATGAGTTGTAAAGCTTAAAATCTCCTACTTAAGTACTCCTTTTTGTTTTATTGAATAATGTGGAAAATGAAATTCTTTAGTAATCGTAAAACATTTAAATATTGTGCCTGAGCTTCGCAAATTTAAATAAAACACGCTTTGTGACGATTTTTTCGTGAATAAATTAAAACAGGCGGCTGTTTAAAAATTAAACGGGAATATAAACCTTGTCACCATATACATAGATACATGAGTGTTATTGTTAGCGGCCAGAGTGATTCCATAGACCCATATTGTAGAAGAGATAAAACACAGAAACCGGCAAGACATTCAACACCAAATGTAAAAGTAGCTATATTTCGATACTTAAATTTGAGAAATTAAATTGATTTTTGAAGCTCCATACATAGTTGAATATTATAACTACATATTTCTACATACAAATGACATTCCAGAAACCTAAAGGATTCATTTTGAGTTTGAGAAATTTGCAAAAACTTAAAACAGTAATAAACAGATTCTCAGCTAATTGTGAATATCATCCGAGAAAAAAATGGTTGATGGAGTAATATTATTCATTTGGCGTACCTATTGTAAATTATTAATAGTACACAATACGCAATCTCCATTAACTGATTTACGACCAACAGAGATGTAAGTGACCGCATTTTCTGAAACAAAACCACGACTTTAACAAATGAATGAAACCAGTTTCGTATCAAATTTCATTGGGCTTTTTAATACCTATTATTAAGCACCGCCAATACGATCCATTGAAAATCAATTCAGAAAATGTGTAGTGCAAAATTCGCATCGAAGTGTTATCGACCGTCGGACACTTTCAAATGGATGTTGTAAAAGTAATTTGTACGCAATTATACCTTAACTTGCAAATACCTAATTCCAAATAGAGAAGACTTGTTCTAGTTTTGAATTTGAACTGATTGGAACCGTAGTATATTCGAATATAGAATTTTGAATCCAGATTTAAAATTCTATATTCGAATATACTACCTTGTTCTAGTTTTGAATTTGAACTGATTGGAACCGTAGTATATTCGAATATAGAATTTTGAATCCAAATAAAATTATTATTATTATTATCATTAGATTCATTTGGAGATTACACGGAGAAAATTTTTATTCTAAAATACGATCGTTTTATTCGTAAAAGCGGTTTAAAACGGGACTGAAGTTCTTACGAACAAATTAACAGGGTTTCAATGTTTATTGGCGGGAACATGTAAGAATAATTTGTTGGTATTCGCAATTTCGTACGTATACCAACAAATTATTCTTACATTTTCCCGCTAATAAACATTGAAACACTGTTAATTTGTTCGTAAGAACTTCAGTCCCGTTTTTAACTAACTAACTATCGAACCATCACGCCGTTTTTCGCAGGGGTAGGCAGAGAGGACGGACCGCCAAACAACTCGGTCTTGGCACACACTCCTTGCCTCATTCACATTCATACATCTTCTCATACATACTCTTCTATTATTCTGACTCTTGACATGGCCCGACTCAAGTATGTGATTTACTTGATCGTGCCACATCTTCTTTGGGCGTCCCCGGCTTCTTCTACCATTCACATTCGCGTCATAAATTCTCTTTACACTCCTTTCTTCATTCATTCGCTCAACATGCCCAAACCATTTAAGCGTCCCTTTCTTAATCTTACTTATTTTAAACGGTTTTACGAATAAAATTATCGTATTTTAGAATTACATTTTTCTCCGTGTAGTGCGAAATAATTTGAATTTGTTAGATAATTATTTTTGCAATTTCATAATGACAATCTCGCTTATTGTTGCAGTTTTAACATACTATTAAACATTTGACACACATGCTACTTTCGGATTAAGAGTCGAGAGCCTTACCCCTCGACCACGGAGGCCTGTTGCCATGTTTTGTCAATGAATAGTTTTTTATTACACATTATAGGGTTCAGTTTGCATAGAAAAAAATTATCTATACTGAATGTAAACTATTTTTTATATAGTGTCACATGTCTCAGTTCGTGTTTAGAAGTGCATTTAAAGTATTTCCTGTCGCGAATCATTTGAACTAAATAAATGCACACTATGATAATTTATTTATCTTTTATTTGATTTAACAATTTACTATTTAATAAGAGTTAACAAAGTATATAAATATATATATATATATATATATATATATATATATATATATATATATATATATATATCTATTATTAATACGCTAAAGTCTGTCGTACACATTCGCTTCACATACTAGATACAAACTGGGGTGCTGCCATCTACAATATTCAAAGAGAACTATTGAAGATTTCATTCTATTTTTTTTTTTAGTAAAGTTAAAAAACAACCATGTTTTTAAGAATGGGTGTGAAATAATGATCTCTTCTTAAAAAATCAAAATAATCTATTTCACACCTAAGCATAGTTTGCAAGTTAATTTTAAATAAATGAGCACTTGATTATATTATAACGCATTATTAAAAAAAAAACTAGAAAAAAGCAATAATATCAATATAGAAGTGACCGTCAAATCGCTGTAATGTTATCAATAATTGATTGCACGCCGATTTGCACACCGATAACGGAGTGGAAGCAAAAACGAACACAAGTTTACATTAAATTCATAGAATTCAAGCTCCTCAACACCTCAATACCTGGGACGTAAAGCACATAAGGCAGGAAGGTAGATATAGATACATGTGTTCCCGTAAAACACGATCTCTATTTATTGGTATATCAATATCGAGGAAACAAAAAAACGTGACGGCATTCATGTAGGTACATTTATAAGACAAACATGGCGAGGAATTTTCTGTCATACAATATCATTATGATTAGAAGCGTGATTATTTATCTTATATGTTATCTTTTGCCTTAAGACAGTGTTACGAGACAAAACGGCAAAATCCGTCGGATATCGGAAGGTGGCCGTCATCGGCTGTCAAATTTCTGTGATTTTCTATGGCTTGGCTATATGTCTGTTGAGTGTGAAATGGATAAATTACCTGCTTAAAACACGAATTACTACTTGGTTATTAAAACTACTTAAATACGTATAAGCCTGTAGGCTTTCATAAATGACCATCAATTTTTCATATTTTTTTGATGTTGATCCGGACAGAGGGACTCCCATGGTCCCTATTAAAAAACTAGTTTAAGATCTAAAATCTGTCGATAATTGTAGGCATTCTATTCCAATGTACTTTTTTTAAACAATCATAGGAAGCAATATAAATATTTGTTACGAATATTTAAGAATTTAATCTCTGTAATCAAAAATAAAATTATATAGGTAAGTGTTACGGAAAAGGTAATTTTAAGAGCAATCATTGTATCAATAACATGCCATTCGTAAAAAAAAACAGGAAATAATTTATCAACTAGGAGACTATTTTGAGTTTCTGTCCTACTAGGTACATCTAACAAATAAACGTTTGTTTTGAGATCTACGCATACCATTTCAGCGTAATGTGTTTTATTTCTTTGAAATTTATATTTTTGAAAGTTTCTTTTCGATTAGTCCAAAGTTCCTAGAAAAACATGTACGCTGGTTAGAAAACTATAACAAAAAAAAATTTTTTTTTTTTTTTTTTCGTAATGGTCTCCATTAACAAGCCCCTACCGACCCGCCTTTCCAATGGTAGACGTATCCGCCGCCAAGACCTAGACAAAAATCACCCCATGAATCCGGAACCCCTGCCAAGTCGTCAGACCACTTGTGGTTACCTATGGTAGAGGTGTTGGTTATGCAATAAACGGTTCCCGGCAGGCGGTACCCACAACCGCCTTTAAGTTCCAACCCAAGTTCGTATACATTACATTATACTAACTTGGAATAGTGGAGAACATATTACTTAACATCGGAACTGTATCACAACGTTTTTTACGCTGTTGACGCAGTTATAAAAAAAAAATACCAACCTTTTGTACGTTGTTTTTACATCTGAATTAAATATAATTTATGAATTAATATCTCGGTACTCTGAACTAAAACCATTCAATAAATACATAAATATATAGGTAAACCCAAGGTCAGAATTAAAATATGTATTCACTAAAGAACGTTGGAGATCAAGCAATTACTGGGAACATAATTACACTTATTATTGAGAAGCCTTATGGGCAATATCTAAATAGGTATCGGAGTGTTTGAATTATTTGTGACAGGTAAATTCCTTATTTCTAAACTGTGTAAAAGAGAGAAGAAATAATCCCACAAAAATATTAAATCAACATAATATTTAATGTCATGTGTATGATTATTTTTTATGGAATTATTATTTACAGAAATGTTGAGTGAGTTATTTATATTATGTTAACAAAAAATATTTTAAAAATACACTTTAATTCTCACTATCCTTGAGAAATGCGGCTAATTCCGTTACTAATATTAATTAATGATTAAAAAAACCTTTACAACTCATTTTTATTTATTTGTTTATGAAAGGACCGGTTTTTCGTTTTACTGTAAATGGTGTATTTTGTACACGTGTGAAACGTTTGATCATAAAAAAGACATAGATTTTGGAAAGAACCTTGCTGTAACAGACGTCTGGTCGTTACAAGACTGTAAATGTGTAATAGTTGCTGCCGGCTCTCGTGCACTTCTTTTGCTGATGATGATGATAGTGGTTGCGTAGATTTCTTCGCTGGCCTCCGTGCATCCAGTACTGTGAGAGGTACCGGATGTGCCTAGGTTCCTGGCCGAGCCTGGCCGAGTCAGGCAGGACTTCGGCGAAGGGCAGCGGGCTGATGAGGTTATTTCAAGGGGTTTTGAAAGAAAAGACTTGTTTGAAAGCAAGTGGTGAACTGATTTATTATTTTTAAAATCGCTCTTTATATCCTGTTTGTCGGACCGGGGAGCGTTACCGGCCCTTGTACAGGCAAAAGTGGAGGGGAAAAGTCACCTCGGCACGAGTGTTTATAAGCAGAAACAAAATGTTGCGAACTCATTTTGCCAGATCCGTCCACGAAAGTGGTCGATTGAATTGGTATTCTACAATTAATTCTGTAGGTCACACTATATATTATTACAAGTAGTTATTTGTGTGATTGGTGATATTGTGCATGAGGCTACAACTAGATTTTTGTCTTTTCAAAATAAAAATGGTTTTCAGAAATATTTTGGTTTACGTGATAATTATTTGTCGTAATTTGGCCTTCAGACAGACAGATTACGTTTCAAGGCGTAAATCATATTTTTCCAAAGTCCCCCGTAGGATAGCGTAATAAAATCTGTTTAGTTTATTACCCTACGAGGTCTCTGGATTTTTAAAATCGGAAAAACATAAAAATATTATTGAAAACACCAAATTACATGAATATCAGTTATTTTAACTTCCCAGTGACAGCGTATGCAAAATAGTTTTTATTTTTGCTGCCCTGGGAAGATGTACATTTTACACACAAATAACAGTTTATAATTTACATGTAGATATAAATCTAATTGGTTTAAAATGAGAAACAATGATTAAAATTATAGATTCCTATAGGAATATGATTTATCGTCGGCGGCACGGTACTGAAGTATCGATAGGCCAGAAATTCTGGGTGAATTTCTCAGAAACGCCATAAAAAATGATGCAAAAAATGCGATCGGTTGGAGGATGCAGCCGACGATAAAAATATGATAATAAAGAATTCGAGGGTGTGCACACGTCGGTTACACTTGCGCTACCGTAAAACTAGGATCTGGGAAACTCTTTTAAAATATATAAAATGAGCTAAACAAAAACAAAAAACGATTTAAATTACTAGTATTGTTTGTACAAAGGATGATTCTTCTATTTGGGAGGCGGAAATGGGTACCGCCGCTCCGGGAACCATTTACTGGATAACTAACACCTCTGCCATAGGTTACCCCAAGCTACGTTTGGTGACTTAGCTAAGGTGACAGGATTTATGGGGTGACGTTTATCTAGGTCTTGGCGGCGGTAGTGTCTGCCAACCTACTAATTGGCGGGCCGGATCGAGAGAAACTGGTCGAGGAAGACCTTTTTATCTATCCAGCAGGTCTCTCTCGATCCATCACATTGTACCGCAGTGGGATGGATTCATACGTCCGTCAATCCAGGACACATTAACTCCCCGATTCCTATCCACCCAATATACCTTTTTCCTATCCAGAACTTCCTCTCCTTTCTTTCCATAGAAATACCCTCTAAACATCCTCAAAGATAACAGGCTTCCTGTGTGGAGCTAATATAATAAAAAAAAATTAAACATAAAAATCTACGAAACCTTTAATTACATGCACACAAAATTTTTAACCAGATACTTATTCTTTAAATTAATAATCTATCGGTTTCTTTCCCCTTTCATAGCATAGTTTTTCTACAAATCATTAAAAAGATTTAACATATTATTTAGTAAAAAAAATCATTCTCGTTTACGCGTAAATTTCACGCTGTGAGTTGCTCACACGACCATGCCGCTAATAATCCTGCCCATTCGTTGTTTTCGTTTTCTTGCAAGATAAAATCTCACCGAACAATTAAATCTTATAAGTGAGACACGCTTCAGCACAATCTGCACGCTGGTGCTATACCTAAGTAAAATTACACAAGAATATCCAAGAATGCTTGACCGATTGTTACGCGACTTGTTATAATAAGAAGTAAGTACGGTGGGGTCAAGAACACAAGTTACACGAGACATGAGAAAAACAAGGATATTTATTTATGATTATTGCAGCAGACCCGTGAACAATTACAGATGATTATAATTGTGGGATTTGTTGACGTATTTATAAAAAAAATCAGTCACTAAAAAAAGGTTTTTGTTGGTTTGACTGCGGATTGAACGTTTTTAACCAGGAACTGCAGTCGACAACTCTACGAACCGAGCCAAATCCCGACTGCATAAGACCGACATTTATTGCCAATAATCTATTTTTAGTATATATTTGCGTGTGTGTGACAACGAGTCACTCTGCCGAGTTTTAGGTCGATCGGATGTCGGAAAGTGGGTAAATTTCCACATCCAAGATTCCGCTTCACGCATACAATATATCAATCAGAAAAATGTGAAATAAAAAAAAAATGTATTTGCCGTCCAAAAGACGATCCTAAATTTAACTTTAGAGTGAAAACCGTTAGTAACCTCAAAAACACACTATAGAAAATTTAAACATAAGGAGTACACATTTTAAATACAGAATTATTATTTAAAAAAATAATGTTGGTACCTACTTTATCGATTATTTAAATAGTCTTGTGCCGTATATGCACTGGCGCGCGCGGTACAATTTTTTTTTTTTTTTTTTTAATGCGATTTTGGACTCTTATGTATAAATAAACTGGATGAAGAACAAGATAAAGAACGTTGGCGCCAATATCTTTCTTGACATAACAGTTAATTTGATTGATCAAGAAATCTAGACCCTCTGAATATATTTTTGAATTTATTTATTTATTTTCTATGACATTCAGTTTTTTATTTTTTTCCCGCTTTACCAGCTGTCAACTTTTTAAAGAAGTATAAATGTAATTAATTCTTCGAAAACACCTTTGATTTATTGGTTTTCATGTAGGATGTACATTCAGGTTTGTGTAGAAACAATAAAACCGGTTCATATTCGTGTAAATATATATATATTTTTTAATATTTGTTTGCCGAATGGGAGAATTTTTTTTTCCGCTAAAGTTAGCTATTCTGGCAAAACTTGTAACGATATGATTATGTAATGTATATGAATAATAAGATAATTATTTGTTTAAATTCAGAGCTAATTGTACGAATGCAATAAAGGTATGGTGTCAGAAGATCGGAATATGAGATGATATTTAATTTAATTATATCTGTCAACTGTTTGTTGTGATGTGATTATGACAGACAAGTCAAGCTATCTTTGTCTTATCAACCAGAATAGATTTCCCGCACGCATACAATACATTACAACACACACGTTATCAAAAGATAATCGATTTATTTCCCAAACTGATAAATTTAATCATGCATTGTGCATCAACTCAGAATCAAGATTACTGAGAACGTGAAGATCGTAAAAAAAAATCAATTTCATTAAAATTTAATCATATCATTACAAATTTGCATTCCCTTTCACCCTATTTTCATCAGATCAGATTGATTTGAAACCGAATGTCAATTATTTATTGAACCTATTTATTTGTTTCATAGAATTTCAATCACTGTCTTGTACTTCCAGGTATCATATCAGCGCAGAACTTTCTGATACTTGTCACAGAGTCAATTGGCAGGGAAAGCTCTCGTATCCATATATCGCGTGTCTTAAATTGAATGGCGAATGTTTGAGACGCCGACAATAACAACATGAGCCGAGCTTTTGCTACATTAAATAATAATTGGCATATTCAAGGTTTTTCAGGCTTGTGCTGTTTAAACACGCCACTTTTCCGGAGAATATTGAAACTAAATCCGAAAACAGAAAAAAGTGAAAATAAAATTACAAAATTGCAGCAAAATTATAACCCAATGTATGTAATGACGATTCCATCTCTCGTCCTCTCACTGTTTTTATTCTTACTAATGAATTTAATTTTTTTTTAATTTTTACACAATTGCTGGCAACCCGGGCGTTTTTTGAGATGAAATAATGATACACAAATAAGTAAGTTATCCGCCTCACTAGACGATGTCTGTTCTACGACGGGTAATAGTACAAAAAAAAATATTATGAAAAGTGAAAAAGATGTACATAAAAATAAATACAAAAAGTATTTAAAATATCTCCTTAAAATAAATTTATGTATAAATATACAATTGTATAACTACACACACACACACACACAAACACATAAATACACACACACATACCTACATACTTACATAAATACATACATACATTTTTTTAGGTATATGCTACCTTACAAGGCTGAGCCTGTTCCGAGGTGGCAGGAATTTAATAAATTTATATCATTTTCTTAAAAAAAAAAAAAAAATCACACATACATACATAGATACATACACATACATACATACATACATACATACATACATACATACATACATACATACATAAATACATACATACATATATACATACACACAAACATGAATATACAGGGTGTGTAAGGCATACTAGACTTACTTTAACCAGTGATTCCTGACATTATTTAGAGTAAAAAATGTAAATAAAATGTTGGTCTCCGAGGCGGCTCGTGACTTGTGGTGTGCTAGAGTGCTAATATTAACAAAAATGGCATTATTGATGTCGTTGTAGACGAAAAAAATACTATGGCTACAACAACATCAATAACGCATTTTTTTAAATATTAGCACTCTAACACATCCTTCAGTCACGAGCCGCCACTGGCGGTGACTTTTTTGATTTTTGTTTTTGTTTTCTACAAAACATAAAAAAAATTTGGTATTAGACAGTTGGGGTCGGGGGCGGGGCAGGCGGTTACTATGGTGAGTGACCAGTGACGACATACAGAAAAAAAAGGATTTGAAAAAGTCATCGGAGACCTAAATTTCAATTACATTTTTTACTCCAAATTATGTCAGGAATCACTGGTTAAAAACTAAGTCAAGTACGTACTTTAACACCCTGTAAAAATAATAATGATCCTTTTATATATTTTTATTTAGTTGTGAACCTGCCTTGAAAAAATTACGGTTGTGACAGAAATAACATACGAAGATTTTTTTCTGCAAACAAAGAATATAATCTGATTTTCAATCACACCCGCATCGGTTTTGTATTGTGTTTCGCTGTTACACTTTAAAGCGTAGAAAACGGGTTTAAAACCTGTTGTAACAATCGACAATAGGTAAGTGAAAATCTGCCATAACCTGTAATAAAAATAGTAAGAATACCTACCTTGTTAATTTCTACAGTACCATACTTGTGAAATAATAAAGGTAATGTAATAAAGTAATAATAAAAAATTAAAATACCTGAATTATAATATAGACATTAAGTTACCGTAAAAATTTGCTCTTCGAAAAATCCACAAACAAAAATAACTATAGGTGCCTATTCATTGCGTAAGGTGTTATTTATTTTTTTAAAGGAGAAATTTTCGCAAAATGTACTACGGATTTTGACTATGAAATACTCGTATTATTAGAAAGGTTTACCAACTGTTTAATTTGACACACGTTACGACTATGTTTCTCCAACACAATGTCACTTCAATTGGACAAGATTCTAAAGGACCTTTGAATGCAAAACCATTTATTTTACTCATTTCTATAACCAAAATAATTTTGAGAACCATAAGTGTTCAGTTTTTAGATTTTCAAGGCCAAAAGCATTTTCGTGGTTTGTTTTTGGGGTGTTATGCCGTGTTGCGCTACCTCCTTCTTTAGCCGACGCTTCGGACAGCGTTGCAGTGTCCATCATCAGGGCAGATCCGGCAGATCGTCGGATCTGCCGGACAGGAGCTCTACCATTAAGCTACGGCGGGTTACCCCCTACCCGTCAAATGATCCAATATATACCTAGTGTTTCATTAAACAATTATCGCTTATTATATTTTTTCACCTGCGTGTTTTAGGCTAGTAATGTGAGTGTTTTAGGCTAATAATTATTGCTTATAATAATTGTTACCCTTTGTGCTATGCATAAAAAAATCTTGTCTTAAACATTAGTTTATTAATTTAAAAAATAATAAACAGATTCTTCGCCATAACGACCTGCTGTCTTTTCTACTAGTTTGTTTGAGGCGGCACTTTTTGCTAACTAAGCGCATTCTACACATCAATGATATACGTACTTATTATAAGAATTGCTAAACAAAATTTGTAAATGTACTCGTACATAAATAAATCCTGACGTATTAGGAAAAGCAGTAACTACAGGATCATAAATATCTCGTGTACGTTGGCAATATTTACTGCAGATGCAGTAACCATTTGTATTTACACGTCCTTTTGGCCTCGGAGGATGTACGATGTTAATTTTATCTGCCCGCCCGCGAGCCTCGCGAGCAGTGTTGCCAACTCAATTTTTAAAATAAAGCCAGACGTCACCCGAAAAGGAGCTAGAAAAGAGCTAAAATCTTGTTTAGCCACTGGAGCGACAGTGCAATTTTTCCTCGGATTGTTAGAGGTAATTTTACCGCCCACATTAAAAAAATCATACCTCCGAATTTAAATATGAAGACATACAAACTGATTATAGTTCTATGTAGCCAATGAATTCCCCTATCTTTTGTCTTTTATCACATATTTGTAGGATTTATAAAAAATATATATTTTATTTTATTTTATTTTATTTTTATTTATTTGCGTTATAAACAGTCTATACATTTATATATGACAGTGAATAATATGTTTATGTCATTGACCAATAAAATAACGACATTTAAATATAGGACCATAATAAAAAAAAAATATGCAACAATATACCTAATACAAACAATTCTGATTAAGTGCATCTTCAATTTACAAAGTGATACATAAAATATATACACATTTCTAAGGTTTACACTTAAATTTTAAAGGATATCAATAAAATCTTTGAGGAAAAGATTTCATTAAAATACAAACTACTAAAAGTAAAAGAGAAAATGTGAGGAATTCATAAAAAAAAAAAAAAAGAAATCAATGAAATTAAGTTTTTGGTTAAACATATGGCATTCGATGGAATGTCATTTTTTTATGAATGTTGTGAATTTAGCAAGGTTCATAAAAATAAATATTTAACTTTAAAACATTTTAAAGAATCTAGAGAATATTAATTCTGTTACATTTTGAATGTACAATATATTATATAGTCGTTTAAATAATTTTTTTTTTTTTAAATTTGCAACTTTCTGGCAACAAAGCAATACGAGGTTTTATAAATAGTGCCATAACGTGGCAAAAAGCGTTCGCGTGGTTAGGCTAAGGCGTTACCAAAAATTCATCAACCTAAACTAAAACTAACTAACCATCACATCGTAAATAACTCGGTCTTGGCACACACTCTTGCCTCACTCATACACACTCTATTATTCTGACTCTTGACATGGTCCGACTCAAGTATCTGATTCACTTGATTGTGACATGTCTTCCCCGGGCACCCCCGACTTCTTCTTACGTCATATATTCACCTTACACGCCTCTCTTTGTTCATCCGTCTTACACGCCCAAACCATCTGAGGGTCCCTTTCATCAACCTGCACGGAGAAAAATGTTATTCTAAAATACGATCATTTTATTCGTAAAAGCAGTTAAAAACGGGACTAATTCGAACAAATTAACGGTGTTTCAATGTTTATTGGCGGGAACATGCAAGAATAATTTGTTGGTATACGTAATTTCGTACGTATACCAACAAATTATTCTTACATTTTCTCGCCAATAAACATTGAAACACCGTTAATTTGTTCGAATCAGTCCCGTTTTTAACTGCTTTTACGAATAAAATGATCGTATTTTAGAATAACATTTTTCTCTGTGTGGGGGTGGAAAAAATTCTGAGAAGAAACGAGCTAAGGAAATAAATTACTTTTTTGGAGCTAACGGCCTTATTTTGGAGCTAATTCCAGCTCTAAAGGAGCTGAGTTGGCAACACTGCTAGCGAAGACAGGACACGAGAAGTTGCTTGTCTCGTCGCGTGTGAAAAGTGGCAGAGAATTAAAAACTGAACATGGTTTATTCAACTCCTGGAGACGGCGAGGAATTTTGCTAAGGTACTAAATATGCAAATAGACATGCTATGTAGATTCGTATTTACTCAGAGATGCAGATAATAATAAGATTTGCAGCTTTGCGTCAAGTCTGTAAAGCTTTATTCAGACGGGAGTTAAATGTTCGACGTCGAAATTTTATAGCTTGTTGGTGTTGGCGCTCGGTCATTCACGCCTAACACTAAAGCAATGATATTCCTAAGACTATAATAAAAGCAAATCCTTTACGATACAAATGAGAAATGAGGAGAACGGAAAAGAATGCAAGTGTAATGAATATGGTTTAGAGATGCAAAACGGTGCCGAATATTATACTTATTTGTGAAGGTTTTAAAAATGTACACCTTAATTGAAGTTTTTCTAAATTACCTTATTTATGAAGTACCATTTCCACAGATTTATTGTTTTTTTGAAGAAAACTCAGCAAACATACCTGAAACAAAAAAAAAACAATATTAATATAAAATCAAGTTATTACATATTTTGAAAAAAAAAGACAAACCGTATCTAAGATTGTTAAAACACAAACAAAAAAATTGTAATAAGTTCTCATGATTTTTTACCATCGTCTTATCCAAAGACGACCCTGACGTATAAAAAACAAATAAATACCCACAACAGGTAAAACTTGACTAACTTAATCGATGTGAAAGCCACTCGAGTAGTTAACTCAGATAAACAAATAAATCCAAAATCGCAAATCGAAAATATTTATTGTCCACGGATAAGCTGTCAAGAGTATGGTGAAATATCCCCTGTCTAATAAAACAAAAAAACATCATTGCTCCCTCGTTTTTATGTCAATATGTTAATTTTGAGAAAGGAAGGAAATAAACCCGCAACGCAGGCCAGTTTTAAAATTAAAGAATAATACATAATAATACGAAAAATAGTGAAACTTTGAAGACCAATCCAGTGTAAAGATACTGTAATATGTCTAACGTCCTCTCCAGCGACATTCGTGATATTTATGTATTTCAAAATTAAAGAATAATAAATAATAATACGAAAAATAGTGAAACTTTGTAGACCAATCCAGTGTAAAGATACTGTAATATCTCTAACGTCCTCTCCAGCGACATTCGTTATATTTATGTAGTATCTACTGGGACCAGTATTCTCCAGTACTACGGGATGAAAATTGAAAGACTTTGTTTCTTTGAATCACAGAGACTACATGTTTATTGACGTATCGTAATTCATAATTATAGCTCGAAGGACTAACGTCATTTCTATCTAAAAGCTAGATTTTGTCTGCCGAGCTCCAGAATTATAATGACTGCACACTTACCGTCGGTTACCTTCGGAACATCTCGGTAACGAGACCTTGTGACCCGAAGAGCCCATAGACAACTAAAGCAATGTGAGAAATTATTACTTCATCACTCATAAAAATCTAAAATGGCTATTTAAACAATGCAACATTTGGCTACTTCACAAAAAATAGAGAATGCATCACCAAGTTAATGCTAATCTCTTCCTAATCGATAATTTCTCATCCTTTATTTATACATGTTTTATTTCCAATTATAGAGATCTATTCTTTCTTCTTATTGATTTATTTTTATGATTTATTATTCTTGATTAATACAACTTGTATTTTCATGTTTATTTTCTGACTATTTTCCTGTACACCTTTTATCTTTTTTAATGTTATTATTACCCGTCTCAGAACAGACAAGTCTAGTGAGGCAGGTAACTTACTTGTTATAAAATACTATATTACCTTAATAAACGCCCGGGTTGCCAGCAATGAAATTGAATTGAATTGAATCATAGACTGATTATGATACATTATCACAATTATGTTAATTCCAACTAAAGCTCGGAATAAAATAATGAAAAAAGAATTATGTTCACGTCATTACTCGAGGTATAAGAAGTGCGTCCACTTCTTTCTCGGTCACGAATAGAGTGATTAATAAATAATCAATTAGTCCGGCCCCCAAGGTGAGGTGAGAACTAACGACGTCTCGTAGAGACTCGGATCGTCAAACAAGCCGAGCATTCTAATGCGCTTTGTAAGTTACAAGTCTGATGGCGTATGGAGTTATGGAGGTGTGAAGGAGGGTTTACAATCCAATGTTGAAGGGAAAGTCAACTTAAGGGAAATATTTATTATATGTCATTATCCACTCGAGCGCTTTTTGTCACATTGTGGCACTATTTCCAAAACCTCGGATTGCTATGTTGCCAAAATGTGGCAAATTAATTTTTTTTTTATCAAAACGACTATATAATATATTGTACATTCAAAATATAACAAAATAAATATTCTCTAGATACTTTAAAATGTTTTAAGGTTAAAGATTTAAATATATATTTTTTATAAATCCTACAAATATGTGATAATAGACAAACGATAGGGGAATTCATTGGCTACATAGAACTATAATCAGTTTGTTTGTCTCCATATTCAAATTCGAAGGTATGATTTTTTTTATGTGGGCGGAAAAATTTCCTTTAGCAATCCGAGAAAAAATATTTTAATGGCTCCGTCGCTCCAGTGGCAAGAGAAAAGAAATAAAACTGTTTGGGAAAAGATTTTTTGGAGTAAAACTTCTTTATATGACGTTCGGATATCGGTAAAATTACTCCCATCTGTGTTTGTTTTTATTTTTGAAGGATTCTCGCCTTCGCTAGAATAGTAATACCTGCCACAGGTCAAAGAAGTTGTACTTCAACCGCGCGTAAAGGTTAGACGCATTTTTCTTTTTTTTAAGAATCGTATGTTTTGAAAAGAACGTATGTGCAATATGTGCATTGCACACTTTGCAGTGATAAGGTAAGTATATGAAAAATAGTATAAGCGAGTATATTGAAAAAGGGTGCAAGTATATTGAATAAGGTTGGTATATTGAAAAAGGATGCGAGTATATTGACTAAGGTTAGTACATATATTGAAAACGGGTGCAATTATATTTATTAAGGTTGGTATATTGAAAAAATGGTTTTTTTATTGTTTCTTCGGTTGATTGTTGTCGCCAACTGAATAAATGAGAGTCCGAGTTCATTATGAAATTCATGGAAAATGCAATTAGATCAGAAATTTAACGTATTTTTAAAATTATCCCATAATTTCTTTTTAAGGTTGTTTTTCTTTTTAGACTATATGGATTGCATCCCACTGGAACACGGTATTGGTGTTGGGGATATTAAATCATTAGGGAGATACAAAAAAAAACCAAACATAAGTACAAAGTTTGTGTGGATCGAGGTAATCGAACAATCCATTAAGCAGAAGCATTTAGGAGTCATGACTGACATAAAAAGCACATTACCACTTCATTGCCGTAACACAAAGCTTACAAAAAAATCCTTTATTACACAACAATAACAAGAAGTAAGCAGTAAGTTTCTAGATATTCAATTCATAAGTTGCGTCGATTGTAAACCCGGTTTACAGGTTCTAATCTACTAGCGGCACCTCCTAGCGGCCCGCTGTACAAACGCAAAGCAATCTGTAATCCCTAGTCCGTGGGTTCATAGACAATAAACATGCATTTTAACCCGCAAACGCCGGGCCAATTAAACCGCCGCGGGATCGGGGTCGCGACCCATTTAACACCACACATAAATCTCAAGCAGATGCCGCGGTAATGTGTTGGCGGTTACTGCATTATGTACTTACTAAGTAACTTGCTGGGTTCTGTACTAAGTAGCCTTGTACTTGGTGCATTCTAATCATTGCGCTTTTGTACTAACTACGTTAATTACGAAGCTCTGGCCTCGCTTTAAGCAGAGGAAAGCTTTGATCTTACTTTACTAATTAATAAATAGTATTGTCCTTACTGCATTGTCTACTTTTGTACTTAGAAACTTTAGTTACAAACATTTTTTTATTAGTTCATAGCTTCGTACTCGATGCATTGTACAGCTTTGTTTATGCAAAGGGTAGCTTTTTCATGGTAGATTAGAAATTATGCAAAGGTAGCCAGTGAGACTATGTCTTCCCGAAATGGGGTATGTTGAAAGGCTTAAGATAGTGGGGAGGAGAAGAAGATGGAGTGAGAAAGGGGGGGCTAATTTTGAGCAACGTTTCAATCCTGAATGGTGATCTTACACCAGGGCGATACTAAGAGTATCTCTCACTCTGTAACGCGCCGAAAATACGTTGGAAGTAAATTATTTTAAATGAATAAATTTAAAAATAAAACAAAATAAATTTATTTGCCACCGCCGGGATTTGAACCCACGTCCTCCAGATTGCTGGTCGAGAGACTTGCCCCTAGACCACGGGGGCCGTGAACTTACTGTAACATTATCATACTGTATATGTCCACTTTTAGGTAAATTTGAGTTACATGATTTAAAATGTTCATCTTTGTATATATTTTGTATTACACCTACACTGCATGTCCTAACCCCCTTGCTTCATAAATATTGCAATTTCAAAGCTGAAACTTAATCCATCCGACACAGTGAGACATATTCAAACGTATTTTTCGCAAAACTAACAATGGACGTACAAAAAGTGTGCTTTAAACCGATCATTTTTACTCACTAAAAAACTACGTACTAAAGAAATTATACACTATTTAGCTTGGTACTTACTATAGTAAGAGCCCGAAATATTAATTAATTTTATGCAGAATTAAGTTGTTAATTCAGATAATATTTCACGAAAACAGCTATTATACGAAAACGAGCGTTAGGTTATCCCAAGAAAACATTTAAAAAACACTGAATTGATCATTGAAAAGAATTTCGTCGGTAGATACTTCCAGCACGGGATAATCACACAAAACAATCAAATCACACAACAGTGGAATTAATACTTCACGTATCTATTTTCCTCATCTTCCAGTTCCACACATCGTGGACTTTCATGCTTGTAGATCTATGGTAGGTGGTGAATAATGACCGGAGGTATGCATCGGAAATGAAACTGAATGATCTATAGAAGATGCCATCAATGGGAATCAGACTTCTATGGGAATCAAACTCTTGAAGAATCTTTTTTTGCGACTCTTTTGTCACTCGTCATTGTGTCAAGGAATGGTGAAAGAACCATTAAATTATCCATTTTAATCTTTGGCTTATATTGTACGTAATTATGGAAGTATTACACTCTAGTTTTAGGTTATATAACACAAGAGTTTTACGGCCGTTGTTCAAAATCCTACTAATCAACTTCTTCTCTTCTTCCTTGCACTGTCCCAACTCATTACCTAGGTAGGCTGTTGGGGTCGGCTCTCCTCGTTCTCAGGTTGTAGCTTCTTCGGTTCTGGGTATCGCTCTCTTCCAGGCCGTTTCTACTTAGAATTTTAGAGCATTGAGTCATCCAGGAGTTCTTTGGTCTTCCTCTGGATGACTGTCGATGAAGCTCCGTAGACATTGCCTGCTTCACTGTGTGGTCTGGTGGTCTCCGTTTTATGTGACCATACCATCTCAACTGTCTACTAATCAACTGTTGAGCCGAAATTTTGGCTCAACACTCCTCAAATGCACAAATAAGCTCTTCCCAACGCAACTCTAAGACCAACAGGCAAATCGAACGATACTAAACAAATAATTTAGCTGATCGGAGACTTAGAATGATTTTTCGAAGATAGTTAGACTATCGTACCAGTTATGTTTTGAGGTGAAAGGAAATGAAATATTCAAAGATGAAGACGAATTCAAAACGACAGTTGGAAAGTATTCAGCTATTCAAATTTAATTATTAATCATAGCTAGAGCCATTTGAAAACTTATTGCGTTGTCTCTTACAATAAAGATATTGAGAATATTTTTCATTCTGGAATAGATTGCAAATAAGTAAGTAAATTGAGCCGGGTTTTAAACATACGACCTGTTGAATAATGACCCATTGACATACGAATATATAATATTAACAACTTAAGAAATTCTCAAATGAAAAGAGCAATAATATTCGTGTTTTAACATTGCGATACCAATATCAAATTTTCTTTTAAAGTAGTAAAAGAAAATCTTGTTTGATAATAAAGGTAGACGACCTGTGGTATGGGTCGATAAAATAGAATATTCAGCAGACGAACAAAAAGTGAAAAACTATAGGGTGCAAGCACATAAGGATAGAGAACAAAACTTAAAATTTTGAGCACGTAACTTTGCTACAACTTGCTCAAATTACCAACAAGTCTGACATATTATCTAAGGCACGAGATAGCTACGATTACGTATCGTATAATTGCTTCCCATTCACTATACTTTTCAGACATATAGCTTAAAGGCTACTGAGGCCAATCCACTATTCATCCACTACTGTACACACGACGTGTATAAATATTATGACATATTGTATAACACAGAGGTAGGGCGGACAGCTAGCTTCCTGGAGAAGCCCGCCCAGTGCCCACAGCGAAGGGCGGGAGGTGATGGGTCACAGAACTAATAATAACAACACGGCAGCCGTTTCTTGGTAACTTCATTAAAGTTGCAAGTGAACGAGACTCACGAGAATATGTCTCGTGAAATAATAGACAAGTAAGCAACGCCCGTTCAATGGTAGAAGATACTTGCATTCAATACTAATTGAGAGAAAAGAAGAGTACTCGATGATGTTGAAAACAAATTCACAACCATCATCAGGTTACGTTTTCATGTTCGGCGATCAGCAATTTGAATTATTAAAGGAATTTTAGATTTATAATTTTTTGCATTCGTATAAATTGTGTGCTCAGATTATGTCGTAGCGGTCATGTCGGCAGTATCGACATTGTCATAGTGGTCGATGGTGGGAGTTTTTTTTACTATTTGAATACAGCACAAGATTCCCAACTGGTCCAAACCGCCTGGAGCCAGTAAGACTATGGCATTCCGCAATTAAGGTATATATTTGTATACATATTTCTATTTTTCTACATACTTGTATATATAATTTCCTATTCGTTTACTTTTATATTGTTACTAAAATACTTAGTTCTTAATTTTTTTGTCATATGAAATCTTCAACTCTCATGCAATTTCCCGCTGGAATTCTGTTCATTTATATATTTATACTTATATTAATTGTATCTACATGTCAAATTATTGTAATTAACATGTAAAAGCCGTCAATCGGCGTTAATAAATAAATATTGTGAGGCTAAAGGTAGCCAGATCTGGTCACCAAATATAGCTAAAAGCTATTTCAAGCACCGTTTTAATTCTCAATGGTGCACGGAGAAAAATGTTATTCTAAAATACGATAATTTTATTCGTAAAACGGTTAAAAACGGGACTGAAGTTCTTACGAACAAATTAACAGGGTTTTAATTTTAATTGGCGGGAAAATGTATCTATTATATATCTATATTAACAAATTAACAGGGTTTCAATTTTAATTGGCGGGAAAATGTAAGAATAAATTAATATTAATAATTATTAGAACCAATTTCTTACGTAACCAACCAATTATTCTTACATTTTCCCGCTAATAAATATTGAAACCCTGTTAATTTTTTCGTAAGAACTTCAGTCTCGCTTTTAACCGTTTTACGAATAAAATGATCGTATTTTAGAATAACATTTTTCTCCGTGTGGTCTTACACCAAAGCGATACTGAGATTATCTTCACTCTGGGAAGTGGTCGTGTTCATGAGAAGTATCGAATTCAGATGGTATATGGCCTATGCAGATAATAATTTGTTTTTTATCAGATAAAAGCATAAATAAGTAATGTACCCACACAAAAAAAAATAGGTTGCCAATATGAATTATTTCCTGTCCTTTTCTCAGAACACTTCAGTATCAACATTGGCAAGCTGATCAATTCCTTGATGTCACCTTTCCGGGTTAGGTAAAAATACAGTGCTGTAAATTCTTTCTTTTGGTTTATGTTTATATGTAGGTATATTAGTATATTTGTTAATAGTTATTTTTTTCTGGTGGTTGTTCATTTCTAATTAAGTTTGTATCTTTTCTTTGTTTTATTTAACTGGTCTTCTTTATTTTTGTACTGTATCCATAGTGAAATTTAGAATTTTGATATCTCTTAAAATACGTAAAATTGTATTACCTATCAGTCCTATCACTTATGTTTTGTATATTCCTCTCGTCCCAAAACAAGTAACATTATGTAGATAAAAAAAAAAACAATTTCGGTAATTGAAAAAACCCAAAACGAACTTAAAAGTTTACATAGATTGACATCATTATGTGATCAGAAAGACGAACTAATTAACAAACTAACTAATTAGCGACACGCAGAGAAGGTTCAACATCTGTAAAAAAATATTGTAGGAACTCTTGTCGACCATTATTCTCGGTTGATAGAATTAAATTTCGCGGTGAGAATATTTGGTTGAACATGTAGTTACTAAATAGCGGTCAAAAAATCGATGAGAAAAGTAATCGTCACACCTGTATCACAAAAACATCAAATGTTATTTGCGTGTGCGTCACTCAGCGCAAAGCAAAAAAAGTTTTATTGGTAATCTATGGCAACCATAAAACATGGAAAGGTGTGTATTTATTGTGTGTGAAACGTTATCGCCAGTAATCAATATTTTTTGATATGGAGGCTATTTATTTATTAACGATAATAGATATTAAGTATTCCATGCAATATTCAGTATGTAAGCAAAGTTTTTATGTGTGCATGTAACTAACAAATACCATACAAAGTAAGTAACACATATGTTATTAAAACGTATGAGATATGAAAATGTTAATTATTTTCAATATTATAATACCAAATGTAACGTATTTTGAAGTTTATGGACAAAAAGTACAGTTATTACCTTCTTGTACACAATAGTTATGTATTTCAAGAGGTTTATTAATCGATAACTTCGTTAATAACATGTTTTCGCCATCGTACACAACGAAAACGAACCAGCTCAAACGAATAAAACTTTTATTCGAAAACAAATTAAAAGCTTGCGTGTTGGTAAAATTTGCATGAAATTTTAACACCTTTCTACTTGTATAAGCTATAAGCTAAAATCATTAAAAGTACGAGCGTAGCTGAAAGGTTGCGTATACACCAGCGAACCGAGGATTCGTGGTTCGGCTCGCATCTCTGTTCGCAAATCTATATGCATAGCAGAAGAAATGTGAAAATTTTACAAACAGTATAAGCTAAGAGTGAAACATAAAATTATTAAGAGTGATAATAGAGTCGACAGAATTCATAGAAAAATTAATCACCCCGGTAGAAAGTCATATTTACAAATGGATAAGAAAGATAAAAAAAATTATGCACACACACGTTTAAATAAAAGTGAAATGTACAAACTCAATAAGGTAATAAAAAGAGCATTGGGCTGTCAAGTGAATAAGAAAACTAAAGGTAAGGTAAGCTTTATAGTTATATCGACGCTGGAAAGGAAAAATGGCTTAAGCGCCATACAGCTGCATGGCGCTTAAGCCATTCTCCAGTTTTATTTTGAAATTGATGAAAATTTGCACACTTGACCGTCAAAACAAAAGGAATCCGAGATTTCGAGAAACAGCACCCACCCCCCTTTCCTCCCTATAAAACCAGATTTTTATACTTCTTGATGAAATTTTGCATACTTGACGTTCAAAGTAAGAGAAAAACTGATCATCCACAACTGATTAAAAAAAAAACTGTGAGTAAAACCCAGTGAACGACGGGGACTTCGGCTAGTTATCTATATTATTTAAATCTGAGAAGTCATTTTAATCACCTCCTTCTTTAGCCAACGTTTCGGACAGCATTAGTGTCCATCTTCAGGGCAGATGTGTAATGTGTAATGACTACACATTACACATCTGCCAAACACACATTACATATTAAACATTCTGATTGGTTAGAGAAGGAGGTAGTGCAACACGGCATAACAATCCAAAAATAATTACGATAATACTTTTGACCGTGAAAATCTCAAATCTCATATTACATTGATGTGTATTTTATTATTATTTAGCATAATATTTAGAAATTCACACAACGATCACAATACCTCAAAAATCATGTAGGGTTTTAGCATTTATAGAAATTCACACAACATCACAATCTCTCTCAAAAATCATGTAGGGTTCATTGCTGTTTTTTTGAACAGCAACATTTCTACCGTGGGATAAACATATAAAATGACAGTAACAGACAAGCAAGTTCAACAGAAAGTTTAAAGATCTCACTTCCTTTATTGACCTCCAATCGACTCCAACTGTACTGTAAATCTTCATAACTTTAACTGCATTCACTCTCTTACTATTAAATATATAAGCTCTAGTCAATCTCTACCCATTCCATTATACCATCTTACTTTATGACATCGTAAATATGTTTAATTTTCCAAATGTGAACAATGTTGTGAATTTCTCAGAAAGTGAAAACATGGTTCAATCTAGCAATGATATCTTTCTTTACCTAAGATATCTTTATGCGTGTCTTTATGTAAAGGTCATGACATCTGCGTTATTACAGTAACTGTGTGAGTTTTTCTGTGATGTCTTTATTATCGGTGTAATTTCTTCATCGAGTTATTTCTCAGATACAAGACTTGATTCTTTTGTAACAATTGAATGTAATTGTTTTCTTTAATTTAAATGGAATTTAATGGCCATTATTTGTTTGTTTTTCTGTAAATCTTTTTACATTAGCTCCACACAGAAGGTCACGAGGAAAATAATTTCTCGAAAGGACGGAGAGGAAGTTCTAGAAAGTAAGAAGAGTGGGTATGAATCAGGGGGCAGTGTATCCAGAGATTGAATTTAACCCTCCCAAGGCGATGTTCCGAGACAGTTCTGCTGGAAATGGTACCCGGGACAGTGGTATCTAATCCTCCTCCCAAATTGACTGCTTAGACACCACCATTCCGCTTACCTTTAATGAAATTGGGTATGAATTTGTTGAGAGTGTTTAGTGACTAGATCTGAATGCCCAGGCGCTTCCCGTACTTCTTTTAGCCTTAACAACAATGCCCTTTTGAAAATAAATGCAAACTACAAAATATTTATTTTTTATATGAATACCGCACAAGAGTCCCAACTCCCGTCTGGAGCCAATGAGATTATGGCATTTCCAATTGGGTATTTTGTGAGGCTGAATTTAGGTAATGGGGATGAGAAGGAGACGGGGAAGAGAAATATGGGGAAATACCTAGCTTTTGAGATCTGATCGCCAAAGACGGCTAAAGCCATTTCAAGCAACGTTTCAATTCTGAATGGTGGTCTTACATCAGAGCAATACTGAGAGTTATCTTCCACTATGAAGGCTTTTTAGAATTTTGTAATTTAAATAGATTGATGATTTTGTCGACTTACACAATTTAGGCCAAATTTGAATGAAATTTTCGAGTATCCGGTAATTTTAAAGACATCAACTTAATTTAATTACAAAATTTGCAAATTAATTCTAGCATGTTTACTAATAAAACTTTTAGGTCACCTCTTAAAACACCGCAGCTGGCTAAGTAAAATGTATAAACATATAAAAAAGCACTGCCCTATAAACATAATGATTTACATCTCTGTAAGTACTTACCTACTTATCCGGCTAATTCGTCTTTCAACCTGTATCGACTACAGCTCGAATTCAATTACCACTCTGAACGTACCGGCTAATAACATCAAATCAAATCCATCTATTTATATTGAATGGCGAACATTTTCAATTATCCCGCCTAGCAAATTGATTAATATATCCTGCGCCACGGTTAGGAACGGTCAATATTACGCCCCCATGTTAATGCGTCCCCGATACCAGCTCTGGCACTTGCAAATCTCTAGCCTTTAATGCTGATCGAGTAAGGCAATGAAAATCAAATAGGAAAACACTTTATTGCAAACAAAATAAATCTTACGTAGGAACTAAGGGTTTAGCTTGATAATAAAGTAAAACTTCTTTAGGTGCGATATGACGAGTAATTCAGATGTTTTTCGGACGGAAATATCGGTACAATCACTGCCATCTATGTTTGATTTTATTTTTAAAGGGTTCTCGCCTTCGCTAGAATATTTTTGTTATTCATCTGTAGACATGAATGTTTATAGATGAATGATATCGGTTGTTGAGTTTGGTCGCTTGTATTGAGAAATGCAATTTTTTTTTTTTTACATTATCTCCACTCAGGAGGCCCTGAGAAAAATAATTTTCCCCAGGGCCTATTTCATCTCTGGGGATGCTGTGTGGAGGGTATTTTTAAGTAAAGGAAGGAGAGGAAGTTCTGGGAAAGAAAAGGGTTGGGTAGGAATCTGGAGTTCAGTGTGTCTAGATTAACCGCTGCCAAGACCTAGACAAACCTCACACCATGAACCCGGGCACCCCTGCTAAATCAACAAACGTAGCGAACCACTTGGGGTGACCTATTGCAGAGGTGTTGGTTATCGAATAATTGGTTGCCGGGGCGGCGGTACCCATTCCCGCCTCCCAAATTAATTAAATGAAATATTTTAGCGAAGGTGAGAAACCTTTAAAAATAAAAACAAATACAGATGGCAGTAATTTTACCGTTTTAGTAAGGTAGTAAAAGTAGTCCCGTTTTTTCTATCCAGTAAGAAAGCATAATAAATTATTTATAACACATGTTATACTAAATTTATAGATTTTAGTACTGCCGTTGTACTTATATGCCCTGAAAAAGCTACGGTTGTACAGAAACCCTGTCGGCATGGGTACAAATAATAAAAACGGTGTTTACTAAGTTATTGTATTATAAAAAAAAACAAAAATAAGTTGTGAAAATTCTGGGTACAAATAATAAAAACGGTGTTTACTAAGTTATTGTATTATAAAAAAAACAAAAATAAGTTGTAAAAATTCTTATTTTCACGGAAGTACCTATTATATTACATCGCTTTCTCAGTAGGTATTTCAAAGTCTTCACATCGAAGCTTTTATTGACATTCTGTGAAACACGTTTACCCGTTTAACTTATACGCCAGAGATCAAAGTTACCGGATGGCGATGGTTTTGTGTGCGTGTTTTGTTGGACGCTGCTGACTGGCGTACTCGTGAAAGTACTTGAACTGCGGTCATACAGTACGAGGAAGAGGTAAGAGTGACCGCAGAACGTACGAGAAGAGAGGACGCAACATTGCAACTTTGTGAATGAACGTGTCAGGGCATGCGTAAAATAATAAAAACAAAAAATGGCAACAAGATGTAAACTGGAATTAAGCTACAAGCATTGCAACAACACTAAAGTTAACAGCTTCAAATGAACAGAAATAACCATCAGAGACTATACTACTATCTGATGTTAGCGCATTCCTAGAGAAGTTGGACATAATCAAAGAAGAATTGAAGGCATCAGCATTTTTGTTACGGAAGATTAAAACCAAACTCCCATAGTAAAATTCTTCACCAATCTAATCATTAAAGAATGTGAAGACGAAAGAATGCTTCTGAACAAATAAATAAAATTTATGTATTTGAATTAGCATAACACGGAGATATATTTAACCAAGGAGTAAATGATAAATTAATTTATTCAACTGGAAAACCATGTTCGGCTAGCACAAATCAAGTTTCGTATTACCATAATCGAAGATCGTCTGTTTTGCATAATACATATTTCCATAACATGTCCTTAACAACTTTTGCTTTTGATACCATTAATTTCGTCATTTCATTTACCATGCTTCCACAGATACCTCGTTATTATATATATATATATATTTAATATGAATGGAAATGATGAGAAAAATGCAATAGTACTAAGAAATAATGATGAATCATATTATTATTGATGTTAAAATAATTTAAGACTAATGAAGCAAACAAAGTGGGCGCATACCGAAAATATTAAACGATTATTTATACAAAAATAATCATCGAGGTATTATCAAGAGCTTTAATGGTCATCAGGCCTTTGCAGATGGTGCGTGGACGAGGAGACAGATTATGTTGAAGATAGATGAGTTTGATAATTATAATCCTCTTTTGGAATGTCTGCGATGCGACCAAAATTGAACTTCTACGTAGGTAGGCATTTTGAGATTAATTCAAGCTTTAGTTGTGAGAATATTAGGTGTGATTTCTCCTAAGTCTATTTCGATTACCCAGAAACAACAATGTGTTTGATTCCATTCGTTGTGGGTGTTGGTTTGATGCCGCGCCTCATCGGGCTCAGTCGATATGTCAACATTTCATCACAAAAGGGAGAATATTAAGGAGAAAGCATGGACAAGTGCGTGGTCGAGGACCGTGTGACCGAATGTTCCAATGTTCGTATGTTGCGATGCTCTGGAGATGTGCGGACAAATTGAAGGCATAAAATGAACATGTGGTATTTGTGGAGAAATGGCGATGGGATCAAACTTTCTCATATCTTCTTTATAACCGAGAGGGTAATCAGGCGCAAATGGAAGTAACCATTTGTAGATATTTAGAATTGGTTACACAAGCGCAGGCGGAAAGATCAAGAAAGATAGGATTAAATGCACGTACTTATTAGCCGCGAGCTCTTTAGGCCTGACTGGCGGGTAAGACCTTAGAAAATACGAGGTACTTCAGGGACTGCGTAGGTTCTAATGATGTTCAATCAAAATATAGAAAACTTTAATGTGATGCAGGAGTTCATTGCTAAATCAAGGCCACTCAATTCATTAACAAACCTACAAAACTTCTTGAAATTTGGTAATTATACACTAAATGAGCAGTTAGATAGCAAATTACACAATTTTGGTCTACAGTCCCTATAAACATAAAGTAAAATGAATTTCGCAGCAAGAGACATTCCAGATGAAACATTGTAGATCTAAAGAGTTACTATTAAAAATAGACCAATAAAGTATGCATTTGAAATAATATTTATGTACCTAGAATTATGCAAAATAGTAAAATAAAATAGAGTTGCTATTTATGAAAATGGATAGATCTTGTCATGTTAGTCACAATATTAAAACAAGTTATAAAACTTGTAACATCAAACCACAAGATGTCTTTATGTAAAATTTCAAGGATGTTGCCGATGAAAATTAAAATGATGAAACGCTGTTATGAAAAACAACAAGTTTACTTGACCTAGAATTTTAATTGATTTCATTAAACTTTAATGGATTTCCTTTATCGCACGAAATTGAAACAACAATAAACCCATCAACTGCTGCAAACTCAGGTCAGTTGTTTTGGATTTGCAATAAATAATATAGGCTAGAACGGAACTCAAAAAGGAAAATGTTTGTTTTATTCTAGTAAAAGAGAGAAAATGGCATTTACCTCAATTGATTTATTACTAAGCAAGTAACAGATAAATTAATTTTCAAGAGCAGATTGTTCTCATAACTGTACATGTGTACAATCATCAACTATAAATACAATTTTTACTAGATAAAGGTCGATTTATTGTGTGTTTCACATTGCCATTAAGTCCTTCGTTAATCTTGTCTATAAAAACAGAAAACCTTTAAGACAATGTTGTAAATTCTTCAGCGTCCTGCAGATGTAAATACACCCCTACCCTATAACAGGAGTGTCGTGAATAACAAATTCGTGAGATAATCGAACGTGAGAAATTATTGAAATTACGCAATACACCATAAGCTTCAATGTTACTGAAAACAATATGGCAACATGCAGTAATACATGAATGTATGGCCATGATTTTTAGCAGAATTGGCTTGTTAGCATGGGACATGAGCCTCTAGTCATGTTTGCAGAGCATGTCAAGGAATAAATAATATTTTGGACAAACGATACGTCGAAGTGTCAGTGCATTCTTGTACATTGGAGGCTATTGCGTGGGATAATGGGAAGGCTTTATTTAAACAAGAATCAAATACTATAATATCGAATGTAAGTTGGTCTGTCAGGTTGATCAAGAGCATTGAATTTTGAAAGGACCCAACTCCAGTATTTGATTCATTTGATAATGTCATGTATTCTTGCACTTCTCTTAAATAAAATAATCTACTGGTTCGTTAGGAAAGTAAAAACTGAAAATGATTCTCAACTAATAAAAAATTAGAGAAACACAGGGCACATTTTTTCGAATGGGTATAAGTTCATTAAACACAATGTAGAAACATTATTACTTAGAAGCATTTTATGGGAAGGAGCCTTAATAACTCAGGTGCGGGGCATACGTGATTCCTATGTCTACCTACGGTAAATAAGGAAGTTGAGTCCTTTTTTAAAATTTGTTTTATCAATGTTCACAGGCAAACTTAAATACCAGTATTTTTATTTTTTTTTTAAAGGTTCGTTTTCATAATTAAATTAATTCTACAAGTTTGAATTTTATAAAGCCCGCGAAAACGGCGGCAACAGCATAATACCGTGCGGCAGAGTTCGTGACGTGCCCGGTCCTTGCTTGTGTGAAATATAAGGGAAAATATTTACAAAACCGGGACACGCTTAATATGGACGAAAAAAGTAAATTAAAAAAACTTGTAGTAGTTAGATATTTACTAGTACTAATCAATTCAGTTACCGGAATTTCGAGAAAAGTGCATTTTAATGGTTATTTTTTAAATTTGAAAACACGAAATGTCATTTTTCAACGAAACTTGCAACAGTTCCTAACATAGGTCTAACCAAAAATCTAAGTAATAATCAGAATAATAATTTTGTAATACGTTTTACAAGGTACATAAAGTACAATTAAAATTTTAATTATTGAAGGGGAATTACTTTATACTCCTTTAACCGCTTGGGCACATAAGCTTGTTTTCACGACAATAGGGAAGTTGGGTGAAAAATATTTTGACTTCATGACCTTCACCGACCGTTGTTAGGGTCGGTGAAGGTCATAAAGTCAAAATATTTTTCACCCAACTTCCCTATTGTCGTGAAAACAAGCTTATGTGCCCAAGCGGTTAAAGGAGTATAAAGTAATTCCCCTTCAATAATTAAAATTTTAATTGTACTTTATGTACCTTGTAAAACGTATTACAAAATTATTAATCTGATTATTACTTAGATTTTCGGTTAGTTAGTCGATATGCAGCAAAAGTTACAATGACATAAAGGCGAGATCGAGAGAATATTATTTTTCTTTCTCTTAAAAGGGGAACAAACTCACAACCTCTGGATACGTGATTTAAAGCTAGACCAAACGGATTATCAATATGAATTAGTATTGATATAATAGCATTAGTAAGTTTTAAATTAAAAGCGAAAGAATTTAGAACACTAACACCAAAATATACGTAATTGAGAGTATTGTAAGAAAATATTTTCTCATGCTTCGTGGATGCCATTAATTTCTTATAGAGTGAACAATACATTAATCACAGGTCACACTGTTGCCCACAAAACGTTTAGAAATATCTACATTAAGAATTTAAGTTGGAAAAGGTTTAATTTTAGGTCAGATTTTGAAACACGCATTTCTTTGAGTCAACGTGACACGGATATTTTGCCTAACCATTAATTTCAATCAGCGAAGAGATTTCTGTAGGTGTACGTACAAATACTACAAAATATTTCTTAAAAAAGAAAAGGCATAGAACATCGTAAGAGTCAAGTAATATTGATTAGTGTCTACCATTTAAGAGAAGAGTCATAATATAAAGAAATTAACATACATAATGTATAGCTACTAAATTGAAATTTATGACTGCATAGCGAAAGTAAAGTGACAACCTTGAAAAAGCTCTTTTAAAACCACCGTTCTAAGGCTAATGACGCCCCAGCAAACAATCAACAGAATCACGTGTCACATTAACTGTTAGAAATATTGCCTAACGTTTAGTTTCGTATTTAAAATGCATCATTGACACGTGGGAGGGCGTGAGAAAATTGGGCACGTGGACGCAGCACCGTTAGTAATGTGAAGTCGAAACACACTCATCGTGGGACGAAATACAATACTGAGAATGGATTCCGAAGAAATTCAGGAATGAAAAACGAGTAACGGGTAAAACAGTCCTGGCAAATAAGCAGAATCGATAAATAGAACTAAGTTATCGACTTTATCAATAGGCCTAGCACGCCCTGAGTTACTACCACGATACAATTGCAAAACTGACACATTTTTATCTATGGCGTTGTGAGTTGTTAGTGGTTTTGATACGCCAAACGAGTCACGTTTTGAAAAACTGATACGATAAATTAGTGGAGATATTTACTTGTTGAAATGTTTCTATCATCTGAAATCAGCCAATATATTTTTGATTTTTGCGTAAATTTTTTTAAACGATCTATATCGACCTGTAGAAGGGGATCGACAGGGAGTGGACATGATCGATAAACAAAACAATATATAGTTCAAAACAATATAGTATAAAATTTTAGTTGTTTTATAATTATAATTTTAATTGTTATTTCTATCTTTAAAATATTTATCTCTCTTTATATTTCAGCTCACTATTCTTTTTATATTTGTATTTAGTTTTATTTATCCTTAAATATGTTTTTTTCTTTTCTGCTTTCTCATTGGTTATTTTTTATTATTTATTACCATAGTTTTATTATCTGTTTCTATAAAAAAGTTTTTTGGTTCATATATTTATTATGTATGACCACCACAACACGGGCATTAGCCTAGTATGGTAGATAAAATAAAAATTCAAAAACTGTAACTTTTAAAAATTCATTAAATAAAAAATAAAATAAAATAAAAACAGAAATCAGTCGATCAGAAATGTAAAACGCCATTGGAGATATGCAGGCGTGTTTACGAAGGTCGGCCAATCACCGATAATGATGATAAAAAAAACTTTTATCGTGCCAATGTTGACAATGTTAAGGCGGCCATGTTTACAATCCTGATCGTTGAATATTTGTATGGGTAGCCAACAACCAAAACGGTAAATATGTATGAAAGAACGTAAACAATAAAATGATTATACAATATTCCCATATTGTTCAATGAAGAAGATCTAATGTTCTACTTTTTTTCTACGTCGATGAGACCAGTAATTCAGGTAATGGCCGGAGTTCTCTGAATTGGAAATTATTATACAAATATAATAATTTTTTATAAGCTTGTGGGTTGTGCATTCACACTAGAAAAACCTGGTAGTGCACCACGTCGTGTAAAATTCGGGATCAGACCACTAACAATAAGACTCCTTTTGTTGGCAATAAGGTTTAAATTCCCGTTTAATACCAGCCGCTTGTTTTGATTTAATCAAAGAAAGAAACAAAAGAAAAAAGTTTTATTTTATTTTGCGAAGCTTGTGAGAAATGGCTTACAATCATTTTATAAAGAATTTAATTTTCCACATCTTAATATATAAAACAAAGTCGGGTTAGTTACACCATTTATAACTCAAGAACGGCTGAACCGATTTTTATGATATTTGATTTGTTGGATTCGTCTTCGTCCCGATTAACAGAATAACTATTAAAACCATCGGAAAAAATCACGGGAAAAATAATTATGTAGAAAATTTATTTTTTCATATATTTTGTATGGAACGGCTTTTCAAATAATGTGCGTAGGCAGATATCATTTGAATTACTTCGAACTTTCAATAGTGTAGTATGCCCAACATTTCGTATTGCATTTTGCTTGAAAACGATACATAAACAAATGCCTTTATGCCACGTGAATTACATTAATTTCAATGTAATTAAAATACTATTTATTTTGATTTTTGAACTTGATTCATTTAGAGTATTTATTACTTAACATAATAAACAAATGCATATAATTCATCTAATAATTTAACAAAACATTTATTGATTCTGAGGCGGTACGAAGTTTGCCGGGTCAGCTAGTCTTAATATATAAAACAAAGTCGGGTTAGTTACACCATTTATAACTCAAGAACGGCTGAACCGATTTTTATGATCGTTAATTTGTTGGATTCGTCTCCGTCAGGAATAGCAGAATAACGATGGCTTATGGAATTTGCATAAAAAAATTGAAATAGGTCAAAAACGAGTGGTTTGAAAAAATGCTTGTTTTTTACGGTAATTAGCGGCAGAGGAAAAAGGCGGGAGGGGGAGGGGAATCGAGGAGGGGAATTAAGGAGAGAAAGCGGAAAAGGTGGAAGGGGAATGCATGAGGGCGGGGTCGCGAGGATATGGGCAGCGGAAGAGGGGAGGGGGAAGGTAAAAGTAGAACGCGGGAGGGGATGGTGACGCGGGAGGGGATGGTGACGCGGGAGGGGATGGTGACGCGGGAGGGGAAGAGGAGGAGGAAGGGGAATGGACACGCAGAGAGAAACAGCTTCTTTATTTAAGTTGCATTGTAACACATGCCGGGTCTGCTTGTTATACAATAAAACCTTAACCGAAAAGTTGGAGATTTTGAGTTGCAGTTTTTACAGGACTAATACTTTATTTTTTTCTGGGCTTATAAAAAGACTAATCTAAAAAATATTTGATAATTTCAAAGGGAAGTGTTCTACTCGCGGTATTTAATTGAATCATCTAAAATATTTCTAAGTGATCTAATTTTCGAGCCAAAATCACATGTTTTTAATTACTCAGTAATGCATCACCTTAAATAGCTTAATATAATTAACAATACCAGAAATATAAAATTCTCCTCTCAAGAAAATCATAACACAGCTGGAGCGAAAAAGGTGACTGTTAACTTAAATTATATAACTACAGTAATACATAATACATTGTAACAAAATCATGAATAATGTGGGAAAGATAAGACTTGCCTATCTAACAAATGTGAGAAAAAGCTAAGATAATTCAAGAATAACGCAGCGGACTAGAAATTAGAAGAAATACACATGACTTCAACACAAAATATTATGGTAGTAAAAAAATAATTAGATAATAATTTTATTAAAATTGTTCCGTTCATTTCTCACTGTTTGTAATAAACTAAATAGTGTTATTTTAAGGAAATCTTTATGTACTAAATCTCGGTAGGGTAATTTAAGGATATAGGTTTCATATGGGAGTGTTATCTGGAACGCTGCAGGAACCCTCATGATTTAAAATATCCTAAAACTATTGAATCTGTGCAAAAAATATCGAAATTAAAATATAAAAATGAACAAAATACAGAAAAATAATAAAAGATAATGGTTGCAACTGGGACTCGAACCCAGATCTCTCGTCTTAGCGAGACAAACCAGGAAACCTTACAACCTTCAAAAGTTAAAAAGAGAATATTTAATATCAAGTTGTGGAAAAATTGAATAATTAAATGGTACCCTTTGTTTTGATCCAGGCCAAAACTTTATTTTCTTTTATTGTTTTGGTGTTTTCTCTGCGGGTTGTTTAAATGCGGTAGGCATATTGTATAAGGTTGGGATTATTATAATTCGCTACTAAGGATAAAAAGAATCTGAGAAGTAGTACATATTATTCATATTGAGGTGAACGTTCTGCCTGCTAATTAGATTATGACCGAACAATCGGCTGTACGATTACGAATGTATTTAATGGAATCGAAGTATTGAATGTGCAAAGGAAAATAATAAGTTATGGGTGTGGCACAGAACTAATGTTGAATGCAACGGTGCAATGGATGCAATGACCCGATTAATAATGCCATTATACACGGTGTACGGAAATCAGTGCTACAAGCGGAAAACTGCTCATTCCACATCACATTTGGAGTCGATTTGTTAATATGATTTTTTTTGATTTTGGCTTACGTTTTCGAGTAAATCGAATTCAAAGTTTCATTGAAAACAATTAATTGCTACGGAGTTACTATGTGCTATTTATAATATTTTGAAATACGCGCTGAGACATAGAACTGACTGAAATAGATTATAAAACCTAAAGCTTACGAAAAAAATCTTAAAATAATATTTTAATTATTGAAGATAATATTAGCGAAAGTCAATCGAAAATCCGAAACAGAAAAATCAGAAAAAGATACGGATACATCTGGGACTCGAACCCAGGACCTTTGGCAATCCGGGCCAATTGGCCGATTTTCGATTGACTTTCGCTAATATTATCTTCATTAATTAAAATATTATAATTTGAGGTTTAACTCTTTAAGTTAAAAAGTTAAAAATAAAAATAAAATTCTTAATGTTCAAAATTGAAATAATTTTTCTTGAGTTCTCTACGTAATGTAGATTCCCCAGTGTCGGACACCACCTGTTACCGGGCGGCGGTACTTATACCTGCCTCCCTAATTCTGAAATGAAAAATTGAAAATGTGAAAGTTTTGGATCAATATCTCCAAAAGTAAGGAAAAATTAAAGTCAGTATGGGCACACGGGCAACGGGCACGTATTCAGTGATCGAATCCATAGAATACTGCATCACTGAGGTTGAGAGATTGCTTATAAATGGCGTTGACGATCAAACTGACTTCGGGCGCGTTCAGGGAATAATCTGCATAATAAAGCTTTTCCCTTTAAGTTGTGTGAGCGATCCCATAACACCCACGTGTAAAATGTGTAGTCGCGTTCAGACGACGGAAGTCCGAAAGACCAACGCGGGGCATGAATGATCGGCCTGCCGCATTATGGCCCCGGCCACTGCGCACAAAATTCCTAGAAGTACAATTTGAAAGAAAATTGATTACATAAGACTTTTCGACTTCTACACCCCGGACAGGCCGATGAAATTGATTTTCTGTTCAAGAAAGACATTTGATATTTGATCAAATTCATTTTTATTATTCCCACCTTTAAAATGCACTCAGTTTTCAATCACACTAGAATTTCCAATATCAAAACTGTAGTCCATAACCCCGAGCAACAAAACCGATATAAGCCAATAATTTCAAAATACGTTTTTTTGGCGTTTTCAGTTTAAAAGCACAAGCCGCATTGATTGGTGCTTTCAAATTGTGAAATTGACCAATAGACTGCTTGCACTCGGTAAAAGTCAATACAGCGAATGAGCCAAGCCCATTACAAAAGCATGAAACGCATTTATCCCTAGATAGTTGTCTGCCTCTCCTGAACGTTTTAACAAACGATTCATCCGCGGTATTGGACTTACAACGAGGATATACAGACATTCATGCCCACAACCTCTACATAGAACTCACACTCACATGCACAGAACTCTAGAATACCTCGTACCAATAATTTACAACATGTTACCCAATTCAATAAAAAGCTTTGAATTGACTTTCAAAAGGAAATGCATGCTAAAAAAATGGTTATGTGAAAGAATTTTTTTGTACTAACCTCCGGTTTTCTAAATTTCGTTTTTAATGTTTTTTCCATTATTACAATCTTTTTTCTTTTTCTTTCTTTCGTTTTTCCTCCGCTCTTTATTTCATATATGTAAAAATATGTGGATGTATCTATGTATATATATAATGTAATAATGTGTATATTTTATGTATCTGTTTAAATCACCAAAAAATGTAATTTTTAAAAGAACCCGTTGACAATCTGATATAAATCAGTTTAACGGGACTTAATGTTGAATTATGTAAAAAAAGAATGTTAATTAAAAAAATTAAAAAAAACCATTCTATCAGATAATCTCTTCAGTGACCGCGATGAAACTCGTTGCTGTTGCAATTTGCCGGTAAATTGCCGGGCCGAAGAATCCTAGACGTAATGAATAGTTCCTCTGATCTTTGTCCTTAGCTTTATTGACTGCATGATGTTATGGTGCATCTTTTTAACGACCAAGGAATTATACTCTCATGGACAATTTATTTATATCGGTACCCGAGTGCCCGTATTTATCTAGCACGGTGGTCCATGCTTGTATTGGAAGATCGATTATTGGATAATAATATACGAATAAAAAGGACTAAAAAGAAACATGTCTGACATTTCTTATACACATACAGGTAAAATTTGCATTTATAACATTTTCGTGAGTTCCCATTTTAAAACCACCATTGTACCCTTTCACGGAGTTTACTATGATAAGGAAGCGTCAATTTTTGTAGTGTAATAAGTAGTTTGTAGTTTTACGTTTCTAACAAAGGTAATAACTTCGCAGATCATTTTCAATTGTAATTTTGATATTTAAGAGAAAACCTTTGATTCATTAATTTTTATTCAATGTTACGATGTTACGCAAGAAAAAACTTGTTAATTTGTTGAACCACTGGAGCGACAGAGCAATTTAATTTCTTTATCTCGGAATGCTAAAGAAATTTTTTTTGCCCACATTAAAAAAAATCATACCTCTGAATTTCAATATGGAGACATACAAACTGATTATAGTTCTATATAGCCAATGAATTCATCTAAATTTTGTTTATTATCAGTTATCACATATTCGTAGAATTTATAAAAAAATATTATAAAATCGTCAACTTTAAAACATTTTTATGAATCTAGAGAATATTTGCCACATTGTGGCAACAAAGCAATCCGAGGCTTTGGAAAAAGTGCCATAATGTAGCAAAAAGCGTTCGAGTGGTTAAGACAAATAAAAATAGTATTAAATTTATAAAATAAAGTATAAGTGTAAAAGGGAAGCGTTGCTTGAAATAATTTATGACGTGTTTAGTGACCAGATCTGAATAGCTAGGTACTATCCATCTTTTCTATCCCCTATTATCCTTAAAACAAAAAACTTCGTTCTTTATTGCATGTTTGAATTCTTCATAATCAGTTCCAATTTTGTAAACGACACATATTTGACAAAGCATGTTTGAGTTCATTCAACCAGAACCAGTAATGGACGCCCAAAAAACCGAACTTAGTATTTTTGATAACGAATATATTATCTGAACACTAGCCCCCTTACTTTAAACGAGAACTAAACATTACACAACTGGTAAACACACACAGTTGTTTATCAGTTGTGGAAAATAAATAAAAAAAATCATTATTCGCCGCCTGAATGATTTTAACCAAACACATCAGTAATATTTGTGCGTTAAATGAAAAATTCAAATAATGTGTCATTGCTCAAGACTTGTTAAGGCAAACACATTAGTAGTCTGCTGGTGTGACGTTAAATATCATTCATAACGATAATGAGTGACTAATGACTGATGGAAGATAGCTCCGGATACAGTACAGGTTTGGTGAGTATTGAGTCATCGATTAGAAAATTTTCATTGAATAACTTCAATCATATCAAGAATCTAAATTTTTCATCCCTGATTTAAGAGATATTATAATAAAATTACAAGATTTTTTTCTTTTTGAGGAACCAGTTCCAAAAGTAACTCGAAAAAGAACTGGTTCCACATCTGTCTCCGGTAACTAGAGTCAAAATATATCAGTTTGAAGATGTCCATTTCAGGGTGAATTCGGTTTGTTTTTAAATAAATAAAGTGGAAAAAGTTCATTGTAATATTTCACCTTATTTTTTTTGTTCTGGTATCTCTGGTGACCTCTCGTATAGTAGGTTGACTATCATCAGGTCAATCTTCACCCTAGCTGCAGCCTTATACTACCATTAACCATGAATAAACGATGACAAAATCAGACTTGGTTGGAGTGTATCTTATTTGGATACATTCAATTGACGATCTGCATCATTTTGAATGTTTTAAATCAACTAACTAACTAACGATCACGCCGTTTCCTCGCAGGGGTAGGCAGAGAGAACGGACCGCCAAACAACTAGGTCCTGGCACACACTCCTTGCCTCAGTCACGTTCATGGATCGTCTCGTACATACTGTTCTATTATTCTGACTCTTGACATGGCCCGAGTCAAGTATCTGATTCACTTGATCGTGCCACATCTTACTCGGGCGTCCTCGAATTCTTCTACCATTCACATTCGCGTCATAAATTTTCTTTACACCCTTTCTTCATTCATTCGCTCAACATGCCCAAACCATCTAAGCGTCCCTTTATTAATCTTAATTATTACGCTCACATCAGCCTTGCGTTCTTTCCGTATCTCCACATTCCTCACACGATCATACATCATACACATATCACACATACGCCTCAGGGATCTCATTTCTATAGTATTCAGTCTACTTTCATCCTTTCTCTGCCAGGTCCATGCTTCACTGCCATACATCAGGATAGGTACGCACTCCATTGTGGACTGCCAGCTTCGCTTATTTGGACAGCTTTTTGTTGGCGTCCAACGGCGTCCAGTCCTCCATTAATGGAGTTACCCTTCTTTATTTCAATATCTTTATCAGCCTTCCCATCTCTCGTAAACATACTTTCCAAATACACAAATTCATCCACCTGCTCCAAGTATTAAATTAACAGTCCCCGCAAATATTTAATTCAAACTTTAAATAACCTAACACCCTTTTTGCTATGTATCCAAATGTTAAAATAAAAATCTTTTACTGTAAATGGAAGATTAATCTGTCATAAATAATTAGCAAAACTTTTCATATTTTTGACAAATCCAAAAAGTAGACTTGATCAAAAATATACAAAAAACTACGAAGAACACACGGAGAAAAATGTTATTCGAAAAAACGATCATTTTAATAGTAAAAACCGTGTAAGAATAATTTGTTGGTATAACGTAATTTCGTACGTATGCCAAAAATTATTCTTACATTTTCCCGCCAATAAACATTGAAATCCTGTTAATTTGTTCGTAAGAACTTCAGTCCCGTTTTTACTACATTTTTCTCCGTGCAGGTACAAAAGCATGTCTTGCAGCTACTAAGCGCATAGAAAACTATACGATATTGAAATTTGCATATAATATTCACATTCACACAATGCAAGATCGTTAAGTTCCCCATTTGTGCATCGTGGACGCAGCAGCTATGATTGCACCGGATGCGGTTTAATACCCGTATTGTGATGTTTAAGGAGTGACATCCCTGACAGGACTAGAGTCGAATCCCAGTGAAGTTTCGTGGAGAAACCAGTGGCTCATATATGTCGTTGATACTACAAAAGGTCGCATGCCAAAAAATGTACATTTTTATAATGGAAAAATATCCAATTTTCTGATCTTTACATCATATCAAAACGTCGTATGTCTAAGGAACGTATTCATAAAATACCTACAGATTAAATAGCAATTTGTTACTTCTAAAGTTGGCATTACACGGAGAAAATTTTTATTCTAAAATACGATCATTTTATTCGTAAAAACGATTAGAAACGGGACTGAAGTTCTTACGAACAAATTAACAGTGTTTCAATGTTTAGTGGCGGGAAAATGTAAGAATAATTTGTTGGTATACGTACGAAATTACGTATACCAACAAAATATTCTTACATGTTCCCGCCAATAAACATCGAAACCCTGTTAATTTGTTCGTAAGAACTTCAGTCCGTTTTAAACCGTTTTTACTGTTAAAATTATCGTTTTTTCGAATCACAATTTTCTCCGTGTACAATGTATGAATGTGAATGAATCAATGAGTTGATGAAGTCTAAGGACGAATTGTTTGGCTGTCCATCCTACCTCTGCGAGGAAACTCAAATATTGATAGAAATATAGAAAAAAAAATAACAAAATATATGAAAACTGGTAAAAAAAATCAATTTTGAGGGATCAAACTAAAATTCAGCTCAATTCGATTGACTCCAGTCGAACAATGAGCTCTGGCATACAAAACGCCACTATTTTTTTTAGCTCGAAACAATTTCCATCAGAAGTTCCGGAGGTTTGAAAAATCTCTTTGAACTAGCTAACGCTAACGCTATACGAGTATGAATTGTTTTCTTATTTAATTTTAAATAGTTTAACTTGAAAAAGGTGTTAAACTCGGGTGAAGCCGGGTAGTGTCACTAGTTGGGGAATAACAACAATGCAGTTTTAACAATACGTTGTTAAAGAAGTAATGCTTCCTCCAGGTCATTAAAAAAACCCCATCGCAAATCGTGGAAGGATGTTTTAATGGCGTTGAGTTAGAGAATACTATCAACGTGTAAAGTAATAATTGTTTTGAATTTGCTTTATGCAATTTGTTTGTCGTCAGCCACTCCTTTCGATTTGCAAACTGGAGAGTTGCTTCAGGAGCGAACTTGAGTTGACCTGCGCTATATAACTTATAAATCTTATAATTAAGGGTGAAGCCAAAAATGTGTAGATTCTTGGTGTGCTTGGCAAACGGAGTCTAGAAACGCAACGATTTTGTCAACCCCCGTAACATTATTCGACGATTAGCGCCATTTCGAAATTAATACTTGAAATTTAAAATTTTTTTGAATTTCCAACCATTTTAGCGGTTGATCAAATGTGTATCAGCCCTTAACCATAAAGGTCATGATGTTATGCTTGATAACTGATTACAATTTGATTTTAAAAAAGCAGAAACCGGCAGATAATAGGCGAATAACGTAGAACTGATTTTTTTCTGATTTTCTCGCCGGATTGCTGGGAATAGATCGTCTAGACGTTAGGAGAAATATTGCAATGGTGTTGGTGGCACATAAGCTGCTAAATGGGCACATTTGCAATCCTGATATGCTTTATGTCCCCGATAATTTCATCAGAGCTAGTCAGAACAGACTGAGGCAGGACCAACCTACCCAATGATCATGACTACTTTGCTAAACCACATTTCTTCTGAGATAGAAATTTTCAATGTAATCAAAAATTATTTTAAGATCGCAATAAATATATTCTTAAACATAAGGCTCCATCTCATCGGATATTATTGATGTACTTTTACCTATGTAATTAAATGTATGTATGTTACACTGTAATTTGTGAAATGTAATTGGATTATACAGTATTTCACAATAAATAAACTAGAAACATGAGATTTAAAAGACGAAAAAAATCTTTCATGACGGCATACCTTTACAATTTACAGATATTTGATTCAAATCAAAGAACGCCAAGATATTTTCTGAGATTAGCGATAAGTAAGCGATAACATAAAACATTGAATTCTCATTTCTTTACATATACAAAACATATTGTAGACATTTTCGTGTGCATATTCATTGTACACATGTACGGTGTTTCCAGCATTCAGGTACTGGCTTCACAATGGGATATATGGCCAACCGCAATGAGATACGAATGACCTCGGGTGCTCGCTGCACGGAACTTTTGTCTTATTACAAATGGAAGTTATGTGAAAAGTGATGACTTGCAAAACCCGTTGAGAAATAACATCACGAGTGCTGTTTGATATTGGATACTGGAACTTCCGGAGGCATTTTGCTTCCCAGGTTAATTATGAAATCCAACCAAGGTATCTGATACCTGATACTTGATCTCAACACTTTTCAAATTCACAAGATAATGATAATCGTTTAAAGTGCACTCAAGTTACTTTATTTATTTAGACACATAAATGTGACTCATCATTTCGAGAAGAAAACTCACAGAAACATATTTTTAGGTAAGGTAAATTCTCTGGAACACTTAATCCACCTATTTTGAAAGAGGTTAGCTTTAAAAAGTGCTTAAAAAAGTGCCTAACAAGTACACTTTTGGGAGATCCCATGCACTTTTTGATGTTCCGATTACGAGGACTTCTGCCTATCAGAATGCGTCAATCAACAGAGGGACTCAACTGCTTAACGATTTGGCATTAACCATAGACAATTCCAATGTTACTTACAGACAGTTCAGTTTTTGACATGTTTCAAACAATAGTATAACTGTACTCATGACCATTTTATTTTTACATGTACCTCAAATTTGTAATCTTCGCCGTAATGTATTGGTGTATACCGTTTTATGGAGAACATTAGGAAATATATAAATAAATAAACTACTGTAGATAACGTGTACGAGAAGAAGTACCATACTGTAGAATAATCTCACCCCGAAAACTACCACGTTTTTGATTATTTAAACACTGCAAAAATCTTTAATCCCGGCTTCTCTCGAGCTTAAATCACACAAAAGAATTGAAAAAATGTAGAACAAACAGCACGGTGTCTTTTTGACAATATAATAAATTGATGAAGCTCGAAAATGCACGATGAAAGAGACGAAGCGAAGTGAAAATAGTTGCGTTAGCCTTAAAATCTCACACAAAAAACTTACCGTTTGCCAGTTTTTTGTAGGACATACAATCAATAGTTTTACATTTGTGTTAATTTGTATCACTGTAATTATTAATTATTACATTATAATTATCTTAATTATAAAATTTGACCTGTTACGTGTGTTTAAATACAGAATTTATTCTGAAGAGAAATATATTATTAAATAGCAGTAGGTAAAGGTGCACGAACTACAAAATTCAGGTGAATGACATAACCTTAGAAATGTTTCTCATAATCTGCAAGTAGGTACAAGTATTGATAGCTTTATTATTAGGGACCTATAGAGGCTACCTGACCCCCTGACCCTAGTTTTTTCTATGAGAATAAAAAAAAACATAATTCGTCGGCACATAATACGCTAAGCTGTAATAATAGTCCGTTTACAGGGTATAAAAAACAGTTGTCAGATTCTCAGAATCACTTTGCGAATCGGCAAGTATAATGAATGGCGCAAGATATCTGAAATGTTTTATGTTTAAATCGTAATACATGTAATATTATATTCTATTGTTACATCAATTGCCTGGTAGAATGGTGGGAATTTTTTCAAAGTGTAATGTAATCGATTTCAAGTAAGCATTATTTTATAACGTTTCAAGAATGGGATTCTCCGAAAATACGAAGTGCAGATAAACTTCTAGATTATTGGCTCATGCTCATGTTTCATCCCTCGCACTTCTCCTGTTCTCACATAACCACAAATTTACATTTATTTGCATCTCTTTGGAGGTATGTTTTATTCTGTGAAGTTTGACAAAGAACGATAATTTATAATAACAAAAATACAAAATAAACAATCTAACTTTCAAAAATATTTAAAAAACTGGATTAAGTTAACAGGCAGAGATTACATAAAAGACAAACTGGAAAATAGAGAATAACATACACACAATAACATCAAATATAACATCGTATAAACACGACAAGATAGCAGCAACACAATACGATCTATTTTTTAGTTTTTGGAATAACTTAGTGAGTAAATTTTATATTTAATCACACAACGTGTAGTTTTTTCCGAGACTTAGCGAAATTTTGCGCACTTGACAAAGAGAAGACGAAGGTCTCTATGAAAGGAGGAGGTAAGATGACGAAAATCCACAACCAATCCCTTCTTTTGGGTGAATTCTTCTGGGTGAAATTTTGCACACTTGATGTTCAAAATAAGAGGAGATTGCTGAATACAACTGATTTCGAAAAACTCTACGTAAAAGCCCGGACTCTAGTCAGTATATACTATCAAAGTGTTTGATATACCTATACCTTATTTGTGTTGCTTTATTTTATTAATATTAATAGTGAGGTTAGGTTAAGTAAACAATCGTAAAGGAGTAATTTTCAGTAAAAAGTGCTCCCCCCGAATAAGAAATATGCGCTTTTAGTATTTTAACGTTTACGGATCAGCGACGATACAAAAAGGTAATAAACATACGTTCCTTATCACAATAATGTTGCGGCTCTTTCTTACATATTAAATAACGGTGAGACACACAATGTCTGTTTCCTCAAGATGAAAAAGTAGTAGCTTGGAGGAAAAAGACAAACGTACATTTGGTGTCTCATCTTTTGTCTCACCATTATTTAAGAGGGTATATTACCAGAGAATACCGGAAATTATTCATTTTTAAATCAAATTCTAGACGTATTGACTCTTTTTTACAAAAAAACATAAATTGATTTTGAAACATTGTTATTTTAATGCGTAAACGCACTTTTTAAATTTTGAAAAACTAAGTTTATTTTTAGGTTATACCGTTGGTCGTTGGCAGATTTGTTCAATTTTCAAACGAAATATTGTATTATACAACACAAATTTCAAATCATATAATCATACAGCAAAATAAATCAATACATAATCTAGAAAAGAGTTTTCAGAATTTTAATTTTAGTTAAATTAAACTCATTAAAAAATAAATCCGAGAACGTGTTTTGTGACGAAAATACCTCAGCTATTCTATTTATTTAAGTTCTTACAAACTACAATATTTCAAAATTTTTTACACACTTTTTTTGTTTAGACATTATTGAAAAATCATAAATACTTACAAGAAGTACACGATATTTAATAATCTATCATTATGCGTTTTGAGCATTTTTATTGCTTACTTGAATGTAGGTATATATTAAAGCAAGTTTTGATTGAAATAAATCGATATTAAATTTTTAATTTTTAAAATTTTACAGGGAATAATCGATCTTTCTCATCGGAACCTCCCTGTACTGTTGCGAGCATTTTTAAACTTTTATTCTCAGACACTGGTCAAAGGGCTGCAGCGTTATAAGGAACGTGCGTTTATTGCCTTTGTATCGTCGCCGTTCCGTAAATGTGAGAATATTAAAAGCGACTAATCTAAGATCAATTATGTAAATTTAGTTTTATTATATAATTTAATTATCTTTTCTTTTGGCAATACCGAAAAGCTAAAATTCTGATAAAAGAAACCCGACTTCCAATGATTCCGATGCTATTGTAAACACACATATACTCCACTGTAAATAAGTGTTAATTGAGAACGTCTTAAGTTGGTAGGGACTAATTTCATTTGCTTTCTAACTTAGCACTATTCACATAAACACCGACTCAATCTAAGTATTGCTGACCTATTAAGTTAACCTGAAATCATATAGCCTACTCATTTCATGTTCTGTTCTTTACCTCACGTCGTAAGATGAACACAATGCTCATATTTTGTTTGTACATGTCCTTTTTTTTTATCCGGCGTTATAGCTTTTGACCATCTGGAGCCAAATAAGGGATGCCATACTATGGCATCCCTTATTTGGGTATGTTGTGAGACTGAAGATAGTGAAGAGAGGAAGGTGGGAAGAATCTGGCTATTGAGATCTGCTCGCATAACACGGCTCAAGCCATTTCAAGCAACGTTTCAATTCTGAACGGTGGTCTTACCAGGGCGATACTGAGAGTATCTTCCACTCTGGAACGTGCCGCAAATATACATATATATTATTTTAAAAGATTAAATTGTGAAATAACATAAATCAATTAATTAACATAATGAATAAATTTTAATTTGGGAGGCGGGAATGGGTACCGCCGCCCCGGGAACCATTTATTGGATAACCAACACCTCTGCCATAGGTCACCCCAAGTGGTTCGCTACGTTTGGTGACTTAGCAGGGGTGCCCGGGTTCATGGGGTTCATTGTCTAGGTCTTGGCAGCGGATGATCTAGACACATTGAACCCCAGATTCCTACCCAACCCTCATACCTTTTTCCTTCCCAGAACTTCCTCTCCTTCCTTTCCTTAAAAATACCCTCCACACAGCATCTCCAAAGGTGACATAGGCCCTGAGGGAAATTATTTTCCTCAGGGCCTCCTGTGTGGACCTAATGTAAAAAAAAAAAAAAACGAAATTTATTATTTGCGCACGACGGGATTTGAACCCGCGACGTTTTATGACCTCGTATTGCTAGTGGAGAGGCTTACCCCTAAACCACGGATGCCGTCAAAATATTAAGTAATAAAAAATAATACATATAGTAATTCATATGAGACGATTTATGAACATTTATGAGGCAAGGAGTATGTGCCAAGTTCGAGTTTTTTAGCTGTACGTCCTGTCAGCCTAGCCCTGCGGGGAAACAGCGTGATGGTTGGTAATTCATACTCGGAGGGTTTATCGAAATTGACAATCAAATTCTGATTTATAATAATGTAAACGTTTTTTAAAAGCAGAGTTTTTCTTACTCTTATTAAAATAATCTTACATACACAATCATTCACAATGTTTTGAATTTAGAAATTGATTCAGATAGTAATAATTTTAATAAATAATATCGGCAGATAGATTAATGGAGTACAACCGAAATTGTACCTCTCTTGGTAACAAGCGTGGTCTGATTGATAAATGGACCATTGATAGTACTGCATGGGGGCAGACTCAAACGCCCAACGATGTTGTGTAAAGCAAATGTTTTGGGAATTAAGATATATTGCAAACAAAATTGACGTAATCGACATATCTTTCAAGTCGTGAAAAAGTGGATAAGCTAAATCTAGAAGACAAGATTATTGGCTTTTTATTTTTTTATTTTTTTTTTCGTTGTTTGTTTTTATGTTACGATGTGTCGTTGGATCTGCCGGATCTGCCCTGATGATGGACACTGCAACGCTGTCCGAAACGTCGGCTAAAGAAGGAGGTAGCGCAACATGGCATAACACCCCAAAAACAAACAACGAAAATGTTTTTGGCCGAGAAAATCTAAAAACGTATCTGGCTTTTTAATAGTACAATGATATGTATTTACGGAAGAACATTTATAAAAATGGCTATTTAAAAAGTACCTGGTAAGAAATAGAGAGAGGGAGACGTATTTAGTATCGTGCTGATAAAAATGCCAGCCAAAGTACAGTTTAGTGGCCCATTCTCTGTAATTTTTTTTCTCCTACCCATTTTTCTTATGTTGGTGCCTTCTCCTACCACAGGTTGACTATCATCAAGGCAATCCTCACAATGGAGACTGTAACTCAGTAAAACTGACCCCACTGAGAGACAGCCTGAGTTCATTGCCTCGCAAACTCTGGTCCACCATCAATAGGATAAGGTGCTCCCATAGCCGTTGTGCCCATATGATGCATAGATGGGGCCTTAAAGAGTCGGCGATGTGTGAATACGGTGCGGTGCAGACCACCGTACATGTGGTCAACGAATGCACACCGAATGCCCGCTCCATTCATTCCCCGGCGGCATTGATGAGGTCCACAGGGCGACGCCTGAGGCCCTGGACTGGCTCGCAGACCTAGATGTTTCCCTCTGACCCCCCACCATACGAAAGAAGAAGAAGAAGTAAAGCTGCACTTGCATCAATCACGTTATTTTCCAAGCCATGAGATTAGGCACCTTGGTTTAAGACGAATTCCATCAATCTTCCCCATGGGTTTCGTTTGGGAAATGTAACTTTTTTTGTCGCCCCTTCTTATGTGACCAAAATATTGGACTATTCCCCCTTTTTGAGTTTTCTCTAACGGAGCGTAGGCTACTACCTGCTGCCTGTTGTTCTATCCTGACATTCTTGGGAATGCTCGGATGAACCATCTACGGGTCAAAAGCATTGTGCACATTGCATCACATTTCTTCAGACCGATTCGTGGATGGTTCAAAAACTCGAGAGGATTAATTTCTGTATTTCCTACGGTTATCTCCGTCACCGACAGCACTGACTGTTTTATCCCCGACCTGGTGTGCTAGCACGGTCGCTCGATATGAAGTTACCGACCGATTGTCGGTAACTTCTCATCGTTCCGTAGGACAACTGCAGATCTCAAACGTACAAACGACAGTTGATATCGAATATATTAAGGACACTTAGTCATTGTGAACTGTCACCTATTCGTTTGCGATCTGCAGTTGTCGTAGGGAACGATGAGAAGTTACCGATAGTTATCCTATCGATCGTTATAGAGCAAGCGTGCTAGGGCCTCTGCAGGACTAACTTGTCAATGGCCATGTCAGCAGGTGCGGTGGGAGAGCAATCTTGTTGATAAATAGAATCACTTCGGATATTAACACATCCAGCATCGATGATACCGAGTTTAAATAGTAAGCATTGTTGCTGCTCAAATAAAACCTATTTTTATAAGTTTATTTGTTTATCACTAATTTACTTTCTCTTGTCCAAATACCAGATATGTACACTGTTTTTTAATGATTGTGAACGCAATTTATATATCTGCATATTTATTTATCGTAGTTTATATATTTTATCTCTCATTAATAACTGAACTAAGTCTAAATAATGAACGATTTGGCAAATTTTTACCATTCAAGAAGTCACCGGACTGGCCTATTGACCCATATTTCAAAAGCTTCTTTCCTCCTAACTCATTATTTACCTTACCTAACTGCCCACAAATGTGTATTTTATGTATGCAGTAAGCTGATGGGTAGGATAAGAATCCCAGGTGTTCTGTGACTAATGTGGTCATCACATAAAAAAATACAACCCAGAAATAGAGGTAACCAAAAATAATGGATTACAGAAAATCAACTATTCTTACTAATATTATAAACGCGAAAGTTTGTATGGATGTATGTATGTTTGTTACTCTTTCACGCAAAAACTACTGAATGAATTTTAATGAAACTTTACAATAATATAGCTCATACATCAGAATAACATATAGGCTATAATTTATAAAGCTAGATATTTTTAATATATATAATGAATAATAATTATTGTTTAATAGAAAATGTCAAAATTTGAGAATGACATTTTGCAAAACAATGATTGTTAAATCAAAATTCTATTTTAGAAAATATTTAAATTAGTGAATTTATTTAATAGACGAGTACATTGAATCGATTCAAGAATTATAGATATTTTAAATAAATAGGTTAAGAATTTTGATACAAACATAGTTGGGACTTAGGAAAAGAAAATAGGCTACTCGAAGTACTAATCCTGCGCAGACGAAGTCGCGGACAGAAAGCTTGTTGATAATAAATGACACAGAACTGGAAATAAAATTATTCAAGAGAAGATTATGAAAAGTTAACCGGTTTTATTCGTATTTGGATGTATTACCAAGCAAGTATCTAATAATACTCGTTACAAAATGTTGACAAAGAAAATATATCCGAATCGGAATGGCGATCTCTGGTCACGGTTCGGCGGTCCGTTTGAGATTATTTTGGGGACAGTTCAAAGAAGGTCTGATTTATAATCTATCAGGAATTTGCTTGTACCGTTAAAAGATGTTACATAACTAAATCCAAAACGTAAATTAAAGACGGCTTAGAAATGTTACGAAATAAAATCCACGACGGTAAAGCTGGTTGGATTATGGTAAAATAATTATGATAACGCCTGGCTAATTTTATGTAGTTCAGACGTACCTTCGAGATATGCATCGAGGCTTTTCCCAATTAATGCAACCGTATAGTATAGCGCAGTTATAGCTTTAATTATGATTGCTGCTTCACCTCGCCATTCCTTGTGACACCTCAGCTGAGGCTAGGTACTGGGGTTGTTGTAGGTCGTTTGTTGTTGTTTACAATGGCATCACCACCTGGGGTACCTTTTGAGCCTAAATGAAGTGGAGAGGCGAAGGATATGAAAAAGATGAAAATATGAAAGTACAAGAATTTTCAGTTTAGGTCATAAACCACCATTTCAAACTAATTTTCGATTCTAAACGTTGGTTTTTCATCAGGACGATACTGAGCATGTATACTACGTTGGCAATGGCCGAACAAGCCAACAAGCAAGTACTGCGCGATACGATTGTAAAGAGGTAGCAGTAGGGTTCCATCGCTTTAAAAAATGTCTCGCTAGTAATAATGTCTTGTCCAGAAATGTAGTGCCGCCATTGACAGCTCCGCTGGAATCACCACTCTTTTTCTGTTCACGCGTAGAATATTTATTTATTTATTGGTAAGAGACAAACGGCATATACATAAAATATAAAGATAAATATAGAATAATATTAAACGAAGTCAAGCCAAAAAAGTCTCCTATGTTAAAGTCGATTGGAGATGGAGTTTGATTACATGTTGATTGATGAATGATATGTAATAAAATGATGTTATAATTGTGAATGATATTATATGTTATAAATAAATAATAAAAAATAAAAAAATAAAAATTAAATGTTAAAATTAGTTTTGGGTGAGGAGAGGAAGAGAAATATAGGATGAGGATAGGAGATGCTCCGGATACATTCCACACTCTTGTATTAATTTTCGATCGTACGTGTTACTTCTAATCGATATTTGTGAAGTGTATTGTTAAATATGTCTATATTTTGAAATTTTGTGTTGTATTGTGCACATATAAGGGGGAATTGGTGATTTTTTTCTAAAGTTAGTTCTATATGTAGGCAAATGAAACAAATGGGATTGCCGTGTTGATCTTGTCGGAATAAGAATATTTGTTAAGTTGGTTAGTTCTGGCGAGTCCAGGCCATTATTAAGAATTTTAAATAATAAGATTTGGTCAAAAATTAAACGTCGTATATGAAGGGAGTTGAAGTTATGGTAATTAATAGATTCGGTGTAATTTGAGAAGTTTAAGTTTTGTTTATAATTTATGTGTTTAATTTTTTTTTTCAAATATAAGAAAATGGGAGAATTTATAGAGTATAAGTGATATCCTAGATATTAGTCCTAGAGCTTACCCGTGGATGGTACATAGCTTTCGAAAATGTAGGGACTGAAAGTATAATAAATACGGTTGCAACCTCAAGGTCAAGGTCCAGATAATTCCTACCGCCTGCTAAATAAGAATCAGCGCATAATGCCATTTATCACGAATAAAGTCAAAAGTGTTTTTTTAACCCAGAGTTCTTAGTTTCAGAGAGTTTGTGCACCAAGTTACAAAAGTAGGTAAAAGAGAGAAAACGAGTTCACGTTAGCACCAATCATGAATTTAAAATGGAACACACATTGTTTGTATAGTGTTTGTTGTTTGCTGTAGGAAGCGACGCCGGTAAATGAGTTTTGTAAACATTCTCGAATTATGAAATTGTTTGCATTAACATTCCAAGGACTTAATCGATGCCCAACAAACACAAATCATCAATGAATTCCAACTCATACAGTTAAGTCTACAACTGTGTTTACATAACATAATTATTAACAGCTTTATAATATGGGCACGTCGTAATAAAAAAAAAACAGAGCATCTGTTGTTTGCCTGTCTCAGTATAAACTCTCGAACAGTGAACTCTGGCGCCATGAAATGTGCACACGTTTTTCTGGCTGGAACCAACGGGTCATCGCCAGTATTTTTGCTGGCAATGGCAACTATGGCATCCTTAAATGGGGTATGATGTGATGCTGAAGGTAAGTGGGGAAAGGGGGGAGAAGGGTAAGTACATGGCTATTCAGATCTAGTCACCAAACACGGCAACAGCCATTTTAAGCAACATATCAGTTCTGAATGGTGGTCTTACACCACGGCGATATTGTGAGTAACTTCCACTTTGGAACGTGACGCAATTATGTCCTATATTATTTTAAACGATTAAATTCTAAAAACATAAATAAATAAAATAAAATTAGATTGCGCACGCCAGGATTTGAAGCCGCGATCTCCGAATCGCTAGTCGAGAGTTCGAGAGCCATGCCCCTCGACCACAGATGCCGAATTAGCACTTTATCATCGTATTCAATAAACTTGTTATTAACCGAAGAGTTGTTTGAAGTCCAAATCCCAAACACTCTAAATAAAATTAGCGCAGCCGGTAGGATGTGACAGGTGTATGAGGAACAAGTTCAATAACTAAGAAGTAGAGTCTCTATTCTACCGAGAGAACAGACAGTAAAACCGTGAGAACACACTCGCAGGTAGATACTCGTAAAATGTAACCAAGATTCACACTTTTACAATATATTCCAGCAATTTTATATTTCGATAAAAAGGGTAAAAGCATTTTCACAGAGACTCTAATATAAGTCTATAATATAACATATACATAAGTGTACACGTGCATCAGGTTTTAAAGATTTCACGCATCGCTTACTCAATCGAGTACAACCGGAATTGCAGATAATCAATATAGATTTTCAAATGCTCATTCAATACGTTTTCTCATACCGATAACATTGGCGTGGGATTACGAAATCGATTACGAAGACATGAGTGAAATATATTCTCAGTATCGCCCTGGTGAACGACCCCCATTCAGAAATTGAAGCGTTTGGTAACCAGAACTGAATAGCCAGGTACTTTCCCATCTTCCTCTTACCATCTCTTACCCCTCCCCACTACCCAACCTCACAACATACCCCAATTGGGGATAACATAGTCCTACTGTTGTGATGTATTCACATAAAAAAAGTCTTTAAAATATTTTTATCTGTCCCAAAGACACGTTGAAATTGAATGACACTTTGGAATGTTTTGGAATAGGAAAACTGCATTAACTCCTGGAGGTGATTCTACATAATCTACATGATAGTATAAGTAAAAAATATAAATAACCTTTTCCGAAATTCCAACTTTTAGGGGTACTTTTTTGGTAAAAAGATAAAATTAGTCCAGGGTGTGCGGCCAGCACAATTATTTGTTATTATGTTGTTATTAATTCACTGTTACGATACGGATGAATCACAATCGTAAGTTTGTACCTTACAATAAGGATTTTTAATAAGTAGGTACGTCTTTTTATATGGTAAAAAAAAGATGGAATTTCTGAAAAAGTTGTTAATCTTTTTTACTCCTACCATCATGAAGAATCAGCTCCCGAAGTTAATGCATTTTACTCCCGGCCACCTTGTATTTGGGGACTATAAACTGGATACATAAATGTCTAAACAACGCAATACATAAACCAATATCCAAGTGTGGTAGTTGAAAAAATAAATTGTGGCTATAATAATTGTGTCCGGAAACCCATGTTACCAACGGGAAACTGCTCTTAAACAAATGGGTAAAAACTAGAAATGATCAATTCGATAACCAGGTAGTCGTCTTCCAAGCCAAATTACTTTGCTGTCGGCAGGATATCACACAAAGGGTATTTCTCCAATCCAATAGTGCACCCAAGAATGGCAGGTTTTTACAACCGAGGAACATAGAAGATCAGATATCTTATGGTACGACTTGAAAGTTATACTCGCAAAGAGACACCGGTAATTTTCCTCATTAGAACTGTCGTGGAACGCGTTGTATGACTGGAATTCGTAAGGGAAATAATTAAAACAGACGGAATTTACGCCGGACTGTAACGGAGCACAGGTAAAACTGCTTACAAAATACTCCTGATACTGAAGACCTGAGATAAATGCAACAATTACTAGAAGATTCCCATGCGTGCTTACTATGAACTATTAATTGAACGTAGTTATACAGAAAGCAGCCAGCCACAACAAACAAAACCTGACTTAAAAGCATCTTTGTCCAAAGAGTGAATAATCAAATCTACACAACACCTAGAATGTTTTTTACATTAAAAAAATTATAAATGATATCATATAGATACCACTTTCCTATGATTTTTAAGTCGATTAAAATGTAGATTTTTCGAGGAGCTTTTTCAGGCCTGGCTGTTTTTTTGTAGAATACTTAATAGTGAATGTAAACTCTGCAATCAACTATGCGAAATATGCATTCTACAGAAAATTTTAAGGTGCTCCCATAGCCGTTGTGCCCATATGATGCATATATGTAAAAATGCGGTGCATATGATGCATAGATGCAAATGCGGTGCGGTGCAGACAACGGTGCGGTGCGGTGCAGAATACATGTGGTCAACGAATGCCCGCTCCATTCATTCCCCGGCGGGATAGATGAGGTCCACAGGGCGACGCCTGAGGCCCTGGACTGGCTCGCAGACCTAGATGTCCCTCTGACCCCCCCACCATACGAAAGAAGAAGAAGAAGAACAGAAAATGGCCAAAGCTACCAAAAAACACTACATGTGTGTAATTACAAGCCGCGCCGTGAACGTTTTCTGCTGACCAGGAAACTGTCATTGTTAGGTATTTTGCTGATATCGATTAGTTGACTTTAACTGTTTTCTGTTAAATAGACAGCATATTTTGAGAAATATCCACATTCGAAGTGTTTGATGTCTCACATGGGTAGCGTGTGAACTTTCTGAACATTTTTAAATGTTAGTTTTCAACAAATATTTCGGAAAGCGATTACTATGAATTTTTGTGCAAAAGCAACCCGGCTTGTTTTAGTAGATCATAGAATTGACCTTACTTAGTTTAATGACAATAATATCTGGCTGGTTTCTGCATAACTGCGTTCAATTGTTCTTCAAAAGCTCTTATAAGATTTCTTGTATGGAAAGGAATTCTATGACTCACAGAAAAGTGCAAAAGTTTTTTAAAACATGTTATTATTCTGAACCGGTATATTTTCAGAAAGAAAGCATAATTGGATTGTACACACTACCTTGCAGAATGATATCAATTTCCTGTATTCTTTTACCGATGATGTGATAATATGTTTCATAATAAATACAGGATGTGGATAGGATTTGATTTATTTTTAATTTACTCGTTTATTAAGACGTACATTACGATATTACGATGAAATACAATTGATAAGTAGCATGGAATACCAGTAGGCCATTTCGCCTGAGATAAGAACGGTTCTTAAAACTTAACGAATGAGTAATATAATAAAAAGGAAGAAAGTGTGTGGAGAGATAAAGAGAAATTTTGAAATCGAGAATTGTATGCTCACGAATTGTAATTGACTGATAATAAAAGTTTGATAAAAAAATAAGTGTAAGAAGTTTGAAAATAATTTATATCAAGCTTAGAAATTTAATAAATTAGTTTTGTATGTTAGGAAGGAATGGAGGAAAGGTGAGTTATTTACTGCATTATTAACAATGACGGATGGCAATTTAGGACCATCTATTTTATTATTTGCAAGATTATGTAGAAACAATAGATCTGACAATGTATGTCTTTTTTCTACAGTTAGCATACTATCTGTAGCTTTTTTGTATTTCTTACGTAAATATTTCAAAAATTATTCCGTATACTTTTTACTAAATCTATGAAAAATGAATTTTCCGTGAAATCAAAAAAAAAACATACGGATAAATCTCTATCGTTCTTTGAGGTAAGAGCAGCAGCATTCGATAAAAAATGCTTCGTGAAATCCAAAGATTTGTCAAAGACAAAATCGTGTAAAGAATCTACCACATTCTGTTCTGGTGACGAGCATTACAACAAAAACTTTATTATTCGGATAGAAAGATTCGATTAAAATGATTTCGTGAGGTCAAAAGACCCAAAAATTCCGATAAAATCTAACATGTTCACTGAACGCTGTATTTTTCTTAATTGTGATTACACCACAGAGAGCAGTGACTGTAACTAAAATGGTACAAAATTATAATTAATCATACTTGATACTCTTTTTAATACCATCCATATATTATGTACGAGTAGTATCATAATAATTCCTGTCGTAATAACAAAGAAGATCCCCGTGAGAACAGGATTCAATTTAACAATAAAATAAATTATCTAATAGATGCACGAAATTCTCTAAAGCAACATTTAAATACTGGCTAACGATGCCTCTTGGTCATGACAATACCATGTCGAAATATAAAGGTCCACCTGTCAAAATGGCTGTGGGATAACTAGTCCTTTGATAATAAACAAGCTAGGAGGAATTTGAAAGGCGAGACACCTGAGAGAGCACGATCTGATATTTCTAAAATTCTAGACCAGACCAGGCAACATCTGGGCTGAAAAATTACGGGCCTGCCAGAGATAACGCGATAGTTGTGCAAAGGAATGAATAATTATCATGATATTCGTATTTATATGAATGTAAACACATTAAACTATATTAATATAAGTCAAAGGTTGGGGATCTAGCATTTTAGAATATAAGTTTGTTTCATTGAAAGTAAACATTTCTCAGCAAGTAAATATATACTGGACCATATTATAAATAAATTGAACTTTTGAATGATTTCCAGGAGTTTTGTTGGAGAGGATGGTTGTTCTACTGCAAATTTTGGCATAGCTGATTATATCTGACAAAGCGAGGAAGAGTAACTATGAAAATCTTTGCGAAACATAAGACGTTATTGACTGGGCGTAGCGAATTGTTTTATCTCAACCGTTTTGCATGTCACCTGTATATAAATTGATTGTACGTTCCGTTTCCGTCTCAATGTGGTAGCTGCTTCAGTGGATTATTTTTTAAATGTGAAATCCTGGTGTTAACTTGGAATTTCGTATTTTAATTTTGTTTCAAAATTATAATACCTACCTGCCTGAAGAATGCTTGAAAAAGAATTGTCATTGAGATAGTGATGTTTCTTTGGAAAATTTTTATAATTTCTTATTATAATTGTTTTTAAATGTTACAAAAATATAATATGGTTTATAATTAAGAAGATGTGTAGTGAAGTACCTACTTACAAATCTTATGATCAGAGGAAATTTTGGTTTTGATTTAACATGATATTAGAAACGTTCCTTTTTGGAAGCAAGGTATACTGTTCACAAAAATACTAGTCGGTCGTCGTTTGAATAAAAATACAGACATGTTTAATTTGTTTATATCTTCTTTGGGCTAGAATTACACTTCGTGAGCATTATAATTTTATTGTAACGTATAAATAAAAGGGTTCACAATAATTTTATTACATTGCGTTTATTGTTTTCTTCTATTGTAAGTCTAGCAGATTTAGCCGACAGAGAGAGTGAGAGTCAATACGAAAAGGTTTGCATAACAATGCGAAGATACGTATTCTTTAATAGTTGCCCTTTTAGGTTAGAATTGTTATTACACTTCGTGAATGATTATTACATTATTATAAAAAAGAGAAAGACGGAATCGTGGAAGAGTGACGGTCGGTCAAATTACCTAACATTGAATCAACAGAGTGTGAAAAGCCCTGAATAGGAGTGTAGGAGTATGTAATGTTTATTTTACAGGCAAGTGAAAATAATTGAGTTTAAGTTTTGGTGTTTGAATTTTTTTAGAAGCGATCTTAAAAATAGATATTATAAAATAATGTTGTCCATTGGTCTTGGGCGTCATTTAACCATTTATAGCCTCGAAATAAAGATATAAATAATTCATTATTCTTAAAAAACGAAAACTAATGACCGGTTTTAGCAATAACAGCTGAGAGAACGCTAGCAAAGGATTATTATTCAATAATAATTCACATTTTTTTAACAGATCAACGGCAAGCACATTAACGACGGTGTTCCCAACTTTTCGATCGATCAATCTAAGTCTCTGATCAGCTAAGTGATTTGTTTAGTAACGCTAGATTCGCCTGTTAGTCGAAGATGAGAGGGAAGAGCGTATTTGAGCATTTGAGGATTGTTGGGCCAAAAAATTCGGCTCAACAGTTGATCAGTAGGATTGGGAACAACGACCGAAATACATGCAAATAGGTGACTTAACTTTAAGCAGTTGGCTGAGCGAAAAGTTATGTTGCATTATATATAAAATACAAATTTAGAAAATAATATATTAATAAGTAGCAAAACACTATATTTATATACATAGTATAAGGTGTACTAATATGTTGATAAAAATCCGTTGCGTGATCATAAAGCATAGTGTATACCAATAATATGGCATGTCAAAGATATATTTTGTAAACAGAAGAAAATTTTATAAGACTTTTATATTGGTGAAAGCGAACCCCCCAAAAAGTGATCATCGATAGTTTCCACTTTTTTACGATATTTTTTGTATTTCAGAAATAAAAATATCAGAATCGCATGCAGTTAAGTGTATCCAATAAATCAAAAGTCAATAAGGCAATATTTATTCGCATAAATTAAATCAGACATAAAAGCTGCGTTCAAAAAACAATCAATTCAGATTCGAACCGCAGACGCAATCGAAACTAATCGCTCAGGTAAAATAAACCTCAGTTCAGTAAGGTTAGAATTTTCGATCTTGCACGCGATGTGTAGAATTTAATAACGGCTGGTACAAGCCTGTTTCACTGTTGACATAAATTGGTTTGCCAACTAGATTTATGACCATTGTCGAATATAACGATATCGATTCCATCGCACGAGAAGTAGAACTAGAATCAACGTGTGGAAAACATTGATATATACTCGAGGAATTAATGGAAGGTAATGCCAACGCCTTGGGTGAAAATTTGACATGGATACATGGATACAGATATTACACATAACTCGTACGGAGATACATTACAATAAAATCTGGTATGTAAATAATGCGAAGCAGAAACAATATACCGTCCTACTTCTGCTACAATAATATTATAAGACAGCAATATCATTATTGCTTTCACATCTACCCCCTATTACAACTTTAACCAACCAGACCTCGAGCACATTCTGTCAGATGGTCAGATTATTTCCGTTTTGCAATAAAATACAAATAAATGGAATATTTCTGAACGAATGACAGTCGATGAAATGTGCTTTCAAATTTGATTATTAGAAATAAACATGTAATTTTTGAAATATGAAATTTTGAAACCAAACATAAAAAGCTTTAAGAGCGATTGACTAGCAGTTTAAAAATGCCTGCCACTATACAGTGAGGTTCCGATGAGAAAGATCGATTATTCCCCGTATCAATTTTTTTAAATTAAAAATTTTATATCGATTTATTTCATTCAAAACTTGCTTTAATATATACCTACATACAAGTAAGCTATAAAAATGTTTAAATCGCACGATGATAAATTATTAAATATCGTGTACTTCTTGTAAGTATTTTTTGATCATAAGTATTTATAATTTTTCAATAATGTCTAAACAAAATAAGTGTGTAAAAAAAAATTGAAATATTTTAGTTAAGACCTAAATAAATTGAAAAACTGAAATATTTTCGGTCACAAAACATGTTCTCGGATTGATTTTTTAATGATTTTAATTTAACTAAAATAAAATTTTTTAAAACTATGTTGACTAGATTATGTATTGATTTATTTTTTTGTATGATTATATCATTTGAAATTTGTGTTGTTTAATAGAATCTGTCATTTGAAAATTGAACAAATCTGCCAACGACCAGCGGGATAACCTTAGTCTATTAAAAATACACTTAGTTTTAAAAAAAATTAAAACTGCGTGTACCAGATAAAATAACAATCGTTAAAAAAATCAATTTATGTTTTTTTATAAAAAAGAGTCAATACGTCTGGAATTTGATTTAAAAAGGAGTAATTTCCGGTATTCTCTGGTATTCCCTCTTAAAATGGCTCACCTTACGTTTTTCTAACTAAAATTACCTACTGATATTGAAAAAAAAGAAAACACATACACATTTTATTAGACAAATGTATTATAAACGTTATTGTCTTATTTGGTCGTTTAATGTAAATAAAAAGTCGGAATCTTTGCTATCATATATGTGTACATTTGAAGTATTATGTGGTTAACTTGTTCTCTTTCGAGCGCCGTTTAGATCACATATCTCACCGTGACAGTAAGGGAGATACAATGATTTCTATGAGACCTATATGAGTAGTTCCCAAAAGCGAACAAATTAGCCTGAGAGATTCAAATAAGATGACTGAACACTCGTTGCCATTTGTCATCTCTTTGGGAATGTTGAAGATAATAATTGATTTCTAAGGCCAACAAAAGGCGATGGTAATAGCACAATTGACTATTGTAATGGCAAGCCATTTGAGAGAGGCTAATATTTTCAGGCTTGACCTGAATTTAAAAATGTACACCACTATACAATGTAACAACATGTTCCTCATTATCGGAAATGCTTCAGTTTTTCACACAAAGCCTCAGGGCTTTGATTGGCATAATTTTTGCACCTTTGAATCATCTGCAATTGGTCTATGAACCTTGTAAAAAAACATGATTTCGATTAGGCTCTTTCTTACAACTAGGACTGTTGATTTTCGAACCATAATTTCAGCATACTTAGTATAGATAAGATTGTTTTTTTAGTTGCTGTGTCTATTGTGTCGCTCTTTTTAGTTTGTGATCAATGACTTATTTGACCTACAAATGTGCCAATTGTTCATTTCACACATGTTTTAAATTATAGGTAATCGTGATTCAAATCTCACGGAAGATCTATCAAGTTAATTCGTGGGAAACTAATAAAAATGTGGGCAACAGAAACTCATTAATATCTCCTATACAAGCATCACACCTTTCGTCATACAAACACAGATAAAAATGATTACGATGATATTATGTTTTATCTATGCTTATGCAACGACGGATATAATCTGTCAGTATCTTAAAGGGCCACGAGTCAAAGCAATTAATAACAATGCTCCAAACAAATAATAACTTGGACGTGATGAATCGATTGGTTGCGATAAAGTACAATTATTACACACAGATAATTTACAAAGTGATGGCATCAATTAAGTACCAAATAATTGGCTTTGGTTTGATTAATGGTCCCAGGTTTATTTCTTTATTTGTTAAAATGTATGCCAAGAAATGATATCGTAAAGTAGGACATCCAATGCCTTAGAAATGTCGAAGTTGAAGGTTGAGTTTAAAAATAGGAAAACATAAAGAGGGCGTTCGATAAATGACATAGTAGGTTTTATAAGCATCGATCGGTTTTATACTGCATAGAAAACAATACGATGGTATACCGACAATAATCAATACATGCAAACATAAAGGTACAGCTTAACCTTGATTTGTTTTAGAATGCATCATATATAAATGCATAAATTAGAACATTTAATAATGTGAATCATCAAGCTACGTTCATTTACTGTATTTTGATGTCAATATAAGGAAAAATGGCGCAAATACATTATCACAATAAGATATACTTTTATATAGGATAATTTAGTGGCACTCATCCAGTGCCACTATTATACTGACAAATAATACATTATTTATTTTTATTTTAACTGAATAAGTTGAACTTCTAATTAATGAAGACAATATTGGCGAAACTTCAGAAAAATCACTGAGCTAATGCGTCCCTAGCGCAGTGGTCAGAGCAGCAGACCGGAAAGCCGAAGATTCTGGGTTCGAGTCCCAGACGTAACACGATATTTTTTCTGATTTTTCTGTTTCAGATTTTCGATTGAGTTTCGCCAATATTGTCTTAATTAATTAAAATAATACATTAATTTAAATATAAATAAATTGTATTAGTGCTATTTGAACACAACATTCCTAATTAATAATAAATTAATGGTGTTTGTTGCAACTCCGGGTGTGTCTCACAATTCTTTAAAGTGTTTTGTGTTAGATAACAACGAGCTTTGATAGGTGATGAGTATTTAGCAGGCGGTAGGAATTATTCCGGATCCCGACCTTGAGGTTGCATTAGTATTTATTAAAGTTTTAATCCCCGCATTACCGACAGCGACAACGTGCCATCAACGGGTAACCTCTTAAATTATACTAGGATATCTATAAACTAATACAGACGATATCAGTGTTTATATAATATATTATGTAAAAGATATGGAAAAGAAATAATTTAATTTCCATTAGAAATACGTAAACGATCATGGAAACTAAACGGTACTAAAACATTTTCCGGAGAGAGGCATAATAAATTAGATGGATTTTACGGAAATAAACATATTTATGAAATACATTAGTTGATGAATTTCAATTGCAAAAATCGCGCGAATATTCTTTATTTTAAAACGAACACATTAGTAATAGGAGAGTAGACTAAACGCCTGCAGTAATTAAAAGTGAAAATAATCGACATTCAAATCAGATATATATGAAGAAGGTACAAGGAAAATTACTGTGGAAATCTGTGTACCGTGGTAAATATGCGTATGCAAATGGTTAAGCGATGAAGAATTTATAATTTGAGATTAGCATTGTTATTATACGAACCTGATGTAGCTTTGAATTTCATTGATTGGGTGCTAAGTTTGGTAACGTACTTTTTCAAAATTAATCTTACAACAAAATACTACAGTTTTCACTTTGTTTCGATAGTTGAAAATAATAACAAAATATATTTTTTGATTGTGTAAATTCGAAAAATCAGTCACAAATATACTGTAAATACCAAACATTGATCGTTGCATTGATTATCAAAGTGGGGGGCGCGCCCCACTAGGGAGGTGCGAAGACATGTACAGGGGGGAGCGGGCGGCGGTTATCACTCCGGTCGCCAAATAGGGGAATTTTCAAGTAATTGGCGGGATTTTGGGAGTTTTTGATTTTAGTTTTAGGGATAAATATTTTTGAGAGTTGGTAACACTGCATCTCACTTCCAGTAACCACACGCGCCTAGCAAACACGTTTGTTAGAGTAGTGATGACAGGTTATTTATTACCTTCCGAGGGGAGGCGTGAACATATTCATTTTAAGCAGTAGGGAGGCGTGATTCTTATAAGTTTGGGAACCCCTGGTTTAAAGTGTGTATGTAAGTAGCTACCATAATCTTATTTAAATATAGTGATACTCAATTTTTATTATAGTTATTTTCTAACTTTGAAAAGCACATTTGATAATTTTGAAAAATCCTCAACTCAGTAGAGAAACTAAAAAAAAAAATTTGATAGATAGCTTAAGCGTCGTGTGGGAACGCCATCCTTGTTCTGCCGGGTTCTCAATGGAATATGCTCCAATCAACTATAGTCATTAATCCCTTCCGCACCTGTGCATAGTCGGGAAACACGCCAAATGCGCACTCAACATTTGTCACACGAAAGTCGTTTCTAGGACTCGTTCTTGAGATCAACAGCTCAGCTGTGGAATGATTTTCCGGCTTCTTTGTATCCTTCCTCCTTCAATATGGCTTTCTTCAAGACCTAAACCCAACTCTCTTCAAGCCTACCTTTTCACAAAAACAAACCTCAAAGAAAATATAATTTTCTTTATTATCAAATAGGAAATTAATTAAAAGTACAGGGATGTACGTTTAGTAAAAATTCTAATTAAATTAAAAAAGCTAATCTTATTTCAAACATTGCAAAATAATATCCTATCTACATATTTAAAAGTGGTAAAATAACGCCACGAATTCAAATAAATTGACAGTAGATAACTTTTTACAGCTTGTTAAAGCTTTTCACAAACTGAGAGAGGAGTTATAACTAGGGATGTTACAAATGTCATATTTTTCACATTCGCGAATGCGAATGTTCAGAATGCAAATGTGCGAATGCGAATGTTAAGGAATCACATAAAAAAAAACTTTAGTCAACATTAATCAACGTTTTAATAAAAAAATAAAAACATTAAATCAATTCTTATACAGTAGGTTATAATCGTAATTAAGCAATTTAATAATCGAAGTTCAAAAGAGGCATATTATATTTCAGAAAAAGTAATTTTGCAGCCTTTTCTCTCATAAGGCGATTTCTAAGGGGCTCGTATATAAGGCCGGCTGCACTGAACAATTGTTCACTCGGAACGCTGGCCGGTGAAGCGCTCAGATGTTTACGAGCCAGATCTGTCAATTTGTCGTATTTCATTTTAGTCTTTCACCAGTCCAAAGGGTTTTCATCAAGAGAGGCTCGTTTTTATATATGCCTTCAATTGAGCTTTGATTTCACAGCTTATAGTGTCTCCAGATTCTGCACCGTCGGAGCTTGCGCGAAAAAAAAGACACGTGGACAGTGGGCAAGTCACGACATGATCTGCACACATTCGCATTCGCTAAACATTCGCATCGATTGTTGCGAATGCGAATGTCGATGCGAATGTTTAAAATGATGCGAATGCGAATGTTCGTAACATCCCTAGTTATAACCACGACGTTTTCAAAGTGTGTATGACTGTGTACGATAGTCCGAGTGTGAAATATTGATATTAGGAATTCACCATTGTAGATAGTATTCTAAATTAATCACAGCCTGGCAGGTGATTTCACTGGCGCCTTGTTAATAAGGTAATAATGACCAATAACGATAGCAATAGCCTTAATCTGTACGCGGTGTGAACCAGTTATAGTCATAATGTAACACAGTTAGCAATGCACTCTAAGCCACTATGATGTACTAATGCACTTCTTAAGACTGCCTGCTCGGACGTTAGAAATCAGCCTGTCTGTGAGTTATTAATGCTGTGACTAGATGATTTAAAGGGAACGATTGCACGGCCCATTTCATACAAAACTCTTACTACTTTGAATTCAGACCAAATCAAATAGGTACCCAATCAAAATTCATTATTTTAGAGGCAACTTTCGCAATTTTGCTCTGTTTAGTATGTACATATGATGAAATATATTTAAAAAAATTAATATTATTAAAAATAGAAATTAGAAGGGCATAAATATATATATATATATATATATTTTTTTTTTTTTAAATTTTCTTTATTAATTTTTTTGTTTGTTATAGGTTTATTTTACATGGTTTTTTGACTACCAAGCTAGGCAAATGCCCATATTATGGTAGTCGAGATGCATAACATGTTATATTAAGTATAAAATATTAGGTATAATCATCCATATATGTAGATGAAAGTAAAAACATATAGCATACATATTAGGGAAAACATTCATACTAGTATTAGGTACATGATCACATACATGAAAGGAGTTAAAGTAGGTGAATCTTGTATAAATAAAAATAAAATAGAATAACAAATAAAAATAATAATATTAAGGATAAATAATCGGCTACTGGCATTATACCTAGCTCTCTCATTAAAAATTTAGGCATATTTGATTTGTCAAAGAATTTGTATATAAAAATGCAAAAATCAGTCATTTTAAATACATGTAGGATTACGAAAGATTTTTTAAATATTTATATTGAGGGATCTGTAGGATTTATCGGTCAAATTAGGAATTCCACCGAACCGAACCCTCTGATATGAAAATATCTGGAGTCGGTGAATTATATTCCCATTTAATAGTTTGGTAGATTAACATGTTGTCTTGTATTGTTTTGTATTAATTATACTTAAATAATACACTTGCATAGCGTGGATTTACTAGATGATCATTTATATGGAAAAGTGTATGAAAGGGTTTAGTTATTCCTATGGAAAAAACTAAACCCGGACCTGAAAATCTGGTGCGTAAAAAAAAATAGAAATAAAAATAAGAATAATAGCACTAGCGTAATATAAAGTTTTGGTTGAAAATTGAAATATAAATTACAATTGACTGCTAGACATTTGCTATAACTTTTGTTTAAAAAAAAATAAAAGAGAGTACTTACCTAGTCGAAGAAAATGACACTAACAATTTCCGATGGAAAACAAAAACAAAACGTACCACTGTTGTCGCTTCTACTATATATATTAGCAAACACATAAACCACAATATTCGATTACATTTCTGCCCTGATGATGGACCCTGTAACTCTGTGCGAAATGTTGGCTAAATAAGGATACATGGCATAATAACCCACAAATAAACTACGATAATTATTTTGGCCGTGTAAATCTAAAATCATCTCTATCAAGAAATACAATATAAATTCTCATCAACAAAAACTGCCATTTTCCGATTCTTTAAAACATTTGGTCGTAAACAGAGAGTTAAAATGAGGAAAGTATTATGTAAAACCACAAAGGACTTGCATAATATTTGCCCTCATTTCTAGCAAAGGTGAGCATCTAAATATAATTGATTACAAAACAAATACTACACTCAGAATTTTTGTATCAAGGGCACACAATGTCAACATAAAAAATCGTTATCAATAACACGAACACAACATTCAATAAACAATATTGTACGAGAAGACATCACCAAATGTATGTATCTCCAAAAGTATAAGGCAAAAAAATAATCGAAAGGAATAAACGTTTGTTAATGCTTTGATGACTTTGAGATTAAAAGTAAAAGGAAATTCCTGAAATTGCGCACTGAAATGACTCACAGATGAACAAACTGATAACAGCTGGTCGCTTATAACGACCAGACAACAGATATGAATCTCAAATCAATAATATTCCAGAATAAGGTCGATACCTACATGATATTCGTAGATAATAAATGTAGGTAATGTTTCATATACGACGAAACAAATTAAATAATAAAAACACTCGGCAATAAAAGTGATTACAATGCGTGCGGTTTACGAACAAAGAAAAAAAACCTGTCGTCAGTTGGTTTGTGTTTTGCGTTTGCTTCTTGCTACGTAAGGCAGAATAACATTTCTTTCATAAAAATGTGTTTCCTTTATATACAGCATTAATGATAAAATCCAAATATTGAAGAACTTGGACAAGAAATATTTAAAAAATATTTTTATCAACAGAAACTGTTTCCACTTGAATTAATCTTATAAATTTAATATCCTTTAAATATCTGTTTTATTTTTTACAAGCAACAATTTCTTCACTAAATAAAAAACCAAAACAAGTGAAAAGGTTTTCAATAACTTTATTATCAATTAAAATTAATTGCATAAAGCAATAATTTTAACATTAAATAAACATTTACAAAACTTTAAGCTTTACTTTCTCATAACAATTTTAGCACTATATTATTTATATTTTTTATTTATTTTAAAAACGGTAAATGTTAATTTATACTGATCTTCCGTTAAAAGCATTTGCTTATAGATGTTATACTTTTTAAATATAATTGCAATGTAGAAGATGATGACGAGGTCGATTTTTATCATTAACTAACGTATAATTAAGCGTCCTTGAGGTGATTTCTCAGAAAAACGGCGCTCTACAAATTATGGAATTATTATTATTAATTATAACTAATACCTCAGTTAGGTTAGGTAACACTCTTGTGGGGTTAAAAGTAAATAAAAATGAATATGTGACATACGTCTGTCTCGACACGAGAACCCAAACCAGTGAGGCAAAAACAAAAGAGTTTTTTTCACTCTTTTTTTAATCCATGTTACATGGGAATTTGACGGCGTTGACGTCTCGCCGGGAATGTCGATGGCAGTCGTCTTACTAGACATGGACGTTTTCTATGTCATAATGACGTTGTAGCCAATTGGAACCGTTTCGGAATGTGTGGTTTTTTCAAATCAATAATTATGAAAAGAAAGATTAAATCTACATATTGATCAATTACAACAATCAGAAACAGAAAATAAACTTTAAATCTTCCACACATTTTTGACGGTATTCATAGTTTGCGAAAATACCACATTGTTACAATAAGGAAGTTGAGTCCTTTTTTTTATTAATGTTCACATGCAAACTTAAATACTAGTTTTTTTTTTTAAAGTTCGTTTTCATAATTAAATTAATTCTACAAGTTTGAATTTTATTAAGCCCGCGAAAACAACCGGCACGGTACAGGAGAGTGTGTGACGTCATCTGGGTGTGAAATATAAGGGAAATATTTACAAAACCGGGACACGCTTAGTATGGACGTAAAAAATATTATTAATAACTCAGGTACGGGACATACGTCTACCTACGTTAAATTATCGTGAAAACACGCTTATGTGTCCAAGCGGTTAAAAAGTTGTAGTAGTTAGATATTAACTAGTGCTAATCAATTCAGTTACCGGAATTTCGAAAAAAGTGCATTTTCATGGTTATTTTTTAAATTTAAAAACACGAAATGTCATTTTTCACTGAAACTTGCAACAGTTCCTAACATAGCGATAGGTGCAAAATGACATTTCGTATTTTTAAATCGAAAAAATAACCATTAAAATGAACTTTTTTCGAAATTTCGGCAACTGAATTGATTAGTACTAGTTAAAATCAAACTACTACGACTTTTTAAATTTATTTTTTTCGTCCATATTAAGCGTGTCCCGGTTTTGTAAATATTTTCCCTTATATTTCACACAAACAAGGGACCAGATGACGTGAGACGACGTCACACACTATTCAATCTCTTACAGCGCGTTTTCGCGGGCTTTAATCAAATTCAAACTTGTAGAATTAATTTAATTATGAAAACGAACTTTAAAAAAAAACACTGGTATTTAAGTTTGCATGTCATCTAGATGACATATCTAAATGAAAATATTTTTTTTAAGTCAAAATATTTTTCACTCAACTTCCCTACGTATTGTGCAATATTGAAACAAGTTGCATGTGTTTACGTTTGCCACTTCCCGCTCGTTAAGTATTTGTTTCACAATAATTTGTTCGTAAACTCGAAACAGTTGGTCATTCATTCGGGATGTTATCAGTGTTATGTGCTTTACAAAACCCAACTGTTGTGTAAATTTGTATAACACAGTAGAGGAAACCTTGTCTTAATACACCGAAAGTTTATACACTTCGCTTAGCAATTCGAATAATGAAAATATATCTGTATTCAACCCACACCCGATCGCATAAAATAAAATCCAACTGATTTTATAAAATATGTAGAAAATGACAACATAAAAATAGAGATAAACATGAAATTTGTTCTAAACACTTCAAATAATAAACACAAACGTAGTATAAAAATCTGTAAGTAGATCTTTTATTGTTAATATACAAGTAAGGGAGGGGAGTGAATGGAAACACGGATGGAACCAGGGGTAGAGGCATGACTGGGGTTTAGTGAAGAGTGGGGGGAGGAGATAGACCGGACTAAGGGAACATGTCTAAGATTGGATACGTTTTTAGATTTTCACGGCCAAAAGCATTTTCGTTGTTTGTTTTTGGGGTGTTATGCCGAGTTCTGCTACCTCCTTCTTTAGCCGACGTTTCGGACAGCATTGCAGTGTCCATCATCAGGGCAGATCCGGCAGATCCGACGATGTGAAATTGTCGTATAATTTCACATCGTCGGATCTGCCGGATCTGCCCTGATGATGGACACTGCAATGCTGTCCGAAACGTCGGCTATAGAAGGAGGTAGCACAACACGGCATAACACCCCAAAAACAAACAACGAAAATGTCTAAGATTGGACTGAAGGATAATATTTTTAAACAAATAACTTTGTATTAAACCACTATTAATAAATAGTGGTTTAATACAAAGTTATTTGTTTAATTTAATTCAAAATGACGCCACAAAGTGATTTTGCGAGGTTTGAAGAGATAATATTTTTGTTTATTAATGGTGGACTCATTACTAAGGGACTTCTTTATTTCTAAAGCTTCGTTATCTAAGCGTTGTCCTTTATTATTAAATGAAGAATATTTATCCCTGATTTTTTTCAAAACTATGATTATTTGCATTATATAGAAGGCGCCTTAAATGCTCTTTGGTTATAATGTCGATAATTTTCCCGATATGATACACAACAAAGAAATATTGTTTCTTCAAACTTCGCCGAATCACTTTGTGGCGTCATTTTGAATTAAATTAAACAAATAACTTTGTATCAACCACTATTATATAATCACAATTACCAAATATAATAGTGAAATTATAATAGTGGTTGATACAAAGTTATTTGTTTAATTTAATAAAGAAATATTGTTTCATTTATTTATAATGGATAACCACAAAGTATTTTTCATTAAAAAATACATTATTTACCTACTTCAATCTCAGTGATTGAGATTACTTGAAATATGTTCAGGAAAACTCCAATAAAGATGATGCTTCGAGATTACAAGTTGCTTTATTTGCGATATCGTAAGGTTTACAATGAATATTAAACTGGAACAGACGTCCGTAATATAGGAACCTCTGAGATATTACAAAGCTGGTGAACCAAACACTGTGGGAGCCCAGCAGTCCGTCATTTAGAAACGGCTGTTTCCGTAACCGTTCATGCAATAGACACGAACGACGATAGTCGACACTCTAATAAGGTACTACACAACTAACATCTGTTGAGACTCCTAAAACTACGTAAAATATCTATACTAACGCTTTTATTAAATATTTTAATTATTCGAAGTAGTAAAATACGCTACGACACTAACAATTAAGGCCTGTGAAACCGCATACAAAATTGAAACGTTTGAGTAACTCGTAAATAGCTTTATATAATTATTAATTATCCGTCCAGAATTTAATCCGAGATCAATACGAGTTTATTCATAGTTTACTTTACACCAATGAAGTTAATGATGTGTCTTATTACTAGAAGTTCTTTATTTAGTTATTTCATGTTATTAACTGACGCGTGAACGATATTATATTCGTAGTGGTATTAAGAGGTAATATCCAGCAATCCATTATTCCGTTTTTGTTAACAGCGCTGCGCGCGGATGTTTTTACAAACATGAAGCCAAACGGTGTAAGTTTTAAATTTATTAAAAAATGTTGTCTTTTAGAGCGGCGCGAACACACAACCTCGCACGGCCGCGTCTCAGCGGAATTGAATCGCGAGAATTTATGTCTCGAACTGCCATAAAAATGATCAAACGGGGGATGGTAAATGATTGAAAATTATATACTTCTTAAAATTAATTTTTGATGAAAATAATTAATAATTTTACAATAATGTCTAAACAAAATAAGTGTGTAAAAAAATCTGAAATACTTTACTTTGTAAGGACCTTAAATAAATAGAAAAACTAAGGTATTTTCGTCACAAAACACGCCCTCGGATTTATTTTTTAATGATTTTAATTTAACTAAAATTAAAATTCTGAAAACTGTGTACTAGAATTAGGTATTGATTTGTTTTGTTGTATGATTATATAATTTGAAATTTGTGTTGTTTAATAGAATCTATCGTTTGAAAATTGAACAAATCTGCCAACGACCAACGGTATAACCTCTTAGTATATTAAAAATACACGTAGTTTTTCTAAATTTAAAAAATGCGTGTACCAGATAAAACAACAACCTTTCAAAATCAATTTATGTTTTTTTTTGTAAAAAAGATTCAATGTTTCTAGAATTTGATTTAAAAAGGACTAATTTCCGGTATTCTCTGGTAAAACACTCACTAGGGCCTTTAAAAGAAGGAAAACGAAAATGTTAAACTACGAATAACAAGTCAGATGGCATGAAGCACCAAAAACACTCTCGGAAAACTCTGGCATCATGAAAATTTCAAAACTTTGTTTGGAATTTAGAGATCCACCCAACAATCATTGACTTGTTTCTATTTTCCATCTTGCACTTTGCTTGAATTATCGTGATTTATTTTTGGGTTATTATACCGCATTGCGCTACCTCCTTCTTTAGCTAACTCTTCGGACAGCATTACAGTGTCGATCATCAGGGTAGATGAAATTTTCATAGTTTTGGAACAATCATCGGCTTATTGCTATTTTCCACCGTGATTTAGTATTGGGATACTATGCATATGACAGCTTTACTTACAATGTCCAACATCAGGGAAGATGTGTAATTACACTTTTGCCCTGACGATGGACATCTGCCCATATGATGGACAGTATAATGCTGTCCGAAATGTTGGCTAATGAAAGAGGTAAGCAACACTGTTTAGAAATCCAAAGATAAATCACGATAATACAATTGGCCGTAAAATCGCAAATTATATCTATTCTTGAATTACTTAAAAAAACTGTCAAAAATTATAATATTGTTGGTTCCATGGTTATCAATAAGAAAAACGCGTTAGAACTCAGGCGAAACTAGGCATCAAACAGGTGTAATTATTAATCACAAAAATATTCACCTGTCCAGCAGATGTGCCGGTGAAAGCAAACGAATTTCTTACTGCAGATGTCTTCGGAGCAAACTACCCTTCAATGCTAATTGACACAGACCTGTATGTGTATCAGCAACGTGGACTTTCACTCGCATTGTCGCGATGTATATGACAAAATATGGAATATGTCATGATCCAAGATCGCCTGGTAATGCGAATCGAAGACATTTCTGATGTTTACCGCTGCATTTGTCTTGTAAATTGGACATCTGTTACACATTCATGCGCTCCTGATACCTTTTTCCAAATAAGGATTGAAAATTTAAATTTTACTTTTACTGAGATCTTGGTGAATAATTAGGAGAAATTATCAATCAACACCAAATAAGATATAATTCGTTGTATTTAAAAATGTATTACAAACCAATATACAATTTAAGGCGAATGTCAAAAGAATTCAAATTCTACGCTTTCGTAGATGGCGTTATTGCTATGAAGTCATTATTTGTATGCGTTATATTGCTTAGGTTTTGTGAATATTATTAATTATACCGCTATTATCCTAACTTTATTTAGCGAAACTCTATCGAAAATCTAAAACAGACAAATCAGAAAAAGATGCGGTCACATCTGGTCCCAGATCTGACCGTATCTTTTTCTGATTTTCGATTGAGTTTAGCTAATATTGTCATTTATTAAATAATACCATTTTTTATTACAGTGTTGTGATATCCATAACCCCACTATATATACCAATTTCGCTTTCATTTTATAAGCTACTTTTTAAAAAATCAATATCCATATTTAATTTCATTCGATTCAGAACCAATTAAAAGTATTTTCCTTCATTCTAAAATTTATGGTTACAATCATTTAATACCACTGGAACAAAACATCCGCAATAACTAACGGATAGTTAACCGAGATTTATGCCAATAAAATTGCGAACAGATCATTAATCCAAACAATTTGCTATAGCTAATAATACCTGCGATGAAAATGAAGCCATAGATAATACAAACAAGGGAGGTGGAAATATTTCTTGTATACAAAACAGCACGAAAGTCTCGCCAGCACCGATCACCATAGGGGGCATACATTAGTTACGTGAGCAAAAAATGGGGGGAGGGGTACAGTAAAATCTCACCAAAAATCACTATACCGAGGGGAGAGGGGTACGGTAAAATCTCACCAAATATCACTATACCGAGGGGGGAGGGGTACAGTAAAATCTCACCAAATATCACTATACCGAGGGGGGAGGGGTACGGTAAAATCTCACCAAATATCACTATACAGAGGGGGGAGGGGTACGGTAAAAGCTCACCAAATATCACTATACCGAGGGGGGAGGGGGTCAATAAAAATCGCACGTCAAATTTAAAATAATATATAATATTATAGAGATAATAAAAAAAAATAAAAAATTTCACTTCTTTAGAAGTGTCCCATTTTTCCCGCTGAAAAATTGGCTAATATGAAAAATATTTATTTCGAAAGTAAGAAAAAAATCTGGGGGGGGAGTCCCAACAAATCTCACTTAACCTCACAAAGGGGGGGAGGGAAAGTCTAAATTAAAAAAAAAAAAACAGCACACGTAATTAACGTGTGTCCCCTTACCACTACATATCGCATTTAATACCTTCCATACAAATTTGAATGAAAACAAATGTGCCACTGACTTAGTACCTACCCTTTGGTACTAGACCATTTAACATGCCGTCTATCTCTCTTACAACTGTCTGAAATTGCATATCGCGGTCCCATTTGAATATTTTAATCATGGTGAAGCACAGTTTAATATGGAAATATATAGGCCCAAATTGGAACTGTAATTGGATCACGAAAGACGCCCATAAGGCACTTCTTGTGTTATTATTTATTCTATGGCATCTGCAAATACATTACTTTCAATGCCACATCTATTTTTTGTTTCTTTTATCTATGATTGTGGAACTATACGTTCTGAGTTGGCTTTTGAACGGTTGATTCAACATCTTCTTTTAGATGTGATACCGCAAAAGCGTTCCAACTGTCCAGAGCCTGCGGAACTACAGCTTCTCTATTTGAGAATGTTGTGAGGTTAAAGGAAGTAATAAATCACTCAAGCGAGAAGTGGTCAATAAAGAAATGTGGAGAGTTTTTAATAAAGTGGAGGGTTTCGCCTATCAAACGATAATCGATCAGTCAAAATTGGCGCACAATAAATAATGGCAGTAAATAATACACATGCGAATATTTTAGAAATTCTTTCATAAATCACGTAGTTAACGGAATGATGAGAGCTTAGAAAAGAATTGAAATGTGATATTGGATGATATTAAAACCGTTTTGTAAATGATTTTTTTAAATGTCGATTTAATTGATACTAGAGCTTAAAGATACCAAACCTTTGTATTATTATCAATTGTGCCTTTACTGTTAGAAATCCAAGATCTTTAGACGAATAGTGTTCACATAAAAAAGCGATTGACACGATACGATAAGTGCCAGTTTTTGAAATCCAAATAACCCACTTAATAAAGAAAATTTATCACTTAAAAGTTACCTTGCATCAAATTAGGTAGGTCTGATTTTTTGGCATCTTCTACATGACGGAGGTCTATTGAAAAAAGTTTTCGACCTCGGCCGACCTTCGGATCTTTGTCAAAATCACAAAAAACAAAATCGATTTTTTTTTTTAAATTACACAATATTTTCAAATTTTGTTACCAATCAAGTTTAATCTACTAAAAGTAGGTCAAAATTGAAAAAAAAAACAGAAAACTATTTTTATGTACAACATACCAAAAACTCACTACAAACTACTTGATGCAAGGCAAAATGTTTAAAATTACTGGAATTATTACGTATATTATTCTTCTCGTGTCATAATAATTTAACAACATTAAAATCTGTTATGAAATATGATGTATATGCAACAATGCAAGCGCAGTGACTTAACTGTATTATGTTTTTTTTCCAAAATGGTATCTTCTTCAATCTCGTTATATTTTAATTATGTGACTTGTTTATATAGTTATCATTAGTCAGTTAGTTAATTAGGTAGTTTGTATTCAGATAAAATCTGTACATAATATGAATAATAAGATTATGTGTCTCGTAGGCACATTGAATACAATAACATAATAAATTAAGTATATAAGTAAATTGCGCATAATATACTGTTCTGTTGGGATCGTACTTGCAAATGGCTATAAAATTGTAAGCCCATTCCATTGTACGCATTTTATGTATCATATATTCATAATTACAATATTATTCACAGTATTAAATTTAAATAATATGTAAATGAAATGCTCAGAACGGGAGATCACAGAGATGATATCATTATCTCTATCTTTAATGTGATACCGCATAAGAGTTCTGGCTGCTCCCAACAGCACAAGAGTCACAACTGCTCCCGTCAGGAGCCAGTAAGACTATGGCATCCCCAATTGGGGTTCATTGTGAGGCTGAAGGTAGAGTGAAGAGGAAGGTGATGAGAAAAGGAAGGTGGGAAGTTCCTGGCTTTCAGATCTGGCCACCAAACACGTCTAAGCCATTTGAAACAAAGTTTAAAAAATAAAAATTATAGTGAATTTCTCACAGGAGTCCTAACTGCTCCCGTCTGGAGCCAGCGAGACTATGGCATCCCCAATTGGGGTATGTTATGAGGCTGAAGGTAAGTGGGGAAGGAAAGGAGACGAGGAAGAGGAAGGTGGGGAAGTACCTGGCTATTCAGATCTAGTCACTAAACACGGCTAAAGCCATTTCGAGCAACGTTTCAATTCTGAATGGTGGTCTTACACCAGGGCGATCCTAAGAGTATCTTCCACTCTGGAACGTGCCGCAAATATACTAAATATTATTTTAAATGATTAAATAACACAAATCAATTAAATAAAATTTATTTGCGCACGCCGGGTTCGAACCCGCGGCCTTCGGAATGGGAGTGTAACGCCCTACCGCTGGACTAAGCCGGCCGTCTTGTTTCACAGCAATGTTTCAATGGTGAATGGACTTACACCAGGGTGAGAATCTTCCACTTTGGAAAGTGCCGCAAATATACCTTATATTAGTTTAAATGATTATAATGAGAAATAACACAATACAACGAAATAAAATTTACTCGCGCACGCCGAGATTTGAACCCGCAACCTTCGGAATGCTAGTAGAGAGGCTTACGAGATATTTTAAACCATTGAAAAAAAAAACTCCAGAATTTTCATACAACTAACAATTTTTTTTTATTTAAAATTCTTTTTTTTACATATTTCAACATTAAGTCCCGTTAAACTGATTTATATCAATTTGTCAACGGGTTCTTTTAACAATTAATTTTTAGAGAATTTAAACAGGTACATAAAATATACACATTATTACATTATATATAAATACATCCACATATTTTTACATATATAAAATAAAGAGCAGAGGAAAAACGAAAGAAAGAAAAAGAAAAAGATTATAATAATGAAAAAAACATTAAAAACGAAAAATAGAAAAACGGAGGTTAGTACAAAAAAATTCTTTCACATAACCATTTTTTAGCATAAAAACATCAAGCATCAGAAATGTTCTACTATTTTTTTTTTTTTTTTTTTTTATTTGTGAAAATTTTAATTATAACATTATAAATATATTTTATTTAACATTTATATTAAATTACTACTCTTCCATTTAAAGCATTTGCTTGTGTATGGAAGAGGAGTGTACATAGGTGCTTTTATTAATCATTACTTAGATATTTAATTTTACATGCTATTAATAATATTAAATGCCTATTACAATTCAGGTCTGAAAGGGTTAACTCTCGTGAAACTATTATGAAACATTATTTTTAATAAAACATTTAAAAACACAATAAGGCTGCATTATTTTCTAATCAATTACCAGATGTTATCTGGATACCTAATAGTTTAAAATAAAGAATATTTTCCCTCAACATTTTCAATTTCTCGCCCATTTCACCGGCTAGTATGTTGTAACACCTCACGACCCGAGGGCCAGGGCTTTAATTAAAGGGCAGTTGTTATTATTACAACTAATCAGTAATGATCATCAGTAATCACAAAATTACAATTTTACGAGCGAGCAGACGGCGGCACGGTATTATTATAATGCCGGCCTTCACTTTCTCCCAAAATCGTGAGGGAACAATCGATGATATCGCATGGAGCAAACCGCACTAAATCATATCAGTCATGTGTAATTATTATGCAGCTAATGGGGTATTGTTTTGATAGTGGTTAAGTGCAGTTTGTTGGATTGTACCTCTGAACTTTGCTTATTTGCATGGCACTTTCGATAGGGTGTGGTTTATTAAGAAGGTTAGAGACATTATAGAAAGTTGATATTGTAGATTTTTTAACTTGAGTTTTGAGAGTATGTTAGTCATCGCGAATAATACTCCCAAAATGCCATATCCTTATATAAAAATTTCTTTAACACAATTGTCTTAAATCCCATTTTTATTTTATCGTGCGAAAGCTTCATACACGTGAACAAACTCTTCCAATCGGCCCACACAATGCACGTAAGCCTTTCCCAACCAGTAAATAAATTATTAAGAATAAAATATAAATAAATTATTCAGAAACACAATTAAGCTATTTTTTCATTAACTGTAAACAGGAGGCGTTGAGGAAAAACAAAAATGTTAAAGAATGTTAGCTCCTTCCTCTCCTCGAAAATACTCACAACACGGCATCCTCAAAGAAGACATAGGCTCTAAGGAAAATTGTTTTTCCTGAAGAGAGAGAACACACAGAGGTTGGCAAATCATTCAATGGCCGAGCTGTTGAAGTCAAGAACGAGTCAGAAACAACTCGTTCTCATGTGACAAATTGTGTACAAATGTTCATTAATAGCTATTAAAAAAGTAAGACATGTCCCCTTCTCCCTCTATCTTACCTACCTCCCCCCAAAAGCTAATGTTCGATCCCCTCTTGAATATTTCATAAAGCGCTATAAATCTGCAGGAATCAATTTAGTATGTTTTATGAAACCCTGTTGAAGGTTCAGCGAGAACAAAAACCTTTTTTTTAACTTTAAATTAACACAAGAGGCCCCAAGGAAAATAATTTCGCTCTAATGGTGGGTGGTGGGTCTTTTTAAGGAAAGGGAGGAGAGGAAATTATGGGAAGGAAAAGAGGTACAAGGAGTGGTAGAAAGGTAGGACGGTAGGTGTATACAGGAGTGACGGACGTATGAACCCATCCATCCAACTGTGGTGCGAGGGGATGGGTCAAAAATCCTCCCTCTACCAGTGTCTTATTTACTTGATAGTTGTCCAAAGCAACCAAAGTTATTTTATTCAGATTATAATATAAGAATTCACTCATTCTATTGGGGAGTACTTTAATCCTTCAAAAATTTGGCGTATTTTGTCAGAGGCTAAAAATATTCCCGCTTTGCAATAAAATCCAAATAATGGAATATTTGTTAACGTATCCGAAAACTAAACACTGTTTTCGAAAGGTGATGAAATAGGCTTTCAAATTTAATTATTACAAATAATTATAGACTATTTTATATATAAAAAATTTGGATGAAAACTTAAAAAAAAATTTTAAATGGCCCACTTTAGGTTTTTTTCTAACTAAAATTACTGATAATGAAAAAAAAAAACACATACGTATTTCATTAGACAAATGAATTATAAACGTTACTGTTACCTCACTTTTTTGTAGTTTCATGCAAAAAAAATAATCTTGAAAAATTCACAAATTTTCATAATTTTTTTTCAAATTGCGATCGGTAATTTTGTTTTCATAAATGTGTACATTTTGATTATTTTGTGGTTAACGTTTAGATTTGATTATAAAGTTAGTTGTATTCTCCTTCCAATACCGTTTAGATCATACTTCTCACTACGATAGTAAGGGAGATAATACGATTTCTATGAGACCTATGTGAGCTAGGACAAATTTGGTATTTTTGAAGAATTTTATTTTTTTTAACATGTGCCTGCTTATTATCTCTATTTTACATTCGTCGAAATAAAAGCAGGAACATGTTGTTTTAAATCAACGTTGGAAATCTCATATTAGTACGTCAGTGGATATAATAAGAGTATAAGACCACCCCGTCTACGAGTACTTGTCCTGGTGGGAATGTAAAGCCAGAGGCACTGTATTTCAAGTTCTCACCTGTTCTGAGAATGGAAAGGAGATTGGGATTTAATCCAATCAGCAAGTACGGAGAGTAACCAATACATATATATATATCTTTCTTTCTTCAAACTTCGCAAAATCACTTTGTGGCGTCATTTTGAATTAAATTAAATAAATAACTTTGTATCAAACCACTATTATATAATCACAATTACCAAAATAGTGGTTTAATACAAAGTTATTTGTTTAATTTAACATATATATCTCCTTAGTAACCAAACAAAATTTAAGCAAATAAATCAATCATGCGAAATGTTTTGAAGCGATCAAAATGAATTCAAATGGAAATGAGTTTACATTTTACGGTTCCATTACATCTCAACAGGGTGGCATTTCAACATCTCTTTAAAAAGTCGTTAAACGTGATAAAAAAGTATATACATTTTTTTATAAAAAAAACTCTCTTTTTAACTTTTGAAGGTTATTTCCATCAATGTAATATATCATTGAAGAAGAAGATAACAATAATAATCCATTTTTATTAAATATGTAAAAATAATATGGAAAAAAAAACATTAGTCGAAGATAATATTGTTAATTCTGAAATTTGAAATATGAAGTTGACAAATACGACAGCCTCATAATAGGGTGCAATAGCAAAATTGGTTAATGCTTATGTCCCGGTTAGACGTGAGGTTCTGGGTTCGAGTCTTAGTTGTAGCCATTATATTTTATTATTTTTGTGTGTCTTGTTTATTTTAATATTTAATAAAAATGGATTATTATTGTTATCTTCTTCTTCAATGATATATAAAAAAGTATATAGCCTATAACCTAACCCACTTGTTACGTAATCTATTTAACATTGATTGTTTTCATCAATTTGATAACTTTTTAAAGGAGTGATGAATGCCATTTTATGATTTGTCCGGTCATCAAATTTTACCACAGGAACAGTTGTGGTTTTGAAAAACTATTGTTTCGTATTTTCACAACCGACAAGGTACAATATCGGAACTGTTAACCAACTAATGCTATGCAGAGTAGGATATATAAATAGCAATGTCATTAAAATTAACATAAACGTTCATGTATTATATGGTAATAACCATTATCTCAACAAGCATCGTAAATCAGATAAAATAATCATTACAATATAATCATATAAATTTATTTGAAATCCCTCTATTTTAATGCTATTTAATACCGGTTTCAGTCCCAGAAAACATATATAATGTTTCATTCATAAATCGCCATATACAAAACATCATACAAAAAGGGCGATAGTACAGGCCTGGATGCGCGAGCGCAAAATTTCGAAGTCACACCTTTATTGTGTTAAATGGTGACCGGACAACTCAAAATCATGCATCTTTAACACCTCCTTTGAAAAGTCATTAAAAGTGATGAAAAAAAAGTTTAAATAGGTTACGTTAGGTTAGGTTACGGGCTATTTTTCAATTATTTTTTCATAACTTTTAATGGCTTTTCAAAGAGGTGTTGAAATACCACTTTGTTGACGTGGACTTGACTGACATTGACTGTTATTGTAGTCGGCCTTGTCATACAAGCATTTCTTGTTAATATTCTTATGATTAAAGAAGGGCACTTCCGAAACCGGTAGAGCAATGTACATGTAAATTTACGTGTTCACATTGTAATTATTGCAACTACGTAACTCACAAGTATGTAAATGCTTTTCAGAAAACGAAATAATCCGTTATTGGTTCAATAAGGTTGTCTCGTGATGTTTATTTTATTTTGATGAAAATGTATTAAAATTAACTACAGTAAAATATACGATACGATTGTACCACCCCACACGGAGAAAAATGTTATTCTAAAATACGATCATTTTATTCGTAAAAACGGGACTGAAGTTCTTACGAACAAATTAACAGAGTTTCAATGTTTATTGGTGGGAACATTGAAACCCTGTTAATTTGTTCGTAAGAACTTCAGTCCCGTTTTTACGAATAAAATGACCGTATTTTAAAATAACATTTTTCTCCGTGCAGCCAGGAGCAATCCTGTCCCGGTAAGACCGGTAGGACTGGAACACGTGCTCTAAGGATGGGAAGGAGGTTGATGTTTAGTCGACCGGTATACATGGCAACCTAATAAGCCAACATTGGAATGTGAGATGGGCAGGAATTAAGGAAGAGATTGAGCGCTGGTTTTTGTTTCTCGTATTGGGATAAATTCGACTCAAAAGCATAAACGATGATAAATATTTAACAAAATAAAATTGACAACACCATTTCTCAAAACTTTTTTCCCTTTGTAATCCTGTGCAGGTCACACTTGAACCACACGTAAACCCTTAAAAGCAATCACTTAAACACGTTGATCAGCTTACAGCATGAATATTACACAATCTGTTTGATGAAATTCGAATAGCAGTACCGGGTATTGTAGCCGCAGTCATTTTATGTACCGTGATGTCACACGTCGGCTGGGTGGCGTACTCTTAAAATATCAACACTTATAATATTATCTTCGGTACGATTTGATATTTTCCAAAAAAATAAAAGTTCTGTCTTTGGCATGCTCTAATTAATATGATACATTTTTAAATAACATGTTATTTCGTTGTAGGAGACAACCTCATGAGATAAGTTGAAGAATATGGTACATTATTTAGTATTGACAGTTTCGCATACTGATCACGGAAAGGAACAATTTTGTAAGAAGGTCACCAGGAAGACAGCGTGTGAAGTAGGTGACTATAAGAAATGGACCAGCATACCAATGGAGAGACTGAAGTCTGTCATAGTTAAAGTCTTTAAAAATATTACAGAATTTCCCTGCTGAAAACAGGTTTTTCTCGTCAGCAAGATAGCGATTAAAACTAAAGATGATTACGGCAGCAAATATGTGCACTATATGGATACCTTTTTTATATGAATGCCGCACAAGAGTCCCAACTACTCCCGTCTGGAACCAGTGAGACTATGGCATCCCCAATTGGGGTATGTTGTGAGGCTGAAGGTAAGTGGAGAAGGGAATGAGATGGGGAAGAGGAAGGTGGGGGAAGTACCCGGTTATTCAGATCTAGACACTAAACACGGCTAAAGCCATTTGGAGCAACGTTTCAATTCTGAATGGTGGTCTTACACCAGGGCGATACTGGGAGTATCTTCCACTCTGAAAGAATATTGATGATATAAAAAGAGAGTTTATCAAATTGTTTAATAACATAAGAACAGACATCAGATTGATTGTTACAGAATTTTAATACGATGATGATTGATGCTTCCAAATTTTGTTTTGAATAAAAATTATCTTTATGTAGGCCACTAAACCAAATAGTTTCGAATGGAACATGGTATCATTTTTGGACATTATATTATTTATTCACAATGCGAAGATAGTTTAAATTTTGGTAGGAACTTTTCAGATTCTCTAGGCGAGAATCCTCAAATGATTTCCATTTTAACATCTGGCTTCTATTTAAACTACTGCACACTTTGCAAACTGTGTCCACTGATTCCGAGAGCTGAGTAATTATAACATGTATTACCTATTTTCTGTTTCTAGTAATACTCTTTCCGACAACTTGCAGATTAACTGATGCTCAGCAGGTTATATTGAGCAATTACTTATAACGGGAACATCCCCGTGGTTATAGGCGTGGGATTTGTGTAATCCAGAAAGGAAACTAATTAAAAATATTACGAGACGGTAGTAGTCATCTGCAACTGTGAGTCTGTTCAGGTGATAAACAAATACAAAAAACATAATATAATCTGCTATCTGATAATAAAAATAGTTTTGAGAGTTTATTTAGTTCTCGTAAGTACACAGCATATAAAAAATACTAATGTAAAAGAAAAACATGTACAACTGCGACGATTTTATCAGGAATCAAAATAACACTCAATTCATTCATAACATTAAAGTGACTTCCAAACAAAAGTAAAAGAAGGTTAAAACATACTTCGCGGGATACCACAAAGCTATAAAGAATATGTCTTCGATCTTTGCAAAATTTTAATTAAATGAAACAAATAACTTTGTGTAAACAACTATAATCACATGTTATAATATCTACATGTGATTATAGTGGTTTACACAAAGTAATTTGTTTAATTTAACTACGAGTATAAAGAATAAGTCAAAAGCAGGAACTAAGTTTGCAAAATAACACGTATGTTGTATTCAAATGTTGATTGTGTTCAATACAAAAAGTGCATGTTTTTGGTACCTCTATTAATTAGTACAATTTAATGAAACAAAAATCATGTTAGGTTGACTTTTTGTAATTTTTACACCTATCCAGTAATAGGCTTGTAATATGCCTAAAATAAATAAAAAACTTACTAGGTACTTCGCCGGCAAGTATATTTAATATCAATTAATTCCCGATTTTTCCCACTAATTACTTTATTAAAAACTCTGTGCACCCGGCTGGGGGTAGATGTGGGTATGTATTATAGTACTACTAATCAGTTTTAAATGATTTGTATTGTACTTATTAACCTGAATTTGTACATTAACATGTCGTCAGTGCATCTGGCTATGACAGAATGATAACCATATGTTATTCCAGTAAGGTCGCACTAACCTACATTGCAAATATGGTCAACCGTTCCGAGTCAACGTATTTCACGAAATAATGAACGCTCAATGTCACGCCGCCGAAACAGGAATTGTGTACCAGAAATTAACAATTTAAGTGAATAAAATATAATAAATCAAAATACAATAAACAGATGGTTTTATCAAGTATGACGATGTACTATAAACACATATTGTTGATGGAGTAAGATGGGAGCTTCAAGAGATGAAAGAGATATTGGGGGTGACAAAGAATGAAATGACTTTAAGAAATGTGCGAAATATGTCAGGACGGATGAGTGTTGATGGAGGAGAATAAATAACGGCAGTAAAATGTGTTTTTCGTTATCTCCAAAAATGACGTTATGAGCTTTCATAACGTCAAAGAGAACACGTGTAAAACATACATAAACAATCGTGTCTTGTAACGTCATACGAGACACAATTTAAAATTCGAAATGCAGTGCAATGACTGGCGCAGCAGTTTTGCAGACATTGCAGTGACATCACACACTAACTTATCGGCTGGGCGCAAATATCATCATTTTGACGGCTTATTTCGTTTTTTACAAAAAATTTAAAACTTCTGTCCTTAACATGCTCAAATTAATATGATTTTGTAAATAGGTAGTGAAATTTTGCTGTCGAAGATCTTCATGGAGATTTTACAATTGAGACGAATGTTTTCCCTATTTCAGAAATATTCCCCTAAATAAATATCCCTAAATTTACCCATCACTGGACAGAGTTATGTGTCGTTCCTTTAGCTCTGCCTACCCCGGGAAAAAGGGCGTGATGGTTAATGATTAAAGTTGGCTACAAATGTGAGCGATAATGTTTGGTGCAATGCGTACTTTAATAAATAAGAAACTATTTTATGTAAGCCATTTTTGTGAAAAATCATTTGAAGAGAGCCGTACAAATAAATATAATATATAAAACAATTGATATATCTGCGGCTTACAACTAAGGTTTATGATTATAACAAGTGGCTTACATCTAAGACTTGCTAGTGACTTATGATTACGACTTACTGTATGTACTATATAACTGCCGATTTAAAACTAGTCACTTGATGACGTACATATTTACAACTGTGACTTAAAGTTAGAGATTTAAAACCAATATAGGAACGTACATTTAAAAATACTTGACTAGGTTTTGGCCAGGGTTGTTAGTGATAATGTTAGAAAATAAACAACATACAAACTCTGCAGGTGTATATGTAAAAACACGTTAAGAAAAAAGTTTCACACGAAAGCCTGAAAATATCATACAAACCACCGCTAGATTAAAAACTTTTGCTTTCATATGTTATTGTTTGGTGAATAATTATTTGTTTTGTCTACTCTTGACATGAATCAACCGACTGAAATATTCGGTACAAATCGTGCCATGTCTTCCTGTGACATCTCGAAATTCTTTCTTCGCCACACACACAAAAAAAACACGTCCGATACACTTTTTTATCCGTCCATTTGCCCCACATAGCCAATCTAGATAAGCATCGATTCATTCCACATTCATCGTCTTTGCATATTTTTCGGATCTCCTCATTCCTGATCATTTGAGCGAGGTTGATACGAGCTATCAAATTACCCGAATATCTAGATGCTAGCAAATAACTTCTAATTTACTTTTGTAGGTTTCAGGCCAGAATGCAAAATATGTTAACCAAACAACAATACAAATGGTTCATGATTCGGTTCGTGCACCAGACAGAGAACACGCAAATTAAGTACGCTGCAAAGGTGAGAATTTTAATTGTACCCTCAAATGAATTGCGGATACTTCCAAGGCGGTGCTTCGTTGATCGTCGTGGCTTTCAGACGAAGAAACGAAGGATCGAAAGGGAGGTCAATAATTACATGGAAAGTTCAATAGATAATACTTGAATCGCAAATAATCGTACAGCGAGATGTATAATGACACAGTTACTTTCAGACTCGATTCGTGTTTTGAAAATTTCAGATTCAGCAATCAACTCGAAGATATGAAAGTTTAAGCAGTAAAAGGAAACGATAAGGCAACGTACAAATTGGTACGACGAGACGAAGACTATCATAAAAATACAGTTTGAGGAGGGAACACAAACCATAAAGATAAGTAGCAAATTCTTTTGGATAAGCAAGGTGAAACAGTTATTTCTGCATGAAAAAAGCAAACATAAGATAAGAAAAACAAATACGCCAAAACTATATGGCCGGAAACCACAAAAACAAAAATGAATTCGTGAGCAGTTGCCCAGATATGAAAAGACTCATACATGCGAGAATATAATTAATATTTAATATCAAAGTATTTTGGCATTTACGTGTGCAAATAAATGAATAATACAGTGGTGTAACGACCGTCTGTGCATTCTGGGCTAATGATTGGACATAAAACGTGAAGGAAACGAAAAAGTACTTATAAACGGAAAAACAGTTTCCGATTGCGCTGAAAATGCTCCCTGGATAGATTTTAGTTATTTATAAAGCAACGTACATTTTTTTCATTAGTTTGACATATAAGGCCCTAAGGAAAATAATTCCCCTCAGGAACTACGTCATTTTAGGGGATGCTGTGTGGTGACTTTTGAGGAAAGAAAGGATATGAAGTTCTGAGAAGAAAAATGGTATGAGGGGTGGGTAGGAGTTTGGGGATCAGTGTTTCTGGGAGTGACGGAGAGAGTTCTGCTGCAGAGGTCAAAAGGCCTCTCTCAACAAGTCTCTTCCGATCCGGCCTACCACGCGGCTAGCGGGCAAATGCATCCACCACCAATACCCTGACAATCTAAAAAAGGACTAGTGATCCCTATTTATAAATCTGGAGACAAAATGGAAATAACTAACTACAGACCAATCACATTGTTAAACTCGCTTTCAAAGATTTTCGAAAGAGTAGTAAAAAACCAAATTATAAAATACCTGGAAGAAAACAAATTAATCTCGGATAAACAATATGGATTTAGAGAAAAAATAGGCACAAAAGAAGCTTTGGCGCGTACAATAGATTATATACATAGCAACTTAGATCAAGGGTATAAATAAAACATGGGTATCAAAGGCAAGGAACTCCAACTATTAAAAAGTTATATGAGTAATAGAACACAACAAGTCAAAATTAACAACCATACTAGCAAACCACTGCCGATCACATATGGAGTTCCACAAGGAAGCATACTAGGGCCCGTTCTCTTCACTATTTATATAAATAAACTTTGCAGCATGGAAATAGACGGTGAAATAGTTAGTTATGCCGACGACACAGTTTTACTCTTTAAATCTAAGGATTGGAAAAATGTATTTAACATAGCGAATTTAGGAATCATGCAAGTAAAAACATGGCTAGACTCAAACATACTTACATTAAACATATCGAAAACAAAATATACAACGTACAGTATAAATAGCACGGGACAGCCAAAAAATAACACAGACACCAAAAAAATACACGAATGTTCAAACACCAATAACTGTGATTGCCCTCCTCTAGAAAAAAAAGAACAAATAAAGTATCTAGGAATTGTAATTGACCATAACCTTAGATGGACACATCACATCAAACAAATCACAAATAAACTCCTCAAAACAATACATATTTTCCTTAACATAAGAAATATATACAAAATAAAACAAATGAAAACAATATATTTTGCACTCTGTCAATCAATAATAGAATATGGAATAATTGTTTGGGGAGGAGCAACAAATTCAGCTATCGAACACATAGAAATTGCGCAGAAAGCGATATTAAAGGTAATACTTAAAAAACATAGACTTACTGATACAGACCAAATATTCAATTGTTGTGACGTACTAGACATACGCCAATTATACGTTAAAACACTACTTAACTACATTTTTGACCAAAAAAACAAATTTCAACAAACACAAAATATCACTAATAGACCAGTTAGACAAGCGTACAAAGAAAACATAAAAACTCCGACGGTAAATACAAGCTTTGGACAAAGACACTACCAATATCACGCTATAAAAGCATTCAACAGTTTAACACTCGAAAATAGAATTGAGGAAAACAAAAATAAATTCCGACACAAAATTACAAAATGGATTAAAGAACAAAAAAGACAATATTACCAAAATCTCATAGCATAAAATAATAAAACATAAAGTAACACACAAAACCAATATAAAACACAATCACCCACAAACACACAACACATAATATAAATATACCTATTTAAACCTTATATAATATCTATTATTTATTTTTAATTTTACTTTAATTTCAAATCTTTGTTTTTAAATTTTATTTATCTCAATCTTATGTTTTTCATATATTTTTAAATGTACTGTGTAAAAATGTATTTGTAGATAAAATGGAGGCCTCAGCACGGGTAAACCACCTAGTGAGGCCAACATTATTGAATTTTATTATAAAATGTAAAAATATTGCATCAATAAATAAAAAAAAAAAAATAAAAAATCCACCACCAATACGTCATGAACCCGAGCACCCTAGCAAAATAACCAAACGTAGCGAACCACACGAACCATAACCCTACGGCAGAAGTGTTAAAGACCTATGGCAGAGATGTAAACGAAATAGATATCAGGGGAATACGTCGCAACGCCACTGGAACAGCAAAATATTTTTAATAAAATGATTAGAACGCTGACTAATAAATTAATTGTTCAATAATTAAAAACAGCGAACTCGTGGACTGTAGCGTGAGAACACTGAGAACACCGGCCAAGACGACGTAACGGGAAAACAGAAAACAGACTCCGGGTGTTCCGAGCGGCGAACTGCGTTACACAATCTGTCGTAAAGGTCCATTATCAAATTATACGTAATAGGGTTCGACTCCTTTGAACAAAGGTTAGCTGGAAGAAGTCAAAGACAGGCGTAATGGCTATCGGCTCTAATGGCACTTGGGAGATCGTGAGGTAAGAAGCTGTTCCAGCGGGATAATGCGGAAGATAATGGACCAGTCGGCGGAGAAAACTATCGAGATTGCCGATCTCAGAGATATTATGCAAAAGACATTTGAACCGGGTCAAACTACAGCTGGGAGTCAAAGGCAAAGGTTGTAAATTAAAACGAAAAGCCATGTTGTACATTATTGTAAGTCAGAGCTTTCCACCACTTATGGATCAAATAATTTACGACCTTGAAGTTTATTGTTAGATCTAACCTCTGTGCACTGCGATGTGGGAATTTTATAGATTCACATGATTGCATCAAATGGCTATACAAAACTTCAAGATTTACATTTGGCCTCGAAAACTATGCAATAATAGAAGCGCTGTGAATATTTTTTGTACACTGTGAAAAAATTGAGATTCTTCCTATTATGCAGATACTTAATAAAATTCTTTCAAAATCACCCAGTTACCACAAAGTCTTACTAATTAATGGATAAATATCAGGAGCACATGAGAAGTAGGAGTAACAGCTGAATGGCAAGAAAGTAACCCACAAAACATCACGCTAAACCTACAAACACTGGAAGGAATGTCACTTTAATAACTCATCTATTATTCAGAAGATCTCCCGACTCAAGTCTTTGATGTAAAACTATGGCTACATTGCTAGATTTAGTTAAGATTTTTTAAACCAGATCGAAATGTTCCAGATCTTTCTGGGACATTTCTAATTCTGTCGAAAAGTGTCCAATCAATTTAATACAACATATTGATGCGGTATTTTCAATAAATGGTTTCATATCATAAACACATAGCGCATACAAATGACCGCATAATCCCAAGATATTTTACCATTTAGTTCTCCTAATGATTTGCAATTGCACCAGGAGCACATACCAAGTAGGAGTAACTGCAAAATTGCAAGCTATCGACGCGATTACTTAGATGTTTAGATTCTAGGGCAAGTGTACAGATAAGAATGCGAGAAGCAGACCACTTAAGTAACGAGTTTACATTATAGATTTCCTTGAGGTTGCTGAAGCTTAGGTAATAGAGGGAAAGAAGGTACACCGTTATGAGCTTGCCATTCTTCAGGTCGTTATCATAACGTTTAGATAGGATCTCAGTATTAGCCACTTTGCACTCATCAATTTTAACAGCGAAAAAACTCATTACAGGAAGATTTTGCAAAAGATAATATGATGGATCGGGTTATTACCATCGAGCAATATGCGAATATCATTGGGAATACTGCATCCCAGATTGAATGAAAACGCGAATATATAACGCATCATTATTGAAATAAATTTGCAACGACAACTAAAAATGCATGTTAATTGTGAAATGTGTACGTTGGTTTAAAAAATCAGATAAGTACATGAAATTAACAACAGAAAATAATATACACATAAACAGCAGGTAATATTTAAATAATAATAAAATGAGGCTTCTCATAACCCGTCTCATTGGATAACCTGTGTTGAGGCAGTAATTTATAATACCTACGAACATACCTACATTTGTACTAAAATATTTTCACTGAATGGTTTAGGATTGTCCGACTATTCCGATCATGAGATCAAACAAAGCTAAATCCATTTAAAGTAACGCCACGTTTCAAATTTGAATGCTGCTATCTCACCAGATTGTTGCTACGAGTATCTTAAACATTGAAACGAAGATCAAGATTATGTTAAAATGTATTAAATCATATATTATGTTTAACATATTGAATCATATATTATGTTTATTTAAGTGTTAAGAGAAAGATTTCTTCTATTCTGGTTTAAGGATTAAAAAATCTAGTTCATAATCGATATTGTAATATTGTCAAACAATTTGATACTTCGATACCCTATACAACGCGTCTTTACAGTCGTTGTTGTAAGAGTAGGGTATTTTTAAAGATTTTTTTAATATTCTCAAAAAAAAATTACGTTAGTGAACGTATATTTATTGTATTTTTACGACATGTTCGTTTTTATTCGTGAATTTGGCGGCGTTGACGTCACATCGGACAATATTGGCGACAGCCGTCTTACAAGCCAGTGGCGGTTTCTATGTCATAAGAGTTGGAACCGTTTCGCAATGTGGGGTTTTATCAAAGCAATTATAATTAACGATAATATTAAAAATACACATTTTCAGTACAATAATCAGAATCAGAAAAATTTAATTTAAATCTTCCACACATTTTTCGGTATTCCTAGTTTGTGAAAATACCCCACTGTGGCATTGCTAAATATTGCACACAGGGTAGACATTGCATTAGATTATTAAAACAAATATATATGTTACAGTATTAATAAACTAGCAGGTAAAAACCCGCCTCCGCAGGAAAACTATAATATGGATACTTCAATAGTTCTATTTGAATATTACAGATGGCGGCACTTCCGTTTGTATCTCGTACGTGGAAAGAGTCTGTACGACATTCGTTAGCGTATTAATAATATATATATATTAAATAAGACAAGTTATATAACATACCTGTGGTTTGGGTGATCCATCCATGGAGATGTTTATTCCCCGGCAAAATGGTGACACATCTTAACAAATGGCAATTTGGAATATGACACAAAGTTACACTTAATTTGGCATTTTTAACACAATTTTTTAACTTATAATGTTAGGTGTTTACACTTAAACACCTGTATCAGGGTAGACTTATATAACACCTAGAAATATTATGTAATTTAATTGGGGTTAGAACTTTTAATTATTTATTTTTAATTATTATAACTGTGGTGGTGCGGCGGTGGGCTTAGGTTAGGTTAAATATAATTTGAAAAAATATTGACAGAAAGAGTTATAGAAAGCAGTTATTTTTTTATATGAATAATTGACAATAAGGTATTTTATAAAAAGGAAAATAATTTCGCAATAGGAACAAAAACGTTATTAATTTCTCTAAAAATACAAATAACAATCATTATTGTTGTTATAAAAATTATAAGTCGAGTAAAATCAAGAATGTTCAGTGAAAACTTAGGATAATTTTATTGTTCACATTGAGAGAACTAATAAAAATATGATTTTATTAATTTTTTAACTATTAGCTATACCCAGGAGGCTCTGAAGAAAAAAATTCCTCAGGACCTATGTCATCAATGGGGAAGCTGTGTGGAGGGTCTTTTAAGGAAATAGGGGAAGATCTGGGAAGGAAAAGGGTATGAGAGGTGGGTAAGAATATGGGGGTCAATGTGTCCAGGAGTGACGGAAGTGTGAATCCATTCCCCACTGCAGTAGTGCAAGGCGATGGGTTGGGAGACTGGCTGGTGTGGTCTTGGTAAGTCTCCCTCAACCAGTGCTTCCCGATCCGGCCTACAATGGCAGTTGATGGGCAAATGCGTTCTCCTTCAAGACTTAGACAAGCCTCAACCCCGATACAGGGTTCAGAGGGTGAGGTTTTCAACTTGGGGTGACCTATGGCCGGAGAGTTGTTTATCCAAAAAAATTGTATCGTGGGCAGCGGTACACACACCCGCCCCCCAAATCGAGAATTATTATATTTTATTACAATTTACAGCAAAAGTTATCATAAAATGGATCTAAAAAAACCAAACAAATTAAAACCACGTATATAACCGATTACTCTGTCTTAATATTTCGTTATTATTTCTTTCTGGTGACGCTTGGTGGAAGCGAAACCGGTAATGTATAAAATAATAAATATTCTTGGTTAAACATAGTGTTTGTTCAACAAATTTTGTTGCATTTAAAAAAATATAATGCCTAACCACATAGTAATTGCTTTTTATGAAGAAAAAAAATCATTCAACGAATTTTGATGACAGATTTTTCCTAGAACAATTTTCCTAGTTCTTTCCGGAAAACGTTGAATGATAATATAATTTCTTAACAATAATTGTGGCAATTTATTATATTAATGTGAATATAGTTTCGTAGTCTCTGATCTAGTTCCTACCGATACCCACAAGAACCGAGTATGAACTATGTAATACAATATTATGCTGTAATTTGAAACAAGTGGCTTATGTTAGCAGTAATTCTGAAATGTTATTATTTTAGAGTTTACTCGTAGAGATATAATATGGGTCTTATTTATAATCCAATATGAGGTTTAACGAAGTGTTGAAAAGCCTTTACACATGAAATATAATAAAGCTATTAGTCTTTTTAGTCACATTATTACGTGATGAAAGTACAAAATAACTGAAAAAAATGCTTAAATTTGTTACAGTTGATAAATAACACACTGAAATTTAAAGATTTGAAAGACAAACAAAAAAAGATAAATTATTCACTGGGATCCATTTAACTTATTCGCCGATATGTTATGAGGCTAAAGGTAGTGGAGAGGCGAAGAACACGAAAGAGGAAGGTGGGAGAGCATCTGGCTATTATAGTTATCAATCTCGTCCTCAATGGCATGCCTGGTGGTAAGAATGCCATCAATCTATCTATTACGTAACACCTTAATCTATAAAAGGATTATATATAAAAACAATTTTCATAAATAAAATAAAAAATCCCAACCCATTGAAATAGCTAAACACGTAGGGAATGAAAAAAAAGGCAATAATATCAAAGCAAAATTATAATACAGTTTTGCACCGCGAAATTTCAAGTACAAACCGAAAACGGTCAAGCAGGTACATTATACGATTATAAATGGACTTACAATATACATTCATAATTTATACATGTAGACATCGGTATGTTGTAATTTTATAATTTCTAATAGGATTATGCAACGTAATGGTTTGGCAAAAAAACTAAAAGTATAACTGTTTGGTACTATGTAAGTCGGATTTAAAACACGTAAAAGATGAAGATCAAAAATATTGCTTCAGTTTTACAAAATATAAAATTGCCTTACGGAATAAGTTTTTTGAACTGATATGCTAATAAGATAATTTTCAATGTCTTATTAGGATTCTGAATAGTGTACACCTACTAAATGAAAAAAAATATATATTTACAATTTTATGCCCTATACCTACCTATTTACAACCCGACTTTTTACGAAAACACAATAATATAATCAGATAATCCTGTGTAGGTATTTGGTATTTAAAAGCTCTTTACCTCGGGAAGGAAATGACGTTGCGACCTAAAAATGGTAACGTTGACCTAAGGATTTAGACAAAACAAAGCTAGATACGTTTTTAGATTTTCACGGCCAAAAGCATTTTCGTTGTTTGTTTTTGGGCTGTTATACCGTGTTGCGCTACCTCCTTCTTTAGCCGACGTTTCGGACAGCGTTGCAGTGTCCATCATCAGGGCAGATCCGGCAGATCACACATCGTCGGATCTGCCGGATCTGCCCCGATGATGGACACTGCAACGCTGTCCGAAACGTCAGCTAAAGAAGGAGGTAGCGCAACACGGCATAACATCCCAAAAACAAACAAAAATAAATAAATATATATAAATTATATATATTTTTTTTTTAAATTTCCATACTATTTCATAACTAAAAGCAAACGGCTGGGAAGTTTTTAATGACTTACTGATTTTATTTTTGGGGTATTAGGCCGTATTGCGCTTCAGTAAACGTTTCAGAGAGCGTTACAGTGTCTACGAACAAGTGTGTGCTTATGTTTGTATGAGTAGATGTGTTGCCAGCTCAAATCCTCTACGAGTTGGTATTACGGTATAATTTAAAATGGTTCGAAACATCCCAAAAATATATCACGATTATACTTTTGGCCGTAAAAATCTAAAATCATGATCACGAAATTAGTTTAATTTACTTAGACCGACCGGTTTCGTGTGCTTAATACAGAGTGAGGAAAATTATAAAATATAATAAAGGAATAGTAAGACATACGCACCTGAAATTAAAATATAATATAGTAACATAGAGAATAAAAACCGATTTTGAAGAAAAAGTTTTTGAAAAAAAAAAATCTCATCAAAAAAGTAATCGGAGATCAAAATTTCATTTACATTTCTTACTCCAAATAATGTACAGGAATCACTCAGGACTAACTCAAGTACGATGCTTAACACCTTGTATAATTCCAATATCGTATTAGGAAATGTATAAAAAGAATGCTTTCTGTAATACAACACGTTGTTTTATTTGCTATATTTTTATAAAGTTTTTTTTTTCATTTGGTAAGTAATCTGTCTGTTATTTAAGTAACTAACATGGTTTGTGATACAAAAAAAGTGCCCCTTTATAGCGTCTGCTCGTCAAGACAAGAAAATCCCAGTTTTCAAGTAGTTTAGCGGCTACGCTGGTTTTTTGTAGCATGATTTGTGATACAAAAGAAAGTGCCCCTTTTATAGTTATATTATTATTAAATGTTTTACATTTCCGATTGCTATTTAGAAAATGTATAGATTTCCGAGGAAATGTGTCTAATATAATTTATTTTACACTTTTCCGGGCGACTTTAGGAACTACATACATTTCCTAGGATTTGAATACAATGACGGATTACATACATTTCCGTTAACAGATACATATATTATATCGAAAGAGACAATGGGGATTTGATGATACTACTTTATTATAAGCAATATATGGCTGGTATATAATCTGACAGATTGATTTTTTTTTTATTTATCATCAAACAATACATACGCATTATAAAAAAACATACTAAAAACAGGTTTTAAAATAAAAGAACCTGTGAAAATGTAACACTACCATATTAATTTCAAAAAGTCTTTCATCATTACGAGTACGCTACCATCACCTTGGAGAGCGTGTACTGAAAAATATTTGCCAGCGGGTAACTGACAATACTGGACATGAACTGGCAAGATATACCTACCTACCTGGTGTTGTGATTATTATGTATTGAGGAAGGTACACATGTGTCCGGGCAATAAAAAAATATATTTTCTCGTAGTTTACGATTTAATTAATTTTAGGATTTTTTTTTATTAACCAACTAATTAATAAATAATAGAATCAATATAAATTGTAATTTCGATTATGGGTGCTGCCTGAGAGTATTTGTAATTCTGGTTCATTGATCTCGGATTTGTTTTGAATTTATGTGTCATTTTCAAAATTAGAACTGAACTTCAAAATTGAACTCTAGCATTAAAGCCCCGAGAACCATTATTTATTGGATAACCAACATCGCTGCCATAGGTCACCCAAGTGGTTCGCTACGCTTGGTAACTTAGCAGGGTGCCCGGGTTGATGGGGTGAGGTTTGTCCGGGTCTTGGCGGCGGATGCGTCTGCCTACCAATTGCGTGGCAGGTCAGATCGTGAGGCCTTTTGACTTCTCTAGCAGGGCTCTTTCGGAACATCAACTGGCACCTATACTACTAATTTACTATGTGTTCCTTACCAATTTTACTATAGTAAAATTGGTAAGGAACCCATTTATTTCATATATTAAGTTTTTTAATTTCTTAGAATTTCAGAAAATGCGTATATGTCCGCGTGTTTGCATGATCGCCACCAAAAGTAAACAGAATGCATTGTCATCGACAACGAATCTATCTGCCGTGATCGCATGTCGGGAGGTAGGCTAAATTCCACTTCCAAGATTCCGCTTTATTTTCAAATATATATATTTAAAAATAAAGTTTGATCGCAATCAGGGAAAAATATCTTGAAAATAGCTAACCATCGTACCTACCATTTTCACCGTATATATAAGCATAGAGATGGAGGATGGAGCATCAAACAACTACGTAAAATCTAAAAAATCTGCTGTTTGCAGGTGGCTCTGAGATTTCCCTTGGCGCCCAGACCATCTTTGAAATGAATAGATAGATCACTTCCAAAAAAGGGCCGATATAAGATCCCACGAGGTGAGTCATTGTAAAGAAGAATTCGAAATTCATAAGAATGCTTAATTACTGAAAGAAAACGTCGGATTATAGGTGTGATACCTGCAAAGGCAAAATGTATACGGTCAAGTATCAATAAAATTCTCTTTATATGTGCATTGAAAATAATTACTCTATAATAATTCACACAGAGGTAAATCTCATCAATAGACAATAATACCCAGGGGGAAATCCAATGAAATCATTACGAAAAAATCTATTCAATGGAGAATTAAACGCGTAAGAAAATTTATTATTTATTAGTAGATTGATAATATAATATTATGTATGTGATACGAGTATATTACTAGCCCTTAATTTATATGAAGTAGAAATTTGAATTTGGATTTGAAAAAAATACTATTACATTTGTGACACCGATAGTGGTTCAAATACCCTTTTTAGAGCCTTTGTCAATTTTAGGGAAAGGAAGGAGAGAAAGTTCTGTGAAGGAAAAATGTGTGAAGGGTGATTAGGTATCTGTGGGCCAGGCGCAAAGCGATGTCCCGAGAGAGTCTTGCTGGAGAGGACAAAACTTCTACCTCAAACAGTTTCTCCCGATCCGGCATTCCAAAAAGTGGTGGACAAACGCACTCGCCACCAAGACCTAGAAAAACCTCACTCCATGAAACCTTGGAACCCCTGCTACCAAACGTAGCTAACCACTTGGGTGACCTATGGCAATGGTGATGGTTATTCAATAAATTGTTTCCGGAGCGGTGGTGGTACCCATACCAGCCTACCAAATATTGAAGTCGACTGTACTTTAAATTTAAATCATGCTTTAAGCGTTTATAGTTCATGATAGAAATAACGCTGCGGGTTGAAAATGGCTGCACTGAACTATAAAATCCTCATTTAAAAATATGTGCAAATTTCAAGCCGGCAGAATTCACCGCTTGAGAGTTTTTGCAAACTTTAATAAACATATGTTTTGCTTAACAGGAAAAATTTGAGTTAAATACTGGATTCTTTTGAATCGAACTAACGAATTATTTTTAATCGGTCGCCTACTGATGAGATACGATAAACCGAAAATCCACTCCATTTATAATATCCATGTGAAAAATCCGAGTGAATCGATTCATGAATCATACGATAAAATGAATGAATCAATTTATATTAAAGTGACCTCGAAAGTGACGTACCTGTGTACTTCACATTACCAGAACGAATTTTATTAATTATGTATTTATAAACAAAGCATAAAAATGGTTAATTAATCATTTAAATCGATTGATGTTTTCTTATCGAATAACGAATCGAAATCGGAAGTAATAAATAGAGTTGTTACAAATTGAACGGGAAATATATTGAAACAATGAACACGAGTTAGGAAAATGAAAGACGATATTATATTTGACGGAAAGGCTAACCTTCCTATAAAGTAGATTATTTAGTACGGCTTTCTAGTGCTTCTCAAACTATTTCGTATTCCAAAATACAAAAAAATAAAAACTGAAAATTGTTGAAAAAAATCAACTCATTCAATATTTTTATATTTCTGCAAGTGTACCTACCTAAGAATTCACTCACCTAGTTAAAGTATATATATAATCTATATATATATATATATATATATATATATATATATATTTATATATATATATATATAACTACATATATAACCACTGGAGCGACAGAGCAATTAAAATATTTTTTCTCGGATTGCTAAAGGAAATTTTTCCGCCCACTTAAAAAAAATCATACCTTCGCATTTGAATATGTAGACATACAAACTGATTATAGTTCTTTGTAGCCAATGAATTTCACTATATTTTGACTATTATCACATATTTGTAGGATTTATAAAAAATAAATAATTAAATCTTTAACCTTAAAACATTTTAAAGAATCTCGAGAATATTTATTTTGTTATACTTTGAATGTACAATATAGTCGTTTAAATAAAAATATTTTTTTTGAAAATTTCCACATTTTGGCAACAAAGCAATCCGAGGTTTTGGAAATAGTGCCATGATGTGGCAAAAAGCGCTTGAGTGGTTAAAAGGTTTAGTATTACTTCTGCAAGCACATTAAACCTAATTTTTGGCACCATTTTAATTCAAAATCAATAAAATATTTAGTTTAGAGTAATCATCACAAGTTCTAGAAATCATTGCACCGGAGTTACAGATTCATAACCAAATGAATATTTTTAATTGTTGCAGAGAGGAATCTGAGGGTTAACGTGATCAGGAGGTAAGAACGTATACATTTAACCTTCCACTGAATTGCAAGGCGATGAGTCAAGAGAGCCCGGACACCCCCTATAAGTCACCAAAAGTAGTGAACCACTTTCGGTGGCCCACGGCATAGGTGTTGGTAATCCAAAAAAAGGTTCACGGCTTGGCGGTACCCATCCCTGCCTCAAAAATGAGAACATCATTTTTTTTAAATAATTTTTATTCATTTCGAAAAAAAAAAACGCAAAATTCATATTTTTTAAAGTATTATTTCACCCGTCATGCTAAGGATATCTTATTATTATGGCAGGAGAAGTTATTAATAATAGTAATAACAATTTTCTTTATCTATTTATTCATGGACACATTGTAATATTCCCATTGATCCACTCCATGAATACTCCTGTACTTAAATTAATGATGTACGGAGTAATTGCCTGCATTACCATAGAGTCAATATCCGGTAAAATGTTTGATATGCTAACATAGTGTATTAAAACTTCCGTTGAAAGAAGCTAAATATGTCTGAGGAATAATTACAGGAAATAATCAAAATGCTCTCTCGCATAAGTAATTTCAAATAACAATGCTTATTTTGCAAATATGAACAATGATTTCAAAAACTCAATTGAGCGAGAAACAATTAGAGATGTTTTAAACGGTGTAGCATCTAAATTAGGTGGGTTTTCTAGTTTGAGAATGACTGCTCTAGATCGATAACCTGTTACATAACATAAAAAGGTACCCACAATCATTTACCGACAGATAATGAGATTTTACTCGGTGAGTAAGTGCCGAGTACCGAGCTGGCTGGTTTTTCAATCAATTTCTAGGGCTATTTAAGGACCAGCCCGATCTAATCGGTGCTTCTTTTCACACCTGGGACCACCTGCGATCAGGTGGAAAGGTGGAGATAGACCGTAGAAGGAGTAAACGAAAAAACTTGAAAGAATAATTCATCGTAAGCAAATTGAGTTAATTAAAGAGACATCGATGAGGAAATGATGTTAATAAATAATACAAATTTGTATTACATTTTCTTTTAACTCAAAAGAGATCTGTATTAATTAAAAATAATATAAGGTGTGTTTGCAGCATGTTCCTGATTGGAAAAACTCTCAGTATCGTCATGGTGTAAAACCACCATTCCGAATTGAAACTATTCTTGAAATGGCGAAAATGGATGACGTGGTGACCAGATATGAACAGCTAGTAACTTTCCACATTTCTCCTCCTCATCCCCTCGCAATTACTCCAGGCTCCAGGCGGTAGAGAGCAGTTGGGACTCTCGCACATAAAATATAAAATTCTAATTCTTTTGCTGTTCCAAATCCAAGTAAGCTCTGGCGTTATAAAATTTTCTTCTATTTTTTAATGGAATTTCTTGACAAACTATTTTATTCTTGCAACAGACTGTGTAAAAGAACTTAGAAATTTTTTTTTTTTTTTTAGCTCACAATTTTTTTTTAAAACTAGGAAAACTGGGCAGTATTTTACAGGGAGCAATATTATCATTGCAGGATTAAACAGGTGGATAGCATTTAGTAATTATAGCAAATAGTATTTACGGCCGTTGTTATCAATCCTACTAATCAAATGTTGAGCCGAAATTTTTGCTCAACACTCCTCAAATGTACAAATACGCTCTTCCCAACGCAACTCTCTGACAAACAGGCGAATCTAGCGTTACTAAACAAATCACTTAGCTGATCGGAGACTCAGATTGATCGATCGAAAAGTTGGAAACAAGGCCGTTCGTGTTATTAATTAAGTAATTGATTATGAAAATATTGTTATCAACTCTCCTTTACCGCTGAAAGAGTCGAGTGAACGCTAAAGACAGAAGAATCGGCTCGACTACGCTCTAAATAGCACAAAAAATTACAAGCGTGAACAGAAAAATATAAAAGTAACATCTGCGCACTCGGCTCAGATACTACGAAATTGGCAAATAGACGATTAACAGCAGCGGTTGGCAACTATGGCAGGCGTACCTGATATTATCAGTTAACTATGTAAGTACGCCATAATGAATGGTTATGAATGCGTTACATTTGATAAAAGGTTTAAAATCAATTAACTAAATAACTAACATGTAAACAGTTATCAAGTATTAGGGAGATAAGCAAGTACTGTGTTTCAAGGTAAAACATCTATCGCGTAAGTGATTTCACGATATGACGTTCGAAACAATAATTCTAACAATTAGAAATAACATTGAAGGAGAAAATAATACAAATAAATACAAACGAATCATGAAAGAGAACAAGAGACAGAAAAAATATAAAAGGTAATGGTTGCAAGTGGGAAGCGAACACAGGCTATCTGCCCTACCGGGATAATGCCTCAAACAACACGGCAATTGGGACCTAATCATTTTACGTTATTTTTGGAATTAATTTAAAAACTAAATATGTACGTTAAATTTTGCACACAAACAAATAATTTGATGTAATTTTAAAGTTTTTTTTAATACCTATTACGATATTTTGATTATGAACATCACTATTTTATAATAACGAAATAAATCGATAGAGGAAATTTCAAATGCTGTAAAAGACAATCAACGCGATCAGCGTCGTCAAAATATTTCTAGGAAAATAAGGGCATTTTTTACGACGTTCATTTCAAGAGGATTCTTTCTGAGAAATTAAAAATAAATTAAATATTGATATTTAAGAACTTTTCAAAAAATGTTTTAGGTATTTAGATATTTTCATAATAAATTTTAAATAAAAAATCATAATTGTAATAAATATTCATAATAATTATAGGTTTACAAAAACAAGAGATATGATTTTTTTAAATTACAAAAAACTTTCTATTCGCTCTCCTGAACAATTAACATTTTGTCCTATACCAGTTACCATTGAAGCGTAAAAAAATATTTAAACGGAAGAAAATCTCCACTACACAATAAAATTTACAAAACGATAAACGCTAAAAACCTCAACTGCATAGAAGAAATTGACTAATTTGCAAAATTTTGTATCAAATAAAAGATTTTTTTAATAAGTGTGTGGACCCCTGAAATGACAACCAGTTGCTTGAAAATATACGCAATAAAAGTGATATAACCCATCGTAATAATGCAAATCGCATTACGTGACGAGAGCATGGTGTTCTGCTCACTGCTCACTCCTCACTCTTCAATCCTCACTTCTTACTCCTATTCTTCTCTCACAGCCAAACAACACAGGTTAACCAAACATACTAATTAATTAGTATTATTAGTATAGTTAAAAATACTGCTTTGTTCTGTAGAAGGCTAAATGAAAACTGTTTATTAAATGGTAAACTCGGCTGAAACATACTTGACCCCATCACATATCGGGCATATTCTGTCAGGTCAGAAAATTTCGGCTTTGCAATCAAAATCCAAATTAATGGAATATTTGTGAATGTGTCCGAAAATTAAAAACTGTTTTTGAAAGGTGATAGAATATGCTTTCAAATGTTATTATTAGAAATAAACATTTAATTTTTGAAATATTAACATTTTTAATACAAACATAAAAAAGTTTAAAAAATGGCAACTTTTACTTTTTTTCTATTTAAAATTATTGATAACGAAAAGAAAGAAAAACACACAAAGTTTTTGTCAACTCACATTATTATCGTTCATAAAAAAATAATGAATAAAATTTACTTCATACATAATTTACTGAAAATAACCATAAATTAAAGGTAAACTGCCATTGAAGTATTTAAAAAAAAAAACAATTCAAGTTTTAACTTGAAGTTTTATACATTATTCTCAAATTGCTATCGGAAAGGACGAAAAAAGTACGAACGTAGCTAAATAAACACTTTTTTTCATAAAACTTCTAAATTGTTTCGCTTCAGTTTTATTGTTCTAAAAGTTTTATGAAACACGAAAAACTTCAAAGATTTAGATTTTTTGATGCAAAAATAACTACGAATCTGTAGAATCCTCAAAATAACATTTTTTTCGATATTGATTGAAATATTAATAATTCGCAGACAAAATCCAATGTTCCGGTAATACGAAATAATTCCGATTAAAAACAAGCTGAGATAGGTAACTAAAATTCTAAGTAATTAATATATATATTTTATAATCTCCTGATCAATTTTACACAGCAATTTGATGCAAATTCAAAGTTTTACGCAGTACAAAAATATATATATATATATAATTTTGCAAGAAAATAGAAGTTATCATTGTTAAATTTGATGCTAGATACCACAACATGGAAAGAAAATCTAATTTGGAGAAGAATTTATAATTGAAATAAAAAAAAGACTATTGTTCGGAAAACGAAAAAAGAATCGAATACAAAAAAAATTAAATAATCCCACATAAACAGATAAAACAGGCTTCATTAATTTAAGTCATAAGGCATCCATTCAACCAAAACTATTCCAATATTAAAAAGTCCATTAGCTAATGAATTCACCGTATCGTCCTATATAAAGAGGTTTTGCAACTGCACGCATCACCCACCACAGAAATTCCACATGAATTATTATTAATTACAAAATTATTATTTTTAAGACACAGTCCATATTGCACTAGCACTGGCCGACCGCCGGCACTTCCGCTTTTTAAACACACATGATTATTGCGGAAACTCACAGAAAACGAAAAATATTATTGTATTATTGCACACATTGGAATTTAGCCATCGCGAAATTTGACGTTCAGATACTTCAAAGACGTAAAAGAAATTATGTATTTGAATTCAAAACAAAACAATGTTAAATAGATAAATTCAGACGAACATAAAAATCATACGCTATAAGTTTAGTATTAATTCTCCGTAAAATGTAATAATTAAAAAAAAATCGAATGTTTCAAATCAAACACAAAACAAAATAACACTGTTCGTTTTTTGCATCGTAAAACATCGCAAGGAAATCGAAATTCAGACGATCGCAAAATCAGGCGCTCTATGATTTGTTTGAATATGGTGTAATCAAATATAGAAACATTCGAATGTGTTGAAAACAAACACAAAACTAAATAACACCGTTCGATTTTTGAAATATCATAATTTGAACGAAATTCAGACGATCGCAAAATCATAGGTTCTTTATTATTTTTAGCACGATGTAATCAACTAAAGTAATATTCGAATGTTTTGAATTCAAACACAAAACAAAATAACACTGTTCGATTTTTAAAACATGAAAAACTCGAAACACATGTTTCACACACCACTGGCTTTTTAAATTGTGTACTTTGCACGCCCTGAATTGTGGGCTGGCGTAGAAAACAAGCGTGCAACAATGGAAAACGCGAGGTTTACCGGAAAATTAATACGCAGCTGTTGCGTTAACGTCAAAACACCGCATTGGAGGCGAAGTAACGCGATACACGGAACACGACCGTACCGCTCGAGTTCCGAACGAGAATGAGGGGAGAACTCGATCTAGTGGGAGGTGCGCTTGCGCCGGAGACGGTGTGTTTACATTATGTTTACCTGCGTTTTTAAAGGTGTTTTTCACGTTAGGCAGTTGACCGCTGACCGCCATATTGCAAATCGAATGAAAATGCACCCCAATTCAAACGAAATGTTTAGATTACGTCTTTCATTGTGAGAGCTTTCAGAGTGTGAAAGTTGATGCACCGTATTGCTAAAAAATCAAAACTTTGAATACTAAGTGTGCTTACATCATGTTCACCTACGTTTTAAAAGGTGTATTTCAAGTTGGGCAGTTGATTTGTTGACCGTCGTATTGCATATCGTATCGACTGCTCCAAGGAAGACCGCAGTAACTCACTTTTTATCATTTTGCAGGAGAGCGATTTTAAAGTTCAAAAAATGTTGCATAATCTAACATGAGGGTTTTGAATTTTTTTTAAATTGAATAAATATTGTTGGTTAATACTCTTTCTAACTGTATAGTATTTTCTCAGTATTTTCTTCGAATTCACACAAATTTTTAGGGTTTTCGGACTTACTGCTGTTTTCCTTGGGGTTTATATAATATCAGTATGTAGTATGTTGAGTTACTTCTTTTTTACAGGGAAAAATTAAAGAATTTATAGAAGTAGCAACGAGCTGCTTTATTTTAACAGTATAAAACATAATTTATACACATTTAAAATACACAGTTGACAGTTTATCATTACCTAGTTACGGTGTTTCAGTGTTTTAATGCAAGATAAAAAACTTTTTAGTTCGATCAACTGAAAAAATAATATTTTTTTTAGAAACTATTACCTATTTAAAATAGAAGAGATAACTAACTAACTAACTAACCATCACGCCGTTTCCCCGCAGGGGTAGGCAGAGAGGACGGACCGCCAAACAACTCGGTCTTGGCACACGCTCCTGGCCTCATTCACATTCATACATCATCTCATACATACTCTTCTATTATTCTGACTCTTGACATGGCCCGACTCAAGTATCTGATTTACTTGATTGTGCCACGTCTTCCTTGGGCGTCCTCGGCTTCTTATACCGTTCACATTCGCGTCATAAATTCTCTTTACACTCCTTTCTTCATTCATTCGCTCAACATGCCCAAACCATCTAAGCGTCCCTTTCTTAATCTTACTTACTACGCTCACATCAGCCTAAATAATAGAAGAGATTCTTAAGTAATTACATAAAATGAAAGAATAAAAAGAACATTATCAAGTTTCATTCACTTTCTGAATCATCAAATACCCCATCTCTGGCATTAGAATCTCCAATGTTTCTTCAATGGAAGAATTTAGTGAAATATAGAAATTATGGTAAGACTTTGGAATACGCTATTGCATAATGCTGGCAGATATTTATGTTTAAGTATATCGATGTTTTGTTTTTTATTCTACTAAGCAAATGGTTCAACTAATCTGTCCAGTCGCCTGCCTCTTGTCCGTTTTTCTAATATGACGGTTATGGCCTGAACTTTATTTTTCTGACGCGTTTCATACATCTTTCGATAGTATTTTTTCTTCTGTGGCTATTTTAAATTTCTCACACACCTCATACTGGTCTTTTTTAGGCTTGTGAAAAGCGTAATTATAATGGAAATTAAAAACATCTGAGTACTGTCTCAGTGTAGCAGATGTTTCAATGCTTCTTTCTTTCTGCCAATACAGCCTGTACATTTTGAAAATACTCAAATCTTTTTCTAGGTAAAGCTTCTCGGATGATTTCCTGGTGTAGTGTGACTCCACTACAGGAAAGGCTCAGATCTGTTCGTGTACCGAATCATTGATATCAGGAAGAATTTTATTAGGTCTTGTGAGATGTTTCCCAGACTGATCGTTAATTTTTCCACATGCAGTGGTTATCATTCTATCAGAGATCCCTAATGTTTGCAAAAACATTGTTTGGCAAACATGTTGCTTATTACTCTGATTCATATTTAAATAATATTCTCACCAAATTCCACGCCTGGAGTTGTTACGCTTTGCAGCAGGATTTTTTTTTGGCACTAATTCCACGAATTGACAAATAAAATTCGACTGCATGGCATGACATCCTAATATCCAGAACATTTTTTTCACGATTCTTCGCGCAAAATATTCTTGCATTTAAAGTGGCAGTTTGATGTGCAACCTGATCCCATTTTCCCGAATGTGGTTGTATTTAATCCGCAGTATCATTTAAATTTGCTGAGCTTTTAAAAAAAGTAGGTTGGTTAAAACATTGAAATAATTTTTTTAAGTATTTGAAAACGTTATCATTTTTATGAATTATATACGGTGCTCGGAATATCCGTATTATCAGTTGTTTTAGTAGAACAATAGAACAATCCTCTTTCCTAATTAAGAAGCAACATGCGATCAGGAGAAGTTAGTCAACAAACACTCAATTCCATAGATCTTGAATTACTACTTTCATCAGGCTTCCAATAATCATCAGAATTCACTCCACTAAAATCTTGCTGATGAAGGACCCAATAAGTCATCAGACTCTTTAATAATATATTATAATATGAACCAACAATATGTGAAGAATAAGAATTAACGAGCCAATTTTTTGAGGCTTTAGAATTTGGTATTAAATAAAAAATTTGGTTATGTCTGACATACTCGTATGTTTAGACTTACCAGACTGCATTGTAGACGATAATGCTCTACCTACTAATAATGTGCTTCTACATATTCTCATGTTTAACACTTTCACGGTATAATTCTATTTATATTTATACACAGCGTTCATCCGTCCCCACTTAGAACACTGCACACCGATCTGGACTCCTTTTTACCAAGCTCACATTGTTGGAATCAAAAGAATAAAAAAAAAATTAAACACATAAATAAACAAAACTTAAACTTCTCAAATTACACCGAATCTATTAATTACCATAACTTCCACTCCCTTCATACACAACGTTTAATTTTTGACCAAATCTTATTATTTAAAATTCTTAATAATGGCCTGGACTCGCCAGAACTAACCAACTCAATAAATATTCATATTCCGACAAGATCAACACGGCAATCCCATTTGTTTCATTTGCCTACATATAGAACTAACTTTAGAAAAAAATTCACCAATTCCCCATGTACGTGCACAATATAACACAAAATTTAAAAAATAGACATATTTAACGATACACTTCATAAATATCGATTAGAAGTAATACGTACGATCGAAAATTAATACAAGAGTGTGGAATGTATCCGGAGCATCTTCTATCCTTATCCAATATTCTTCTTCCTCTCCTCACCCAAAACTAATTTTAATATGTAATAAAACTCCTTCTCCAATGAACTTTAACATAGGAGACTTTTTTGGCTTGACTTCATTTAACAATGTATATATTTATCTTTATATTTTATTTATAAGCTGTTTGTCTCTTACTTAATAAGTTAATAAATATTTTCCATTTTTATCACTGCAATAGGCAAACCGCAATGACTGTAAAATCAACGGACAAATGCAATTGAAATGATAATATCGATATTTCTCCGTGGATAAAAGAAGTAAGTCTGACTTACGACCGTAGACAAAACAAAAATTTCCGAAGAAAAGGGCAGTAACTCAACTTACTTCTTTAGTACATGGAAAACTAATGACTTCGTGACTTACGACTATTTTGAAATGGGTTTTTCTCGGGGTGTATTAATGTTAGAGTACAGAATGTCTTCTTGGGAGGTAGATAATTATTTATGAAACCCGAAAATGTAACTAACTCAAAAACACCAAATAGTGAGTTACTGCAGTCTTCCTTGGAGCAGTCGGTATGGAATTGCACCCTAATTCAATTGATACGTTAATTTGAGGTCATTAATTATGAGAGCTTTCAGAGTGTGAAAGTAGATAGATGAGAATAATGTATAGTATTGCGGATAAATCAATAAGTTTGAATGACGTTTGTATTTGAGAGCTTTCTTAGTGTTGTACAGTGGTTAACAAGTCGGTTGGGCAAGCTTTTGCAGAATGACTGAGCTTTTATCGCATCGGTTGACCATTTGATTGCAATTTGATATGGATACGCCCCCAATTCCAAAAATTCGACCACATTTAAAAAGTTCTGTTGATGTTTGTCAGAGCTTTCATAGTGTTACATACGTAGAATAACTATATCACAAGAAATGTCTTGTGGACGTGTTTTCCCGGTTTGGAATAAAATTTGCATTACAAGACTGTTTACGAAACTTAAATGGGAAGGAAATCTACGATATCGGGAGAGTCCCAAGTAATTTGCACGGGGGAGGTGAGGTATCAAAATTCCCCGACACTATTTTTTTAGCAGAGTTTTTATGAAGAAAATATACATATATATATGTGTGTATATATATATATTTTTTTTTTTTTAGAGTTTTTATTTAAACATTTAAACATATTTTGAGTTACAATATTTACAACATAATATAGATAAAACATTTGAAATCACTCTCCTAATAAAGCAGTTGCTTGTGTTTAGGAGATAATATATATATATTTTTTTTTTTATCTGTAAAACTTTTAGGAACTTTGAAATTAGGATAAAGGAGCACATAAATTGTTTAAATAGTAATAGTTTCTCGGAGTTTGCTAACCATTTATTGGAGAAAAGTCATACATTTGATTTAAATAGTGATATAGAGAGATTTTATACCGTAATAATATTATCGGTATCCTTTTGGATAAACTGGAAATTTAACAAATTAGAAAGAGTGTAAAGAAGTGTTTTAATATTATAAAATCTTTTTAATGACTCGCTGTTAATTTTTTTCCATTGTAAATTACACCCTATTATCAAATCTCTCTTCCACCATCACCTTTTTTTTAAATTATTTATTTTATACACTTTACAAATATAAGACAAAAAGTCCCGATAAACTACTTTTTAGTAGTTTGTCTAACGGGTTCTTTGCATTAAAGATCTTATTATAGTTTTTTATTTTTTATTTATTTTTTTATTTAATAACAATACAAATTAAAATTAAAATACAATATTAAATAAATTAAGAATGCAAAGTGAAAGATTTTATCCTCAGTCCTCCTCACTAGGTATTCCTGTTCCGAGGTGGACTGCAGGTTGTCGTATGGTGTTGATCATGATTTATAGTGATGTGATTTAATAGTTAATTGTTTACAAATATACATATAAAATAAAATTAAACTTTTTACAGAAATATAATATTTTTATAAAAAGATAAAAGAAAAATTATGAAGAACATAAGTAACAATTTTAAAGTATTTAGAATAATATGTCATTGTAAGCTAATATAAATAAATTCTTTCTGTAAGCCAAGTCTTCAGTAAATTCACCAATTGTGTGTTATGGGCACAGTTTTTAATTTCAGCAGGTAACATATTTAAACAACTGGGAATCATGTAATTTAACGTTCTTTGTCCATATTTATTTGTATGCTTAGGTACAATTAATCCTTCATTAAAGTTTATATATTAGTTTAGTGAAAATATTGTGTTTTTCGTCCGCCATGCTAGGGATGTCCCTGTGTTATGGCGGGTGAAGTTTGCAGATAATATAATTTAAGGTAATGAAGTACGTTTACTGATAATATAATAATTAATGATAATGAGGTTTACAGTTAATACAGCAATGAATTTATGATAATGAAATTATAAAAATAAATAAGTTAAAACGAGTATTATGGTTGTGTTCCAGCCCTCAAACTTCTCCCATTACATCTTTAAGAAGAGAAAAACACTGGTCAGAGGTTGAGTTAGCATCGCGTTTGGGTCCCACTCAAGACTTTCATCACAACACAAGCAACATTTTCCGCTTATTGCTGTGGTAATAGGATATTTTCGAATATAGTTAGGATATTCCTAACAAGGAAATGTTTATCTTTCCTTAAAAAATAAAAATAAAATTCTACATTTCTAATTAAGTTTTTTTTTGTTACATCCTGATTGTAACTAAACAATAAAACTGGTTAAAACTAAGGAAGATAAGATAATTTTCACATTTTGTGTAAGTTCTATTCAAGTTCTGTGATTATTTCAGTTTTATGAAGCAAATGGCCTATGAAATTTTATGAATTGTTAAAAAATTTTAAACAATCCGTCCTAAGTGTTTTTTTTTATTTAAATTAAAAAATATTGCCACAAAATAGGTTTGCCATGGAAAAGGTGATCAAGGTCAAACAATTATCAGTGTAAACAGAACACGAGATAAAAAATGGATTGTCACGTCCGATCGTTAGAGCTTTCGGAGTGTTATAAATTTCAACAGATATATTATATAAAAGCGTTTCCGCGCGGTATACGAGTGGCTACAAGTATAGTGGAAAGTCGCTTGCCCATTTAAGGTTGGAATGCATCGTGCACAATATCACCTTTCACCTCCATCGGATATTTCCAGCGGTGTGAGGTGAATCAGCAAAACTCTTTGACATGCGACACGTTACACGGTGCACTATATATTATTATTTAATTGCACAGAATTTCCACAGATCTTACAACTAGTTTGAGCTTTTGATTGATCGTTGATAATATGAGAATTATATTCAATGAGTACCTAAATGTAACAGTATAATGCAGAAAAATTACAAATGGTACAATTGTTATTGTTAGTTGCCTAATACACGGAGAAAAATGTTATTTGAAAAAACGATCATTTTAATAGTAAAAACGGGACTGAAGTTCTTACGAACAAATTAACAAGGTTTCAATGTTTATTGGCGGGAACATGTAAGAATAATGGTAGATTCAGACTGGGTCGACGTACGTATTAATCGATACGCCTAACAATATCTAGGGTACTTAGCAACCATAGATTTTCAATGAAAATTTATGTTTTAGAATCACATTGGCCACACGCATCGCGACGTGCGATGTCTGTGGCCATTTTCATAGAAAATGTATGGTTGCTAAGCATTGTTTGGCGTAGCGATGCGTACGTGCGTCGACCCAGTCTGAATCTACCTTAATTTGTTGTTATACGTAATTCGTACGTATTTTCCCGCCATTAAATATTGAAACTCTGTTAATTTGTTCGTAACAACTTCAGTCCCATTTTTACTATTAAAATTATCGTTTTTTCGAATAACATTTTTCTCCGTGTAGGTACTTGTAAAAATTAAGCATGTATGTTTAATTATTTCCACGTACACGTCACAACATTTGCCATTCGTAATTAAATTAACAATTGAATAGCACAACATAAAGAATGTAACATTATAAATGTAAAAAGTAAAAGGTAAAAACTTAAAAGGAAACAGGAAAGGTATAAAGTAAAAATAAAGAAGTGTATGTTACGAGCAGATATTGTACCATTTATTGGAAAAGGGCAAAGTTTAAGGTTATTTTTTAAAGAAATGATTAGGCGTATGCCCTAAATTGGGAGGCCGCTGCCACGGGATCCATTTGTTGGATAACCAGCACCTCTGCCATATATCACTCCAAGTGAGTCGGCACGTTTGGTTACTTTGCAGAGGTGTTCGGGTTCAATTTGGTAAAATTTGTCCGGATCTTGGCAGCGGATTTGTCTGCCCAACAACTGCTTGGCATGCCGGATCGGGATAGACTGGTCGAGGGAGACCTAACGTAGACCTCTCCAGCCGGACTCTCCCATCTCCTTTCATCGCAGTGGGAGGGATGGATTCACACGTCCGTCACTCCTGTACAAACTGACACCCAAATTCCTACCCACCCCTCATATCATTTTCCTTCCCAGAACTTCCTCTCCTAAATATACCCTCCAAAAAGCATCCCCAAAGATGAAATACGTCATGAGGGAAATTGTTTTCCTGCGGATGGAGCTAATGTAATTTTTTAAAAATTCAATGAGTAAATGTTATATCCTAATACAGAAAACCTACGACTGCACGGAGAAAAATGTTATTCTAAAATACGATCATTTTATTCGTAAAAACGGTTAAAAACGGGACTCAAGTCCTTACGAACAAATTAACAGGGTTTCAATGTTTATTGGCGGGAACATGTAAGAATAATTTGTTGGTATACGTAATTTCGTACGTATACCAACAAATTATTCTTAAATTGTACCGCCAATAAATATTGAAACCCTGTTAATTTGTTCGTAAGAACTTCAGTCCCGTTTTTAACCTTTTTTACTTTTTAATAGTATTTTAGAACAACATTTTTCTCTGTGTGGTACTGTCATTATTGCTAGTTCCATAATAGGTACTTGTAAAAATCGTGCATTTGCATGTTGAGAGCAGAGTTTGTACAATTACTTGATAAAGTGCAAAGTTTAAGGTTATATTTTTAAGAAATTTATAGGTACGTGCCCTCATTAAAAACTTGGGCGTAATAAAAATGTGGGTGGACAATAATTATTTTGATTTGACCTCTGTCACGTTCAATCACAATAAGGATGATTGTATCAACCGGGATGTGGAAAAGGACTTAATACTATTTCGTTTCAGCAGACCACAAAGAGATTACGTAATACAAAAAAAAAAATTACCACGATATAATTGATTTTCGATTTTTAAGCTTCCATACAAAAAATGTTGAGATACAGATTGAAAAAGCAACAGGAAAAAACAATCCATTTGTTTGAAAATCATGTGCAGAGGCAAAATATATTTTTTTTAAGTTTTGTTTCAGACTTAAGTCTTATGTCATCTTTGGAGATGCTGTGTGGCAAGCCTTTTTACGGAAAGGGAGGATATAAAGTAAGTGGGAAGAAAAAAGGTATGAGGGGTGGGTAGGAATCTAGGAGGCAAAGTGTCCAGGAGTGATGGACGTATAAATCCATCCCTCCCACTGCGGTGCAAGGCGATGGGTCGAGAGAGTGCGGCTGGAGAGTTCAAAAGTTCTCCCTATCCGGCTCGCCATGTAGTAGGTGGGCAAACGTACTCGCCGCCAAGGCCTAGATAAACCTCACTCCTTCTAAATTACCAAACGTAGCGAACCACTTGAGGTGACCTATGCTGCCGCGGTAAATAAAATCGATTGTCATTGTGGATTTGTCAGTGTCTTTCTTGAGGCTCTCAAGAAAGTAAATATTTTCAAGGAATACACAAGGAAGACACACAAATGGATCTCGGGGTGTCGGTAGGTACCCATACCTACCACTAAAATTGTCTGTATTTTTACAAATACATATTTTCTCATATAGCAAAATTATTATGTGTCTAATCCCTAGGATTTTTTTTTTAATAATCAATCGGTTACTTTAATTTTTATAGTAATCAAATGAAAGTTATATTGAATCACTGTAATTGTAAGCTTTTAATGCTTGGAAAGTTTTATTTTATTTTTTAAATATTAACTTCACACAGTAAAATTATTTTCCTCACGGCTTATGTCATCATTGAAGATGCTGGGTGGAGGGTCTTTTGAGGAGAGGAAGGACTGAATATGGGTCTTAAACAGACCCATGTTATAGGAAGGAGGAAACACAGAGGCCAGCAGTCATTATTGCTAGTTCCATATTAGATACTTGTAAAAATCGTGCATTTGCATGTTGAGAGCAGAGTTTGTACAATTCAGAGTTGGCGTGCTTCCCGACTGTGCATCGGTGCCAAGGGGATCAATGACGCTTGTTCCTCGGAGCATCTTCCATTGAAATAGCGGTAGAACAAGGATAGCAGACCCACCTGACGCGACGCCTGTGCTCTAAGGATTGCAATCCGTTTGTTGAGACCGGATAATCTATAAGTGGTTACGTTTGTAACATATAAAAATATGAAATTACGTCCAGAATGATTTAACAGAATTAAAAGACATAATATGTAAGAATATGTAAGAAACGTAAAGATTAGATTTAATTTAGAGTTCATTTCCTGTTACGGCGTATAGAAATATATATGAAATCGAAACTAGTTGGACAAAAAAATATTAATACTGTTGTTTGTTTTAGAAAGGCGAGATTAATTTCTTGACAGTTCCCTAAAAGCTTTTCAAAATTAATTTGCAATTTGTTATTGGTGAATATGTTTACTTTATGTCCGACATTTAGAAGCCTAAATCTTATTATGAAAATTATATAAATTGCATATACTTGCGAATTTGAGTTTGAAACCGACTACTTTCGGACGGACACTGTACAAAATATAGAGAAATATATAAAAAAATAATTATCCTTTAAATCTAAAAAGGGTTCTAAATATAAGAAATAATCTAGTATTTTTACATTGTAATCAATTTAAAATTGATATTTACCTTATTTGCGAAATTTGACTAAATTAATCAATCCCTGATAGTGGGTTTTTCGGTACAAGGTATGATGTATTTAGAAACCTGAGGATAATTTAAACGTTCAGTATGAACATACTGAGAAGTTAGGAAAAAACAATTTTCCTTACTTTATAAATTAATGTTACATAGGATCATTCCAATACCTATATTAAATTTACTTGAACAATTGTAATGAATGTCTTCTTCAATAATCGCAAATACACTTTGTGGCTTCATTTTAATCTAATGAAAAAAAAATCACTTAATAAACACGTCTATTTAATCAAAATAATCGAAATGCTTCGAAACCAATGGTTTAACAATATAATATATTTATAATTTTATGCTTTTATCCTGACTAAGAAACCATTAACTTCGAAACATGTCGATTATTTTGATTAGATAGTAACTAACTAACTAACTAACTAACTAACCATCACGCCGTTTCCCCGCAGGGGTAGGCAGAGAGGACGGACCGCTAAACACCTCGGTCTTGGCACACACTCTTTGCCTCATCCACATTCATACATCGTCTCATACATACTCTTCTATTTTTCTGACTCTTGACATGGCCCGACTCAAGTATCTGATTCACTTGATCGTGCCATGTCTTTCTCGGACGTCCCCTACTTCTTATACCATTCACACTTGCATCATATATTCTCCTTACGCTCCTTTCTTTGTTCATTCGCTCTACATGCCCAAACCATCTGAGGGTTCCTTTCTTAATTTTACTCATTACGCTTACATCAGCCTTGCATTCTTTTCGAATCTCCACATTTCTCACATGATCATACATGGTTTATTAGATAGTAAATATTTATTATAATTACGAGCTGCCCGGCAAACTTCGTACCGCGTCAGAATCAATAAATGTTGTGTTTAATTTATTAGCTGAAATCAATTAAGTTAAAATAAATAGGTACCTACTCTAAGTTCAAAAATGAAATTGAGCTGTTGACTAAGCACGAAATGTTCGGCTCACTACACCATTGACAGTTCGAAATGATTCAAATTATGTCGACCAACGCACGTTATTTGAAAAGCCGTTCCATACAAAATATATGAAAAATTTAATTTTCTTCATAATTATTTTTCCCGTGATTTTTTCCGATGTTTTAATAGTTATTCTGTTAATCGGGACGGAGACAAATCCAACAAATCAAAGATCATAAAAATCGGTTCAGCCGTTGTTGAGTTATAAATGGTGTAACTAACCCGATTTTGTTTTATATATTAAGATTACTTTTCAATACTTTGTAAGGACTCTAAGGAGCACTGTAGGATTATTTTTAATTTTTTTTATAGTTAAGCGCACCTGAAGTGAAACATCACAAAACTGCGCTATATAAATGCTTTGTTATAAATGGTGTAACTAACCCGACTTTGTTTTAATGAGTCAAGTTTTTTAACTGTTAATTCATGGTGGAATTCCATTGTATTAGATATGAAATTAAACAATTTTTTTCACTTTGTTCCACTTGTTTATTTACAGAGAACCCTAATAACAATAATTACCATAGTGCTATAAATATTTGTTAATTAAGCCCTAAGCAACAATGAGGGAATATCCCAACATTACCAAAATAAAATATCAGTGATCACAAACCTTTTCAATTATATAAATTCATATAGATTCATGTCAATTAAAAATAACCTTTTACTATGTATCATCATTCATAATTTTAATAATAAACTTTATAATTATCTATATGTATCTTAACTTAACAAAATAACTGATAATACCTTAAATTAACAAAATAGAAATATTCATCGTATAGAGACAATGTTGTGCGCCCCTGCCTAAGTTTGTATAAATTCCGTAGCATAAGAATTTCAACTACCAGTCTGAAAATGTCCGTAGTAGGACGAAACCGGTCCTGGTGTAAATAAACAAGTGGAACAAAGTGAAAAAAATTGTTTAATTCCGACTTTGTTTTATATATTAAGATTAAAAAGCTATATATTTTCAATTAATAAAAAAAATAACGTTCTATGTGAGGTCTCAATTTCATCTTATTCTCCTCCATAACTTACGAAGGTTGTAATAATCTGTCCTATAGATGCGGGGCCACTATGGGTCGATCGTTAGATCCGTTCGCAACCATAATAAATACATCACCAAAACAATAGTCCTAACTTTTAAAAACAAACTTAACCCAAGTAATTATTTCCAGGCTCGGTGACATCTTGTATTGGAATTTAACTACAGTTGTTTGTTCTGCTAAGGCTAAATACGAGCAGCATACAGCATACCGGTCTACATGCTGTTTCTTGTGCAGTCTATATTCCATATGTCTCCAGTCACTCTACTTAACCCAGAGGGCAAGACACGTCACTGCAAAAAGTAGCAAAGGAAGGCATCCGAGAAGCTATTCCAGGAGGAATGCTTCCCTTGAAAAGCCCGAACATCAGCGAGATGAATCTATGCTGGAGTTTGAGAATTGCATTAGTGATTTTAATGTTTTCTGATTGAAAGAGAAATTTGAAAAATACGTATTTTACCAAACTGTTGCTGTCACTGTCTCTTTTACCCTCCCTACCTAGAATACTGAGCGAAAGGGACAACAGCACCTAAATAAAATCGTTCAAATCGAGGATTTGTACATATATCGCATTTTTGTCCTCAAAAACTGGACCATTCTAAATTATATGTCTTGTCCTGGTGTTCAAACCAGGCAATTTTACCATTTTTGGAGGATCCTAACTCCAATAAAGTAACTTAACAAAAAAGGCAAAACGTACCTTTTTTACATTAGCTCCACACAGGAGGCCCTGAGGGAAAAAATCCCTCAGGGCCTATGTAATCTTTAAAGATTCTGTGTGGAGGGATTTTTAAGGAAAAGGAAGGAGAGGAAGTCCTGGGAAGGAAAAAGGTTTGAGGGGCGTGTAGGAATCGAAGTATATTAATACGGTAATGCCCGTACGGTTCAAATTATGGAACCCGACTCCGAGTAAATCTCCGCCACACTGTACGGACACCGTTCTGAGCTGTCCGTGAACGTCCATTTTTCCACGGAGTTGCTGTCGTAATATACACACTTAGATCTCGCCCACACGCGATTTGCAAACGGAAGTGGCGCCATCTATAATACTATATTTAAGGAAAAAAGTATGAAGAAGAAGAAACATTTTTCGTTTTCATTCAATAATAAGAAGATTTATTCTCCTCTCATTATTCACGGTCTTAATGTAAGAATGTCTACTATTATATATCTACCTTTTAAAAATAAGTATTCTGTAGTTTAATGTTAATAGTAGTTAGTTTTGGAAAAGGGTGATGCCTTATCGTCACCAACACTTAAACTGGGCGAAGCAGAACGAAAGGCCGCCCGCAGGGCCTAGCAGCTAAAACTCGCGGAGCGGGTTTTTCACTGCTAGTCTAGAGTTAAATATGACCAGGAGTGATGGACGTGTAAAGCCATCCCTTCCACGGCGGTGCAAGGCGATGATGGGTCGAGACGCTCCTTGTTGATATCGTTTGGAAAAACATATAAGTTTACGTTTAGAATATCTCTGGCTTGCCATTGAAGTAAAATCATGTATTGGTTTCATAGTGCTTTCACACAAACGAAGTATTGAATTCCGTAAGTCTAAACTTAAACTTTAGGTCGCACAGTTTATACCCGCGCTGTGCAAGCGGGTTCCCTACAGAGCATCGGACCGTATGCACAAAATTAGATTTTCAACTCAATAATTGTAGTATTTGTACCTTTTGATCTACCGTTCTGTTTGTATCATTATAAGTTTATCCACGTTCGCTACAACCTAAAACAACACTTTGTACACAATGTAAGCACGGGCACAATGCGGGGCCGAGTGTCGATAGACTATAATCTTAATTCCATCAAGCAATTAGAAGGCACATGCTAATTGCAGGGGGCAATTAATTACTACTGTTACAAGAGAAAACATTGATAATGTCATGTTGGGGGTTTTGCCTTACAAGGAGAGAGGGACCTTTCAACAGAACTTTTGTATGGTGAGGTTTATGAACTACAATGATCAATAAAGAAATAAATAAAAGAAACTGAAAATCTCAAAATTTTAATATTTAGTAAGAAAATCTGTCGTATTTGAGTGAGCGTAGAAAAGTTCTGTTATAACTCGCCCATTTTGCATTTCGATTGTCTTTGTGTGTTAGTTCCGTTTCCATTTCAAGATGTTGGCCGTTTTGATGGTTTTGTAAAGATTCTCTTTCCAAATATAAAACCGTTGTGATTTTTTGGACTTTCTTTTTTCGATTTTTTTTTCAATCTTACTAATATTATAAACGTGTAAGTTTGTATGGATGTATGTATGGTTATTCTTTTATAAATCGAAATTTAATGAATGGATTTTAATGATACTTTACAATAATATAGCTCATATATCAGAATAACATATAGGCTATAATTTATGAAGCTAGCTATTTATTTTCAATACATTGAAAATAATAATTATAGTTTAATAGAAAACGTCAAAATTTGAGAATGACATTTTGCAAAACAATGATTGTTAAATCAAAATTCTATTTTGGAAAATATTAAAATTACTGAATTTATTTGAAGTACTCGCCTAATACTTTGAATCGAATCAAGAATTATACATATTTTAAATAAATAGGTTAATAATTTTGGTATAAACGTAGACGGGACCTAGGAAAAGAAAATAGATTACTCGAAGTACTAATCCTACGCAGACGAAGTCGCGGGCAGAAGCTTGTAATCATCAATAATAATGTAGTAATATTTCGAAGAAAACTTCTTCGGAGAGATTTTCACTTTGTGATTTCATTATTTATTTAGAGATGTAAACAAAGTTATTTAGTCTTTTCATTAAAATAATATTGTAGGTACCTAAGTACGTAATGGCCTGAAGAAAGTTTGAAAAAATGATTATCATTGAGATATTGACGCTTCTTCGGACACATTGAATAATTCCTTAAATAAAATAAAAAATGTCAACTAAAATGTAAGGTTAAAAGTAAATAGGTAGATAATAAAGTATCTATCTACTTACAAATCTTGTGATTTAAGAGAAAATTTTTGTTTTGATTTAAAGAGAAAAATAGAAACTGTTCACAAAACTACAATTCGATATAATAAATTAGTACAGTTCTACACATGACAGATCATTAAATAAACCTAATAAGTTTGTTTATACTCAAACATATAACAAGCTTCTACGTTTATTTAATAAACTAATCGTTTTATAGCCAGCCAGTCGTCATCCATTAATCTTAAATATTGACTTCGTATGTCATGTTTGCATACGAACGTCGTTCCAACTACAAACTTTCCTCGGTCCAAACATGCTGGAAATGGACTTGCACTTCCGACGCAGCAATTATAAATACACCGTGCCCCTGCACATGCACACGCACAGGTCATAATATGGCTCTACTACGTCGGTGCACGTGCCTAACGTCTGATGGAAGTCATCTGGACTTAGTATTATTATTAGAGTAAACATCGTCTGTTCGAAGACGCTCATTAATGGGACGCTTACGATATTATGATGTTTTCTTTAGGTGCGCTATTGAAATAACACTACAAGACTTCCTTGGTTTTTATTTATTTTTTTAAATTTTTTTTTTATAGAGAAACCTCACAAGAGTCCCAACTGCTCCCTTCTGCAGCCAGTGAGACTATGGCATCCCCAATTGGAGTATGTTGTGAGGCTGAAGGTAAGTGGGGAAGGGAAGGAGATGGGGAAGAGGAAGGTAGGAAAGTACCTGGCTATTCAGATCTAGTCACTAAACACGGCTAGAGCCATTATTAAGCAACGTTTCAATTCTGAATGGTGGTCTTACACCAGGGCGATACTGAGAGTATCTGGTTAGATTGTGTTGCAAGTTTCTGACTTTTGTATTTTTGGTGCATTTTTTATTTTTACATTACCTCCATAAAGGAAACCCTAAAAAAAATCATTCCCTCCAGGGCCTATGTCGTCTTTGGGGATGCTGTGTTGAGGATCTTTTTAGAGAAAAGAAGGGGAGGAAGTACTGGGAAGAAAAAATGTATGAGGGGTTGGTAGTAATCTGGTGGTCAATATGTCCAGGAGTGACCGTCGTATTAATCCACCCATCACACTGGGGCACAAAGCGATGGGTCGAAAGAGTCCGCCTAGAGAAATAAAAAGGTCTCCATCAGCCAGCCACGCAGGAGGTGGGCAAACTTAAGTGCCGCCAAGACCCAGAAAAATCTCACCGTACACGAACCCGGGCTCCCCTGCAAGATCACCAAACGTAGCAAACCAATTGGGGTGACCTATCGTAGGGGTATTGGTTATTCAGTAAATGGTTCCAAGGGCGGCGGTGTCGATGTCACGATGAAAACCACCTACATTTCATCGCTTTTAAGGATTTATATAAAAATTAGAAGTGCCGTTCATAGAAATTTGAATGGAAACAAAAGTATCACTGAGTTAGTACCTTTTGCTCTAGACCATTTACCAAGCGGTCTGTCTCTCTTACCCTTGCCTGAAATTGTACATCTCCACCCCATTTGAATATCGTAATAATGGTGAAACAGAGTTTTGTACCGAACTGTACGCCGAAATTAGACCTTTTGTATCGAACTATAGGCCTAAATACCACTCATCCGAAATATGAGTTCATATATCATAGTTCATATAAATCATAATCGACTGGTCAGTGGTTGAGTGGACATCGCGTTTGGGTCCCACCCAGGCGTTCCGTGTTCGATTCCTCGGCTGGCTTAGTCCTCCATCACAACACAAGCAACATCTTCCGCTTAGTGTGGTAGTAGGAGATTTTCAAATGTTGTTGGGTTATTGGTAACCCGGGAATGTTTGTCTTTCTTTAAAAAAAAAAATTATTTCATGTGAGTTCAATTCCTCGACTGGCTAAGTCGTTCATCACGACACAAGCAAGATTTTCCGCTTACTGTGGTGGTAGTAGGAGATTTTCAAATATTGTCAAGTTATTCGTAACACGGGAATCTTAGTCTAACACTAAAAAATAGAAATATAATAACGAACTCGTGATATAAAAAACATGACATCATTTTAAAACGTTGATAAACAAATGACACAATAATATAATGTCTTTACAAAAAATTATAAATTTAACACAGGTATTAATTTTCGATCAGAAATTGTTGCAAAAATTTCAAATATTATATTCAAATATAATCTAAATAAAATAATAACATTGTAAAGTATAAAGTTTATACTGCTCTGAAGAAGCTACGTTTGTAGCGAAACCCGGTTGGCACAAAGTATATGAATGATATAAGTGGTGTTTACAAAGTTATTGTTTTATTTAAATTATAATGTCACATCACAAAGTAACTGCTTCATATGAACAGGAATTGTAATCATTTATCAGTATCACATTTATTGTAATCCGTATCACATATTTTTGTACATAGTTTGAAAATCTGGTTGTTTTTATACCCGCCACGTTGATCTCGGCTTTGCAGCACTGGCATAAAAATTGTAAACAAATGTGGTAAAATCGATTTACTAAGCGTTTTACATAAAAAAAGGAGAAAGCATATTAGTGCCATTTGCAAATGCAAACCTTAAAACATGCCACCCTTTTTGTGCGGGTTTGATGAACGAGTCACGGGATAATAGCTACATGCTATGTAATTATAAGTACTTGCAAATTTAACTTGTTTGTATTATACGTTTCCACTTTCTTGATTATGTCCAGGTTATTCTTTATAAGCAGTGTTTATTTTACCGATTGTATCTATTGATCTTCAATAACCAATGCCAACAATAATAGTAATAATTGCGGTTTCCTGCAATTATTCCCAGCTCACTGCAGCTGCGTTACATTGTTTCGATGAGTAAGTGATTTATTATAATATGTCTATGCAGGAAACATGGAGAATTCTTATGCTGCGTATAAACACGAGTTATGGGAAAGGAATGAATCAACCCCATTTTCACAGTTTGCCGTTGCTTTGTTCCTTCTCCATAATTCGTGACTCAGCTCGCGATTTTTTTGCCATGTGTTACGCAGCGTTACAGTATCATAACATTAGGAAATGATCAGCTGCATTGATGGTTAACCCAAAAATGCTAATCCTGAAATGCCAATAATGAAAAACGCTTTGAGTTGTTAGACTTTAAATGGTTTTATATTGTACCTTTTTTTTTACATTAGGTCCACACAGGAGGCCCTGAGGAAAATAATTTACCTCAGAACCTATGTCATCTTTGGGGATGCTGTGTGGAGGGTATTTGTAAGGAAAGGGATCTACTAGCTAAAGTCCCCAGCGTTGCCCAAACTTTACACGACGTTTTTTGAAATCTAATATTGACAAATATGAAGTGATCTTCTCTTGTTTTGAAGGGCAAATGTGTAAATGTTAATTAATTAATTCATTATGTAATTTTTTTAGATTTTCACGGCCAAAAGCATTTTCGTTGTTTGTTTTGGGGGTGTTATGCCGTGTTGCGCTACCTCCTTCTTTAGCCGACGTTTCGGACAGCGTTGCAGTGTCCATCAAAAGGGCAGATCCGACGATGTGTCCATGATCCCTGATGATGGACACTGCAATGATGGATGGATGGATGAATGATGGATGCTGTCCGAAACGTCGGCTAAAGAAGGAGGTAGCGCAACACGGCATAACACCCCAAAAACAAACAACGAAAAAAACCATTATGTAATTGTTCATTCTATCTCAGAATAAAACTGTAGTTTTGCATACAATCAAATCCACGTCGTCACGCCATCCGTCACAGATTTTCTTCTTTATACAGATATATAATATCGACGTAGGAGACAGATATGTAGATAGATAGAAAGAGAATGAATAATATAATTACTATAGAGAAGGGAAATTTCTTGTTTATATTTGCAACGAATGTTTTAAATAGTTGATTAATTTATTTATTAATCTTTGGAAAATCAAGTTTCAATTTTATAATTTTTTACATTGTGCCAAAACTAAAACCAAATACAGATTTTCTCCTTGTGTTAAGAAATGAAGAGATTTTTTCCGTCGGTCTTCTAAAGGAGACAGGTTTAGAGTTAGTTAAGTTTCTTCGTATGAGTAATTGCATCTTTCTAATCCTAACCTAGCAATCGATGCTGGATGGATTCAATATGACGCAAAGGACTGCATAAAAAGGAGACCAAATAACACAAGCATATTCAAGATGAGGACGAACCGAGGAGCGGTAAAGAGTTCTTAGAGTATTTATGTTTTTGAAGTCAAGAGTAGTTCTAGCGATGAAACCAAATAGTTTGATAGATTTACTAACAATTAGACTTATATGAAAAATAAAAGAAAGTTTCTTATCTAGAAAGACACCAAGGTCTTTAATAGATGAAGCACTTGTTAAGCAAATAAACCACACACCTGCAAAATCTCAAGTATTTCCCTGAGTTCTAGTACCACAAGCGATCTGGGTGGTATATCAGCTATCAGACTCAGGCTGCGAATCGTCTTGTTTATTTCCTGAAGTAAGAAGAGTCGTGCCACATGCTGAGATCGTCAACAGTCACCACTCACAGTCAACAGTCAACATCGACACGACGGAGATGGTTCCGCTGATAGGAAATACCTTTACAAAATACAGGTGGAAAAGCGACCGACGGCAAACCGTCAGTTCGTTCTAACTAGTAATGTATTACTTTAATTAGTTGGGTGATTAATTACCTAATCAAAATATGAACAAAGTGATCGATTGTAGTGTTTTATCAGTTTGATCATTAGTGGGATAAAGTCATTTCGATGAATCTGTTCCTCGCGTCAAGGCGATTTATTACATCAAGATTTATGAATAACGTCATTTTTAAATCTTGTGCTTGCAACGAATATAAGTATAACATATCTTGCCCTAAATGATGATTGAGAAATTTCTCAATAAATATTTACACAAGTACAGAAAATAATAAATTATCAGATCTATAAAAATGCTTCGAAGTGACGGATTTTCTATTAGTACCGAGGTCTTGAAGAGATCCACGTTGTAGGAGGGGGGAAAAACAGAGGCCGGCCCACTTAGGCATGCATAGTTTCAATGATTCCAGAAGGATGAGAGCAGTTGGGACTCTTGTGCGGTATTCACACAAAAAGTACATCAAAAGTGCTAAAACAAGCTTTTTGGAATAAATGAAGAGAGGTGGCTGACAAACTGAAATATTTTCTACCTTTTAGCAAGGAGAATGTGTGCGATTTCTCGAAAATTTCAGATAATGTTTTATTCGGGAGACCAACAGTTAATATTAAAATAAATCGAGTCCCGTCGGCGGCATGTATCTTTTCTCTGAAGATTGTTTCAATGTGGATGAGTGTTTCAGGCTGATAATTATTGCTTATAATAATTGATACCATTTGTGCAATGCATAAAATCTTGTCTGAAACATTAGTTTATCAATTAAAAATAAATCATAATAATATCAAAGTTTCATTAGATACTTATACCATTTACAGGTTTCCACATGGGTATTATAATATATAAGTGAATTAAATAATTTGAAAGTTGATAACATTGAAAACTAAGAAAGATTACATGCCCAGTTGTTTATAAAAAGTCTTCCCGACTCAGAACAGATATCGTCTAGTGAGGCGGGTAACTTACTTGTTTGTATGTGATTATTTTATCTCAATAAACGCCCTGGTTGCCGGCAATTAAAAGTAAAAAAATAATGTTTATTTTTTAATTGATAAACTAATGTTTAAGACGAGATTTTTATGCATAGCACAAAGGGTAACAATTATTATAAGCAATAAGTATTAGCCTGAAACACTCTGAATTGAATTTCAATGTGGATGATTGCTTGTTAAGTGTAAAACTAGCATAACAATTATTATAAGCAATAATTATTAGCCTGAAACACTTTGAATTGAATTTCAATGCGGATGAGTGTTTCAGGCTAATAATTGTTAGGCTAGTTTTACGCTTAACAAGCTAGCCATACCCTTTGTGCTATGGATAAAAATATTGTCTTAAACATTAGTTTATAAATTAAAAAAATAATAATTAATATTTGAGGAGTTGAAGTATTTCACCAAAAAAATGTAGACATAATATGTCTCGACGAATTACCTAGAGAGAGATTTAGCACTTACAATGCCTTTCTCATATAAAATAAAGTTGGTTGTTTGCAGGTGAAAAAATGTAATAAGCAGTAATTGTTGAATGAAATACTAGTATATATTGAATTTTTTGGCGGGTAAGAGATGAGCCGTCATAGCTCAGTGGATTGAGCAGATGACCGGAAATCAGAAGGACACGGGTTCGAATCCCGTCGGCGGCATGTATCTTTTCTCGGGAAATTTTTTCAATGTGGATGAGTGTTTCAGGCTAATAATTAATTATTGCTTATAATAATTGTTAAAAAATTAAAATTGGGAAAAGGGAGGGAATGCTCGAAGTATAGTATGTATGTTAATAATAATATGCGTAGTAAAAAAAATGAAGTTTTTCAGAGACTTAGCCATCCACCGTGATTTATTCATTACTTGATTAAAGTTGATTTTGGTGGTACCTGCTAAGGTTTTGTAGATTATCTAAATCTAGTCCGTCAATGTTGAGTGACATGTCATGAACATATTTAATGATTTGCCGATATGGCAATAGAAGAAGTCTAGGAGTTAGGGATTTATTATGTTTGCGACCGAAGAAAAAAAGCAAGTTTCTTTAGAAATCAGAAAGCAAATATGTATATTAACGCATTGGAGAGTTATAAAAAGCTGGCTTATCTCTAAGGATACGATGGGATAAATCTTCTAGCGAATAGACATGTTCGTGTTGACTGAAAAAATATTGACAAACGTTAAATGAGATTAGCGTGAGAGGGCGTTATCTAACTAACTTCCTGTCCATAGAGATACACGGAGAAAAATTTATTCTAAAATACGATCATTTTATTCGTAAAAACGGTTAAAAACGGGACTGAAGTTCTTACGAACAAATTAACAGTGTTTCAATGTTTATTGGCGGAAAAATGTAAGAATAATTTGTTGGTATACGTACGAAGTTAAAAACGGGACTGAAGTTCTTACGAACAAATTAACAGTGTTTAAATGTTTATTGGCGGGAAAATGTAAGAATAATTTGTTGGTATACGTACGAAATTATTAAATTATTCTTACATGTTCCCGCCAATAAACATTGAAACCATGTTAATTTGTTCGTAAGAACTTCCGTCCCGTTTTTACAAATAAAATGATCGTATTTTAGAATAACATTTTTCTCCGTGTAGAAATACAAAAGGAGTCACATAATTCAGGAGCTCCTCAAACAAAATCCTTCTGTCAGCCAGGAAAGACGTTTGTCGTCCGAACTATAATTATAAATTACAATACATCAATAAACAGCCACCGTGATTTAAAGAACCTAAGTCTTTCGATAAGCATTATATAGTACTGGAGAATGCTGGTCCCAAGTACTTGCAAAAAACGAATGTCTCTGGAAAGGAAAAAATAGATTAGAATTTTTTAAACGAAATTATAGGTACCAAAAACGTTAATAATACACAAATCTACATCGACAAACTAACGCCAAACCTCAAAGACTTTATCATGACGAACCATAAAGGCGGTGTCCTTTTTGAGGGCCACCAGCCATCACGACTATCACAGATTTAGTAATGGTCCATTTGTCTGTCTGAATCTGTTCACCGGTTTCTTCAGCGCCATATGGCGTTCAGATATCTTAATACCTGATCAGGCACGAACAGAGCCCAATTGCATTTAAAGTGCATCTTTTTAATCAGTTCGAATTAGAATTTCTCGAAGTATTTAATCGAACGGTTTGATGGTAACTAGTAAACTTCGCTTAATGTTAATTACTCCGACTTAAAAGCTTGCAACAGTCGCAACACTCAGGTACTCTGGGGGTATATAAAGGTACTATCAAACACGGCTACCATCTATCAGCTATTACTACTATATTTAATGTTTGTATTAAGCGGTGCCTCCTCCGACGAAAATGTGTACACACTTTGTGGACAGTTAGGTCGGGACCACAATGTTTTTGCTTTCCGTGGCCCATGGAAAAAAACAAACGTTGTGGCCCTGCCCCATGTTTATGGTAATGTTTGAGGTATTTTTTGTGAAATTGGTCGCAAGAGGCCGGCCTTTAGTGTATCATTTATGTCTGTATTTATGTACCTCCTAGGGTCCTAGGTCTGTCTAGAAATAGCAATTTACCAGTGAGACAAGTACCAAAAAATGATATATAATCATATTTTATCTAGATAAAAAAATATTTACCATATTGACCGGACACGTAACAAACAAATTAACATATATAAAGTGAAAAGCAAAGTGGTCGAGGGCAAAACCGTGATCCTTAGGAATACGATAGATACAACTTACAATTCGTTAATCCAAATTGAATGGATAAGTTAAGTACTATAAACAAAATTGTTGTTTGAAGAATAGTTCTTATAAGAATAGTAATGAGGAAGGTTCAGGTTGAACCGAAACCGGTTGGATAAAGAAATAATAAAGTGGAATTAAAACAAATTATTATTGTGTTTATTTTAATTATGCATTCCCATACAAAGTGATTGCTACATGTTAAAATTTAATAGTTCTTATGTTTACAGTATCGTTTTCGTCAATCCTTCAAATGAATAGCATAAAATCTACAAGTTGGTAAAATTCATAACTGGGGTTGTGAAAAATTGGCATTGGTTATTTTTGGACGTATTATATCAAATTTGAACGTATTAAATTTGGAAGTATTAAATAAATATAACACATGTATAATGTGACTTTAATAAGTATTTATAAGTATCTAAAATATCTACACCACCGAGGTACAGGCAAATCATTTTTAAAAATACACTTTTATGGTGGGTGTACCGGGTGGCTAAAAGCTACTAAGGTGATCCTCCGTCCCTTGTGATGCAAAAATGTGTACAATTGTACGGAACCAGGCGAGAATCAGGCGTTCAAATACCTTCTTTCTTTATTCTTAGGATATCTATAGTCTGAATTCTGAATATAACATAATATTGAGAAGAGTTTATAGAAGATGCATTTGTATACACATAAGACATAATACATACCTACTGGACAATTGAAAATTTGAAGACGATATACATTTGAATAGATCAAATAAAATTTCACTAATGGTATTTGAGGATGAACAAGTAAAAGTTAGATAAGAAGAACATAGTCGTAAAGATTGTCTCAAGAGCTTTCATGAATAAATCTTCAACCAAAATCTATATTTAAAAAAAATGATTAATCGAACGCAAGTTACCTCTGTGAGTTTCCTTATTTGGGTCACGCACACACAAAAGCGTGCCTCATGGACCATGGCATGGCCCCCTTCTAAAAGGTTTTACATAAATCACCATCGGGATTTGATAAGATTGATTTATTTAATTAATATTTTGTTCGTGTGCTATAAATTATTGATTGTGACTGACAAATCATAAGCACGCAAAGTAATTTTACTAAATCAAACACCAAAGAAAGAACTATCAGAAGAAAACCAATACGATTTATTTTTGGTACTTTCAAACAAACCTGAAGAAATATACAAACACAAAATAAAAGCTAGGCTTACGTGGTCCGGTAATTAAACTGTAACGAACCTTACGAACATAAACACTCAAAGTACGGGAATAAATAAAACTTTCATCTACCCGGGGGGTGCGTTAGACAGTTTGTTTTGATGCAAATGGATATCTGTTAAACACGAAATGAAAGCTAAGTAGAGCAGCCATTTGTTAAAGAGGTAAGTCGATATACAACATCGTGCTTCTTAATGAATTGAATGACATATTGATCTGTATATTAAAAATTGTAAAGGCATATTCGTAACATCGAAAGCAGTAACAATGGACAGATTCATCGATACCATTTCATGCCCGATCATGTTATTGACTCCACGCAAAAAGTGTAAGAACAAACACAGACCATAAGAAAAAACCATGATGCTATTCATATTAGATACTAAGAGCAAAGTTTAGAAGAATGGAAAAACATATGAATAATTATTCAATAGTTTTAAGCGAGATATGATTGAGATTTTCACGAAAAAACAACCGAATTGTGTTGACAATTGTGGCGACATCAACTAACGCTTTATCCAATAATCCTGGCAACAACACCTCTACCACAGCGCCCTCTCTTTTCGACAATTTATTATTAATTGTCGCGCTGTAATTCAAAGACAAAATATTATGTCCCGCTTAAGATTTAAGCTGTTGGTAAATTAACCGGTTACAAAATTTGTCATTAAACAAACAAGCGAAGGGTAGGTACTACACTAAAACTAAAACTTTAGTTCCTTCAGTTATTGATTGTGCAACCTGTTGACGCAACTATACGAGTATAAATCTCGTATTTTCCCAAATTATTCTCTCAGTGCAATTTAAAATCGACTCAATTAAGAAATCTGGGCAGTGAACACGTGGTCCTCCTTCGATGATTATAATTTGGAATCACCTATGTGCGATTGTGTAGTGTATCAATAACCATCAAGCCATAAGAACAATTCTTTTCAGCGAGAATATCAGAAGACAAGGGTAGGCCAGTACTTTACAATTCCAATCTCTACCAAATCGCAGTTGTGTCAACTTGAAATGTATTTAAATTTTTTTGATTACAGTCCACAAATAATTCTCAGAGTACATGCGACTACACAACCAATTCAACCTTTGGGGCGTGCTAAAGGTTTGATCCAAAATGAAGCGATTGATGAATAGTCAGTACTTTACAATTCCAATCTTTACCAGCCTTCCAGCACCAGGCGCCACTCCTGAGTGAGCGCTGGGCCCGAGCTCACTTAAGACGACGCAGAAATTGATTACTTATTTATAACTAGTAGGCGGCTAGGCGGTGGCAAAACAAAGAATTCCAAATTGAAAATCCGCAAAAACATCATTCGGAGATATTGAGGGTTGAAGTTTAGAATTTATTTGTTATTACAATAACATATCAATTCTAAACTTCAAACTTCAATGTCTCTGAATGATGTTTTTGCGGATTCGTGACTTGAAATTCTTAGTTTTGCCACCGCTTAGCCGCCTCCTATTTATAACTTTGTACCTTCTTATAATTGTTCTACTTTATTTATTATTTAACTGTATATATAACTATATGGGACGTGTGGGAGTGTACGATCCTCCCCACATCCTGGAATAAAACATTATTATTATTTACCAAAATCCATACAGTTGCGTCCACTGATACGTATTTAAAAAATTTGATTATAGTCCACAAATGATTTGCAGAGTCCATGCGACTACAGACCTAATTCAATCATTGGGCCTGCTAAAGGTTTGATCCAAAATGAAGCGATTGATGAATAGCTAGTCCTTTACAATTCCAATCTTTATCAACTCCCTTAGTTGTACCAAATTGAAACATATTTAAAATTATTGATTGCACTCTACAAATTAATTCGCAGAATATCTGCGACTAATTAATTATTAGGGCCTACTAAAGGTTTATTCCGGAATGAAGCTATTGATGAATAACCGGTCCCTAATTTAGCATCGTGGTCACTAAACAAAACAACCGTGCACTCCAAAGGCATCATAGTAGTGCAGTCAGACTGGGTCAAGGGTCGGAAGGTGCTGCGCGCCCTAGGCGGCCACCTTATACGTGGAAACTAGGTGGTACTAAGTCCAAATGGGTATGGAATAGTAATATATGGAATGTTGATATCGAGAGCCTATCTATAAACTATATTGGGTACCTCGGTACCTGCATGGGAAACAAAGCCGATCGCCGATGGTTTTGCTTTCCATTTGTAGTATAGTATAATAATAGTAGGCATAATGGTCAATTTCATATATGGAGACAAATTATTTAAATGTTGCAGAATATTCTCTGCAATGTGCGAACAACACCTTCATTATTTATTTCAGGCATTCAATGAGAGCGCATCTTACAAATCTTCATATACGTCTTTACACCGTGACAATCGATAACATAATATTATAATTATTATAAGTTTGTTAACAATAGCCGTGGTTTTAGAAATATGTAAAACCTCGCTGAATTTAAAACAGCTAGGTTTAGGATGATTTAACAACAGTTATACAATATATATATAGTTAACAACAGTTATACAATATAATCTTTTTTTTTTTCTAATTATTTTGCATCCGTTTATACTCAATCTAATCCCTTGTTATATACTGCCATGCCAAAAGTTACACAAAATAACCAATTTAATCTTGGCAAAATCAACGTTAGCATGGAAACCATCAAATCTTGTTTAGAAAAAATCGATACGTCCAAAGGTCCAGGACCTAACAAAATACCTCCCTTGTTTGTAAGATGTTGTTCCAGCGCGTTGATTAAACCACTTTTTATAATATACAATGAATCATTGTCTACAGGAACTTTCCCAGATTTGTGGAAAAAGGCACATATTGTTCCAATACACAAATCGGGTGATCAATCTTTTGTGAAAAATTATCGACCAATTAGCATTTTATCGTGTTTTGCAAAAGCCTTTGAATCTATAATTTATATTTCTGTATTTTCACATTTTAAACCCCAATTATGCATTAATCAACATGGGTTTGTTCCCAACAGATCTATAAACTTAAATCTTCTCGACTTTTGTGATTATGTTTGTAATGCGTTTAATGAAAGAACTCAAGTGGATGCCATTTACACAGATTTTCAAAAGGCATTTGATAAAGTTAACCACTATATTTTACTACAAAAGCTTGATCAGATAGGTATTCACGGTGATCTATTTAGATGGCTTAAGTCTTACTTGGAAAATAGATCACAATTAGTACTTATTAATGGGTACGAATCACCTCCCGTAATTGCAACATCAGGCGTACCCCAGGGGTCCAACCTCGGTCCTCTGCTTTTTTTAATCTTCATTAATGACCTTGGCCACATGTTACGCTGTGATTTTGCTCTATTTGCCGATGATCTCAAGGTTTACCGCAAAATTTCCACTGACTCTGATCATGTTATGCTCCAAGAAGACCTTTATACACTAAATAACTGGTGCATTCAAAACGATATGTTTTTAAATATTGAAAAATGTTACATTATTACTTTTACTCGTAACAGAAGACGAAAGGATTACGCGTATTCTATTAATAATGTTCAATTAAATAAAGTCACCACTGTAAGAGATCTAGGAATCACTCTTGATTCAAAGTTTATGTTTGATGTACACATCAGTGATATTATAAGTAAATCATTGAAAATGATTGGATTCATTCATAGAATATCGAAACCATTTAAATACCCCCAATCTATTATAATCTTGTACAACTCGTTGGTCAGAAGCAAATTGGAATATGGGAGTGTTATCTGGAATCCACATTATTTAAAATATTCTAAAAGTATTGAATCTGTGCAAAAGAAATTCCTAAGACTGTTATCATTTAAACTTGGATTTAATGCCTTACTCCAATCTTATGAGGAACGACTACATCACTTTAATTTTATAACATTGGAAAAAAGAAGGAAATTTACTGACTTGATATGTTTATATAAAATTATTCGTGATAAACTTCTTACCACTCATTGTCTGAGCAATATTCATATTAAAGTCCCTAATAGACGTAATTTAAGGAGTCAAAATTTATTCCATATTGAAAGATTTAATAACAATATCGCATACTTCAATCCTCTGTCTCGAATGTGTCGTCTATACAATACAATTGAATGTGACATTATAGATATCTTTGCAAACAGTCTCGCATATTTTAAAAAACAAATTAACAATCTTCTACCATGATACGTCTATTGTTTTATCATTATATCTTTCCTTTATCTTTTTATATCTTCTCTTTCTCTGTACACTTTCTGTATTTTGTATCTCATGTTATATATATATTTTTATTATTATTATTATTATCTGTCATTTTCACTACTAGCATCACCGCCTAGTAACAACTAAACCTTGATTACGCATGCTGTGAACATTTTTAATTGGAGTGTTAATATCTGTGCTCATCCCAACGCAATAATATTAATGTAATACTTGTTAACACTCTGTAAATGTTTCAAACAATAAATAAATAAATAAATAAATATATTATTGTAAAGCTATATTATTCATTAAAATCCATTAAGTAGTTTTTGCGTGAAAGAGTAACAAACACACATACATCCATACAAACTTTCGCGTTTATAATATTAAAGTAAGATTCAAATGATATTAATAGTGAAATTATTTGGCGTCAGAATAGATTATTGTGGAGATATATTTAAAAACGAGTTAAAAATTGATTTCTTTTAAATACTCGTCTTTTGTAGTGTTAGGTACCGGGTTGATAATCAAAATGAAAACAAGGGAAAAAATTACTTGCTATTGAAGAGTCCAGATGAAGACAGAGTGCTCAGGGTACATAAAGAAAGCCTCAAAGGAACATACCTGAAAAAAAAACATTGAATTAGTAAAAGGGAAGACATTCTCTGGAATACATACACACGTCGTGAGAGAGATACGAGTAAAGCTAATAAAATAAATCAGTTCGAATAGTAAAGGTTAAATTTACGATGTTATTGGCTGTAATGAATAAAACACGATCCATGACTATGGGACGAAACATTTACTGAACTTGTAGTTTCCAATGTGTCCCAATAATTGGCAGGTCGATAAATTAAAGCTAAATTAACGTTTGGATGAAAAGCAGAAACAAAGGTATTTTATCACTGAACCAGATTTTATTCAAGCAAAACTGAAGAAAAATCTTTTTTTTATTTTTTCTTTTTCTCTTTCTGTATTCGTAACATATTTTTTTATACAGTTTTTTAAACATGATTTTCGACTACCACACTAGACACATGTCCGTATTACGGTAGTCGACTTTAATGCATCCAAAGCATATTTTTTTTATTCATAATGTAAACCGAATGTTAGTAGGTACCTACATATTAATCGAAAATAACGATTTCACCGAAGCTTCGCATTACGCCCGATTTAAGGCCCTTTTAACCGTACGTACGCCACACAGTAGCGAATTTTGATAATTTGGCGCGATATAGCTGTAGGCGTTATTTTTGATAATTATTTTTAATTGAAATATCGTTCATTATTTGAAATAGTTTTAACAAAGGTAACATACTTTTTTTATTGGTTATAATATTATAATTCTAAAAAAACAGATAATCAACATAAATGTGATTATGACTATTTTTTTCCTGTACAACAAAGACACAGCATTAATATCCTTAACAAAAATTCGACTGGTGGAGTTTTTTATTCCTACTCCATTAAGGACAAAATATTGTTAATAAGTTAGGAAAAAACGTTAACTTTGAACCAAGGCAACATATAAAATGTATTTTAAAAATATGTTTTTAAAATAAAGCACGTACCTTATAGAATATGGTGATTTAAAAAAAAATTTGTTCAATGATAAATACACAAACAACCCGATTCCACACATTCAAACTCATCTAAATACAGTAGCGTAAATGCGCGCGTGTGTATCTCTGACCTGTGACTAATTACAGAGTAAGTAAGCGTCCGATTTTATTTTCAATTAGTTTTTTTTATATCAGTGGTTAAATGAGAATTCATTGGTAAAAAAAACCCTTTCGGGAATACGCCGATCAGGGGCCAACGTCGCGCCAGCGCTCAAACTTCAGCCACTGTGCGCCGTGGTAATACGGTAAGTTTTATAGTAGCCTGACCTTACGCGCCGCGTAATATTTGGGCGTTTTCCAAAAAAGAAGTCGGTGACGTAATAAGAATTCCACTTAAGAGGCTAGACTTTGAACGACAAGCGGAACACCCGCGACTGTCATTCTGTCCCGCTCACAATAAGCTCACGCACACTTAGAATACATGCGAATGCGAAATGTGCGAATGAGACAACGCTCAAATTTACCTACAGAAATCGCTCGAAAAGGGGTTCATGGAGAATACACATTTCTACACCGAAACTTTCACAAAATTGAAATTTAAAAAAATATGTATTTTTTAGAAAGAAGAAGCTACGTCGGTAGCTTTTTATAATTTTATAATTCTTTATGAGAGTTGAGTTAGCAGCACTTTTTCCTTAAATAATATTTTTTGATAAATCGAACATGTTTGACAGTGAATGTTTACGTTAATACGAAACGCATCGAAAATTCGAAAACATACCGACATAGTTTTCACCCTCTAGAAGGCAGTATAAAAAATATATATTCATTTTGTGCAATTTTCGATGTAGAAAAGTGTTTTTTCCCGGGCGTCCTTTTTGTATGGGCCGAAAAGCGAAGTCTATCGTCTTAAGTGAGATGCTGCATTTCAATTAAAAATATACGTAAATTTATTAAAGAAAGTATGAACTTCATGACAAACAGTATTTAAATAGAAAATATCAATAAACTTCGAAAATAAATGCAATTTAAGTTTAATACTATTGGTAAGAAATTCTTTTACGTCACTTTTATCATAAAGTATATAAAGAATATTAAAAGAAATTCATTATTTCAGATTTTTATTTACGAATTGAAAACACAATCTGTCTCCGAAAAAATATGAATAATCTAGCTTATTGAATAAAATATTAAGTTTTTAAATAAAACGTTTCTTTTACGCTACTTTTGGACACTTTGTACTGTATATTTTTCGTTCTAGAAAGACGAATATAAGTTTTTGTTTTACGAATGTTTAATTATAACAAATTTAAAATTAATCATGAACTATATCGATAAAAAATAGAACAAATTTCTTTGAGATATAATAATTGATCTTAGAAAATAAATCACAGCAATAACAGGACAGTGACGTAAAGAGAAACATTTGGTAACGTTTAGGATTTCTAAGGCCTCGGCCAGACCGAGAGGCTTGCGCGGTAGCGACAGCGGGCGCGAAATATCAGTCGTATGTATACGCCTGTTGTGGCTACACTGCACTGGTATGGGAAGAGTGTAAAATACTCCCAGTATCGCCCTGGTGTAAGACCACCATTCAGAATTGAAACGTTGCTTAATAATGGCTTTAACCGTGTTTAGTGACTAGATCTGAATAGCCAGGTACTTCCCCACCTTCCTCTTCCCCATCTCCTTCCCTTCCCCACTTACCTTCAGCCTCACAACATACCCCAATTGGGGATGCCATCGTCTCACTGGCTCCAGACGGGAGCAGTTAAGACTCTTGTGAGGTATTCTCTATAAAAAAGGGCGATTTTACGTACTACCGCCACCGTGCAAGGCCTCTCGCGCAAGTACTTTTTCTTCCACTTGTTCTTTTTTCTTTTCTTTTTATTTTCGTTTCTGTTCTGTCCAACGTTTTCTTTTTTCTATTCTTCTTTGATTAGTTCTTTGAGTTTTTTTTGTCTTTGTAACTCTTTTTTCTTAAAGGCTTCATATTTTTTAGGGTCGTTTTTAATTTTATCCCTGTACCTTTTAGATTTTTCTGCACCGTTTTTAATTTTTCAGGATCGTTTTTAATTTTGTCTCTGTACCTTTTTGATTTTTCTGCAGCTTTCAACGGCGTATTTGAACATAAAATTAAAATAAATTATTTAGAAAAATGCACAAATAATTAGATTGGTAATATTGGGCTACACGTGCATACCGAATATAGCCTGAAATGAGGAACTAAGCTAAAATAGTATTAAAGTACTTGTTAATATACACAACTTTAATCACAGGATCCACTAAAACACACAGGAAAATAAATCATGCTACATTTTATACTTACTTAATCAAAATTGTATGAACCAGCTGATTTTATACTCAATTTCAGAGTTGCCTCTATAGTAATAGTTGTTCATATTGCCGTCAATATAAGTATTTTAACACCATTTCGACTCTTTCTGAATTAATCTTAATTAATAAAAAAATAAAAAGAACAAAAAATTATTCATATATGAAATAAAATAATTTTTTCTTTTTATCTATGTTGAGCTTTTTTGTTCAATGCCTCATATATCAATCAACCCACATATCTACAGGTAATACGTAACATTTTGAAGATACATGCAAAATATAAATTTAATTAGAAAATTTTAACGCACTCAAATACACTAAAAGACGGACAGAGTGAACCGACCTTTAGAGTTCCATTACGTCACTTTTAAGTTCTATTCACGCGACCGTAGCGTAAGAGAAGTAGCGTAATCGCGTCAATATTTTTTCAAAATGTATTTATCATTAAATTATGAAACATCTGTTTGTTCTAAGTAAACATTTCATAAAACAATAAATGAATCAATTTAATACAAAGTGAGTCTAATACATGCTGTTAACTTACCTGGAGAAATACGGAATCGTTGGTGGAACACTTTTTTAGTACAGCCGATAACGACCACTTTTGTTACGATTTCTTGGCAAATTGGCTGACAAAAACTAAGCATGGCCGCTCCTCATAGACTAAATAGGGTCACTATTTTCGAAAATATTCATCGATTTGGTAATATTTTGTTTGGAAGACGTCAATAATGTGGTAGCGTAGTCGGAAATTCCACCATACGTTATTTCGTAGGACAACTCAATATCTGGCATTTAAATTATTTTGAACGATAATTAATCTATATTACGGTTGCAAATCGAAAATATTGTCATATAGTATTAGTATAATTAGAAATAAATACTGGGATAACATAAAATAACATTAATTTTTGAACTCTAACTGGTAGTGGTAGGTGTAGGACATACTAGAAACAGTGACGTTTAGACTTACTTATTTTGAAATAATATCGAAATTTAATAGATTTATTCATTATTTTTAGTCCATAAAGGTATTTATTTGTTATTGTATTGGTAAAATATATGGATGGTCATTAAAACCGACACAACTTAAGTTACTGGTCCTGAAAGTGATGGGACACTGACTTTTATCTATGTACACTTTTTTTGAAAAACGCCCATTTACGCCGAGATTAGTACGGGGGAATTTGTGTAACTGGGGAACTTCTCACGAAGCACATGACGCATTGCGTGACAAAGCCCATCCATAAAACAAGGAAACAATGTCTCGAGAAACGAGCGCCCATCCGACAAAGTACGGAAGCTCTTAAAAAATCATCTGCTTTATAGAAATTACATAACAAAGATGGGCGGAGAACGAATAACGACCGGACAAAATGCACCTTTAAAGGATATTTCATTGTTATATCAAGGAATTTAATCCTGGTGGGGTGGATACATTTCATCGTAAGTAATGTTTAATCAGGCTAAAACATTCTCGTGGTTAGAATGACGTTGATGTGGTTATGACTCAGATGCACAATGTAAAGTACTGTTATTATAAACGTAAGGAATATGATATATTATTTTACGCACGGGGTGCGGCAGACATCATGTCGTGCGTGAGTTTTCGGACCAGTGATAGGAGCTAAAACGTTTTGATACAATTAACCCCTGGTACAAATGACTAGCAAAATTAAGTGAAACATAATTTTAGTGAATGACAAAAAGTAAGTTATAATTATCAATAACGTACATTCACCAAAAATATACAGTTAATTGATTTTAACACAAAACAGCACTGTATAAAGTTCATAACTAAAATTATATTAATAGATTTTTTTTTAAATTCGTAATTAAAACTTTTGGTGCTGGTAATTGGAGAATTAATTTTTTAATATTTTTTTCTGTTTCGTGTTAGGTTTAGATTCATCTATCTGGCGGGATCTGACGGGAAGGATTTCGTCAAATGCTTATTTCCCCCCCCTATAATAATTAACTACACATTAAAAATACGTAAACATTTAATTTTTATTTCACCTTTCCGAATGCGAAATATATTTATTCCACAATTCAAAATAATAATAGCGGTATTTAAATAATAATTTTTATTTAAAAAAATATATATTTAAAAAAAATATATATATACATATTTTTTTTTTACTTTTATAGGCCAATATATCTCTAAATCACAGGTATCAGAACATTGTCTTGTTCCTGCAAGACAGTGTTCTGAATTCATTATCATTAAAATTAAAGAAGCATTTTATGGAGTTTAGTTTTTTCTTGTGGGTTTATATCTCTTTAAAAACGTGCCCCCAAACTCAGTGTGCCCTGGGGTATTTTGGCCTCAAATCCAAAATTAAGATTGGTTTAATAAAAATCACATTAACAATAGACTTCCTCCCCTCCCCCAAGGTTACGTTTGCTGTCTGCATTTCGAGTCTTAGATTCGCCCCTGATGTGGAGATGTTTCGAGAAATAAGTCGAAAATATTTACAAAAAGATAGTGCACAGTAAGAAGTTTTAATGGTACAAGTTTCTATCCAGTATCCAAGACAGTATGGCCCTAATTAAGTTGCGTTTAATACAGAATGATATCAACGATCATAGTTTCAACTTTGATCCGTCATTTCATTATGTTTATAGCTCCTTGTATCCTGTTGTGAGTTTAATATAACGGACACAAAGTACACAGCAAAGTGCGGAGGTCAACTGTTCAATTTGCCTCTTAATTAAAATTACGACCAGCAGTCGTTATATTGAAGCTTAAAATGAACAGATGTCGTTAAATCTACACAACCTTTGACAGAGCCTTTTAATATAATGGTTATTCAATTAAAAGCTTTCACAGAAGGTAACATTCAAGAAATATTTTAGAATGTTATTGATAAACGGTTTCAAATAATAATAATGGATTGAAAGATTCTCGGTGAAATTAATTTTATTATACAAAATTAAAAAAGGTTGTGGTCACAGACATATTATTCATAGACTTGAGAATCAGGGAGAGGGGTAATAACCATCTGTAGCGGGGCGGAGAGGGATGAGTGGACGGTAACGATATGTGATTCGTTAATCCTTCAATATGACAGTATATAGGCATCACGCATTATAATATCACCATTTAGCTATTAAAAGTAAAATCTGCTTTTGAATGAATAGACCTTTTTACATGGGAGCGCGAATTGTTCGCCCGGTTTGAACAAACTTGTGTAATCCAAATAAAATGAAGAAAGGTTCGCTTGTTTTGAGAGTCGAATACTTTGTTACCGTGTTAAGTTAAGACACTTTTACAAATGTTTCATAATTTACTTATCACAGTAAACTGCAACGTGCACACGACGGGACCGGGAATTTCGCTTCATGTCTAAAACTGATCATATTATATGATGTGAATAAGCTTAAAATAATGACAAATAATGCCTGCATATGGAAGGTAATACGACAATTGGGTTTATACTCTTTTTCACTTCTATTTTTACATGTTTTAATAGCACAAGTTACCATTTTTGCCGTTTTGTGTTATTTCGTAAAATGTACCGATAAGAGCTCGTCGCTAGTCCGCACAAGAATGATGACGTCACATTTTCTAGATTCACGCGTACCTATACGCCAGCCCGGCCGGTTCCATGGAACCCAGAATTAAGGAGGGGGAAATAATACGCTTTTATCACTTAGGGCAGGTCTATACATATTCATATGTCTATGGTGTGGTAATTTTGAATTTTCAAAATCGGGTTTCCACACAAGTGGTTAAGTGAAGAAAAGGGACAGTGCTTTCTAGTCGGAGAATAATAGTGAGTTTCATAATAAACGGAATGTTTAAATAAACGCGATGTCCACCCAGCCACTGACTGGTCTGTGGCTGAGTGGACATCTTCCATGTTTGCTCCGGCTAGAGAGCTTTTGTAGAATGGAGCTTTAATGTTATTGATAAGTGTCGCATCCTTTTTAAAAGAAGAAAGCACAATTTGGTCTTGAGGTGATTTCTCACAAAAATGGCGCTCTACAAATTATTTAATTATTATCATATACATTGACTGTGAAAAGGTTCGTTTTGCTTGGGATCGTGACCTTTACTCCAATTTCCAGTTGGTCATGTGAGCTCCCTCAGATTCTTCTGCCTTCCACTTTGCCAGTGACTATACATTTCTCCAAGTTAAAGTCCAAAGTATCTTAAGATTATGTTGTAGGCAGATAGTTTAAAGTCTATTGTAGATGCCTTTTTTATTTTTATAGTGAATACCTCACAAGAGCCCCAACTACTCCCGTCCGTCCGGAGGCAGTGAGACTATGGCATCCCCAATTGGGGTATGCTATGAGGCTGAAGGTAAGTGGGGAAGGGAAGGAGACGAGGAAGAGAAAGGTGGGGAAGTACCTGGCTAGTCAGATCTAGTCACTAAACACGGCTAAAGCCATTTCAAGCAACGTTTCAATTCTGAATGGTGGTCTTACACAAGGGCGATACTAAGAGTATCTTCCACTCTGGAACGTGCCGTAATTATACTATATATTAATTTAAATAATTAATTGTGAAATAACACAAATCAATTGAATAAATTTTATTTGCGCACGCCGGGTTCGAACCCGCGGCCTTCGGAATGGGAGTATAACGCCCTACTGCTGGACTATGCCGGCCGTCACTCGTTGCTCTTCCACAATGAACACATCTGTGCGTCTGGCTGCCTAAGGAATCCTAAGCATTTTTTTCTGCCCCCGTAGATCAAAGTCTCATCTTTGTGATCTTCGTTATGCCTCCATATCAATTGCATGTTTGCTATCAAAAATATTAAATCCAAACATAATATAACTAATTGAGGTATAATCAATAACTTAGCCGGAAAAAAAACATATTTCATTGGGACAAACTATTGTTGCATACTAAATCGAAAATGAACACTGGTAATATAAGACCACTTAGATTTCCGTTTACCTGATGGAATTAATTCGTATTGGATACATAACTTTATAAGACGCTTGTAAGATAATCGTACCAGTTCCTGTGTCATTTGTTAAAACGCCGACTTGGTAGCAACATTGAGCAATCATTTATGTTAGAAATGGATAAAATTAGATATTACTACCTACTCAAATGAATTGAATTCGAATCAATAATACAGTGTGGGTAGAGTCTTAGAAACTCAAAGCTTGCATTATAATACACAAAGACAAACAAGAGCAAATCGGGACCTTCTTTGTGTTCTATATATTTTTTTAATTCATTCGCCTCACCTAAACTCCTTTACAGTCCAAAACTAGAACTATCAGCTTCCCTATGTGCAATCAAACTCAACCTGTAATATAATGAGAGTGTTTGACTTTCGGCAGATATTCGCTAAACCATTCTCACTTATATACAAACATACAGTAAGGCGAAAAAAGATTAAATAATCTCTCTACTCGATATACTAACAAAGATTTACTCCAAATCCTGTAAGTCATGCTACTTTGGGTTAACGGAACATTGGGTGCTTAGCGAGAAGAATTTTCAACATTCTTCCTGATAGCTTAAAAATGAGTTTTAAAAAAAAATTTCAAGTAAAATATTGGATCAAAAGTAATAATTAATAATGAATCACCCAAATTCGGAAGCGGGTAGGGTTGCCATCCGTCCGGATTAATCCGGACATGTCCGGACTTCTAGCCTTTTATCCGGACTTTAATATTAGAAATATTTTTTTAATAAATTAAAAAATACAATTTTTAGTGCAAACATAAAAAAAGTTTTTTAAACGGCTCACCTTAAGTTTTTGGTAACTTAAATTACTCATAATGAAAAAACTAAAAGCACACATAAATTTTGTTAGAAAAATGTATTCTAAACGTTACTGTCACCTCCCTTTTTGTCATTTCATTTTCAACCCTACAAGCGGGTTCAAATTCCAGCATGCGATAGTAAAATTTATTTATACTATTTGACAATTTATTCATTAAAAATAATACATAGTGTATTTGCGGGACGTTCCAGAGTGGAAGGCACTCTCAGTATCGCCCTGGTGTGAGACCATTTATCTTATTATAGGTATAAAATATATTAATAGGTTATATAAAATAATTTGCAAAATGACTGCCTCAACACAAGCTACTTTATTTTATAGTGATTTCAAACCACTGTACCTACACTATATTTAAAGTGTATTTTTAGTTGTAGTTGCTAATTTATTAAAATAAAGATATTATAGCTTATAGCAAGAGTTGTTTTGGTAATTATATATTATGGTTTATGACCGGTCAGTGGTTGAGTGGGCCTCGCGTTTGGATCCCACCCAGGTGTTCCGTGTTCGATTCCTCGGCAGGCTAAGTCCTCCATCACAACACAAGCAACATCTTCCGCTTATTGTGGTGATAGTAAGAGATTTTAAAACGTTGTTGGGTTATTTGTAACCCGGGAATGTTTGTCTTTCTTTTTAAAAAATTAAAAAAAAAATTTAAATCTAATTTTGTTAAACATATACAATAAATTATGTTGGATTCGAAAAGCATTTTTGTGCTGAACAGAACAGAAAGATTTTCGATTACATCATCATTATGTAAAAAAACCGTTAATTGAATTTAGAATAATCTCTTGTAATATCGTTTCACGAGAAATGTAATACATTTATCAATTGCAGACTCATTTACGTAAAGTCTACTTACTAATCAAATCAAATACTACGTTATGGCGTTTGCCACACATTTGAAATAAAAGTTTTTAATATATCACAGCTTAGGCTACGGGCAAATGTAAATCTATGGTTAACGATTTAGTCATTCCATAGATGGTCAGATTGAGATCCGGTATGTTCGCAATGAAAACCAACAGCAGCCGCAACTAATGATAACCAGAGACAATATCTCAGATTTGTCTTTATGGATTATAAAGAGAAAAGCAATCTTAGTCATAAACGATATCAATTATGATTGTTTTCGAACAACTTTCAAAGCGAATTGTTAAGCTGTTGGAGCTAGGAAACGGTATCCATGGTTTATGGGATAGATTCTTAGGAAGAATGTAAAATCATCGACGCTGATTACTGATGGCGATAACTGATAAAACTTGTCATAAAAAGATGATGAGATGTGCATTTGTTGGTTTGTAAAGTTCTGCTATGGTTGTAAAGTTTAAACAGGGAAGAAATTTATAGATATCCAGAATAATAAAATTTCTATCCAGAATATAAAGTAAGAAAACGTATTATGAAAAATATCGGTCTTCTTTTTTATTATTTCATAGTATTCCACCGGGATTACTAAGTCTCAGGTCTCGAACATGTTCTGTCAGATGGTCACAGTATTTCCGCTCTGCAATAAAATTCAAATATATTTATTTTTACTCTGCAATAAAATTCAAATAAATTTCTGAACGTATCCGAAGACTAAAAACTATATGTTCGTAATAAGAATAAGCATTAACTTTGTGGCTCGCCATAATTTACAATAAAATATATAATGGTCTAAAACAAATTTATATATTTTATTGTATACTAAAAACTATTTTTGAAAGATGATTGAGCTTTCAAATTTTATTATTAGAAATATTTTTTTAATAAATTAAGAAATACTAAAATTTTTAAGGCAAACATAAAAAAGTTTTATAAACAGATCCATAAGTTTTGCTAACTTAAATTACTCATAATGAAAAAAACTAAAAGCACACATAAATTTTGTTAGAAAAATGTATTCTAAATGTTACTGTCACCTAACTTTTTGTCGTTTCATGTAAAAATAATTAATAAAAAATTCACAAAGTTTAATTAATTTTTCTAAACTTGCATTCGAAAATTTTGGTTACATAAATGTGTACATTTTAATTCTTCTACGTTTAACCTGTAGATTTGAATATATAACATGGTGTTTTCTCTTTCTTGCATCGTTTACATCTTATTTCTCACAATTACGTTAAGGGAGACACAACGATTTCTTTGAGACCTATATGAGCTGTTCCTAAGAACGAACGAATTAGCCTGAGAAATTAAAGGCAAAGACCTGATTTTATAGGGTATTAATGGTGAAAAGTCCTAAAAATGGTTCATAAATGAAAAATGCAAGAAAAGTCTAATAAAAAAACAATGATAAAAAATCTCTCAAGGATGCAACTTACTAGCGTGACTCTTGTGATTGACATTTTCGCTTCCATCGATTTCACTTAGCAGGTATTATTAAATATTTTTTATTTAAAAAAAGATTAACTGCAATAAAGCACATAACCAATAATCACGAATTATCATTACCTTAATGATATCAAGTCCAGATATTTCCAACAACTCTTCATCCAATCCCCTTAGAAGTAATATATATCATGCAATTCCATTGCAGGTATGTATGTAGGTTAAATTGGTTGCACTGCGAACACCAATCAACATGTCTGGCACTTACGTCGGTACAGATTGCATTTACGAACTGTAATAGCAGAGCGAATAATGACTTAACCACCAGATGCACCCGTAGAAGGCTTCTAACGTGTCAGATTGATTGAGAATAATAATAAGGCTTGAATTGTCTGACTGAAGGATATCAGTTGATAGAAAAACTAGAAGTGAACATTTATGTTATATCAAACATGACACAACTAGGAACAGAGGATGCAGATCACAAATTCAAGTTGTTCGAAGCGCGAAGATGTTAGAAGAAACGTTGTCAGAAAATGCTTCACAAAAATTAACACGAGCGCTTTTTGCCACATTATGGCACTTTTTACAAAACCACGGATTACTTTGTTGCTAAAATGTGGCAAATTTTAGTTTTTTATATAATATATTGTACATTCAAAATATAACAAAATAAATATTCTCTAGATTCTTTAAAATGTTTTAAGGTAAAAGATTTAATAATATTTTATTTATATTTTATATAAAAATATTACCTTTTGTTATTTCGGCTACTGGCATTATACCTAGCTCTCTTATTAAAAATTTAGGCATATTAGATTTGTCAAAGAATTTGTATATAAAAATGCAAAAATCAGTCATTTTAAATACATGTAGAATTACGAAAGATTTTTTAAATATTTATATTGAGGAATCAGTAGGATTTATCGGTCAAATTAGGAATTCCACAGAGCCGAACCCTCTGATATGAAAATATCTGGAGACGGTGAATTATATTCCCATTTAATAGTTTGGTAGATTAACGTGTTGTTCTTGTATTGTTTTGTATTAATTATACTTATATAATACACTTGCACGTGGATTTACTAGATGATCATTTATATGGAAAAGTGTATGTGAACCTGAAAATCTGGTGCGCAAAAAAAAATCCTAGGAATATGTGATAATAGACAAAAGCTAGGTAAATTCATTGGTTATATAGAACTGTAATCAGTTTGTATGTCTCCATATTCAAATTTGGGGGTATGATTTTTTAATGTGGGCGAAAAAATTTCCTTTAGCAATACGAGAAAAAAGATTTAAATTGCCCTGTCGCTTCAGTGGTTAGAGGTGAATTGCATATTTAAAAAATGCTTCATGAAATCATAACACCAAACCAAAACAAAAACCCTCATAAATTCTGAAAACAATTTTGGTGAAAGTTGATGTTGCTAGATTAAGGATACGTTGTTTCAAAAAATTTAACAATTCATCAAACATTTGAAGTTAATTGTTTAAATTCTTTGAATGAATCCGCCCTAAAACTGTATTTTTGTTGTTTTTTTTTTAATATATATTAAATCTTTGAGGGAAATCAACAGTTTCCAAAAACAGCAAGATTAACAACAACAACAAAAAAATTATTGAATTCCTTTATTTAAAATATCCAAATATATAAATATGCCAATACTAGTGGTGCCCTCTACAACTTTCAATTAAGAATACAAATTATTATCATTATAAGCAGACACTTCGCGAATAATTAATATGTTATAGGATGAAAAGAAAACATATTACACAAGTAAATCAAAAACAGTAAAACCTCATGGTATATTTTATTTTTGGAAAATCTGGATAGTGAAATTGTAACGATTTTCCAATTTTTACATTTTGTTAAATTTTTGATAATTTAAAAGAAGCTCGTCATAACAACTAGAGTTTGATGTTTTAAAAAAAATACAAGGAGAAATATTTTTTCATCGTTGGGCTGCGCCAACACTATCGTGAATGTGAGATGGACAACCTGAAGGCAAATAGTTATCGTTGAATAGGAGGAATGAAAATCTACCTACTTAATTGATTTCAGGAAACGCCGTCAATGCAAAATGCAAATCGCCAGCAAGAAAAGCACTAAAGTATAGATAATACAGTTGAATATCACCAAGATGTATTCTGAAGAAAGCTACCTATGAGCAGAAACACGTGTTGAAAATAAACCTTCAAGTAGATTACTTGATTTTGATAATTTAAAATAACGACAGTTTTATAGGAATGTACCAAGAGTGAAACCAACTAACTAACCATTAAGCCATTTCACACAATTCTGCCTCGGTATACAATCCTTGCTTTATTCACATTCATATATCGAATCTTAAATAGCACCCGATTCAAGAATTGTATTAACTTGATCGTGCCATTTCTTTCTCGAAACCGAAACCGAACTTAACAATTATCGTATTAGCTACAATGGGGTATGTTCAAATGTAAATATTTTCATTAAAAATTCATCATCAATTGAAAAATTTAAAACATTTCGAATTCGGCTTGATAATTAACGTCAATAACGATAAGTAACGGCTTGGTAGGAAACGTCACTGGCTACTGAAAAGGCTACACGGAGAAAAATGTTATTCGAAAAAACTATCATTTTAATAGTAAAAACGGTTAAAAACGGGACCGAAGTTCTTACGAACAAATTAACACCGTTTCAATGTTTATTGGCGGGAAAATGTAAGAATAATTTGATGGTAACGTATACCCCTATTGATTGCCCCTACAGAAGTTAGCCGAAATGACGTCACAAACGCTCTACGCACGAACACATCATTTTGGAGGCAAATTTTTTTCATAGATTTTTTTGATACCAAAAAAGTGAAAATGCACATTAATTTTAATATTCTTAGGTACGTCTACGTTAAATAACACTGTTATCACTTCAGCGAGAACAAAATCTGTTGTGTATAAAACGTAAAACCAATATATCTACGATTTTGCCTCGAGCATGGTTTAAACAAGCAAACATGGCGTACCACAATTCTCTTCATAAGGTATAACTATTTATTGTTTCCAAGTGGATTACAAATACCGCGAGGGCGTTGACTCGAGTAAAAATTAATCTCGGTGTCTAGATTTTGTTGATCTATAAATAACTTGATCAAAAATAAAGATAACTCATCGATACGTAATCACACTCAAGCATTTACGTTTGTTTATGGTAATCGGATTTCATGGAAACCGAAGAGGGAAACCAAAGAAGTGCAGCGCAATTAACGATGCTTGAAAATAATTTTATTTGAAAATAATTCACTGTGGATTATTTACGAATCATAACATTGTATAACTAGTATCTATTATACTTCTCGTACAATAAGCTATGGGAGTTTTCCAAAAAAGATGTCGGTGACGTAATAGGAATTCCACTTAAGTGAGATGCTGCATTTCGATTAAAAATATACGTAAATTTATTAAAGAAAGTATGAACTTCATGACAAAAAGTCTTTAAATAGAAAATATCAATAAACTTCGAAAATAATTGCAATTTAAGTTTAATACTATTGGTAAGAAATTCTTTTACGTCACTTTTATCATAAAGTTTATAAAGAAAATTAAAAGAAATTCATTATTTCAGATTTTTATTTACGAATTGAAAACACAATCAGTCTCCTAAAAAATATGAATAATCAAGCTTATTGAATTAAATATTAAGTTTTTCAATAAAAATATTCCTTTACGCTACTTTTGGACACTTTGTACTGTATATTTTGCGTTCTAGAAAGACGAATATAAGTTTTTGTATTACGAATGTTTAATTATAACAAATTTAAAATTAATCATGAACCATATCAATAAAAAAAAGAACGAATTTCTTTGAGATATAATAATTGATCTTAGAAAATAAATCACAGCAATAACAGGACAGTGGCGTAAGGGGAAAAAATTGGTAACATTTAGGAATTCTAAGGCCTCGGCCAGACTGAGAGGCTTGCCCGGTAGCGACAGCGGGCGCGAAATATCAGTCGTATGTGTACGCACGTTGTGGCTACACTGCTGAAGGCGCGACAAGCGACTGGTATGGGAAGAGTGGAAGATACTCTCAGTATCACCCTGGTGTAAGACCACCATTCAGAATTGAAACGTTGCTTAATAATGACTTTAACCGTGTTTAGTGACTAGATCTGAATAGCCAGGTACTTCCCCACCTTCCTCTTCCCCACCTTCCTCTTCCCCATCTCCTTCCTGTCCCCACTTACCTTCAGCCTCAAACGTACCCCAATTGGGGATGCCATAGTCTCACTGGCTCCAGACGGGAGCAGTTAAGACTCATGTGAGGTATTCTCTATAAAAAAGGGCGATTTTACTTACTACCGCCACCGTGGAAGGCCCCCCGCGCAACTACTTTTTCTTCCACTTGTTCTTTTTTCTTTTCTTTTTATTTTCGTTTCTGTTCTCTCCAACGTCTTCTTTTTTCTAATCTTCTTTGGTTAGCTCTCTGATTATAATTTGATATTATTTTTGTCTTTGTAACTCTTTTTTCATAAAGGCTTCATATTTTTCAGGGTCGTTTTAAATTTTGTCTCTGTACCTTTTTGATTTTTCTGCAGCTTTCAACGGCATATTTGAACATAAAATTTAAATAAATTATTTTAAAAAATGTACAAATAATTAGATAGGTAATAATGGGCTACACGTGCATACCGTGTATAGCCTGAAATAGGTAACTAAGCTGAAAGGGTATTAAAGTACTTGTTAATGTACACAACTTTAATTAGGTACAGGATTAACTAAAACACACAGGAACATAAATCATGCTATATTTTATACTTACTTAATCAAAATTGTATGAACCAGCTGATTTTATACTGAATTTCAGAGTGGCCTCTACAGTAATAGTTGCTCATATTGCTGTCTATATTATTACTTCGACACCATTTCGACTCTTTCAGAATTAATCTTTAATAATCTTAATTAATTAAAAAAAGAAAAAAAATTATACACATAAAAATCAAATAATTTTTTCTTTTTAGCTACGCTGTTATTTTTTTTCAATGCTACATATATCACTCAACCCACATATCTACATGTAATAGTTACATTTTGAAGATACATGCAAAATATAAATTTAATTAGAAAATTGTAACACACCCAAATACACTAAAAGACGGACAGAGTGAACCGACCTTTAGAATTCCATTACGTCACTTTTAAGTTCCATTCACGAGACCGTTGCGTAAGAGAAGTAGCGTAATCGCGTCAATATTTTTTCGAAATGTATTTATCAATAAATTATGAAACTTCTGTTTGTTCTAACTAAACATTTCATAAAACAATAAATGAATCAATTTAATACAAAGTAGAGCCTAATACATGCTGGTAAATTACCTGGAGAAATACGGAAGCGTTGGTGGAACACTTTTTTAGTACAGCCGAGAACGACCACTTTTGTTACGATTTCTTGGCAAACTGGCTGTAAAAAACCAAGCATGGCCGCCCTTCATAGACTAAATAGGGTTGCTATTTTCGAAAATATTCATCGATTTGGTAATATTTTTAATGGAAGACGTCAATAATGTGGTAGCGTAGGCGTAAATTCCACCATACGCTATTTCGTAGGACAACTCAATATCTGGTATTTAAATTATTTTGCACGATAATTAATCTATATTATGGTTGCAAATCGAAAATATTATCATATACTATTAGTAGAATTAGAAATAAATACTGGGATAACATTAAATAACATTAATTTTTGAACTCTTACTGGTAGTGGTAGGTGTAGGACATACCAGAAACAGTGACCTGTAGTCTTACTTATTTTAAAATAATATCGAAATTTAATAGATTTATTCATTATTTTTAGTCCATAAAGGTATTTATTTGTTATTATATTGGTAAAATATATGGTTGGTCATTAAAACCGACACAACAAAAGTTACTGATCCTGAAAGTGATGGGACACTGACTTTTATCTATGTACACTTTTTTTGAAAAACGCCCTATTACTAATGTCGGAGAGTGTAGATACCTTTGGCTTGACATTGAAGTAAAATAAGAAATAGAAGTAAGATATTTTTTTGGATCCTATTTTTGTTTCTAACCCTTGCGTAAAAAATGTAAACATTATGAACCCAAAGAAGACATTTCTTAACCAAAATGTAAAAAAATCTAAAATAAAATTAAAATTAAATTTAATGTTGTGATTGGTGTTCTTTTACCATGGTTGATACCTAAGACCGTAGAGTATATACCACACTGGAATTACATAAATGATAATTTTATTGGCTTCTTTTTAAAGATGTGAGGCAAAGACGCAAACAAATTCTGCGTACAAACATTTACATGTAATTCAAATACCAACATAGCACGAAATAACATAAAGGGCTAAAAATTATAACTATTTCAATATACAACTATTACTAGGTAAGCACTAGGCAACTTCCTAATTCTTATAAACCTGGAGCATAGAAAGGTAATGTCCGTTTCCGTGACAGAAAGGCTCGCATTACAACCCGCCCACATCTCGGCGCGAAAGCCTCAAGACATGTATGGCTTTGGACATTGACCCGATATCGCGTCGATTTTTCAAATAATAAATTCATCATGAAATGTCCGCAATAACTTTATTCGTGTAACCATCGTTAAATCGTGTAAGGGCTTATCATGCTCTAAAGCTCTTTGTTAATTCGAAGACTAAACTTAGAATTTGATTACAACTTAATCCGACGCTATTATTGAGGTATTAAAGAATTTATTTTGCAGGTTATCAGCATTAATCTATCGACCATCGTTTAGATTTAGCTTGTGGAATATCTACCCATAATAATTTAATGAAATAAAACGATAAATTTTATTATAACCACGAAATTTGTTTTTTGAAATCGGTTTTGCTTAAAACAAGCATAATCAGGATAGAAATTAAACTAATAAAACATGAATTGCGTATACCTATATATAAATGTAGAGTGAGACAAAATATAAAGGAACAGTGAGAGAGTATGAAATTAAAATTAATATAAAATAGTAACAGAGAGAGAAACAAAGCATCAACTGAAGAGGAGATTAAGATTGGGGAATTTGACGAGTTTATAAAGATGGAGAGTTAAGTTGTTGAAGAAGAAGATAAGGATAATAATGAACAAAACACAGAAAAATAATAAAACAAGTTAATATTGGGCTATCCGCTGGTTACCGCTCCCGATGTGATATCTGAAAAGTCATGTCGTTTTCAATAAGCAGCCGACGTGATAAAGCAGCTGAAGAAGAATTCAACTGACCCCCTCTCTTGCCGTAGGAAGAAATCTTTTATAACGTAGTGTGTCGGTAGAATAGATATTGTGTTATAAGTATCTTTTGATGTGAACTTCGCGTCTGTCCCATGCATAATGGTTTTACTGCCCGGATTCACACAGGATTATTTTTTCTTGCTCTAGGAATTTCAGACGACAAAAGTAATATACATGTCAAGGCTCGTTAAAGATGTTTCTCTGTTAAACAAATAGATTATCTGCTTTAAAGATTGTAATTGTAATTCACTGGTCAACTGAAAAGGTTAACTTAAACTTACCGTTACACCATCAGATAATTTCACGTGTAAATAAAAAAGAACCCATGGATTCCAATGCACGTGGGACTAAAAAAAATTAAACAAGCTAAGGAATTACACATTAATAATGCAGCTCTAGTACATAGGTCAGATAACTGTATACAGTTTTGAGGGCATGTACTGTAAGGAAAGACACCTCATTAACGGTTCATATTAATTACAAATTATGACATGCCAAAGGTTCGAGTTCAAAAACTTAATTAGACCCATGTTTAACGTGACTACACCCATGGGTTAACGGACCAGCCTAATCTTCGACGTCATAAGAACTTTGAAACATACATATATTTTTTTTTATAATAAGACCACAAGAAACTTTCGTATTTCAAAATTCAGGTTTGGTATTTTTTTTTATACAATTTCACAGAAATAATTTTAGCAAAACATCTGTAAATTTTTAAAATAATTTATATTAAATAGATTTAAAAAAAATTAAAAAAAATTTGGGACAGGTTAACAAATATCATGAGAAAAATTAATTAATGACATATATGTATGTCGACCTGGCAGAGCGGCAAGTTCCTTTGACTAGACCCATAGATCGTAATTTCGAAACCCCATGTGGATGGTAATTAACCCATACTTTACAATTTACCTGTAGTACAATAAATATTTGCATTGCACACCCATTCTACAATAAATATTTGCTATGCATACCCAATCTACAACAAATATTTGCTATGCATACCCATAGTACAATAAATATTTACTATGCACACCCATACCACAATAAATATTTGCTATGCACACCCATACCACAATAAATATTTGCTATGCACACCCATACCACAATAAATATTTGCTATGCACACCCATACCACAATACATATTTGCTATGCACACCCATACCACAACAAATATTTGCTATGCACACCCGTACCACAATAAATATTTGCTATGCACACCCATACCACAACAAATATTTGCTATGCATTTTGATTTTCTTTTAAATACCTATTCTATTTGGTTGGGTATTTTGGCATTAAATCCAAAATGACGTTTCATATGAAAAGTTCCTCCCTATTTCGAGTTGTTAAAGCGCCGTAAATGTAACCAATACAATATAGTCCATTTGTATAGTAAACTGATTACTATTGAACAGAATTATCTGAAATATATCCCGCCCGAAATAATTTGTGGAAAATCGATATCTCATAGAATAAAACATTACTAGCGAGTACCCAATGTGCGTTGAAATGCCACTCATGTGTTTGTTTTTCCGTATAGTTAGATGCATGGATATTCCAAATTTGCCCGCTGCTATCCCCTACCGCTATTATCTCTCATTTGCAATCCCTCCCATTGTAAAAAAAATATAAAATTATCAAAACGTCAGAGCTCATTATATACAGAAACAAATCATTAAAAGTTCATCGCAATCATGCGAAGACAAACAAGGAAACATTCATTTTTATATACAAAGATTAAAGCTTAACGCGAATGTGATTACATTTGAGAAATCGTTCGCAGACGGAATGATCGTTGTTCGTTATTCATCATATCAAAATTTTGCAATAAAGAAGAGATATAAAAAGTTGCATGCTGTTGTTGGCAATGAAAAAACGGAGAAAGTCTTTAATTCTCAAGAGCACGAAACCACAATATTGTAATAATGGCTTTTCTGAAAGACGAACATTACTGTCATTGGCTTTCCTTAATTTGCACATTGAACATTACGACTCGAGCATTACTAGCGAGTAGCGGTAATGGTTGATGTTACACCTCGGCATTAACAGACAATGTCAGAAGATAGACTTACATTGATTTAATCGACGCTATAAAAATGATTGGTGGTCATTTTATTAAATTTTTAAATGTGGTATTCTCTTTATAGATCCTCTTTCGCGAATCGAGAGGTCGGAGTTTCGAAGCCCAGCATGTGTAAATGTCTCGAGAGCTTTTTAATACAAATTTAAAAAAAATATGTATTACAATATAATAAACATATGAAATGGAAGCCAGAAGATATTAAATACAATTTTTTTTTTAAAATAACAACTTTAAAAAAATTAGATTAGATAGATGTAGGCGTGTTTAGAGGGTGAGGATTTAAACCAGCTATTTATTATTCCTGGGAATATTTGTAGTAAAAAACGTAGATGTCATTTTGCAGTCGGATAAATATTTTTTTGAATTAAAAACATTTTTCTATCAAACGTCGCAACACAGTAAGTAGTCAGCGAGTAAACAGCGCACGTACTTAAATTATAATAATAATTTTTTTTAATATTATTGGGCAGTAAAATGAAATTTACTTTTTGTACTCAAAATATGCGCAGGAATTGCTGGTTAAAAAACCTTCGGATATGTGATGTCACACCCTGCATAAAATAGGCAAACCAAATAATGAGAGGAAAATTTACGAAAATAGGAAGATTAGATGGGAGCAGGGATACTATCGATACAAGAGATAGGCCGAGGAAGGTTGGGATGTACTTGGCTAATCGGATCTGGTTACCAAGCTGTGCGTTAATGGCATTTCATGCAATAATACGATGAACTCGTATATTTCTCTTTTTTTATTTTTTTATTTATTGAATCTACATCATAAGGTTTACATTTTTTTGGCCTTGCCTGTCTATAAAGTACATTTTTCAATAAAGCAAAAATATTTGACAAAATTTTCAGGTTGGTAGGTAGTGGTAACAATAATGAGATATACGATTTAATTTGGGTGAGGTGACTAATTATTGCACGACCTTTTTCGATGATCCATTGTTTGATCAGGATTTTGTATTTTTTAATATTATTCGATTGTCTTGTTTTATCAGGTAGGTTATTGTATATTTTAGACGCAATGTATTTGAAATTTCTTTGACCAAATGTTGTGTTTGTTTTAGGTATTTGTATGAGTTCTTTGGTTTTGTGCCGCGTGTTTACAATATTTTGGGTATTTTTATAAAATGTATGTGTTTTATTTTTAAACAGATGAGTTAAGATAGTTTTTGTGTAAATTTGTCGAATATCTAATACATGGAATTTGTTGAATATATCTACGGTACTTGTTATTATGGGAACTTTAAGAATAATATATAATAGGCACAAAAATTATTATAATAATATATAATAATTTTTGTGCCTTCGATAATGAATCTATAGCTGATAGTGTTGCACCTCCCCATGCGATTATTCCATATTCAATGATTGATTGACAAAGAGAGTAATAAACAATTTTCATAGATTTGGAATCTAGAATGTTTCTAATGTTTTTGAAGAAATAAACATGTTTTCTAAGCTTATTCGTGATAAGTAGGCACTGTGTATATAATGTACTCTTTGACCCAACATGAAACTTTAAAAATGATCTATTCACTCGAAATATACAACATGGACATTATACCTACAAAGATTTATTTACACATTAATAATGCCCAATTGACATCTGACCCAGGATATTCAATAAGATAAGATTTACAACCACATACATATACGACTACTTAGCTAAGATATATGCCGCTCGTACTAAATACCTTCACTTAAATATCGAACCAAATGACGAAAGCCTTCAAGCCAAACGATCTAATCCATACATTTCAGGCTAATCATACGATCGTGGTCTTGTAATATTACCATACAATATTATGTGAATACTTTGTTCCAGGTAAGACTATGGATTATTATGAATTTCATGGTTCATAATATCTAATATCATCTGCTGAAGAAAAAATACGTTTAGAGATCGGATGAGAGGGTAGAAATAACATTATAATGTACAATATGAGTACCACTAAAAGCTCCATTGTAATCTCTCCTTCTCTCTCATAAATGACGCATGCAACAAAAGGAGAAGTAAGAACACAGGTCTCCGCGGCAAGTCTATATATATTGTATATGAGTTGTAAACGGCGAGCTTTGCGTGTAGTTTGATTTACATATTAAACGGTTTTACCTGTGTAATTTAAAGTTTATTAGAACACGAAGGTGAACATTATAGTAAACTAAATACGAGAAGTGAAAATAACAGTGGGTTAGGTGAAGACGGAAGTAATATTACGAAGAACAATTATTTGTACTTATACTTGATAATGTAAAACATGAAAAAAACACTGTTATGAGCTTTTGCGATGTAATTAATGAATGTAGGTATGTTTTGATGAGACATTATAAATGAAATCCCGTACCTTGATTTGACACCACCGTTTTAGACACCATGCTCCGCTTGATTCCACTTGCAGCTCAGCTTCATAATGGAACAAAAAGAGCAAGAAAATATGATGTTGATGTTATTGATGTTGATGATTCTGACGACGTTGATGACATTGATAACGTTGGTGAAATTGATGTTGATGACGTTGATGATGTTGACAGTCATTTGATTTTGATTTTGATGACATTGATGGCGTTCATGATATTGATGACTTTCGTTATTTTGTTGATAGTGATGATGTTATCGTTGGTGATATGGACGATATTGACGTTGATTTGATTGATTTTGATGATGTTGATGATGTTCGTTATTATGATGACGTTGATGACTTTGCTGACGTTCATGATATTGCTAATGTTGATGACGTTCGTTATTTTGGTGACGTTTATGAAATTCCTGATGTTGACGTTAACGTTGATGATGTTGACGTTGATTTGATTGACTTTGATAACTTTGATGACGTTCATGATATTTATGAGGTTAATGACATTCATAATTTTGATGACGTTGATGATTATGATGACGTTAATGATGTTAACGTTGATGATGGCATTGATCATGTTGATGATGTTGGGTGTTACTATTTTATTGTTACATTACAGTTAAGATTACAATTTAGGTAATCGACTTTGTTGACGATGTTGACGAAGTCGACGATAGTAATTGGACTATACCAGGCGAATTTGTTTTCCAAACTGTTAATCAACAAAATGAAATATTGATTTAACATGTACAGCTGTCAATCGCCTTATTTGCTCGATAATGCCAAACCACTCTAAGAGATCAATACAAGAGTTATAGCTCTCCCAAAATAGGCAACGAAACGAAAGTGTAAATAATCCGCACACGAGGTTGTGAAAATCACGGATTTAAATGTCTCAAGTCTAAATAAATTCCTGGCGGGTCTGCTTAGGGTCGTAAATCAGTATCAATATGGTTATACACACTGAAGAGATCAACCGACAGAGGAGTGGTGTGGGCGTATCTGTGTGTCCGAAGAATGATCTATTTTTCCTTTTTCTTACTGTTGGTAAAACTAATCAAACATTTTCAAATATATATAATTTTTAGACAGATACATAATTTGATTACACATATTAAATGGAAAAACGCACTTTATTATACGCCACTTCTATCGAATAAATGACGGCAAACCAAGTTTAGTATATCTAAAGCTTCATCAGGGCTTATATACCAACTAATAATAAGACACAAATATAAAAGAAAAATGAAATATAAGAAGAAAATGAGAGAAAGAGATATAAAAAGAAAAGAAGACATTGGTGACAGAAAGAGATACAAAATAGAAGAGAGCGAGAGAAATTACTACAGGAGTAGTTAAATTGATAATTCTATAATGTTTATAACACCCCAAAGTAATTGCTTCCGTCGAAAATTTGGGCACTCATTTTCTGGATCAAAATAAAATAATACATTGTGTAACCAAAACACAACCTCAAAATATGTTGACATTGTTGACATTCACAACGATCATAAATGAACCAATCAGCAACGACCATATCCTACCATTTTTATAATGTTAATTGCTATAAGTTTATATTTCTTATTTAAACATTATATTACATATATATCACTGTATTATATACTTATTATGTAAAAGCCCATCAGGGCGTTGAAAATTAATAATAAATAAACCAATCACGCAACGACTTTAAGTAAAATAAAAAGTCGTAACTGTTTTACCGATGCGTTAAAGACGTTTAACTAAATGGCCACTCCAATTTCGTGGTGCAAGACGCAGCTAAACGCATTTAAATTAAACGTATTTAGCGTTTTAAATTCGTTTAGTTAAATACAATTTAAGATAAAATTAGCGATAGTTAGTGCAAGTCGACCTAAGACTTGCTTTATTTACGTTATCGTAAGGTTTACAATGAATATTTAACTGGACCAGACGTCCGTACTATAGGAGGTTCTAAGTTATTCTGAAACTAGACGCCTAAATACCACGCCCAAAAACCAGCGGTTTCCCACAGGCCATTGGCTATATCCATAACGGTTCATGCAAGAAACACGAACGACGATAGATACTCTTCTAAGGTACTACTTAACCGACATTTGTTGAGACACCTAAAAACTACATATAACTAATTATACTAACGACATCTGTTGAAGGATGTTGAAATTAAATGTCTAATCCTATACAATAACTAGACATCGGATTATATGCACTAACAAAGTGCCAAAATATGCACTAAAAAAGGCCGAAATATGCACTAAAAACTCTTGATATGCCCAAAATATGCACAATACAAAATCAAAAAACCATTTTTATTTTTATATATTTTAATTAAAGACAGTTAAAAAACAACGAAATATTCTTAAAATTATGCATTTTGTAACAATTATACAATTAAGTATTTTTTCCAAATTTTCGATCGCAAATTTGTGACGTTTGTCACCCAGTATTAATTTTGTACACCGAAAACGACCTCTCTACGTTAACTGCGGTCATTGGAGAAAATTAAAAATTTGGTGCCATTTCTGGAGATACCCGATTTTAGATAGGCAGGGTGACCTGTACCATTGATGTAGGCAATAATGTTCCTCATGTCTTCAAGACTCGGGTTTTTAAGCAAAATAGCGTACCTATAACTTTTTACAAATCTTTTCTGATATTGAATTAGGAAGGGAGCTGGCGAGTTCGATCATTGTTTCCAGTATTTCTATTGATTTAAATAGAGGAAGGTTTTTTGTTTCCAATTTTTTTATGGCGTCTGGTAACTTGTGGAAATGTGTTGAGATGAGGGCGATATTCTATTTAATGGATGCATCTTCAAATGCTAGCTCACTTGACTGAATTGCAAAGGCCTCAGAACTGTCAAATTGACCAACGAAATACGCACGATTGGGAAAAAAGGCTAAAATATGCATTAACGCCGTAATTAGTGAATTATATGCATTTGCATGTGCAAATATACAAATGCATAAAATCCGAGGTCTAATAATAACTAATCTATAGATCAAACTTCTAGCCATTATCTGATCAGTGGGTACTCAGAATCCAGTGTATGACAGAGGACAGGCCCGTAGCGTGGGAGGCCCTCTGCAATTGAGTGTGACAAGGCAGTGAAAGGTTTCAACATCGGCGCAGTAAATCCAATTATATAATGCGGAGGGAGGCACCGAACTGAAGTTATGGACGCTTCTCACGAGGACGCCGACACAATACTAAATGCATACTAGAAAGATAGGAAAGGTAACTTTGCTAATATTATTAATAATAGGCTAGTTTTTGCATCTCAAACTTAGTGAAATATCAAATCAAGAGTTTATCAATTTTTATGAAAAATAACCTCAAGGGCGCTATACAAATATGATTTTCCAGTTTCTTTAAAACTATATACAAGCAGGTACAGAAATCATACTTAACTGGCAGGTCATTTCAGATAAACACACTTTTATTAGAAGATGTGATTTTGAACGCACAGAACCCAATCTTACAAAACAGTGCAAATTGCATGATTTTACAGTTGCAAATTCATCTTTCTTTACTATTGTTATTAGGTACATTTTTAGAAGATATTTCGATTGGTCAGTTTTAGAACTGGACAATTTTTATAAAATGACCTTAAAATCCAAAATTTTTTAGATTTTTATCTTTGTTTTAATTTTATATTTACATTTATTTTTAACATATTAGGGGATGCTGTGTGGAAGATCTTTTTGAGAAGAGAAAACTATGGACATGGGTCTTGAAGAATGGGCCTGCAAATCGTTTGTTTCCGCCCGTAAATACGCAATATGAATATGAGTAAATAGTTATGCTTTCTTCAATCTTTGCAAAATTACTTTGTGGCATCAGAGTGGTTTACACAAAGTAATTTGTTTCATTAAAATAGTTATGCCGCCATTCAAACTAAAACACTAGACTATTTGTAGTTTTAATTTAATTAAAATAAAACATTTACACGATGATTTGCACTTTTTATTTCTGCCCTAGCTCCCAGTTCTTAGGTCTAAAGGCATTGCTTTGTCCCGCTTGCAAATTAGAAAGAAGGGAGTTTTATGGAGTCCTATTGTATTTATAAAAGAGAGGGTTCAAAAAACTAACACCACAACGAGAAGTGTGCTCACAAAGGAAATCATAATAACACTCGTCATTACCGTCTGCGCAAAAACTCCTTAATTAATTAACAGAAATGACAGCAGGGTTTAGTCAAGCTTAAAACCTAATACCTTTGAATTTTACCCCACAGAGGGCAATGGTAGTAACTTTTTAAGCATATTGCTTTTTTAAACAGCATAAAAATATAATATTGAACTGGTGATTCAATCCAATATTGATCTTCGAACTTATAATCTAGACTGATCCTTAGTTGATGACATCAGAATCAAATAAAACATAAAGATTATATTGATAGCCGATAAAATCAAGTCTCTTTCCTATAAAATGAAGGCAAACTAAAATGCTGTACAAATAAGAGCAAGCGCTTCCATACCAATACAATTCCGGTAGTTGTTGGCTTCAAAGCATTCAAGACGCAAATGAGACGATAAGTTAATGTTACGAATCAAGAACAATACCATTTCATTCAAATAAACAACCTAAGGCAAACACGAAGCTATGACAATCAAGATACACTAATTTCACATTAGGCAGTTACCGTTCCGCAGAAGTCATTTTATTTCTCGACAATTTACAAAGCTGTCTATTGAAACATGAGTCAGGAGCAAAGTAATACATGGTGTCGAATTAAGATCAATGTGGGAGAAATATTTCATTGCATTTCTCGTGGCGGATGGCGTTCAAATCGAAAGTGAATTATTATTGTCCCCCGATGCGTGTCGATTAAATGACGATTAATGATTGTTTACTCCCATTTGATTGTAATAAATCGAACTGCTATTTAAGATTTGACAGAACAAAGACAAGTCTTTCACGAGAGCTTTTTGGGTACCTACTAATTGTGGCAAAAATAAATACTGTTTACCCTTTTTATTTAAAATTACTGGATACCTTTCAGAATCAACAAGAGGAGGCTTCGTGGCATTATGTGATCGCAAATGAAAGCCTGCATAATATTATAAGGCATATTGCTGATAGTTCTGATTTAACCTCTCCACCTTTCTCATAAACTATGAACGGAACAGAAAGAGAGGTCACAGTGAAACTCTCAGCAGAAGGACCAAAACAGCACTCTGCATACAATGTGAGTTGATAAAACCTTTTAATGCACGGAGAAAAATGTTATTCAAAAAACGATCATTTTTATAGTAAACACGGTTAAAAACGGGACTGAAGTTCTTAGGAACAAATTAACAGGGTTTCAATGTTTATTGGCGGGAACTTGTAAGAATAATTTGTTGGTATTTGGTATACGTGATTTCGTACGTATACCAACCAATTATTCTTACATTTTCCCGCCAATAAACATTGAAACACTGTTAATTTGTTCGTAAGAACTTCAGTCCCGTTTGTAACCGTTTTTACCATTAAAATGATCGTTTTTTTTCGAATAACATTTTACTCCATGTGGAATTCATCCCTGAAAGGAAAAAAATGTATGATCAAAACCTGATTAGCACTAGTTACCTAACCCTACATAGGAAGGAATTGATTATAGAATGAAGAAGTTGTGCTTTTGTGGTATGCAATAATACGATTCCATATTTATTTATTTATTTATTTATATAATACATGTTACATAATTGTGACATTTACATAAAGTTGATATATTAAATCACCATACTAGGCGGCTGCCTGTATCATGGTGACCAATAGAGTATAGTTACGTTGTATGAAATATGAAGTCTAGTGTAAACATGGAATTAGTATAAATCATGTTAAATATTGGAAAAATTATAATAAAAAGTAGAAAATAGAAAGGAGAAAAGAAGTAAATTAGCATGAGATTATAAAAATGTACATAACTTTTTTTTTCTTTTTTAATATGTGTGCTTGCAAGCACACATGTATAATGTATGTGTATAGGTGGACACATCTATACAGACATGAACATGAAGCCTGCAAGCGTTACAAGTAGATTATTATAGTTCTTTTAATATAGTTCTTTTAATACGTTACTTTCAATCGCGTATAGGGCTCTAGTATATTTATGCACTTTGAGGGATCATTAGTTTCCGGAGTTATTATTTTACCATGGTTTTCTATTTGCAGATTAATATCATTCATTTGTTATGACAAAAATAGTTTTTTTTTTTTTCGTTTTCTCTTTTGGTTTACAATGTTTAAAAAAGAGAGAACAATGTTTATTTAAGTACAAACTGAATGTAACATAAACATTTATAAAGAGAGTATGTGACTGTGATATATAGATAAGAACAAGGTTAGTAGTTATGCTGGAGAGAAATGCATACAATAAATATATTAGAACAAAATCAACAGTTATAATGATATGATAAAAACCAAGCTTGAGCATTTGCAGTATTTTTTTAGCAAGTTTTAGTATTGCGATAAATATATGAAGTGTTGCAAGTAAACCTGCAATGAAAATGTAACTGTAAATGTTGTTGTTGTTAGTGAATATAAGTGTGTATAAAAGAGGTGTTAGTATCGTATGAAATAACGCATTTTTAAGGTAATTATGTTAGAACCAAAGGAATCTATTAAGGAAAGTATGAATATATATTTATATTATTAATATATATTTATATAATATATATTTATATTAAAGTCCTAATAGCACACTGTGCACAATATGAGTTTAATATGTCTAATTATAATTGTCGCTGTAGCCACAAAACAGAATAATGAAATGATGTTATGATATAACAATAGCCGCAAAAGATAATTATAAAGCATAAAAGATGGGAATACATAAGATGTGAACTCGTGATTTCGTTATTAAATTATGTAACTCAGAATCGAGCAGAATGAGAATTCAAATACCAGGAGACTAGAAGGACCAGAAGTAAAAATACAGCAGTGTTTTTAAGTCAACGGTAAATTACAGATTAGGAAAGCGAAAGTTAGAATAAACAAACCGAAGAGACTATAAAAAGCTCAGTCCATTAAGCAGCTTAGATCCTTATAGATGCAAATATATCTTTAGGGTAGAAAAGGGAATTGCCACTTAATGTAAAGACCTTAGAATAAATAGTAAAAGTCCGCATTCCAAAAGAGATTTAACAGAAGCATTCCACTTTCGATGGGGCTCAATTGCTCAACCCATTCGATGCAGGATTAAGAAAAGAATTATAATGATATGAATTTTTTTTAATAGGCTGTTCTTGACGGAAGATATTCAGAGAAGGAGACCGTTAAAAATAAGGAAATGGAAGACTTATCAGTGTGTGATTCAAATCCTACAAAAAAAATTAATAATAATAATAGGAAAGCTCCACATAAACAAAACAGTGTAAAACACGGATATGAAAAGAAACAAACCGTCCCCTAAAGCAAATACTGCGTCCCATTGCGCGGGTACAGTGGCAATTACATGAAAATTGTTTTAACACCAGTGTCACTAGCAAGAGTATTCAACATTGATAAAATAAAGGTTAATTTTATTAATAATATCTGTAATTAGTCGACCCTTGCTAGCACCAACCGCAAATCGCCCATGGCATTAATTTGGCAGTTCACATCGACAAAAACATTGTTAGTTTATCGAGTGAGTTCGCTCCCAAGATAAGTTTGCCTTCAGGTAGATCAACATTGGTAACAAGGAATTCTGGCATAAATAAAAATATATTGCCTTCTTTTCAATTGAACGGAGATAAATTTGATTATGAGAAAACAAATATTCAGAATAACACAGGTAACGACAATCGGTAAAAATTGCAAAACGAACTATGAATTTGACGTTTCACAAGGACAACCGCCAGAAATTCCACGTGGTTTTTGTAAATCAGTCGAATATCGATTGTCTACTAACACACAGTACACAGACCATGTTTACGCAATTTGCAGTAATTATGGTGTCCTGTGTATTCAAAGCCTGTTAAAATAGTGGTTATGAAATTGAATGAACACATGAACATTCTTCGTCTGCGAATTCTTTGAAGATGAATTAAAGATAATGCATAAAATTGAATATAGGTTTGAATGTAGTAAACCACCATTATAATCATTAACGTTTAGGAATGCAAATCTATTTAAATCTGACGTCTGAACATGGCTTATTTTGTTTCGTGACGCGTTTAAACACAGCATTCTCTTTCTTGTTCGGCGGTACCGAAAGGGTTCAGGTGTGAATTCTATTACTAAAGTGTGATTTAGTATTAGCCAGTGACAGTTTGCTTTCTCTGGCCATAAATGCGTCGGATAACAAGTTGAACGGAAGGTTTATTGTTATCTTGAGACTAGTTGGCAATGAACAGGGGCAAGGTCTGATCAGCAGAACACACAGGGTGCAATCATGGAATCAACTTCAGGGCAGAATTGGATAAAATCGTATTCAATTTTGCATCTTGAATAGCAACTTTTTTTTTAAATTTCGGTGGTTTGATGGAAGACTTGAAAGAATTGAATTTTAATTTTTTTCTTTATTGATACAATAATCTTTATATATAAAAAATCTCGTGTCACAATGTTCGTCCGAGGTAAACTCCGAAACTACTTAACGGATTTTTATTAAATTTGGCTTACTGTGTGTAATTTGGTCCAACTTAAAAGATAGGATAGTTTTTATGTCGATTATTGACCTCGATATTTATTATTGCGAGTTAAATGTTTTTTACTGGACAATTATTTGAAATTATTCGTAAGTTCCATAAATGGCGGTGTGAGTTAATTTATTGACACAACACTTGGTTATCTAGGTTAGGTTACGATCAAGTAGATGGCGTTGTGTTTCTTTAGACACAGCAACGCGTGGGCGGGTAAGCTAGTACTATATATATTTTCAAACTTTATACGATAATGTGGACCTTATCGGGTACTTTCCGTGCTGAGGCTCAGATTTTACATTTTAATAAAATCAATAAAAAGTTAATATAATAATAATGAGGTATGTTGTACATAATGAAACACATATTTGTTTTATTCATTGACTTTATATTTTTTTATTAATGTCTTTTTAATGTTTTTTTCGATTTTTCTGTTTCAGATTTTCGATTGAGTTTCGCTAATATTGTCTTCATCAATTAAAATATTATAATTTGAAATTTAACTCATTAAATCAAAAATTGACATAAATAATAATATTGTTTGTCTAGATATTTTTATTCATGTTCATATTATCCTGACGAAGAAACCTTTGGTTTTGAAACATGCAGATAATTGTGATTAATATGTGGTGTATACGAAGTTATTTGTTATTATTTATTTATATACAGGACGTACCCGAGGAATTTTATCCAGCGATTATTGAGCTTACGTGGAGTAAAATATCTGTATCTCATTTTGCTACACGGTGACATTTTTTTTCAATTAAAAACATTTTTTTATATTTTTCCACACACTGTCGCTGATCTCGTATAAACCCCGCTGACCCCTCCCCCCTATCCGCCAGCCAACCCCCCTGACGTTGGCAGCGTGCTCCCTCACTCTCCCTACCGCGCGTTCGCTCCCTTTCTCTTGTGTACGCGCCACGTGCACGTGTGCACTCGTAACATTGTCTCCCGACTACGCAAACTATGCCGATTTTTTTTTGTTTTTAATAGAAAAAAATATCATCGGAGAGCAAAACGACATGTACATTTCTTACTCGAAATAACCTCAGAAATCGCTGGTTAAAATCTCTCGTGTACGTCCTGTTACACCCTAAATATATACAGAATAATAGACGTTTGGTGTTTTACATAAAGTCATAATAATCATATATTACGCTGGAATTCCTCATTAAAAAGATTTAAGCAAGTGTTACGTCGTTTTGATCTACCCTCTGTTCGGAATCCCTGTGTCATAAAATGTATAATTTATCGACATGTCAGCTCGAGAAATGTCATAAGGCTTCTTTTGCCACGAGTTATGTCATTCGCATTTACCAGTTTAACCCGTAGATGCAATACAACTGCGAGGATATTTTACGCTAATGCACAAACGGATTACGCCATTAGGCACAGTGATGCGAAGAGAGTAATAATGGTGCACAAAGATAGACATCAGGGATAACTTGGCGGCAGGAAAAGTGTATAGATATCAAATAAATGACAGTAGAGGACAGAAATGAAAGTCGAAAACTTTTTTTATCTACACTCAGGAAAGAGTACAGATTATTCTTCGTGTGCTTTTTCTTGCGCTGCCCGCAATAGCTCCTCCACACTTTGAATACCGGTCCACTCTCGTACATTTTGCAGCCAAGACATTTGTCTCCTACAAGGCCCTCGGCACAAAGATAGAAATCATAGATAACTTGGCGGCAGGAAAAGAGTATAGATTTCAAATAAATTACAGTATAGGACAGAAATGAAAGTGGAAACTTTTTTTATTTACATTCAGGAAAGAGTACAGGATTCTTCTTCTTCTTCATGTGCCTTATCTTGCGCTGCCCCGAATAGCTCCTCCACACTTCTAATACCGGTCCACTCTCTTACATTTCGCAGTCAAGACATTTGTCTCCTACTAGGCCTTCGGCGACCCTCTATCTTGCTTTTTAATATAAGTTGGACGAAATGATATTTCTCGGCCCGAAGTATGTAATAATATGTTTTTGGTACAGGATTTATTAATTAATTTGAATGATGGACATAACCGAAACATTCCAAGTCACCAAACATAGCCAACCACTTACATAGAGTGACCAATGCAGAGGTGTTGATTATCCATTAAATGGTCCTCTGAACGGCGGTACCCATATCCGCTTCCCAAATTGAGACTACAAAACATTACCTTATCACTATAAATATTAATCGAGTGAGGTATTCCAGTTATTTCAAAGTTTATTTACAGTTCAACTTTAATGCCCATATACATAGGTTTTTTGAGGTGAATTTACATTTTAATATTTTATTAAACTCGTAAGACAGTTTCAAATTAAAGTGTAAGGTAGCGTTAAGGGAATTTGCACATCACATCACAAAGTTATCAATCTCCCATTGATGGTGTCTCGATTGAATTTTGATAACGGCAGAGAAAAATCGATAAATTATTAATTGTATCTACGAATAACAGTATTTTTTTTTTAATATGTCAAGAGACCAAGAGATGTCGTTTAGCAGCACCATACCTCTTGTCATGCTATGCTGGAGCAGAACGTCCGTTCTGCGTTGTGGAATACGGAGCAAGTCGTGGTGACGATCCTGGCGGTAGTTGTTCGGTACGAATAATTTATAGCATTTTAAAGGGTATGGGCTGATATGAAATAGTTTATATAATTTTAAAAGCTGTTACTGAAAGGGTCCCATTTCTTTTAGAAAAAGTATACACTAAAACTTTTAGAAACAAAGTTTGCTTTTTTATAGAGAGCGTGCACACAACGAGGGATTTTGAGCAGCGATTCCGGAGTACATTTGGAAGGAAAAAAAATGATGTCATTTTGTTGTCCAATCCCGATGATATGTTTTTTTCCAATTACAAAAAAACAACAAAAAATCACATGTCGTCACAGCGATGATGTGTGATGGAAAATATTTCTTTTGTTTTTATGGACAGAAATCTCTGGTTATAATCCTTGGAGTGAGTGCTGATACACCGTGTGTATATAATATTTTCACTGGAATTTATTATTATTTCACGAAAACAATACACAGCGACAAATAGACGACACAAAACCACACGATCAATTTTTGGCATATTATGGCAAGTTTCCAAAACGTCTTGAGCGATTGCTTTCTATAATGTGTCAAAATTTGTAGATGGGATAAACGGTGAAATATAGGTGGATTCATTCGCTTTGAACCGCAGTAAGCAGTTCATATGTGTCCATATTAACATTTTAGGGAATGATATTAATTAAACAGAATGGTGAAATGGTAGAAAACCTATCGCTCGAGTAGTTAAAAGCCAGATCAACCCCTCAGACCTTGACCATATTTTGTCAGAGCGTCAAAATGTTTCCGCTTTGCGGTAAAATCCAAAAAAATGGCATATCTGTAAACATATCCAAAAACTAAAAACTGTTTTTGAAAGGTGATAAAATACATTATTTTGTAATCAGAATAAACATTTTATGTTTTGTCTAATTAAAATTAATTATAAAGAAAAAAAAAAAAACACGTGCTTCAGAGAAAAATAAAGACAAATGTATTATAAATTATAAACGTTATAGTCACCTCACTTTTTGTCGTTCCATCTAAAAATAATTAATAAAAAAATCCCAAAGTATTATTTTTTTTTTTTCAAATTGAGATCCGAAGGTTTGGTTTCACAAAGGTGTACATTTTTCTATGGTTAAATTTAAGATTTAAATATTAAGTATGGTGTTTTCTCTTTCTAATTCCGTTTATATCATATTTTTTTTAATAGTTAATACCTCACAAGAGTGTCAACTGCTCCCGTCTGGAGTCAGTGAGGCTATGGCATCCCCAATTGGGGTATGTTATGAGGCTGAAGGTGAGTGGGGAAGGGAAGGAGACGAGGAAGAGGAAGGTGGGGAAGTACCTGGCTATTCAGATCTAGTCACTAAACACGGCTAAAGCCATTTCAAGCGACGTTTCAATTCTGAATAGTGGTCTTACAGCAGGGCGATACTTAGAGTATCTTCCACTCTGGAACGTGCCGCAAATATACTACATATTATTTTTTTAAATAATTAATTGTGAAATAACACAAATCAATTAAAAAAAAAAAAATATGCGCACGCCGGGTTCGCACCCGCGACCTTCGGAATGGAAGTCTAACGCTCTACCGCTGGACTACGCCGGCTGTCGTTTAATAAGGGAGACAAAATTTCTATAAGACCTATATGAATTGTTCCGATAAGCGAAAAAATTAACGTAAGGGGTTATTCGAAAAGTATTCCAAAAATTAAGCCATTGCCATTAATTAGCATTAATAATATCGAAGGACGTTAAATACCCATTAAGTATGAACTATTAGTACGGAACTAATCTAGTTAAGACGATAGACTTCGCTTTTCGGCCCATACAAAAAGGACGCCCGGAAAAAAACACTTTTCTACATCGAAAATTGCACAAAATGAATATATTTTTTTATACTGCCTTCTAGAGAGTGAAAACTATGTCGGTATGTTTTCGAATTTTCGATGCGTTTCGTATTAACGTAAACATTCACTGTCAAACATGTACGATTTATCAAAAAATATTATTTAAGGAAAAAGTGCTGCTAACTCAACTCTCATAAAGAATAATAAAATAATAAAAACCTACCGACGTAGCTTCTTCTTTCTAAAAAATATATATTTAAAAAAAAATTCAATTTCGTGAAAGTTTCGGTGTAGAAAAGTGTATTCTCCATAAAAGAGTGAGCGAGACAGAATGACAGACGCGTGTGTTCCGCGTGTGGTTCAAAGTCTAGCCTCTTAACACGAGGGGTTATTCGGGAAGTATTCGAAAAATTAAGCCATTGCCATTAATTAGTATTAATAATATCTAAGGACGTTAAATGCCCAGTAAGTATGAACTATTAGTACGGAACTAATCTAGTTAATCATAGGTTTATAATGAATAGTTAGCAGTGTTGTTAGCACAAAGCACAGCGGAGAACCGAACCAGTTAAGTTCACCGTGTTATGCTAATAGCAGTTATTTAGAAACGGAATTACTAACGCATAGCTTAAATATATCCAATGCAGTTTACAGCTGGATGATATTTCCACGATCTAACTAATGCAGGGGATACAGTAAGCAATACTTTAGGTACTAATAGAAACAACCATACAGATTTGAATGAATTAGATGTTATTAATTTTACAACGTATTGTAATACAATTTATGATAATAGGTTAATAGTGTTAAACGTGTTATCTTAAATGTTATTAAATAAATAATCTAAACTATAAAAAGTAAAGTTTTTTCCGTAAAAGATAGTTGGGACACCATCAAAGTTTGCAGTTACACAAGGTGTATCAGCACTTACTCCAAGGATTATAACCAGAAATTTCTGGGCATAAAAACAAAACAAATATTTTACATCACACATCACCACTGGGTAGTTAGGTACAGTCTTGTCACACTCCATCTCGTTCCAGCAGCACGGTGATAGACGAGACAGTGCGCGTATCACGTGATTCGTAGAGACATGTTGTAGTGTGATCAGTGGCGACATGTGATATATTTTTTTAATTGAAAAAACGTATAATCGGGATTGGACAAAAAAATTACATAGTTTTTTTACTTCCAAATGTGCTCCGGAAACGCTGGTTCGTTGTGTGCTGTTGATCCCTGTAAAAAAGCAAACTTTAATTGTGAAAGTTATATTGTATGCTTTATCTAGAAGGATAGTGAACTCTGACGTTATGAAATTATTTCCTATACTATTCATGCGATTGCGATTAAAATTTCATCCGGTTGCTATTAATTTTTTTTGAATTGTTGTGAACATGCCCGTGAATACCTACTTCTATATTTATACTGGCGAGCTGGGGCATTATGAAATTTGCATAAAAAATGAAATAGGATACGCGAGTTGTTAGAAAAATGGGTGTATTTTATGGAGTTAGGCGGGAGTGGAAAAAGGCTGGGGGGAGGGGTATGCCGGAAGGTCGGTTCGGGAATTAAATAGGGGTGCTGCGCGGGAGGAGAAACGAGGGAGAGGGCGAAAAAAAAACGAGCGAAGAAGGTGGAAGCGGAATGCGTAAGGGGGGGGGGGGGGGTCGTGAGAAAGGGGTGGGCAAGAGGTGAGAGGGAACGCGGGAAGGGAATAAGGGAATGCGGGAGGGGAAGGGGACGCAGGAGGGGAAGAGGAAGAGGAGTCGGAAGAGGAACGGGGACGAATGGGAAATGACACGAAGGGAGAAACAATTTTTTAATTTAATTAGCATTTCAACGCATGCCGGGTATCAGCTGGTTTAAAATAAAATCAAGAAATCAAAATTTCAATTCAATTAGATGTACATATTTTAAAAAAGGTCACTAACAGGAATCGAACCCAGATAGTCTATAATCGGGTCTCAATATGGTCCAATCATTAAGGCAGTTTGTTTAAATGAATTCTGGGGTTAGTTCTGATTTTCTCCTCATTTATGTTTTTTGGGGTGCTGGTGCTTTGGATGGATATTATGCCGACAACGAACAATATTGGAATTTGAGATATGGCCAATTTAAAAAATATATAGATATATAAACACTGAACACAATTTAAAAAGATTTTTATTAATAAGTCAGATAATTTTAGTGCACGACGGTTGGTTTCTTGTTGTATAAGTTAAACATTCGGGACCCTTCATCTAGCAATTGTGGGGCTTAAAAGCAAAAACGCCACTCTCCATAAATGACTAAATTGAGTTATAAATGCCAATCTATGCGCAATGTCCGTAGCTACAAGATGGTTTTTGAGATCTCTAGAAAAATCAACCGCAAATCATGGAAAAATCGAAATGAAAATAGGGTTTGGATGAAAATCACCACTCTCCACAGCGATTAACAATCAAAATAACCACTCTCCACAAAAGCCAATCACAAGCCTGAATTAAAAAAAAATTCAACATGACCAATGAACACATTATTACAACATTTTTTATTATAATATTTCACTTTGAATTATACTTTTTAAGATTTTACTAAAAAATCACACGAAAAATGGGAAGGATTCTTTGATCGGTTTTTTGTCATTTACATAAAACAGTACTTTTGGAGAGTGGCGTTTTTGCTTCTAAGGCCCTCAATTGCGCTCACATGGTAAGCAAGTCGGGCACTAGAGCACATAGCATCAAAGCTGCTAGCTCTTTCAAGCAGGCTCAATTGAAATACCTGATGAACAGGCATAGCATTCCCAAATTGCATCGTGCTTTAGACATGGCCATCAATCTGTCAACAACGGATTGTCAATCGAAGAACCACCCTTATTTGCACAGAATGAAGTATGTTTATCATAAAGCTCCCAAATTCAATTGTTAGGCGTATTTAAGATTTGTATTGGTACATCCAATCGCTGGAGACGTGGCTACTGACTGTAAAGTTATCCATGTCAAGCTGGGTCAAGTCTTAGGTGATTATTTCTTCTGTTATGCAGGATGGATGAATTGCGGTTTGTGTATTGATAGTGTCTCTGCTGGACTAGATTGCGAAGCTTACCACTTGCAGCGATGCTCCAGATAATATGTATTGTTTGGGTCACTTCTACTATCTATCAACACCTCATTAATCTGTAATCATCCATGAAAAAAAATCATCTTTTTTTTATACACAGTATTCCGAGCTTTAAGTCAGCCTTTGTTAACCTGCACACGATATTAGTTAGCTATTAATAGCCTCCGGACTTCATCAAACTTTCAGCAACCTGAATAAAATAATACTTTACTGTTTGATAAAGTAGTTCCTTGAAAAGTAACATCCGTGCACCAGTTAACAACGCTTGTCTTCAAAATCTTTCTTTATAAGGTGCATGCATTTTTACGTTGCAAACCAAAACCCAAAAAATAACAATCGATTGGTAATCATTTTCCACAATGCTGAGACAACACAACTCAAACAAAGTTTTTTTTACATAGGCTCCTACAGGAGAACCCGAGGAAAATCTTTTCCCTCATCCATGTCATCTTTGGGGATGCTTAAAATTATTTTTAAACCATAATTTTTTTTTTTAATGGCTTGGGCATGTGGGAGTATCTTGTCAAGAGTCAGTACAAAATAAAAGTATGTACACGGAGAAAAATGTTATTCTAAAATACCATCATTTTATTCGTAAAAACGGTTAAAAACGGGACTGAAGTTCTTACGAACAAATTAACAATGTTTCAATGTTTATTGGCGGGAATATGTACGAATAATTTGTTGGTATACGTACGAAATTACGTCTACCAACAAATAGCCGCCAATAAACATTGAAACCCTGTTAATTTGTTCATAAGAACTTCAGTTCCGTTTTTAACCGTTTTTACGAATAAAATCATCATATTTTAGAATAACATTTTTCTCCGTGTATGAATCGGTGTACGAATGCGAATGAAGCAAGGAGCGTGTGCCAAGAGTCGTGCATTATATCTGCCCCTACAACGAAACGGCGTTATGGTTATTTAATTTTACAAAAACAATAAATTAAAGAAGCCCAATTGAAAATATTTTAAGATCTAATAGCAAAAAAATCTGGTGACTTTATTTTCTCTTCAGGTCGCTAGTATGAAGTAGCACCCCGCTTTCCGCTCCTTGTGAGACTTGAGACAAAGTCAGCTAAAACGAAAAAGAAATCGATATCATCGATAATTTAGCACGATATTCAGTCAGTCTGGCGCGCCATTAGGCGACTGCGGACCATACGAGACTATCCACAGTTCCACAGGTTCTGTACCTCCCTTGGTGTATAGAATACAGTAAACAGTTATGCAGCAATGGAACTCTCTCACGGCCCGCCGCAGATCTAACCGGAGATTGCGGAGCGCCGCGCGCAAATGTTTATGCAAATGGCGTCGGCTGCGTTTTCTATGTTTTCAAAATTCAGATTCAGCACGGAGCTGACCTCCGAGTTCGAGAAAACGAGAGTGATATAGATATTAATGGTGTCCATAAACAGACTCTTGTTAATACCACGTTTTAAATATATAAAATATTATCGGATTTTACATTAGATGATGTCACATGGTCAGTCTGTTTATACAAATGGCGTTCAAAATTTAGATTCAGCACCCTCCGAATTAGAGAAAACGAGAGTGATATTAGGTCATTATTAGACATTCGATTCTACGCATTTCAAATATGCAAATGCAGCCTGCAGCTAACTCGGACGTGGTTTGCGATGGATCCGCTTCCACAATAGCCTTCAATTCTTCATTATCAACTTTGATCTCCGACCGTCCACGGGGCTTGTTCTGCAGGTCGAAATTTCCAGAACGAAAACGTTGGAACCAAAAAAAGCACTGTGTTTTCTTTTGCGGGACCGTCGCCATACACATAATTAATCCTTTCTGTAGCCGTTTCTGTAGCACTGGTGCCACGGTGGAACTCGTAATCGTAAATAACGCGATATTTCAAGTTTTCCATTTTGTCAACTAAGTGTGGCAAATAAAAAAAAACGATTAAGGAAAAACAAATGAATTATAATTTTCGAAAGACAATTACATGATTAAATAGCTGTATAAATTTGAATTTGGAATTCCTAACCAAAGAGAAGATATTTGAGATCAAAGTTGGCATTACGGCAAAACACCAATTTCATATGTAATGACTAGTAGGCGGCTAGACGGTGGCAAAACGAAGAATTCCAAGTCACGAATCCGCAAAAACATCAGTCAGAGATATTGAAGTTTAAAGTTTAGAATTGATACATTATTGTAATAACAAATCAATTCTAAACTTCAAACCTCTATATCTCCGAATGATGTTTTTGCGGATTCGCGACTTTGAATTCTTCGTTTTGCCACCGCCTAGCCGCCTACTAGTAATGACTAATGACCTAATATAAATATAAATGATGTCCATAAACCGACACTTGTTTATACCACGCTTTAAATATTTAAAATATCATCGGATTTTGCATCAGATGATGTAACATAGTGAGTATGTCAATGCAACTGGTGTCGACTGCGTTTTCTATGTTTTCAAAATGTGAATCAGCACGGAGCTGACCTCCAAAATTGAAAAAATATGATTTTAGGTTTAGACATTAGGTTTCAATTAGACAAAGTAAACACAATAATAAATAAAAACACAATAAATATGTGACACATAAATAAACTCAGATTGAAAAAAGAGAAGACATGTAATGTCTATAATACAGTTTGACACGGAAATGACTTATGAGTTCGAGCAAACGAGATAATAAATTGACATAGTCGAATTGAATTATTAACTTCATATACATTGGCAGTCCGCGTGTACTTTTTGATACTAAAAGGGGATTTTTTAGTTAATGAGGTCATTAGTCATACGTTCATTAGACTGTCGGAATCATACGTTGATCGTGCTCGCAAATATCGCTAACTGACCATAGATGACGTGCATTGATAAAATGGCAGACCTCTAGGTTGGATAGTCATTAGATCGAGGATCAATTCCAGATTTCATAAAAATAGAGTTATTATTTTACATTCTTTTTATTGTTGTCAAAACCCCAATTCGGCATAGAGTTGGCATGTAGGTTAAAATAAATAAAAAATGATAAAGATATCAACGGCATTGATAAAAGAAAATCGATGGAGGAATGTATCAATTATTAGAAGGTTGGCGGAAGTGGAAATTTATAAATCAATCGTAATTTGATATAATTTTATAATCATCTTTTTTTAAGATTTCGCTTTAGAACAGATTGCTCAAGTCTAGATAACATCAAATTAAATGTTATACACTTGATAGCGATCAGTGAAACATGCAATATCGCGGTTTTATAGTATTGGCGATACATAGCCTTTTACTAACATTTAGATCGAAAATAAAGATAGCAAATGTTCACATCAACTAGGTCTCAAAAGTAAAAGTAGAGTAATCTTTAGTTTTGGACTAATATATGCAATAATAAGTAACGATAAGTCGCAAACCTTTCGGAAATTTGGATCTCTTTATAATAATATCGAGAGATACTGACAATTAATTCAATGTGATAAACATGCAATACTACGTGACGACACATACAGATGAAAGTAAGATAAGAAAATTTCAATACCAGAAGTTTTGAATAACAAATAAATGTACCTACGAAGGTGAAAATAAACCAGCAAACTAAATTGAAAAATATTTTCGTTCACAAAACGATAAGGGTGTACCTACAATAAAAAAATGGCCATGGCCTAACGGGAACACAAGAAACATACACAATTATGTACCAACAATTGTGTACTCATGCAATCAACGCTATTGCGCCCAAGAATGGCGACAAGGCCCCCTAGCACGGTCATCGATAAGAATTGATAGAATATCTTTCAATAACTACTCATCATTCTCTAGCATGTCTGCAGATCGCCAACGAATAAGTAACAGTTCACAATGACTAAGTGTCCTTAAGAGCGATTGACCAGCAGCTGAGAATAAAAATTTAAAAATGCTTGCAACTGTACAGGGAGGGAGGTTCCAATGAGAAAGATCGATTATTCCACGTATCAAATTTTTTAAATTAAAAATTTAATATCGATTAATTTCATTAAAAACTTGCTTTAATATATACCCACATTCAAGTAAGCAATAAAAATGCTCAAAAAGCACGATGATAAATTATTAAATATAGTGTACTTCTTGTAAGTATTTTTTGATCATAATGATTTATGATTTTCAATAATTTCTAAACAAAATAAGTGTATAAAAAAAAGAAATATTTTAGTTTGTAAGACCTTAAATAAATAGAAAAACTGAGGTATTTTGCCACAAAATATGTTATCGGTTTTATTTTTTAATGATTTTAATTTAACTAAAATTTAAATTTAGAAAACTGTGTTGAATAGATTATGTATTGATTTATTTTATTATGTGATTTGAAATTTGTGTTGTTTAATAGAATCTATCGTTTGAAAATTGACATAACGATTCACGGTATAACCTTAGTATATTAAAAATATACTAAGTTTTTCAAAATTTTAAAATTGAATGTACCAGATAAAATAACAATCTTTCAAAATCAAATTATGTTTTTTTGTAAAAAAGAGTCAATACGTCTGGATTTTGATTTAAAAATGACTAATTTTTTCTGGTAATATAATATATTCGACGTTAACGTCGTGTGTACGTTAGCTATCTGCAGTTGTCCTAGGGAACGATGAGAAATTATCGAAAGTTATCGTTTCAGTCCTTATCGATGACTCTGCTAGAGGGCCAGGTCAACGGCATTATTTCTTCCTCCTATTTCAACAGATAATCAAGAATTAAAAATCACCAATGAATTATTTTATATTTCTTTGTTATAATAAACATTGATAAAACAGCACGCAACAAACACGTAATTTTACACAACTCCTAATCGTGATCCCTAAAAAGGCATAGGAATCCCGACGTTACACACAAAACAGTAACTCATGAATTAACTTCTAATACAAAGGGATCAGATAGCAAATAGTCAACAGTCAACAGTCTAAAGGAGTTACAAAGCTTGAGTTTACTTTCAGTGCCAGCTATTTCGATCGAGAGTGGATTATGAGGCTCTACACAAAACGTGGGAGGACAACAACAGGCCAGCAGTAGGAACGTATCGAAAGTAAGATTGAAATTGTAACCAAATGATTGAATAATCCGAATGACAAACCCAGCCAACACAGAGATAAACGTGGGAGGATAAGTTGGTAAATAAACAGATTTTTAGAGCATAATAAAAGCTTTTAGATGAATTTTATTTTTTACATCCCTACATTTTATACTATTGACAACGATGCTCATTTTACAAATTTTAAGCCAAGACTGTACTACCCAAGATTAATCAGGAATTTTATAAAATACTTTACGACTATTTTTATTGAAATTATAAAGTAAAGATAAAAATTAATAATGTTACATAACGGCCGGCGTGGTCGAGTGGTAAGACTCTCGACTACCAAACCGAAGGTCGCGGGTTCAAACTCGGCGTGCGCAAATAAATTTTATTTGATTAATTTGTGTTATTTCACAATTAATTTACTAACAATAATGTATTATATATTTGCGGCACGTTCCAGAGTGGTATAAACTCTCAGTATCGCCCTGGTGTAAGACCACCATTCAGAATTGAAAATTTGCTTCAAATGGCTTTAGCCGTGTTTGGTGATTAGATCTGAATTGCCAGGTACTTTCACACCTTCCTCTCCCCATCTTCTTCCTCTCTCCACTACCTTCAGCCTCACAACATACCCCAATTGGGGATGCCATAGTCTCACTGGCTCCGGACGGGAGCAGTTGGGACTGGTGCGGTATTCATATTAAAAAAATATTCTTAATTAAATAATTCAAGTACTTATTAAGCAGAAAAGTATTCTCGGATCTGTCCCCAGGGAGCTAGTCTATTTATATGATAGGTACTTAAAAATAATAAAGCTAAAATATAATTATTTCTTCAATCTTTGTAAAAAATACTTTGTGGCATCATTTTAATTAAATGAAACAAATTACTTTGTGTAAACCACTATAATCACGTGTTATAATATTTACATGTGATTATAGTGGTTTACAAAAAGTAATTTGCTTCATTTAATTATATAATTGCTTAATAATATTAAGTGTAATTAATTACCAAAAACTTGAAGAACCTGAAATATTGTAATTAGTGAGCTATAAATGAATAAGTGAAAATAGCAATAAAATAATATATATCCGAAAATCATCGGTAAAATATAAGTCTGTTGGTTTTGTAAAAAATACAACATCAGTTTTTTTTTTTTAATATTTGGAATAGTTTTTCTCACTTTTTATTACATCATCGTTAAATAGCTGTATTCTTTAAATAAAACATTACAAATGTTTTATTCAAGCACGTCATAGTTAACACAGTTTGGAAATTAACTAAGAGAATACATTATAGCAGAGCATTAATATTAAAAACAAACAGTAACATTGCAAATATTATATCATAACTCCATACCAACCCCCCTATTAAAAAACGTATTTTAAATTTTACTCAACTGATACACAACCATTTATTGGTAATTTGAGAGCCTTCAATATAAAAAAATCAAGTTCCCTATAAAGTTAATGAATTCGATAGGCCCAAGAGAAAGTAGGCATGGTCCTATCAGAAAACAATCATACGGTTTCTAAAACTCATTAGCCAAACTCCACGCACCCAATTCAAACATTACAATAAAGTCATTGAAGAGAAGATTATGTTGGGAGCTGATTGCGATCAGTTACATGCAAAATTAGAAGTCAGCCTATGTAAAAACAGCTCATCGTTTTGAAAGCAAAAATTCTATAGTTCATTAAGCTCCGATTAAAGAAACTTTGATGTTGGTTTCAGAAAGATACACTTGTCTTTTATCTATCTTAGACAATTCTTTTCAATCTTATTTGCTAACATCAGTGTGGGTCCGTATTCTAATAATAGGATTGGGATAATAAATAGAAAGTATGTATTGGAAAACAACTAGGACAGATGTAGATATTGGGTGCGTAATAAGATATCTATCATTTGGCATGGATATGATCGACTGTCATTCGCGAATCACGACAGACAAATTTTATTATAATGCAACAAGAATGACAATTGGCATTTGTGCAAAAAAACGAAAAGGTTTTGGACATACTACTAAAATGCCATTTTAGCCTGATATTTAGCTATTTACACGGAGATATTTTTTTTCTAAAATACGATCATTTTATTCGTAAAAACGGTTAAAAACGGGACTGAAGTTCTTTCGAACAAATTAACAGTGTTTCAATGTTTATTGGCGGTAAAATGTAAGAATAATTTGTTGGTACATGTACTAAATTACGTATACCCACAAACTATTCTTACATGTTCCCGCCAATAAACATTGAAACCCTGTTAATTTGTTCGTAAGAACTTCAGTCCTTTTTTAAACCGTTTTTACGAATAAAATGATCGTATTTTAGAATACCATTTTACTCCGTGTACGAGGGTTGTCGAAGAATTAAAGATCTTTAATCATCAAATATGACGGCACTAGGGTGTAGCTCAGACATTCCCCTAAAAAATTATCGGTGATCCGGCTTGGTAGCTGCTTCAGTGCGATCATTGCATCCGTTTGAGATGGAATCCGCTATCGAATCTCGCCGCCTGCGAGGTGCGCTGTTTCTCAACTACGAAGGAGTCCGCTCGTACCTCGTTTATGCGTCAGAAAAGGCGTTCAAATATAATAAGTAAAAATAAGGGCAGCGAAATAGAGCTGAGATTTGGTGGCGGCTATGAGTTCCGCCGCCCCGGGAACCATTTATTGGATAACCAACACCTCAGGTCACCCACAAGTGGTTTGTTATGTTTGGTGACTTAGCAGGCCTGCCCGGATTTATGGGGTGAGGTTTGTCTAGGTCTTGGCGGCGGATGCATTTTACCCCCTTCTATGTGAGGGAGACCTCTAGCCGGACTCTTACCACCCATCGCCTTGCATCGCAGTGGTAGGGATGAATTCAAACGCAATTTTGTCCGTCACTCCTGGACACACTGACCCCCGGATACCTAAGCACCCCTTATACATTTTTCTTCCCTATAACTTCTCTCCTTCATATCCCTAAAAAAACATCCCCAAAGACGACATAGGCCCTGAGGGATTTTTTTTTCATCAGGGACTTCTATGTGGAACTAATGTAAACAAAAATACTTATCTATACCAAGTTTGCAAAAGAAATTTATGATAATGACAAAATAAGGCCAAGCTAAAAAACCGACGTGATCTAGTGAAACATTTTCTAAATGGAAACAATCTGAAACCTAAATCTCAGACAAGTGTGAGAAGATCTATCAAAGATTACGGAACTGAACTCGTTACATGTTTAGAATCCTTACAAGAACATCGGCAAGGTGTATAACGGAAAGGTCCACACGTAAAAAAACATACAGTTGTTGTGGAACAAACAAACCGTAACGTAGTCATCATGTTGATATGAATCAATGAACTTAGAATTTCATCAGCGAAGTTTGAAATCAATCTTATTGTTATGTATGATAATGCGAAACGCAATTGCGATCGTTGACCTATGCGTGGAAGTGTAAGGTAGAAAAAAAGAACAATTAATATTACAGTGATGAAAACAACGGCAAATCTAACAATAAGAATGAAATATGAACTATGAGTACCTATACGGATGAATCATCCACCCAACACCCTCTTCCACAAATGCCTCGACGCTGACAGCGCCCCTAGAGGGATAATCGAAACTAGCACTGAAAAACCCGCCCCGCGGGTTTTTGCTGCTAGGCCATGCGGGCGGCTTTTCGTTCTGCTTCGCTCAGTTTAAGTGTTGGAGACTATTTATAAAGAATCACCCTTATGCAAAACTTACTACTATTATTAATATTAAACTACAGAATACTTATTTTTAATAGGTAGATACATAATAGTAGACATTCTTACATTAATACCGTGAATAATGAGAGGAACATAAATCTTCTTAATATTGAACAAAAGCGAAAAATGTTTCATCTTCTTCATACTTTTTCCTTAAATATAGTATTATAGATGGCGCCACTTCCGTTGTGTACATTGTGGCGTGGAGATTTACTCGGAGTCGGGTTCCTTAATTTGAACCGTACGGGCATTATCGTATTAATATACTCCGATTATAAATATAACAAACAAAACGGCTCTACAATACAAATATTTAAAATTGTTTTAGATATTTTTATTGAAAATTATAGAGAGCCACATTTAACATTTTTTTACAAAAAACAACTGCTTTGTTTATTTATTCATTTTCGGGGAATTTAAATTGCATTTTAATTAGCATTAATATTCCTGCTAGGCAAACTCCTAGTGAAGACACTTTTAAATTCAACACTAATTATTCTATTTTCTCACCAATTCCTAGAATTCATAGCCTTGCGAATAAATACTGCGAACTTATTGATATATTTAGTGTTGACAATTTTGCAAGTTTTAAAAGACAAGTAATTTCGATTCTGTCTGCTAATAATTAACTTTTATTACTTAAAATTTATTATTACATCTTCTCTCAATCTAAGCTTTACGAGTAAATTATATTTTTTATTTGCTTTAATATTGTTTGCACACAGTTATTTACTAACTAGTTTTTATACATTACACTTTGTTTTATTTCAGATCTTATTATTGATTATACATGTATATATTTGCTAAATTGTTTAGTTTTTTATTTTTTTTTAAGGTGCAACTATTAAATTTATATCTCTTTTACATTTATATATTTTTTAAATCTCTGCTATAACTATACCTTACGAGTAAATTATACTCCAATTTATTCTGTTTTAATGGTTTATAAAACACACAATTAATATTGCGAGTATACACACCACTTACTTGTTTATGTATATATTACAAATATTATACTACTCCTATGTTCGTAGTCATCTTGAGTATGCTTCTCCTATATGGAATCCTCGGTATAATATATACACAAAGCGCATAGAAGCTGTCCAAAGAAAAAGTATACATCACCTGAACTTCAAGAGACATGTGCGTTATTGTGACATGGACAGTTCTATAAAACACTATGGACTCAAAACTCTAAAAAGTAGGAGAGACATTACGGATATGACTTACTTACACAAAGTCTTGAATTGTCATATTGAATGTCCAGCTCTTTTGCCATCAATTAATATTAGAGTCCCGAGTAAGAAAACTAGGGAAAAGTCATTGTTTCATGTCGAAATTGCTAGTTTAAGGCAAAATTCTTTCTTATTTAGAACTTGCAATCATTATAACAAAAAATGTATCGATGCTGATATCTTGTCGTGTACTTTAAGTTCTTTCAAACATATAGTTAATGGAGCTTTATAATAACCAATTCATTACTAAATACTCGTAGATTAATTCATTGTAACCAAACTAAATAAATGATACCATACTTTATCATGTATTTTTTGTATTTGAAATTTAAAAAGAATGTAATACGTATATGTCTATATGCGAACAATATATTTTACAATTTTGTTTTTCTGTGAGTACTATCATTAAACTTTTATTTAACTAAGTGCTAAAAAAAAAAACTTAATAATGATTGACTTTTTTATTTATTATTTGGGCATGATGTGAACATTTGTTATTGGATTGTAACCTAATTATCATACTCTATTGTTTTCTTTAATGCATGTAATGTTATTAATCTGTAAATGTTCCTAATAAAATAAAATAAAATGTTATATGTAGGTAATTTCGTCTACTTACTATTTCAGGCTTATATTGTATCATATATTGTAAATTACTGTAATTCATATTGTAATAATTTCACGTAAAAGCACACCAGGGCGTAAATAAATAATAAATAAATATTTGATTACTATTTCATATGAACTAAAATAAATAAAATATAAGAAATTAAAGAAATCGTAGGCCATCACAGCTATCAGTGTTCAAGCTTCATTTAAAAAGGTATTGATTCCCCAGCCCGGTTTTCATATTTGGATGTTATATTATTACGTACAAGAGCAGTAAATAAATAAACACATCAGAAATTATGTTTTAAGAAGGTCGACGGCCATCTTGGCTGTCGGTGTCTAGGCTTTAGATATTTAGGAAGGTCTTGATTCATCAGATTATTTGATTCATCAGAATGTTTGATTCATCTGAATCATCAGTTGTCTCCACCACATGTGATAATAGAAATCTCTCATAGTCATCATCACAAATAATATTAAATGTAATTGCCAATTCGTTATTCAGACCGACTTTTTTAAATGGCACATTTCATTGCTGGGCCGAACGATAGAGTCTGATGGATCCATGCAGAGCTGCTGTATAAAAAACGTATACCATTGATGAGTAGCGAATATGGGTGATTTGAATCTCGAGAAATAATCCAACTATTGTTCTAGTCACGAAAGAAATAATGAAACACTGTAACATGAAACCGAGCGGTTAAATATTGAGTTCTTTGAACTGTTGAACCAGGTCCATGGAATATTAACTGACATTTAATTTGTATTTCGCCTTTAAAATATTACAGAGCAATCGATTGCTTTTGTGTTAGGTTTGGGCACAAGTTATTAAATTATTTTAATAACCACTCTAAAAAAATTGCAGATTTTTGCAAAAAATTAATCCGTACGAATTTGGTCAACTACTGTAAAGTATCTCTGTAGTCCTATACAGAGATATTGTATTTTATTAGAATTGGCCAACATCTCAGTACTATGTTGTATTGATTAAAGACTCATACGATCACAGTTACTGTTTCTTGTTATTTCGTACTACACAAATATTGTCTGGAGAGCTCTTGCAAAATAATGTCTTGCCCGCCCGTGTTCGGCTATCTTCAACACACGTCGTAACCGACATCACGTGATAGCATAGATAAAGGGAAACAATGTTAGAACCATAGACATATGAATATTACCTGACGAGAACATATAGGAGAGGAGTAAAAACCAACTATGGCAGGTCGAAGAGGGGTGAGTTGACCGTGATTCGTCATTAAATTAATCCGACATTAGATAGGCATCTTGCATTATATCGCCATTTAGTTCTTAAAAGTAAAATCTGCTTTTGAACACCTTTTTACATTGGAGGCCGAATTACTTGCCACGTTATTAACAAATTTGCGAAGTAGAAATACGGCAAAGTAAAGTTCGTAGCTGTTTTCAGAGCCAAATATTTTGTTGCCGTACTTAGTTAAGACACTTTTACAAATGTTTTATAATTTACTCACACTCGAGAAATGCCTCGCCATGTATCACGATCATCTCGATGTCATAGTGTATGTTATTAAACTGATTATATGATCTGAATAAGCTTAAAATGTTGTAAAATGCTCACCTATGGAATAATACGACAATTGGGTTTATTCTCTTTTTCATTACTATTTTTACACGTTTTAATAGCACAAGCCACCATTTTTGCCGTGTTATTTCATAAAATGTACCAATGTGTTATAAAATGTAAATGAGATAAGACACAAGAATAATGACGTCACATTTTCTAGATTCACGCGAAGCCATATGCGAGCTCAACCGGCTCCAATTGGAACCGGTATGGGGAGGGGAAAATAATACGCTTTTATCACTTAGGGCAGGTCTAGTAATATTCATATTTATTTATTTATTCACGCCCTTGGGGCTTTTACAATAATCATAATACAAAAATAATAAGTTTAGTAAACGGTAAAGAGAATTTTCGAAATTTCGGAAATAAATTTAGGTAATGAATACACGAAAATATCAACTGAACTAAATTTATTTCCAAGTCTATGTAGCCTTTGGATTGGGGAGTTAATGAAATAGTTAGTATGTCTATGAATAAAACTGATCGTAGACACATATGTAAATTTCATAAACAAATTTCATAGTCGATGCGCACCCGGGGAGTTGCTGTCATGTACGAAGTTTCGGGGAAACCAAAAATTTATTTTTTCTGATCTAAGTATTTTAATTATTAAAAAAACTACTGGATCACGGTTTGCGGCGAAGGTATTTAAAAGACAATAAAACGCTGATAAAATTTCCGCATCGATCGATATTTTTCAAATTAGACATAAAAAAATTCCTACATCAGGCTCGATTTACTCGAAAACGAAAGATTAATTAAAACCAAATTATACCGCAAAACCGACTCCAAAAGAACACATGTGATGTAGATTTACCAGTTTCCCACTTCTACTACTAGTTTCCTGACACCATGTATAATTCCTTGTCACTTGATACTTGCGCCGTATTTAGTCACTGTAGCTGCACCAGTCAGAAAAGTAAACTGTGATTAATATGTCTACGATCGAATGACTACTGCTCAATGAATGCAAAATTGTTAACATTAATGGAATAGAAGTGAGTAATCGCACGATTATATGTTATTTAAATCTGCCGTGAAGACAAATAAGTATAGGTTAGGCAAATTAAACAAATAACATGACTAACAGTACTCATAAATCTTTTATTTTTTAATGTCTGCGTAATATTTTTGCGATATTTGGAATCGAACCAGCAACATATCGAATCAAACTTGCTAGCATAGACCATTACGTCAATGCAAAAGCGTGCGACGTATGAGTTAGACAAGTACGAAAAAGTTTCAAGCAATGGTTAAAAATTGAACGAAACGACTAAAATTTATTATTGTAGTCGCGATTGATTATTTATTTGCCAATTGAGAAGTTGTGTGGTGCATTCGGCCTGCTGTCTGCAGGAAGCTTTTGAACATTGCCATGCAAGTAAGATATCGAAAACTACGAGATAAAACGAAACATAAATTGTAATATTGAGGCAACTATATATGTATTCCTCAATCTACCCAACCTACTATCCACGTACCTATCCTTATCTGACAGTGTGTGGCCAAATTACCTACGTGTGACATTCCCAACGATAAATCGTAGAACAATCAATCTTTTAAAGGAACTCGTGCAATGAGCAACTCCTATCGATCTCTCAGTGGATTCAATATCAACTCAATTATAACATTTTGGCATTTATCTGCTGGTAGGTACTCCGTCGGTGGTATAATAAAACTCTTGTGTGATTATTAGACATCGGATTATATGCACTAACAAAGTGCCAAAATAAGCCAATGCATTAAAAAAGCCGAAATATGCACTAAAAACTCTTGATATGCCCAAAAAATGCACAATGCAAAATCAAAAAACCATTTTTATGTATATTGATTAAAGACGGTACAAAAACAGCGAAATATTCTTAAAATTATGCATAATTTTTGTGACAACATACAATTAAGTATTTTTTTAAATTTTCGATCGCAAATTTGTGACGTTTGCCACCCAGTATTAATTTGTACGTAGAAAACGATCGTCAACTGACGTCACTGGACAAAATTTAAAATTTGACGCCATTTCTGGAGATACCTGTTTAGGCAGTTGATGTAGGCAATGTTCTTCATGTCTTCAAGACTCGGGTTTTTAAGCAAAACAGTGTCTAACTTTTTACGAATCTTTTCTGACATTAAATTAGGAAGGGCGTTGGCAAGTTCGATCATTGTTTCCAGTATTTCTATTGATAGAGGAAGGTTTTTTGTTTCCAATTATTCTATGGGATCTGGTAACTTGTGGAAATGTGTTGAGATGAGGGCGATATTATGTTTAATGTGTGCGTCTTCAAATGCTAGCTTGCTTGACTGAATTGCAAAGGCCTCGGAACTGTCAAATTGATCAACGAAATCAACGAAATATGCACCATTGGGAAAAAAGGATAAAATATGCATTAACGCCGTAATTAGAGAGATATATGCATTTGCAAATATACAAATGCATAAAATCTGATGTCTAGTGATTATATAGTGTACCACTATCACTCGAGGCCACAAGATATTCTTATCAAGAAGAACATTAGAAGACAAAGAGGTAAGTTAGTCCTTTACAATTTAAATTTTTACCAACTTGCATAGTTGTGTCAACTTGAAACGTGAAACATGAACCAAAGTAAAACCTCAAATTATCGAGACTTACTGGTATATTTAACGAAAGCAAAACACAGATTCTCAACAAAGTGAAAAGCTTTCTCAGCGTTATAATACACTTCCTCAATAAGTTCAACTTTCGATTGAATCAGCAACGATGGCACTGCACAGGGATAAATTATTGGCTTATAAAGACCACACGGTCGCACAGAGAGAACAATGGCTGCGAAATGAAATAATACAACTGCAATGGAAACGGCACGCGCGAAGCATTCGCAAACAGCCGAAACAGCCGTCACATCAAAACCCTTTCACTGATTGGAGATTGATTCACGGGCGAAAGCTTTTGGAAAGAGAGCAGCTTATTTGAATATCTGTAAATAGCTCGTCAACATTCTGTTTACCAGAATCAATCATTCGAAATAATTTATTATGGTCGTATACAACGATCAAGAAGTATATATAAACCTGATAACTTGATAATTCAACCAACCATCGTTAATACTAATTGAAATGACTGGATTGGTTGTGGAAATTGGTGCAATTCTTCAAGATAATAAATTACACTGTACTTCAAAAAGCGTTATATATAAATTACACTGAACATAAAAAAAACGTAAATACGTTCAAAACCAGAACAAATAAAAAAATATAATTGTAAATTTTGATGTGCTAGGTCGGAAGTATACTTTCATTTTACTATTGATTAGAAATAAGTATCTGTTACGATGTGCCATCGTATATTTTTATTATGTACAAAAACAAATGCCAACTTATATTTTCTCTATGTATAAAAATTTTCATTATGTTCCATTAGGTACAAAAAAAAATACCAACTTCTATTTTATTTATGTATAAATATTTCCATTATGTACAAAAAAATGCCAACTTATGTTTATATTATGTATAAAATAGTAGTTCTACATGCATGCCAATTGTAACAACTGTTAAATATGTATAGTACTGTCAACTCTGATAGTGCTCACTCTCTAAACACGAGATTTTCTCAATTAGAGAGGTATTGTATAATAAAAAAAATTTTGAATGAAATTTCAAAGTTAATTTTCAAGTTCTGTAAAGGTTATTATTCAAGATATTTTATTATATCATTATTGGCCATGTATCGGACAGCATGTGAGCGTCCAGTACAGGCCAGTTGTTTTACATAACTGAAATAAAAACAAAACTTTCACAAAACTTGAAAATTACTACGAAGTTTGATGAAATGTTTGAATTCTATGAAACAACTGGACATGAGTTCCAAAATACGAGTATGTTTAAATTTGAATTTCAGGTGAAAATTAAGGTTGTTTTAAGTATTTTAAATTGGGCAAAACACGAACATTTTTTTTTTTTTTTATAATTGTACGACAGACAGGTAAGTCCAATTATGGTACAATTTTCTTACAACTAACAATACATAATTTTTTTTAAACATGCTATAGTTATGTTAAACACATCTATATCCGCTGGTAGAGCATTAAGCAATGTCATACCTCTTGTCATGCTATGTTGAGCCATGACATCTGTCCGCCCCTGCGGTATGTAGAATAGGGCGTGGCTCCGAGTTCGACAGTATTTGTCAGGAACGAATAAGCCACAGCATGACAGGAGATATGGACAATCGATGAAGTTTTTTATTAACTTTAATTCAAATACCATGAGACCGGCATTACGCCTGGTCTCCAGGCTTTGATAATTTGTCTCCTTTAGCAGTTCCACGTGATGCATGAATTTCGGATATATTCCGTGTGATCGCATGTAAACATACCTTAGGAATTTTTTTTGAATTTGTTCAATCATATTTATGTATTTAACTTGATAAGGTATCCAGACAGTACTAGCGTACTCCAGCTTGCTTCTGACCACTCCGTTGAACATGGCGGTCATTGCTTCTATATTATTGAATTGTTTGCAAGTTCTAATTACAAAACCAAGAATTTTGTAGCAAGCCGAAGTAAGCTGCACTATATGATTTGAAAATGTCAGCCTGGGATCAAAGATCACCCCAAGATCCTTGATGGTATTTACTCGTGTTAGTGCTTCTCCATTCATTCTATACTGGTAGAATAACGGATTTTGTGAACGACTATAAGTCATAACGACGCATTTTTTTGTATTAAAATTAAGTTTGTTATTTAACGACCATTTCATGATTGAATCTATGTCAGCCTGCAGTTTGGAATAATCGTCATCTGTTTCGATTTCCATCATCAGTTTCATGTCATCCGCGAATAGGAGACATGTGCTATGACGTATGCAGTCCTGAATGTCATCTATCAGAATAAGGAATAACATGGGACCAAGATTCGATCCCTGAGGAATTCCTGACAGAGCTACGAACTCGTGGGAGTTGTATCCATTTACATTTACGTACTGGCTTCTATCTTTTAAATATGATGCAAAAAATATCAGTAGGGGTTGATTAAAACCTATTTTGTGCATTTTTCTTAACAGAACATCGTGATCTACTCGGTCAAATGCCTTTGCGAAATCCGTGTAGATTACGTCCGTCTGATGCCTACAGTCCACGCCTTTTGCTACCCGTCGAGAGAAAGAGAGTAAGTTGGTTACCGTTGATTTCCTCGGTAAGAAGCCATGTTGATTTTCTCTTAAGAAAGGCGCGATTTGCGGACTGAGTTTATCACAGATAATCATTTCAAAAATTTTTGGAATTGTTGACAGTACTGCAACTGGTCTATAATTTCGGACATCAGTCTTTTCATCAGCTTTATGTATAGGCGTGACTCTCGTTTGTTTCCAACACTGTGGGAACGTGGATGACATGATGCAGAGATTAAATATGTAAGCAAGGGACACACAGATATTTGGAGAGATTTTTTTAATTGTTGAAGGAGGAATACTGTCCGGACCAGTAGCCTTGTCAGGCCGGATATTCCGGATACAGGCTTCTATTTCCTGGATGCTGGTCAATCCGAGTGAGATATCTCCAACATTCCAGGGTGATGTTGTTGGGAAATCGGTTTCAAGTTTCGGGGTTACTTTACTATAAACGGAATGAAAATAGTCAGCAAATTTATTAGCAATTGTGTTAGGGTTAGTATAAGTTACGCCTTCCTCAGTCAAACATGTTGGTGAGGTTGGGTTAACTTTTTGTGACCTAATATAGTCCCAGAAAGACTTTACGTCATCTTTGATCCGATTCTGAACATTTTCCATATATTGTTTTTTAGCAAAATTAATTTCATATTTTAGCTCGGATCTACTCGCTGAAAATATTTGATAATCGGATTGCTTTTTGTGCAATAGATATCTTTTCCGGAGCGTTTCCTTTCTTTTCAATTTATCTATAATACTCTTATTGAACCATATCGGATATACATCGTTTGTGATTTTGGGTTTCTTAATGGGTATACATAATTCAAAAACACTGTACAAAACATTATATAAATATTTCACTGCTTCGTCTACTGATTTTATGGTGTACAAAAATGTCCAATCAAAGTGCGATAGAATATTATTGCACAGTTCTATGTTAGCTCGCTTATAATTAAATTTGTAGAAATTATAATTGAGGAGCGAAGGCGGGGGCTCGGGGGGGACGCGGCGAACGTTTTGGCGGGGTCGCCGTCTGCACCGAACCGCTCTTGAAAGTCGCGCGGAGATGTCCAGCGTCGGGTGATGCTGGTCTTCATTCACCAATGGTTCCTCGCTTCTCGTCACATCACACATATTAATGTTGCTGAGGATAAGATCAAGGATGTTGTCGCTACTGTTTTTCACTTTATTGTACTGGGTCATTATTAACATATTTTTTCAATGGCATCTATCATGGAAGTTCTTAATTCATATAAGGTGTCAGCACGGGTAAACCACCCAGTAAGGCCAACATAACTGGATGATACCATAAAATGTAAAAATATTGTATAAAATAAAAAAAGTAAAAAAATATATATGTTAGAATGTAGTCTTTTTTTCTTCGGGTGCCGCATCCTTGCAGATCGCAGCCGGAACAACTCAGCGGAACTGCAGTCGTAGCAGACACGCAAGATTCTAACCGATGAGTCAAGGTCAAGCCTTAGCAATATTCCATTGCGTTCTCAGTTGGGTGACCTTGAAGATATTTGGTGTCCCTCATCATTTGGCCAAGGTGCAAGCAATTTACTATGAGCAATAATACTACAAATACCAAATACCAAGTGTAATGTAAATTTCTCTAATAAACAATATTAATCTCGAGCAACCTGACTGGTAAGTCCTATAATATATATCGAATAATATAGATAATATGCAAATTTTAACGCACCATCTAATTCATTGGTCAAATGCATTGAACATATAGTTTGGTATTAATGATCTACGAACCAGTAGATGCAATCTGTTGGCCACAAGTTGCTATAATAATTTGTCTAGTCTATAGTCAGTAATCACATAGAACGTTATAGAAATATACGTAGTATATATTCAAATTTATTATATTATAACAGTGCTATACGAATCAACCAAATATTAGTATTATTATAAAGGGGGTTTCGCACCATACTCCCAATAGCTTATCTACACTAATAACGAATATTTTCGAATTACGATTTATTTATTTATTAAGTTGGAGTTTATAATTCGGTACTCGAACCTATGAATAGTGGCTATATATTGGAGTATTTTATTTTTATTTTTAATGATATTCGTTATTAGTGTAGATAAGCTATTGGGAAGATGGTAAGAGACCCCCTCAGTATATTTACATAAAAATTATTACTACAATATTTGGTCATGGTAGAAATTTTAAACAATGTAGCTGTATTAAATCATATTTTAATTTTAACATTTATTTACTTTAAATTACATTAGCTCCATATAAGAGGCACAGAGGGAAATAATTTCCATCAGGGCCTATGTCATCTTTGGGGATGCTGTGTGGAGGGGTATTTTTAAGGAAGGAAAGGAGAGAAAATTCTGGGAAGGAAAAAGGTATGAAGGGTGAGTAAGAATCTGAGGTTCAGTGTGTCCAAATCATCCACCGCCAGTACCTAAAAATACCTCACACACGAACCCGGGCACCCCTGCTAAGTCACCAAACATGTAGATACGGTCACATCTCCTAGATGTGATCGTATATTGATTTTTCTGTTTAAAAATTTCGATTGAGAGTGGTTAATATTATCTTCTATTATTAGTGATTTTATATTAAATATTATTTAGGCGTTGGATTTATCAGGCAAATCATTTTCTGGATTTCGAAAGATAAACAATTAAGAATGTAAGCAAGGGGTGTAGGGAGGATTAATCAACTATTAGGTTGAATATTTTTCACATCATTTCGATTTAGAAATATATTTTGTTTTCAAAGATTAATTGCATAATTTATGCGAATTGATTACTTGACTCGTCAGACGTCCTACTTCAACGGCGACCGAATGAATTGTGGGAAATAAAGGAGAAGACAAAGGGCAATAATTGTTGCCAGTCGTAAAACTATTAATCTCGACCAAAGAAAAAAAAATACCAGGTTGAGCCCATCTAAAACCTAAACATTACTTAGAGGGATAATAATTCTGCAAAAACTTACAAAGGTACTTCGATCTTTCATCTTCAAATCATAACACTTCTTGCAGTAACAGTGTTTAGCAATAATCACGTAGCATTAAAGTTTATTGCGATGATAAGAGTAAATTATATGCCATTTGTTATATTGGTCGGCGCCGAAAGGTCATCGAGGCAATAAGTCAATAGTGCAACAGTTCAAGTGATCGCGAGGGATGTGGACTAGAGAGACTAGACGAACAGAACAGAGAATGCCAGGGGGCGTTACGTCTTTTGGTGTTGAATCGAAAGTTGGATTTAGCCAACTATTTGGAAATATGGAACGGAAGAAAGGAACACCTTGGTAAGAACTGTATGAACAACTTATGCTTTTTCTTTTTCTTATATTTATAAATGACCTTAGCTGGAAATTAAAATGTGATCATGCTTTTTTCGCTGATGATCTTGAAATTTTTCGTAAAATTAAGTCTGTTTCCGATCATCAACTGCTTCAAAAAGATCTCGACACGCTCAATAACTAGTGTACTGTCAATGATATGCACTTAAATGTTGAAAAATGTTAAATTTTAAACTTCACTAGAAATAGAATTATAAAGGATTTTTCCTATGTCATTTATAATATTATTCTCAAAAAAGTGTATTCAATAAGAGATCTAGGAATCATTCTTGATTCTAAGTTCATATTTGATGTACACATTAACGACATTAAGTGCAAATCATTAAACAATTATGGGATTTATTCACAGAATATGTAAACATTTCAAAGATCCTCAATCAATTCTAACCGTTTACAATGCCTTAATTAGAAGTAAACTTGAATATGGAAGCACTATTTGGAATCCACATTACTGCAAATATGAAAACATTGTAGAATCAGTTTTTAAAAAATGCTAAGAATGCTATCCTATCTTAGATCATACGACGTAGGTCGTGATTACTTCAAGATTGATACACTTAAAACTAGAAGGCAATTGACTGATCTAATATGTTTACATAAAATCATTCACGGCCATCTTGATACTACACTACGTCTTACCAATATTAAAGTAAATGTCCCAAATTCCCATTGATTAAGACGCCATAAAACATTTTTGATCTGAATACATTTAAAAACAATATCGCCTACTTTAGCCCTCTGACCCAGATGTGTCGACTATATAACAAAATAGAGTGTGCTGAAGTAGATATTTTCGTCGATAATTTGTACGGATTAAGAAAAAAAGTTCTGGCGCTGTTAAAAAATTATGTTTAACTAATTATATTGTGTCAATTGTCTCTCTTTGCATGCCCCTCGTGATTCTTGTGTCTCTTGCTCTCATTTTAATTTTAAAATGTGTTACTTGAGGATCTTGTATATAATTCAGTATTTTATTTTTATTACTTATTTTTTATGTTTTTATATTTCAAATAAAAAGCAATACAACTAAATGATAATTGTTTTTTTCAAACTTTCTTCAGACACGCACCAAAATATTGAAAAAATGCAAATAAAATCCAAATAAACGATACGCTTTCATTGAACAATAATAATCTATATTAAAATATGAAAATGAACAAGACACAGAAAAATAATAAAACAGAATGGTCGCAACTGGGACACAAACCCGGATCTCACAAGTCTTACCGGGACGGTATATTTAAATATGTATATGTATTTATTTTTGTGTCTTTTTCATTTTCATATTTTAATTTAGATTATTATTGCAATCCTCTTCTTCAATGATAAATCACATTGATGGGAATAACCGTCAAAAGTTAAAAAGACAGTCTTTCTTATAAAAAAATGAACAGATTTAAAAAGAAAATAATCTTTACTGAACCATTAAAAATGCCACCATCTTGAAACGGAACGCCGAAACAAATTTACAGACGGAAAAGAACGGTCTACGTACGCTCAGTCAAAAAATTTACGGCTTTTTTCAAACAACAAATTGAGTGACCAAAAAAATGCTTTAAAAGTTTCTAGCTACAAAAAAAAAACAGACGTGAAAATGTGTTTGACTTTATCATCTTGTCTAATAACCTTCTATTATTACTTTGTTGGTAAATAAATACCTGCTTCGTAAATTATATTGGACGTTTTTAGTTCAGTGAGCATTATGATTTTTGAGACAATGTTTCGCAGTGCAAAAATCTTCAACGCATGGTTAGAAACAAAACTCTTTGCCTATACTAAAGTTTCAAAGATAAATCTTGTTTAATTATTACAAGTAAGGCGGAGCAGGATGTTAAGAGTTAAGAGTATAGTCCGATGAACTGCTGAGATAAATATAGGTTTCGCCATCGTCGAAAATAGGATTACAACGTCAAACAAAATAGATGGGACGAGGGCGATGGGGCGTTAGAAACAGCATGGGATAATTTATTATAACACATTATTAATGTTGGTAGGTGAGTGCAATAAATCTAGGAAGTTGGTTACTTGTTGTCTTTCTTGAAGTCTTAGGCGTAACGTTTGGTTGCTCTAAACACAGCCTGTATGAAGCCTCTAAACACTTGATCAGCTTACTTGAATCTGTGCAGAATAGGGCGGTACTGGTTGACAAGTTGTTATCAAATCACAGTAAAATATGGGGTTAAACGCCGTTCACGGCAGTTGATATCTGCAGAATGAGAATGAACACTTTTTTAAAATCGTGCTTTCGGAAAACGGCTAGTATATACATAAACCTGCGTGGTCGAGGGGTAAGGCTCTTGACTCCCAATCCGAAGGTGGTGGGTTCGAACCCGGCGTGAGCAAATAAATTTTATTTGATCAATTTGTGTTATTTCACAATTAATTAATTAAAAATAATATACGGAAGATACCAGAGTGGAAGATACTCTCAGTATCTCCCTGGCGTAAGACCACCATTCAGAATTGAAACATTGCTTGAAATGGCTTTAGCCAAGTTTGGTGACCATATCTGAATAGCCAGTCACTTCCCCGCCTTCCTCTTATCTATCTCCTTACTCTCCCACTGCCTTCAGCCTCACAAAATACCCCAATTGGGGATGCCATAGTCTTACTGGCTCTAGAAGGGAGCAGTTGGGACTCCAGGACGGTATTTATATAAAAAAGGTATACTTAAGCCCCGCATTAGCAAATACTGGCTCTAAAATTCGGGTCTCTCGTTTTCGATGACCGGTCAGTGGCTGAGTTGACATCGCGTTAGGGTCCCACCCATGAGTCAGGTGTGTTTTCAATTCTGGCTGGCTAAGTCCTCCATCAGAACATAATCAACATTTTACGCTTATTTGGTGGTAGTAAGAGATTTGCATATGTGATCAGGTTATTTATTACCCGGAAATGTTTGTCTTTATTAAAAAAAAGACAGAAATTATTTCAGCTGGTGAAAATCTTAAAACATGATGTAGAAGTTTCCAACGTCCATAGAATACATAAGAACAACTATCTATTCAAGGCAGGCGTCGCATTAGAATGAACAAAGATTGGATGTATTCACAGAACGTGAATTCAGTACCCTAATATTAAAAAAAGACAAAATGTGCAGTGTTAATGTACATGTTTTATTTTTTCAAGAAGATTAAAAAATTTCATCACATACCATTAGTAAGATCCAAACACCGTTAAATATCCATTTACTAAAGTATTAAATATCAGTGTTATTATTTCAACGAAAATTAGAGAAAGTAAGGATGTTGAAAGACTTTATGAAATTCAACGAACCCTCTATTTCCAAACTGTTAAATTTGTAGGTCAAATGAATTGACAGCACCAATGATTGAAAATCAAGATTAAACTCGTAGGAACGAAACCCCGCGAACGTTAAGCATATCAAATAACCACCCAAACAGCCTACCAAATGCAGCCATACCGCTGATAGTTCCATCGAAAACTCATCCTCTTTTCACAAACGATATAATATGCATTAACCACTCGAGCGCTTTTTGCCACATTATGGCACTATTTCCAACACCTCGGATTGCTTTATTGCCAAAATGTGGCAAATTTTCCAAAATTTTTATTTTTATTAAAACGACTATATAATATATTGTACATTCAAAATATAACAAAATAAATATTCTCTAGATTCTTTAAAATGTTTTAAGGTTAAATATTTAATTATATTTTTTTATAAATCCTACAAATATGTGATAATAGACAAAATATAGGGGAATTCATTGGCTAAATAGAACTATAATCAGTTTGTATGTCTCCATATTCAAATTCGGAAGTATGATTTTTTTTAATATAGGCGGAAAAATTTCCTTTAGCAATCCGAGGAAAAATATTTTAATTGCTCTGTCGCTCCAGTGGTTATAAGGAGACGGTATAACGTAGTTCTTAGCAGCAGGATAAAATTTAGCAACCATAGTTGTATTTTAACCTATATGATTAGATGCTGTATGAACTACGAACATTTCTTATCAATGCTAAATCACAGGTGTTAAAATTGGGCGAAATGAAAATGTAAATCGATAGGTTAGTTAGGATAAACGAACTTAATATCTTTATCTCGCAAGTCTAGTGTAATAATTATGGTGTTTTAACCGAAATCTTCCGCATATTTTTTAAACCACAAAAACAAGATTTCTATCTAAACTTGTAAAATTGGAAAGTTATCCGTTTTATAATTAAAAGATGTTTAAAAGAATCACGATTTTGACCAAAAAAAGTTATAAACACGCTACGAAACTAAGCACTAAGTTTTTTGCACGATAATTTTAATATAGTGTGAATTTATACACGGTGAGAACTTGGATATAAAAAGTTTAATGGGCATAAAATCATATTGTGTTTATTTCTATTAAACTAATACTCGTGTAACGCAGGTACATAGTTCAGGTAATGATTTATTCAACTTATTCTTTAATAAACAGTGAAATAATAGGTTACCATTGTTTAAAGACAATAAATATCACCTATGAAAATTACAAGAGCCAGCGATTCTCAAATGAAAAAGTGGACATAAATATTTGATATTTCTGTTTATGGTAAAGATAAATAAAAGATTATGGAAACAATCTAAAAAACTACCCACGACACAAGAAAATGTGTAGCTTTTAAAGATACAAAGGAAACCATTCAGTGAGAAGATTTAAATGGCATGTTTTGGTAATTCGAGCACTTAATGTATGTAAAATACGATTAAGAAATAGACGCTTGGGTGGTTTGTTTTGGACACGTGCAGAGAGTGGACAATGAAAGATTGTAAACAGTATACGTGACTCGATAGTGGAAAGTCCGAGACGTTCTAGTGATAACAAGTTCCACGAGTGAATCGATTAGTTGATCAAGTATTCGAGTCACGTCAAGGATCCAGAATAATGGAATTAATTAGAAGGTGTTAAATCTGGATGAAATGAGGCTTGTGTTAGGAGATACATAAGTTGTGCGTAACAGAATCATCTACGCCCACCCCTTACCCTTAGGGGGCATACATTAATTACGTGTGCAAAAAATATGGGGGGGTCCACTAAAATCTCACCAAATCTCATTTTACCGAGGAGGGGGGGGCGGGGTCCTCAAAAATCTCACATCAACTTTAAAAGAGTAGATATATATTATTATAGAGATAATAAATTGTTTAACTTCTTTTGAAGTGTCCGAAAGTGTTTCGCCCGCTGAAAAATGGCTATCAAGAAAAACATTTATTTCGAGAGTAAGAAAAAAATCTTATGTGAAGGGGGAGTCCCAATAAATATATCCGATTTTATTTTTATGGAACATCTATTGACTTTTTATAAAAGTCTAATAAATGAATATTAATTTTTTTTTTTAATAAGAAAAACTCTCTTTTCAACTTTTGAAGGTTATTCCCATCAATCGTTGAAGAAGAAGATAACAATAATAATATCTAATTTTTTTAAATATGCAAATGAACAAGACACAGAAAAATAATGAAAGACAATGGTCGCAACTGGGACACGAACCCAGAACCTTACGTCTTAAATCAAAACCAATCACAAAACTAAATATTTGAGAAGCATCGTAACCTTAGAACCTATTATTAATCGCCACGTTCTGCGGTGTTTGCACTGTTCGGTAAGCCCCAATGCACATTCCAAACACTACAATAATATTACGGAACAGGCAGGAGGCTGCAGATAGCGAAGGAATGAAATGTTTATTTATCGGTCGATAAACAATCGATCGATCAGCGGCCGCTCGAACCGCTTTTCACTGTTGGATAAAGTGTGCTTGGAGGTATGAAAATTGCATCTGTTGCACTATGAATTGATATTTTGATATTAAACATCGATTCTAATCTGGTGACGAAGAATTTTTGAAATTTCGTGATTTTAATCGAATTTAAAATCATATCATTGACAAAAAAATAGGTCTATATAATGCAGAAATTAATTTTACAGTAATAGAGGGATCTCTCGACTTCGACTCGTATTTTCCATCGTAATAATTAACAGAAATTAAAGAGTACGGTCCATTTCGGTCCATTTAAATAACTTTTGATTTAAAAAAATATTATCCCATTTGGTTGGGAATTTTGGCCTCGAATCCAAAATTAAGATTTGAATGAAACGTGCCGAAATGGACCGCGCCGCCATCAATATTAACCGACTGTCAGTGACACTATCATAATCGGGGCACGTTGGGCGGCGGAAGGTATTGGGGAGAGGAAGGAGATGGATAAAGAAAGTAAGGTGGTGAAGTACCTTACTATTCAGATTTTTTCATCGTATAGGACCAAAGCCATTTCAAGCTACGTTTTAATGGTGGTTTACCTACTGAGAGTATCTTCCTTACTGAAATGTGTCGCAAATATATTATTTTAATGAATGCATTGTAAAATAAAACGAACAAAAAAATAATTGCGCTCGCTGGGCTTGAATCCGCGACCTCCGGATTACTAGTCGAGAGTCTTACCCCTCGACCACGGAGGTCGTCAGGTTATAAGTGTATTTAATTAAAAAAACATTAAAATATACATACACGAAGAAAGCGAGGCTTGTTTTTTCAATTTTATCCTGACGTACCACCGCACCGGTTTAAAACATGTTGACAAATTTGAATAAATAATTGGTTTTTTACAAAGTGATTTGTTTTCATTTAATTAAAATGATGTCACAAAGTGAATTTGCGAACATTGTAGAAGAAATAAGGATTGTTTAAATACAATATTCAGGATTTCCTTTCTGATTTTTCACAGACAATATCAGCTCTCACTTTGTATGATTTCCAATCAACAATATTATTAATTGGTAGATAGATAGAACGATAATTATACATTGAAATACCCAAGCACTATAATCTTATTCGCAAGCCGTGATACAATTCCAGGCTCTATTATCTAGTTACTTCTTGTCCATCAAAGAACTCAACACCGTTTAAAGTCAAACTGAATCGGTCAATTGACAACTAGCCGACAGGTTAATTACTTTAATGGCTCTAATTAAAACTCGAGCAGACAATAAGATATAACCTTTTAAGACAAGACATGCCACCAATGGTGGTGATGAAAATCATTACTGAGAGTTGACTGAGGAAGTGACGTCAGGTGTATAGTGGATATTCAAGACCGGAACTTTTTAGTACTAATTTTGAAATTAAGGGCACTTAAAATAATGGTTTTGAATTGAGAGCTAATTTGAACTTTGACATTGTTGGCGTGTTGATTTGACGTTGACATGAACATTTATGCAAACAATAGAGTTTTTTTCTCAATGTTTCAGATTTATTTATTTATGAGATATACACAGTTATTATATACATTAAATATAAGTTATAAAGTATGTTAAAAAAAAAACATGTTTTGTACCTATTACGTAAATCTGTAAAATGTCATTAAGTAATTTCGCCTGGGTATTAAATCATAATTATGCTGAAACTAATGAAAAAAAATGAAACATTGGTTGACTAATAATAACAAAAATTAAAGAGTATGGGGTGGAGAAAAAGTTACATTTTAAAATCAAAAATTATGTGCTCACTAAAGTTTAATAATGCGACAAGAAATTTAATAATTTGGTATTGTATGTTTGCAATGAATCGTGAAAAATGTCTAATTCTAATATTTTTTCTTAATGGGTATAAGTTGTGATTGCGCGAGTGATTGGTGAGTTATTTGCTGCATTGGTGTTGTGGGCTTCTATATGAAAAAGAGAAGTGTGCTTGGTACGCCGCATTGGAGCTTTTAAATCAATGACGGATAGTAATTCGGGACAATAATATTATTATTAAGCAGGTTATACATTTTATTTCCTGTCACTTATGCCTTCCCAGTTGAGGATATATTATGATGAGTGATAGTTTCATGTTTAATGTTGTACCTCATGATAAAAAATTAAACCATTTTGAAATAAGACATGGGCGGTAATTGAGGAGCGTTTTCAAAAAGAGAAATGTCTTTATATACTTTTTTTCGTGAGACAGATTTAAGTGAATAATCAATCACTCGGGGTCAACATTTTATGATAATCATTAAAGTAAATTCAATTAACTGTTAGACATGATGAAAACTAAATAAGAAAACGTATTAGTGTTTGAACAATACTGGAATTGAATGTGACAATTTATTAATTTAAACGGTTAAAAGATGATGGCGTCTTGTTAAAATTATGTAATTTTTCATCGGCATATTAAAATACTTTCTTATGAATGATCGTGAACTTAAATGAAAATAATAAACTTGTTTAAACCATTATTTCCATCAGGACACTAAGAAACCTTTGGTTTTGAAACTCGTAGATTTTTTTTATTAAATAGTTATTTAAACAAGGTTAATTTATTTCACTTTTTATTTGGTAAATAGACTTATTTTTACATTTCTAGAAGGCAGATGTTAAATATAAATAAATAAAGTTGAAAAAACAACATAAACAAACAATAAAGTTTTTATATTTCTCTAGCTTATGCAATAAAACAGTAAACTGCCCATTTAAAAAGTCGTTAATATAATATTTTGCTAGAATCCACTTAGCGCCATAACAAAAGTAATAGCCCGGATGCCATTAATGATCAATAATGGTTAGTTACTAATAAAACAGCACCGAAGTTTTTTTTGGCGATTTAAATGACTCCCATCTTCAGGCAACACCTTTTTAACAGCTCCCTATTACCATCAATATTTTTCTGCGCGATAATCATCTAATGAGGTGTTGCATTAAATTGTTGTCGATATTCGCCATGTCTTAATCATTTTGCCCATCAAATACCGGACCGACCAATGTCTTAAAGGCAAAATGTTGTAACTGCGAAATGAGCTGAAGGACCTGATTGTACGACACGATTCGGAAATGTTAATATTGTATTTTGGTAAAATGTTTTCATTGTTGTTATTACCGCAAAAGAGCCCCAACTGCCCGGTGACTGAAAGCCACTTGGAAAAATGTGTAGAATCTGAATGATACTCAGAATATCTAATAGAATATTTTTTGGCAACTAAATAGTATTTTTTTTTTATTTGAAACCAATACCTCTATCAACTCGACAACCTTTATTTCCTTAAAAAGAATCCACACATATTCTGAGGGAAATTATTTTCCACAGGGCTTCCTGTGTAAAGCTAATGTAAAAAAGAGCTGATAATAACCACATAGCTAACCTTTTTTTAAAATTTGATTAAAAAAATTTTAGCTCAAATCAGAAATGTTGTTCAAAAAAATCGACACCAATTATTATGTTGTAAATAGTTGCTGCATTTCTTACGACTTTCCGGACACCGTACAAATACACAGAAATCTGTGCGATTTTCCACTATTTTGATAAAAAAATAAACTATACACGAACAAAAATAAACGTATTATTCAAGATGTTGTGTGAGGGCATGCCAGGGAGCAAAGTCAATAAAAAATTAAAATTGTAAAAAAACAACAAAAAAACAAAATACACAAAAGAATTTTATGAGCGTACAGACACTACAAATAATTTAAGAAAACAGTTAGGAATAATAAATGATAATGTTACTGAAACTTCATAAAAAAATATCAATACTAAAAATTAATAATTAGTGTACAATCTTTGAGTCAAATTGTGCTTTGCTGGTTGAGGTGGTTTGCCTTGCATCCGACGTGCTTGGGGGTATCAAAAGGTATAGAAAAAAAACGCGGCAGTACATCAAATATTAATTATTAGAAACATGTTCTCCTAAGTGGTGCCATCTATCCAGTTCGTTCTAAATGAAAGGCAAAAAAATAATAAACATTATAATATATAGGTACTATCACTAGATCGTAAAAGAAGGCAGTGACCTAATTCACGGAATATTTATCAATCAAATTTGCGACATGTATTTTTAGAAGCGCATCTGGAATTCTCTTGAAAGGCGAATTATATAATATATATCAACAGCGATTTTCACAGAAATGCAATTTTTGGCAATCTCGTCAGAATGATAACAAATAGTTTTGTGAACAGTAAATCTCACGTCCAAAAAAGTTTTTTTCTGATTTTCATGAAATCATACGATTTTTAATAAGGTACTTAAATACCTACCTTATAATCTAAACCGTATCTTTTATTTAACTTTAAAAAAAATTCAAATAAGGAATTATATCCTTTGTCCAAAGAAACGCCACTGTCTCAATGACAATTCTTTTTTCGAATTTTTTTCGAAAATTAATACTCATTTCACATAATTTTAAATTAACGTTTGTAAAATAACTTCTTTGTTTTACACGGAGAAAAATGTTATTCTAAAATACCATCATTTTATTCGTAAAAACGGTTAAAAACGGGACTGAAGTTCTTACGAACAAATTAACAGTGTTTAATGTTTATTGGCGAGAAAATGTATGAATAATTTGTTGGTATACGTACGAAATTACGTATACCAAAAAATTATTTTTACATTGAAACCCTGTTAATTTGTTCGTAAGAACTTCAGTTCCGTTTTTAAGGGTTTTTACGAATAAAATGATCGTATTTTAGAATAACATTTTTCTCCGTGTACCATATTATTATTAATACTCAATTTTAAACAAACCTTCTTTGTTAGATATCTGTAAAGAATCGATTCTATTTACACATAGGTATATATTATTATACCTTCTTAAAATACATCGAGAAAAAATAATCTATTTTATGTAGGTTCATTTACATTTTTAGTTCACAAGTTAGAGTTGTTCCCTCGATTGTGACTTAGAGACTTAGATAGTGATGCCACTCTACCAACATTTTATTAGATCTACCGATTTCAGCCAAAATCTACATATATTCATAGAAAATCTATCGAAATTGTAGAAAACCCGAAATTATAGAAAATATACCGACTTCGAGAAATATAAGAAATAGCCACTATAAATATTTTATGACTTGTCGATTTTCATTTTTCATGGACATAGATCAACCTGGTTCGGCTCGGTACTCGGTAGTGTGTGGCCTCCTAATTTGGATTGCGTCCAAATGGACTCAGCCAAAAGGTTCGGCGTCAAATGGCTTTGCTGTGTGTGTCCAGCTTTTTAATTGTAGAGTCATAATCAAAGATAAAGTGTAAATAATGTCAAGTAATGGCAACATGCAATGCGCTTCAAGCAGAAAAGCGTTTTGAATAAAATTCGAAATGTAGGTAGTCAACTCCCACGCCAAAGTCTCGGCGCCAAACATTTAATTTCCCTGCGAATAGGCCTTAAATATCTATTTATCAATCACGTGGGTGAATTAATTTCTTGAATTAGAATAATAATGATGTCTCGTTATTGCCTTACCGCAGAAAGATTTAGGTGCCTTTCGTTGAGTACGATTATTTATTGAATTATTAAAACTTATCTTGAGAAAACATCAGCAGGAAAATAAGCTATTAACAATAATGTAAGTGGACATATGAATTATATACAGGGTGTTAAGGTACGTACTTGAGTTACTTTAACCAGTGATTCCTGACATTATTTGAAGTAAAAAATGTAAATGAAATTTTGGTCTCCGGTGACATTTTTGATGTTTTTTTTTTTTTTTCTACAAAAACATAAAAAAATAGTAAGTGTTGGGTAGTTAAGGGCGGGATAAGTGATGGGGCGGTAACTCGGCTGAGTGACCAATATGATCATGTGAAAGAATTTTTTTGTTGTTTGATTTTGAAGAAAAAAAAAAGTAAAAACAAAAAAAAAATCATAAAAAAAGTCAGCGGAGACCAAAATTTCATTTACATTTTTTACTCCAAATAACGTCAGGAATCACTGGTTAAAGTAACTCAAGTACGTACCTTAACACCCTGTATATATATTTTTTATTTTCTTTATTCATTTTCTTTGTTACAGGTTTATTTTAAATATCTTTTTGACTACCAAGCTAGGCAAATGCCCGTATTATGGTAGTCGAGATTCATAAGATGTTATATTAAGTATAAAATATTAGGTATAATTATCCATATATGTAGATGAAAGTAAAAACATATAGCTTACATATTACGGAAAATATTCATACTAATATTAGGTACATGATCAAATACATGAAAGGAGTTAAAGTAGGTGAATCTTGTATAAATAAATAAAAATAGAATAACAAATAAAAATAACAAATAATAATTGACTAACAAATAACTGAATCTTTGACTTTTGAACACCAATACATTAAAGTTATTTGATAATCAACAAACATGAACATTCACAAAGCTAAGATGGCAATCATTTAAGTCATCATTGTATTATTTTAGTCAGATCTAAAATGTTTTCTGCTGACAAATATAGTCGGTTGAGCAGCCTTTTGTGGTCAGCAAGAAGAATAAGATTGATCAGTAAATAATGACAATACCTATCCGAAGCAAACCTAACCAAACCTAACCTAAACGAACCACGTGATAAGCCTGATATTTTAACTCTATCAACAAAAAGCATAGAAAGTTTGATGTCCAAATAATTAAATGTTTTTTCTTACGAACCCAACATTCAACTTACGAACCATTTGATTACTTCTCGTGAAACAATTTTTAAATATGAATATTTCTGCAATTTCCTATGTAAATTAATCTGTTTGCCAACCCACATTCTAAAATAGCATTGCTCTATAGTGTCCATTGAAAAACGACAACTAAGTTCATTAAACCTAGATAAATAGGTACATTGCGCATACGAAAAAGCAAAACAAAACTTATAAAGACAACAAGGAAGTGTGAAATTCATATTGAATAGTTCAATATGGCATCAGTTTAAAATTCTAGTTCCTGTTATTACGCCAGCTATTGTTTTGGATTGTACTGATAAGAAATGACATTTAGTTTACGCTAAGAAAGGGAAGAATTCGCTTTCAGTAGGCGAGAGGTGCAAAGATGATAAATACCATTTATGCCAAGCCTAAATGATGTTTAGTTGCTTCGGTATAAAAAATTCAACGTGAAACCTAAAAGGAGATTTTTTTGTCTCCAGTGAAAATGATTTAAACAGACTTCTGGTCTAAGATAGTTGGTAATATATGGTAGGTTCAGTAAATGGCTTTACCAATTCATACATGAATTAAAACTGGCAACAGCAAAACATATTTGTTTATTGATAAAACTTTGTAGAAATATTAGACTATTGAGTCCATGATTCCTTCGGCACCATCTGTCACATCGGGTCGTTTTTACGACTCGTTCTTGAGTTTAACAACTCGGCTGTGGAACGATTTGCCAGCCTCTGTGTTTCCTTTCTCCTACAACACGGGACTCTTCAAGATCCTGATTCACACCGTCCTTTCCACAAAAAGACGCTCTACACACTATCCCCAAAGTTGTCATAGTCCCTAAGGTTATTTTTTTCTCAGGACCTTCTGTATAGAGTCAATGTATAAAAACGAAATTAATTTGTGTAGCTTTTTTCCCATTACTTTTGAATATTTTGCTCCTCTACTCGAAAGAACATTAGATCTCAAAGGAAGCTTTTCACGTAATTTGATCAATATTACACCGTGTAAGACATACACATGTACATTATACATGTAGGTACATTTTATTAATTCTAAACGGTTGACATATAAATCAAACAACGAAAACATATACCCAAATCTGACATTAAAAAAAAATACGAGTGTGCTTTAGACCACACGATGAAGTAAATACTTATTTAGCTCCATCTATATGTATGTCTATATGTATATATGTATAAAATATATAGATGTATTAATTTTCAACAAATATTTATTTAAATTTATTATCATTCGCCTCGCCCGATCAAGCCGTGCGCACCGACGTCCGCTCCCCCCCCGCGTTTAACGCGTCACTGGTTTTTCAAAATACTGACTGAAATATTTCATGCACTGGCTATGAGAGGAAGAGAGAAAGAAAGTGTGCGCACGCACTGCTCTCTCTTGCTTCTACAATGTGATACAGCCGGTTCGCCTCGCAACGCATATCACTTTTCGTAACGCTGTAACTTCCGTAACGCCATCGCCAGTTTACCCCTCAAGTCAAGCGTGCGCAAAGAAGTATTCACTTCAAAAATCCAAATAAAAGGGTGCATAAATCTGGGATAAACATATATTATCACCAGTCTAATGCTTATTATATTATAATCATGGATACCGCCTGAAAGTGTATCCAGAAACGAACTAAAAAAAAATGTACGTAAAGCCAGTATTGCCAGCAATTAGTAAACGAAAACCGTAAATTTCAATTCGCTCTAGATAGGGAGGTAAACAAAGAAAATCTATGCATTTTCAAATACTCGAACCCGTAAGTGTTAACTCCGTGTACCGATACATTAGTCAGCCGTTCTAACGAGGTAAGGCTCCGAGCTGTCGATGGTTTTATTGCTGCCAATTTGCACATTATGTTGAGAAATATTCACGACCAAACTATAAAGCTCAGGCAATCGATATCATTTGACTTTGAAATACGAGTGACAGCACGAAATACAGATACAATAAAGCAAACATAAAAGCTGGAACTTACTGATAAATCATAGGCAACGAATTATATTCGCGTGGGGATAGAAGAAAGTTGAACATACCTGAAACAAAATAAAACAAAAATGTGAGTAAACATAAATTACGGACATGGTTATTGTTAACATACAAGGATCTTGAAAGCTGTTTGTATCTGGAAAATTATAATAAAAAATAAAAAATAAATAAAAAATAATAAAATATCAATATTTTAGGTTTAACCCAACATAGCTATATATACTGTAACACGGCGTATCTTATTTTACACAGTACAAAAAACAGTTTAGTTTATTAAATAATAAGCACACATTTGAAATAAAAGGATCACCTAATATTTAGGGATAAGTTATTCGAGGAAGTAATTTTTTTCATTAAAAACATATTGTTAGAAATTTTAAATAACATTCGCGATGTAACACACAAAAAAGATGAGAAAGATGAGATATACGTTGTTCTTATGCGAGAAATATTTATATAATATGAGGTGTGTAGAATCAAATACAGCAATCTCCACTTTTTTCAAAAGTGAACTAATAAAGCATCTTTGTTAATGATTTACTCATTTACCTACAGTTATTTGGCATTAAAACCAGCTCTGTGTGTCCAAGTTTCCCTTTGTGAATAAAATTATTAACTTATAAATGCATGATAATTACTGAAATGAAAGGTTTCTTTTGGTTTTCTCAAAATAAAGCATTTTGGAGATTGCTGCATTTGACTCTACCCACCTCATATTCTATTCAATTTTATTTAAATAATAAAACAAACATAATTAAAATATACTAAATTAATAAGTGCATTAAAAAAATATAATAATTTTACTCTTATAACTAAAAAAAAATGTATAAACATTTACTTCTAACCATAGATAAGTAGGTACCAATTATTTGTAAAACATTTGTTTTTCATTCAAACCATGGCGCATTGCGTAGTTTAAAAAAAATAAAAAAATTAATTATTGCATTTTTTGAGATACGCGGTTTATTATAATGTGAGCATAAAAATATCATGAAAAATAAAAGCATAAAAATCTTTTTAGTTAAAAAATAATAGCCACTGAAAACAACATTAAAATTGTAAAACACATTAAATACAATTTGGAAAGTCTATTCTGAAATATTATGACAATTTTTAAATATTAAATTTATGTACTTTGAAAGCGTAAAATCATTTCCGTTCAAACAAACACTGACAGAAAACAAAACCAAGATTGAGATATTAAATTACAGATATGCTGTGCCATTAGAACAGATGAACTTTATTTTTTTACTAGAAGCGAAGTCCCGGCGTTGATCGAGCTTTACATAGAGTTTTTTTTAAATCAGATTAAACAGCAATTATTTCTCTCATTTTGAACGTCAAATGGGAGGCGAATATGGCCGCCACGGGAACCATTTATTGGAAAACCAACACCTATGCCATAGGTCACTCTAAGTGCTTCACTATCCACCCCTCATACCCTTTACCTTCTCAGAACTTCCTCACCTTCCTTTCCCTAAAAAAACCTCTTCACAGCATCTACAAAGATGACATAGGCCTTGAAGGATTTCTTTCCTCAGGGCCTGCTGTGTGGAGATAATGTAAAAAAAGTGTGCAAAATTTCATCCAATATCAAAATTCTGCTTTAAGGGGTGTATCGAAATTCTGCTTTAACCTGTTGAGTATCAGATGCTATTCGAAAAAAAGGGCGGAAATTACCTTGATGACTTTTGGTCAAATATCCATATAAAAAAAGGAATTGTTTTTTCGCGATTGCTTTTTGTTTATCAGATAATGTGTCTTATTATTCATATACATTACATGATAATATCGTTACAAGTTATCCTAGAATAGCTATCTTTAGCAACAAAAAAAAATTTTGCCATTCGACAAACAAATATCAAAAAAATATATATTTATACGAATATGAATTGATTTTATTGTTTCTACACAAACCTAAATATACACCCCGCATAAAAACCAACAATTCAAATGTGTTTTCGAAGAATTAATGACATTGATACGTCTTTAAAAATTTGACACTGGTAAAACGAGGAAAAGCGTGATTTCCGAATGTTAGAGAATTACTTAAAAAAATATTCAGAGAAGCTAGATTAATCAAATCAACTGTTATGTCAAGAAAGATATTGGCGTAAGCGATACTGACCTTGTAATTCATAACGTTTCTTTATACACATGCGTTAAAATCCTAATTAAAAACAAAAAAGGAAATAAAATTGTCGCACCCGCCGGCAGGCTTACGACAAATAACAGACAGTTGTACAGCTACAAGAACATTTTTAAACTTTTATTCTCAGCCGCTGGTCAATGGCTATTAAAGCACAAAATCAAATATAATAATTGTGCACTTTCCTCCCTTTACCAGAACTGATACGATCTTCAATACTATCAACGTTATGGACACAAAATAGCTCTTGGGTGACCAGATCTAAATTGTCAGTTACTTCCCCACATTTCTCTTCCCTATTTTCAGTCTACGCTCCACTACCATCAGCTCACAATATAACCCAATTGGAGATGCCATAGTTTCTTGCTTTGAGGATCAAATGTTCATAATTTCATCAGGCCCGGAATAAAACTGTAGATTTGTATAAAAATCAAATCCACGCGGACTGTCCACCACACACTTAACTTCCTGGTATAAATAGATAGAAGCTATTTGTGAAAACATGGAGCGACGACCGTATTCCCATGTTATTGTTTTTTTAAATTAAAACACAAATGTGAGTAAATTTACTACAATTTAAATACAAATGTATCTACTTTAATGAAAGCGTAAAAAACATTTCCTTTCTAACAAACATACACAAAATTAAGCCCAGAATGAGATATTAAATTACAGATTTGTAACTTTTGAGACGTAATTCGGGTTGACCTGTCAACTGTCAGGCACTATGATGATGGATGCGTTCGAGTGCACCGCTGCACATTCGTCTGTCATTTCAATCATGAAGGAAAGAAACGATTTTAGAAGTTATTTAAAAACACAAGTGTTAGACGGGCATTCCGCGGTTGAAACGGGAGCCCTTTAACGGTGAACGAAAGCCAACTGGAGTTCGAAAGTTACGAGTATTTGAAATAGAAATTTGAAACAAAACAAATGGGGCAAATAAAGAATTTTATAAATACTAGTTGATACCCCGCATGCGTTGAAATGCCAATTAAATTGTTTCTAGCTGCATGTTTTCCCATTCGTCCCCGTTCACCTTCCGCCTCCTCTTCCCTCTCCCTTGACCCCTTCCCCACCTCTTCGTTCCCCTTTTACATTCCGCGCGTTCCCCCTCGCGTCTACCGCTGTCCCCCTTCTCGCGAATCCCCCTCCCCCTCAAGCATTCCCCATCCACTTTCTCCGCCTTCCTCCGTCTCGTAAACCCCCTCCTTCACTCCTATCCGCGTCTCCTAATTGCAAACCGCAATGTCCGTAACTACAAGATGGTTTTTAAGATCCCTATTAAAATCATAGAAAATTGAATTGAAAATAGGATTTAGACACTCTCCACAAAAGCCAATCACAAGCCTGAATTCAAAATAAACTCAACACGACCAATGAACAGATCATTATAACATTTTTTATTATAATAATTTACGTTGGATTTATTACTATAAAAATCACACGAAAAATGCGTTGTATTCTTTGATCGGTTTTTTGTGATTGACCGAAAACAGTACTTTTGGAGAGTGGCGTTTTTGATTTTTTACCCCTCAAATAGTATAGGAAATAATTTCATAATGCCAGAGCTCACTATTATAAATCGCAGGCATGCGCACATCAAATTCCCAAAGTTTCATCGAATCGGATGGCAGCGCATAAAATTCGAACAAATAAACATGATTTTTTTAAATATATAAAATGTGTTTCTCAATGTCTTACCTTTTTTGCTTTTAATAGATATATTTATAATCAACTATTTAACATACATGGGGCGAGAGGACGGGCGGCCAAACAAATCGGTCTTCTCACACACTCCTTGCTTGAATCAATTTTAAAGTACGAAGCTCCCTGTGAATGTGCAATGTGGAGGACCAAAAAAGGAGATGGAAATAAATAAAAAAAACGTGACGCGTCACTGGTAAGCCTAAGGAAAGGGCAGGATTTTCTATAGATCAATTTATAATTTATAACTGTTTAGCATCACACAATAGTAACTTAACTACAGAAAATAAGAAATTAACACGATTTATTGAGCGCTAACAAAAACGATAATAAGAGAATAGTATTACATTAAAAATTGAGAAAGTTGCTAACTATCACAGAGATGAAAAAAATCAAACCGTAAAAACAAAGTTTTTTTACTACCTATAACATTATCTATTTTCAATTTTTGACCAAGTTACGCCATCTGTTGAGACAGCTAGTAGGCAATTTAAAAAAAAAACTGCGTATGTGTGCGGGAGTACGCATTATCATCGACAACGAGTCTATCTGACGAGTTTCAGCTTGTTCAGGTGTCGGGAAATGGTCTGGAGCCCCAAAGTACCTGAAAAAAACCCTCGACTCTGTGCAGAAACGGGCGGTCCGTTTGATGGATTCTCCGGTCTTAACAAACGGATGACAATCTTTAGAGCACAGGCGTCAGGTGGGAATGCTATCCTTATTCTACCGGAAGATGCTCCGAAGAAATAGCGTCATCGATCCCTTCGGCACCGGTGCACAGTCGGAAAACACGCCAAACGCGCGCCCAACATATGTACACGGTTGACATTTGTCACAAATTGTTGATATGGGAACGGGTCGCTTCTAAACTCGTTCTTGAGTTCCACAGCTCGGTTGTGGAATGATTTGCCGGCCTCTTCCTAGAAGAACCATGTCCACTACTTCCTCTCCTTAAAAAGACCCCCTACACAGCATCTTCAAAGATGACATAGGCCCGGAGGGAAATTGTTTTCCTCAAGGCCTCCTGTGTGGAATTAACGGCCGCTGTTCCCAATCCTACTAATCAATTACTAAGCCAAAATTTTGCCTTACTAATTGATTAGTGCACAACTACGCTTTTTCCAACACACAAGTATCGCTTAAGCATTTATCTTAACCTAAGGAAGCCGGACTAGTGGATTAAAGCTGGACTAGTTCTTAAAAGTGTCAACAGAGTAGAAAAAATACCGCGAACACAATGTATGGTTGATGAAATATCACTTTGACAGAAGACACAGTTTCGCGCTCATTTAACTTCTGTTGTATTGCGTTTATCAATTATCATTTTAATTAATATGGATTGAGAAGTTCGGATGCGTGCGGAGCAGAGACGAAAAACGGTTAATTTATGCGAAAAACTAAGTCGTTTTCGTATATTCGCCAAGCAAAGTGTCAAGTCCAGTACCTACGGTCAAGCTGACACTTTATTTTATATACGTTTGTTTAAAAAATATAAAATGTCAGTTTATGGATAAAAATATTTTAAATAAATTACGTATTAATAATAAATCCAACAATTAACTCTATAATATTAATTAAACTTCGAAAGTTCTTACTTTGATGTCATTTTATTGTCTATGAAAGTGGGCGAGGTCAGATAACATAAGATGTTTGGGGACAATATAAATCGATTGCTACCCTACAAAATGCTTGGCTGATCGCGGCCTCAGATGAATCGATTTAAAAGTTAGAAACAGCGGCCGTAAGATTTGTAGTCATTCAATCACGAAAACAAAATCGAAATTCAAAAAGAAAATTTTTAAAAAGAACTGAAACTTTTGATCAAGTATATGTGGTACTTCCGCATCCTTTTCCCGTTAGTTTTTACACCTTGCCAAGAATGCCCAGTGAATAGGCAATAAAACATAAAGAATTTTCTCAAAGCATACCACTTCCGGGAAGCGGTGTCATCGCAAGCATTTTACAACTACATAAAATAGATGCGCCGCGGAGCATAGACTTAAAAAAAGACACAAATATATGCCCGTTAGACTTTTATATCTAAGGTTAGTCATTGGGATCATAAATAAAGAGTAATTTTACTTTTATAGTGTGAAAGCCAAGAATTTCCAGAAGTTTTATTTATTTATTTGTAAGCTTTTTAATGCATTAACATAAAAATTAACAGCGATTGTATTAAATAAATTTGATGCATGCGAAGATGCAAAATATGGTTTGGTTAGGTTTAAAAATGTTTCTTCTTCGTCCTCCTTACTAAGGGGTCCTGTGCTGAGGCAGACTAAAGTTATGAGGTGTTGCGTCTTATATGTTGTTTTTAGTGTAAAAATATTATACAAGGTGTTAAGGATCGAACTTGACTTACTTTTAACCAGTTATTCCTGATATTATTTGGAGTAAAAAATGTAAGCGAAATTTTAGTCTCCGGTGACTTTTTAGATATTTTTTTTAAAATCATACAAAAAAAATTCTTCCACATTTCGTCACTGGTCACTGAGCCAAGTAACCAACCAACCCCTCACCCCGCCCCTAACATCTTAATACCCACTGATTTTTTATGTTCTTGAAGATAAATTAAAAAATATCACAGGAGACATTAGTCAAAATTTTACTTACATTTTTTACTTTAAATAATGTCAGGAATCACTGGTTAAAGTAAGTCAAGTACGATCCTTAACAACCTGTATTCATAGGAGTTTACATAAGATTAAGCCAAAAAAGTTTCTTACGCTAATGTTGGTTGGAGATTTTTGCCTTTTTTAATATGAATACCGCACTAGAGTCCCAACTGCTCCCGTCTGGAGCCAGTAAGACTATGGCATTACCAATTTGTGAGACTGAAGGTATCGGGGAGGGGAAGGAGAAGACCTAGCTATTCAGATCTGGTCACCAAACACGGCTAATACCATTTCAAGCAACGTTTTAACGTGCCGCAAGTTTTCAATGGATTAATTGTTAAATTACACGAATTTATAAAATAAAATTTATTTCCCGATGCCCGCGCCAAGTTCGAACCCATCACCTTCGGATTCGGAGTCAAAAGTCTTATCCCTCAACCACGGAGGCCGTCAGTTTAGTTTTTTTGCATTAAAACCAACAAGAAATTAAAGGGAAGAGGAATATGGGATGAGCATAGGAGATGCTCTCAATACATTCTATATTCTTGCATTAGGCTCTCTTGTCCGATATTTCTAAAGGTTGTTAGAAATGTCAATATTATGAAATTGTGTAATATACTGCATACTTACGGGGAATTAGGTAATTTTTTTTGCATAACAATTTTAAACCAATTGAGAGCAGTTTAAACTTTTGTGCGCTACACTCATTAAAAAAAATAAGGTCGCTAGATGCGATTGATATTGAATAATGAGATATTTCGATAATGTCTGTCACAGGTTGAAAGTATGCAAGTATATAAAAGGCAGAAGAATGCGTAAATTGAAGCGTTTATTTATTTAATCAGGTCCAAAATGATTACACAATCTTCTTCTTTAATCAGAAAATTTGTCTATGGAAGTAAAGAATTTTCAAAGAGTGAGTAGTTGGCAGGTAGGTACTAAGTACTTACTATACAGATGAATACAAGATCAACGTTAAATCACGAGCTCAAAGACGTACGAGAATCATAAACCAAAACAAGTTTCAGTAAAAAATAATGGAAGTATAATTTGTCTTTACTTTTTATTAGACCAGATAATTTCCTTATGAAGCCTAAGCCTTTATAAAGACATCAATGAAAGTGTAAAAAATGAGAAGGTCGTATACTAGAACATTAAAACTATAAGTTTTCTTTAGACAGCCAAAAAACTAGGAGCATCCAGGCATAACGACCTTCAAAAAACATAGCATCGGTCCATGAAAAAATATTCCAACTGCCTTAAATATTGTAAGTAATGAGTTTTTAATGGATTTTTCCCGAAAGCTCCAAAGGTCTGACGAAAGCTTTCTATTTCGGTTAACGGATATACATGAGATTAAGGAATTAACGATAGGAAACAATGTCAAATGACACGAGCTTCGACTATTGTGAACTTTGATTGGGTAAAGGTATAACAGTTAATGATGATTCTTTTAAATGTATAATAGACATAAAAAGGTTATGTATTAGACGTAAAAATAAACGTAAGAAAAACGATCAATTCGAAGCGCAAAATGGTGTTTATTTGTTAGGTGAATAATTTAAAAATAAGAAAGAAAAAAGTTAATTAAGGAAAACAAAAAATTACTAAATAAATTATTAAGTACTTTACATTCATATTTTTATAACATGATCAACAATTATATTTTATTAATTTGTACTCCAGCTAAACTGTAGGAAACGCAGCCAAGTATTTGTCCAAAGCATTTTTTTGGATTCATTATATAAATAGATTGAGCTGTAATTAATAATCGAAAATGATAATATCACTGATAGCCTCGATAAGTAAAATAAGATATTCATACCAAAATAGAAAAAAAAAATTACTGTGAAGATAATATTGCAAAGGCACACAGCTCGTGATGGAAATAAAGTTGAGAGGTGAAAAGCATACCAAAGAATTTTGCTCTTTCAAAAAACAGTTGTTTGCCTTGTAGTTAAGATTTTTTTATTTATTTATTTACGTTTGATACATTTAAAGCCAAAATAACAGAAATAATATTACATAATAAGAGAATATATTTAAAATGAATACAAGTGTTATTACGTTGTTTTAGGTCGATATTAGTTCCTAGCTAGGCAGATTGCCTGTTCTAAGGAACCAAAGTGTGTAAAGTGCCAAATGCAATTTAAATTATTATTTTTTTTTTAAACTAACTAACTAACTAACCATCACGCCGTTTCCCCGCAGGGGTAGGCAGAGAGGACGGACCGCGAAACAACTCGGTCTTGGCACACACTCCTTGCCTCATTCACATTCATACATCTTCTCATACATAGTCTTCTATTATTCTGACTCTTGACATGGCCCGACTAAAGTATCTGATTTACTTGATTGTACCTATATACTAAGTTTTTACTAAATGTGCCATTCATAGGTAACCATGTATAGTTTTAAGTCATATTATATAATAGTTTTTCAGAGTCCTCCCTACCCAAGCCAATCAACCATTTAGTTATTATTATTAAGATACCACACATAGTTCCATCATTAATCCCACAGACAGTGGGATTAAGGAACCCCAATAGGGGAATGTTGCGAGGAATAAAATTGGAAAAAGGATCATTAGTATCTAGTCATTAAAATTAAATCACTATTTTGGTCCTGACTTTCATAAATGGCATTTGGGAAGAAAGAATAAATCAAACTTTCATTACGAATATTATAAAGCTTCATCGATTTCTAATAAGAAGACCAATATCTTAATAACTTCGTGCGCTGACCATTAATTAATTAATTAAAAATGATTGTCTTATCTGCACAAACCCGATTAATACGAATTGCCATTCAAAGCAGCGACTAAACTGTTAATTGACCATTTGCAAACACAGCATTATAAACAACCTATGATTGGAACCCTAATGAAAGGCATTTAACATTTCACGTAAGAAAGTAATCAATTTAACACTTTAAATTGATCTTGTATTAAGAAACTAATTTGATCTGATATCCAGAGTGATACAAAAATAACAAGTAATAGTTTTACCAGAGGTACCATTTAAACGAAAAACATCATTATAATTAAGAAGAACGTGTTATGTTTAATGATAGGTAGATTGACTGAAGTGCAAAAATTACTGAGATCACAAACCAGTAAAAATAATCAATTAGAATGATTCACAACAGAAAAGTGAATTACATTCCAATATGAATATACATAATGAATAATCGATTGATTAGTAATATGTACTACACGGAGAAAAATGTTATGCTAAAATACGATCATTTTATTCGTAAAACGGTTTAAAAACGGGACTGAAGTTCTTACGAATAAATTAACAGGGTTTCAATGTTCATTGGCGGGAAAATGTAGGAATAAATTATTATTATTTATTATTAAAACAAATTTCGTACGTATACTAACAAATTATTCTTACATTTTCCCGCCAATAAACATTGAAACCCTGTTAATTTGTTCGTAAGAACTTCAGTCCCGTTTTTAACCGTTTTACGAATAAAATGATCGTATTTTAGAATAACATTAATACGAGTAGGACATAATTTTACACTCATAAGTCAATAACTCTTTTGCGGATTTTACGGCTACATCAAAATTAAAACAACATTAAGAGGAAGAGGATAGACGCTTGTAATACGGTATCACTTCAGCATACCACAATCTAGACAATCACACCTACCCTGATTAGGGACACTGTAACGCTATCCGAAACATTGGTTAAAGAAGGGAGGAGCATAACACGGCATAGAAACCCAAAAATTAATCACAATAATACTATCGGCCGTGAAAAGCAAAATCTTATTAGCTAATAACAAGGAGGGTTTGACATATCGGGTAAGTAAAAGAGGCAAAGGGTAGATATTTCATACTAAAATTTCATTAAAAAATTAACGCACAAATAAAACAGAAATAATAAATCCAATTTTTTTTTTTTTTAAAACGAATACAATGTAGCAATAATTAAAGTAGTTGAGAATAAATTATTAATTTTTATTCTGCCTCACATTAAAGTGTAATTGAAACTCAGGTTTCACAATTACGTGATAAAGACAACAGTACACGAATATGTAACTTTAGTACATATTTAAAGCTAAGTGAATATAATTAAAGGTAACCCGATACATCGTCACTGTCACTTGGAAGAAGCAAGTAGAATACAATGGGAACAATGTGGTAAGGAGTAAAACTGGATCGAAATTAACGGGGCGCAACTTTACGGCGGTGTGCAATCTGACATAGACAATGCACAGTGTTGATTAAAGTACCAACATAATATCCACAAGTTTTATAAGTTTACTTGTAAGGACGCCAACTTGTCTTAATTTGTTATCAAAATCACGGAGTCTGAATGCTAAGGAGATAAAACTAATTTAACGGCCGTTGTTCCCAATCCTACTGATCAACTGTTGAGCCAAAATATTGGCTCAACACTCCTCATGCGCACAAATCCGCTCTTATGAACGCAACTCTCCGACCAACAGGCGAATCGAGCGTTATTAAACAAATGACTCAGCTGATCGGAGACATTGAATAATTGATCGAACGAAAAGTTGGGAACAACGACCGAAAGTGTGAATCTTAAAGAATATGAATTTGAAGCAGCAAAATTGTGATTTTTTTTTTAAATTCAGATCTCTCGTCACGTAGACAAGTAACATTTATATAAATCGTCAGTCAAAGCAATTGATAGAAGAAATACACTGGTTAACAGATGCCATTACTTACTGTCTCCAAAGACATATAGAAACTAAATTATTTTCGAAAAGGACCAAATCCTCTATGAGGCATGCATCTGAAACTTTGAAAAAAATCTTATAATAGTACTTATACACAATTTTTAACATAACTGAACTGCCCCAGCAACGATCTTTTGCATTTTTTAAAGAGATAAATTGTCCATCGAATAATTCTGGGAAATAATGAGTAGATACGTAGATAGATAGATTTTGACGACCGTCCGTGGTCGAGTGGTAACAACACTTGACTCCCAATCGGAAGGTTGCGGGTTCGAACCCGGCGTGCGCAAATAAATTTTATTTGATTAATTTGTGTTATTTCACAATTAATTAATAAAAATAATATATACTACATTTGCGGCACGTTCCAGAGTGGAAGATACTGTCAGTATCGCCCTGGTGTAAGACCACCATTCAGAATTGAGACGTTGCTTAATAATGGCTTTAGCCGTGTTTAGTGACTAGATCTGAATAGCCAGGTACTTTCCTACCTTCCTCTTCCCCATCTCCTTCCCTTCCCCACTTTCCTTCAGCCTCACAACATACCCCAATTGGGGATGCCATAGTCTCACTGGCTCCAGACGGGAGCAGTTGGGACTCTTGTGAGGTATTCTCTATAAAAAAAAAAAAAAAAAAAAAAAAAGATATTATAATAGTTAGTCCCAGAATTTCTGCAGTGAAAAAAATTTGACTTCTAGTAATCTATTGGTGAAAATTTAAAAACAAAACTAAAAATTAAGGAAATGAAAAGCATAAAAATTGTAAACCTATGCAAACTTTGGCGACAATGCCCATAAACATTTATGAATAGGATATTTCCACGTTTTTCTTTATTGCTTAAAAAAATTAAGCAAAAAAATTACGATTATTATGGCATTTTAAATTTATTTTTATGTTGACTATTAAATTTTCTACAGCGAGTTTAAGTTGCCAATTTTTGTAATACCGCCAAAACGGCATTTTCGACGTGTGACGTCATAAGAGTTGCTCGTTCTTGAAAAATTTCTGACAGTTCTACTTTGTTTGCTGACGTGCGTACGAAGCGTCGTTGGCAATCACGGGCCGTTTTGGTTTCGTAGGTTTTTGAGCGTTTTTAAAATGAATAAATTTAAAAGTACGTAATTCATTTTGACTTTATTTTAACAGGGTCTTCAAAATGTCTGAAAATATTTAAGAATTTATTGTATCAATGGTTTTTTCAAAGAATTCACACAATTAAAAGTTCATAAAACCTGAGCCCTTCATCTATTTAAAAAAAAGGTTTACGTGATGAGACTACACAACATAAATTAACCAGATTAAACACGGACATTAACAGTTTTCAATGTAATCCGAATAGAAGAGCAGCTTTAGATTGTAAACATTGGAAGCTTTACAAAATAAGTAAACATTTGATACTGTCATCAAAACTCCCTCGGGTCTAGAGGCGAGAGATCTTGATCCATGATTCCAGTCATTGGAAATGTAATTGAATAATCTGACAGACTCGGCGCTGGCTGTTTATCTCAAGAACATGAACACGTACAAGGTTGTGATGGCTTCAACACCACGTTCGAAAGGAAAAAAAAAGCATCTTCTTTATCGGAAGAGCTCATACAAATTTTTCCCACCTAAACGAAATTTCAAATCGACTACACTAGCGACCGCTATTGAAAAGGACAGAAAAATCACAATCTGAGAAGGGCTGAGGTAAATAAAGGTGATGACATAATGAAGGGCTCGAAGTTTTCAAATCGATACCACGTTTAAAATTTATCAATATTGAATGTAAGCCGACACTTCAGACCGTCCATAAATTTAAAATCCTAGAGCGTGTCGAAGAGAGTTTGTTTAGTAACAAAAAAAACTTACATGGTTTTGAGGAATAAATGGGGTAATTAAGCCCAAATTACCACTACAGAATACAGACGGAGTATTGATAAAACCAATTAAAATTAACGACGTACACAATCTATGAATTAGTGCTATAGATCGAGATTTTTTGAAAGGTAAACAACACACTCAGATTAAAAGTAAATAAGATTTTTACTTTTGGGAACACAAAAAATGAAGCCAAACAGGTACGTACTAGACCATAGAGCTATTTGGAACGCATTAAGAAAATGAATTCTGAATTAATAAGGTGATATTAGTTATTACCAGACAAAGCTTTACGAATATTATATCTGATCATGAAAAGGGACGAAAGATAAAAAAAATAGTTGTAAACATCTACGGACGCGGAAAATGAATTATTTGCACGAAACTGCAAGGAATGTGGTGAATCAAGTAAATGACAGAAACAATTTCATGTCACCATGAGAATTAAGCCGAAATACTACTGAATTCAATTTTACCTGCCGCAAATTTTAAACAAAAATAAATGGGAGAGTGCGAGAGTGATAATTATTTCAGATGTAAAGTCACAATTAGCCGAGATAATTTACCGATTATTAAGGAAAGACCGATTGCAGAATTCTAGAAAAAGTTTAAAGCAAAATCGCATCAAAAGGGTGAGTTACACTTATCGGCGGCCAGACAAAGAAATAATTAAAATGGACATATTTAATTTTGGAGAGAGAGAGTCATGAAAAATAACATATCAATGAAAGTTGAAATAGTCTGAACTCTCAATTATAAAACGCCCTAACGAAAGACGAGATGTACGTCCTGAGTCCACGCCTGGCACCTTTTTTTTGGACAAGATATTCGAAGGGCTGGATACCATGTGGCGGTAGGCAGTAAGAGTCGAGTAGTGAGAGTCGAGAGTCGAGGATCGAAGGAAGACGAGGCTATAGAGTGCTAGCAGTGATAAGATCGTTCGTATTTAACAAAACAATTGATCAAATATTATAAAAACGAGTGATAAGACATAATCCACCGAAGAATTAAAAAAGTCGTGATAAACAGTGACAAGTGTTTGTTAATGTTGGGAGAAAATATCCATCGTAATATTAAAGAATTTTTAAGGTTGTGACTTCGTGAGAAGCAATAGTTCGTGTACATAAATTAATTATTCGGCTTGTTAAAATACTCTATTGAAAATTAGCTGCAGTGAATGACAGCGCGCCGCGGGTGAATTAATTAAATAATAAAATTAATTTGAATTATCAAAACCAAAATAATAACCAAAGTGAATGAAATACTTAGCTTCTGTGAGTTAATAATAACCTAACTTTGTGTTTTAAAAATAGAAGGGAGTGCATCGCGTGAATTTTGATTTGAAATATAAAATTAGTCTAGTCAATAATAACGTACAAATATCATTTTCAAACTTGTACACACAAAATAATAATATCAAAACAACATCAAAATAAATAACCTACATACAAATGTCACCTTCGATCTTCCGCGAGCATAATAATAATATAAAATAAACTATTGCTTGTTTTGAATCCCCCAATTTGAAATTGTTCAACAATAATAAACAATACCTACGCGCTTGTAGTTTCTTCAATATATCATATAATCAAGATAATACAAATATTCAAAATAATATCAGCAAATACCTACGTATAAATGTCATCTTCGAAAATATTGTTAACAAATAATAATTAATAACCTACGTATTTTCTTAAACTCAAATAAAAGTGTGACATGAAGTCATGGGTGTTACTACTTCTGGGGACTAAATTACCGAATCATAGTGACAGGAAGGTTTTTTACTTTTAATATTTTCCCCACATGTACGTAATCAGGCTTCGTTCAGGTGAGTGAAAGAAACATTTTAATTAAATTACAGGTCGTACATGGTCCCGATACCTGAGAGGATCTGCCAACCTACAAAACTAATAACAAAAGAAGTTATGTTCCAGGATTTAATTGTGTTTTAAATATTATTCTCAATGTGTAATTACGAGATTTGTCCCAAATTAAATCTATTATCAATGTGGGTTCAACGAACTTATATTTTTTTGCGTGCTAGAAAGGACGAGACGAATGCGTATAAAAAAGGATCTCGGCCATAAATCGTAGCCGCGTTGAACATCGTACGGTCATCCAAATTAGTTTTTCTGAGGTATGCCGAACCAAAGTGGAGTGACGAGAACATCCATGCCATACTGGATATTAGTTCAAAAATGAAATTTGGAGAATTGAATTTAAACATTATAATTGTTTACTAACAACAATATTATCATGTCAAATTTCTTTCAGGCTTCCTTACAAAATATGAAATCAACATTATTTCGGTAATGTTTTCTCAATCAGACCCTTCCAAAATCCCGCTTGACCTGCGAAATATAGACTTCACGATTGGGGAATGCAATAGCGTTCACTGAAATTATATCCCCACAAGATATGAGACAAAGAGGGCTTTTTTCTTACGCTATCATGCGATAGGGGATGTCAACGTAAACTTAGCATTCACGCGGGGTACTGAAAGTTAATCCCTTTCGCGGGGTCATGCAGAGTGAAAAGGCATGAAAGACAGAATAAAAAGAAAATGCCACTTGGAATGGTAGGGTATGATTCGCTGACGGAGGCGTTTCGACCGAAGGTATCCCAAGTTTTGCGAAGTTATGTGGAGGGGACGTCGGCGTGGTATTCCGTGAGAATAAGTCTGTAGCACTATTGCATACTACCAGTAGTGTCGACCTGAAAGCAAACATAGTTTTTACAAGGTAGAAGTTATGTCAGCTCTTGGAGGCGAGGAACGCAAGCCAATGATTATCCTCGTAGGAGACGAAAGGATCATCTCAAACGGCTCCGTACGCACTCAACGCGAGTAGAATCATGATAAGGGAAGAAATGGACATACCCCTTCTAGAATCAGTCGAGTTAAAATCAAATCTGGAGGATAGGAAGTCGGAATAATACTGGAAGTGACATGAGGACTCTGCGCGCTTTCATCTGGCGTGAAGGGACCCTTTCGTAGCAATGAAGTTCATGCAAGAGAACAAAATCAGGACTTAAGGACCATCCTAGCAAACGTAATGATTGAGTCTTTGTCCGGAATGTTGGTCACCAGTATCTATTTGGTTAGAGGAGGAGCCGACTTATTCAGGAAACAACATTTCCCAGATCCTCCTATCACCCCTCCTCACCTTCCTCTTCCCCAGTACATGTAGTGTATACTAATAACAATAATAACTTGACCATTTAGGTGCAGTACGACGACATTGAGAGCTTCGCAAGGAATCCTGGTATGTATGTCATAATTCACACTGTCCATGTCATGTTAATATAATACAATGTAAACCCATAGACAGGAAGAAATCGGGTAAGAAAACTACGACTTTGAATTTTATAAACCGGCTGACAATTCACTGTAGGATTAGCATCAATGACACACTCCGTTCAAGTTGAGAAAAGGCGGGTAATACGAGTATAGGTTTGAAAATAAAATAAAACAATCTAAAAAACGGGGTCAGTTTATCAAACGAGATTCTTTCACACTTTACTCCAAAAGAATTTGAGGTTACCACACACACTACATTATTTCCTCTACATGTGTATGTGTATTAATTTACACATTCAAATGTAATTACCGAATCAAAAAATCACACAACGTGGTGAATAGGAATAATGTACAATAAAATCTTAAATCTTATTTACTGTGAGAAAATCGCAGGGGTTTAAGGAAAAGTTAGGTGTAGCTAGATACAAGGGTATATTGATCGAAGGCCAAAAGATAAGGGTAGCGTAGCCAGTAGATCCCGACAGCTAATGTTAAAGGGAAAGAATAGAAAAACCAAGGATAGACGACTACGGATCAGTACAACGGGTGCCGGGTAGCCCCACAGGTACATTACAGGAGGTCCCGAGACCCATAGAAGTTAGTAAGGCTAGGGGTAGGTTCACTACAACTGGTGCCGGGTAGCCCAGGAGGGTGGATCGTCACAAATTAGTATCCGCGGCGGGTAGGGTGTCGAGACGGATCACTACAACTGGTGCCGTGACCAGGAGAAAGTTTTACAAGTGGAAGATTTTCGAAATTAATAATAAATTGGAAATAATAAGCTTTTCGAAATTAAAAATAAATTGAAAAAACAAATAATAATTTTAACTAAAATTGAATAACCGAACCTTAAATGAATAAAATTAATTGCTTAATAAATTGGAAAAAATAAATAATCTAAACTAAAATTGAAAAACTGAACCTAAAATAGAAGAATTTATCCCGCATGTTCCGAGCGTATATTAAACATAAACAGTAAGTTTAAATAAACATCGAATACGGGTCGACTCAATGCACAAAAAATGAGCTAACGAACGATAAGATCGTAGATTTATGGCTCTTGCGTTTAGGGTAGGTCGGAGACAAAAAAATATGGATCCTTGCCTTTAAAATTATTTGAACAGATGTTTAGAAAGAAAATAAATTATCAAATAGTCACTCAGAATAATAATAATGATAAAATTAATACATAAAAAATAAAAATAAAATAAAAACATAACTAATTAACCATCGCGCGTTTCCTCGCAGGGGTGGGCAGAGACGACAGATCTTGGCACACACTCTTTGCCTCATTCACATTCACACATATTCTAATACACACATATTATTCCGACAAAATAAAAATAGATAAACAAAAAAAAATCAAAACCATAATAATAAATAAGCTAAACTGATTTGGGCGATTTGTATAGCGTCGGGATTTGCAAAAAAAAATCAATACGGTACGAATTAAAAAAAAAAAAAAAACATATCTGAAATCTGACTTTTAACTACAGTCTAGACATAACATTATAAACGAGTTAGTCAAAAAAAAAATAAATGAGTAGAGACATTGTGCTATCCAACTTCCGATAAGATTGAAGAATAAAAATAAAAATGAAGGAGAACATTTTAGAGATCATCGAACGCGATAAATCTTATACATTTAATCATTACTAAATGTTAAAAAACGTAAATAATAAAAATATAAAACTAGGAAAAAATTAATTGGTAATTAAAGACAATTAAATCTAAAATCATACATGAAGAAACTACGCGTAAAATGTATTGCGTTCTCAAGTACACACCTAAAAATTAAAAATAGAGCATTCGGGGTAACCATCCATCATTGACGTTCAGTCTTGTTTAGAAACAGGTACCTAGTCAAGTAGATGAATGAATCCAACAAAAAATGTAGGAGGACAGGGGCGAATTGGATATAAATAAAAATAAAAAAAAAAACAAAAAAATAAATAAATAAAAAAAACCGACATACAAGAGAAGAGGGAGTAAAATCTTAGGGGGGGGAATATAATCTTAGGGGGGGGGGGAATACAATCTTAGGGGGGGGGAGTAGGACAGCAAGGGAGAGAGAAAGATTTGTACAAGTAGGAACGTACGAATAGTTCGCCGACGGAAAATGGAACTAGTTTCAACAAATAACACATGAAGTAAATGGGACGGAACCCTGCAAGATTTAATAGCAAGGATCAGGGGTACAGAACATTAGTAGAAAATAGAAGGAATTAAATGACCTATGGTGAGTTCTAATCCCATCGACTAACACTAGGAGGCGTGTTTACCGCTGGATTTAAAACTCTAGGGGGGCTGTGATGGCTTCAACACCACGTTCGAAAGGAAAAAAAAAGCATCTTCTTTATCGGAAGAGCTCATACAAATTTTTCCCACCTAAACGAAATTTCAAATCGACTACACTAGCGACCGCTATTGAAAAGGACAGAAAAATCACAATCTGAGAAGGGCTGAGGTAAATAAAGGTGATGACATAATGAAGGGCTCGAAGTTTTCAAATCGATACCACGTTTAAAATTTATCAATATTGAATGTAAGCCGACACTTCAGACCGTCCATAAATTTAAAATCCTAGAGCGTGTCGAAGAGAGTTTGTTTAGTAACAAAAAAAACTTACATGGTTTTGAGGAATAAATGGGGTAATTAAGCCCAAATTACCACTACAGAATACAGACGGAGTATTGATAAAACCAATTAAAATTAACGACGTACACAATCTATGAATTAGTGCTATAGATCGAGATTTTTTGAAAGGTAAACAACACACTCAGATTAAAAGTAAATAAGATTTTTACTTTTGGGAACACAAAAAATGAAGCCAAACAGGTACGTACTAGACCATAGAGCTATTTGGAACGCATTAAGAAAATGAATTCTGAATTAATAAGGTGATATTAGTTATTACCAGACAAAGTTTTACGAATATTATATCTGATCATGAAAAGGGACGAAAGATAAAAAAAATAGTTGTAAACATCTACGGACGCGGAAAATGAATTATTTGCACGAAACTGCAAGGAATGTGGTGAATCAAGTAAATGACAGAAACAATTTCATGTCACCATGAGAATTAAGCCGAAATACTACTGAATTCAATTTTACCTGCCGCAAATTTTAAACAAAAATAAATGGGAGAGTGCGAGAGTGATAATTATTTCAGATGTAAAGTCACAATTAGCCGAGATAATTTACCGATTATTAAGGAAAGACCGATTGCAGAATTCTAGAAAAAGTTTAAAGCAAAATCGCATCAAAAGGGTGAGTTACACTTATCGGCGGCCAGACAAAGAAATAATTAAAATGGACATATTTAATTTTGGAGAGAGAGAGTCATGAAAAATAACATATCAATGAAAGTTGAAATAGTCTGAACTCTCAATTATAAAACGCCCTAACGAAAGACGAGATGTACGTCCTGAGTCCACGCCTGGCACCTTTTTTTTGGACAAGATATTCGAAGGGCTGGATACCATGTGGCGGTAGGCAGTAAGAGTCGAGTAGTGAGAGTCGAGAGTCGAGGATCGAAGGAAGACGAGGCTATAGAGTGCTAGCAGTGATAAGATCGTTCGTATTTAACAAAACAATTGATCAAATATTATAAAAACGAGTGATAAGACATAATCCACCGAAGAATTAAAAAAGTCGTGATAAACAGTGACAAGTGTTTGTTAATGTTGGGAGAAAATATCCATCGTAATATTAAAGAATTTTTAAGGTTGTGACTTCGTGAGAAGCAATAGTTCGTGTACATAAATTAATTATTCGGCTTGTTAAAATACTCTATTGAAAATTAGCTGCAGTGAATGACAGCGCGCCGCGGGTGAATTAATTAAATAATAAAATTAATTTGAATTATCAAAACCAAAATAATAACCAAAGTGAATGAAATACTTAGCTTCTGTGAGTTAATAATAACCTAACTTTGTGTTTTAAAAATAGAAGGGAGTGCATCGCGTGAATTTTGATTTGAAATATAAAATTAGTCTAGTCAATAATAACGTACAAATATCATTTTCAAACTTGTACACACAAAATAATAATATCAAAACAACATCAAAATAAATAACCTACATACAAATGTCACCTTCGATCTTCCGCGAGCATAATAATAATATAAAATAAACTATTGCTTGTTTTGAATCCCCCAATTTGAAATTGTTCAACAATAATAAACAATACCTACGCGCTTGTAGTTTCTTCAATATATCATATAATCAAGATAATACAAATATTCAAAATAATATCAGCAAATACCTACGTATAAATGTCATCTTCGAAAATATTGTTAACAAATAATAATTAATAACCTACGTATTTTCTTAAACTCAAATAAAAGTGTGACATGAAGTCATGGGTGTTACTACTTCTGGGGACTAAATTACCGAATCATAGTGACAGGAAGGTTTTTTACTTTTAATATTTTCCCCACATGTACGTAATCAGGCTTCGTTCAGGTGAGTGAAAGAAACATTTTAATTAAATTACAGGTCGTACATGGTCCCGATACCTGAGAGGATCTGCCAACCTACAAAACTAATAACAAAAGAAGTTATGTTCCAGGATTTAATTGTGTTTTAAATATTATTCTCAATGTGTAATTACGAGATTTGTCCCAAATTAAATCTATTATCAATGTGGGTTCAACGAACTTATATTTTTTTGCGTGCTAGAAAGGACGAGACGAATGCGTATAAAAAAGGATCTCGGCCATAAATCGTAGCCGCGTTGAACATCGTACGGTCATCCAAATTAGTTTTTCTGAGGTATGCCGAACCAAAGTGGAGTGACGAGAACATCCATGCCATACTGGATATTAGTTCAAAAATGAAATTTGGAGAATTGAATTTAAACATTATAATTGTTTACTAACAACAATATTATCATGTCAAATTTCTTTCAGGCTTCCTTACAAAATATGAAATCAACATTATTTCGGTAATGTTTTCTCAATCAGACCCTTCCAAAATCCCGCTTGACCTGCGAAATATAGACTTCACGATTGGGGAATGCAATAGCGTTCACTGAAATTATATCCCCACAAGATATGAGACAAAGAGGGCTTTTTTCTTACGCTATCATGCGATAGGGGATGTCAACGTAAACTTAGCATTCACGCGGGGTACTGAAAGTTAATCCCTTTCGCGGGGTCATGCAGAGTGAAAAGGCATGAAAGACAGAATAAAAAGAAAATGCCACTTGGAATGGTAGGGTATGATTCGCTGACGGAGGCGTTTCGACCGAAGGTATCCCAAGTTTTGCGAAGTTATGTGGAGGGGACGTCGGCGTGGTATTCCGTGAGAATAAGTCTGTAGCACTATTGCATACTACCAGTAGTGTCGACCTGAAAGCAAACATAGTTTTTACAAGGTAGAAGTTATGTCAGCTCTTGGAGGCGAGGAACGCAAGCCAATGATTATCCTCGTAGGAGACGAAAGGATCATCTCAAACGGCTCCGTACGCACTCAACGCGAGTAGAATCATGATAAGGGAAGAAATGGACATACCCCTTCTAGAATCAGTCGAGTTAAAATCAAATCTGGAGGATAGGAAGTCGGAATAATACTGGAAGTGACATGAGGACTCTGCGCGCTTTCATCTGGCGTGAAGGGACCCTTTCGTAGCAATGAAGTTCATGCAAGAGAACAAAATCAGGACTTAAGGACCATCCTAGCAAACGTAATGATTGAGTCTTTGTCCGGAATGTTGGTCACCAGTATCTATTTGGTTAGAGGAGGAGCCGACTTATTCAGGAAACAACATTTCCCAGATCCTCCTATCACCCCTCCTCACCTTCCTCTTCCCCAGTACATGTAGTGTATACTAATAACAATAATAACTTGACCATTTAGGTGCAGTACGACGACATTGAGAGCTTCGCAAGGAATCCTGGTATGTATGTCATAATTCACACTGTCCATGTCATGTTAATATAATACAATGTAAACCCATAGACAGGAAGAAATCGGGTAAGAAAACTACGACTTTGAATTTTATAAACCGGCTGACAATTCACTGTAGGATTAGCATCAATGACACACTCCGTTCAAGTTGAGAAAAGGCGGGTAATACGAGTATAGGTTTGAAAATAAAATAAAACAATCTAAAAAACGGGGTCAGTTTATCAAACGAGATTCTTTCACACTTTACTCCAAAAGAATTTGAGGTTACCACACACACTACATTATTTCCTCTACATGTGTATGTGTATTAATTTACACATTCAAATGTAATTACCGAATCAAAAAATCACACAACGTGGTGAATAGGAATAATGTACAATAAAATCTTAAATCTTATTTACTGTGAGAAAATCGCAGGGGTTTAAGGAAAAGTTAGGTGTAGCTAGATACAAGGGTATATTGATCGAAGGCCAAAAGATAAGGGTAGCGTAGCCAGTAGATCCCGACAGCTAATGTTAAAGGGAAAGAATAGAAAAACCAAGGATAGACGACTACGGATCAGTACAACGGGTGCCGGGTAGCCCCACAGGTACATTACAGGAGGTCCCGAGACCCATAGAAGTTAGTAAGGCTAGGGGTAGGTTCACTACAACTGGTGCCGGGTAGCCCAGGAGGGTGGATCGTCACAAATTAGTATCCGCGGCGGGTAGGGTGTCGAGACGGATCACTACAAGGTTAACTCCAGTCAATGGAGCGATTTTGCGATGCGGATTATTGGGAATAATTTAAGATTAGTTCGATCGATATTCAAACCGGACCGTGCGTTTCTCGCTCACTTAACGGATCAAGTAAAGCTGTTCGTAAAAGCTGAGATGTACGAGTATTTTGTAATAGCACTAGCATATGTCCGTGAAAAATCACGAGAAAATTTAAAAAAAATGTATTTAAAATATAAATTGTTTCCTAGTAATCGTGAATTAATAACTACGTATTGCTACTGAAAAATATTTGTTTTCTAGTAATAACTAAAATAAAATACACAATCATGTTTCTGTGCTCCTGGTATTTTGTTCTTGTCGGCAGGTTCACGTTTTGATGTTCATTATTATTTTGTACAAGCTTCTGCCGGCGACTTCGTCTGCGTAGGATTAGTACTTCGAGTAATCTATTTTCTTTTCCTAGGTCCCATCTACGTTTATACCAAAATTCTAAACTTATTTATTTAAAATATGTATAATTCTTGATTCGATTCAAAGTATTAGGCGAGTACTTAAAATAAATTCAGTAATTTAAATATTTTAGAATTTTGATTTAACAATAATTTTTTTGCAAAATGTCATTCTCAAATATTGACGTTTTCTATTAAACAATAATTATTATTTTCAATATATTGAAAATAAATAGCTAACTTTATAAATTATAGCCTATATGTTATTCTGATGTATGAGCTATATTATTGTAGTTTCATTAAAACCCATTAATTAAATTTCGATTTAAAGAGTAACAAACATACATACATCCATACAAACTTTCGCGTTTATAATATTAGTAAGATATTTTTTATGTAAATTAATTCTGCCGTTAACGCCACTGGTGAAATTAGCACAAATTAGTCTTTATTTATATGTATTTATTGTATGGCTAATTATGAGTAACTTCTCATCGTTCCCTAGCATGACTGCAGATCGCAAAATAATAAGTGACAGTTCACAATGACTAAGTGTTCTTAATATATTCGACATTAACTGTTGTTTGTACGTTAGCGATCTGCAGTTGTCCTAGGGAACGATGAGAAGTTACCGACAATTATCCGATCGAAACTTATCGATCGAGTGTGCTAGGGGGCCTGGAATTTGTTCCTGTCGACAAGTTCACGCTTTGACGTTTACTTCATTCATTCAAATTGAAAAATCACGTGATATGTTAATCATATATGAAAAATACAACTAAAATGATTTTTGTTAAAGTATCATATTGTGATGTATAGGTATCTATTATCTGCTTGACAAAAATTTTGACACAATCTGTTCAAATTTTGGAAATTACATTTAAATTCAAAGCAAATATGAGTTAGAGAGTTCAATGCACCGGAGTTACAGACACAAAACCGAAATTAGTATTTTTGATTACAGTTTGCAGAATTAAGGTTTTATACAATTTACCCACAATTAGTTTTATACAAAAGACCGAAAACGTCACCTTCTTTATAAAATAAACCTGCAGGAAGAAAGAATGTTGAGAGACCTAAACCTGAGTAGTTAAATAGTATAGTATAGAAACTAACACCGCATCCTCGGGCTAAATGACCTGGAGTGAAAGCGTGTCCTAGGGGCGGCCAGGACTCTTCAGGATTATAATACCGATTAAGGAAAAGTAAGTAAACAAAAAATACAAAATACTTTAAAATATGGAAATGGACAGGACATATCACTTGGAAGAACGATCGAAGGAAAAATCTTCTCAGTCGGTGACCACCAAAAAAGGTGATAAATCTTCGTGATAACTAAGTTGTATTGGAACGGAAGTAACGACGATTTTAAAAAATATTATTTCCAATCTTCACCCCACGAAACTGTTAATTCTTCAGACGTAGCGAACTTCTTGGAGTGATCTATGACAGAGGTATCCAATGAATGGGCAGCGGTACCCAAACTCGTCTTCCAAATTGGGAATTAAGACAAGAAAACCCTTTCAATGGTATAGTCCAAACACTTATTCTAAATCTGTTTCGCAATCTCCAGCTGCGATTGTTTCTGCGCATTTACACAAAGTGGAAGTATTTTTTAAATAAGGCAAGAGAATCAACGACCAGAGACGCAGAAGGCATAGCGGGTACGTGTTTTTAACCACAACGCTCAACTGGCATAGTTAATTTGGTTGGCTAAAGCCAGTAGCGTATCCATTACAGTGTGTTACTAGTTACGACCGTGACAAGACACGTACAAACAAACAAAGGCTGTACCAGGTTTGCCCGAAAAGGAGTGCGTTATTCTAGGAAGAATTCTCCGCATTCTTCCATCTGCTAGAATCTTCTCCTTTTGTCTTAAACGTGTGCTGTGGTCGTAAAAGCGATTTCAAGTCACATCTGCATTCATTAAGTGGTAAATTATGATAGGGAGAAAGGGAGAAACCGGGCCACGGCTCGATATGGTAATCACAGGTCGGTGCTAAACAGAGAGGTGACAGTAAATAATATATCAGTTTTGCGACTTGTTGAAAAGTATTTTCCATTAGCGTTGGGAGTTGGCCTGATATGGTTTAGCAAGATATATCTAATAAATAGCAACTGAGCCAAGATTCGTTTGCTAAAATGGTACCTAGGTGCAAAGCAAATATATATATTATTTTGTAGAAGGAGCGTGGATCCAAACTACACAAAATACCAAAATTAATCCTATCACAATGAACGTTTGAAAAATTATCCCGTTTTTTAACATTATTGCCTGCATATTATGTAAGCCACGTTTCTGAATATTTAAAAACGTACACTTTTGACTCAATTTCTTTGAGTCTACTTTGTCACGACGATTAAGTAAAGATAACTCAGGGAGCCAGTGGGACAAAGTCATCTCTAATTTGGGAGATGTTGTGAAGCTGTAAGAAAGATGGTAGTGGGGGCGATAATATTAATTATTGGATAATTTGTAAAGCGCCGGTTTTGTGAGAAATCACCTCAAGGGCGCTGAAATCACCCCAAGGGCGCTGAGCGATGGGAGAGAGGAAGGTTGGAAAATGTCTATCTATTAGGATCTAGTTTTTAACATAGCTATTGTCAAATATTGCAAGGTTTCGATTTAAAATTATTTATTTATTAAAAGAATTTTATACATAGTGTAGATATTGTGTTATTTCGCCCGCCATGCTAGGGATGTCCCTGTGTTAAGTTCCGTCGGCGGCATGTATCTTTTCTCGGAAGATTTTTTCAATGTGGATGAGTGTTTCAGGCTGATAATTATTGCTTATAATAATTGTTACCCTTAAGGTTTATTTGTGTTTGAATAGTTTGGTGTTATGAAAGAAATTCTTATTTCTCCCCATTATTGACGCAGAAGACAAAACCCAGCATTATAAATAATTACGAGAACTGTTTCGAAATACTCACAAACACAGGAAACTGCAAAAGATAGTCTATTATTTCATCAATGAGGTAATTTACGGAACATGTCGGAAATATTGGTTAGGGGAATAGCATTAACATGGTATTATCATGTCACTCATAGCGACTATGCATACGGCCCATTAATGGACTGTTTCCAGTGATACATCAGTACCATATTATTTACCTACCTAGGCCTTTTATCATGTTAAATCTTTTATCATGATACGTAATATCGTCGTTGCATATTTATTATGAACAATGTGACGATTTTGACGAGAATGAGTTAAATATGGAGTTATTTTTATTCTATTTTTTTTTCTCCATCTTCTACAATTCGAGCCATGTAAAAATATCAAATATTTAAGGCGATAGAAAATAAACCATTTGAGGACAATCAAAATAGCAAATAATAAAAAATAAAAAAAGTCACATCCTCTGCATACTACTACACAATTAGATTGCCTTGGTATGTACATTATCATTTTGTGATGCCTAGGTGTCAAATTTGAATAAATTTAAATTTAATATTTTGACATTATTATGGTATTTAAAATTATGACGAAAATTGTATAATGAATATGAACCACGTGAGAAAAACTGTGCATAGGGCATAATAATTCATTGCATAAGATCTAAAACTACATTTCTCTAATGCAACTTCAAGATAGGGCCATTCTATATAATTAACCTTTCACTGCATGCCTTTTTTTGTTTTAAATAAAAAAAATTGGAGTGTAGGTATCTACTTATATATTAAAATCAAGGAAAATAATTAAAAAATACATGAAACAAATAACTTTGTGCACACCACTCACATATGTATATAAACACAATTATCCGTAATCAGAATGAACCATGTGAGAAAAACGCTTTAAAATTCAATTTTCTGGCATAAAATAATAAATGTTTGCCATAAATATATTCTTATAATGAACGAAATATATTTTTCCTACTTTGTCCATAAAAAGAATTGTCATTTTCGGTTTCGTTATTTTTTTAAACAGTTTGTATCGATTTTTTCAGAATGTACTCAGTCTCATGATTCATGATTCAAATTCTATATTATTTTTATTTCTATATTATTTTTTTTTTTATAATATTTTTATTTTTATTTTAGAAGTATTATTTTTGTTTTTCCCTTTTCCTTTTGTGTTATTTTGTTACTTTGTAAATAATTGTTAACCTCAACACAGGCTTGTCCTAGTGAGGTTAAAAATTGTATTGTAAACTGTTATACCTAAAATGTGAAGAAGAAACAATAAAGAATAAACGATATTCAACGACGATATACATCGTTGTGTGAATGCATTACCAACATAAGTTAAAAATTGAAAGATCTATAATTGTTATTTGTAAAAAGCAATCGCTTTGTGATTTGACATATTTATTAAAAATATATCACTTCTTTTGTGTAAAACCACGAGTTTTAATTAATGTAATTACCGAACGGTTTCGCTTTGCTCGAGCATCGTCAACATATTGAAACTAAACAAGAAATACATAGTGTGTGCTTGTATACATAAATGCAGAGGGAGTGTAGGGTAGGACAATTTGTAAAATAAAAATCAATAATGTTCTCTTATTTAACCCCTCAGGCTAATTTGTTCGATTTTCGGAACAACCCATATAGGTGTCATAGAAATCGTTGTGTCTCCCTTACTATCACGGTTATAAATGTGATCTAATCGGTGTCGTAGTGACATCCCAGGTCAAGCTTAAACTTTCCAATAAAAGTATGTTAATCTGAAGTGACATCCCAGGTTAAGCTTAAACTTTCCAATAAAAGTATGTTATTCTGAAGTGACATCCCAGGGCAAGCTTAAACTTTCCAATAAAAGTATGTTAATCTGAAGTGACATCCCAGGTCAAGCTTAAACTTTCCAATAAAAGTATGTTAATCTGAAGTGAAATCCCAGGTCAAGCTTAAACTTTCCAATAAAAGTATGTTAATCTGAAGTGACATCCCAGGTCAAGATTAAACTTTCCAATAAAAGTATGTTAATCTGAAGTGAAATCCCAGGTCAAGCTTAAACTTTCCAATAAAAGTATGTTAATCTGAAGTGACATCCCAGGTCAAGCTTAAACTTTTCAATAAAAGTATGTTAATCTGAAGTGACATCCCAGGGCAAGCTTAAACTTTCCAATAAAAGTATGTTAATCTGAAGTGACATCCCAGGTCAAGCTTAAACTTTCCAATAAAAGTATGTTAATCTGAAGTGACATCCCAGGTCAAGATTAAACTTTCCAATAAAAGTATGTTAATCTGAAGTGAAATCCCAGGTCAAGCTTAAACTTTCCAATAAAAGTATGTTAATCTGAAGTGACATCCCAGGGCAAGCGTAAACTTTCCAATAAAAGTATGTTAATCTGAAGTGACATCCCAGGTCAAGATTAAACTTTCCAATAAAAGTATGTTAATCAGAAGTGACATCCCAGGTCAAGATTAAACTTTCCAATAAAAGTATGTTAATCTGAAGTGACATCCCAGGTCAACCTTAAACTTTCCAATAAAAGTATGTTTATCTGAAGTGACATCCCAGGTCAAGCTTAAACTTTCCAATAAAAGTATGTTTATCTGAAGTGACATCCCAGGTCAAGCTAAAACTTTCCAATAAAAGTATGTTTATCTGAAGTGACATTCCAGGTCAAGCTTAAACTTTCCAATAAAAGTATGTTTATCTGAAGTGACATCCCAGGTCAAGCTAAAACTTTCCAATAAAAATATGTTTATCTGAAGTGACATCCCAGGTCAAGCTTAAACTTTCCAACAAAAGTGTGTTTATCTGAAGTGTCCTGCCAGTTAAAAGTATGTTTTCTGTATGAGTTTACAAATAATAAAATTAGACAGAAACACAAAAACTAGGAACTATTTATAAATTATATAGCGCCCTTGAGGTGATTTTTAACAAAAACAGATCTGTACAAATTATCCAATTATTATTATCCGCAAAATACTAACATATCAACGGTAATTTTACAATAAATTAGGTAATGCAATATAACTGGTAATATTATATTACGTACATGAATAAAATAAACAATATATTATTATCACAGTAGACACTTTGCCATTACACGATGACGTATTTGCAATTTGTTAGTAGACCGAGCGCTGCACGCGAATCTTGTACTGTGAAACCTTGGTATGCGGTGAGTGTGTAATTTGAGGGAGATAAATTAATGATTGTTACAATTTACTGGTTAAACCGAGGTACCTAATGGCAACGGTATTGTAATGCAACCAGTAACGATATGTAGCCGGGATGCTGGGAGGAGGGATACTCGTTGGTCCCGGACACACAAGTCGTGCAAATATATTTGCGGCGTAACTTTGTGTGAAGTGACGAAATTTTGAAACTGATCGTTTTATAAGTATTGAAAGACGACATGTTTATAATAGTGAATCATATGTCTTTAGTGTGGAACCATTTATTGCATAACTAACGCTTCTGCCATAGGTCACCCCAAGAGGTTCGCTACGCTTGGTAACATAGCAGGGGTGCCCGGGTTCATGGGGTGAGGTTTATCCGGGACCTGGCGGCGGATTTTTCTGCCAATCTGGTGCGTGGCGGGCCGGATTGAGAGAAAATGAGACCTTTTAACCTCTCCAGTCGGACTCTCTGGACCCACCGCCACGTACTGCAGTTGGAGGGAGGAATTCATCACGTCCGTCACTCCTAGACACACTGATCCCCAGATTCCTACCCACCCTAAAAAAAACCGTCCACACCGCACCCTTAAGATGATAAAGGCCCTGATGGATATTATTTTCCTCAGGGCCTCCTGTGTGGAGCTAATGTATAAAAAAACAAATACTGAGAAGTAAATCTTACTGCACGGAGAAAAATGTTATTCTAAAATACGATCATTTTGTTCGCAAAAACGGTTAAAAACGGGACTGAAGTTCTTACGAACAAATTAACAGGGTTTCAATGTTAGTTTATTGGCGGGAACATGTAAGAATTCAAAGTTTATTGGCGGGAACATTGAATTACTGTTAATTTGTTCGTAAGAACTTCAGTCCCGTTTTTAACCGTTTTTACGAATAAAATGATCGTATTTCAGAATAAAAAATTTCTCCGTGTGTATATTTTGTAATTTAAGTAAGACTGTTAAAATACAAAGACAAAATCAATCGAGTAATGGTGATCGAATTGCGGTCCATTAATTTATTGAAATAATATTTATCGAACTTCGCACAACTGCAGCACTGGGAGGGAGCAAATGTAATTCATGAAATATTGAGACAATTTTAAGTTATATGCTATACGGAGACATAGACAGTTGCAAAATCTGTACGATATATTGACGGATAGTGTAGATGGATGGTGTTACTTTAATATATAAACTGCCATTTCGATAAGTGAGTCAACGAAATTATTTATTGACTGATCAGTATCTCTGACAAACTGAGAAATGATTTGACTTCTTTGAGCCATTCGCGCGATGCAGACAGCACAAATAAATGTCAAACTAATGGCGTAACGAAATATTATTTGTAGGTGATTAAGCGCAAGCAAGCTTAAAGATCTTGCGAATCAGCTTAAAAGCTTATTGTAGCGTTCAGGAACTGGATTGGGATAATGTCTTCAATCTTATTCTCAGTACTACACACTATAGTATTAGTATATGTAATTAAGACAATAGAGGTTCGTTATACGAGATCGTCATTTATTGAATACAAATGGTTACAAAGTAAACGTCCAGCCTAGATGGCGGTAAGATTATTAATGGAAGCCCGAAGCAGCGCTCGCTAACGCGCTGCCGTGAAATGACCCACTTCGGGTCGCTTCTCCGTCAACGTTCGGGACCGTTGCTCGGCGGTAAAGCCCGCCCATCTATCATAGAGTAAGGTTGCAAACACCACACTTATTTGTTTGAGAAGTAAAAAGACACGTTGGTAGCAAGATTGCCAAGTTGTTAGCTATGCCATCAATACACTTCCGACAGGAAACATTGTTTTCAAACAAATAATGAGACAACGCACAGTGGTTGCAAAAGATCATTCTCTTCTCATAAATCTGTAAAACTTCTTTGTTTCTTATAATAAAAAAAATTTGGTGTGCTGATTAAAAACTAAATAATCACTCTATTTCAGTTGTAAGAATTCTTAGTACGTTCAGTTTGAAAACCAAAAACTTGTTTTTGGTCTAAAAAAATTCTTTAAATATTAAAATAATAATAATTATTTTTTCTCGAACAAATGTAATATGTACTAAGTATATTTGCTTGTTCGTTCATCAAACTAGTATAGGGGTTATTAGAATTCATAACATATAGGTAATTAATAACTTCTTTATACAGGTTCCTTACCTAAAAAATTTATCTTCCAAAATATTTTGATACTAAACATGACACAATTTCTCCTCTGTAGGTACTGCGACAAGTCAATTTTCTGATAAAAAAGAGCTTCGGGAAAACCGTTTTATGACGTTTGCGCAAAAAACATATTAAAAAATACTTCTTACTAACATTATAAACGCGAAAGTTTGTATGGATGCATGCGTGTTTGTTACTCTTTCACGCAAAAACTACTGAATGGATTGGAATGGAAACTTGACAATAATATTTTTCATATATCAGAATAACATATAGGCTATAATTTATAAAGCTAGCTATTTTCCATATATTACAAATAATAATAATTGCCTATTAGAAAATGTCAAAATTTGAGAATGGCATTTTGCAAAACAATGATTGTTAAATCAAAATTCTATTTTAGAAAATATTTTAATTAGTGAATTTATTTGAAGTACTCGCCTAATACTTTGAATCGAATCAAGAATTATAGACATTTTAAATAAATAGGTATTTTGGTATAAAGGACTTAGGAAAAGAAAATAGACTCCTCGAAGTACCTGGGCGGACGAAGTCGCGGGGAATAAGCTAGTTTATTATAAAATGATTTTAATATCCACAGGGGCAAATCCTGCGACCTGTTGAAAGTTTACCTGAACGTAAAATCTGGTTTAGATATCACTAAAAAAAACAGCTCCTGTCCGAGATGGATATTTGACCTACCTTTTTATTACCAATTTTTTTCAGTTTGGTTGTGTATTTTGGCCTCAAATCCAAAACTACGTTTTGTATGAAACCGGCCGCACAGCCGTTCCTCTTAAGCTAATCATTGTAATAGGTCAGTATTAAAACGCACCCAAAAAAACGGTAACTGTATTCACAACCTTCAACTTATTGTGTATTATTAACCTTCTGAGACGAAAATATTCTTTTGAACTGTTGTACTAATACTCACTAAAATAAAACTCACAACTCAAGAGATTCAAGAACAAAACAAAACCAAATAGTGTTCTTTACAAACCTTGATCTTCAAAGTGCGGATGCAAACCAGACAGAACATACTTCAGCAGTCGTAACTGTCAATGTTCCAAGAAGAACAATCCAAACACAAAACTGGACGCCCAAAAAACATGGTAATGTTCTGCATCAATTTGACAATGGTAATAATGTTAATAACTTTTCAATTTCAACATTTTACTTTGACAGTTAAGTAAAATGTCTACGCACAAAACTTTTGAAGAAAATTGGAAGGAATGAATGATTATAACAAAAAACATGATGGGTAGTATAAGAAAAATAAAATTGCAAAAAGTAACCAATTTCACTCAAACAAATCAAGATTATTACTATTTGACGAAAAGAAACTTAAGTGATATTAAAATAACAAACTGTTCGTTGAAGAAGATTTCTCGTAGCACATAAACACTAATGCACGCACAATAATATCAACAGTTCAAACATTGACTGATTTTCAATTTCGTTGAACCAAATTCCGGTGCATGTTTGTTTGGTAAAAAGGATAAACAGGTCTGAAATTCACAGAAACTAACAGAGCGACGCAACGGGCGTCCTGTTCGTTGGTCTATCCCGAAATAACGCCAAAATCTCTCCAGCATCTAATTCTGGAGTAAAAAAAGTACCATGGCCCATGGCGCGTCTTCTTTATGGAGAAATGCGCATCCATCCGCCGGCACATGAATTCCAAATATTTCCAAGTGGATTAACAAGACTAGGAATGTGAAGCCACACTTTACTGTGATGATATTAATTGTATTAAAGAAGGTACTAGTACAATTATTGGACAATGAACTTATAAAAAAAAAAAAGTTTAATATCATACCAAAAGTAGTCGTTTATAACCATTAACAATTGCAATAATTATAAATGTTTATAGAGGCACAAGCCATAAAAGCTATCTACCATATTTAAGCTTTTAGCTCCAACTTCGATGAATGTGTCTTAAGAGCGATTGACCAGCAGCTAAGAATAAAAGTTTAAAAATGCTTACAACTGTACAGGGAGGTTCTAATGAAAAAGATCGATTATTTCCCGTATCAAATTTTTTAAATTAAAAATTAAATATTAATTTATTTCATTCAAAACTTGCTTTAATATATACATACATTCAAGTAAGCATTAAAAATGCTCAAAACGCACGATGATAAATTATTAAATAAGTGTATCAAAAAAATATTTAATATTTTATTTTGTAAGACCTTAAATAAATAGGAAAACTGAGGTACTTTTGTCACAAAACACGTTCTCGAATTTATTTTTAATGATTTTAATTTACCTAAAATTTTAATTTTTAAAACTGTGTTGACTAGATTATGTATTGATTTATTTTCTTGTATGATTTTATGGTTCGAAATCTGTGTGTTTAATAGAATCTATCATTTGAAAATTGAACAAATCTGCCAACAACCAGCGGGAAAACCTTAGTATATTAAAAATACACTTAGTTTACATAAGAATCTTGCAAAATCAACTTATGTTTTTCTGTAAAAAAGAGTCAATGCGTCTAGAATTTGATTCAAAAAGAACGAATTTCTGGTATTCTCTGGTAATGCCCTCTTAAATAACGTGATAGTTTAAAATTTTGTTGCTTGACGTCGTATCCGAATAAAAAACAAAACACATTTTTTATATTTGTTCATATGAAGCAGTTACTTTGTGATGTGACATTATAATTTAAAATAAAACAATAACTTTTTTTAATAATATATTTTATAATCACCAAAAATGTACCTACAACGAATGAAAAAAAACTCGTAAATCAGCGATTTGTCCGAAATAGGAAGAGGAGAGGAAAGAAAAAACCAATGGGAAGAAAACAGAAAAAAACGGGAAAGCGTTGAAAGTCGAAAGAAAAGTAAGAGGATGAAAAAGGAGAAAAGGAGAAGAAGAGAGGAAAAAAAGAGAAATGTCAAGAATGTTCACCAAATTTGGTGACGTATTACCATTTAATGCTTCTGTCTATGCTACATTCCCGCACAAAGTTTTGGTAGTTGTGATTGCTGGCTGATTACAACCAAACACCCTTTTCAAATACATGTCTAAAAAAACATGTTTCTGTTTTTCGAAAACTTTTATAGTTTTACTAGGATAATCCGGGAAACGAAAAAGCGAAAAACTTATTCTCTTCTACCTTTCAGTCGTTGCATTAGTATGCGTTCCTAGATTCGTTTTCCAGACGTGACGGAAATATTATTTCGTAAGTTGTGGTGGCAGGCGAGAAAGAGTTATCTTGTGATGTTGTTCCACGATCCAGATAACACATTACGGACAGTCGCACGTCTGGTATGGCACACCTCATTTACAAGGCAGTATGGCTGTGTCAGTGAAAAGTCACTCTTGCTATCTTAAGGAGCTAAAAATAAAATGGAGGTCAGTGAGGTAATTAATTATGTATCTAATTAATTACTATATAAGTGAGTTTGATATGAGAGAGTTGTTGGCGCAAAATAAAAGTGGTTGTATAATTTTTGCTTTAAATTTTATTCACTTGAATTTTCAAACAAGAAAAAGTTCAAAACTTTAAGTTTCTTTTATTTTTCAATAGTTTCGAATTTTGGTGAATATTACAGAAACGAACTGCCCCGGCGAAATATTACTATAATTGGATTTATTTCAGTAGTCAAATATTTAAAAAGTTAACTTGTTGTAGAATCAACGTACCTATTCTTAAGATAATCGACAATTTCGAATAATCCGATAATTCGATAATCTCGATCATGTCCATCAGTAAAAGAGGTGTGAAGTAAAAGCATGATAATTCAAATAAAAATAAATTATTGACATTAATTCTCAGCTAAATGTATACTGAGTGTTTATAGAGTTAATCAAATAATAACGACTGCTTTGAGTGCCGATTACTGTAACCGTTGTTTTAATGTTTGTTTAACTACCGGATAGCGCTAGCGAAAGGTTAAGAAATGCTATAATAATAAGTACGAATTTATTAGAGGTGTATTAATTGGAACCTCAAATAAAACTTAAAGAAAAAGTCCTAACCAACAAAATACAGTTGCACTTAAAGTTAACATTCTCGTTGAACACGTTCTGCCTGTAATTATATTGTGGTCATCGTGTTTAATGGCAAAACACCACAAACATGAATCATTATAATTTATTAGATTTATGAGGTGTTTACTTTTATCATTTAACCTCTTTCTGTACAAGATGCATTTTCATAGACGCAACTTCAACCATAGACAAAGTTACATGAGGCATGACTATAGATCAAGTTATTTGTTGTGATTGCCGGTTACTTAAATGACTAGTGATGGGCACAATCTAAAGATAATTCGAATTCATCGATCGGACACGAACAGCGTCACAAAAATAACAACAATAGAAAAACTTCCCCAAAATATTCAAATATGGTGTTTTTAATGGGAACAAAAATCTATCATCTTTGTTTTCTTTGTCAAGACAATACCAATTATTAAAAACGCGTTGTTGTTTCACAGAAATTTCATTCGAACGATTCATTAAATTTCGAAGTTAATTAATAGAACTGTAATAATAAGAGAACTTGAATAAAAATTTCACACGACTTGAAAATTTAAATTTGATCAATTCGTCAAATTATGTAAAGTAACAAACCCTAAATAATTTTATTTTTATTTTATAGAAGTCTAGTGTATTTTTATAACCATTTCTTGCTATTTAAATTTAAGATCGTCTATTTTTGGTGGACTTTTATGGAATTATGGTTTTTTGTTTCGACCGATATTCATTCGAATTCATTATATGAATTGTTTTAATCGTTATACCATTTTAACATTTCATGAAAACAATATTTCGAAATTATTGGAATATCAAGTACGCTCATCACTAGTCTACATTCAGCCAAACTTTTTAATACCGCAAATAACATCTAAAATGTGAGGTGGCAATTATCAACGATGATACGCAAAAGGTTTAAGAGGGTATTAACAGAGAATACCGGAAATTAGTCCTTTTTAAATCAAATTCTAGATATATTGACTCTTTTGAAAGATTGTTATTTTATCTAATAACGCAGTTTAAAAATTTTGAAAAACTAAGTTTATTTTTAATATACTAAGGTTATACCGTTGGTCGTTGGCAGATTGTTCAATTTTCAAGCGAAATATTGATGTAATGTACAACACAAATTTCAAATCATATAATCGTACAGAAAAATAAATCAATACATAATCTAGTAAGACAGTTTTCAGAATCTTAATTTTAGTTAAAATAAAATCATTAATAAATAAATCCGAGAACGTGTTTTGTGACGAAAATACCTCAATTTTTCCATTTATTTATGGTCCTACAAACTAAAATATTACAGATACGTTTTTAGATTTTCACGGCCAAAAGCATTTTCGTTGTTTGTTTTTGGGGTGTTATGTCGTGTTGTACTGCAACGCTGTCCGAAACGTCGGCTAAGGAAGGAGGCAGCACAACACGGCATAACACCCCAAACACAAACAACGAAAATAAAATATTACAGTTTTTTTACACACTTTTTTGTTTAGACATTATTAAAAAATCATAAATACTTACGATCAAAAAAGTATTTGCAAGAAGTACGCGATATCTAATAATTTATCATCGTGGGTTTTGAGCATTTTTAATGCTTACTTGAATGTGGGTATATATTAAAGTTTTGAATAAAATAAATCGATATTAAATTTTTAATTAAAAAAATTTGATACGGGCAATAATCGATCTTTCTCATTGGAACCTCCCTGCACAGTTTCAAGAATTTTTAAACGTTTATTCTCAGCCGCTGGTCAATGGCTCTCAAGTGGGTAACAAAAAAGTTTACTTGGAGTAGAACACATTTGAAATAATCAGCGATAAAGATTCGAAATGACAATCTTTCTAAATTATATTTATTGAAACTAGGTGGATAGTAAAATAAGTAGGCATAACGAGGCACACATACAATATTCATCTCGCATAAGATTTTATCTAGACCAAAGACATATAAATGCTGTCAAGGATAATATATTATCCACCTGTACTTTTGAAATTGGGTTTTGTGGCATCATAAACTGATAAGAGTGGCACGCGCAGTAGAACCACGCGAGGCGACGAGATGTAGTTTTGTTGGCGTTGCACAATAGATAGGTTCCTACGAATGACACACTGATAAGAAATCTCGGTCAGACCAGGAAACGAAGGCGCAGAAGATTCGGTGGCCATACCAAGTCGTGTCGAGAAGTTTAACACCTTGGACGTGAAACAAACAGTTAAAATATATTTACATAGATATATATTTCTAACACAGGAAAATTTCGAGTATTCCTGAAGGCTTTTATGTCATGTATGAGAGATAAACGTGACAAATAATGATGAAAAATTGAAAAAGTAAATGAAATCAAATATCTGGGTGTCATACTTGATTCAAAACCAACTCTTATAGCAAATTTTGAATATGTATAAAAAAAGGTACAACAAAGTCAATTTTAATAAGTAAGAAGACTAAGAAATAAACAAAACAGAAACACTATTTTAAAAGAAGATTATTTTAAAAACTATATTTGCTTCACGTTGCTCCACGATGTTATATTTGGCCACAAAAGGAAATTTGAACAAGCTACAAGTAATACAGAACAGAGCTATGTATATACTAGGGGAAAGCAAAGAAAGGAGCTAAATTGGATTCCAATAAAAAAGAGATTGCTATTTTTAAGGAAGATATTGTTTTTAAGATAATCGAGAAACACAGATAATTGAGAAACACAGATAACCGAGAAACACAGATAATTGAGAAACACAGATAATCGAGACACACAGGTAATCGAGAAACACAGATAATCAAGACACATAGATAATAGAGAAACACAGATAATCGTGACATACATACAATCGAGAAACACAGATAATCGAGACACACAGATAATCGAGAAACACACATGCATAATAATATCGTAACGAAAGATATTTGAAATAAAAAAATTACATTATTTAATTCAAAATGAGTAAAAACCTAAATTTGGCCATATGATCGGTACCTAATAAATAAGAAATAAGAGCGAAACTCGGTGGATGTGCAGTTTAAGAATTCAACACAATACAAAATTATATAATAAAGAAAATATATATGTAAAATATATATATATATATATATATATATATATATATATATATATATATATATAATTACGAAACCAGCAATATAAATAGAGTAAGATTGTGTTTATGTGAAAATCAGAGTCACAGAACTGCCTAATGTGTAGAGAACAAAAGCTGTATGATGAAATGCCAGAAAGACTGAAGAATGAAGAAAGAATGGACGTATTTAAAAAGAGATGTTTGCTTACTGTAAAAATATAATTTTAAAAAATAAATGTCACCTTGTGCACATTAGTTTATAAACGAACGTAGTATAAACTAACTCAACAACAAAAAAAGTATTGGGATATAGAGTCTATACGAAACACACGTTTTACATCTATTTGTTGTCTTGTATCACATTCACAATATTATATAATATGTATTATATTTACATACTATTTTATTTATCCATACAATGCGAGTTTTAAGCTTCAATGGGTCAAAGGGTCATGCTATTTATGTTAACACAACACTAGTACTTTTGTATGTGTAACTGTATTTTGTACTCTGCCCCCAGAACAAACACATATTATGTTGTAGTACAATAATTAACATGATGGATCGGTTCATAAATATTATGTACTCAATATTCTCGGTCAAAGATCGGAGTGAATGTTACCTGGATGATTGATATACGGGAACTCTACTTACCTGTGTTCTGTTATATTTTGTATTATTAGGTTATTGTTAACACTGTGAACTTATGAGAAGAAAATGAAGGCTTCAACACTTATAACTCAAAGAGAAATTTTGAGAATGGAAACATTCGGACTAAAATCAAATTATGGGGATAATCGAGAAACACAAATAATCGAGAAAATCACAGATAATCGAGAAACACATATAATCGAGAAACAAATATAATCGTGAAACACAGATAATCGAAAAACACAGATTATCGAGAAAGACAGATAATCGAGAAACACAGATAATCGAGAAACACAGATAATCGAGAAACGCAGATAATCAAGAAACGCAGAAAATCGAGAAACACAGATAATCGAGAAACACATATGCATATCGTAACGAAAGATATTTGAAATAAATAAAATTACCTTATTTAATTCAAATTGAGTATAAACCTAAATTTGGCCATATGATCAGTGACGTCGTCGACGTCGACGGATCTGCTGGATCTGCCCTGATGATGGACACTGCAACGCTGTCCGAAACGTCGGCTAAAGAAGGAGGTAGCACAACACGGCATAACACCCCAAAAACAAACAACGAAAATAATAACACTTGTACACAATTTAAATACTTTTAGTTATTATTATCTATTACCTATGTTATTTGTCATATACAAATGTATCTAACGTAACGTAATAAAGAAAATAAAAAAAAAGAACTAAACGCAAAACTTGCAGAACTAAAATATTACAAAAATTTAAAATCTAATTAAAATGAAACGATAAATGTGATAGTTCAAGCTATGAAACATAGATGGCTCTAGTGGTAGTAGCTCATAAAGTTATATGGTAGATTCAGACTGGGTCGACGTACGTGCCCATCGCTACGCCTAACAATATCTGGACTGCTTAGCAACCATACATTTTCTATGAAAATTTATGTTTTAGAATCACATTGGCTACACGCATCGCAACGTGCGATGTCTGGCCATTTTCATAGAAAATGTATGGGTTGCTAAGCATTGTTTGGCGTAGCGATGCGTACGTACGTCGTCCAGTGTGAACCTACCTATAGAGTCATCAAAAAGATGTCTCTAGTATATATATATATTAAGTATATTGTGTTGTTTATTTATTGATTTAGGGATACATTTCAATATCGTTATTTTATTGCTCAATGAGATAAACATACTTATTACATATACTTGTCATACATGAATGTATAGAGACTGTTTATAACGCAAATAAATAAATATGTAGGTTCGCCCTTCCAGTTACGAAGCGACGTGGGCTAGCAATTTCTAGTCTAAATAAAGACGTAGTATGTCGTCAGAAAGGTGTTTTTATTAAAGAAAAACCTTTAATAAAAATAAAATAAATTTCATTAAACTTCAAAACCTAAAAACGTACATAACACACAAACAATACAAACTTTTTTTAGTTGAACCCAACGAACCGAGCGTGTAAAATAGGATGTATTAAGTTTTAAATATGAAGTTTGATAAGACTATGAAGTATTCATAAAAATTGCTAATAAAATTCTTATAATTAAATATTTTATAATCAAACTAGCGAGTTCCCGGCATTGCATTGTAATGCAACTTAAATAAATACATTGTTTCTAAACTATATGAAATACACTTACTTTTCGAACAAATCGCGTGCCACCTATTGTAATTTTTCTGTATAAAATTCATAACGCTAGAACTCACTAATAAATATATATAAACCTTCGACGGGGTGCGCACAACAGCTCACCAAAGTTTCATCGCAATCGTATGAATAGTATATCAAATAATTTCATAACGCCAGAGCTCACTATTATATATAGAAAGTTTCATAGAAACCATCCCGGACATGCATACATCAAAACCCCAAAGTTTCATCGCAATCGGATGAACGGTTTAAAAACGCATAAGGGCCTAACAAAGAAACATTAATTTTTATATATTAAGATTATTTTTGAAAATTGTTATGTTACCAATAAATCAGTTTTGCGAGATAAAAAACTCGAACATAAGAAAAATATTTTCACACGAGATGGGCACGATTAAGATTCAAGTTTTTCTGTATTATTTAATGAGTTCGTTCAACTATTACAAGTTATGATATTTTGATCAATGGCAGATAAAGAGCTTAATTTTTCTTCACTTACTTCGGTGTAGAAGAATTAAACATTATAATTGGATGTTTTTCTAACCACTAACATCTAATTAATGTATTTAGTGATTCCATATATATGACAACAAGCAATCTTTATATATATCTATGACAACAAGCAATCTTTATATATAAAAATCTCGCTTCGCAATGTTCGTCCAAGGTATACTCCGAAACAACGCGATTTTGATGAAATTTTGCTAACTATATGTAATTTGGTCCAACATAAAAGATAGGATAGTTTTTATCTCGATTATTTACCTCAATATTTATTATTGCGAATTAAATGTTTTTAAGGGACAATTATTTGAAATTATTTGTAAGTTCCATAAGTTTCTAACAGATGGCGGTATGATTTATTTTATTGACACAACCCTTGGTTACCTAGGTTAGGTAACCTTCCAGTAGATGGCGTTGTGTTTCGTTAGCCACAGCAACGTTTGGGAGGGTCTATATAAAAATATATAAAAATCTCGTGTCACAATGTTCGTCCAAGGTAAACTCCGAAACCACATAATAACTCAGGTACGGGGTATACATCATTCCTATGTCTACCTACGTTAAATTGTCGTGAAAACAAGCTTATGTGCCCAAGCGATTAAGAGATTTTGATGAAATTTTGCTTACTGTGTGTAATTTGGTCCAACATAAAAGATATGATAGTTTTTGTCTCGATTATTGACCTCAATATTTTTTATTGCTAATTAAATGTTTTTATGGGACAATTATTTGAAATTATTTTTAAGTTCCAAAATAGCCCTTTAGAGTCAAAGAAACGTATCTCAATTTTTATCGATATCGAGTTACCGATGTTACTAGCCACAAAATAACACATTACGTTGACAGAGAAACGTATCCATAGGTTCAAATGATAAACATATACATCGATAAGTATCTGTAGAAAATCACAGATACTGACCTCATCATTGCAAACACTGATCTCATCGTCACAGATACTGTAGAATAGTGAGATACAATTTTTTTGACCCCAAGGGGCGATAAGTTTCTGACAGATCGCGGTGTGAGTTAATTTATTAACACATAACTTGGTTATCTAGGTAAGGTAACTATCAAGTAGATGGCGTTGTGTTTCTTTAGCCGCAGCAACGCGTGGGTGGGTCAGCAAGTAACAATATAAATTTGCGCATTTAAAGATGTTTTTTATGACTTTGTTGAAGAGAAACGTAAATTTATAAATATTTCTATAACCTAAAAGATTTTTATGAAAATCAAACAATTTTTTACAGCAATTATCTAAAATAATGGGATGTGTGAGATCGCTTTAAATTCCCCACATTGCGAAATAAAATAAAAATAAATTAATATTATTTATAAATTATTATCTTAAAATTGAAAATAATATGTACTTGGACTAAAAAAATCATTATATTATGCAACAATGCCCTACAACAAAATAATAGAAAGTAGGTAGGTACTTTAAGTTTTTGTTTCCTGAAAATACGATAATAAGAAAAGTGAGTGCATTAGATCCCCTTTTTAAGCAAAGGGAGCCCCTGAGGAAAATTATTTCCTCAGGGCCTATGTCATCTTTGGGGATGCTGTGTGGAGGGTCTTTTAAAGGAAATGAAGAAAGTTCTGGGAAGGAAAAAGGTATGAAGGGTGGGTAGGAATCTGGGGGTCAGTAGGTCCAGGAGTGACAGACGTATGAATTCATCGCTCCCACCGCGATAAAAGGATATATAATAATAATAATAATATTGTGTTAATTTAAGCTGAACAGAGCAGAGCGGTGTGTGCAATACTCTGCCTGCCATATAAAAGTTTACATCTAAATAAAATACATAATGTGAAATTCAATATAAAAATAAATCATATAAAATGGTGTATACATTAGCAGCCTTACTAAAAAAAAACACTCCGCGGACGTTAAACGGTGTTTCTGTAAGCACGTTGTGTAAAGTCTGTACATTTCGTTTTTCAAATTCTTACTAAACAGAATATATGGTTTTGATCTGACAACGTCGTATTTTACCAGCCTTACTAATAAACTTTCTGAAAAATTTTTACAATGGTCAAACAACCATGTATGAAGAATCCTTACTAATTAAGAACTGACAAAAAATTGTTCATGGAAAGATATGTACATTGCTTACACGGCCAAGGAGGGTAGTTTATCTGTTGTATATATTTGTTCCATTTGTAATTTTCAACGAATTTCGATTTTTTTTTTTAATGTCCTATATATTTATTATTTTTTGAGATGTCGTAAAAACAAATACCATTTTAGAAACAAAATTTAATTACCTTTAAGATTTTCATATCTAAAATATACTTAAGTGTTTAAAAACTGTAGTATTTTAAGCTTCAAACATCAAGTTGAAAAAAAAACTTACTTACCTCAAATACTTTCCATTAAAACATTGAAATATTTGGAAAAATTCAAAAAACACAGTCCTTTTATTTAATGATTTTGAAATAAATCTGTCACCTCACTTTTTACTCCTTCACACAATAAAAAAATATTAAAAATCTTGAAATTCGCTTTACATTCCCAAAAATTTACAATAAAAAAACTCACGTTTGAATACATTGCTTGCACATCTTAAGACATTAATTTCTTTGATACGTTTACTAAAATATGTATTAGACATTTTAGAGACCAAAAAAACATTACTTTCAGGAATTTATAATAAAATAAAGATCTTAACATGCAAATTATTTCTGACTATAGAACCATTTTCTGAGTTTTTTTTTTTTTTTCAGTTTAATTTAGAACACGCGATTTTTGTGTCACAATTTGACTTAAACTAACGAAAAACAACACAAATTAATAGTTAATATATTGAGTACTTGAATATAAGTGCGAATTAGTCATAAGGATTGAAATCATTAACTACAACATCATCTTAATCACACACACATTCGCGACCGACTTTTTTTCGTAGAGTGCGCGTTCGCGGCTATTTTTTTTCAGCGGGAAAGCAATGCGCAGGAGCATCAATCACACCACCTAGCGGATTATTATGAAAATTTAAACAAGTAATATACAGCGTTGCCAAATCTAAAGATTCACAAAAACACCGTTTAACGGCCGCGGAGTGTTTTTTTTAGTAAGGCTGTAGGACTTTAACAATGGTGGCTTGAGGAAAGATCTCCTTTTATGGTGTAGGGGCGCTCCCTGCCACTGGGCGACGGCCTGGACAAGAGTGTTTTCCGATCTCCAGTAATGCTGATTTGTCCACACTACTCTAGTACTCAATGAACCCGGGCACCCCTGCTAAGTCACCAAACGTAGCGAAACACTTGTGGCGACCTATGGCAGAAGTGTTGGTTAATAAATGGTTCCCGGGCAGCGGTACCCTCATCCGCCCCCCCAAATTGTGCCTTTAAATTACCCTTTACAAGAGCAAAGAAATCAAGGAATCTAACTTATGAAGAAAGTTTTCTTGAAAATGTAACTTCAGCTAAGTGTGTGGTAAGTACCGAGGTAATTTATACATAAATCTCAATTTGTGTAAAACAAACTTTTTTTAAAATATCTCCACAGTTTGGGAGTCTTTCTTCGTGTTTTATTATGGTTCCGATCAGCAAATGTTCACTAGTAAAATTATATTACACTTCCTTAACTTTTATTGGCGTTATCCGCTACGCTAATAATCATTTAAATACGATATAACTCACTACCAGCTAAACAGATATTATCTCCTGATTAGCGCCAGACGCTGTTAAGTTTTAAACTGGGTATCTACCTAAGAGTATGGATATTAGAGAGACGGCATGTGAAGTGTGCCCGCGCGCTCCAAGTGTGCCTTTTCGAGAATTCTACCCACACGGCTGACATTGGCTGTCACCATGTAAAATGGCTGCTGTCGGAACGTATTAAACGGCCAAAAACCAGCAACCAATGTAAGCCGTTTGGGTAAAATTCTCGAAAAGGCACACTTGGAGCGCGCGGGCACACTTCACATGCCGTCTCTCTAATATCCATACTCTTAGGTATCTACTAATGTGCTTTATGGTACTGACACACATGCTCATAAATGAGCATGCTCATTTCCCTGTCCACCCGCAACGCTACTTGTAACTAGAAGTCAAGCCCAAATGAGCATGCTTATAAATCAACCGGCTGTTGATTTTTGAGCATGCTCATTGATTCGCGGGTGGAAGGGGAAATGAGCATTCTCTTGTAATAAATTCTTACTGCACGTCTATAGGTAGGTATATATGTAACGTGATTATGATCTTCCTTTTTTAAATGTATTTAAACCTTGGCTAGTCGACTGATCATTTCACACGACCCGGGTCGCTCACGACCCACTGGCGAAGTGATCGGGTCGAAAGTACCCGCTCGTTGATTGGGTACTTTTACACACGGAAAAATGTCGTAGAGTAGAGAAAAGAGGGTAGGAGTGGCAGATTCTCGTCGTATCGCATTGGTGAAGAACCACCATTCAGAATAGAAGAATAGAAATCAATTATTAAGGTTTTTTTTTCGTTGCTACAAATAATGTCAAATCACAAAGTGATAATTGTGTACGAAAAAAATAATATATATTATTAACTTCCGTATCTCAATTAAACTAAAAGGTGCCATAAACCATAACAATATGATTTAAGACATCATAGAAAATATAATGCGGCTAATTTAGAAGCAGCGAAGTTACTTGTGGATGACCAGGAGTTCATCATAAAGGCGGTTCAACGAACCAATAAAGAAGTTCGTCATGCTGGTTAGGTTAGGTATTGGCTTGGTTTCACTGTATGAAGCTAGAAATAATAATGAATCCATAGCACAGTGTCAGATGGTAGACTCTTCTACTTTCTGTGCTCTTGATAGGTAATAATCACAAATCATAATGCACTTCATATTTCAGATACTCATGAATTAAAATGTTTTGAATTAATAAATTAGTCAATTAGATATCAGTTTTATTGTATGAAACGTAAAATAATAATGAATTCGTCGCATGAGTTCATCGTGGCAGATGTTAGACGGTAAACTCTTTTATCTTCTGAACTCCTGGAGGTCCAGCATAGGCGATCGATAAAACAATGTACCAATACGATATTGACTAAATCCGCCGCCTATGGTCAGTTATCAACTGTTGTATGTGTATATATGTGGGTGTACATGTATACATGATCTATGTATGAATATGTATGGGTCTATGAATGTGTGTGTGTCCATGGATTTATGTGTGTATGCGTGAATTTACGCGCTTATATGTACACATATACAACTAGAAAAAAGAGTTATGTATATGATCTTATCCTGCATAATAGCATGTCTTATTCTTCTTCATTTTTTTTTCTATTTTCGTTTTTCAGTTTTCTTTTTTTATATTTTCTTTTTCCATTATAATCTTTTCTATTTCCAACATGTATAAATATTTAATTCATATGTTCACACTAGACTAGACCTTACATTTTAACTATATTCCATTGGTCACCATGAAACAGGCAGTCGCCTAGTATGGTGATTTATTGTATCATATATATGTAAATGTATTATCATTTATTGATCCGATATTGTTAAGTTATCGATTTCTCTGTGCCTGACAATGACAATCACAATGTACCTAAGATTTTCATTTTCATTTAATTTCATAACTAAGCGATTAAATTGAGCACCTAATATAGACTCATACAACTAAAAGCTAACTGTGAAATTAATGTGTGATTTCGCGTATCTAAATATTAAGAATATATGAAATGATTTACAATGAACTCTTTTAAATATTTCTTCAATATTTGCATAATTACTTTGTGGCATCATTTTAATTAAATGAAACAAATTACTAATTAAGTAATTTTCTTTTAAGTATGTTTAAATCTTTAACCTATTACTTCTGTAACCGCAATTTGGCCCGATATTTGGGCTTCGGTTGGTTTGTCAAATTTGGGCACTTATTAACGATGGTGGGAAATATGGGATAGAATAAACTCATCATCACAAACATGTCGTCTTCCAGGATCAAAGTGAAATAGTTTATTTCATAATTAATTGAACAGTTTTTCCCCTCGATGTTTTACGGAACATTTAACAAACAGGTATCATAGGACAAATGTGGGAATCAATCCAACACAAATAGAATAAAACAAATAACCATCGGACAAATTGATACAGAGCACACTATCATTGATTACTCTATTCACATTTAACTAAACCACATAAAAGAAAATTCAATCAAGACCGCTCCTACGATTTCTGTTGTCGAGTACAATTTAGTATAGAGTCATTATTACCTTTCGTCCACTACTTGCACATCCGCTACCGGCTTTCCATGACCATGCAGTGAGGTAAAAAACACAAACTCACGAGACCTTATGGAAGACAAGAAATTTAAAAAAAAAAACCACTGAATGCTGTTTTCTTGTGCGCCGTCTCCGGAGATAATTGGCAGTCTTGTATAAGAAGTGTCACTGCCTATTGCATGCTAGCTTCTTGCGTGGTTTTCCTCGAAGAAAAACTAATGTTGATTAATGTTATGAACACACATGACCCGGTTTGAACGTGGTGTTATAATAGACTCTGTACGTAATGCGGCGAAGATTATTATGCATTCGCTCGCAGCAGGTAGTAATTATAATCAAGCTTTTTGTCGAGAAGTGATGCAAAACATGTAATGAGTAATAAATAAGGTGCACTTGTAATGGGTTCATACAAAGGTTAGCAAGGTTAAATGACAGAATTCCTTGCTGTATTAAGTTTTCAATATCATTTTTTTTTGTTGATAACTGGTGCTGCAGCAAAAGTTTTAGACATTGATCCTATTATACTTAATTTTTAAGGTTGGGATGGGCTGGGCATATACAGAGAATGCCGGACATACGCGTCCCAAAAAGAATTATGACTGGACACCCAGGTGGAAAGAGAAAAGTGGGAAGACCCAGACTGAGGTGGGAAGACGAGGTAAGAGGGGAAGCGGCACAGCTTCTCCAGGTAACAAACTGAAAGTCAACTGCTGAGGACAGGAGGAGTTGGAGGCGAATGTTGCGGGAGGCCAATGCTCGATATGGGCTGTAGCGCCATCGAAGAAGAAGAAGAAAAAGATACTTAATTTTTATTTAAATAACTTTTGAATGTCATACCCATCAATGTAATACATATTTGAAGAAGAGGATAATATTAATAAATCTAAAAGAAACATGAAACAGAGAAAAATAAAAAGGTTACTGTCGCAACTGGGATTCGAACCCATAGTCCCCCATGGCCGAGTTGTTAAGGCGCCGTGTCCCGGTAAGACGAGAGATCCTGGGTTCGAGTCCCAGTTGCAACCGTTACCTTTTTATTTTTTTGTGTCTTGTTCTGTTTCATGTTTCGTTGTGATTTATTAGTATTATTTTCTTCTTAATGAAGTATTAAATTGATGGGTAGTAGTTCTATTCTTTATCCTGATGACCACTTTGTATGCCTTATTCGAGTGCTGATAGCGTCCATTCAAAGCTCCGGAAAAAACGTAACTCTAATTTGGATTCCTGGACATGTTGGCATCGTGGGTAAGATTTTGCGATTCATTCAAAATGGAGCATAAAACCCTTTTGTTACAAATTAAACCACATTCTCTTATCTGTCATTTTTTCCATAATCAAATCTTGGGCCGAGTATTAGCATAATGATATGCAATCCAAGGGAGCCTACTACGCCTCAATACAACGGACTATCCCATCAAAATGGTGGTTTCAAGTATTACCCTATTTTTCTAAAAATAATGAGAATTGGACATTATTTCGTTCCTTCTCAACTTTTAAAATTGACGTCCTCGACTCCCCAGATTGTACATTATTTGGTCCAGAAATGTGAACTACTTATTTTTGGTTGTCCTTCTCTAAACAAATATCATCTCTTCTATCAAGCCTTATCTAAAGTTGCCTCCCCTCTTCCGCGTTTCTTCTAAGTCTGAACTTGACTCCATTCTTCCATATAATTTTCAAATTTCTCATTTAAATAAAATTAACACATAAATTCACCAAGTTTTACTAGATTTTGCTCCCTACTCAACAATTGCCAAAGATTCACACAAAGAAAGCATTATAATGCCTCTGGGTAACAAATATAAAACACATTCTAGAATATGTATAATATTGTTATTAGAACACCTACAATCTAGATAAACTATCTAGTTAATAATCAAGAAGTAAAATGACACGTAGATTACATGATCTTTGTAGGTTATTGGAACTTGGTCAACAGGAAATCAGAAGTCAAAGGAGATCGCGGAACTGATTCGGGAGTTAAGAGCCAGCAAACGTCCATGTCACGGAATAATAGAGACACGCAGATAACATCCTCCAGCATACCAACTCGCATGTTCTGTCGGCCTGGTAGCTGCAGTCTCTCGGCACAGCTGGCTTGTTAATTAAAGCCATATAGAGGAATCATTAATTAAAGAAGATCAGATGGTAATGTTGCTAAAAGACACATTTCAAAAGCATGGATAGAAAAGCCGCAGAAAATTTTTCTCTATTCCATAAATAAGTAAGAAGTGAGCAGACAACATTTTTTTCCGTATTTTTTTTGCTGTCAGCTAATGGGTGCTTTTAATAATGTAAGAAGAAAGATTTGTATAATTTTTAAATAAAAATACAATGTTGATTTAAAAGGAGCAGGTAGACCAGCATCAAGGTGTTATTTACATACATTAAATACTAATACGAGATCATCATGAAAGCTGTGGAGCTGGAGGTGAAGATTATAAAAAAGTATATAGAAAGAAAGCCTTCCCACAATGTAAAGCATCGAAAGATTTACCATTTTAAAAGATAATATAAAATTGTAAAAAAAAAGTACTTTATCGATATTATGTTATTGTGAATTCCCTTTGTGGTGTCATCTGTGTTTACACGACTATTTTAAAATCAAAATTATCAACGTGTTTCGTAACTGCTGTGGGAAGGTCTTTTTATGGAAAGGAAGTACTGGGAAGGGAAAAGCTATGAGGGATGTGTGTCTGGGAGTCAATGCGTTCAGGAAATACAGGATATTTATTATGATTACCGTGTCAACGATCCCTGATGTCTTTGAAAGTGAATTTACTTACCTTCAGATATTATTTGATTATTGAAATTCTAAGTTTGGCATCTGCATCGGTCATAAACTTTTGCTCGTTCAGTCCTGCATTTCCGTTACACGTCAAAACCGTGAGAACTTCATACTTGAAGAATTATCGAACTACGGGCAAATGTTAGATCTCTTTTCTCTGGACAGTAATAGTAATAAAATTAATACCGATGGTAAACTCGGAGCGGAGAGATTAGAGTTGTGGAAATAAGCTTTCAGAATACCAGTAGTGTCGTGTCGAATCCATTTATATGCTTAGTGTCGGAATAACTTTAAATGAAATTATCCCTTACCGATCCACCACTGCCAACAACTATCATCAACTTAAAAATAAAACGTAAAACGATAGATATTTCGTCTTACAATGCCATTGTCAAACTGTGGTTAGATCACTTTTAGACGACTTATTAAAATGATTCTGTATGAGAAAATAATTGCGACAACAGATTCTCTATTTTGTGGGGTACTTTGAAATCTGTTGTCCCCACTTATTTGTTGAATAATGACGTTACTGCTATTAACTTAATTAAATGTTTTATATTGTTTAAAAAAAATTAAAAATAAAGAGCTTAAACAACAAAAAAGTAAAAAAAATTAAAATGCTTATAGAACTTAATAATAACATTATTAAATTTGATTTAAATTTGGGAGGCGGGAATGCGTACCGCCGCCCCGGGAACCATTTATTGGATAACCAACACCTTTGCCATAGGTCACCCCAAGTGGTTCGCTACGTTTGGTGACTTAGTAGGGGTGCCCGGGTTCATTGTCTAGGTCTTGGCGGCGGATGATCTAGACACACTGAACCCCAGATTCCTACCCAACCCTCATACCTTTTTCCTTCCCAGAACTTCCTCTCCTTCCTTTCCTTAAAATACCCTCCACACAGCATCCCCAAAGATGACATAGGCCCTGAGGGAAATTATTTTCCTCAGGGCCTCCTGTGTGGACCTAATGTAAAAAAAAAATAATAAAAAAAATAGTTTTCTACGAATTAAACACCAAAAAAATTAATAATATAGTAAAGCGATAGATAATCGCAAAAGGTCATTTCACTAAGTCATTCTGGTTCTACTCCGTTAACTTCTGTGATATTATGATATTTTGCGAATAATCAACCTCAAAATATACCATATTAATTTTATACGTTTCCAAAGGCGCCTATCGTAAGTCGATATGATACACCTGTTGATAAAATGGGAAAGTATTATTAAACAGCTGTATATTAACGTAGAACACGAAAAGGTTTTTGAAAAATTCGAAAGGTAGTTAAATTTGACATATTATGGCAAAGAATCGCTCAAGACGTTATGCAAAAGTGCCGTAATATGCCAAATATCGCTCAAGTGGATAAATACTTTTTAAAATTTTTTAACTGAAACCACCTCCAAAAATCACCTCAGCACTTTTTTAGTGTTTTGATACAAGGCTCCGTGACTCCTAAACCAGGCCACCTCACTTGGACTAGGTACAGACCAGACCACTTGCCGAGCAGATCGTGCTTCTAAATCATGCCTCCTTTCATATAAGTCAGCAACCGAATTGCTTAATTGGTTCATCGTCGATTGAATGGTAACTGGCGATTAAACTGGTGGCCACTAGACGGATAAATGTTTTATAGGCGTACCGCTGATAGCTCCGTTGTAAATTTTCATATTTCTTATGGTTAAAGCATGTAAAGAGAGAGAGACTACAATGGAGCTGTCAATGTTTGCCTAAGTCAAGCATGCTTATTGGTAATTCTCCGTTTTTTTAATTTTATTTATTTTCCTGACCGATTTATTAAAGAATGTAGGTATAATAAATCTCTGTTTAATATGGTATAATAAATATCTATTTAAGGAACCAAAAGTAACACAATTTATAAAGTTGGGAAGACTTCGATGGCTGGGTCATGTGGAAAGAATGACAGAGCATCAAGCACCAAAGTCCCTGCTAAAATCTAGACCTGTAGGGCGAAGGAGCCTGGGAAGAACAAAATTAAGATGGAACGACAACGTCCTCAAAGACCTACGTACCTTGGAGATTCCAAACTGGAGAGAACTGGTACAAAACAGAGATGAGTGGAGGAAGACTCTCGAGGAGGCCAAGACCCGCCAAGGGTTGTAGCGCTAACTGTGATGATGATGTAGGTATAATAAAGTTGATGTAGTCTATGTTTTATTTTTTTGTGCTTTTCACTTATTTATCATTGATTGTACTGTTGTTTTGGTAAAGGAATCCTGTTATTAGTGCCAGAAAAAAACTGTTCTCTAACAAATTACGGCACCTATCTACATATGTGGTAGAGTTGTTTTTTTTAAAGAAAGATAAACATTCCCGGGTTACGAATAACCCAACAACATTTGAAAATCTCCTACCACCACATTAAGCGGAAGACGTTGCTTGTGTTGTGATGGAGGACTTAGCCAGCCGAGGAATCGAACACGGAACGCCTGGGTGGGACCCAAACGCTAGTTAGCAGAAGGAAGCTCATTGGCTCAAAGATTCAAATCGCTCGTTCAAATTAAACAATACAATTGTAGAGAGACCGCTATTCGTAATGTAAACTTTATTAAAATGGCTTTTGAAATGTTAGTCCAGATAAACCAGACCTGAAAAGTTCTTCTTTAAATATATGAAAATAATAATTTTATTGGAATAACTTTAGAAGGTTATACCCAACGGTATAATATTAATCATTGAATAAAAAGACCTAAACGAAAAATAAAATAGAACGGGAAACGTAACAATAAAATGGTAACTGTCGCGATTGGGAATCGTGCCCAGGATCTCTGTCTTTCCGGGACAACGACCCTACCAACTCGGCCATGGGTATCTAATCAATCATTTTGCCTCTTGACTTGTTCTGTTTCATGTTTCGTTTAGATTTATCAATATTATCTTCTTCTTCAATGAAAATGGCAATCTTTGTTTAGACCTCTATTTAATAAAAATTATCAACATGTTTTTAAAGCATTTATTTCTTCATCAAGATATACATTGTGGGTCATTACAAAACAACTTAATTGTATATTCATACCAATACAACTTGATGTTGCAATACCAGCAAAATTATGTGTATTCTTATATAAAATAATTTTTAGTATCTACGAATGGTTACGAAACAGCACCCCCTGAAGATGACATAAACCCTGAGGGAATTTTTTCCTCAGAGCCTCCAGTGTGGATATTAATATATTTATTGGTTTTGTGTTTAATTCGTAGAACTCCTTTTTTTAGTTTAATTTTATAAAGTTAAGTTCTGCAAGTATTTTAATTGTTTTATTATTGTGACAGCTGTTTCAGCTTACATGGCCAATTTCAAGCTGGCCATTTTGAAAATGGCCTCCTAAGCCGAAACAGCTGTAACAATAATAATCAAAACCAAAATACCTGCAAAACTTAATAATAATATTATTTAATTTAATTTAAATTAAATTTTTTAAAAAACTCCTGTGTGGAGGTCATTTAAAAAAACCTAAGAGTATGGATATTAGAGAGACGGCATGTGAAGTGTGCCCGCGCGCTCCAAGTGTGCCTTTTCGAGAATTCTACCCACATGGCTGACATTGGCTCTCACCATGTAAAATGGCTGCTGTCGGAACGTATTAAACGTCCAAAAACCAGCAACCAATGTAAGCCGTTTGGGTAAAATTCTCGAAAAGGCACACTTGGAGCGCGCGGGTACACTTCACATGCCGTCTCTCTAATATCCATACTCTTAGAAAAAAACCGACTTCGGACAGGGGGATTCTTTTGCGGTATTAAGGTTTCTGCCCACTACACCGTTCCATACCATGACCGTACTAAGAACGTATCAGCCACGAAATAAATACGCTACGTCCTACTATGCCCACTAGAACGTGCTAACACCGTATGATACCCCTACGTAACGGGTTTAGTGACCGTATGATATCCGTATACACCGGGGTTAGTGTCCGTACCATCCCCGTTCAATAGGCGTACGGTTCTAAAAAAAATAAAAATCGAGGGAGAATACTGGACGTTATTTAAGCAACTAGTCATTCCAATGTAATGAATTATTAAGAAATATAGAAAATATTATCACTAAAAGAATAATATCACTATTAGAACGGGATCATACGAGAATGATCCCCGTTCTAACACCGTCGCGTGCCATGCATAGAGCGGACCGGCACCTGCAAACTAATGTCATCGAGAATACGCCGTCAGTTCGGTCACGGTATGCGACGGTGTTGGTCGGTGACGGGACGGGCTAGTGGGCAGTGTTTCATACTGATCGATACAAAGAATATTTTTTTGCATGCGCCGCTACGGTTACGGTCATGGTTTGGAACGGTGTAGTGGGCAGAGACCATTAATTTTAAAAAAAGACGACACAAAAATATTTACGATTGAAAATCAACAGCTAATGTAGGATTTGATCAACTAGCAACTGCAAACCTTCGCCTACTCGAAAATTTATGATAAAAACGTAAAGTATGTGAAATTGACAAAGACACGTTGAAGCACAAAGGATATATTGCTACTGTTACTCTAATGGACGAACGCGTCTCCCACACCAGGAGGCCTCGGAATGAGGGTAAATATTGACTAATTACATAACTTACGAACACGCTATTTCTCTGCAGAGGTGGGCAAAGAGAATGGCAACAATTACCATATTTTAATGTTAAGATATACATAAGCGATACCATCCTGGAGAGTCCTGCCCGCCTATAGGAAACGCTCCTGCCTTTATCCAGTTAGTTATATTAGTCTTGAAAAGTCCCTAGTCCTTGAAAATTTGAATTCTGAATTGTCCTTGAAAAATTCGAAATAGAATCCCCGCCTCTTTTTGGGAGGGATATAAATTTTTTTTAATAATTATTTTTATTATAAAACATACAACGAAGTTGCACTCCCACGAGTTATCAAAACTCATTAAGGGATCGCCAATTGGTACTTAATGTATACTTAATATATAAAGTATTAAGTACTTACTATATATGTACTTAATATTAAATACTTAACAAGACTTTTTTTGGAAAGGTTGGAGAAGGTATTTGAGACTTGTTTTTTACGGATTGATTTCCTAAAGGCCTGTAAAAAACATTAGCTCTTTTCTTACACATTGTTTGTTATAATAACAAGGAAAATTAAAATCGATTTCACGTAACCAAGCAACGTAAGACTGCCACCGAAATGGGGCGTTAAGGCGCTTCGCTGATGAGGCAACTGAAAACAAACTAAAACCAGCTGGTTTCTATGTCTTGATTGGTCAAAAAGCTTGTTTAACCATAGACGAAGAACAATCAGCTGACAGCTGGCAACTAGCAACTGCCGGCCACGGCAATCAGCAGTGCAAGTCGCAAGTCACCGCTTGCGTTACCATTGACAACGGGGTTTTGTGTGATTGTGAAGTGTGCGAGCCATCACATTGTCATACAAATACAGTTGCCAGTTGGCAGTTTTCAGTTGCCTCAGTGAGCGGATCGCCTAACTGATGCAAAATGCAGAATATTTATGCCGAACGGCATAAGATTTAATTCTTAATTCGAAATTCGTTTAACGGCGCCCATTTTGATTCACGCCGAAAAAAACAGCGCGAAATTGCAGTGTTTTGTTTTATTTTGTGAAATTCTGGCACAAATTATTTGTAATTAATCATTTTTTAAAGAACTTAATTTGCCACATATACAATAAAATATTGTCCCAAAGGGAATTCATTACTAGGAGATTTTTCACTTAAAAGTATTTTTTATAGGCCTGATATTATATTTTTTCAGACTTATTAAAAAAATACTCGATTATTTTCAAGGCCAAGATGTGTTTTAGTCACAGTTTTGAATTAAAGCATCTATAACAGTCAAACCCAAAACATACGATTTTGTATGAAATTCCATTATTTTAAGAGGAAGCCACAAGCCACAAATGTGTATTTTTAGTGTATTTTTATGTGAATTTTATAAGAAAGAAAAAAAGGTAATCAAAGGAAACTGTCACAGATAATCTTAGACGTAAAAATATATTTTTTAAAGTTGATTCGTATATGCGTTAAAATCATTTTGGTGAAAAAATATTTTTTTTAGTCGTTAACGATTATGTTTTTTATAAATAGATGATTTTATTTTAGTTTAATTCTACTCAAGCGAAACGATAGAAAAGGCTTCATTTTATCGATAGAATAATTTTTTGTATTCATAATTCAAATCCTATTCGTAGTAAAGATTAATCTAAAATGGTGATTTCACGTTAAGTTTCGCTTTAACCTGTTTAATTTCCCAACACTCATTCGTCCTGCAGGTTTATTAAAAAGAAACCTCTTTGGTGATCTGCTACATTCCATCCATTTAATTCATACAAAAGAATATATATCATACTTGCGGAACGTTACAGAGTTGAAGATATGTCACTCGTATCGCACTGGTATGAAAGACAACCATTAAGGGGATACCCGGCGGTGATTTTTCCATTTAAACGTATTTAACCCGTATTTTAACCCTAGAGAAAATATAGTTTTTACATAAAATAGATATCAACTACTAGCGTCGATACTTTTTGTATTTTTTTGATAAGTTACTTTTTATAGAAGTTATGACCTTCCAAAAATCAATAAAATTGACTGGTTTAAACGCCGTCAAAAGACGTTCAGTATACAAACTAGACAATGTTTTTTTTTAAAAAAAGCAAAACGTACAGACATAGAATAGTTTTTTCTTATGTAGTTGGTAAAAAAAAATTGAAAATCAGTCCACTTTTGGAGGAGAAAAGTGGGGAATACAAAACCTCGATTTTAGTTAGGTATTAGTAGCCCGAGGTGCATTGTCTCTTTCGCTGAATATCGGGTGGAGTAAGAGCAACAGTGACAGCAACAATTCAGTAAAATCTATTTTTTTTAATTCTCCACCACCCGGGTATCATTTTAAGAATAGAAAGTTGAAATGGCTTTAGCCGTGTTTGGTGACAAGATCTGTGTTACATAGATTAAATCGTTTAAAATAGACTAATACGAGACGTGTTTGTAATTCCTCATCTTATTATAACTTCTAAAGTATTACTGCTCGTAAGTTAACAGGCAGGTAGTTGAAAGGAAAGCAGTAATAGAGGCACGAAAAGTATGCAAAAATTCATAACATGTTATCTGCAGCGATCGCGATAGCCTACTACCAACAAAACAGATAGGAAATTCAAAATATTGATGGAGGTCCATTAATTAAACATTTATTCAAGACGTTCCACTTCCAGGTAGGTAAGTACTTACCTACTAGTTTCGCGCAAGAATCGTGACAGATTTCAACGGTTTGTGTCCATGTAACTGTAAAATTCAGAGAAATCTCAGGTTTTATTCCAGCATTTATTTACCACTGGAAAAAGTCTCGAATGGAAGAATATAACATGTACAAACAGTTTTAAGCAACCTAAATGTTGTTTAAATTTTTTTTAAGAAATCATCAAATATTTTAAGTTAATTTTCACCTTCTGTGCAAGTTCTATTCAAATTCTGTTATTATATCATTATAGACCTGTAACTTCATAAAACTGAAATAATCACAGAATTTGAATATAACTTATACAGAACGTGAAAATTAATTTCAATTTTTTAATGAATTGTTTTTTAAACAACCCATCCTTAGATTAAGACTATAAGTATTTCACACATCCTCTCTATAAGGTTTTTAAATAAAAAAAATATAGATAATAATAATAAATAAATAAATACCTGCAATAGGTAGGGAACTAGGCTAATTTATCCGTTATAAATATGTATATATCACTATTTATAAGTTCGTATACAGAATAAACACGGATTTTATGAATAAATCGTAAATCGAAAATATACGTCAACAAATGAATAGTGTTATTAACAGCTTTCAAGAGGATGGTGAAATACCATTCAATTTGGGTAAGTTTAGGTGAGGTAAAGCCTCGAAAGCAAACCGTTATTCGTATTTTTACATAACCATTTGGGTAAACTGTTAGGTAAGGTTACGTTCTAGGAGAATCATGAGTATATTGTTACCTGCAGACTCCGATAAGACTCCTACGTTATTTCGGACATAACCAATAAATGGTGTAGGTAAATTTACTATTATAACCTAAACTGTACCAATTATCGGACTTTGACCGTTACATTTGTACTGCACAGTCACACCATGCTAGCAACTAGCAACGCTTCCACCGTAAACAAAATACTTTGTTGTCGATTAATCTCACAGCCAGAGGAAGCGGTTGGAGAGATTAGATGGGTGAGATGAAGAATGGGCTATTAAGAGGCTAGACTTTGAACCACACGCGGAACACCCGCGTCTGTCATTCTGTCCCGCTCACAATAAGCTCACGCACACTTACAATACATGCGAATGCGAAATGTGCGAATGAGACAACGCTAAAATTTACCTACAGAAATCGCTCGAAAAGGGGTTTATGGAGAATACACTTTTCTACACCGAAACTTTCACAAAATTGAAATTTAAAAAAAAAAATATTTTTTAGAAAGAAGAAGCTACGTCGGTAGCTTTTTATAATTTTATAATTCTTTACGAGAGTTGAGTTAGCAGCACTTTTTCCTTAAATAATGTTTTTTGATAAATCGTACATGTTTGACAGTGAATATTTACGTTAATACGAAACGCATCGATAATTCGAAAACATACCGACATAGTTTTCACCCTCTAGAAGGCAGTATAAAAAAATATATTCATTTTGTGCAATTTTCGATGTAGAAAAGTGTATTTTCTCGGGCGTCCTTTTTGTATGGGCCGAAAAGCGAAGTCTATCATCTTAAGTTATCAATGTTATCATTCTCACGCTGTAGATGGAAGATGAATGGATAATTTGCAAGATAGAGAAAAAGAAAGAGACATACAGAGTCTTTCATATTTAACCCCAGCAGTTGATAAAATACGGCTTCTACATTAAGAACAAAGAAGATCTTTATGGACATATTTTCATAAAATGCTTAGCTTTTAGGACATTTCGTTAAACAACTGCCGTAAACCATTAAAGCCGTGTCCAGACGCTTGCCAAGCCATTAATTATATTATAGCTTTTTGTGTTTGATTTTGATGCGTGTCACTTAAACAGAAGGACAGGTATTCACAATCAGTATAGTCACAGTACTATACTGCCATAACAAATTAACTCAACCATAATTGTGAACTGTATTTCAGACATACGAATAGATGGAATAAAGCCAGATGTTTAAAGAGAGATCAAACATGAATGTATATGACAAGCAAATTGAGAGCAGTGTTCCCTTGGTATCAAAATACATTTGAAGCAATATGACTACTGAATCATACAAATCCAAAACCAGTTATAGAAAATATTATATCATTAGTCTAAAAACTTTAGCTGACGGATTATGGAGAAAGGTTCTGCAAAGTTGGACTAGTAGACAAAATACCCCCAGGCGATATACCACAGACTGAGAGCCGTTAGCCCCATAAAGACTAATAGATATGGCTCGTTAAAATGTCTACTTACTTAATTGTGTTGGTAAATGTAAACACAATACCTTTCGACGGTGTAAAAGTAAAGTACTGTACACTGTTCAGATCTTTAGACAGCTAAAAGCATGCCGCTGATAGATTCGTTTTTTCTCTAATGAACTACGTGAACAAAGGGACAAGACACCATATATTGATTGAGTTCCCAATGGCAGGACTATTATATCACTGCATATTATCTAAACTTTTATTCACTTCCTTACAATCGCGGTGAAATATATTACTCGTCGTGTTAGGTCCAATTAGTAAAAACTTAACCTAGGCGCGGCTCAGATATGCTGCATTATTCGTGTTTCCTGTGAAATTATTCGTACAGAACTGTAATGTTATTGTCACTTTGTCCCTAATATAATATGATTTACTTAATTACTTATTGACACCCTATTGGGCTTTTACAAATCAAATACAATTTTCATTTATAACAACAGTATAACATTAATAAAAAAAATTACAAAGTATATAAATAAAGCATAAACACAATATAATATATAAGAATATATCTAATGCTAAATCCACATGGATGACTTGACACATGCAATCCACATAGAGAACTCGTAGGTACAATGATACTGAATTCCTGATGTAACTAAGGGAAATTACCTAATAAATTTTAACAACTTGAACAAACCGAATTAATCAGGTAGCCAATTATGCCAAAAGATGGCAGCACTTCCGTTCACAGCTGCCATATGGAACATCGACTGGGGTTCGGATTGGTATTTTCATGTATTTCTCCGGAACACTCCGGATTTGGAACTTTGGATTTCTCTGCCTGTTAGTTGGCTAAGATGAATCTGTTCTTATCAGAGTAACATAATTTGATAATATATTTTTTTGTAAATGAATGAATGGCAGCTAATGTTGGTATTTGTAAATACTGATAAAATTATTAGGAAGTCTTTTTAGAGTATTGAGCATATTCGCTTGATGGATTTTTCACAAAAACGGCGCTATATAAAACATCCAATAATAGGTTAGAAACTACACTGACTACTGATAAAATATCAAGAAAGCCAATAAAATGTGAATTATTTACCCATGGAATTATCAGAAAGATTCGTATTAATGCAAAAATATTATTGAGGAAGAAGATAACAATAATAATCGAAATTATAATATGAAAATGAACAAGACACAGAAAAATAATAAAACATAATAGTCGGAACTAGGATTTTTTTATTTATTATAGAGAACACCTCACAAGAGTTTCAACTGCTCTGGTCTGGAGCCAGTGAGACTTTGGCATCCCCAATTGGGGTATGTTGTTAGGCTGAAGGTAAGTGGGAAGGGGAGGAGATGGGAAATAGGAAGGTCGGGAAGTACCTGGCTATTCAGATCTAGTCACTAAACACGGCTAAAAGCCATTTCAAGCAACATTTCAATTCTGAATGGTGGTCTTACACCAGGGCGATACTGAGAGTATCTTCCACTCTGAATCGTGCCGCAAATATAGTGTATATTATTTTTATTAATTAATTGTGAAATAACACAAATTAATTTTTAAAAAAATATTTGCGCACGCCGGGTTCGAACCCGCGACCTTCGGAATGGAAGTCCAAAGCCTTGTCTCTGGACTACGGAATAAAATAAGTCTAACCGGAATAACCATTATGTTTTATTTTTTTTCTGTATCTTGTTCATTTTCATTTTCATATTTTAATTTAGATTATTACTGTTATCTTTTTCTTCAATGATATATTACGTTGATTGTAATAACCTTCAAAAGTTTAAAAGAGAGCTTTTTTATAAAAAAACAAAAATATTAGGATTTTCATGCAGTCGTCATAATAAAATATTCGTAATTTAATAATTTTTTATTTAGGAAAACCTGTAATTTGTGCCCTAACATTTATTAGGCCAACTGTTTCTGTTAATTTATTGGTAAGGCCTGCAATTCTCCTTTTTAACAGGAATAATCATGTGGTCAACGAATGCCCGCTCCATTCATTCCCCGGCGGAATTGATGAGGTCCACAGGGCGACGCCTGAGGCCCTGGACTGGCTCGCAGACCTAGATGTCCCCCTCTGACCCCCCCACCATACGAAAGAAGAACAGGAATAATTTGAAGAATATTTTTAATAAATTAGAAATACATTTTTCTCCGTGCCCTGAAGAATAAACGAAGTCTCATCAGTTATTGAAATCAGTTTTTTTTTCTTTACATTCGATTTCGTAGTAAGTGCTTATTTGAGTTTTATCTGGTGTTTTTTCTTTCCCTTTTAACGTTTAACAGCCGATATCCATTAATTGGCCACACAGGTAAGTTACTATAGAATTTTACATTCTGTTGTAAATGTGATCCGAGTGCCTATTATTCACCATAGGTACCTAATTTGGTACGGCAACATATCCCAGTAATTTATTAGACAGACAGAGAGTTATTCAACGTGGGAGGTGTAACGTGAAAGAAAACCTTTGCAGTTCGCAATAGAAGAGGAAACGTTTGTAGTTAATGCAAATGTATTAACCGTGAAATAATATTGATTGGCTCTAGATGTAAACTAGAGAAAGAATGAGAAAGTGCCAAACGGTTGAATTGCGGTCTGATTGAAGGATGGTTCAATGCTAAAATCAAATCGGCACGAAGATACCATCACTATTCACCAGCTATGAATATATCTATTTTAGAATTCTTAACGAAGCAGCGATCGAAACACAAATCACAAATACTTTGAGAATCCTTCAAAAGATAAATCAATACTTTTTTTAATATACCCTAAGGCAAATAACGATCTATATTTTGTATCTATGGTCATAGAACAGAGTTTCTCAAACATACTTGGAAACTTTTAAAAATAACTAACTGTTACATTACATTTAAAATATATATACAGTTCATTGCTAATTACTAATTACAATGGTTTTAATGTTTGTTTTGTTTTTTTACAAAACTGCCAAACTCAATAATGAAATGATTTATCTTATTTAGCGCCATTGTAGTTTATAAGGTCGTTAAGGAAAAAAAATAATTATTTGAGGTACATAACTAAATAATAAACTTTTGTTAATACCGTGTTACGCATACTAGTACCAGCGAGAGATCGTACATGAGGATATAGTTATAGTATCTTAATGTATTTTTCGATTTCAAGCTAGACGCATGAAGAGGAAGAGGGCGAAGGTCGATGGGACTAGTTTAAGAGTGGTTCCAACCAAGGGCGGATCCACCGTTGTGGGCACGGTGGGCATGCCCACAACCCTAATGGACTTATAACTTCACACTTTCACGGTCTATTGAGACCGATAGGCTGATGATAATAAATGCTGTACCTTAATAAAATTTAAAAAACACAATGAATCATGAATCGTGCGTGATTCGGAACGCAGCAAAGAGCCATAGACGATATGTTGACACGTTATGTCACATTTTTGACAACATATTATCTATATACAACATATATGGGATGCAATGGCAAAATTGGTTAATGCGTATGTCCCGGTTAGACGTGAGGTTCTGGGTTCGAGTCCCAGTTGCAACCATTATCTTTTATTATTTATCTGTGTCTTGTTCATTTTCATATTTAAAAAAAATAGATTATTATTGTTATCTTCTTCTATTATCTGTATCTTTTTGTCATATAAACTTGTATTGGAAAAAAGAGATATTAAATTAAAACAAATAACTTTGTTTAAACCACTAATATAATCACAATTACCTACATGTTTCAAAACCGATGGTTTCTTCGTCAGGGTAGTAATGACATTAGTAACAAAATAAACAAACAAGTATAGACTAAAAAGAACTATGGACAAAAATATTTTAGAGAGAGGTGATTAATTAATAAAAAATATCGTAAAAAACAATTATTTAAAATTAAATATAAAAATTATTTAAAAAATATGAAAAATTACATTATATAAATTATCAAAACATAATAAAGATGTTTAAACAACAAAAATAAATTATTTTAAATATAATTATTAATAAGAAAATAAATTTAAGAGATGGCTATTTTTAAAAAATATTTGGTTATTAATAATATTTAATTTGCTATTAACACTTTTTCTAATTTCTAAAATTTCTAAGTTTGCTAATTGTAAATCTGTTGAGTTTGTGTGTAAAATTTTTAACCCTTTATTTATATCAAAAGAATGATTTGTTTCTAAAATGTGATTGGCAAATTCAGAATAATTATTATTATTCAAACACCTTAGATGTTCTTTAACTCTAATATTAAAATTTCTAGAAGTCTTTCCAATATAAAAAAAGTTACAATCATTACACATTAATTTATAAACTCCAGATTTGTTCAAATAATCACCCTTATCCTTGTTATTTAAAATATAATTTTTTAATTTGTTATTTGTGTAAAAGGCTAGGTTAATATTATCTGGCATGTTTTTAATTAATAAATTTGAAGTATTATTATTTAAAAATAATATTTTTCTCCAATTATTATTATTGTCAATCACATGTGGATAAACATAAGAGTTAATAAACTTTTTCTTATATATTTTTTTTTAACATATTGTCTATTAATTTAGTATTATAACCGTTATTGATTGCAATTTGTTTTATAATATTTAATTCTGTGTTAAAATTATCAAAAGATAATGGAACATTAATTAATCTGCTAAGTAAGGTATGAAAAGCTGCTAATTTTTGTGAAATTGGATGGTTCGATGTATTATGTATAACGATATCCGTATATGTGTCTTTGCGATAAATATTAAAATCAAATTTATTATTGATAATAGAAATACTTAAATCTAAAAAATTTAAGCTATAATTTTTTCCAATTTCTAAGGTAAATTTTATTTTTTTGTGAAGTTTATTAATGAAATTTAAGAAAATATTTAATTGTCTAATAGTGCCAGTCCATATACAAAAAATGTCATCCACATATCGTTTCCAAAAATATACATATTTTAATAATAAGGCACGACTATTAAAAATTTTATCTTCTAAATTGTTTAAAAATATATCTGCTAATAAAGGACTAGTACTAGAACCCATTGCTAAGCCATCTTTTTGTTTATAAATAATGTTATCAAATTGAAAATAATTTTGTTTAAGAATAACATTAAAAAGTTTATATAAATCTTGAGACAAGTTTTTAGAAATGTTTGAAGAATCGAGCAAATTTTTTACAATGGATTTTGTTTCAATAATAGAATTAATTAATTAATTAATCACCTCTCTCTAAAATATTTTTGTCCATAGTTCTTTTTAGTCTATACTTGTTTGTTTATTTTGTTACTAATGTCATTACTACCCTGACGAAGAAACCATCGGTTTTGAAACATGTAGGTAATTGTGATTATATTAGTGGTTTAAACAAAGTTATTTGTTTTAATTTAATTCAAAATGATGCCACAAAGTGATTTTGCGAAGTTTGAAGAAGAAATAAAAGAGATATTTTTTATTTTTTATTGAGTTAGTTTATACAACATGAATATAAACTAATATAAACCAGATAATATTTCATTTTGAAACTTTAAATATTTTTACAATAAATGTAACATTTCTTTTAAAATACATTCATTCTTCCTTCATTCTTTAGACTTTCAGGCTTCATCATACATCTTTAGTCCTCTGTACATTAGGCAGTTCTGTGATTTGGATTTCTCCATACGTGGCAATCTAATTCTATTTACACTTCTGGTTTCGTAATTATGTACATCTCTATTAAAAACCATTTTATCCTTAAAATATTTTGGCATTTCGTTGTTCATGACTTTATGGACTAAAATTAACACATTAAATAACAGGCTCTTTTTTGTTGGAATCCAATTTAGTTGCTCTCTCATTTGATTAACTCTTGCGAATTTGCCTTTTCCCAGTTTGGATACATCTCATAGCTCTATTCTGTATAACATCTAGCTTGTTCAAATTTCCTTCATTGGCCAAATATAACATCGTAGAGCAATAATCAAAATGTGGAGCAACTATAGTTTTGTAAATGAGCTCTGAAGTGTTTTCATTCAGTTTATTTCTTGGTCTTCTAAGAAAATTGACTTTGTTGATACCTTCTTTAGCACATATACAAAATTTTATTGATACCTTCTTTTGCACATATTCAAAAATGACTATTAGCCGGGTGCGCGCACTCGCGCAGACGTGTTCATTGCCGAGAGTACTTTCGGAAATCAATTTACATACCTCTATTAGAATCCATTATTAATGATTTGGAGGAAAGATTGTCTCCGAAGGTACTCGAACTATTTCATTTGGGAGTTTTTCTTCAAATGTTAGTGTCAGGGACTGGGATATCGATATCGAGACAGTGAAAGTGAAAAAAGTGATCTATTCAACGATAGTGAATCAACTATTATAAATGAATACCGACTCTGGATGACCAAATGGAAAAGAAAATGTGAAAACAATTCAGCCATACCAGACTCAGTAGCTCATCTCATTGAAGCATGCGACCAAGATTTTTCTTACAAATACTGGCAACTCTCCTGGTCAGCGTAGCTACCGCAGAGAGGTCGTTTTCTACTCTTCAGTTATAAATGAATACCGACTCTGGATGACCAAATGGAAAAGAAAATGTGAAAACAATTCAGCCATACCAGACTCAGTAGCTCATCTCATTGAAGCATGCGACCAAGATTTTTCTTACAAATACTGGCAACTCTCCTGGTCAGCGTAGCTACCGCAGAGAGGTCGTTTTCTACTCTTCAGTTATAAATGAATACCGACTCTGGATGACCAAATGGAAAAGAAAATGTGAAAACAATTCAGCCATACCAGACTCAGTAGCTCATCTCATTGAAGCATGCGACCAAGATTTTTCTTACAAATACTGGCAACTCTCCTGGTCAGCGTAGCTACCGCAGAGAGGTCGTTTTCTACTCTTTTTGAAAGGTTTTATTATCAACGTTTTCGCGAAAAAGAAAGGTAAGCTTGAATTTGTAATTTAAGTAAGCACCTAAATAAAATTTTATAATAATAATAATAACGCCTTTTATTCTGGACTTCTGTTAGGTATATAAATATTAGACATGTTTTGTTTGTTATAATATATCTCGAAGCTCAGTTTGCATCTAGGCATAGGCCTCCTCTAACATTTTCCATTGGGACCTGTCTCACGCGCTACTCTTCCCCATTGATGTCCAGCCGTGAGTTTTAGGTCGTCTACCCATCTTATGTGTTGACGTCCTCTACTTCTCTTGCCACCTCTGGGATACCAGTCAGTGACATTTTTGCATCATTTCTCTTGTGGATCGCGGATCATGTGACCTGTCCATCTCCACTTTTGTTGGTCTATTCAGAGATCCAAGGAGAGAAGTTTGACAGGAATAAGAAAACAGTAGCATAATAAGGGAGAAAACTAAAGTTGCCGATATATCTAGTTACCCGAATAGAAATAAAGTTATTTAATGTAAAATGTTTCCTAGCGTTTTTATTTGATTTGATGTCCATTGAAGAAGTAAAAAAAATATCAAAATCGGTTCAGTAGTTGTAATGGTATTGGTAGCCTAATTAAGTATCGCCTGGTGCATCTCACTTGCTGGTCATACTTACGACTCCTGAGACAGTCAAGGCCAAAGTCCCGATCCGCGGAAAAAAGGAAATAATCAAATTCAGAAAGCGTTCATGGGCGAGTTCGTACTCCGACTGGCACTTATCCGATTTTCGGATGACTGTGCCCACAACCTTTTTCAAGGGCTGGATCCGCGCCTGGTTCCAACTGCTCGTCGCCGGTGAATCTGGATAATTTAAATAATCCGTGAGCCTGAATGGGAGGGGAAGGAGAAAGAGAGGAGGAAGGATTCATTCGAGCCGGTCACTAAACACGGCTAAAGTCATTTAAAGCAACGTTTTGAATCTGAAATCATATAACTCCACACTCTCGGAAAACTATTTTAGTATTTCGACAATATCAATGATATTATTAGATAAACACCTTTGATCTGAAAATTAAAAATAATTTATTAAAATGAACTAAATAGAAACATAAATTATAATTGTATCTTTTCTTAACACCTGCAGTTGTAAATTGGTATCGTCCGCTTAATGCCAAGACCTCCTATCTAAAAACATTTACGAACTCTATAAACCTATAATTGTGACCTATAATCTTCACCATTTTATACACCATTTTTCAGTATCATCGAATTACCCGACTCTACTATTTACGCGAGAGGATTATTCATGTTCAAATGATGTAAATAAAAGATTGATTATTGAAAGGTTTAATTTTATTGTTCACCAATATTTTACACGCGTAAATTAACACGAAGGTTTTTAAAACACGAGGATGGAAAGAAACTATGACCAATCGCGGTTGATGATCAAAATCGGAATGTTTTTGAATTAAGTAATCCTCTGCGCAGATACCTGCGCCGGTATTGCCACTCGTTATAAATTGCCAGGATTTAAAAAAAACATAGTTTAAAATCATTGATTAATCATAGTTCCTACACTTAACCCTGACCACCAGCGCCAACTAATCCAGCACCACCGACTTTGGAAACCACTGACCTAGAGCTTTCCAACAAGTTGTCAGCTTTCTTCTATCAATCTTTTCCGTTCCTCGCACCATCTGAAAATGTATCATTTCAACTGTCATACATTTCGTGACGTCTCACTCCTTTCACTCCTATTGTTTTATCTCGTTGACACCACCGCTACATTTTTTCTATGTTTAATTTACGAGGGGAACGTTTTACTAGTGTGACATCTTTATGGTTCATCAGATGATAATTATGACGCTGCGATTTTATCTGGGTGCGTCTGATTAAAAAAAAATTGCTTGAGCTCTTAACCCACTGGATGGCGAGATTTAGCCAGAAATGCTGATGCAAGTGGACCAGTATTTGCAACAAGTCAAAATCAGTTGTTTCGTGATAAATAAATATTTTGTTTTTGCGCAAATGCGCAAAACTGTCGAATTTCAATAGTTTTCACTGAAATTCTACATTACCTCAAATGCAAACCCTTGTTATCAAACAATTTCGTCAGTTTTAAATGGAAACAATAAATCTGGGTTCATCTGAATATTTGGATACATACAAAAAAGTTTTTTCGACTCTTAAGGAGACAAACATTTTAATATATTATTTTGCTTGTTAAAAATTGGGAAGAGCCCCTTTTGGTGAATCTTTTGATTCCCATATCACATTTTATGGTTTTTCGGACTTGTTTCCGTTTAATGCTGGGTCTGAGATGAGATGTTATCGATTATGTAGGTCCAAAAGTCTGAAAATACTGCGATGGATGTCTTAAAATAATAAGAGGACAAGACATCAAAAATATGATTAGGGTGCCGCAGCGGAAGCGACTAAGAAGCAAACCGGTGAAGAAGTAGATAGCCTGCGGAAGAGGACCATCCTAAGCAGGAAGAATACAGACGGGAGGGACTGATAAGGACTGGAGGCGAGAAACCACTATCAATGGAGAGCATTTTGTGGGGATGATCAAAACCCACCAATAATTGTTGAACCAAAAATATGATTGGGGTCCCGCAGCGGAAGCGACTAAGAAGCTAACCGAGGAAGAAGTAGATAGTCTGCGGAAGAGGACCAATCCTAAGCAGGAAGAATACAGACGGGAGGGACTGATAAGGACTGGAGGCGAGAGACCACTATCAATGGAGAGCATTTTGTGGGGATGATCAAAACCCACCAATAATTGTTAAACCAAAAATATGATTGGGGTCCCGCAGCGGAAGCGACTAAGAAGCTAACCGAGGAAGAAGTAGATAGTCTGCGGAAGAGGACCAATCCTAAGCAGGAAGAATACAGAAGGGACTGATAAGAACTGGAGGCGAGAGACCACTATCAATGGGGAGCATTTTGTGGGGATGGTCAAAACCCACCAATAATTGTTGTCAGTTCTGGCTTATTCCAAGAACAACCATAAATCGTTTACTGCCTTCCAGAGGGTTGAAACAAAGTGAAAGGTCAGATCTATGATAAAATAACAGCCTCCACCATTATCAAACACAGCGTACTGTACGTGTACATATTATTCTGAGATAAATCACTTGTGCTACTAGTATGCGGAGAATCTGTGTCGGCATCAGATGTCGTCACGACTCTTCACCAACAATAATAACCCAGGTTGAAATTTCTCTGCCGTTAATTACGGCTATTCATTTGCAATGCTGTCATATTATGATTCTCTGCGAATCAAAATAATAATTCAATATTTAAGCATGCTTTCATTATCAATTCAATAGACGAGGGATTCAAATTTTACAAATGCACTTGGAAATGCTAATTATAATGATTTTCGTTTTCAGGATTAGAAACGAGGTTCATAAGGTGATACACTTGAGAAAGAAAATGCAATTTGCAAATAATTGTGTACTCCCTTTCTAAATAATAAATATTTGCTTCTCCTCTAACGAGCTTATTTAGAATTTCCTCTAAGTAATTCAACTTCAATCTAATTGTTCAAATTATATTTACAACATTTAAATTGATAAAAATCTCCACTCCATTTTCTCCATTCTTTTATTTGGTGGCCAAGACCAGCCTTGAAAGCTAAATACTGCCGAAAACACATTTGAATATATCTGGAGGATTTCAGAAAACCTGCGATATTAATTGGTCAAGCTAATAATACATAGAACTTTTTTTAATTCCCCTGATCCGTAAAAAAATCCTACGTCAAGTAAAATCCTGGTTTGCAATCTTTAAACAAAATCCAAACCTCGGCCTCAAACAAAATCGCAATCGACAGACTCCCAGCATTCCAGATGCGGATCCTAAGAAAATGTTATTTCTTGACTCTAATAAACAAGATTAAAACAGGTCAATTGCACTTGGAGGCTGCTCACATCCACCACAAAAATTAACCCTTACAAAAGAGTTACCAATACGGTTTTCCAAGATTAATCTTGAAGGGGAAGAAATTGGCGGGGAAGCACCGTAGGAAGAAAACGTAGAAATTGGTTGGATGATATAAAGAAGAGGGTAAGCACGCCAACGGAGAGAATAGAGAATACTGCAGAAAACAAAAAGTTATTCAAAAATTAAACAAATAATTGTGTTTTCATCGCTAAATATTATTATCCATAAAAATCTACATGTTTCGAAACCGACGATTTCTCCGTCAGGATTATAATATGTAATATATAATCCTATATAATGCAGAACCAACCTTAGAAACATTCTCCAATCCCCCGTATATGCGCGCAATATAACACGCAATTTAACAATATCGATATTCTTAATAATACTCTTGAGAAATACCGAAACGAAGTCAAGCGTACGATCACAAATGTTAATTAAATTAATGCACAACTATAGAAATGAGCATCTCCTGTCCCCATCCCATCTTCCTCTTGCCCTTTCCTATTCCCTCTTCCTTCTAATATACTTATATATATTTTTTCTTTTTTTTTTGTTAATTTCATTTTCATTAAATGGTAATTAATAATACAATTTTATATTATATCATTATTACCATTCTCTAATAACCTCTATTATAACTGTTCCTGTATAAAAATTGCTGTTTGTTTCTTACAATAAATAAATAATATAATGTTTATGTATATAATATTCGTATTATAATACCGACGAAGAAACCATCGGTTTCGAAACATGTAGTTTTTTTTATGAATAATATTTAGTGGTGAAAACACAGTTATTGTTTCATTTTATAAATAATGATGCCACAAAGTGAATACGTAAAGTTTTGCTGTTCCGAATGCATATTGCTAAATATAATTAAATTACTTTGCATCAAGCTGCAATGAGTTGTAAGATAAACCAATCATTGTACTGCGTAGAACCATAATTAAAAGCTGTGATACAGATATAATTTCTCCAATATCGTCCACACGTTTTAGACGTTGATTTTGATTGGATCGCCAATCAATTTAACAGATAAGATAGTATAATGTTCAGTCAAGTACCCACTCACGTGAACACCTCGAATGTTAAAATTAATTCAGAATTCAATCATAATTAACAACATTTAAGACATACTACGGAGGAGGCGTAGGTTTCACTTATAAAAAAGTTATGTTATTTTAAAAAGCTTGTCATAAAATTAATACTGAAATGGAATGATCTCCCACGCCTTACGCGACAGAACTGCACCAAAAGCTTTTTGCAAAGGTGTGTTTTAGAATAAATACATAATTTATTAATGGTAGATTTTTTATTGCAGACCTAAATTTGTAATTATATTCTCGATTAATTTATTGGGCTGTATTTTGTATGAAGGATCAATTATTATTCCATTGCAGCAGTAAATGAGTGCTTAACAATTAATTTATGGTTCGTATGTTTTAATTTGTTACATATAAACATCCATATTATTATTACGCTAGCGTCTGTATGGTTGAAATTTAAGAACCCCACTTCGTGTACTACTCCGACGCACCTTATCTAAACCATCTTCGTACGTTAACTTTGTTACCAAGCTACTGCCGTGTCGCCCGCCGCGCGCTAACAGCAAAAAGGAGCGGGTTTTTTAACTGCTATTCTACAATTATTAATACATCTACTGTTAATTATTGTTTTATATTTCCAGGGCTTAATACTAGAATTGATGTCAACATTGTAAATTGATCTGTAATGTAAATTGTTTATCAATTTCTTGGCGTAAGAAACGCCGAAACCATATTTTGACTTCTATGATAGGTCACAATTTCATCAATTTTTATCAATTTTCGAATACGTTCATAAATATCCCATTTATTTTGATTTTACTGCGAAGCAGAAATATTTTGACCTTCTGACAGAATATGCCCGAGGCCTGAGGAGTTAAACAAAATAAGAAATTGGGTGGAACGATTCTCAATGTCGTATGATAAGACAGTGTTTGGTTATTTTAAACTAAAATCTAAACATGCAGAATGAGTTTCATATCAACCATTGTAAGATAAACTTATTGATAAAGGTCTTAAGTGGAAACGTTCACAATTTCCTCCATGGATGATATATTTGATATTGATATCGACCACTAGCTTATCAATACGTTTTGATTTTTTTGACAATTTACTTCTTAAGATTTAGGACCTCCAAAATTCGTTAAAATTGCCTGATTTGAAAGCTATCAACAAACGTACAGTATACAAACTAGACAGTGTATTTAAAAAAAAGCAAAACGTAGGTACTGATGTAGACCTATTTTCTTCTAAGACGGTTAGTAAAAAAGTCTTAAAAATCGGTCCAATTTGGGAGGAGAAAAATGGGGAATAAAAAAATACGATTTTGATGATTTTATTTTGGTATTATCAGCCTGAGGGCAGCTTTTCCCTTCGCTCAGTATTCGGGGGCATAATAGCGATAGTGATAGCAATAGTTTGGTAAAATATCTGTTGTTCTAATTTCTCGGCGATCGGGTTTCCTCTTAACAACGGAAAAGCACCAACAAATGTGTGGTGCTTGAGTATCACGTAACAAAATAAATCGTTGCCTTTTTGTGGTATCATGTATTTTCTGCCTTTCGCAGATACTGCGGATTTAATAGGCATATTTATGGCTTGGTTTCTGAGAGCCATTGTTCAGCAAGAACATTACTTAGACATCACCAAGCTTCATAAGCATAGAAAGCAGTAAATTCGTCTATAAAAATATCAACGCGGAAACAACCCAAGCTTCCGTCGATACAAGAAGTATCGACAGAGAGTTTATTGGATTATTTAACCTTTGGAAATGAAAGCAATATGTACTAATAATCGATAGAATGGCCGTTAATGACGGGAATAAACGATTTTCATTGAATTGGTTATTCAAATTATATGACCTGTTGGCCACACGAGACAATCCGAGTAGATTGCCATCGTTAGAGTCCGCATTGAGAGGTATCACTTTATTATTGACTTGTGTTCTACATATATTATACATTGATACAATCAAGGAAAGGAGTGTTTGTTCGTCCGGTGTAATGGACAGTTTTTCAGCGGTTAACAACGTAGTGTGAGTATTTACCATAGAAAATAGAAACAAGAAGAAAAAAAATTCAAATAAATTCAAATTTGTATTTATTATTAGTACCTGTTCGGATATTTTGAGTTAAACCAGATTGATGTACTGGGTAGGTAGGTAGGTACTGAAAGTAGGAACTAATTAAATATTTAATTAATAAAACCGTAAAGTATCCGAGATGGGTATCAAAATACGCCTCTCAACCTACATTATCCGAAAGGCTTAATGAAAAAATTAAGCAGTAAGCTCCTAGGCCCCTTTTATTTATTTAGTGTGAAAGCACGTACACAAGAGTGTCTCAAACATTGTTCATCCATACTACTGCAAATCGCATTTACGCATAGCGGCGCCCCGCCTGTGTTTCTACGTACCCACAAATTAGATACTCCGTGCAGTTTGGTCGTAGCTCGGCAACAGTCAGCACGCCTCAATTCCAAGTCTCCATTTGTTTCTATATTCTATGATATTTGCATTTACATACAATGAATAATTCAACCTTTATTTGAAGATTTAACCTATGCGAATGAATACCTCTAATCCAAGTACGTATCCAGGTTGTTAATTTGTTAAGTGACCTAATTGACTTATTTTAACCAGTGATTCCTGACATTATTTGGAGTAAAAAATGTAAATACAATTTTGGTCTCTAATGGCATTTTTTTTCTTCTCTAAAAACATTAAAAAAATCAGTAGGTATTAGACAGTTAGGGGCGAGGTTAAGGGTTGGTTAGTTATTCGGTTGAGCGACTAGTGATGACAAGTGAAGAATTCTTTTTTTTTTTAAAGTCACCGGACACCAAAGTTTTATTTACTTTGTTTATTCCAAATAATGTCATGAATCACTGGTTAAAATAAGTCAAGTACGCTCCTTAACACCCTGTATACACATAGTTGTCCGACCCTTTCGTGTGCCTTGGATGAAGAGGAATAAATGAATTATTTTGTAATCTAGCAAAGGCAAAAACAATCTGCATATTTTTCTTATTTTGGAAAATTCTAAAGCATCTTGTGCAGAAATTTTGCTGGTGCATGCCGTTCGTGCAACCTTGTATCATTTTTTTTTAAATATATGTATGACGGTTCGTTTCCCTAATAAGCTAAAGAAATAAACCCGTAAAAAACATTTTTTTTAAACTATAACGCTTCAATTTTCGACCTCGTAACGCCATCTCTTTGGCTAGTAGCCAATTTCAAAGAATTTATTTTCCCAGGGACTAAAATGAGTGAAACCGCTTACACCTAAGCCAAATCCTAATAGGATGGTAACGACATTTATATCGTATATCACCTGCTATAATTTTTTTATTAAAAAAAAAATGATGACGGCTGTCCGTGGTCGAGTGGTAAGACGCTTGACTCCCAATCGGAAGGTCGCGGGTTCGAACCCGGCGTGCGCCAATAAATTTTATTTGATTAATTTCTGTTATTTCAAAATTAATTAATAAAAATAATATATACTATATTTTCGGCACGTTCCAGAGTGGAAGATACTCTTAGTATCGCCCTAGTGTTAGACGACCATTCAGAATTGAAATGTTGCTTAATAATGGCTTTAGCCGTGTTTAGTGACTAGATCTGAATAGCCAGGTACTTCCCCACCTTCCTCTTTCCCATCACCTTCCTTTCACCACTTACCCTCAGCCTCACAACATAACCCAATTGGGATGCCATCACTGGCTCCAGACGGGCTCAGTTAAGACTCTTGTGAAGTATTCTCTATAAAAAAATATCTAATTTCAGAAAAATACATGTGTTCACGTGTGTCTATGTGAGTACCACCAAAAGTTGATAGAATGCATTGTCATCAACGACAAGTATATCTGCCGAGTTTCGGCACGATCAGAATGTCGGGAAGTGGGTTAATTACCACTTCCTAGATTTGCATTTATTCATTCACGAAAATAAAATCGATATTCAATTAGATATATTTAAAAAGCATTAATGTCTGGTACCAATTCTCAAAGAGATCCAATGGTACTCCTCAGAAACTTGTATCCTAATTTTACCCTACGAGGGACGAAAACATTGCTAATAATGATGTTAAAAGTTTATGCCGCATCAGGTCCACGATTTTGTACAAGTAATTTTGGTGGGCGCGAATCCAATAATAATCCAACCGAATTTATTTACAATCCTTTTTAACTATATATAATTTTTTCTCTACTATATAAGTTCATAATTTCTCGCATCACTAGCAATGGCAAACATGTACGAACTAAGTTCAAAAACCCTATTATAATAACAATACTGTATGTTTACTTACACTAAGCAATAAAACAGCGTTTAGAAATGGCGCCTATTAATTTAATGCCGGACTTAATGGACCCTGAAAATAACTAAAGCATTATTTGTATTCTAGTCAGACACGATAGAGAATTTGCATAAGGAAACGTCCGGGATGAAATCGCAGCTGAAAGGGATATCCTGTTTCTCAAAAGCAATGGGAAGCGTTATGTCGTTTTATTATGAATAGACGCTAATAATTATGGATTTATCACTTGCATTGTATTGCTTTCCATATACCTATATACTCTCATGACAGAATCATTTATATTTTAGATAGCGATGGTATAAATCAAATATCACGAGCCGTCATTTGAAAATCTATGCAGGGTCGGATCTGGTATGAGAAGAGATAATAATTAATTTTTCGAAGAAAACTTCTTCGGAAAGGTTTTCACTTTGTGATGGCATTATTTATTTTAATGAAAAGCCAAATAACTTTGTTTACATCACTTTTATTAATACATTACCATGAACGGTGAGCCCTGGAGTCATGAAAGTAATTACAAAACGGTTGGTAGAGCTTCGACACTATTTGTTGATCTACAGTAGAAAAATAAAGAACAAACAATATGGCGTCCGGTATAATTTGTCGACAGTTAAAATAATATTTCAAAGCTCCGTATCTGACGATTGAAATGGCGCATCAACCCGAAAGCAGTTGCGTTAAGCTAGAAATTTTAGACAGAAAATATTGCACAAATTTCATGATGAAAGAGCTCACCGTTCGATGGTTTATGCAGCTTCAACACACAGCTGAATTTTGTTAAGATAATCATTTTATTATAACTTCAAATACCAATTAAGATGAACGGCTGCGAGGCCGCTTTCATACAAAACGTAGTTTTGGATTTGAGGCCAAAATACCCAACCAAATTAAAAAAATATATTTTTGCAATAAAAAGGTAGGTTAAATGTCAATCTCGGATAGGAGCTACATTTTTTTGCTTTTAAATGATGACGTAAAGGTAATTAAAGAAATCAGTTATGGTTTATTTTGGAAGCAACTTTGGAATTTTTTTGTGAGTTATTTATAATTATAAAAAAAATCTGCCTAATCCTTGGTTTTAATATAAAGAAAATTAAAAATTAAAAACTGAATTAAAAGTTTTTGTTTCGATGTAAATAGGTAATTTGTAATTTAAATTTACACCTGTCAAAATTGTTGCTAAAAAAAAACAATATTAAAAAAATTATATTTCATCATATTTAATTATTTTTTAAATGTTTATATTTACTCGCAAATAATTGTCCACAATAATAAAATCTTTTATAGCCTATATCTTATAAATTAAAGCAAAAATAAATAAAGTAGCTCCTATCCGAGGTCGACATTTGACATACCTTTTGATTACAAAAATAATGTTTCAGTTTGGTTGGGTATTTTGGCCTAAAATCCAAAACTACGTTTCGTATGAAACCGGCCGCGCGCGCGCACCCAATAGCCATAACCATAATTTAACTTACCAGTTCTTGCACAATGTAAAATTTATCATATCCAACTATCATAATCAATAATACCTAACGATCATTATTGCATATATAGATTCTATCGGTAGTTTACCGAAACTATTTGTATTTTTTGTCTCCTACTAAGAGCATTACTTATTTCTTTACTTTTTTTATATTTTTACATTCAATACATTTTGTACTTTTTATATTTTTTTAGATATTTTATAGTTTTGATACACATTTCACCTTTGATTATTTCTTTTTTTTTACTTTATACTTTTTACTTAATACTTTTGGCATATATGTATTACTTTTTACCTTTTACTTTTTACTTTACACATATACTGTTACATTCTTTATGTTGTTGTACTATTCTTATATTAATTTAATTAATGTAATGGTAGGTACATATTGTGCAGTGTATATGAAATTCAATAAATAAATTTACTCAGTAGTTCAAACAAAAAATAATTAAGGTATTTTCAAATGCAGTCAAATCTCATTGCATGTAGCAGGAAAAACTCTCGAGTGGTGAGCTCTGGAGTCGTGAAAGGAGTTACTACCCGGTTCCGCCAGACATTCAATAATCTTTGAATGGAGTTATGGAATTTTAAAATTAAGAGGCTAGACTTTGAAGCACACGCGGAACACCCGCGTCTGTCATTCTGTCCCGCTCACAATAAGCTCACGCACACTTAAAATACATGCGAATGTGAAATGTGCGAATGAGACAACGCTCAAATTTACCTACAGAAATCGCTCGAAAAGGGGTTTATGGAGAATACACTTTTCTACACCAAAACTTTCACGAAATTGAAATTTTAAAAAATATATATATTTTTAGAAAGAAGAAGCTACGTCTGTAGCTTTTTATAATTTTATAATTCTTTATGAGAGTTGAGTTAGCAGCACTTTTTCCTTAAATAATATTTTTTGATAAATCGTACATGTTTGACAGTGAATTTTTACGTTAATACGAAACGCATCGAAATTCGAAAACATACCGACATAGTTTTCACCCTCTACAAGGCAGTATAAAAAAATATATTCATTTTTTGCAATTTTCGATGTAGAAAAGTGTTTTTTCCCGGGCCTCCTTTTTGTATGGGCCGAAAAGCGAAGTCTATCATCTTAAGGTGACGCACTACTAAGCATTTCAATACCACGCGATTTTAGGAAAATCTCACAAATATTTTAGATGCTTTAATTAAATATTGCAAATAGAACACATAGGTACTTGCCTACGAAAAAATCAAATATTTTTGAGATTAGTCTTTTTATAAGCCCAGAAAAAATAAAGTATCAGGTTTATAAAAACTGCTTTAAAGTTCAAAATCTCCTACTTACGAACCCCTTTTCGGTTATGGTGTTATTGAATAATGTGGTAAAATAAATTATTAAGAAAATTGTCGTAAAACATTTAAATATTTGTGCCTGAGCTTCGCATAAAATAAAACACGCTTTTTACGATGTTTTTTTCTTCAATTAATCAAAACAAGCGACTGGTGTTAAACCCGAATTTAAACCTAATCGCCATCTACATAAGGTGTTTTTTTGTTAGTTTTAAGGTGATCCCGAATTTTACACAATTTGGTGCATCGCCTTAAGAAAAAATTTCACTAGAAAAATTAAACCTCATGATGATTTTTTTTACGTATTGACCTCATCCGATCCTGGTCAAAGCAAAATACCTCCTCCATTTAAAACCATACCTGTTAAGTATGGTTTGACAACATAAATCTCCAAGATAAATCTAAATGAAGGCGAAAGTCTGTAATAGTACCTACCTACTGCCACAACCGTCGTATATATATACATATTCCTCTAGCTCTACCCACAGTAGGGTCAAGTGGATTAATTCGCCTATGGAGCCAATACCAATAATAATTATTGGAATTATTATTTATGCACAGAACGGGAAATGCATATAATTTACGGTAGGAAAATAAACGTCATAATAGGAAATATAATACGGCGGAAGTTGTGATTTATGGTCTAAGCCTTATCGTAGACTTCAACATAATGCGTCTTCATCAACAAGTTGACAAAAAAGTGTAGGAACTATGATTTTTTAAAGTTTGCAATATTTGACAAATGGCAATACCGGCGTAATTGGTTGCGCACGGGATCGCATACTCGATAACAGCGCATTTTACAAGTACAAAATTATTCCGTTTTGGCAAATTAAGGCAAATGAACGACGAAAGAAGACAGAGCGCACTAGAAATGAGATCACCGAGGGTTATGATTTTTTTTTATTAATGCCTTCTAAAAAAATAATGATACCTACCACAGTTTTCATACAAATTTTAATTTGAAATATCAAATTTTTAAAGGTACATAATTTTGTTAGGGAAAATCACAAAAAATGGACAAAAATATTATATCAGTTAATCCAATCCGAGGTGATTGCAACCTACATATAGATAACTTGAGTAAATAATTTAATAATTTAGTAATTTACAAAGTAGTACAGTTAAATAACTTACCATTCCATTCATCAGCAAGATATCAGAATACTATCAAAATCCCCAAATTTAGTACAAAGCACACACAAAATACTTATCTCTATCTAGGTATAACATATTATAACAAACTACCATTATATCTGAAAGTTATCGAAAATATTCAGGAATTTCAGCAATAAATAAAAAAATTCCTAAAAACTACTATAAGAGTCCATACTAGACTAAAATCTGTCCAAAGAAAATTTACACGGATCTTGTCATATCGATCAGGTGTGTACCATCTTCTAGATGAGTACGAACAAAGGCTAACATATTTCAAATTAGAGAGTCTAGTTAAAAGACGTAACATAAATGACCTCTTAATGCTTTATAAAATTGTGAATTATCAGGTAGATAGTAACTTAGTCAATCAAATCAAATTATACGCCAGGCCCAAATCTACCAGAAACCTTAACTTACCAATAATACTGGATATTTTAATCCTATTTCTAGAATGTCTAGATCATTGTATGATCTTGCTAAATCACACACTATCATAGATATTTTTGTAAATAATATAACTTGTTTCAAAGAGTATCTCCACAATTTGTGCACCTAAAAAGTAAAAATAATAGATTGTTTGTTGTTTTATTATTTTTTCATAAACATTTTCTATTTATGAAAAAATAATAAAACATTAGATTTTTTCTTCTTTCTTTTTTATTATTATAATTATGTTTTTTTAGTTAAGTATAAAAATACTGACATTTGATTTTTTTTATGTGTTTGTTTCTGTGTACATGCAAATATGATTATTGCAGACACATTAGTCTAGGGATATTTATATTTGTATTTAATTTTGTTTTAATTACCAACAAGAATGTTCTATAAATATCCTGTTTGTGTCTCAAATAAATAAATAAATAAATGGAGATATTTTATGATGACGTCATGGGGGTATTACCAGGTAGTCAGTATGACAAATACATTTTTAATTGGGTTAATTAATGCACAGATTGACTAGTAACAGAGCCTCAAAGTTAAGTTCGCATCGGAACAAAAGTACTCCTATTTGGGTTGGGAAAATCTAAATTGTAATAAGTAGGTACTGCTTGTTATATGCAAAGGGATATCTGAATTAATAATACACTTCAATGAACTTGACATTGATAGGAAACAGAATCAGGGCAAACGGTATTGCTTAAGACGATAGACTTCGCTTTTCGGCCCATACAAAAAGGACGCCCGGGAAAAAACACTTTTCTACATCGAAAATTGCACAAAATGAATATATTTTTTAAACTGCCTTTTAGAGGGTGAAAACTATGTCGGTATGTTTTCGAATTTTCGATGCGTTTCGTATTAACGTAAACATTCACTGTCAAACATGTACGATTTATCAAAAAATATTATTTAAAGAAAAAGTGCTGCTAACTCAACTCTCATAAAGAATTATAAAATTATAAAAAGCTACCGACGTAGCTTCTTCTTTCTAAAAAATATTTTTTTTTTTAAATTTCAATTTCGAGAAAGTTTCGGTGTAGAAAAGTGTATTCTCCATAAACCCCTTTTCGAGCAATTTCTGTAGGTAAATTTGAGCGTTGTCTCATTCGCACATTTCGCATTCGCATGTGCCTGAGCTTATTGTGAGCGGGACAGAATGATAGACGCAGGTGTTCCGCGTGTCGTTCAAAGTCTAGCCTCTTAATAAATAAAAAACACGGGCTCTAGCTCTAGGGGTTGCGTGTTTGAAATATACTGGGATACGTAATGTTACCTTCATAAATAGTCCACTTTAGGTCAGCGCTTTCGCTTGGTCATTTGGTATCAGGTTAAGAAATCTTAAAGGTTTATGTTGACCCAGTTGCTAGTTGCTATTTTCTTCACTTATAAAGAAAGAAAACAAAACTCGTGGTTTTATGTTTATATATTTTTTTTTATAGCATAGACCCGAGAATTGAAACAAAATACACGGAGAAAAAAGGTTATTCTAAGATACGATCATTTTATTCGTAAAAACGGTTAAAAACGGGACTGAAGTTCTTACGAACAAATTAACAGTGTTTAAATGTTTATTGGCGGGAACATGTAAGAATAATTTGTTGGTATACGTAATATCTTATAATGAATACCTCACAAGAGTCCCAACTGCTCCCGTCTGGTGCCAGTGAGACTAATGCATTCCCAATTGGGGTATGTTATGAGGCTGAAGGTAAGTAGGAAAGGGAAGGAGAAGAGGAAGAGGAAGGTGTGGAAGTACCTGGCTATTCAGATCTAGTCACTAAACACGACTAAAGCCATTTCAAGCAACGTTTCAATTCTGAATGGTGGTCTTACACCAGGGCGATACTAAGAGTGTCTTCCACTCTGAAACGTGCCGCAAATATACTATATATTATTTTAAATAATTAATTGTGAAATAACACAAATCAATTAAATAAAATTTATTTGCGCACGCCGGGGTCAAACCCGCGACCTTCGGAATGACAATCCAACGCTCTACCGCTGGACTACGCCATACTATATCGTACCTATACAACAAATTATTCTTACATTTTCCCGTCAAAAAACATTGAAACACTGTTAATTTGTTCGTAAGAACTTCAGTCCTGTTTTTAACAGTTTTTACAAATAAAATGATCGTATTTTAGAATAACATTTTTCTCCGTGTAGGATTACAGGAAGGAATGACAACTAGAACATTCTTATATTATCCGGACGAAGAAACCATCGGTTTTGTAACATGTCGATAATTGTGATTATATAAGAGGTGTACACTAAGTTAATTATTTAATTTAATTAAAAATGACAACACAAAGTGATTTTGCGAAGAATGGAATACTTTATATCGCTGAAATCAAATGGATTTGTTAATTAGTGGAAAACGAACTTTTTGAATATTTTCTTGAATGGAATTCAAATTATCAGATGAAATATTTTAATCGAATCAATCTTTAATGGTGATTTATTTTGGTGTTATTATGCCGTGTTGCGCTACTTCCTTATTTAGCCAAAGTTACGGACAACATTACAGTGTCCATCATAAGGGCAGATGTGTAATCTCCGATGATGAACACCGTAATATTGTCCGAAAAGTTGGCCAAAGAAGGAGTTAGCGCAACACGCCATAAAAACCCAAAAATAAATCACGATAATACCTTTGGCCGTGAAAATCTCAAACCATATGAAATCTTGAATCAATATAAAACATGCTTATACATGGTGTCCGGAAACTCGTAGTACAAGCATACACACTCACACACTACGCACATCACCCGGTAGTTACTAATTATACATTCCACTCGAGACTTTACAAAGTAACATATCAAAGGTACATGAAATATTATTTAATATCTGTAAACTCTGTCATCACACTGTAATCAATGTACTGTTTGCTTCTATAAAATAAATAAATAAATGAAACTGGTGAATCTGCATCGTTTGGAGTTGATTTAGGTGTATAACTTTAGACATGAATTTCTACAGACGAATGATACACAGCTACACCACCGGCTGTTGAGTTTCATCGCTTGTATTGAGAAACCCAATAAAAATTATGAATATGGATTCGCTCTTGATTTTTCATCCAAGTTTCGGAAAATAATAAAAATATTCTAGCGAAGGCGAGAACCCTTTAAAAATAAAAACAAACACAGATGACAGTAATTGTACCGATATCCGAACGTCATTTCCGTTTGAAAACGTTATTTCCGCCCGAAAAACGCCTGAATTACTCGTCAAATCGCGTCTAAAGAAATTTTACTTCAAAAATGGAAAACTAAAAAAAAAACGGAAAAAAACAAAATTCTCGGATCAATGAACAAATGTTTTTTGGGTTCTCTATGTATATATATTAACCAGCTTGTACTACGAGTTTCCGAACACCGTATATCTTAAAAAAAAGTGACAGGAAGGCTTTGAAACTGAGCCAAATTTAAATAGGCATTCGCTTAGTCTCAGGTGAATTTGACTAAGCAACGAAGTATCTAAGTATAATTTACGACCAAATTAGACTGGAAATACCTATGCGATTTTCTGTGAATAAAATTTGAAGCCAAAACTATCAATTTAACAGATTAACCACATCAAATTGTAGAATGGCGTGCCGAAACTGTGTATGATGGGCGAACTCAATTGCACGCCGTTTGGCGTAATTGATAGACAAATCACTGCCCGGTACAGAATGATTTGGTAATGAGACGTTGTTATATATTTTTTAGATCAATTTTGGTAAACGTTCTGCAAGGCAAGAAACCAAAAAACTAATGTTACGAAACGGTACGAATTCCAATTATGGTATTTTAGAATAATGGGGTTAAAGGTCTCTCATTTATTAAAAAAACATGGTACCTAGAAAGTTTTACACAGAGCACACAAGGCCGAATTATGAATTTACGACGCCAAAAATATTTAATTTGAAATTCTGATCAGAAATGCGTATGAGAAGATTACTTAAGAAAATATTTAAAAAAATACTTTATTAGGGTTAATTGGGGTCAAAATATCATAAAAAAAAATAAATAAATAAAATAAATAAATAAAATGAAAAATATATTTTTTCTAATTGAATTATTTCTGTATTTTGAATAAGTTATGCAGGTAGATAAAGCATATAAATATAATTAAACTGTAAAATGACGATAACATGTACAATTGTTCATTTTTAACATTATAAATATGAAATTGACATTGATAGGAATCCTCATTATCTTTAGAGCGGGGTCGCCAATACTAACTGAAAAGAAATGGCTCGATTTAACAAAGGGGGAAAAGGGTGGATATACATTTTACGGTTTCACATAACTGTAAACCACTCGAACGCTTTTTGACACAACATGGCACTATTTCCAAAACCACGGATTGCTTTGCTGCCAAAATACGCCAAATATTCTCTAAATTCTTTAAAATGTTTTAAAGTTATAATTTTTTTTATAAATCCTACGAATTTGTGCTAATAGTCATGAGATAGGTGAATTCATTGGATATATAGAACTATAATCAGTTTGTATGTCTCCATATTCAATTTCGGAGGTATGATTTTTTTAAATGTGGGCGGAAAAATTTCCGTAATTTCGTACATACCAACAAATTATTCTTACATTTTCCCGCCAATAAACATTGAAACACTGTTAATTTGTTCGTAAGAACTTCAGTCCCGTTTTTAACCGTTTTTACGAATTAAATGATCGTATTTTAAAATAACATTTTCTCCGTGTAGGGTAACCAAATGACAGGAATTTTCTGGACATGTCAGGAATTTTAGATGTCTGCCAGGAAAACAGGAAAAATTGGAAAAAAATTGGAAATTGTCGCTAATTTTGAAAAATATAAAAAAAATAATTTAATAGAATTTGGTGCGCAACGGAATTTACAGGGATTACGGAATTTCTTTTCAGAATCGAATAAAATGACAAAAAACATGAAATAGGCGAAATTACCACCGGGTGTCATTCGTACCGATAATGTAGTAAATTTATTTATGATTCCTGAATTTCTCTAGATTCTACTTTGACCTTTTTATCTCTTCAGCAGGACTCTCTCAACCCATTGCGTTGCACCGCAGTGGGAGGGATGAATTTAAACGTCCTTCATTCCTGGACACACTGACCCTCAAATCCCTACCCACTTCTCACACCTTTTTCCTTACCAGATTTTCATTTCCTTAAAAAACCCTCAAATCCTCAAATATGACGTAGGCCGTGAGGGAAATTATTTTACTAAAGGCCTCCTGTGTGGAGCTAATATAAAACAAATAGGTACTTCAGTTCAAAATACGCTGTAAAATAATAATATTGTTATAAAATTTGTTAGTATTAAAGTAAGAAATAATTGTTTTAATTCTTGATTATATAGGTGGGGGTAGGTACATAGCAAAATCAGTTCAATCAACGATAGAAACTGTTAAATTATAATCACGTAAATTAGCACATAAATATTTTTTAAAAAACCTTGGTTTTGATTTCCATTGTCAATTCCAAATAATACAGGGAACCATTAAAATAGATAATACACATTACTGTCTAGACGAGATCTGATAATCACATAATAATATGCAAAGACACCTACCAAAAGGTGCACTTTCAATAAACAAGAAATAAAACTGCCAAAACAAACAAGGGGACTTTTTTACAAAGTGCAACCAATGTCAGTGACTTGTTTGTCGTTCCACATGAAGACTTCCATTATTATTGTTTGTTCCCAGTAATAAAGGCGCTTTTACACGCTCTGAGTCACCCTGAGTGAACCACATTTCCCTAAAGTACTGCGGGATATAAGGAGTTCAAGGTCAACCATTGTTTAGTATTTATAATAATCATATATACCATCGTAATATGGTAATCGCAACATTCAAATGTTTTCCCTTTTTTCAAATTTAATTTCATTATTTTTGAAATTTAAATTCTTCAAGGAATTTTTTTCACATTCATTTTTTGCGAAATGTATTTATGGTGGATTTATACCATTACAACCTACTAATAAAGTTCGAAAACCTTCTGTCGTCGATATTATCCAAAAACATAATCGTCAGAATAGGTGATTTCGACGCAATCTTGAATCACATAAGGCACCCTCAAAATCAAAAAGTTCAGAGAGAAAAAAGGCAAACTGAAAGACGGCAAGTTATCTTAACTACGAGTATAAAGCGTTCGGTTTATCAGAATAATTAAAAAGTTGTTGTGCATATATTTAATCCCATATCTGAGACGAAGCTGCAGAAGTATATTACATATTATAAATTTTGTTATATCAACAGGTAAGAATATAGGAGTTTTTAAATTGCAAGTAAATCAAATTTAATTCTTTTAATTTTTAAGCTATTATCTAATTTTGCATCACGTCATTAAAAAAACAGTTTTATAATGGCTTTGATCGCCGAAACAGCTGCTGTAACAATAATAAGTACTAAAAAAAACTAAAAAAACAATGATTACTTATATCCGGATAGAGCAGTTCCAACAAAGCAAAGAGCAAAGTATTCCTAAGGGCGTCAGGGGTGCTAGCATGGTCGATCGATATAAAGTTACCGACCGATTATCGGTAACTTCTCATCGTTCCCTAGGACAACTGCAGATCGCAAACGAATAGGTGACAGTTCACAATGACTAAGTGTCCTTAATATATTCGATATCAACTGTCGTTTGTACGTTAGCGATCTGCAGTTGTCCTAGGGAACGATGAGAAGTTACCGACAATCGGTCGGTAACTTCATATCGATCGACCATGCTAGCACCCCTGGTATATTCTTGTACAATTGTACCGCCCATCATTAAATTTAGCTTTTCCCAAGCACGTTCATTAAATAACATATTATATATTATTATTATTATATACCAAGATTAAATAATGACTTTTCCAATAACATGTCTTCGATATTATGTCATCTGCGTGCAAACTGTATCTATTTTTTTCTAAATAAACAGTGTTAATCTCTAGTGACCTACCAGGTAAGTATGGTCCTGTATATATATTCTAAATCTTAATATATAAAACAAAATCGGGTTAGTTACACCATTTAAAACTCAAGAACGACTGAACCGATTTTTATGATATTTGATTTGTTGGATTTGTCTCCTTCCCGATTAACAGAATAACTATTAAAACATCGGAAAAAATCACGGGAAAAATAATTATGAAGAAAATGAATTTTTTCATATATTTTGTATGGAACGGCTTTTCAAATAATGTGCGTTGGTCGACATAATTTGAATCAATTGGAACTGTCAATGGTGTAGTGTGCCGAACATTTCGTGCTTAGTCAACAGCTCAATTTCATTTTTTGAACTTAGCGTAGGTACCTATTTATTTTAACTTAATTTATTTCAGCTAATAAATTAAACACAACATTTATTGATTTTGAGGCGGTACGAAGTTAGCTAGTAATAAAATAAAAATAAATAAAAAATAAGATACATGTAAATTTTTTGGTAGCATCGCGTTAATTGGTCAAATGATTTGTACATTTAGTTTTGTATCACTGATCGAAGAACCGGTGAATGAATTTTTTTAACCATAAGTTTTTATGTTTTGTTTGGACTGTAGTTACAGGTAAGATTGTAAAAATGTATTAAAATTTTTACAGCGCCCTTGAGGTGGTTTATCACAAAAATGGCACTATACAAATCATCAAAATATTATTATTATCACATTATTGGTCACCCTAATCACCCCGTATTCAGAGGGTTGACCAAGTTTAAGCACGCCATGTTGTCATAGTCACTGGCTGTGCACTTATGGGGTTGCTAGTTGCTGGTTGGAAGGTGGTTAAATAAAATTATCTGCAGACAGATTGGAATAATATTGGGAACTGACCAATGATAATCGTCGGGTGCCTTGAAGATTAATTAAAACTCAAAAATCGGAATACAATTTACAAAATTTATGATATTGACAGCAATAATTTAATTCCCATAACAAAACCAAACGGGTTTCCGGAAGTAATACTTTTCTTAATTGTTTATGTTTTTTTCCAGCCGTTCTTTATTCATCACATTTCAGAGGAGTGTTCTTTGTTCGTACACGGAATTTGTGTAAAGATAAATTAATATTAACGTGTAAGTTCTTTGTTATGTTTATATTTTATTTAGATATTTAAAGGAAATTAGAAGATCAAGGAAGAAGAAAAGAAGAAAGCCGGCAGGCTTCTAAAATAATCCGATCCACTAGGAAAAAAGTGAGACAGTGTATGGGTGTGAGTGGGGCGGGGTTGCATGCCGGGACGAAGTGGCTACTTGTTAAAACCAAGAAGTGTCCATAAGAGCCAATAATAGGAGGTACGAAGAAAGAAAATTCAAGAAAACAACAAGACGAGCAAAGAAAAGACAAGGTAAGCCACGAAGGAAGAGGGGGGGGGGAGGGAGAAGATGCAAAAAGAGCCAATAAGAGAAGATGCAAGAAAAACCAAGGCGAGTCAAGAAGTAGCATGAAGAGCCAAGAGAAACTAGAAGAATAGCCAAGAAGAGGCGAGAAGAACCACCAAACGCCAAAAAGATGCAAATAAATGTAAGAAGCAAGAAGAAGGAAGATATAAAGCAGGAAAAAAAAATACAACGCTCAATCAATTCCTTTATTCCTGCCCATCCTAAATTCCAATATTGGCTTATTAGGTTGCCATGTATACCGGTCGATTAAACTCCAACCTCCTTCCTATCCTTAGAGCACGTGTTCCTAGTCCTAACAAATCAGTGCCCCCTGGTGTACCGGTCTCACCGAGACAGGATTGCTCCTGGCTGGGGTGGTAAAATCGTATCGTATCGTATAACAAAACCAAACGGGTTTCCAACATAAAAAAAAACTAGTGAGTCCTAACCTTTACGCGCGGTTGAAATAAAAATTTCTTTGACTGTTGTGGCAGGTTTTATGTTTTAACGAAGACGAGAACCCTTAAAAATGAAAACAAACACCGACAGCAGTAATTGTACCGACATCCGAACGTCATTTTCGTTTGAAAACGTTGTTTCCGTCCGAAAAACATCTGAATTACTCGTCATATCGCGCCTAAAGATGTTTCACTTCAAAAATACTCTCAAGGCATTGGTACCAGGGGCGGTCCGTGAGTTTTCGAGTACCAAGATTGAAAAAAGAACGACATTACGGATGTTATTGTAACTGAAATTTTTATTTTTTTTTATTTCAATTTTTAATTTTTGAATTTTTGAAAAAAAAAAACAAAATTCATTTTCAGCTACAACAACAACAGTAATGTCATTTTTTCAATCTTAGCACTCTAGCTAGCTCAATGAAAACTCACAGACCGCCACTGATAGGTATTGTAGTTTTTTTTTTTAATTTTTGTAGCTTTTAGGGTGTTCTAGGCCATCATTTCAAATTATAGATATAGGGAAAGATGAAATTATATATTAATTTTATTTTAATGGGCTAATATCAAAATTATACGAAAATTTGAAATCGAATTCAGACTTAAAAGAGGTGAGATGTTGAACCAAGGGGAGGCTTTTTGAGATAAGACTTAATAGAGGAGAATATGTTTGTTTAGACAGGGAAAAACAAAACACACGAAAGATGAAATTTGAAATACTGTAAAGTAATATAATTTCAAAAATGAGTTAAATTCGTAAGTTACTTTTCTCTGTTTTTTTTATTCTCTTTCGATCTGCGTCGTCGAAATATTACTAGGAAAATAAGTGCGTCTTTTACGACGTGAATTTTAAGGGGATATTTTTTTCTGAAATATTTAAAAAAAGTAATAAAGAAATTTACAAAAGTTTTCAAGGATTCTGAATGATATATCTATTCAATGTTATTTTATAATAAAAATTCAAAGTTGTAGGTCTACAAAAATGTGAGATGGTTTTTTTTTTAAACTTTCTTTTAGCTCTCCCAACAATTAACATTTTGTCCTTTATAGCTTTTCGAATTTCCGTGATCGATATGTGATCTAAGGTTCCCTCTTTCAGATCACATACACGTGGGGAGACAATTACGTGAATTTTAAAAAGGTAAGAAAAGAATAATAATGTTTTTTCAAGGGTCTACGCTATTTAGCCAATATGCAATTATCAATCCTACAATTATAACATCCCGTGATATTGAATAGTCAGGTTATTTGTGTAAAAAACTTTTCAAATAACAGAATACAAATTAATTTATTAAAACTCTCAAATAAAAGTCTACAATTTTGAGTTATTTACATACAAATGCCTTGAAGGAAATGAACACGAAACAAATTGATTGACACAAATTCATTACACCGCGCAAAGCACGCCTCCACACGTACAAGAATATGTACACTCTTACTTACTCCTCACTTAGGGAGGTCACTCTTTAGTGACCCCTGTTGAAAATATTATCTCACTCCAATTATTAAAATGACCGCCCCATTTTCCCCTGTGTAAATACCTAAAGATGCACTTTATGTATAATTCCTAATCAATCTATCTTTAATAAATGTCACTACATGAGGGGCCGAATTCTAACAGATCTCGCGATTAAAGGAACGCACACTTCGTGTCAATGCAGTTCAGAATGCAAGTTCCACATTATGGCGTCTTGTCAATACCGCGAAGAAATAAAGTATGATTTGAAATTTTCACAATTACCCAAATAGATGAAGTGGATGAGGAAGAGGAAGATTGCAAAGTACCCGGTTATTCATATCTGTCCACTAAACACGTTTAAAGTTATTTCATAATGTTTAGATTTCGAATTGTAGTATGTTAACGGGGCGATACTGAGAGCATTTGCCACTCGGCTGTCAATTAGCATTACCAGCGTATATGAGGTTTCAAGATAGAAGAAGAAGATTGCTGTAAAGTTGTAAGACATAATAACCAATTGCCAAGTACCAGCTCAATAAAAACAAGTTGCATAACCCTATAGTTCTTTTGTCTTTGATTTCCGTGGCATTTACAAGCATGTGTAATGTGCATATTTACATATACTTATTGCACACGCAATTTATACAGCGGATTCTGTGCAAAACATTATACAGACAAAAAAATAACAACACAATGGTCAAAGTCTTAGCTAATTTTACTGGATGACATTGTTACCGACTATTCTAAAGCAATTAACAATAATTATTTTCCTATATTAAATTATACGCTTTTTATCGTACAATTTATTGCCCTACGGCCGTTGCTCCTTTCCGATTCTAATCTCCGATCTAACTAATGATCGCAAAATAAAAATGAACAATTTGTAAAATATTAATGAAAATGCACTGCAAGTGTATATTTTTAATAATTTGAGCTTATTGTTGAGGTGTTTCGCCGGATATTTACCTTTAATATTATACGTGGCGTTTCGGTACGTACCCCACAAATTTTAACCAGCGATTCCTGATCATATTTAGAGTAAAAAATGTTATGGCGACTTTGCTCTCCGGTAACGTTTATTTTCAATAAAAAAATATATTTAAAAAAAAACACACACCCCGTCACTGTCCACAACTCTGGCATACCCCCACCTCACTACTCGCACCAATAGCGCGAAAGAGCTTCGCTGCGGGTGGCGAGATGGGGGTACGCCGGAGTTGTAGTCAGTGACGGGGTGTGGATTTTAAATTTTTTTTATCGAAAATAAACATTACCGGAGAGCAAAGTCGCCATAACATTTTTTTACTCTAAATATGATCAGGAATCGCTGGTTAAAGTGTTGTCGGGTACGTACCGAAACACCCTGTATATGAAAGAGAAGAAGATAATTACGAGTATGTTCGACGTCTATTTTTGGTGACTTAATTACGTTTGGTTTTATAGTAATTTAGTTGGTTGATTTTTGTCGCCAGTTTAAACGCCCGCTGCTTTCCAGCGAACGCTCTTCAATGTCCAACGCATGTTTTGTTCAATAACAGTATTAAATCTTTCAAATGTTCGAAATGTGTGTCAATAGTTTAGTAACCAAACATAACATGTTAACTTGCAAAGAGAAAACTAATTTTATTGTTATTCTGCGATTTGGTTTGTCGTTGTGAGCAAAGATTGATTTACTTGACATCTGGGCAGGTACTGTAAGCAGGTATTTCTAAGTTGAATGGAAATTCTATGTTGTTGACCTTAATAATAAGCCCAACCGTGTTAGAGAACCATCGCCAAACAATGCACCATAAATTAGTCATTTGTGCCGAGAGAATTTAATGGTTTTACGTTATCTTAAAATAGGATGTCCTACATTATTCCTAACTATATGGCAGAACCGAAGACCTCTACGGAAGAGCCGCAAGCTTCTTGGCTCAGAACCCCATAGTTCGAAACGGGGTTGTAGATACGTACACTACAATACTTCTAGTTCTATTCAGATTCCAGTTCTACTTAAAGGAAGAGGAATTGTCCTTAACCTTAAAATTAACGACTATTTCGTTAACTGCGATTCTAGTTTTTTGGAAAATAATTATCATAAAAAAGAATCGGAATCGCATCTAAGGTCATCGATTTTAAGGTTAAGGACAATTCCTTATCCTTGTACAATCTGAATCGTTCCTCTGTACACACTGATCCCCAGATTCCTTCCTGTTGTCCTCCTGATTTATGTTGGTTTCACAATCTTCTTTCAACCGTTGGAATACACTTCGCACTTCTATATTATTAATACGCTTACGTCTGTCGTACACGCTCGCTCAACGTACGAGATACAAACGGAAATGCTGCCACCTATAATATTCAAATAGAACTACTGAAGTTTTAATATTATAACCCGCGACAGTGGGTTTTTACCTGCTAGTTGCACATAATTCTAATGAATTAATAATTGTTATTTGGATATTTTAATCAGAATAAAGATTTTGAGGTAGGTTATATTTATAGCGCTGTTTCTAAGAAAGAAGAAAAGTTTTATTGAAACTTTAATAACATTCAGTAATAATTGATCTTCTGTGTGGGGGTTTGAACAAAACTACGATTGCTAAAACGTCGAAGAAAACAAGCGAAGAAAATGTCTTTCTCTGTGGCGCAATTAGACAGTGAATTGTAGAGGATGCCGATCTGTATTTAAAGCTCGATAGACCAATAATTTAATTCCAAAATGTTTTAAAAAATAAAATAAAAAACAGCCAGAGATATATGAAATATCATTAAAAAGGAGCTGACAATTTTGAAATTCGAAACGCTGCGCGGAGTAAGGCGCTCCGCTGACGAGGCAAAAAAAAAACTAAAACCGGCTGTTTTCTATGTCTTGATTGGTCAAAAAGCTTGTTTAACCATAGACGAAGAAGGCAACTAGCAACGGCCGGCCCCGGCAATACGCAGTGCGAGTCACGAGTCACCGCTTGCGTTACCATCGACAACGGGCTTTTGAGTGATTGTGTAGTGTGTGGGCCATCACATTGTCATACAAAGACAGTTGCCAGTTGACAGTTTTCAGTTGCCTCAGTGAGCGGATCGCCTTAGGCGCTCCGCCCACTGAGGCAACTGAAAACCAACTAAAACCGGCTGTTTTCTCTGTCTTGATTGGTCAAAAAGCTTAGTTAACCATAGATGACGAACAATCAGCTGACAGTTGGCAACTAGCAACGGCCGGCCACGGCAATCAGCAGTGCGAGTCGCGAGTCACCGTTTGCGTTACCATTGACAACGGGTGTTTGAGTGATTGTGTAGTGTGCGGGCCATCACATTGTCATACAAAGACAGTTGGCAATTGAGAGTTTTCAGTTGCCTCAGTGAGCGGATCGCCTTAATCCTGAAAAATGCTACGAGGATTTAAAATCAATACCACCTGCCATCATGCTGCCATCTTGGAATCTCCAACGGGTTTTTTCGGGATGTGGGAAAATAGCGACTAAAATAAGGTCGTTATTAAATTATTATTGAGGTCGCATATTAAGTCTCCAAACATTTTTTTTTTAAAATTATAAAATACTTAGTTTAAACCACTTTTATTGTTTAAATAACCAACAAGTTTCGTAAGCAATGCTTCATCAGGATTTACTTAATTAATTAATTAAAAATGTCAATTCACGTTAAAATGGTAGGTCAATGGAGAAATAAAAATAGATTTGTTGTTATTCGCAGCCATAAATAATTCAATAACTTCGCAGCCATACGGAGATTAGAAATTAGAATTTCTTTGAAAAATAATAAATTTGTTGCCATAAGTGAATTTCACAAAAAAACACAGATACAGAAATATTATTTTGAAAGTAGCCTGATTTTCGCAGTGTTCAAAATGATACGATATGATATGAATTTGTACATATTTATGATTATGTAAGAAAATGTAAAAAATGAGAGTGCAGCATGGTGTAAAAATCGTTATATTACGAATATGAGGAATTGAGGAATAAACACCAATTAAAACGATCTAAGGTAGGAAATCACAAGGCAGTCAATAGGCATAATTACGGTATCGTTAACAGGGTATCGTAAGCCAAGACGAGCACTTCTACTAGTAGATATCATCAAAGAAATTGTTGTTTACAGTAAGGTATTTTACAGTCTGTAAATCCAACTCATAAATAAACCAATCACATCCAACTGTTCGAAATAAACGTGAAAACAGAGTTAAATATTTAATACGTAAAATAAATATTTACTACAGAAAAATATTCCTGCGTTTTAGGACGGTACCTACCTCTATCTGCCCAGGTACTACTTTCACGATCTGAAAAAAGTTATGTTAGCAGTAGGAAATTTTATGATGTTAAAAAATTTGACGGTGCGAAATAATGATAAATTCCTTTCAAAATACCTACTTGTAGGTAGGTACCATAGATTTGTCAAAAAACTGATAATTGTATGATAGGGAGCTTCATTGTACATATTAATTTAACATCTACATTTTGCTATTTTTGCTTCTGCAAAAGCACTGCTTCTGTTTGCAGTTCCACTTGAATAAAACTCCAACTTGAGTTAAACGAGCAGAGGCCGTGAAAGGCAATAATTTTGTTTAATTAACCGCGAAATATTAAAATATTCATTCACTGTTAAATCCACGGTCATGATACTCATGATGAGATACTGCGGGTTGCATAAGAAATAAGTACTCAGACTGAACTGAGAACGGTCTAAAATATTATTTTGCGCAATGAGGGGGGCGCCAGGTCTTCGTAAAAGCGGCAGCTGGTGCTCACTACAAACGCCTCAGTGAGTCCCACATCGAGGGCAAGGTTCAATAATCGATCGATATCAGTAATATAATACTTAGCATTCTCCCTCCCTTTACTAGACTTCCTGGCTTTTAAAATCGCAACCTAAACAATGACTCACGAATCATGAGGACGCCAGTTCCTACCGGGTTCGTTCTCGTGAAGTTTTATTAGTATAGAAACACTCAAATTTCATTCCATATTTAATTATTTATATAAATAACAAAAGGCAATCATTTATGTCAATGTCAGTGTCAAGTCGGCGAAGTCGCACAGGTACACAAGTACGACAAGTACACAGTACAGTATTTTGTAGTTGCCGAACTTGATTGGATTTACACGGCATACTGAATCAAAACAAACGCTCGTTTTCAGGTGTGACAATTTTTTCAATATCAAGTCTAGTAAATAAACAAATAGACATCCACAACGAATCGACGTGAATGTTTAAAACTGTTGTGTTTAATTTATTGTTCACGGTGAACGATAAATGAAACTGCATTGAAACATGCCGTTTGACAGACGCCCGGTAGACAGCGAAACCTTGTTTTTAAAGATATGGAGGGTTTATCGATACAACAAACGCTCCAAATTTCTACCAGCATTCTCTGTATAAATGTTTGAGGCTTACCGGTAAGATTCAGCCTAGAATGAGGTAATCCCAAGGAAATATCACACTTTTTTTGCGAAGCACTGCACTTTACACGCATATGTTTATGACATAAAACTTGAAGATGAAACAGTTTGTCGAACTAAGTGGCCTTGCGACCGCAAGTTTTGTAAACTTCGTTTATTTGGCTTCACAGCATCCATCTAGCGGTTTTTTTGGAAACTTTATTGAGGTACTACACCAAAAATACCACTCGCTACCAAGCCGCTGAATAGCAGTTAGGACGTAGCACATAAAGATGGCGGTAGTCAAAGTAATGGTATTTTTTTTTCTCGTTATTATGACTTTTCATCACGCCCTGTCCATATAGGTTAGTTTTTTAGCCCAATCAAAACATTTCGTTTGTAAAAAAATATTTCTGAGAAATTCTTACAAAATAAAATCGAAGTAACTAAGCTGGGACTGAACCGATGTGTACACGCCAAACTATAAGACCAGCCTGAACATTGTACGATCAATTCTCGAGCAGTTGCAGACTTAACAATGAATGAAAGCGAAAGATGCGTAAAAACATGTCTGCGACAGAGAAAGGTGTGGGCGGGGAGGCGAGCCACTTTTTTTAAACCTTAAACTCGCCCATTGCGATGATTTCGTATCACGTTCAGGCCGGTTAAAGTTTAGCGTGTACTTGTACTTGCTTAGAAAAAAATCATGGGTTGAAACCAACTGTTATGCCAATACATGCATAATGGTAGATTCAGACTAGGTCGACGTACGTATGCATCGCTACGCCTAACAATATCTGGGCTACTTAGCAACCATAGATTTTCAATGAAAATTTATGTTTTAGAATCACATTGGCCACACGCATCGCGACGTGCGATGTCTGTGGCCATTTTCATAGAAAATGTATGGTTGCTAAGCATTGTTTGTCGTAGCGATGCGTACGTACGTCGACCCAGTCTGAATCTACCCTAAAGAACATATTATCGACTGCTCCAAGGAAGACTGCAGTAACTCACTTTTTGTCATTTTGCAGGAGAGCGATTTTAAAGTCAAAAAATTTTAGCATAATCTTAGATGAGGGTTTTGAATTTTATTTAAATTGATAAGCATCGTAGTTAATACTCTTTCTAACTGCTTAGTGTTTCCCTAGAATTTTTGTTTTCCTCGGAGTTTATATAATATCAATAGTAGCTCAGGTACGGAGGCTCCATCGAAGTCAGAACTAAGATAGCCCCTCAAAAACTGGGCGTACTGTACAGGGCCCGCAGATACTTTAATAGTATACAATTGCGTGGCAGGCCAGATCGGGAGAGACTGGTTGAGGGAGGCCTTTTGACTTCTCCAGAAGGGCTCTCTCGGAACATCAACTTGCAATAACCCTCCATACAGCATCCCCAAAGATGACATAGGCCCTGAGGGGAATTATTTTCTTCAGGGCTTCCTGTGTGGAGCTTTTGTAAAAAACAAAAAATGTCTTCTTGGCCACCTAGAAAATGTTTAAACCACTCAAAAATACATGTACCTGATAAACATTCATTGCCATACACTTCTCTTTCAATAATAAGTTTTTCCAAGTTTCATGTGAAATTTCACAGCAATTTGTTGCCCTAATGTAACATTTTTCCGGCAACACAAAAACAACTCTAATATGAAAGAAGGCTTTGTGTATACGGATTTGTTTACAGAAGCGAGAGTTCAGGTTAAACAGCTGTCGGTCGATGGCGTATGCTACTTCTTCTGTAGCAGCGTCGGTCACGTTATTTAATAGCTACACCTTGTATATTTTTATTTTTATGTGACATCTTATAAGAGCACCTCTGTTTGTACGGTATAAAGGTAATGGAACTTTGGGTAGCATTGTGCGGTGGGTTAAGGGAGGGGCTGTAAGAAGGGATTTATTAGTGCGGATCTTGTGCACACATGACCTTCAAAGCAAGATGGAGGTCACTGACTATTCTGTATGAAGCTTGGACAACACCCCAAACATCATCCAGTACAATAGCAATTAAAATAATATCCCTGATTACAAAATAAAACTGGGACATAAATTCAACAAAGTTTTTTTTTATTTTTCCCCTAATCTAACATTTTTTCAAGCGTGTTTGGTTGTTCTTACAATATTCACCCAAAATAAAAAAACGATAAAAACTATTTATTCAACTAATATAGTTATATAACACATTTGTATTGCTAAGCACAGTCCCGGTAGTTGGTGGTGATTAACCAGACTTCTTGGGGATGATGAATGTTCTCTTGCGGGACTGTTTTCGTCTGATCATCTCCAGTTGGTGGAGCTGCGAGTAGACATCAGCCCAGATTTCACTCTGCTCCTGCTCAGGAATGGTCGCCCTGGTAAACATAAGATAATAAAGCTTAATACATCAATCGTCCATGGTTTCCGCTCGATGGTTTGGCAGCCTGCCACGCTGCCATACGTCAGTCAGTCAGCTCAGTGTAGCCAGTCATGCATTGATTTTACAGGATGTAACAGGAAATCGGCCTTTTACTTTAACTACTCTGATACATGAGAAACTTTTTTTCTACAAAATTTTATGAGGGTAAAAAATTCATTCTCTCAAAATCAAAAATTCAATACACTTTGTGAGTTTGGAGGTGTGTGGAGAACATGATTTTTTTTTCGTCGAAATAAAAAGACGTGGAATAAAGTTTGTTCAATTTTGCACGTAGATAGTGGTTAAAAATGCCCAAAGTCATGTTACACTCTGTTTGAATTAATTTTTAAATGTGCAGGTATACATTTGGATGACTTGATTTTTAAATTCTTGTAATAATGAGAGTATCAAAAAAATACAAATGAAACATGTCTTTCATTACACGTGTAAGATAGATAGAAGGTACGCAGGGAAGAGAGAACACCCATGATGACGAGCGTTCGGGACGGCCGTCAGTCATTAAGGACGAACTGCTGAGTTCAACTAACGAATTCGTTAAGAAAGATCGGCGCGTTACAATTGATGAGATCTGTGAACTTTTCTGTAATGTTTCACAAACAAGTTATTACTGAAGTCCCCCGGGGGGAATGAAGAGGTTAACCCCTCAGGCTATTCTGTTTGCTAAAGCAAACTATTAGCTTCTATAGTCAATTTTTTGGCTTTTGCGAACAGCTCATATGGTCTCCTGGCGAGAAATATGAATATTTCTGAACATATCTGAAAACTAAAAACTGTTTTTGAAAGGTGATTTGTGATTTTAAAAAACATATTCTCAGAGGAAATTTTGCTTTGGATTTAATAACCTCTCATTTGGCGTTGGTCTGCCGGCGGGCGCGACAATTTTTTATTATTATTTTTTAATTGCTGTTTTAACCCACATGTATAAAGAAACTGTATGAAGGACAAGGTCAGAATCGCTTGCGCCAAAATATTTCTTGACATAACAGTTATTTTGATCAATCTAGCCACTCTGAATATTTTTTTAAGTAAATATCTATGACATTCGGAAAGTCATGTTTTTAACGCTTCACCAGCTGTCAACTTTTCAAAGAAGTATCAATATCATTGATTCTTCAAAAGCACCTTTGAATTGTTTGTTTTCATGTAGGGTATTCACTTTTATGCAGAAATAATAAAATTCATTCATATTTGTATAAATATATATATTTTTTTTAATTTGTTTGCCGAATGGGAGAATTTTTTTTTTTTTTTCGTAAAAGTTAGCTATTCTGGGAAAACTTGTAACGATATTAACATGTAATATAAATTAATAATAAGATACATTATCTGGTAAACAGAAAACAATCGCCAAAAAAACAATTCCTTTGTTTTTATATGGATATTTGACCAGAAGTCATCAAGGTAATTTCCGCGCAGTTTTTCGAAATTTCATCTGACATTCAACACGTTAAATAAGAGAAAATTAGAAACATACTTTTTTGGACGCTAAGTCCAAAGTACTGTTCCGAGAACTACTAGTATCTTCAGTGACAATAAACCTTGGTATTATAGTTCTATCTTTTATAATTAATGGTAATGCAACAAATGTCCTGTGGAATGCTAGATTATTTGCACACGTAAGTCCCGTTAAAAGATTTGTCAACAGGTTTCAACTTTATTGTTACGTGTTCTCCCATGCTACATGTCTCTTAGGAGTCAAGTGTTGAATAGCTACATCGGTGGACGAACAACCCTTATGCGATGCATAGGCTGGCTGCGAGACTAAATCAGTTGGAAGTGGCCAATAAAGCGGCGTACTATGGTATACAGTGACATGCGTAACCAGCCTGTAAAAAGGTATGTGTTACCTGTAATCCTTCATGAGGTCATACTTCTCCCAGGGCTTCTCGTGTTTGGAAATCCTATCCTTAACCTTCTTGGTCAAGTGCTCCGTGACATCGATGACCCCCTTCAGATTTTGTCTCTCATAACGCTCAATCCAAGGTTTTGGCTTTAGCCTGACCTGAAAAATAATGGAACAAAACACACTTTTAAACGTTGTCACTTTTAGTGCATTAGTCCTGCGTGAAATACGGTTCAATGAAATCTAGAACTAGGATTTGCTTTGAATTAAAATGCCATTTTCAAAATTGCAGACAAAGACAAGCGACAAGACTACTAATAACATATTAAAAAAAAAGAAAATTCATTATAAATTTGGAATTGATTTATGTATCAAGAATTTTGACAATCATTAAACATAAACTTTTTGGTGGGTGGCGAGGGGGAGGGAGGTAAGAGAGAGGCAGTAGAAGTAGGTGCAGGAAGGGGAATACATATGTTTAAAATGGGGCTATTTGTTAAATCTAATGGTTTATTTAATAAATTGGTTTTATTTATTTTGAAAGATTTTTTAATTTTAGTAGAATACTACACAGAAATGGGATAGTTCTACATCTTAATAATCTAGAAACTCTTTAAGGTACAGCTTGTCATCCAGTCGCTTCTCCAGGCGCAGCATCTACACCGACTAGATACAGGGGTAGTGCATATTGAATCCATACCTGCAGCTTATTAACCGGTACTGCGGCCCCCTCGGGTAGGATCTCCGGCTCCATGTCCAGCGGGAAGGTGCTGTACTCCTCGGGCGCGTCGCGCAGATAGTACAGCTTATCATCCAGTCGCTTCTCCAGGCGCAACACTTGCACAGACTGGATACGGGGGTCGTACATCATGTAGCGAACCTGGACAAAGGTAGAACAATATATGGGTTAAGTGTGGGGAATTTAATGAACTGATAAACTCATAAAATGATGTGTTTTTTTAAATTTATGAAAGTTTGTGAATTTTTTAATAATTATTTTTTTATGAAACGACAAAGAAGTATGTATGTCGTATGAGGTTACTATGTATTACGTTTATTTTTTCTAATAAAATTGTGTTTTATTTTTCATTATCAATAATTTTAGTTAGAAGCGTAAGGTGAGCGATTTTCAAAACTTTTTTTTTAAATTTCAATATTCAATAAAAATATATTTTAATTTATTACAATAACATTTTATTTTATCACCTTTCATTCCATTTATTTGGATTTTATTGCAAAGTGGAATTTTTCTGATCTTCTGACAGAATATGCCCGAGGCCCAAATAATAATAATAATAATTGTTTATTCCATAAGAAGGGTTATGCATTTATTATTTACCTTTTTAAAAATCCCATTAAAAAAGTGTGAACAAATTTATACTGTCATTTTGGCAAATAAGATGGTCGGCAGGAGTGTCACTAAAAGATAAAATTAAAATTTCACACATTCGTGGTAGCCTGGGTGTCACAGACATAAAAAATAAGCTAGAGGAACGACAGTTGAGATGGTATGGTCACATAAAACGGAGACCACCAGACCACACAGTGAAGCAGGCAATGTCTATGGAGCTTCATCGACAGTCATCCAGAGGAAGACCAAAGAACTCCTGGATGACTCAATGCTCTAAAATTCTAAGTAGAAACGGCCTGGAAGAGAGCGATACCCAGAACTGAAGAAGCTACAACCTGAGAACGAGGAGAGCCGACCCCAACAGCCTACCTAGGCAATGAGTTGGGACAGTGCAAGGAAGAAGATTTTGGCAAATAAGTCAGTATTTCAACCTGCATAGGTTTGAAAGTCTGTAAATAACTGTTTTTGGTTATCAATCAGAAGGAGAATGAATCTACAATAAAAATAGTATTCATATATCGCATGAAGTTTAAAAAAGCACCTTTAATTTATTTAAAAGATTTTTTTTTAAATGAACACTATAAAAATGAATTTCTTATCATGTTGTATGTTTATCTATGACAAACAATTACATATTATCTTTGGATACTTACAGGGAAAATAATGTAATTTTCCAGGGATATCCTGTCTGTTTTTGTTAAAATGTGGGGCAAGCAAATGGCTGCATGTCCATATTTATAAGCTTTATAATTTGAAAAGCATATTATTACCTCAATTCCCTGGTGGTCAATTACATTCCTCAGTGTGAATTCTGCTCTGAGTCCAGATTCCTCTCGTTTGATGCAGATCCCCACAAATTTACTAGTTTTTCCTTGGGAATGGGGGTCAGAAGTAGTCACAGCAAGAATGGAACCTAAAAGATAGTATAATTTTTCATTTATTTAATGAAATACAAACATTCCCAGCTTATGAACAACCTCATAATATTTGAATTCCTCCTACTTCCATCGTTATAAACAGAAAAGGTCACGTGTGCGATGATGGATGACTTACCTAGCAAAAATTGTTAGATAAGTCGGTAAATATTCCACTAACCACCGCGCTTTAACATTTCAACATAATTACCACAAGAAACAACTATGTATGTTTGGGATGGTGAAAGATGCATTCAAATTCCATTTTTATTCAATCAAAGTTTAAAATTTCCCATAAAAAAGATTCCTATGCAACTATTTTAATTGTTTTTGTATTGAAATTTGCGTGAGTTTTGATTCAAATAAATATGCAGGAATTACTTAGTTTACCCAAAGAACTAAATAACCTATTGTATGCATGTAACTAGTTGTTTTTTGTAGTAATTATTAAAACGAAGTGTAATTTCCATATCCTAAAAGTGCTGCGATTAGTGGAATGATTACCGATAAATCATCCATCGTCGGATGAATACAAGTTTATCAAAAAATTTGATATTTTTCTATTATATTATTTACTAAGGGTCAATTTTTTAGGGAAAGCACAGCTTTTCAACTTTTATAGACTGCACGCCACTGAGTATTAATATATCATTGGTAATTTGGATTAAATCCATAAAATAGCCATAAACAATGATTATGTTTCATGATCTAAATTGAGACTAGCATAAGATTAGAATTCTAATAATTGTCACAGGCATTAGGCAAATGAGAGTACAAATAAACCAACATCTGCATAGATCGATGCTTCGTGCAAATGCCAATGGGTCTATTTTAGTAATTCCTGTGTCGTATCTGCCAGGCGGAAATCAACAAAGCTTTAGTTTGAGAATGGTTTGAGGTAGGTGAAATAATTATTCTTATTCTGCCATATTTGAAATAAGGTTTTAAGATAGCTTCTTACCGACGTAAAATTCGGGTAAATCTATTCTTTCTCTTCTGCTCATCATATCCAAACGTTCCAACTTCTCTCTAATATAATTTCTCCTCTTTATATCAGGGTTTGGCAAAAATTCTGGGTATATGAATCGGAAATTTAAGGGGGCAATCGATTTCCTTCCCTTTGGCCCATCCTTCGTCTGTTTTGCCGGTTCTGATTGAGCATCTGGTAGTGCCGAATAACATCTACATTCAATGGAACCTGAAAAACCGTAAAGAAACAAAATTGATATATAATAATCAACAAACTGAAACATAACCTCAATTAGTAATTCTAAAAACAGAATATACCTAAAACGCCTTTTGGGCTAAATATCAAGGGTTTATTGAATGTTCCAAGAAATCTGCTAATAGAAACTGCCATTTTTGAAAAACGATTAAAATTCAATCGCAAACTAGTATATTTGCCGACATGCGAACTTACGCCTCCATTTTTATTTTTGAGTAATATTTTTGGTGTTGCCAAAAAAAGGAACTGACTGATTATCAGACAGTTTCTTATTATATATATCATTTTTATTATGACAAATTCATCAATAATATGATGCAAAATATTAAATTTTGCTTTTTTATTTGACGAATATCACATTCTTGATTAAATCTTTTTTGTAATTCGTTATTCAACAATGATTTTGAGTGCCCATAAATATGCAAAAATTGGGTATATTTTTTAGTTTACGCTTTTGATAGCAACATTGTATTCATTCGGATTTTGGATTTCGCAGATTGTGGTTTCGGATTGACGTTCTGTTGATCTTGTTTTCTTTTTATTCGGATTCAATGGCTGTGGTAATAATATATTACCTGTACTTGCCTTTTATTGATTTATATTCTGAAATATATAGGTCGTGAGATACTTTACTGGCGTTGCTATTTTCAATTATCTTTTAAAATTCGTGACGCATTACTGTTCGTAATATTTTGTGGTTTAGTTTTTAAACATGATCATCGCCATTAGCTAGCCATTGTGGGTGACAGCCAAAAACGTGGTTTTCTTAATTATATTCAAGGCTTTTTAAACGGCCAGTTCGACATAATTCATCGATACTTTCGTATACATTTTTTTATTAGGCAGATCATGAAATATTTTGAAATTACCATTTATGTTATTTTTGGCGGGAACGCCGTCATCAACGTAGTGCACACAAGCTGTCACTTCCATTGATGGTCTTCGCAGGCACCGAGATAAACGTTACATTGTTGTTTCGTGAAAATAGTTTTCCGGGTCAAGATTTTGCTGTGAAATGTGTTCAACTTAAAATTATATTTTGGTCCTCGGCAAAATTGAAGAATATTTGAAATAACTGGCAGTAAATTAGCTTTTAAACTTTTAACATAATGTTTATTTCAGTGCAAAAAAAAAAACTTTGTTCTTTCAAAATTATTTTGTTTAAATTTTTTTATAATATTAATACGATACTTTTATTTCAGGTACTCTCATAGGCTGACTAGAAAATGGATAAACGTTTTGGTGATCAATTGTACGACCTTCAATACCGAGACGACGGAAGTGTCCTGCCCCCTTGCTGCCTCGCTTGCTTGTGTTATGAAGGGGAGAGTCGCGCCCGGGCACGGAGGCGCTGCAAGAGCGAGGGCCTGGAGAGATCCCCTTACGAAGTGGCCCCCTGCGCACTAGACTGGCAGAAGAACAACAGGAATCCTCAATACACCAGCCCTTACGTCGCCTTCCCCGGGCGCCAAGAACCCCGGAAGCTCCCCCAGTGTCCAGTAGCGGTGTCTAAATCCCACCACGTCAAATCCCCCAACAAAATTAGAGAAACAAAAATAAATTCCCACTCGCCTGTGCGGCCATCTTCTGATAACTTAGTGCAGTACGGAGTTTGCAATATAAACGGTGACAGTTTGAGATCTCGCTGTTCTCCCGTGAAGACCGTGTGTTCTAGTGCAGTGGTGTGCAACGGTAGACGCAGCTTCTGTTGCGATAGTCCTTATGCCAAGACTTCTAGTAAATTTATTGAGAATGAGGAACCGAGGCTATCGGAGCACGGAGAGTTCAAAGATGCCCTGGTTCAGATCGTGGAGCCCCGTCCTCATTCAACGGATTTAGTTCAATACAACAAGACCCCCCTCAAGTCTATTCTGGTGAACAACTCGAGGAGAAGTGCCTCCCCGAGCTTCTTTAGGAAATGTACCAAGGGCAAACCGCCCCCCGACTGGAGTGAAGTGAACGGCAGACAGACGGTGGAAGGAAAGCGGAGAGTTAGGGCCAGGAGTGAATCTGAGAAGAACATGTGCCTCGTAGCCAATGACAGGTAACCTAACAATATTAACATTTCATTTCAATTACTTGTTACGCTTTCTTTCAACTTTCTCATTGATGGATTTGGATGATTTTTAAAGAATGTTAATCGAAATAACTTTTATATAATCATCATCATCACGGTGCTAAATCGCTGAGTGGAATTTTCTCCACCGGCTCTGGTCTTTGTCTCCTTTTTGCCTCTACTCAGGCCCTCCATCCTCCAACCTTCTTAAGGGGCCGCTCTGCCAATTTCTACCGATTTCTTACATGTTTTCCTTAATAACTCAGGTACGGGACATACGTCATTCCTATGTCTACCTACGTTAAATTATCGTGAAAACAAGCTTATGTGTCCAAGCGGTTAAACGTTTGAAGTTTTTAATAACTCAGGTATGGGACCTACGTCATTCCTATGTCTACCTACATTAAATTATCGTGAAAACAAGCTTATGTGTCCAACCGGTTAAGTTCTTTAAAAAATATATGTTATTCTTTAAGATAGTATCTATACATTCCCCACGTTAGAAATAAATTGCAAGGTATGCTCCGAAAATTATTATTTACACGTTTTTTCTGTTATTTTATAAGTTATATGTATGAAAAAAATCACAATGTTTAAATGCTACTTGACACATCCCCCCACAAGAATTTTGCACTTTTTCAAACGAGTCGCCTTTTATTCAACATTTTCACAATTTTCGCATGAATTTTATGGTTTTTAATGTTAGCGCTCTCGCTCCCACGTTCGTATTGTCGTATCTCTCCATCTTCTTCTTTTTGAGCGGGGTAGCGCGGCCTTAACGCAGTGAGTCCATGTCTTCCTCTGATGGTTTCGTGCTCTATCAGATCCACCAGTTTATGGTTAATTTAAATCTCTCAACAATAATAACTCAAATTTTTTCGAATTGGATTAATAATTTCATTACTGATTCAATTATTTGTCTTATAACTAGCTGAAAATTGTAGTGCACACCTGTTTTTATATTTATTCAACCTTTTCAAGATCACTGAGCATACATCCCGAATGCGTCACAAATTGTACCCTTATATTTTAAATTAAATAACCCAGAAACTAGTAGACTGACAATGTGTTTGTGGCTCAAGGTCGCTCTTTCACAAAAAAACATGTGTTGAAAGAATTCAAACAAATCTAGATAACCTATTAAGCCGATTTTTGCCGTTGACATGTGCCATATTATTTAGGTGCCAGAGTTTAGTGATGGCATTTAGCGACAGCAGTAAGTAACCTTTTCAATAATTGTTAGGCACTTGGTTCAGATCTGAATAGTATTTCGACTCTTATCTTAATATTTCATCTGTCTTTTACATTCTTTAGTGTTCAATGTAATCGCAACCTTTCCCATTATTTGTAATTTTGTATTTTTCTCTAAAATTTGTTTTATGTAGTATTCAATCCACATTTAAAAAAAATTATTTGCTTCTGAAACCTTCACTTAACTTGTAGTTTAGTAATTTGTTTAGCATATTAAATTAATATTTTGCATCAACTGCTGAATTAAGTGCATACCTAACGCGCGCTCAACATCTGTACACAATTGACTTTGGCACATGAGAACGAGTCGTTTCTACGACTCGTTCTTGAGTTAAACAGCTCGGCTGTGTGGAACTATTGACCGGCCTCTGTGTTTCCTCCTTCCTATTAAATGGGTCTCTTCAAGACACAGGTTCACTCATTCCTTTTCACAAAATGATCACATCAGTGTTTGAATGTTCGGCGGCGATTGATGCTTAAAAGTGTGCAGTATCTGTTATACACCTACTAGAAGAGAGACCCTTGAATGAATCTGATATCATGCAGGGTTGATGGTTGAAAGATTCTGGGTTCCAATCCCATTTTCCGAAACACTCTGGATTCCAATTACACAGTATCGTGCGAGTACCACCTAGTCTTTCCGCCGTAGAATAGAATATTTTATTTGTGAGTTGCTGGACCATGCCGTATGCGTTGATAGCTTTAAATATTTAGGTTATGCTTTGGAGAGGTATAACAAAATACTTTATTGTCTTGGCATTTAGCCCATACGGAATTCTTCAACAAATACCAATCCTTTGCATCACACACTTAATATTTTCCGCTACATGCTTGCATTCTCCAGTAAATACTATCATTTATTTAAGCCCGCTTGCTAATAAATAGACCAGACTCATTGAGCCTTGATATTTCGAGCTTGTTTTACAAAATTGTCATCAGAAATTATTGTCGGAAAGATACTGACTAATGTTATTTTAATAATAAATTTACCAGTGTATATTTCTGTAGTTTTGTGTTATTATTCCTGATACTTAGCCAAGAACTTATTCTGCAAATTATCTACCAACATCCACCATTACCTGAGTGATCTTCCTCCCAGGACTAATCTAATTTCATTTTGTGAGTAAATCTATCACGACGTGGACAACGGCTCTTTTGAAGGTGTTTGATTTATTGACTCATTTATTTGATTTAAACTTTATATCACTTAAATGGATGGGATATAAATAATCCATCCTGCCACCTAAATTAACGAAATGTAATAACAAAATTATTTTCATTCCATGTATTCTGCGGATTGTATTATAATTCATGCAATATTGCAAAACTAAGTTTCGTGTTTCTGGAGAGGTCAGCTAACATAGATGTTTTTTTGATCCATAGGTCCCAAAGAAAGATACTAAAATGCGAAAAAATGTTAACATCTAATCTTTCTCTATTTTTTCTGGACCAAGTGTAGATGCATCCGGAAAGCATGTAACTAACGGACACGTTTGCTAAGATGCTACCAAAATTTGCAACCTTTGGTGACAATCAATTTAAATTTTCAATTTGGAGGGCTGTTATGGGAACCATTCTATAGGTCACCCCAAGTGGTTTGCAGCTGGTGACGAAGCAGGGGTGCCCGGGTTCATGGGGTGGGGTTTGTTCGGGTCTTGATAGCGGATGCGTCTGTCTACCTACTGCGTGCCGGGCCGAATCGGTTGAGGGACCTTGAGTTAATTTCTATCTCCAGCCGGACTCTCTCGACCCATCGCCTTGCACTGCAGGGATGGATTCATATGACTCCAAGATTCCTACTCACCCTTCATATCTTAATCTAGAATTTCCTCTCCTTGCCTTATAAAAAAAAACCCTCCACACCCTATCCTCAAATATAATAATTTCCCTCGGGGCCTCTCGTGTGAAGCTAATGGAATTTTTTTTTTACAAATATCTACATTCATAATGTATTACTATTCCCACTAATATTACATTCATTAAAACTAGGTCGGCGGCGAAATTCCGTTAGTTCAGATTAAGTGACGAAATCTTTAAAAAAAATTATTATTATTATTTGCAGTTGTAAATATGGGTCCTGTTGTTCGACTGTGTTGAAGCGCGCCAGAGGCAAGTCCCCTCCTCCGCTGTCCATCCACCAGAGCTACTCTACCAAGGAGTTGCTGGGCAATCATTACTCCGTGTACAATCCCAAGAGTTGCTCGGCTACCTCAAACGGCAGAAGAAATCAAACTATCCAATGCAGAGATATTGGAGTAGTAAGTATTAATTTAAGATTAGATGTTTTTTTATTTTTTCAGTTTTGAAGATTAACTGTTCACCTGTAATTTTGTTGATCGTCAGTAATTGTTGATCATCTGTAATTGTCGACCATCGGTATCCGCTGTTCACGGTAATTACCGATCATTTCTTGATAGTAATATTAATATTCATTGTTATTTTGTCGATCATCATAATTGTCATTCATCTGTAATTGGGAATCATCGTAATTGTAGATCATCAAAATTGTAGATCATCAATTGTCGATCATCATAATTGTCGATCATCGTAATTGTAGAATATTGTCATTGTCGATCATCATAATTGCTAAACGTTAGTAGTTTAGGAAGAGGATTTACTGTTCACCTGTAACTTTGTTGATCGTCAGTAATATTTGATCGTCAGTAATATTTGATCATCTGTAATGGTTGATCATCGGTATCCGCTGTTCACGGTAATTACCGATCATTATTCTTAAAAGTAATAATCATCGGCGCTACAACTTTTGGATAATCTTTGTCGCCTTTAGTAAAAACATCATGGCATGTGACGTGAGTTCTGAGGTAAATAAACTAGATTTTTCAATAGTGTGATCGTTGTTATTTTGTCGATCATCGTAATTGTTGTTCATCTGTAATTGGAAATCATCGTAATCGTTGATCATCATAATTGTAGATCACCTAATTGTAGATCATCGTAATTCTCGAATATCGTCATTTTCGATCATCGTAATTCTCGATCATCCTAGTTCTTGATCATCCTAATTCTCGATCATCATAATTGTCGTACACCGTAATTGCTGAACATCAGTAATTTTGGACCATCATAATTCTAGGGTTTAAAGTAACATTATCCATAAACAAACATAACAATAATTCGCGGGCTTAAAAGATGGTCAAACAACATTATCTACAAAAAGACATATACATATTTTTCTCTTTACAAATTATTTGTCACTCTTCAAAAAACATGATTTGCCATTTTCTAAATTCTAGGGGCTTTTCCATAAACATGTTTTGAATTGTATACGACTGACAAATATCCATTAACCTGTTGAAAGCCAGCATAGGAAAATTATATTTTTTCAATGCGACGTAAATTATTTGACAGTTCTCACCTTTCTTACGAACTCGATTTTTATAACATTTCTTTTGTGATTACAAAAAATACATCAAAATTATGTAGATAAAACAATCTTACTAATAATCACTCAAATCTGTGCTTTCCACAATGGATTTATAACAAATCTCAAATACAATGAAAAATATAGACTTCGAATACATCTCCGTTCATATTATCAAGCGGCAGCCATTTTGTCCTCCATCTTTGATGTCCGGCGCGTCATCGTGAATTAATTTGAATTATTCGGAGAGGCTAGACGCTATCCAGTATTTAGTTACGTCAAGAACGAGAATGGCCCAAGCCATTCTGACCTTGTTCTTCATACAATTTCTTTATACATAAGGGACAAAATCGATAGTACACCGGAGTACGTACAGCCAATGACAGGTTAATGTATGGGGAAATAGTTGTTTATCAGTTGTGTAAAATTTAAAACATGCTTATTAATAGTAAGTTTTTTGCAAATCAATTTTCCATTTCACAAGTAAGTAGTATTTATATATAAATATATGCTCGAGCCCTGGGAGGTTAATCCTATTAATCTATTAAATAACCCTTAATTTTTTTTAATATCTGTCTTCCCAAATACTAGAATGTTAAAAATTGACATCTTGTATTGTAAATGGATGATTAATCTGTCATTCAATAATAAAAATGATAATTATTCTGTAAAATCCATTTTCTAGAGTAGGTCCAAAGATTTTTTTTGTAGACTATTTTTAATGTCTCTCATTTATGTTATTATTTTTTAGGGGGAGTGGTCCGTGTTTGACGGAGTCACCGTAGCATCCTCGTACAGGAACCAGCACCCGTCCAAGGCCGCCCCAACCAAGGTAGCAGTGGCAAAGGGCAAGCAGCCCTCCGCCAAGGTCAAGTCCAAGCTGCAGGCCATTAAGGCCAAGAAGGCGTCCATGGAGACCTGCAGCACCGGGTCGGAGCTCAGCGACGAGTGAGTTTAATCGCTTTGTTTTTGTAATCCAGTTAAAAATATTGGTTCCTTGACAAAACAGAACATTTAAGAAAGGTGAAAAAAAAAATACAAACATACACAAACCTACCTTTACCTATCCTAAACCTAAACTAACCGACCCTCCGTGGTCGAGTGGTAAGACACTTGACTCCCAATCGGAAGGTCGCGGGTTCGAACCCGGCGTGCGCAAATAAATTTTATTTTATAAATTTGTTTTATTTCACAATTAATTAATAAATATAATATATACTTTATTTGCGGCACGTTCCAGAGTGGAAGATACTGTCATTATCGCCCTGGTGTAAGACCACCATTCAGAATTGAAACATTGCTTAATAATGGCTTGCTTTAGCCGTGTTTAGTGACTAGATCTGAATAGCCAGGTACTTTCCTACCTTCCTCTTCCCTATCTCCTTCCCTTCCCCACTTTCCTTCAGCCTCACAACATACCCCAATTGGGGATGCCATAGTCTCACTGTCTCCAGACGGGAGCAGTTGGGACTCTTGTGAGGTATTCTCTATAAAAAAAAAACCTATTCTTTTATCGTACATATTGTATTGAGCTAACAAGATGATACTTGTCCTCTTCCGCTGATTACAATTTGTTCAAACGCTGCAATGGACTTAAAATTGGCAATAGAAACCTATCAATGGAAAGAAAAAATTGCATTTATTTTCTTTATTAGATTTACTGTTCACCTGTAATTTTGTTGATCATCTGTAATGGTCGATCATTAGTATCCGCTGTTCACGATTACAATTACTGATGATTATTCTTGATAGTTATAATCATTGGCGCTAAAACTTTTGGAGAGTTTTTTTCGCCTTTAGTAAAAACGTCATGTCGTGTGATGTGAGTTCTAAGGCAAATAAACTCGATTTTTCAATAGCGTGATCATTTGTATTTTGTTGATCATCGTAATTGTCATTCATCTGTAATTGTAGATCATCATAATTTTCAGTCTTCGTAATTGTCGGTTATCGTAATTGTCGATCATCGCAATTGTCGATCATCATAATTGTTGATCATCGTAATTGTCGATCATCGTAATTGCCGAAATTAGTTATTTTGGACCGTCGTTATTCTAGGGCTAAAGTCAAGCAACGTTATCTACAAACAAACTAAAAAACATACCCATCTTCATAAAATAAATTGAATGGCCATTTGATGCCTTTGTCACATGTGAATTTCTGCAAAACAACTGGGTCTAAATCGATTCTGTAATTTATTATTTCCGACAATTTTTAAATTTTTGTTTTAGCGAGCTGAGTGATGCAGAAGATGGAGCCTCCAAAGCCTCCATGGACCGAGATTCCGACATCTCGGTGGAGCCGGCAGACCACCAGGAGTGTCTCACCAGCGACTCGGGCCCCAGTGTCTCCTCTGTCAGCGACTCGGCTTCCCTCAATGGGCTCACCTCGGCTCTCAGTGTTGGAGCTGTTGTTTCGCAAGGTGACTAAAAATTTATTAAATCAAATTTATGTTATTTTTAAATTGCTGCTCGGCTTAGAATAATTTTGTTTTATTTACAATTCAACTTTTATGGATCATTGGTGAGTAGAGGTGGTCGTAAAATTGAATTTTTAGTGTAAACAATTCGATAATAAATTGTTGCAAGCTCTTGTTTTTTTTTTACATTACCTCCACAGAGGAGGCCCTGTGTGTGGAGGGTCTTTTTGAGGAGAGGAAGGAGTGAATGTGGGTCTTGAAGAGACCCATGTTGCAGGAAAGAGGAAACACAGAGCCCGGCAAATCGTTCCACAGCCAAGTTGTTGAAAACAAGAACGAGTCGTAGAAGCGACCCATTCTCATGTGACAAATATCAACCGTCTACATATGTTGGGCGCCCGTTTTATGAAGTTCCCTACTTTTGTCGGATGTTTCACTTCATGTTAAATAAGGTTACCATATAAGTTTTCATTAAGTAATTTATTTCACAATTCAAACAACCCATCAAATTCCGTCGCATCTCTTGTGTGATTTAGTAGTTGTTTTGCTAGGAAGAAATTAAACATTTTTATCGAATGTTACTTTTCTCTATACGCTGCCCCGAATCTATGTGTTATTTATATTTTTTTTTAAGTATTCATATAACTGATAACTGGTTAATAATATGTGGCAAGCAAAAGTACAACATTTCTTGCAGCAAATGTAGACCCTTTTAAAGAACAATTTAATATACGATTCGATTTCTTTGATATCATTCAATCGACTGCCTACTAATAATAACCTGTTGGGTTTTGTTTCAGATCAAGAGTGGGTGTCTTGCATGCTGCGGCCGTCGCTTTTTGCACGCGTGCCGCCATATCTGCGGTTCCGGCCGCATGATGCCCTGCCGGCCCGCCCCCCGCCGGCCGTGGCCCGCCACCTGCGCTGGCGCCTCACCACCATCACCCCCGTGGTGGTCCGCCGCACGCTGATCGCCTCGGGCTTCAAGCTCGTGCGAAGTGAGTGCGACGCTCAGGGAGGTAATGCACGCACGCACTCATTCCCATTCCTGTCCATGGCTCAATTATTGTATTTTGTTAAGTCTACGCATAACAAGCTGAATTCAGTGAAATGCACTCCAAATGCACTCCAATTTGCTAGTCATTGTTTCAAGTTAAAAAATGCTCTTCTAGCAACGTGATGTGCTTAGGGATAAGGAGAGGTAGATACTGGGCAAAATGACATCCCGGTAGGAACTATGCATATTTTCATTTTAAAACCAAACACCTTTCCCTCGGAAAACCTTGTACACTTTACATGTCGATGACTCTAGCACAGATGTTGTATTTTGATAAAATGTTATTTTGATAAATTAGATGCAACAAAACCTCATATAAGAAGTTAATTAAGTCTAAAGTCATGGTGGTTGATAGAGAGAGTACGAAAACAGTTTGCGATATAGCTGTAAACGATGAATACTTACAGCACGTGGATGAGTTTGGTATCTGAGTAGTATGTTTACGAGAGATGGGAAGGCTGATAAATAGACATCGGATTATATGCATTTGCATATGCAAATGCATATAACTCTCTAATTACGGCGTTAATGCATATTTTAGCCTTTTTTCCCAATCGTGCATATTTTGCTGGTCAATTTGACAGTTCCGAGGCCTTTGCAATTCAGTTAAGCAAGCTAGCATTTGATTACGCATCCGAAGAATATCGCCCTCATCTCAACACATTTCCACAAGTTACCAGATGCCATAAAAAAAAATTAGAAACAAAAAATCTTCCTGTATTTAAATCAATAGAAATACTGGAAACAATGATCGTACTCACCAACGCTGCCCTTCCTAGGTAATTCAATATTAGAAAAGATTCGTAAAAAGTGTCTTGAAGACGTGAAAAACATTAATGCCTACATCAAAGGCACAGCACCAAATTTTTAATTTTGACAAAAATGACGACAGTTGGCCGTAGAGAGGTTGTTTTTGGAATACAAAATTAATACTGGGTGACAAACGTCACAAATTTGCAACCGAAAATTTTGAAAAATACTTAATTCTATATAGTCACAAAAACTGCATAATTTTAAGAATATTTCGCTGTTTTTGTACCGCCTTTAATTAAAATACATAAAAATAAAAATGGTTTTTTGTTTTTACATTATGCATATTTTCGGCCTTTTTTAGTGCATATTTGCATGCATATTTTGGCACTTTGTTAGTGCATATAATCCGATGTCTACTGATAAAGATATTGAAAAAAGGGTAACTGCAGGTAACTCTATTAATGGAGGACTGAATGAAAGACAAAAAACTGTCCAAAGAAGAGTATTTTGCCCTCAAAACCAAAATTAAGATTTGTTTGAAACGGGATACATATTTATTCAGCTGGTTATGCGAAGATTTCACTATAATTTCAACTTGTGACAATAATTATTGTGAAGTATAATTTGATGAGTTTCAATTTGATGGATTATTTCAGATTACGCCCATCACTAGGATGATATTTATAAATTCCTATTTGTTCGATAGAAACATAATTATCTTCAGGAGCGGTAAAAATTTTCAATTTTCATTTATGTTTGAGAATGGTTTACCAATAATAATTATTGTAGTTTCTTAGTAACATTACCCGATAGCACACATCATTTTGAAATTGCTAAAATATACATTTTATTCATCAATAGTTTAGTGATTATGTATTGTCTTTCTAGCCAACATGCATCAATCATCATTTTTATTGTAACTAAAGTTTTATCCTTTTAGTTTTTATGTTTCCATTTTAGTAGTAAATTTGTATTTAATAATTATTATCATCATCACTTTGATTTTATTAGCAAACCCATTAAATGATTAATTTGTTTTATGTAGTATTTTCATTTCTCCTTTATGCTGTTCTGCTTTAGATGTTGTCACTATTTTATTTCTAAGGTTTTTTATCATGACGATCTCATGTTTTGATTACTTTTTTATTTTACATTTAAGTTGATTTTTACACAAAATATGCAAATAATGTATCACTCAGAGGGTTAGTTTAAAAAAAATAGAAACAGTGTAAATACATTTTGTAGCCTATACATTATGTAAAATAAGCATTTATTTGACTGGAGAAATTTTTGAAGAAATGTGAATATATTACAGTGAAACCCTCTATATAAAGTTCTCTCTTAACCTCTCGGAGGCCGCAGTCCCCCCGTCGGGTCCGGATTTTTGAAGCGATTTTGCCCCTTATGTATAAAGAAATTGTATGAAGAACAAGATCAGAATCGCTTGGGCCATTCTCGTTCTTGACATAACGAAATACTGGATAGCATTTAGTCACTCCGAATAATTCATATTAATTGCCAATGATGCGCCGGGCACCAAAGATGGCGGACAAAATAGCTGCCGCTTGATAATATGAACGCTGTCATATTCGAAGTCTATATTTATTGATAGTTTTTGATATATGTAAATCCATTGTGAAAATCATAGATTTGAGTGATTATTAGGAAGTTCGTTTTATCTACATTATTTTGATGTAATTTTTGTAATACATATATCACAAAAGAAATGTTATAAAAATTAAATTCGTAAGAAAGGTGGGAATTGTCAAATATTTTACGTCGTATTGAAAAAATATTTTTTTCGTATGCTGGCTTTCAACAAGTTAACCACTCAGACCCATAAGCTTGTTTACACGCAAATATAACGATAGCAGTCAAGTCCCATAAGCTTGTTTTCAAGCTAACGCGTGCATTTCCACAGAAATCGTTATAACTCAGTTATTGTTCTAGTTACAACCCTAAAACAAAAAGAAGACTATCTATAATAAACCACACTTCACATCTCTATTCAAAGTTGTCCGTAGATATTGATAAAAAATACTCATTTTATAGAATCTGTTTTCAATTGCCAAAACGTAAAACGCCACCTTTAAGTGACATTTCTCCTCCAACAATTTTTCAAGTTTTAAAGTAATTTCTACAAAAATGGCCAGGTAAGTGTTTCTTTATTATAGTAATATATATTTGCTACCCTTTTGTGTTAGTTTTTATTCGTTTGAAGTATTTTTCTTGCATAATTGAGAGCGTTGAAACTGCGCGTCATGTTCACCGAGTTCTTTGTCATTTTAAAAAGACGCCGTTTAACTAAAATGTCAGTGATTGGAGCATGTCATGGTGAACATTCATGAAAGCATATATTCTAATGCATTATTTAGCAAAAACATGAAACAATTTCATGACAAAATCATGATTTCTCAACGTTTTTTCAACTATTTGTCTTTCAATAGTAAAATCGGCCATTTTGACACTTGGCCGGGGGCCTAGGGTTGGGATCGATCATTTTCGATTCGAAACAAAAATTCATCTCTTGCTTTAGCCATTGAAATAATCATGTATTGTTTCATAGTGCTTTCATACAAACGAAGTATTGAATTCTGTACAGTTTACTCCCGCGCTCTGAAAGCTGATATAATTCGATTATATTGTGAATTTTTATACTTGAAAATTGAAAATATTTTGTATTTTAAATTATTTATTTGTGAAGTGATATACATTTGAGTAAACCTTTATTATTGTTCTACTTTATAGTAAATCATGGAACCCGGAAGATCCCATGCCTCAAGAATATCTAGAGATCATTAACGAATTCAACTTGGATACAAAAATCAATCAGAGCTCTACTGAATCTGAGGGTAGCTGTAGCTACGTTGCAGATGTCCGATGCAGGGTCCGTCTAGAAGGCTTAGGTGATCACCCGAATTAGACCCCCGCATCTATTTTGATCTACTTCGATAATAACTGTTTATTATCTTTTCGAATGGCACAACAATATTGTACCTGTCTTACTGTGTGGGCCTCCGCACAGGACGTTACAGTTTTTTGTTATGTGTGTGTTTTTTTTTTTTTTTAATTTTATATGTGTAAATGGAAACAAATATTGTTACATTTAAAATATTTCTACTGGAAAATAAATGTAAAATGATATCCATAAATTTCACTTCCGAAGCGGCGTGACCATCATGTACTTTAAATATGCTCCGCACAGTATGTCAAGGGGTTTTTTGTTATTTTATAATAGTGTAAATGGATATAAATTTTTTTTAAATTTAATATATTGTTACATTCAAAATATATTTACTAGCAAATAAATGTTAAATGAATTCCATAGTGATGAACTTAGTACATAGGTATTAATTAAAAAAATAATAATAATTTAAATTGCATTTGGCACTTTACACACTTTGGTTCCTTAGAACAGGCAATCTGCCTAGCTAGGAACTAATGTCGACCTAAAACAACGTAATAACACTTGTATTCATTTTAAATATATTCTCTTATTATGTAATATTATTTGTTATTTTGGCTTTAAATGTATCAAATGTAAATAAATAAATGATAATAGCTACATATATTTTTTTTTGTGTTCTTTTGTTATTCTTTTATAATAAAAAAATGTATATATCATGAGGTTTTATTTTTGTGTATAAACAATATCATTGAAATTTTATAAATTTGAAATAAAAAATTTAAAAAATTGACACCACAATTGAAGAAGGTTCAATCTGAACTACATGCTTTTATATATTCAATATTATACATTCAAAGTGGTGACAAAACATCTTTTTTTCATTTCAAATTTAATTATGTCTAACCACAAAGTGATTGCTTCCTGTGAAAGTTAGTTACTAATTGATAAAGGTAAATTTATTTATTTTTACGAAAAATATCAATTATTATTGTTATATTATTGTATTTATATTATTAATACATTTGTTTTGTACATATTAATACTATACGTAATATAATACTATTTATTTCAAAAACATTTCGAACTTAGTACTTTCTTATTCGAAACAGTTCCAGCGCCGTGAATGCGCACATCACTAACAACAGCGAGTTGTTTACAGTTTGGCGGAGTTTGGCGCGTATTTCTTGCTGTATATTTTTGCTCTTGAAATGTGTAATTACGCGAATAATGTCAGGATTTTATCAAATATACATAATTTGTAGTGTACATTATTGTTATATGTGAAAGAAGCAATCACGTCTGTTGCTTTTGTAATATGACGTTGAAAACTAAGTCATGTGAATTTTTGAGGTTAGATTCAGTTTTGTCAAAAATAATATGTTTCTAAACTCAGAACTTACATTAACAAGGTGCTTCGAATATATAAAATCATAATGGATTGATTAATATCAATTCCCATAGTTATTGCGTCATATAATAATAAAAAATAAATAAATTAAAATTTGGACATGTCGTTGAATTTTTAAGACGCGGGAAAATTTTGTCAGATTTTATTAATTTTTTATTAAATATTTTTGTATGAAATGATAAAAAAGTGAGGTGACAACATTGTTTATTATACATTTGTTTGATAAAATAAGTTTTTTTTTAAAAGTTATCAGTGATTTTATTACCTTTTTGTCATAAAAACATCACAGGTGAGTCATTTTGACAATTTTTTTACGTTTGCATTAAAAATTTTAATACTTAAAAATTTTAATATTTATTTGTAGTAATACAATTTGAAAACGTATTTCATCAGCTTTCCAAAACCGTTTTTATTAATCCGCTACGTTCAGAAATATTTCATTTATTGAGCTTTAACTGCCAAGCGGGAATAACACAAAAATTTTATCAAACTGACAGGTTCGTTAAGACAGAAAACATGTACATAGGCGATAGACCTGAGTGGTTAACAAGTTTTCCTGCTTACGAAGTTTGATTTTTTCAGTTTCTTGAAGATCAAATGGCCCGATTTATCCCACTTATAAGGTTTTCCTGCTTAGGAAGTTTTTTTTTCTGGTCCCTTGGAAAACTTCTTAAGAGGGTTTCACTGTATTACGTTCACTTCCAAATCAGTTTGGTGTAAATTAAAATTTATGTACATAAGACTAGCTGAAGTCCCCGGCGTTACCCGGGCTTTACACAGAGTTTTTGAAATCAGATGTGACAGTAGTTTTTCTCTTATTTTGAAGTTTACAAAATTTCACCAAGAAGTATCAAAATTCGGCTTTAATGAAAGGGAAATGGGGATGGGATGGGTTTTCCAAATATCATATAGACAGTCACCTTCCTTCCTCTTGTCAAGTTGCAAAATTTCATTAGTCTTGTAATAAAACTGTAAATTTGTTCAAAAAATAAAGCGATGCCGCCCTCCGCAGACAATCTTATAATAATATTTAATTGTTTTATATATGTAGTGCCATTTTTGTGAAAAATCACCTTAAGGGCGCTGCTCTTTATATTTACAGATTTTTTTGATATTAACTCTACAAGACGTCATTTGTTGTAGATTTTGAGCAGATCTATTTTTTAAATTTCCCTGAAATTAGACCTCTTTAAAGTAATCTCAAAAAACATATTTAGGCCCTTACAGGATACCAGATCTCTACTGTACTGTAGCCCCTGAGTAAATTCAGAGTGCTTTTAATTTGTCACTTATTTATATAATTAAAAGATAATGGAACATTTAGTTTTAGCCACCGTTTTTAATGACACAAATCAACACTTGGGGCCAGTTGTTTCACAGAATTTCAACAATTGAGTCAAGTAATTTCTATATCTGCTATATTAACTTCTATTGATTTGGAAAAAACTGCAAAAAACTGTCACATCAATAACGTAAATAAGTAATTGCATTTCAATTTTTTATTTAATTAATTTTTTTTTTTTTTTAATGTTTCTTTATTCTTTGAATAGTAAATATAACATTTGTGGAATTTATGGCCGCCATACTAGGCACATGCCCGTGTTATGGTGGCCGATTTGGAGTAATACAATTTTGAAGTGTTAATTTTTTTAATCTATCTATAGCAATATTAAAGTAATTTCAATAAATAAATTGGATAACATAGTGGATTTTAGTACTCACTTCGTGATGTAGAGGCTTTTGAAACTCAACTGACCTGATATGGCGGGTTTAGAAACTCGCCTGTAGATAATTTTGACATACGATGGGCAAAATAACTGCACATGATTAGATGAATCCGATATAGTGGGTTTGCTAGTAACTATATGATATAATTAATTTCATTTCTTATTCGCAGTTTTAACATGGTTTTTGGTCATTATAAGGGAGGTATTGAAACTCAATTTTAGATTCTTCTTGTTCCTCGCAAAAATGTGAACAAGATGTCATATTCAGATCATTTTGTCAAAAAATCAGATTGTAGCGGTACAGAAATTATAGGATTCAATTAATCAAATTTCATTGTTAGTTTTCAAGTTCTCTAAAAGTTCTATTCAAGTTCTGTTATTATTTCATATATGTGAAACAACTTGCCAATAATGATATAATATCAGAACTTGGAAAGCCTTTACAGAAGTTAGTTAATTTTGAAATGTGTTGAATTGTTCAAATTCTGTGGAACAACTAGCCCAATATACTTTGTATACTAATGGAACCAATCGTTCCAAAACTTGTTGATTTGGTTGATTGTGGTTAAAATTAAGTGTTTCTTTATTATGTATTTAATAAAAAATGGGGCTACAATTAATTATTGAAGAAGTGTCACTTATTTCTTTGACTATAAATTTTTAGTTGTGAGAAACATTACATGCAATAGTGCCGTTTATTTTAGATGAATTACGGCCGCTGTTTCTAACTTTTAAATCGATTCATCTGAGGCCGCTATCAGCCAAGCATTTTGTAGGGTAGCGCTCGATTTATGTTGTCCCCAAACATCTTATGTTATCTGGCCTCGCCCACTTTCATAGACAATAAAATGACATCAAAGTAAGAACTTTCGAAGTTAAATTAATATTATAGAGTTAATTGTTGGATTTATTATTAATACACGTAATTTATTTAAAATATTTTTATCCATAAACTGACATTTTATATTTTTTTAAGCAAACGTATATAAAATAAAGTGTCAGCTTGACCGTAGGTACTGGACTTAACTCTTGGTTTGGCGAATATTCGAAAACGACATAGTTTTTCGCATAAATTAACCGTTTTTCGTCTCTGCTCCGCATGCATCCGAACTTCTCAATCCATATTAATTAAAATGATAATTGATAAACGCAATACAACAGAAGTGAAATGAGCGCGAAACTGTGTCTTCTGTCAAAGTGATATTTCATCGACCATACATTGTGTTTGCGGTATTTTTTCTACTCTGTTGACACTTTTAAGAACTAGTCCAAAACTGAGACGGCCGGAACGAGTTTAATCCACTAGTCCGGCTTGCTTAGGTTAAGATAAATGCTTAAGCGATACTTGTGTGTTGGAAAAAGCGTAGTTGTGCACTAATCAAATACTAAGGCAAAATTTTGGCTTAGTAATTGATTAGTAGGATTAGGAACAGCGGCCGTTAATGTTGAAAGCATTAGCTTAGAATAAAAGATTATTATAAAAAAAAAAAAAAAAAACAACAAAAAAACAGCAATTAGCCATTGTACCTTAATTAGAAGTAAACATTATTTTCTGAAGCCCTAACAAATCTGCTTACTCTTCCAGAATCAATGGAATGGATGGGCACGTGGGGTAAGCACATGAAGTCTATTTGCTTCAAGACCCTGAAGGATTCGCAGAAGATGAACCACTTCCCGGGCACGTTCCAGATCGGGCGCAAAGACCGCCTTTGGAGAAACCTGCACAAGCTGATGTCCAAGTTCGGCATCCGGGAGTTTGGCCTGATGCCCAAGACTTACGTTTTGCCGCACGATCTGAAGGCGCTAAAGCACGACTGGGAGAAGTACGCCGCTCAGAATGAGAAATGGATCATTAAACCTGTGAGTAATACTTTTCAGTTATTATAATTTCCAACTCCAGAAAGAAGAAGATTGTATGCTATGCTATAAATTCTTTGATATTATATACAGTGAAACTCTCTTAATAACTCAGGTATGGGGCACACGTCATTCCTATGTCTACCCACGTTAAATTATGCTGAAAACAAGCTTATGTGTCCAAGCGGTTAAGAAGTTCTCGCTTAAGATGTTGTTCTACTTAAGAAGTTTGGTTTTTTAGTCCCTTGAAGACCAAATGGCATATACATTGAAACCCTCTTAAGAAATTCTCGCTCAAGATGTTTTCCTGCTTAAGAAGTTTGATTTTTTCGGTCCCTTGAAGACCAAATGGCCCAATTTTTCCCACTTATAAGGTTTTCCTGCCTAAGAAGATTTTTTTTCCGGTCCCTTGGAAAACTTCTTAAGAGGCTTTCACTGTATTCAACAATAGTACCAATTTATCCCACTTTTAAGGTTTTCCCGCCTAAGAAGTTTTTTCCGGTCCCTTGGAAAACTTCTTAAGAGGGTTTCACTGTAGTCTCTTTTATATTGATTGTACATCTTGTCACTTTAATAACTCAGGTACAGGGCATACGTCATTCCTATGTCTACCTACGTTAAATTATTGTGAAAACAAGCTTATGTGTCCAAGCGGTTAACTCTTAGGTTGTCCCCAGAAATAAATTGGTAGTGTTTTGCAGAATATTCATTACATATCGTCGCTGGGCGCGAATACCTCCAATGCGAAATTTATTTTAATATTACACGAAAGTGAAAAAACTCATTTTATAAGCTGGAAAATGCAAGGAGACTTGATTTCTTTTTATTTATTGTGTACATTTATAATCATTATTAATATAATTAAATATTGTTTGGAGGTCCACCTTCATTTTCCTGCTTCAAAATTGTTTTTTTTCACTCTCCTGTAAAATATAATTTTTTTCACATTAGAGGTATTACGCATCCAGTGACCATATATCCAGTGACATATTACATCATCCAGTTATAATAGTAAATTTGGATCTTATAATGCCTCTTTAACATTTTGAAAGCCAGCATACAAAAAATATATTTTTTCAATACAACGTAAAATATTTGACAGTTCTCACCTTTCTTACGAATTCAATTTTTATAACATTTCTTTTGTGATATATTACAAAAATTACATCAAAATAATGTAGATAAAACAAACTTCCTAATAATCACTTAAATCTATGCTTTCCACAATGGATTTATATAAAAAAACAATGAATAAATATAGACTTCGAATATGACAGCGTTCATATTATCAAGCGGCAATCATTTTGTCCGCCATCTTTGGTGCCCGGCGCGTCATTGGCAATTAATTTGAATATTTCGGAGTGGCTAAATGCTATCCAGTATTTCGTTATGTCAAGATCGAGAATGGCCCAAGCGATTCTGACCTTGTTCTTCATACAATTTCTTTATACATAAGGGGCAAAATCGCTTAAAAAATCCGGTCCCGCCGGGGGGACTGCGGCCTGCAAGAGGTTAATCAAACTTTTAAAGGAAACTGATGCATTACATTGGAGTAGAGCTCAAATTTTACTTTGAAATACAATTTAAATTCTTCTATCTAAAGTGGGGACCAAAAATGTCCATCCTAGACGCTAAGACCCCAAGCATTGACTACAATATGATTGGTAGGCAATCACCTTGGCTTTCCCCCTTGCAATTGTGCATTGTGCGCCCTTGTTATTTTGATATATTTCCAGAGTTTTGGTGGCAATGAGAAATGAGAACCCAGGCTATATCTCAGCGAGGTCAGGACATGGGATGGGTATTTCTAACTTTAGCCAATTGTCCTTGTAGTTTTAACCTATGTTTTCAAGTAAAAGCTAACCTTTGGAGTCTCTTATGTCTGTCCAGAAGGGTTTTCAGCATTTTAAGGGCTGAGATACTAAATCACCTACAATTATATCGCACTTTTACGAATTACATAAGTTGAAATGCAATATTTTGGTTCTGATAAAAGGTTAGTGGCTGAGTGGACAAATAATGCTTTGCGTTTCCCAGTTCAATTCCTCTGCTAGCTAAGCCCCCCATCATTGCGCAATCAACACTCTCCGTTTATAATGATTGTATTTTCAAATATTGTCAGGTTGTTCGTAATCTAGAAATATTTTTCTTTCTTTTTAAGAGACAACCTGTGACAGTCTTTCCATAGAGAAATATTCAACAATAGTACCTTTTACTGATGTCTTGTTAATCCCTAGCCTGCGTCAGCTCGCGGCACCGGCATCAAGGTGGTATCGCGCTGGACGCAGATCCCGAAGCGTCGGCCCGTGGTGGTGCAGCGCTACATCTCCCGGCCGCTGCTAATCGACGGCAGCAAGTTCGACATGCGGCTTTACGTGCTGGTCACGTCGATGCATCCACTGCGCATCTATCTGTACCCGGACGGGCTAGCCAGATTTGCCTCAGGTTAGTTTGGAATACAATTATAATAATGATGCAATGTTTATATTGGTTGGTGCAAAACGGGCTGGCACTTGACTGATATCTGCGTAAGGGACAATCTTACTCAGAGGCAACTCAAGCTCAGATCTCATTTTCAAAATTTCATCTATCCCCATAATAATATATTAAAATTAAGAGCGTTCAAACTAGATTTTTTTTCTCTAATATTCAATTTAGATACAGTGAAACTCTCTTAAGAAGTTTTCCAAGGGACTGGAAAAGAAACTTGTTAAGTGGAAAAATTGGGCCATTCAGTCTTCAATGGAATGAAAAAACCAAACTGCAAGCTATTTAAACATGAAAACTTCTTAAGAGGGTTTCACTATATCTCGAAACTTGTGCACGTACGTTGATAGCCTTTTTCTGAACGGCGACAATATTATTTATAATCCCATATAATTAATTTATTACATCTTTTGGAAACATGATTTGTCCAATAATATAAATCTGATGGTTATCTGGTTTACAGTGAAACCCCCTTAGAAGTTTTCGAAGGGACCGGAAAAAAAAACTTCTTATCCGGGAAAACCTTATAAGTGGGATAAATTGGGCTGTTTGGTCTTCAAGGGACCGAAAAAACCAAACTTCTTAAGCAGGAAAACATCTTAAGCGAGAACTTCTTAAGAGGGTTTCACTTATATCCTTTTGTCTTGTCATATAATCAGTGGCGGTTCGTGGTCTTTTTAACGGGGGGTTCAGAAATTCAAGAGAAGATATATTGTCTAATCAAAATTTACTCTTGTCACATAAATTAAATAAAGTTAGTGGAGGGGTACCTAAATAGGTACTATTGTTTTTAAATAAGTTGATACTCCTCGACACAATTATTAAACAACCAAAATGGTTTTAGAGGATTTAAATTGTTTAATGGTTTTTACAACACTGCTAATGTACGTTGCTAATTATTTTTTTTTTTTTCAATAAGAAAAATTGCGTAGAATGTAGAATATAATATAATTGATATTTTATAACATAAAAAAAACAAGAAACACAAATAAAGGTGGCCACGAAATAAAATTAGCTTTTTTCACTTACACAAAAAATCCATTATACACGTATACAAAAATAATTATGTTTAATTTCCAAACTTTTTTCATTAGCGTTATTTTTTGTATATAACACTGTATTCCGTCATTGTGTGAAAAAATTAGGACAGAATATTCGCGACAACCGATAAATGCAACCACTTTCAATTTGAAAGCCGAAACAATACTAGGAAAGCTCAACACAAAATTGCATAACTAGCGACGTTGTTTGCCGAAAATTTAGTAAATGTAGTTATAACGACTTATCTATAAACAAAAAAATACGAAACAGAAGTCAAAATCGGTCCACATCAATAGTAGATTTACAAATGCCATTAGTAAACCATTGGAGAAATGCAGAAACAAGAAAATAAAAAATGACTACAAAGTTAAATACCATAATTTATAACATATAACTTGCATCCGTCGGTGCAAAAGTCGACCGTCAGCCGGTCATCCTGCGACAATCTCGGGCTTCGTTTCGGCGAGACTCGTCAAAGTTCGCAGGTCACGTGAGATCTTGACTCGTGATCAGCGCACCAAGCTGCGTAGTTTTGTCCATTCTACCGTCACAGCGATTGTATCGGCTATGATTTTTTCGTATGGACAAATGTGTGCGGATCGCAACGCGCACAAAATGGGAATAGATAGGTACCTAACGTATTTTTCGGTGGCGCGAGTTTTAAAGACGGAATTTTAATGTCGAGCTATCTGTGATGCGCTTATATTACTATACAACAAGATTGTTTTATTTTATCATCTTTTTAATGGGGGTTCACCGCACAAACACATTTTAGAGAAAACCGCCACTGCATATAATACACGATGGTTCATTCCTTGGTGCTAACTATCAACTTTCTAAGTTGTGTCCTGGTGATCTTCATCACGAGATTTTACCCTCTAGGATCAGTCTAAGAAACTATGGCAAAATATGGCAATCCCTTTTTAAATGTTGCTGAAGAAGTTACCCTATATAAATGTTATAGGTTTAATCGATCACTTGATCAACCACTTAACTCTCCTTTACCCTTTAATTGGCCGTTGGCTCACCGGTGGCCAAACAATGAAAATTATAATAATTTTTTTTTAAATCATTATTTGTTTACAAGTTTCTATTACAAAATAATATTATTAGTAACAACAGTTGAATAAACTACCAAAATCTGAAAGAATTGTTACTGTAAGCTTATAAAATGCGACACAAAAAAATTCTGAAGTGATGTTTGATTTTTTTGAAAAAAAACCTGGCCCTCCAAAGGTTACTCCTGACCACAAGACCAATAATAATTGAGACTGAAGATCATTTCAATAATGTCTGTGTTTACAATTGTTTATTTCAGTAAAGTACAGTGAGGAGAACAACAGCCTGCACGATCGCTACATGCACCTCACCAATTATTCCATCAACCGACTTTCCAAGACCTACACACACAACCAGGATGCGGAAGCTTGCCAGGGACACAAATGGTAAAACGTTTTGTTATTGTTCTCACCCCCACACGCCAATGTTTATGCAATATTATAAGTTGTTACATGTTTTTGTCTGTGGCCAGTAGTGGATACGCTATCATTTATATCCTCTCAAATTACTCACGCTCAATTTTTTTCCACTCCTAGGACTTTGCAGGCGCTCATGTCCTACCTCCGTAAAGAGCGCGGCATTGACACCGACAAGCTGTGGAGCTCCATGAAGGACCTGGTCATTAAGACCATCATCAGCGGAGAGTCCAGCATCAGCTGCCTGACCAAATCAAACCTCGGCTCCCGGTTCAACTGCTATGAGTTATTTGGAATCGATGTGTTGTTGGATGAGAACCTTAAACCATGGCTTTTGGAGGTGTGTATTCTTATTATCAAAGGATTCTGTGATTCAAACATTTTTACAGTTCCTACTCTTGTCTACCCATAGACATATTATGTATAGACCTGCCCTAAGTGATAAAAGTGTATTATTTCCCCCTCCTAAATTCTGGGTTCCATGGAACCGGCCGGGCTGGCGTATAGGTTCGCGTGAATCTAGAAAATGTGACGTCATCATTCTTGTGCGGACTAGCGTCGAGCTCTCATCGGCACATTTTACGAAATAACACGGCAAAAATGGTAACTTGTGCTATTAAAACATGTAAAAATAGAAGTGAAAAAGAGTATAAACCCAATTGTCGTATTACCTTCCATATGTAGGCATTATTTGTCATTATTTTAAGCTTATTCACATCATATAATCTGATCAGTTTTATCACACCGAGAAACATGAAGCGTAAGCAACCAAAATTCCCGGTCCCGTCGTGAGCACATTGCTGTTTACTGGGGTAAGTAAATTATGGAACATTTGTAAAAGTGTCTTAACTAAACACGGTAACCAAATATTCGACTCTCAAAACAAGCGAACCTTTCTTCGCTTTATATGGATTACACAAGTTTGTTCAAACCGGGCGAACAATTCGCGCTCCCATGTAAAAAGGTCTATTCATTAAAAAGCAGATTTTTCTTTTAAGAACTAAATGGTGATATTATAATGCGTGATGCCTATATACTGTCATATTGAAGTATTAACGAATCACAAATCGTTACAGTCAACTCTTCCCTCTGCGCCCCGCTACAGTTGGTTTTTACCCCTCTCCCTGATTCTCTGGTCTATGAATATTCATATGTCTATGTGTCTACCCATTAAAACCAATTTTCTTTATTTAGGGCCAGGTCTTGTCATTTTAGCCCGGCGTTTGAGGAATATACATTCCCCTTGGTCATCTTTTTGGCACTGTCATTGATAAATGTCTTGTGATTAAGTGTAGTGCTTCTGTGCCCTCATTCGCTCCATGGCACTTTGTAAAATTCTTGATTTTGCTGATTGGTCAAGCTTCTGTTGATTCTATTACCAAATCCTATAAATATTTAATTTTTCAAAAGAAGCAAACACATTGTGACTTGACATTTCAAATAAATGAAAAGAAAATACTTTGTTTTAAGTCACTCTATTTTTATTTAAAGTCTACCGGTTTCGGTACCTCCGTACCTTCATCAGGACTGTTACAAAAATAATGTCTACAGACATAGAAGTACACATACATACATGTATAAACATAATGTTATGAAAGACAGGGACAGTATACTAGTATAGGACAGAGCGTCAGTTGTGGGAGGGAGGAGGGGAATGGGAGATAAGTGAAGACATGGGGAACATACAAAATTGGACTGAAGGTTAAATTTAGTTGGTTATTAATGATTTCTACCTATGAATTTACCGATTTTTTTTATTCTAAAGCTTCCAAATTGTTAGGTCTTAAACCTATTCCGTTTTTATGTAGGACTTTAATTCTTGTATCGTGGTTAAAAGTATGATCTTTATCAATTAAATGATCCGCGAACTCTGAAAAACCTGTACTAGTTAAGCATCTTAAGTGTTCTTTTGTTCTAATTTTTACATTACATGATGTTTGTCCAGTAGAAGGCTGGACAATCATTACTACTAAGTTTATAAATGCCCGAGTGGCTTAAAATATTCTTCTTTTTTTTTTCAGGTAAACATATCTCCAAGCCTCCACAGTGCCTCTCCCCTGGACCTGCACGTCAAGGGCCCCCTAGTTTCTACCTTATTAAATATGGCCCAGTTCCACATCCCTGAGAAAGTCAACGTTGATAATCTGGACAAAGATAAGGTAATTTTGAAAACTTCATTTCTAATATTTTAGTCAATTTGTAATTTATTTTACTAACATTTTCACAGCATTTCCAGTACATATTATAATATATAGAATAACATTAATAGATATTTTAAAATAAGTTTATAACTAGGTGTATGAATTCTCTCTTTTTGAAGTTATCTTTCTCTTGTGGAGGCAGATTTTATTACAATCTCTTGTTTGTAGCATCCTGGAATATAGCTCCATTATTTGGGCCCCTTCTGAACAAAACCATATCCTAGAAATAGAAAAAGTACAAAAAAGATTTTTCCGTTACCTATATATGAGGGAATATACGTACTATCCATTCCTGTATCCATCCTTGTTCTTAACAGGGATGCTCGATTTCAACACCTTAGAAGCCCGCAGAAAAATATTTTTAGGTAAACACTTTTTTAAGCTAATCTCTGGTATCATACTCAATCCGCCTGTGTTAAAAGAGGTTAATTTTTACGTCCCTAACAAGTATACTTGTGGGAAATCCCATGCACTTTTTTATGCTCCGAAAGTGAGGACTTCTGCCTATCAGAACGCGCCAATAAACAGAGCTACTCAACTGCTTAACGATTCTGCATTGACCATCGACATTTTCAATGTCACTTACAGACAGTTCAGCAACTATCTTTTAGTACATGTCACTAAGTAGTAAAACTTCCCTTGTGTACTTTGTAATTTATAATCTTCTCCATGATATATTGGTGTATAACTGTTTTATGGAGAACATAAAAAAAAAAATAAAGTTAGTATGTTTGTGCTGTTTAAAGTATTCGCCATGAATTATTTGGTGTTTCCGAGGGATAGGCAAATTTTAATATTTTTAATTTGTTTTCAGGGTCCATACTTGCACGATAAGCGGCTCTACACTGTGCATCTGTCCAAAGAAGAAAAACTAAAGCACACATACTTCACGGAGATTGATAATCGAATGGATGTAAGTATCGACAGACTTCTTCTTTTCTCTTATGGTATGAAAAGACCACTGTGACACAAACAAGACATTCAGGGAATGGATATATTTGGGACATTTTGTTATACAAAGAACATCTTATGCGAGAACTTTATATGAGGATTTCGTTTATATTCAATTTTTTAAATCTGTTTTTAGGTTATTTTAAAATGTAATTAAATGCATTTCTGCTTTGCATTTCCAGTACATCACTGATATCCTCACCAACCTCACCCCCGATGACGTGCGACACCTGATTCAATCAGAAGACGAGTTCACGCAGAGGAACAACCTGGAGAGAATCTTCCCCACGGCGGACTCTAACCACTATCTGGACTTCTTCGCTGGACCCAGATATTACAACCGGCTTTTTGATGCCTGGGAACACAAATATTCCACTGATAGGAGCGCTGGTAAGTGCCAGATCCTTGTTCGCTGGATCAAATTTACACCCAATTAGAAAAATCATCATCGGTCATATCTATCCATTGCCGGATGATGGTCTGTAAAATACCAGTTACATATCTGTTCGATAATCGCGGTGGAGTGCTACCGTACAGGGGTCAGAAATAGCACTTGATAGGCCACTCTGTACGCGCTATGCCTGTGGATCTCGATTCTGTATGCTCCGCTGAACCAATTAGTAAGGTAATTTCACAAAGGGTACTCACGGCAGGTTATGTTTCTTTGGTAAGTTGAGATCCTTCGTGGTCAGTATTTTACTATTTTCTGGATGAACCACAGGCAATTGCAGAAGGTTAGGTAATGATTTAGTTATAACGGCGGTATTTTCGATAGGTAATTTGACTTGCTTGTAATGATAAAAACGATAAGACGATGACACAAAGCATTGCGACAGGGATGATAAACAATAGCACACTGACTAGAGGTGGCTGTCTGCAGGCGGATATCGGCCAGTGTAAGTACCCAATGTGCGAATTCAACCAAAAAGTTGGAATCTAGCCATACCATCAGGGTAGCAGAACAAACCTGTCAAGATCCAATTCGGCATTACGAAACATACCATATTTTCACATATGGTTCTAATGGTGCTAAAGCCTAAAATAACTGACTGAGAATTATTTTGTAAATTAATAATATTTAGTATCTAATAGTAAGTACAGATGTTTTCCTGCTTAAGAAGTTTGGTTTTTTCAGTCCCTTGAAGACCAAATATCCCAATTTATCCCACTTATAAGGTTTTCCCGCCTAAGAAGTTTTTTTTTTCCGGTCCCTTGGAAAATTTCTTAAGAGGGTTTCACTGTAGTCATTTTTGGCGAGCAAATTGCTGGCTGTGTGAAAATCTTAACTGCAAATTTCAAACTGTGTAAACAAAAGTTCGGGCCCGTTTCCAAAATCGAATATGTACGTATTTTGTTGGAAACATTTACAAATGTGTTATAATTTAACCGCTTAGACACATAAGCTTGTTTTCACGATAATTTAACGTAGGTAGACATAGGAATGACGTATGGCCCGTACCTGAGTTATTAATCACCTCACAAATTTTTTCTTCGCTACGCAATCCTTTTTGTGAACAGTTTGGTTAAAAGCAAACATTCAGACCCTGCACAAAAAAGTCTCACAATGGACTGCGATGCAAACTGTTATCTTACTTTAGCAAACTTTATAATTCTGTGCAGGGTCTGATTATTTCAATGTGCGCTTCTCGTCAGTCAAAGTGCGACTGATGTCATAGTTTATTCGAAGCATTCTAAAACCGTTCTGGTGCCAAAAAGATGGTTGTGTGGTTTGCTCCGGCTCGTCGAAATGATGCCCAAATTTTAAGTAAGAGCAAGTCTACTCTTTTTTGTGTCTATGAATTCAGCAAAATCGAAAATATTACTTGCTAACTTTGATGGACCTTACACAAATAACTTTACATTTTGTAGTAAGGAATCTTGTGGTATACATAAATATAAATTTCCATCTGTCTGGTCAATCTGGTGCAATTTCTTACTGAGTGCCGACTGTAATTAAGAAGTTGCAACGAGTTGTCTCAACCCAGCCTTGCCTGCGATGTGTATCTAGTACACGTTGCTTCTTGCACCTTTAATATCTCCGTAAATATGGAAAATTATGGGTTCAGATTTTACGTAATCCTCCGTTATACATTAACCCATTATTTAAAAAATATGTTTTTCTAATAATCAGTACCTATCGGGCTCATAACAGGTATTTTGTGAAAATCGGAAATAAATTCACCAATACAATCGAACGTGTTGCATATGAAGAGTTGTGGGTGGGACGTACAGATGCATGAAGCGTGCGGGTAGTGCGACACTATTCGTGTCTCACTCTCACCAACTTTGCTATAAGTGAGCGTGAAAAAAAAATCGTCAATTGGTAAGTCAAATCGTCAAACAGTCGTGTTTGATCCAGAGTGCCAACTGGCCGCAGCAGAACACCATCAGTAGCCGATCGGCATTCATTCCGAGTGGTTCCCTCGCCCGTTTTGTGAACATCTACAAATGGTTTTTTCATGTTTTTAGCAATTAAATATCAATTATTATGATTTTTGACTTCAACTATAATTAAATATAGCGATTTGTTATGAATATTCATATTTTTAAATCAACCATATCTGCTTGTGTAGTGATTACATTGTGCAGGGATTTTTTTTTAGCAAGGAAGGTTAAAGAAGTCTAAGGTTTATCAGATAGTATATAATAGTGTACTATTCCTGATTTGAATTGGTATTCTTCTAGTCTATTGATCTCTTTGTTAATATGAGGTTATATCTGTGCAGGTATCAAGAGACTTCAGGACCTGTGTGAGCGAGGATATCATCTCGAGGTGCCTCCAACTCCTGCCAAGGTATGTAAAATGTTTTTGCATTATTATTGTTGCGATATTGCAATTTTGTTTTGCTGCGAACAGATCATTTGGACAATCCATATTGCTGTCTATGAGAAGAATACTGACTTGTCTCATTGAAAACCATGCATAGCTTACTTACCCAAAGCATTTTCCACCATATAAGTGTAATCATTTTATACGTCAGCTTTTTAAATCCTAAATTTAATGACTTAGCATTGCTATTGCTTGCTAAACAGGCTTGCCTCTGTCGAAATATTAACTCTCAGCACTTCAGTACCCTTATCCTGTTTAAGGGTTCACACATTTACATTGAATGGTTTGAAATTAGCACAGAAATACCTATATCCATTTTAATGGTTCACACATTTACATTGACTGGTTTGGGGTTAGCACAAAAATACCCATATCCAGTTTAAGGGTTCACACATTTACATTGAATGGTTTGGGATTAACACAGAAATACCTATATCCATTTTAATGGTTCACACATTTACGTCGAATAGTTTGGGATTAACACAGAAATACCTATATCCATTTTAATGGTTCACACATTTACATCGAATGGTTTGGGGTTAGCACAAAAATACCCATATCCAGTTTAAGGGTTCACACATTTTCATTGATTGGTTTGGGATTTACAGAAATACCTATATCCATTTTAATGGTTCACATGTTTATATCGAATGGTTTGGGATTAACACAGAAATACCTATATCCATTTTAATGGTTCACACATTTACATCGAATGGTTTGGGGTTAGCACAAAAATACCCATATCCAGTTTAAGGCTTCACACATTTACATTGAATGGTTTGGGATTAACACAGAGATACCTATATCCATTTTAATGGTTCACACATTTACATCGAACGGTTTGGGATTAAAACAGAAATACCTATATCCATTTTAATAGTTCACACACTTACATCGAATGGTTTGGGGTTGGCACAAAAATACCCATATCCAGTTTAAGGATTCACACATTTACTTTGACTGGTTTGGAGTTAGCACAAAAATACACATTGACATGATTTTTCTTTATGTCACATTATGGGTGCTGCAAGACTGATTTTTGATCTTGATTGCTATTTTTGAAAAATGGTTTTGACTGCTGTCTCAACTTGACAAATAAATTCTTGATATTCAGCAGTTTTACATTGTTTTATTTTACATTAAAAATCAAATAAAGACTCACTGAGGTAACATATTTTTTTGGAACTATTTTGTAGTGACAAGACATACATTTGATCTGTCTACCATTTGCAATAATATTCCATCGTAAATTCTTCAGGAATTTAGGTACTTTTTAGCAGTTTTGCAGAACAAGGATAATACGTCTGGAGGAGGTCACTTTTGAAAATAGATTATTTTTTCATTATTAAACCATTTTATGCTGTTTAATTTTTAAAAAAAAAAATTCGCCTACAAATGAAATATCAAATGAAAATTATGTCATTCTTTTCCTGGCATTTCATTAAAGCCTGGCAGATGAAGGTTATGATGCGTAAAAGGGACCAGATTTTTAAACATTATTGTCAATGACATTATTATAGTGTTTTTATTTAGGAAGTTTCATCCAACAAAGGTTTAACGTCAATACATGACGTGTAAGATTCAGGATTCTTGTCCTTATGTTAAGAACTTGTAAAACTAGCAATGAGATCTGTTTTGAGACAATTTTCAGGCACCCAATTCTGGATATAAACCGTGGTGAGTTCCGACGGGTAGTTTGTTTGTTTGGATTGCTTTGGTGAACAACACACATACTATAATCTTTTATACTCTAATACGCAAGGTCGAAGCATGTTTTAAACACACCGAGAAACTAAATCTTAATTCAGTACTATTTATACATAGCTTATACACATTACATGATGGAGTTACAATAGAAATACATATTTGCTTTTTTTTATCTACTACCACGTTATATTATGATATAAAATTTCTAATTCTAAATACTTACATAGTTAGAATAATGAGGAATTCCAGTCTAATATTCACATTTCACTAAAATTTCAGTAATTTTTTGTACCACATTTTCATAGATAAATTTATTTAAAATCTGTCGAAACGCCCCAATTTGAACGCTTCCAAATCAGTAGTCGAGTGGGTTTCAATGACATTAGAACTTGTTTGGATCTTAGACATTTTCATTAAGGTGATGCACCACATCGTGCATAAGTAGGGATCAGGCCGCTAACAGTAACACCCCTTACGTAGATGGCGATATGGTTTAAGTTCCCATTTCACACCAGTCGCCTGTTTGATTTATTAACCTTTTGAAAGCCAGCGTAGAAAAAATATTTTTTTTCATTACGACGTAAAATATTTGACATTTCTCACCTTTCTTACGAGCTCAATTTTTATAACATTTCTTTTGTGATATATTACAAAAATTACATCAAAATAATGTAGATAAAACGATCTTCCTAATAATCACTCAAATCTATGCTTTCCACAATGGATTTATATAAAAAAAACAATGAATAAATATAGACTTCGAATACGACTTCGTTCATATTACCAAGTGGCGCCCATTTTGTCGGCCATCTATGATGCCCGGCGCGTCATCGTGAATTAATTTGAATTATTCAGAGAGGCTAGACGCTATCCAGTATTTTGTTATGTCAAGAACGAGAATGGCCCAAGCGATACTAACCTTGTTCTTCGTACAATTTCTTTATACATAAGGGACAAAATTGCTTCAAAAAGCCGGACCCGCAGGGGGGGGGGACTTTGCCAAAAAGCGTGTTTTATTTTATTTTGTAAGCTCAGGCACAAATATTTAAATGTTTTACAATCATTTTCTAAATAATTTTATTTTCCGCATTATACCATAAAACCATAACCGAAATGGGGTTTGTAAGTAGGAGAACTAAATAAGTTTTTGTAGGCCTGATACTTAATTTTTTTCTGGGTTTATAAAAAGACTATTAAAAAAGCACCCAACTGTTTCGAAGGCAAGTATGCGTTCTACTTGCAGTGTTTAATTAAAGCATCTAAAATATTTCTATGCAATCTAGTTTTCAACCCAAAATTACTTGATTTTGCTTTGCTTAGAAGTAAGTGCATCACCTTAATTATTGATAAAATTTCAAAATCAATTTATTCACTTTATATAAACATAATGAAGCTATTATAGGTTTCAGATTTAGTGTATTGATCTGTATGTGTTTTGGAATTCCTTATTATAAATTATTTATCATAATAGATATTATAATACATTAATTTCGCATTAAAATAATTATTTTCTTTTTGAATTTGTTACTCTTTTGGATATAATAAATAATTATAGCAAGTGGTGATTTCTCCACATTATGAATATCGACTCTTAGAAAAACAAAATTCATCCATGGATTATTCACTAGCAGTAAATACTTCAAAGTTCACAAATAGTACAAAGGGTCATCCAAAACTTACATTACGTAACTAGTAGATTATTATTACTTAAATAATTAACCATGATTATTATTATTATCTTAATAATTTTTTTACCATAATATAGGATTTTTCAGTGAAAACTCTGTTGAAGCAGTATTTGAAACAATATTATTTCTATAAATTACAACTTGAATTTAGAAGTGTAATTGAGTATTTATTTGATAATAATTACATATAATCGATTATTTTGCATATTGAATTTAAACATATAATGGCATGATCAATAATACTTCCCCGATTCTATAGGGACCAGGTGTGCTAGCATGGTCGATCGATATGAAGTTACCGACCGATTGTCGGTAACTTCTCGTCGTTCCCTAGGACAACTACAGATCGCTAACGTACAACCGACAGTTGATATTGAATATATTAAGGACACTTAGTCATTGTGAACTGTCACCTATTCGTTTGCGATCTGCAGTTGTCCTAGGGAACGATGAGAAGTTACCGACAATCGGTCGGTAACTTCTCCATGTTAGCACCCCAGGATGCATTCAATGATTTTCTTTAGAAAAATAATATAGCAATAGTCTCTACCTACCAATTTTTCAAAGAAAATTAATCAATTTTATACTTTGCCTAACTTTCTCATTATCTAAAATGTCAAAATTGGAATCAGAAAGTTGAAAATAAATCCAACAAGATACCGCCACTTTTTTCTAGAAAATATGAAATTGTTTTGAGATCTGTTATTTCTAAAATTCTCTCTACTAGTTATCTGTTTTCCTTTTTACAATCTTTTTAGCCCTCTGAGACCCAGTTTTTTTAAAATAATTTCTTAACCTTTTTTAGAAATTTTATATTATTTTAAAACTCTGAAATCATACAGATCATTTTTTTTGCCCAAATTCGGTTGATTAGTCAGAAATCTCCAAAAATCGAAATTTGAGTTGAGTATGCAGTTATATGTAAAAGCGTACAATTTATCTGGTACAATATTCAGATTACTCATAATCACCACCAAATCAATTATCATGCAAAAAAACTTGTTTTGAAATAAACAAAAAATATATGTTTTCTGGTTTACTAGTAGGTTATTTCAAAATGTCGTACTAATGTACTGTTATGCTTAACGGAGTTATTTTATATCATTTTTAATATGCAAAATACACACCATGTGTAAATAATATTTGATTTATGGTGAGCATTCGAATATTGCTTTCTACATTATCTCAAAACTTAATATTTTGTGATTTCTGAATAAACAACTGGAAGATTGACTTGTTGGCAGCTGTGGTGTTGATTTTGCAACAAAAAAACATGGCTGTAATTGTAGTATGCTGATTTATGTGAATTTTTAAATTATAAAATTCTTAATCTATATTTAAATTAAAATGTTATATTTTATGCCAATTCGACATGTATGTTCTCAGATCGTACTTATTTTGTTGCATTTTTGGTCACAAGGCAAATATTTTAAATAAATTTGATGGCGGATACTTAAGAAGTAAAAAATAATTATCCAGAAAATTGAGCAAATTTTTAAATTATTGCCTCAGTCATAAATTTGGTTTGGGAGAGTTTTGTTGGTTGCTGTCAGAAATAATGCAATGTGTGTATTGGTGTATTTACAAAATGGTGGACAGATGTTGTAATAATGTTTGGTGTTGTCAGGCTAGCGTGGCGTGTGCGATAAGGGCAGCGTACTGGGGCTATAAAGATATCGCCCACAGTAAGTCAGTAGAGGCGGTAATATGTTGATACGTACAAAACACAGAGGGGTATCCCATAGCCGTTGGATGTGTAAAGTATACTACTTGTATTAACCGCAGCGATAGACTGTTAAATATTTTATATTGATGTCTGTGCCCATAGATGATCCGTTTCTCCCGGCGATGACAGGACTTTAGAGGATATGTGTTATACATTAGCAATGGAGTATTCAAAAGTCTCTTTCTGCCAATAAAACTACAGTATATATTCATAAGTGTGTAGTTTCGGTTCCACTTCTTACATCCTCCATAGTTCTCGAATCCAAGGTCCCCTCGTAATGATTTGGACCCAGCAGAGCGTAACAGCTATAATTTATTTTTGTTTCAGGAATAATTAGCTAACCATAATGTAGATTTATAACTTTTTAGATAAACGAATAGACGAGTTAATTGCTTACTTACTTTTTCACTTTTCTTTTCACTTCACTTTTTTTATTCAATTCACCAATATAACCATTAATTTTTTTAATCACACCTATTTCCCTTTTACATTAAATTGCTAAACTAACCACACCTTTTTAAATCAAACTTATCGGCCACAAACATTTCCTCACTCATTTAAATTCCTTAAATTTTTTTTTAACCTAATTCCACTATTTAATAACAAATATAAAACTATGTTTCACCTTACACCAAATTGTTAATAACACCTCACATTTTCACATCGAATTTTTTATATACCTCACATTTTTACCCCAAATTACTAAGCTATTTTAACATGTTCAATCAAATTGGTAAATTTATCTGTAGTTCGCAATTTTCTCTAATTTTCTTTTAAAATTGATCAGGATTCCATGTTATATTCTACCTGTAGGCTAAAATAGACCCAAAGTGTTTTTATTAATTGAGTACATAATAATTGAAAAATATTATTAAAACCTTTTTTGGTAGCTCATCTTTACACATACGTAATTAGAAAACGTATTACATAATATTTAACATAAAAAACTATTGTAAAAGTTATTAATTATATTGAAGAAGTTAGTTTTGACTACATAGGAAGTATATCAGATAATAATTATTTTTCGATACAGTTTAGTATTTATAAAATTGATAATACATAATCGTAAGAATGTATAATAATAATAATAATACATAATAGTGAATTATTGTATTTTTTACCACCTTTAAAAGTAGTGATAAAAATCAGATATTTAACTCTTTCCTGTTGATATTTTGAATTAGGTAGAAATATTTTATTTAGATTTATACGAAATTTATAGAATCTGAAAGTGTATAGTTTAATTTGATTGATGAAAAAGAGACCTTGTACAGTGTAATTTATAAATTATAATTGTGATTGAAAATATTTTGGTGAAAGATTCATAGAATTTAGATGTTCAAAGGTGCGGTTTTTAAGGAAGTACTCCCGTCAACGCTGGCGAATCCGCTATTTCTGTTATCCCGACCGAGTGACTCGGCTGCTCGGGGGCCACCCGGTTGATTGCAGCGCACACGACCAAATTTCGGTCGGTATCAAAATTTCTATTTGGACGCATTCATTTTTTGGGGTCACCATGGAAAATAAACGCACAGAGAATTTTAAATTGGCCTGTGGAAATATAAATGGGATTTTCTTTCTTTATGGATGTTACAGTACGCTCCCCTGTTAACAGCAATGGATTGACACAAAAATATTATCAGTTTTTTTAACTACATTTTTATTTCACGCTCATTTCAACTTATAAAAAATACATTACTAACATCATATCTCAATTTGAAATCAATATAATGACTTTAATATCTGAAATTTCAATGAACTTTTATAATATTAATGGAGCTTTTAAAGTATATTTTTAATTGGTTTGTTTATATTGTAAATTCTTTATGTTTAATATCCATTTGCGGTGATGGTTAATGGGTAGTCTACTGTTTTATTAATCATGTTTTCATTTAAATTAATGCTCTCTAGGGAGAGTATATTTAATAATAATAACCTCACAAACGAAATTTCAAATTTGCATGATTCACCGATGAGATGCCAGCGCCCAGTGGACTAAGTGTTTGCTTAGATGTGGAAAATACTGGGTTCAATTCCCAGCGGCGACCAATTCTGCCTTACCTTTTGGATCTTCTTTGGTGCACCTTCATAAAATTGTACTTAAATTTTGCATCATTCACACTCTTGAAATGTCAATGGCTTCATAAGCATTTTACGAAATTGAAGTAATCTGCTTCTTTTTCTGGAAATTGAGTGTGGCTATAATACGGGTTACTTTCTTAAAACCATACCTTTAGCAATTTACCCAAATTGAAATAGTATAGTGTAAAATTATGACACCAATTTATAAATTGTTCTCATATTCTTAGGTTGTTCATAGTTCATTTATACATTAGCATTACAATTTACTTTTAGATTTTTTAAATGATTTATCAACTTTGAAATTCAATAAGCATTTTACATTTATTTTTATTACCTTTGGTTCATTTAGAACCGGCAAATCAAATAAAATCAGTGACAAATAATCAATTTCATAAATTATTATATCTTATGAATTTTTTTACGATTAATTTATCTTTATTCATTTCAATTTGCAATTGAAAAGTTTTGGTTTCACCACCACTTATCACAATCTTATTCCTTTTACAGGCAAATTTACCTGAGAATCGATTTGTCCAATTTTTAAAATCTGACTTAAATATTTTCAGAATGAAGATGAGAGAGAGTCATCAGAGCCGAGGCTCCCTCCTCCGGAGTTGATCTTCACGGCAACAGATGACACCACCGCAGAGCCGAGTCTAGGAGTTCATGTCATGGACCCGATCCAGCATCCTCAAGTCACGGAGCTAAGCCATAATCAGGTTAAAGAACCAAGTCCCTCGGGCTCGGTTTCCATCGAGTCTCTCAATACCGACTGTTCCTCCGAAGGCCACCACTGCACTGTGGAAGGTCACCACATCCTCGGGGAGATCTGCCTGGTCTGCAGGCCCTTGAATCTTCTGCAGCAGGATACCCAGCCACTACATGTCCAACAACAAGCGTAACATACTTATAAATATAGTTATGTTTTAGTCAATCCTTGCAAAATTCCTCGGTTATAGTGACATATAATATTCCCTTAAAGTGTTATTGTTCTTGTCATTGCGATGTCTCTATAACCAAGTTATACTGTAATGATTTAGATATGTACGACAAAAACCAAATCCACCCATCATCATTGTAACATTTAACAATAATGAGATTACTCTACTGCCTTGGCATTTCGACAGTATTTAAAAAACATATATATTTCTTGTTGTCATTTTACAATACATCATATTATTATAATTATTTTTTCCCATGTTGAGAGTTTGATTGAGAATAGCGTTGCCTTGTTCGTGTGTGACCTTGACTACTGTTTTTAGGTCTGCCCAATTTTGCCTCGACAAATAATGTAGACTAGATTATATTATTATAAAATTGTAGGTTACTTATTAAATTAATGCTAAATCAATGAAATGCGTAATCGTTGGGTTGATTAAAATATTGCCATTCATTTTTGTTTTGCTGGTCATTAACATCACGTTTTCGCTACCGTGTTTTGGAAAAAAAGTATTAATTTGATAAGACATAAATTACTTTGTGTAAATCACTTATTTATTGATATATTTGCCATCTACCAATTGCTCGTACACCCAATCTTCCAGGGCGGTATATATCAGTTGCATTATCAAACTGTTATTGTCGACTTTGTATTTTCTTGGTTTTAATTTTAATACGCTGTGGCATTTTTTCAAATTATAAAGTTCTGTTAAAAAATAATAAATATGTATTTACGAAATATGTTGCCTACTGCGTAACCCCTAAACATGTAGCTGTAATTAGGTTTATTAAATTTATTGTGAAGGGTTGAATTCCTCTTAAAAAAAACAAATGTCCAATAATCGTCAATCAAATAATGTATTTTAAATATATCTTCGTGTTCCATCTTTTTCTTTTTTTCACATTCACTTAATGCTTTTACAAATAAAAAATATTAGATAACCTATGTTTACTTCAATAAATTGACTGATTATCTTAAATATTAAAAGAGATCATAAGATTTACAGATAATTTATAGCCGAAAGAGCAGCATAATTATTATACATAGAGATACAAATTATTTTAATTTGCAATATTTTTGATTGGAGGATATATGTATGTGGATTTTAATCTACTGTTGAACGAATCTTATGAAATTTATCTCCTTGTGTTCAAATTATTCTAAAATGTAGGTAAAAACTGAGATAAATTGATAATCAACGGAGTTAAATATTTTGCTTAAATGGCAAAAAATAAGACACTATTTTGTGTAGGCATTTTTCTTTTATAACACTTTAGTATTGTTTTTTAAACTCTGCATTTTGTTGTAACGATGGGAATCATCAAATTAATGTCCTTAAATATAAATTAACTTAGTTATTAAATAAATTGTGAACACCAATGTATGTTATTTCTTGAATCCCATGGAGAAGTGTACAAGGTACGAAAAAAAAAAGTTTTAATAATTTTTGCGAGTTGTAAAAACTATGTTTAATTTTGAACAAAATTAAATCTGCGTGTAAATTATTACGTTAGATATATTAGATTTCAAAATTAAAAATGTAACATTGATTGTGTCTGTACACATGGGGTCATATTAAAGTGATGTGTTCATTATCACTAATTAATATTATGGATTTATTATGAATACGAATGTAGCTATATGAATGTTGGTTAACTGATGTAGATTTCGATAGGTTTGAATGTGATAATAAACTTTTTAGCCTTTCTTTGCTAGTTTGATAACATTTGTTATAAGCTGAATAATTTTTGTGTTTTTATCTAATTTTTCTCAATTATTTTACTCTGGCACCTTGCTTGGAAATTATTTCACAGGGTGGCCGCAAACTGGAAATCCGGAATTGTAATGAACCCTAGAATTTATTCCAATAAATTTTTATTTGTCATGGAATTCGAAATTGTTTGTGTTATGTGGCCATCCTGTACTAATGAGCTTTAGTTCCAGGATTTTGCCATTTCTTGTTAAAGTATGTAAAAAATTAATGATACCAATTGTTCCTAAATTATTATGTCATTATTTCCTTATCCTTTGGTTGATTCGGAGAAAGAAAATTAATAATACAGTTTGGCAAAAAATTTAGAGATTTATTCAATTGGAACACCAAGCTATATTCATTTAATTAAAATAAATTTTATAATATTAAATTAATCCATTGCGTCGTAACATCTTCTCTGTTCATGTATATAGCAGCTAACATTCTTTTCTAACTCTTGTCTGTTGGGTTTTGCCAACTTCCCATTATTTTTTCAAATTTGGTTGCTATAATGACCTCCGATAGGCATATTTAAGCTTTGATAGCTCTGTGATAAATTTATCCTTCATTTAAGTTCTTATTTTTCCAAAATAATTTGGCACTCAATAAAACAAAACTACGAAGGTTGGATCAATATTTGGATTAAGTTTTGAGAAATCTTAATTTTCTTTCTTGATTAGCCTATGGCCTCCCTCATATGTCTATAGCTTGTTAATTCTTGGTCATCAGACCATCTCATTAGTAGGTGACCTCTGTTTCTATTTCCCAATGTAGGATGTCTTCCAATGATATTGAATTTCCAAAGGTCATCAAAGTAAAACAAAAATTGATATGCCAATGACTTAAAAATGCCTTCCCCGTGATTCAGCTTTCTCAAATAAAGTGTATGTATGTATATTATGTTATAGGAAATTCAGTGAATTCATGAAAGTACAGTGAAACCCTCTTAAGAAGTTTTCCAAGGGACCGGAAAAACCAAACTTCTTAAGCAGGAAAACCTCTTAAGCGAGAACTTCTTAACAGGGTTTCACTGTATGTGTTTAGTGTGAAGTAAAACGCAATGTTTGTAAATTGGATTTTCTGATAATTATTTTGAAAGCATTTGGAAATGTATTCACATTAAACCATTTTAATGCATTTTCATATGCTACAAATATGTATAGTAAATTTATTGTTATTGTGTGTTAGATCCTATTTTTAATCATAGTATCTTGTGATTTGTTCTCGGAATCTGTTTGAGGTACCTTTACAATTATGCTCGGAAAACCCCATTATTAAAATTGAATGATCAAAAAAAAAAAAAAACAAGTCATCGAAATCGCCAATGAAAAATAAAATTATGCCGTGATTATATTTTTTGATTGAAAAAATAAATTGTATTATTTGAAATAAATTTATCCTTATCGCTTTTGCTCGATTCTTTATTTCATTAACTTTGTTATTAGATTCGTTCACAAACAAAATTGCCATTTATGAGTCTAATAATGATAGTTATATTGCAACAGAGTTGAGATACAATGTTATGATTACAGATAGATACGTATTACGATTACGGTAATGACATTGTTGATCTCAGTTGAGCGTCAGGGTATGAGTGATCAGAAATGAGAATTACATCAAAGACTTAATATTTTAAAAATTCTGATGTTAGATTTGTCTCGTCAGCCAGTAACATATTTCTGAAGACATTTTTTATTGTATTGAAATAAAAGTTAAAGAAAAAATCTGTGTTTTTTTTTTATTTGTGTTTTTTAATAATTATTTTATTTTGATGTGATAATTTACAAGGGTCACTACCATGGAGAAGAAAGGGAGAGGTGATGGGAACAGGGCAGTTGGGCACAACACATCAAACAAACTCAACTGGGCACAATTGGGCGTGTCTTACTAGGCCAGCATGGTTTCACTGCTCAGTATGAGCAAACTGTTCGCTAATAAGTTATTTTTTTTATTTATTTATTCATTTCTATACTCTTACATACAGTTTATAAATACAATAGGTTAAAGTAAACAAAAAATATCCTTAATATAAAACATAGTAGGCAGTAGAGTGAAGTATGTTCGGCAACTGCATGTAAATGGTTAAAACTAATGTGGTTTTGTTTTGTGAACACCTCACTAGGAGAACCTGTGCTGAGGTGTTCGCATGTATTATTATGCCGTCATAAGTGATAGCACAGTATCCCCCTTGAGACTCAAAGAAGACTCCGTAGTTCCACCCATGGTGGCTGTATTGTAGATATAGTAGGTGTAGGTAGCTGTTTTGAGATAGTCATCATAATATTATACAGATACAATGTAGTAAGTTGAGGCAAGTTAAGCATCATAATATTCTAAAGACGCAAGTAATACATTATAGTGAAAAGAGTGCAGATACATTGTACAAGATTTACAGGTGTAGAACAAGAGTTAAACATAATAATGATACATAGGTACAATGTAGTGAAAAGAAAAAATAAAGAATACACATGAAGTGAACTTACAGAGCAGTTAAGTCGAAAAGAGAATAAAGAAAACCAGTTAATAGTGCGTTTGTTACCATGATGAAATGCGTTATGGAATTTTGTGAAACCATACAGGAAGAAATTAAAAAAACTAGCGATGACATTACTTTTCACCTGTAAGTATTTCCATTGTTGTTTTTTTATAATAAATCACTTGTGTTTCTGACTTATTTTGACGTAGCAGAATCCTTTGTGAATTTTAAGTGACAATGGGCTCTGAAGAAAGTTAAATTAGAGCTCAAATTCGCTTAGCATTGACTTGTCAGACGGAACATTCCAAACGGTTGATATACCGTGTTGATTTCATCATTTCTTTTAATTCTGCAAGATGACACTCATATATTTCGTCAATTTTTTATAATAAATCTTACAAAATCTCACAAATAATTGCCTGAGTCGCCTCTAAAATCATGAAACATTAAAATCTTTAATGGTCTATATTTTATAATGTGAATCTAAAGTAGCTCATATCTGCACTAGGTATTTGATACACCTAAATAAATTTTCATTTTGGTCGGGTATTTAAGATTTGTACGAAACGTGCCGCGCAAATGTTCCCCTTAAAGCAAATTTTTATTATCTTGTGTATGTTTTCTGGCTTGTGAAAAAATATTACCATGTAAATGAGATGTTTATTTTCTTTGTTGCATATAGTTTTATGAAATGTTGAATTTTTTTTATTTAGCGCCATCTACTCCTTAATCCACTAACACTTGGAAAGGGTATCGCGATGGATGGGCGTGTCAATTTGAAATTCCCCCTGCACCCCGAAGTTAGCGACAAGTCTTCTAGGAGATGTTGGTATGACCACCTCTGTGATCCCTTCTTTCCTCCGTCATTGCCACAGACCAAAGGATACAGTTCTTCTGGCCAGAGTCAGTGGATCTGTGGTATTCCCAATTTGGGGAATGTTATGATGCTAAAGGGGAGGGGGAAAGTGGACCGTCACCCTTTTATCACCATTACTATTGGTCACCAAACTTAGTAAAATCTATTACAAGCTATATTTTTCTAGAGAGTAGTGTCTCCACTAAAATTCTCTTTTTGAAAAGTAATTTATTTTTTAGTAATGAATGAATAAATAAGATTCAATTTATTGGAAAAATCTTTTGGGACAAAAAGCTACTAAGATCTACTCTTATGTGCAAATTAAAATATATTTACACAGATTGAAAACCACACCATTGATGATTAATTTATCACTTGTATCGGACAGCACATGGATGTACCGTCACACATTTCTACACTGACTCATATTGATAAGATTTTAACCACCTTACACGTGTCATATTGTCTTTGGAAGGTTGAATTTCTCGCACGACAAACCGTGGGACCTCATCACCTCATCAGTTAAAATTGCGAACTACAATGCATGTATTGTTCATCCAGAATCCCTCACATTCCTTTAAGATAAAAGAACCTATTAACACGTGTAGAACTGTTTACCTTTTAACCCAATAAATAGAGATACAACTGGCGAAAGCAGTCAGTTGTCCTGTGACATTCTGTGTTTGAAGTCTGTGTTTCATTTTACAAAGCCTTACCCTAAAGAGGAAGCCGACATTTTTATAGTCAATGCTACTGGCGTGAGCGTCCAGTACATCACTTTTCAATATAATCTCTGTCCATTTCCACAGTTTTGGTCCATCATTTAGCAAGGGCATGTATTCCAGTGTGGTAAAAAGCACAGTCTGCTTCCTATATAAGCCATTGACGCACGGATATTTTCACGGCCTCCGCATTTTCATATGAACTTCACATCACACGCAAGAGGGAGAGTATGCATCACAATTCATTTGTAGTTATCCGGTAGTCACCATAAATGATATCGTCGACTCGCTGAATGTTGCGTGGAGTCACTGCAGTCAACTGCGTACCACTTCGCTTTTCGTCAGCCAACGGCGTTTGCCATTCAGCTTCGTAACAGTGACAAACCCATTTGTGCCGACATCCACTGTTACATCACCGTACACATTTTTCAGTCTTTCAAGATTGCGAATGGGCGTTTCATCTTCTGCATTCAAGAATTTAATCACATAACGTTGTCTAATATGAACATCGATGTTGGGCATTTTTCAAGCGACTGCAGTGCTGCCAACTGTTGACGTAGAAAGTTACTACTGCAGTAGATTGTAGTAGAAGGTTTTAGGTAAAGTGCCAAATTAAAAATTTTCACATTAGTTTTTGACTAACCATCATAGTTAGTTATATTCTTATAAATTTGTATATACATGAATTAATTAAAGATATTACTATTCTTTAATTGAAATGGGAGATAGTAGTTGACTAGGACTCAGTAGTTCAAGTGGGAGAGTGTTGTCCCGGTCAGAGAGAGGATATGGATTCAATTTTCAGTGGCGACCGATACCTTTTTGTTTTATGTGTTTTTTTTTATTCACACTTAATTGAGATTTGTTAATATAATCTTATTCTTCCATTATTGAATAAATAAAAACTTTTATTTATTTATATGTTTTTTCAAAAGAAGCAATTACATTATGACTTGACATTTTAATAACTCAGGTACAGGACATACGTCATTCCTATGTCTACCTACGTTAAATTATCGTGAAAACAAGCTTATGTGTCCAAGCGGTTAAATAAATGAAAAAAAAAATACTTAAATCTTTTTCACTTGAAGTGACTTAAACCAAGTATTTTCTATTAATTTATTTGAAAACTTAATTTATAAATTCAAAAAATCATTTAAATAATTGTTCTTCTTGCGATTTGTTGTAATTAACAATGATAATATTTTTAATTAAAGTTTGCAGCGCCCTTGAGGTGATTTTTCACAAAAACGGCGCTATACAAGTCATCCAAATATTATTATTATTATTAAAGAGAGATTTTAATATACTAATCCTTATATTTAGTAAAAGTAAATGGGGGTGGAACTTAAGAAAAAAAAATTCCTCCCCGAATAATAGCAAAATTAAAAAAAAATTATATATTTTTAAAATTAATAAGGTGAGTTTAATATATTTATTACCCTTTCAAGGGATATTATGGTTTAAAATTTTATGCCAAAACCTAGTGTCGGATTCAATACACAAAGAAAAAGTAAACTAAAGGTATGTCTGAAAATTGAAAAAAATTAAATGGTTACAGGCAAAGGACATTCACTTATCTTGTGTCTATTATATTTGATAAGAAGCCAATGCTCATAAAAGTCAAATAAAATTTTGCCACCAATCTAAAAAAGATATTCATATTTTTATAAGAAAAACTCTCTTTTAACTTTTTGAAGGTTATTCCCATCAATGTAATATATCATTGAAGAAGAAGATAACAATAATAATCTAATTTTTTTTAAATATGAAAATGAACAAGACACAGAAAAATAATAAAAAAATAACGGTAGCAACTGGGACAATAATAAAGGTAACTGCCAATAATATGGAAAAAAAACATTAGTCGAAGAAAATATTGTTAATTCTGAAATTTGAAATATGTAGTTGACAATTACGATAGTCTCATAACAGATCGCAGTAGCCCAATTGGTAAAGGTGTATGTCACGGTAAGACATTCTGGGTCCCAGTTGCAACCTTTATCTTTTATTATTTTTCTGTGTCTTGTTCATTTTCATATTTAAAAAAAAATTGATTATTATTGTTATCATCTTCTTCAATAAAAAAGATAATTAATAAACGGTTAATAGATCAAGATTTTATATATTGATATTTTTGTAAACTTCTGTATGTATACTTATGATTACGCGAATTTGCCTGTGTTATATATATCTGTCTGACTGTGTATTTTATGCTTTTGTATTGTATTTAAAAAGTTATTCTCATCTATTTTCTATATATAATATTGTAGTTTCTTGTTATGTTTGCTTTAATGTTAAGTATACATATTGTTAAACTGCTCTTGCAGTTTAGCGGATGCTTAAAATGAGGAATAAAAAAACACCTGTTCAATTAGATTTGGGTTAGGTATAAATCACAAATAATTATTATGAAATTAATGACTCCCATCAATTTTGTCGACACCAAAACATTTTCGTTGGGTAGGTCTTTAATTTTGAATGATTTATTTTCTTTGAAAGATGGTGAATGATTTTAAGAAGTGTGACCAATTAAAAACAAGCCAGAGACTGGATAAAATATGCCAGAGAAAATTATGTAACTATGTAGGTGTATCGATCGTTCAGTTGATTATTCAGACATCTCCAAATACAAAGTTTTGAGATATTCAAATGCTCACCAAAAATCAAATATTATTTACACGTGTGTTTTACATATTAAATATGTTATAAAAATAAATGTCCAAAAGAACAAAAATGACCACAGAGTGGTCAAAAGGATAAATTTACTAATAATAATAATAATAATTGGATAATTTGTAGAGCGCCGTTTTTGTGAGAAATCACCTCAAGGGCGCTGTACATCTTATTACGACTTCTTAGGCTCTACTTAGAACTATTATTTACAAATGGACACAGAGAACATACTTACTGTCTGGATGAATGACCAAATGGACAAAATACTGTCCGGATGAATGACAACAGAATGACCAGAATGATATTTTTTTTTATTTTTTTATTTTTTATAGTGAATACCTCACAAGAGTCCCAACTGCTCCCGTCTGGAGCCAGTGAGACTATGGCATCCCCAATTGGGGTATGTTATAAGGCTGAAGGTAAGTGGGGAAGGGAAGGAGACGAGGAAGAGGAAGGTGGGGAAGTACCTGGATATTCAGATCTAGTCACTAAACACGGCTAAAGCCATTTTAAGCAACGTTTCAATTCTGAATGGTGGTCTTACACCAGGGCGATACTAAGAGTATCTTCCACTCTGGAACGTGCCGCAAATATACTGTATATTATTTTTAAATAATTAATTGTGAAATAACACAAATCAATTAAATAAAATTTTTTTGCGCACGCCGGGTTCGAACCCGCGGCCTCGGAATGGGAGAATGGATTATTATTATGATTATTACTGTCTGGATGAATGACCAAATAGACAAAATACTGTCCGGATGAATAACAACAGAATGGCCAGAATCATAAAATACCTGTCTGGATTAATGAACAAATGGACAAAATACTGTCCGGATGAATGACGACAGAATGACCAGAAGGATAAAATTACGGTCTGGATGAATGACCAAATGGACAAAATACTGTCCGGATGAATGACGACAGAATTGAAGAAGGATAAAATTACTGTCTGGATGATTGACCAAATGGACAATATACTGTTCGGATGAATGACGACAGAATGACCAGACGGATAAAATTACTGTCTGGTTGAATGACCAAATGGACAAAATGCTGTCCGGATGAATGACCACAGAATGGCCAGAAGGATATAATTACTGTCTGGATGAATGACCAAATGGACAAAATACTGTTCGGATGAATGACAACAGAATGACCAGAAGGATAAAATTACTGTCTTGATGAATGACCAAATGGACAAAATACTGTTCGGATGAATGACAACAGAATGACCAGAAGGATAAAATTACTGTCTGGATGAATGACCAGATGGACAAAATACTGTCTGGATGAATGACCAAATGGACAAAATACTGTCCGGATGAATAATTAAGAATGACCAGAAGGATAAAATTACTGTCCGGATGAATGACCAAATGGACAAAAATACTGTCCGGATGAATGACGACAGAATGACCAGAGGGATAAAATTACTGTCTGGATGAATGACCAAATGGACAAAATACCGTCCGGATGAACGACGACAGAATGACCAGAAGGATAAAATTATTGTCTGGATGAATGACCAAATGGACAAAATACTGGCCGGATGAATGACAACAGAATGACAACAAATGGACCAAATATACAAAATTACTGTCCAGATGAATGACCAAATAGACAAAATCATTAACTTAGAACCAAAAAAATCGCCTCCACACATTAAACCCGCGTTCTATACTGACAACAACTTAGGTAAATTATTAAAAAACACTAAAGATAGAGATCATAAATTATGCCACTATTATCATAAATTATACTAAATATGTTGCAATGATTGTCCATCGTTCTACATAGGTGACAACCAGAAAAGGTAAATATTAGAAGCACTTGAAATTTAAAAAAATCCCTAAATAATAACGTTAGTAATTAATATAAATTAGTTGGAATAAAAATTAAGGGAAATACAGGAGAAAGTAGTACAATTTCGCATCTATTATATATGGATGATATAAAATTATTTTCAAATTCTGAATCAAATTTAGAGAAAATGATTAAGGTAGTTAAAATTTTTTCAGATGATATTAAAATGACTTTTGGTCTAGATAAATGTAGAACGATCCATATAGAGAAAGGCTAAATTATAGATGGAGATGAGGGTATATTTAGAAATTTCAAAATTAAAAGTATGAAAGGGGATGAGGTTTATAAATACTTAGGATACCCGCAATCGAATAGATTAGATCATACTAGTATTAAAAATGAAATTAGGATTAAATTTCAAACTAGGATAAGAAAAATTTTAAAATGCAATCTATCTGCTAAAAATTTAGTAAAGGCAATAAATAGTTGGGCAATACCTCTATTAACGTACTCATTTGGTATAATTAAATGGTCTAATACAGATTTAGATAGCTTAGAACGATTAATTAGAACTACGTTAACAAAGTTTAATTGTCATCATCCAAATTCAGCTATAGAACGAATTAATTTACCTAGAAATTTAGGAGGTAGAGGTATAGTCAAAACAACTTATTTAAAACAAAATCAGGTAGAAATGTTAAGAAATTTTTTTCATAGAAAAGCTAATAGCTCAGAGCTGCATAAAATAATTTGCAAGGCAGACAGAAATATTTCACCTTTAAATTTATACGACGAGAATGCCAACATTTTTATAAATACCAACCAGGAATTATTAGATTCCTGGTAAAATAAAATTATTCACGCAAAACACTTCAATTATCTCAACCAAACGTGTGTTGACAAACTTTCGTCAAACAAATGGTTGAGTATTGGAGAGTTGAGCGCAGAAATAGAAGGTTTTATGCTTGCTATTCAAGATAGAGTAATTAATACCAAAAATTATAGGAAGCATATAATCAAAGATCCAAATCAAATTGATGATTTATGTAGAAAATGTATGGCTTTTCCGGAAACTATAGAACACATTATATCAGGATGTTCTATATTAGCGCCGTCTGAGTATACATTTAGGCACAATCAGGTTTTAAAAATAATTCACCAAAGTTTGTTAATTAAACATAACTTGATTGACTGTCATAATATAGTACCATATTATGAATATGAACCAAATTCATTTTTAGAAAATAATTTCTTTAAAATTTACTATGATAAAACTATACTAACAGACAGACCAATTGGTCATAATAGACCTGATATAGTTTTACATGACAAAATTAAAAAAATAACTTATATTATTGATGTAGCTATTCCAAATTCCTGTAATATTCAAAAATCTGTTTCTGAAAAAATAAGAAAGTATACAGATTTAGGAAATGAAATTAAAAGAATTTGGCATTCTCAGACTATAAAAATATTACCTTTTGTTATTTCGGCTACTGGCATTATACCTAGCTCTCTTATTAAAAATTTAGGCATATTAGATTTGTCAAAGAATTTGTATATAAAAATGCAAAAATCAGTCATTTTAAATACATGTAGAATTACGAAAGATTTTTTAAATATTTATATTGAGGGATCAGTAGGATTTATCGGTCAAATTCGGAATTCCACAGAGCCGAACCCTCTGATATGAAAATATCTGGAGACGGTGAATTATATTCCCATTTAATAGTTTGGTAGATTAACGTGTTGTTCTTGTATTGTTTTGTATTAATTATACTTATATAATACACTTGCATAACGTGGATTTACTAGATGATCATTTATATGGAAAAGTGTATGAAAGGGTTTAGTTTTTCCTATGGGAAAAACTAAACCCGTTCCTGTAAATCTGGTGAATAAAAAAAAAAAAAAATAAATAAATAAATAAATAACCAAATTAATTTATCTTTTCGTCTCATTATAGATATATTTCCAGTAAACCGCTCAGTTATTGCCATAATTCCCGCAATTACCCCTCCCCTTTTTGTTAACTTCCTACTCAAAAACCTGAAATTTTTGTATTTATCTTTGTCAATATTTTGTATCATAGGTTAGTTTTAATATTCTCCTGTAGAAGGAAGGGTTCTTTCCGAAAACGGAAGAGTTTAATTAAAATTACAGTGATCTAAAACAAATTTATATATTTTTATTGTAACATTTTATTATTTATGTTTCAAACAAAAACATCCTACAATCACAATATTCAACCATGGTTATCGGATGCTACATATCACGAGCAATTAAAATACCACAGTAAAAAAACATTGAAAAGCCCCAATTAAACGTCGAATCCATCACAAAAACTAGCCCAGTAATTTCCTTATAAACTTTGAACTTATGCCCGCCCCATACGGGAATTACGACTGTACGATTAATACAAATCGGTCGTCCATCACAGACATCCGATGGTGCCAATTTTAGTGGCGCTATTTAGCTCGGGAATCAATTACTGAATTACAGTGCTGCTTTTTTATCGATAAGTTTGATGTATGGCACGACCGTGCGAGGTTCACGTCTGTAATCATTGTAATTGCGTTTAGGTTTATCCGGGCAACGCTGGGTTTATGAATGAGTAATTATCATTGTTGGCCGCAACGCGGACGGTGTGAACTGGACGGTGTTGTCTGTTCTGACTGTACCATATTCCAAACTACTATTGGATTATAGAATTGTGGGTGCACCAAGAGGATTACAAATTCCGTTTTAGAGGAACGGATCTTTCAACAGGGACGCTCGAAATTTATTAGGTCATAGCAGCCATGATGTGAATGTGATTTTTATCAAATTTGTTAGGTTAGCCATGATGTTAAAGTGATATTTATCAAATTTGTTGTCAATTGTTTAGTGGCGTACGGAAAATCACAATGTAAGGTTACAACGTTGAACAACGTGTGCAAATCATAAAATTTGAGATTTGATCAAAAAAGGCATGGTTATAAGGCATGGCGACGTGATCTGCAGCGGCCACAGAGATCGTGCGATTTAATGCCATTAGACGTATTGCTTTAGGGATTTGTTAAATCGCAGGTCTATGCGAATAAACCGCAAACAATTGATGCCCTCAAAGCCAGCCAACCAATTCATCCAGATTTATGTAACAAAATCATTGAAATTTGGACCTTCCGAATACGAGATACCAAGCAAAATCGCGGCGGACATTTGAACGGCGTTGTATTTCACACTTATTGCAATAAAATATTTACAAAAAGTTCTGGATATCTTTCACACGATTTGTTTTATTTACATTTTGAAATCGAGCGTTCTTATTGAAAGATCCCATAGTTGTCAGTTATAACTTGAGTTAAAATGGCTTGTTTAATTCAGGTTCCCAGCTGTGAGCGATGAATCCTTGAAGCATATGAGTGAGATTTTGTATCTTGTAAATTCTCAAGAGACGGAAGCTTGATGTGTTTTGTTTTATCGATCTATTTATTTATAACTTAAAATAGTATGTATACAACGTATATATACAATGGTTACATAATAATATGTAGGAATATGAACATAACGTTACATAAAAATATCAAAATTACACTTCACTTATTTCGTTACTTCTTTATTTTGTAAATTTACACACCTTTCTTATTCCTTTGTTTATTTTGTTTTAATTTATTTTTCGTATTTCTTGGAAGATCTTCTTCGCTCTATTTTATAGTAATGATTATGACTACCTTCGAAATGCAAGTCTCATTTCATTTTCTCTCCTTTGATGATTTTTAAGTTTTCGCATAAATTTTAAACTTTTTTGTCCATTAAAAAACGAGTTATTTAAGGACTTCGCCGTACTAACATACAACTTTATTCATAAAAAATATATCTATTCATTACCAAAAAGACAAAATAAACCATCGTACTGCACAACACAATCTAAACAAGCCATAGACACCAACACATCATTCGGTAGACAAATACCATGGACAAAGGCATCACCATAATCTGGTTCCAAATTTTTTAAATTTAATGTATACAAACATTACTGACCAAAATGTAAATCAATAACGCAGTAGATAATTCCAGCAATGGCATTATCTACTGCGGATAGGGTTACCAGATCCGAAAATGAGTTTTCCTGACAAAATCCCTGACAAAGCAAAAAAAAAATCATATTCCTGGGCCAATTTCAAGTTGTTCAAATTTTTTGCCAATAAAATCATGTTTTTTGTCATTTTATTTTTTGTAATTTCTGACATTTTCAGTTTATTCGTGTTTTCCTGACAGATACCTAAAATTCCTAACATGTCAGGAAAATTCCTGTCATCTGGTTGCTCTAACTGCGGACGGTCTTACACCAGGGTGATACTGAGCGTATCTATCATTAACATAACCCCTATTTCATGGTTTTTTCATCAGTAACCGTGCCAGTGAAAAACATGACTCGATTAATGGTAAATTAGTGGTTCTGTATGCCCATTTTTTAAATTAGCCTTTTTATTGATTTCGTGACAAGCGCTATTAATAAATATCATTAAATAATATATGCAGTAATTTAAATACGCAATATGATTGATAGATGTTATTTTGTTTCGGGTGCACGACCTCTCTCTCAGAGGACCATACATCGTGAATTCTCATAACCTCACAGACGGATATGCAAATAACAGTTCAACTTTGCCAGAAAATCCATGTTCATTTTTATATTTGTTGTTATCACAGCGTTTTTTTTTTTTTTAAATTATCACAAAATATAGAAAATAACATTTTCTTGAATTCTGAATTGCTTACTTTTTACATTAAATTACATACTTTTTACATTTCATACATTTATTTCATACATTTTACATTTCATTTCATTGTTATAATATGTTAAATAGATAGATTATACTATGTATTACTACTGTAACTGTGAACTTACAATCTTATGAATATTTTTTATAACTATGTATGTAAAAGCCTAATAGGCGTATAAATAAATAAATAAATAAATAAATAAATAAATAAATAAATGCATACATTTCATTATATTAAATTACATTAAGTTACAGTACATTTACATTAGGGAACATATATTAATTAAGTGACCAGTTTTTGAAAAAAATTAGCCCCTCCCCCCCCTACGTGAGATTAAGTGAGATTTAGTGGGATTTTTTCTTATTCTCGAAATAATTTTTTTTATAATAGCAATTTTTTCAGCGGGCAGTATGGGACACTTCAAAAGAAGTGAAACTTTTTTATAATTTTTTATTATATCCATAATAATAAATACTCTTTTAAAGTTGACGTGAGATTTTTATTGACGCCTCCCTCGGTATAATGAGACTTGGTGAGATTTTACTGGACCCCCTATTTTTTTCTCACGTAATTAATGTATGCCCCCTTACATTATATTACAAAATGATATTATTCACTTTCACTATTTTATTGTTTGTGAATAAAAATGTATATATTTTTTTAAATTTACACTCTCTTTTTTCGTTTTTCTCATTTGGAAGGCAATTATATAAATTATTCCCCTCGTAACTAATGGATTGCTTACCGTTGTTAGTATGCATGGTGTTTAAGAGCGATTGACCAGCGGCTGAGAATAAAAGTTTTTAAATGCTTGCAACTCTACAGGGAGGTTTTAATGGGAAAGATCGATTATTCCCCGAATCAATTTTTTTAAATTAAAAATATAATATCGCTTTATTTCATTCAAAACTTGCTTTAATATATACCCACATTGAAGTAAGCAATAAAAATGCTCAAAACGCACGATGATAAATTATTAAATATCGTGTACTTCTTGTAAGTATTTTTTGGTCATAAGTATTTATGATTTTTTAATAATGTCTAAACAAAATAATTTTTTTTTAAAATATTTTAATACATTTATCGGTCAAATTGGGAGTTCCACCGATCCGAACCCTCTGATATGAAAAGTGAATTATTTTCCCATTTAATAGTCTGGTAGGATAACATGTTGTTCTTGTATTGTTTTGTATTAATTATACTTATATAATACACCTGCATAGCGTGGATTTACTAGATGATCATTTTTATGGAAAAGTGTGTGAACGGGTTTAGTTTTTCCTATGGGGAAAACTAAACCCGGACCTAAAAGTCTGGTGCGTAAAAATTAAAAAAAATAATACATTTACTTCGACTACCGGCATGTGTCTGGTGTAGTAGTCGAAAAACATGTAAAAAAAAACTGTACAAATGTTTTTTTTTGGTTTGAATCTTCCTACCCTGTGATCAGAATCAACCACCCTCTCTAAGGCGCTCCGCTGACGAGGCAACTGAAACCAAACTAAAACCGGCTGGTTTCTATGTCTTGATTGGTCAAAAAGTTTGTTTAACCATAGACGAAGAACAATCAGCTGGCAGCTGGCAACTGGCAACGGCCGGGCAAGGCAATCAGCAGTGCAAGTTTGCGAGTCACTGCTTACGTTACCATTGACAACGGGTTTTTGAGTGATTGTGTAGTGTGCTGGCTATCACATTGTCATACAAAGACAGTTGGCAGTTGAGAGTTTTCAGTTGCCTCAGTGGGCGGAAGCGCTAAGTGGGCCAAAACGCGAGTTATTAAGTCCGACATTTTTTGTAATAAATTTATAAATCATTCTTAATTTATTTATAAATATGCTTAAATTGTTAGACAGAAGGATTTTCGCCGACTTAATATTTTTATAAAATATATTTAATTATGTAATTGATAGATAGTCCAGAATTGTTTGCATTGATTAGCTTTCGGATTCCACTACGTAATACTATAAATCGGGATTTATTTCAGCGTAGCAATTCTGGGACTAACTACAATATGTACTCCTCCTTGCCCACAATTCTAATTGAGGGAAATAATTGTACCAATTTAAATTCAGTGGACATCTTCAATTTGTCACTAAACAAATACAAAATCTTATTACTAAAGTAATATTTATAGTTCAGATAAAGAAAAAATAATAAAAAAAAAATAAACAATTATTTGCTTTAATTATTTCGAATTTTATAAAAACGCATATGTCTCCGCGGGTTCCATGTCTAATCGGACTATGAGATCTCAACGTCTGAATTCCCATAGTAAATTTATTCAGACACGATACTTCCTCACATGATAATTCATCACATCATAACTCACATTAACCTAACCTAACCTAATCTGACCTAACCTAACCTTACCCAACCTAACCTAACCTAACCTAACCTAACCTAAGGTTAAAAACCCCAATTATCAGTTTTCGACGCTTCGAGACAGATGAATTATCATGTGAGGAATTAACATCCGATGAAAAGTTTGTACTCAATATTCATACACTTAAAAAGTTTCCACTGAACATTCTGGTCACCATCTCCGCGTGTGTAAGCGTGATTGTAATATAATGCATAGTCATCGACAACGAGTCATTCACACATTCATGGAATGGAATATTTTAATGGATGGATGACTAAGATGGAATGAAATATTTTTTTTGGCACTGAATACTTAGAATGTTTTGTATGTATTTTGAAAATCAAATCGCGAACGAAGCCTAATAGAAAAGTGTTTGGGCATTTACACAATACATAGCTACACTTACCAACATTATACATCTATATATTATAATGAACCGCTTTACTCATCTCAGTTTGTATTGTTACATTTCCTAACCTGCGCTCCTCCTTTAGACCTATCATTTCTTATTACCCACATCCAGTCATCAATCGATCCTCAACGCAGAAACATCTCCGCATCAATATTCCTATTCCGCAAAGTCCGCAACTAATACAAGTATTTCCGCTATAAAAGCATTTTTTTTTTATTATTTTATTTTTTATTTTATTATTTTCTTTTTCATAGAGAAACCTCACATGAGTCCCAACTGCTCCCTTCTGGAGCCAGTGAGACTATGGCATCCCTAATTGGAGTATGTTGTGAGGCTGAAGGTAAGTGGGGAAGGGAAGGAGATGGGGAAGAGGAAGATGGGAAAGTACCCGGCTATTCAGATCTAGTCACTAAACACGGCTAAAGCCATTATTAAGCAACGTTTCAATTCTGAATGGTGGTCTTACACCAGGGCGATACTGAGATTATCTTCCACTCTGGAACGTGCCGCAAATATAACATATATTATTTTTATTAATTAATTGTAAAATAACACAAATTAATCAAATAAAATTTATTTGCGCACGCCGGGTTCGAACCCGCGACCTTCCGAATGGGAGTCAAGTGTCTTGTCGTCAAATTCATGAACCAGCTGGACAGAAGAAAGTGCTCGGCAGTAAGTAATTTATTTCCTCTCCTTACCTGTACGTGTATATTTTCTACTTGTGCAATGGTTAAATTTTTCACACGCATTTCGAAGGTTCTTCGATATAAAAATTACATAAAAATTACAACCCCAATTTAAAAAGGATAAAAATATTTTAAGAACGTAAATTCATACACAGCTATGTTATAATTTTTTCATAAGAATTTATCTTCAGAAACGACCAATAAAATCGAGAGCATCATTTAAACCAATTATACGATCGATTTCAAAAAACTGCCTGCATCTTAGGTCATATATCTCCCGGGTATTTAATTTGCATCTCCTGCCGTGATTTATCCCGTCAGTGGACCGCAGCATCCAACAGGTGTTGGGGGTACCATAGTTCTGACCGGGCAGAGCCGGGAAACAGCCGATCCTACCAATTACTCTAAAATAATAACACAGTAATAAAACACACACTAGTATCAATTATTTTAACACTTAATGCTGTACGGTGGTCTGAAGAGATGTTACATTCTTCTATATTAGTAAATTATTGGATGTTTTTTGATTCCAATTAAAAATTGCAATATTTTTTTGTTTATAATTAAATACGGGTATAATAAATAGTAAATTAAGCGGATATTAACATGTTTCTTTGGAGTATTAATTAGCTATTATTCAATACTAAATCAGTTTAAAATTAATAATTGATTAGTTCTTCTTTCTTTAGAGCCATCCGACTTATAATAACCATTAACGGCAATTAAAAAATGTACAATTTTGACGTATCTAAATTGACATCAACGCCATACATCGGAAACAATATTTTTTTATAAAATTTTAGAGAAATTTTAGAAAAAAAAGTGTTTATATTATCCGATAGAAGTCGTTAAAAAATAAACGTTTTTTTAGACTCATGGCGGTATTACTTTTATGTGAGACCGCACAAAAGTTTGATGGTGAAACTATGGAATCCTCATCGAGTTAACAACAGTAAAATTCTGATACGTTTTTAGATTTTCAAGGCCAAAAGCATTTTCGTTGTTAGTTTTTGGGGTGTTATGCCGTGTTGCGCTACCTCCTTATTTAGCCGACGTCGTCGGATCTGCCGGATCTGCCCTGATGATGGACACTGCAACGCTGTCCGAAACGTCGGCTAAAGAAGGAGGTAGCGCAACATGGCTTAACACCCCAAAAACTAACAAAGAAAAAGTAAAATTCTATTCAAGTTCTGATATTATTGGGCCGGATATTTCAGATTACTTGGATAATAACAGAACTTGTATAGAACTTTCACAGAACTTTTGGATATTAAATTGGATGAATTATTGTCCAAGTAGTGTGAAACAACTCGTATTTATTTGAACCTTATACGGATTCAGAAAATTATGAAAAATGTTCAAAAATATATTTAATTCATTTTTTTTATAAGAACAAGTCTCTTATAAAAATTTAATTTATTACCTGACACTATAAAGCAATGTAGTTCTATGAATAAGGTTAAATATATGGTGAAAAATTATTTATATTAATATGTATGAAAAAATGTATGAAAAAATGAATGAAAAAATGTTGAATCTGTAGATATAAGATTTAATTTTTTTTTTTAATGTATATGAATGTAAAATATGACAAGTTGTTGACAAGTTGTTGACAACCTGTTGACAAGCCAATTGAATTTGTTTAGCAGGACTTGTTTGTTGATACTATGTACCTATTCAATTATTCTTTCAATAAAAAAATAAAAAAATACGAGTATTATTGTGAATCGCTTGGATCTCTTACCTCTGTTTGTATTATTAGTAATTTATTTTTTTACATTAACTTCACACAGGAAACTCTGAAGAAAACAATTTTCCCCGGGACCTGTGATACCTTTGGGTAGGAATCTGGAGATCAGTGCGTCCAGGAGTAATGGATGTATGCGCCTCCCACTGCGGTGCAAGGTGAAGGCTGGAGAGTCCGGCTGGAGAGGTCAAAAGGTCTCTCTCAACCAGTCTTTCTCTATCCGGTTCGCCACGCAAAAGGTCGGCAAATGCATCCTATGCCAATAGCTAGTAAAACCTCACCCCGTAAACCCCTACTAAGTCACCAAACGTAGCGAATCATTTGGGGTGGTTTATGACTGGGGTGTTGGTTATCCAATAAATGGTTCCCGGGGCAGCGATACTTCCTCCCAAATTGAAGTTCAGTGATATGTATACATAAATCATTATATATTGTATAATATGTATTTGCTAACACAACTGTATTACTTATTTATTATCTTTGTAAAAGCCCGCTAAGGCGTAAATAAATAAATAAATAAATACGTATCTTCGACCGAAATTATACAATAAAATCCCCCAGATTTCAATATTAATAATTGCAAAAATACATATTTCGTGCATTGGTTTAATAATAACTAAATGGTTGATTGGCTTGGGTAGGGAGGAGCCCGAAAAACTATTATATAATATCACTTAAAACTATACATGGTTGCCTAAGAATGGCACATTTAGTAAAAACTTAGTAGGATAGTAACTAATATCGACCTAACACAACGTAATAACACTTGTACTCATCTTAATATATAAAACAAAGTCGGGTTAGTTACACCATTTATAACTCAAGAACGGTTAAACCGATTTTTATGATCTTTGATTTGTTGGATTTGTCTCCGTCCCGATTAACAGAATAACTATTAAAACATCGAAAAAAATCACGGGAAAAATAATTATGAAGAAAATATTTTTTTTCATATATTTTGTATGGAACGGCTTTTCAAATAATGTGCGTTGGTCGACATAATTTGAATCAATTCGAACTGTCAATGGTGTAGTGTGCCGAACATTTCGTGCTAAGGCAGGAATTAGACGGTTCACTCGAGTGAAGCTTAAGTCTATGGTTGCTCGAGCAAATGTTCCCAACTTCGTTTCACTTTTGTTTCATTTCATGTTCAGACGTGTCATTCCGAGTAAAATAGGCCGAATGAAATACAGAAATGAACGATTAGTGAACCGTCTGATTCCAGCCTAAGTGAACAGCTCAATTTCATTTTTTGAACTTAGAGTAGGTGGGCGTTTTCCAAAAAAGATGTCGGTGACGTAATAAGAATTCCACTTAAGTGAGGTGCTGCATTTCGATTAAAAATATACGTAAATTTATTAAAGAAAGTATGAACTTCTTGACCAAAAGTATTTAAATATAAAATATCAATAAACTTCGAAAATAATTGCAATTTAAGTTTAATACTATTGGTAAGAAATTCTTTTACGTCACTTTTATCATAAAGTTTATAAAGAAAATTAAAAGAAAATCATTATTTCAGATTTTTATTTACGAATTGAAAACACAATCTGTCTCCTAAAAAATATGAATAATCTAGCTTATTGAATAAAATATTAAGTTTTTAAATAATAAAAATTCTTTTACGCTACTTTTGTTTTGGACACTTGGTACTGTATATTTTTCGTTCTAGAAAGACGAATGTAAGTTTTTGTTTAACGAATGTTTAATTATAACAAATTTAAAATTAATCATGAACTATATCGATAAAAAATAGAACAAATTTCTTTGAGATATAATAATTGATCTTAGAAAATAAATCACAGCAATAACAGGACAGTGACGTAAAAAGAAACATTTGGTAACGTTTAGGAATTCTAAGGCCTCGGCCAGACTGAGAGGCTTGCGCGGTAGCGACAGCGGGCGCGAAATATCAGTCGTATGTATACGCCCGTTGTGGCTACACTGCACTGGTATGGGAAGAGTGGAAAATACTCTCAGTATCGCCCTGGTGTAAGACCACCATTCAGAATTGAAACGTTGCTTAATAATGGCTTTAACCGTGTTTAGTGACTAGATCTGAATAGCCAGGTACTTCCCCACCTTCCTCTTTCCCATCTCCTTCCCTTCCCCACTTACCTTCAGCCTCACAACATACCCTAATTGGGGATGCCATCGTCACACTGGCTCCAGACGGGAGCAGTTAAGACTCTTGTGAGGTATTCTCTATAAAAAGGGCGATTTTACGTACTACCGCCACCGTGCAAAGCCTCCCGCGCAAGTACTTTTTCTTCCACTTGTTCTTTTTATTTTCGTTTTTGTTCTCTCCAACGTTTTATTTTTTCTATTCTTCTTTGATTAGCTCTTTGATTTTATTTTGGTATTTCTTTTGTCTTTGTAACTCTTTTTTCTTAAAGGCTTCATATTTTTCAGGGTCGTTTTTAATTTTATCCCTGTACCTTTTAGATTTTTCTGCATAGCTTTAAATTTTTCAGGATCGTTTTTAATTTTGTCTCTGTACCTTTTTGATTTTTCTGCAGCTTTCAACGGCGTATTTGAACATAAAATTAAAATAAATTATTTAGAAAAATGCACAAATAATTAGATAGGTAATAATGGGCTACACGTGCATACCGTATATAGCCTGAAATGGGGAACTAAGCTGAAATGGTATTAAAGTACTTGTTAATATACAAAACTAATCACAGGATCCACTAAAACACACAGGAACATTAATCATGCTACATTTTATACTTACTTAATCAAAATTGTATGAACCAGCTGATTTTATACTCGATTTCAGAGTTGCCTCTATAGTAATAGTTGTTTATATTGCCGCCAATATAAGTACTTTAACACCATTTCGACTCTTTCGGAATTAATCTTAATTAATAAAAAAATAAAAAGAAAAAAAATTATTCACATATGAAATAAATTTTTTTTTTTTTATATATGTTGTGCTTTTTTGTTCAATGCCTCATATATCACTCAACCCACATATCTACAGGTAATACGTTACATTTTGAAGATACATGCAAACTATAAATTTAATTAGAAAATTGTAACGCACTCATATACACTAAAAGACGGACAGAGTGAACCGACCTTTAGAATTCCATTACGTCACTTTTAAGTTCCATTCACGCGACCGTAGCGTAAGAGAAGTAGCGTAATCGCGTCAATATTTTTTCAAAATGTATTTATCAATGAATTATGAAACTTCTGTTTGTTCTAATTAAACATTTCATAAAACAATAAATGAATGAATTTAATATAAAGTGATTCTAATACATGCTGTTAACTTACCTGGAGAAATACGGAAGCGTTGGTGGAACACTTTTTTAGTACAGCCGATAACGACCACTTTTGTTACGATTTCTTGGCAAATTGGCTGACAAAAACCAAGCATGGCCGCCCCTCAAAGACTAAATGGGGTCGCTATTTTCGAAAATATTCATCGATTTGTTAATATTTTTTTTGGAAGACGTCAATAATGTGGTAGCGTAGTCGGAAATTCCACCATACGTTATTTCGTAGGACAACTCAATATCTGGCATTTAAATTATTTTGAACGATAATTAATCTATATTACGGTTGCAAATCGAAAATACTATCATATAGTATTAGTAGAATTAGAAATAAATACTGGGATAACATAAAATCACATTAATTTTTGAACTCTAACTGGTAGTGGTAGGTGTAGGACACACCAGAAACAGTGACCTGTAGACTTACTTATTTTGAAATAATATCGAAATTTAAAAGATTTATTCATTATTTTTAGTCCATAAAGGTATTTATTCGTTATTATATTGGTAAAATATATGAGTGGTCATTAAAACTGACACAACATAAGTTACTGGTCCTGAAAGTGATGGGACACTGACTTTTATCTATGTACACTTTTTTTGAAAAACGCCCAGGTACCTATTTATTTTAACGTTATAAAAACTTAATTTATTTCAGCTAATAAATTAAACACAACATTTATTGATTCTGAGGCGGTACGAAGTTTGCCGGGTCAGCTAGTTTTAAATATATTCTATTTTTATGTTATATTATTACTGTTATTTTTGCTTTAAATGTATCCAACTTAAAAAAAAAAAATGTTATATAATTTTCTATATCTACGTAGATATTATATTATGTACCCTGTGGCTCAGTAGATTTCTGTAATTTTTATGTCCCTATTTGTGTTATAAACTGTGTTTTTTATAACTGGATTGTTCTCACGGAAGTAAGAACAACTGTAAAACCCAATATAAGTAAATATTTCAGTTTCACATATGTGGCAGATAGAACCTTGTTTTTCCGTGGGCACGACGATGTGGTGAAATCGATACAATGTAAGTAGGGTAGGTAACTACATAAAACGACATTTAAACAATAGAATAATATAACTGATACAAACAGTTCCTTCCTTATAATTTTACTTTACTTTATCCAAGTAAATCGTGAATGAATTCTTTCCAAAACACTACTATTTATTTCTGATGACTCTATTTGAATCGAAAACGATTGTCAAATGGATATTTTCCGCTCGATTATACTAAACAGGGCTGGCGATTTGATTTTGAATACAAATATATTGAGATCTAAAAATTTATTGACATCTTTTAAAAAAACAATGATATTTATTTATTTATTGTTTGAAACATTTACAGAGTGTTAACAAGTATTACATTAATATAATTGCGTTGTAATGTGCACAGATATTAACACTCCAATTAAAAATGTTCACAGCATGCGTAATCAAGGTTTAGTTGTTACTAAGCGGTGATGCTAGTAGTGAAAATGACAGATAATAATAATAATAATAAAAATATATATAAAACATGAGATACAAAATATAGAAAGTGTACAGAGAAAGAGAAGATATAAAAAGATAAAGGAAATATATTATGATAAAACAATTATATATCTGTTCTCCATGACGTATCATGGTAGAAGATTGTTAATTTGTTTTTAAAATATGCGAGACTGTTTGCAAAGATATCTCTATAAGGTCACATTCAATTGTATTGTATAGACGACGACACATTCGAGACAGATGATTGAAGTATGCGATATTGTTATTAAATATTTCAATATGGAATATATTTTGACTCCTTAAATTACATCTCTTAATATGAATATTGCTCAGACAATGAGTGGTAAGAAGTTTATCACGAATAATTTTATATAAACATATCAAGTCAGCAAATTTCCTTCTTTTTTCCAATGTTGTAAAATTAAAGTGATGTAGTCGTTCCTCATAAGATTGGAGTAAGGCATTAAATCCAAGTTTAAATGATAACAGTCTTAGGAATTTCTTTTATATGTGTCTAAAATAAAGTTTTAACTCTTTGGAGGTTGCATATTGTCATGAAGTTAACGTCCACATGTTCACTTACATGTTTACATTACAATGTACTAGCGAGTACCCGGCATTTTTAAATTTGGGAGGCGGGAATGGGTACCGCCGCTCCGGGAACCATTTATTGGATAACCAACACCTCTGCCATAGGTCACCCCAAGTGGTTCGCTACGCTTGGTGACTTAGCAGGGGTGCCCGGGTTAACGGGGTAAGGTTTATCTAGGTCTTGGCGGCGGATGATCTAGACACACTGAACCCCAGATTCCTACCCAACCCTCATACCTTTTTCCATCCCAGAACTTCCTCTCCTTCCTTTCCTTAAAAATACCCTCCACACAGCATCCCCAAAGATGACATAGGCCCTGAGGGAAATTATTTTCCTCGGGGCCTCCTGTGTGGACCTAATGTTAAAAAAAAAAATGCGTTGACTGCCACTCAAAGAAAAATGGAATTACATTTTAATTTTGTTTATTGTAATTATGAATTGCTTTTGGATACACTTTTTTCCGTCTAGCGCGTATACGAATAAATCAATAGATTTTCCGACGCGTGAGCAGGACATATATAACTCTCCGTGAAAAAAGCATGGATTTTCCAAAATTTACTCTTGCTATCCCCTAATGCTACTGGGCGTTTTCCAAAAAAGATGTCGGTGACGTAATAGGAATTCCACTTAAGTGAGATGCTGCATTTCGATTAAAAATATACGTAAATTTATTAAAGAAAGTATGAACTTCATGACAAAAAGTATTTAAATAGAAAATGTCAATAAACTTCGAAAATAATTGCAATTTAAGTTTAATACTATTGCTAAGAAATTCTTTTACGTCACTTTTATCATAAAGTTTATAAAGAAAATTAAAAGAAATTCATTATTTCAGATTTTTATTTACGAATTGAAAACACAATCAGTCTCCTAAAAAATATGAATAATCAAGCTTATTGAATTAAATATTAAGTTTTTCAATAAAAATATTCTTTTACGCTACTTTTGGACACTTTGTACTGTATATTTTGCGTTCTAGAAAGACGAATATAAGTTTTTGTTTTACGAATGTTTAATTATAACAAATTTAAAATTAATCATGAACTATATCAATAAAAAAAAGAACAAATTTCTTTGAGATATAATATTTGATCTTAGAAAATAAATCACAGCAATAACAGGACAGTGGCGTAAGGGGAAAAATTTGGTAACGTTAAGGAATTCTAAGGCCTCGGCCAGACTGAGAGGCTTGCCCGGTAGCGACAGCGGGCGCGAAATATCAGTCATATGTGTACGCACGTTGTGGCTACACTGCTGAAGGCGCGACAAGCGACTGGTATGGGAAGAGTGGAAGATACTCTCAGTATCACCCTGGTGTAAGACCACCATTCAGAATTGAAATGTTGCTTAATAATGACTTTAACCGTGTTTAGTGACTAGATCTGAATAGCCAGGTACTTCCCCACCTTCCTCTTCCCCACCTTCCTCTTCCCCATCTCCTTCCTGTCCCCACTTACCTTCAGCCTCAAACGTACCCCAATTGGGAATGCCATAGTCTCACTGGCTCCAGACGGGAGCAGTTAAGACTCATGTGAGGTATTCTCTATAAAAAAGGGCGATTTTACGCACTACCGCCACCGTGGAAGGCCCCCCGCGCAAGTACTTTTTCTTCCACTTGTTCTTTTTTCTTTTCTTTTTATTTTCGTTTCTGTTCTCTCCAACGTCTTCTTTTTTCTATTCTTCTTTGGTTAGCTCTCTGATTATATTTTGATGTTATTTTTGTCTTTGTAACTCTTTTTTCATAAAGGCTTCATATTTTTCAGGGTCGTTTTTAATTTTGTCTCTGTACCTTTTTGATTTTTCTGCAGCTTTCAACGGCATATTTGAACATAAAATAAAAATAAATTATTTATAAAATTGTATGCAAGAATTGAAAGAGGCGGGATTGGGCGCGAAATTGAATGGTCTGAAAGTATGTTGTCTGTTGTATGCTGATGATGCGGTGCTGATTTCTAACAGCATAGAAGATCTGCAGTCACTCGTATCTAGGATGAACGAAGTATGTATGAAGAATGAGTTGATGATGAATGTAAGTAAGTCAAAAGTAATGGTGTTTGAAAGAGAGAGTACGAAAACAGTGTGCAACATAGTTGTGAATGATGAGTACTTAGAGCAAGTTGATGAGTTTGTGTATTTGGGAAGTATGTTTACGAGAGATGGGAAGGCTGATAGGGATATTGAAAGAAGGGTAAATGCAGGTAACTCTATTAATGGTGGACTGAATGCTGTTGGCGCCAACAAAAAGCTGTCCAAAGAAGCGAAGCTAGCAGTTCACAATGGAGTGCTGGTACCTACCCTGATGTATGGCAGTGAAGCATGGAACTGGCAGAGAAAGGATGAAAGTAGACTGAATGCTGTAGAAATGAGATCCCTGAGGCGTATGTGTGGTAAAACCATGTATGATCGTGTGAGGAATGTGGAGATCCGAAAAGAATGCAAGGCCGATGTGAGCGTCATAAGTAAGATTAAAAAAGGGACGCTTAGATGGTTTGGACATATAGAGCGAATGAACGAAGAAAGGAGTGTCAAGAGAATATATGATACTAATGTGAATGGTAGAAGAAGTCGAGGACGCCCGAGGAAGACATGGCACGATCAAGTGAATCAGATACTTGAGTCGGGCCATGTCAAGAGTCAGAATAATAGAAGAGCATGTATGATAAGATCAGCGCCGGTTCTACGAAATCTGGCGCCCTGTGCAGGAAGTACCGATGGCGCCCCCCCCCTTAACATTTTTTTAAAATTCAGATAAAAAAATTATATACATATAAAAAAAATAATAAAAAATTATGCAATACGTTTAAAATAAATTAATATCCCGCCAACAAGAATCAAGAGTAACTTTTCCAAGTGACCTGGCGGTAGCTATCTATGACACTGGACAAAATAATAACATCATAACAAAATATAATATAAAACATGAGGCAGTTTAGTTCAGAAATAATAATATTCTGATCAGTTTGTTTAATATGGTGCCAAATCGCGCGCGAATGGCAACATATATAAACCAATAACGCGGCGAAAGCGACGAACTATCATCAAAGAGCAACTTGGAGCAACTTGTAATCAACGAAGGGAGATCCGTAGGAGAAGCGATTAATGAACCAATCACAATGTTTGTTGAATTTCGAACGACACAATGGTCGTAAGAGCAACAAGGAAAAATAGGTCTTACGTTCGTATGAAATATATTGTATTTGGAAAAAAATTCCTTGACGTAAGTCAAATCCGTATTTCGTTAAATTTTAACCATCGATGCGCGCGCATTAGGTTCACGCATATGGAAAGTGAGTGTTGCCAGCGCGAACTAATAATTCCGTATTACGAGTAATTTTTAAACGATTCGGGGAATATTTTAATTGAATTTTAAAACAATATTTATTTTATCACGGCGCCCCTTCGTAGTGGGCGCCAGGTTTTTTGCACATTTTTGAACGTATGGCAGATCCGGCGCTGGATAAGATGTATGAATGTGAATGAGGCGAGGAGTGTATGCCAAGACCGAGTTGTTTGGCGGTCCGTCCTCTCTGCCTACCCCTGCGGGGAAACGGCGTGATGGTTAGTTAGTTAGTTAGTTAGTTCACAAATAATTAGATAGGTAATAATGGGCTACACGTGCATACCGTGTATAGCCTGAAATAGGTAACTAAACTGAAAGGGTATTAAAGTACTTGTTAATGTACACAACTTTAATTAGGTACAGGATTAACTAAAACACACAGGAACATAAATCATGCTACACTTTATACTTACTTAATTAAAATTGTATGAACCAGCTGATTTTATACTGAATTTCAGAGTTGCCTCTACAGTAATAGTTGCTCATATTGCTGTATATATTAGTACTTTGACACCATTTCGACTCTTTCAGAATTAATCTTTAATATCTTAATTAAGAAAAAAAATTGTACACACAAAAATCAAATAATTTTTTCTTTTTAGCTATGCTGTTCTTTTTTTTCAATGCTACATATATCACTCAACCCACATATCTACATGTAATAGTTACATTTTGAAGATACATGCAAAATATTAATTTAATTAGAAAATTGTAACACACCCAAATACACTAAAAGACGGATAGAGTGAACCGACCTTTAGAATTCCATTACGTCACTTTTAAGTTCCATTCACGAGACCGTTGCGTAAGAGAAGTAGCGTAATCGCGTCAATATTTTTTCGAAATGTATTTATCAATAAATTATGAAACTTCTGTTTGTTCTAACTAAACATTTCATAAAACAATAAATGAATCAATTTAATACAAAGTAGAGTCTAATACATGCTGGTAAATTACCTGGAGAAATACGGAAGCGTTGGTGGAACACTTTTTTAGTACAGCCGAGAACGACCACTTTTGTTACGATTTCTTGGCAAACTGGCTGTAAAAAACCAAGCATGGCCGCCCTTCATAGACTAAAAAGGGTTGCTATTTTCGAAAATATTCATCGATTTGGTAATATTTTTATTGGAAGACGTCAATAATGTGGTAGCGTAGGCGGAAATTCCACCATACGCTATTTCGTAGGACAACTCAATATCTGGTATTTAAATTATTTTACACGATAATTAATCTATATTATGGTTGCAAATCGAAAATATTATCATATACTATTAGTAGAATTAGAAATAAATACTGGGATAACATAAAATAACATTAATTTTTGAACTCTTACTGGTAGTGGTAGGTGTAGGACATACCAGAAACAGTGACCTGAAGTCTTACTTATTTAAAAATAATATCGAAATTTAATAGATTTATTCATTATTTTTAGTCCATAAAGGTATTTATTTGCTATTATATTGGTAAAATATATGGTTGGTCATTAAAACCGACACAACAAAAGTTACTGATGCTGAAAGTGATGGGACACTGAATTTTATCTATGTACACTTTTTTTGAAAAACGCCCTACTACGTCTTCTTTGCAATCCCTCCATCTACCCCTCCATCTACCCCTCCATCTACCCCTCCATCTACCCCTCCATCGTCTCCCGCCACTCCCCCCATGCACCTTTCCCATGCTTCCATGCGAACTCTCTTTTCCGGATTCCTCTTCACCCCCCTTCTTCTCAGCCACTAAACTATATGAAATACACACACTTCTCACGGCTGTCAGTGTGAAAAGTATGGATTTAAAAAAATTAATTTAGTTATCATCTCTCATTTGCAATCTCTCTCTGCTCCTCCTTCGTCCCCCAACCCTCCCCTGCGTGTTCTTTCCCGTGCGTCCTCGTACCGCCCCCATCACCCACACGATCGTTTACTCACAGGCTTGTCCCATGATGTTTAAAATTGAATTATTAAAAATAATACCTACCATGAAAGAAAAAAAATGGGTAGCGAAAGTCTTTACATTTCCAGAAATCTGAGTAGGTATAAATATTTTTCGTTTGTCAGCAATGTGTACTGAATAAACGTAAACGAATAGGTATTCAGTACTGGCCTAAGAGTCCGTAGAAGTTTGGTCTGTATCAAAAAAAATTCAAGTATCAACTCAACCAGCTCAATTCCTAAAAGAGTTGAAATTGTGGCTGTGTATTAATAATAATAATTGGATAATTTGTAGAGCGCCGTTTTTGTGAGAAATCACCTCAAGGGCGAGAAATCACCTCACCTGTAGATATTCAAGCATTATTTATTTAATCTTTACTTCATTCTAATTTTCATTTTTGTTTCTGTATTAATTTTGTTTCTGTATATTTTACTTTCTTTTCTTTTACTTCATTTTTAGTAGCTTACAATTTTTATTTTTTACTTCGATATATTTTAAGTATTTACGTCTTGTACAATCTTTAGACAACTTTTAATTATAATCTCACATCTTTTATTTTTTAGATTTTAATCTTGGTTTATTCTTTAGATGCACTCTGTTATTTTTAGGTACAAAAATAAAATGTAAACACTTATATTACCCACGCACAGGCTGCGCCTTAGTGGGTTTCCCTTTCATATTATTATAGAACTGTAATGTCAACATGTAAAAAAAATGGGAAAAAATAAAGGAAATGAATAAAAAATAAATAAATATTCATTTGAAACAGCAGGCACAGGAAAAGTGCCCTAAGTTTGAACGGGGTACGTATTAACGCAATTAATCTCAAATCAAAATATTTACTGGTTTTGTGTAATAATGTGCAAATATGTGTGTAAATAGTCCCAAATCTCGCTGAGCGTAATACTAAAAAAATTGATTATGAATCTATTTGCGCGGACAATAATATATTACACAAATGGCAGTCTGGTACAATTACGATAGAAAAAAAGAGACACCAACCTTGTATGTCATTCTCTGCAAGCATGGGAGGCCTCCCTATAATTCTAATTCCCAATCAGATCACCAGTACAATTATTGATAATATTGAAATCCGCAAAAGTTCCGTAGTCAACTTTACACGACGGAAATATAATTCACAATCCAAAAATCAAGTATGTTCAAAACCACACAAAATGGAAAGAGAGTTTTTCATATAAACAGTTTCCATGACGACAGTTTCCAAGAGAGAGTTTCGATGAGTACAATGTCACTATATTAAGGTAGATTCAGACTGGACGACGAACGTACGCATCGCTACGCCAAACAATGCTTAGCAACCCATACATTTTCTATCAAAATGGCCACAGACATCGCACGTCGCGATGCGTGTGGCCAATGTGATTCTAAAACATAAATTTTCATTGAAAATCTATGATTGCTAAGCAGTCCAGATATTGTTAGGCGTAGCGATGCGCACGTACGTCGACCCAGTCTTAATCTACCATTATTCTAACAATAAATTATATTAGTGTCTCGATAATCCATAAAGACTCAAACAACTATTTTTGTAACATAAAACAACCAAAAACATATTATAATGCCTAGCCAGTTTTCTTCTCTACTTCTCCTCCCTAACCTTATATCGAACCTCAATAAGGTACTCCAGTCCATTTTTTATTATTTATTTTCTTATAAATCAGACTTCTTCTGATTAAAAAATTATTTATGAAAAGATATGTACAATATGTACATTGCCTATGCAGCCAAAGGAGGTGGTTTATCTGTTGTACATATTTGTTTTATTTGTAATTTTTCAACGAATTTCGAAATTTTTCCAATGTATTTTAAATGTAAAATCAAATACCATTTTAGAACCTAGATTAAATTAAATTTAGATTTTTGTATCTTAAATATACTTTAGTGTTTAAAAAATGCAATATTTTAAGCTTCAAAATGAAAAAAAAGTTGAAAAAAGCTTACCCTAAACACTTTCTATTAAATGTGTTTTATTTGTTTTAAAAAAAGCGATTTTAAAATTCTATGTATAACAATGCATAATAAAACTTAATATTCTAAATCAGCTTTTTTTAATATATATATATTTAAATCACTACTTTTCACTGGAGTTCTTTATAGGTGATGCCGTAGTCTCACTGGATCCAAACGATTAGGAGCAGTTGGGACTCGTATGCGGTACTCACATAACAAAATATGTACATTTTTGGCAACCCTATCTCCCTAACCCATCTTACAATCGCGAAACAGCGGCTCGTGAGTGCTCCGGTTAAAATATTCACAATATATCAGAGTTACCATTATTCATTTCTATAGTTATCGAATGCGGCACGAATCAAAGGCATCCAGTAATCCATTCGTACTATATGTATAAACTATACTCTATGATATAGCCTTTGCTTTTTAGCGAATGATTGTGCCTTCCTAATATTATTAGTACGTATATATTATTATATTTATAGGTAGAATCCTCGCAGTAGTTATCGCGATCCTCGGGCGTAGGTAATGTCGGGTATTATAAGCTAATAACTTGTTTTATAAGTTTTAAATGCTGTTTCTCTACTTCTATTGGGAAACATAATAAATTGGATGTTCTTAAAATTGAAGATGATCACAGAGTAGTAGATTATTTCGGAATTGCCCTGGTGAAAGACCATTGCTTTGAAAACGTTGAAAAGTTGTTTGAAATGGCTTTTGCGGTGTTTGATGATCAGATATAACGGTCAGATACTTCCCATCCTTCCGCTTACCCACCTCCTTCCTCTTCCGTTTATGTTCAGCCTCACTATTAATAATCATATCAATATGCGTCTCAAATGTAAGTTTTCTGTCAAGTAGAACACCTAAATCACGAATTTGTGTAACCTTTTTGAGTAATTGGCCGGCTGTATGATAGTTATGCCCCCGTTACTCTGGATGGGGTTTGGGTCACCTATCTAAAAAAATTGTTAAATAGAAAATTAATTTATTCATTATTTTGATTTGGTCCCGCCTGTGCGCTGATTTGGTACTGCGAACAGTGCCCTGACCTCCCCATTTTTCCAAGTCAATAATGCTCATGTTTCCACGTCACGACAATTTACTTTCAATATTACCAGCGATTTACTTGTCTCTATTAAGTCCGACTTCCACGGGTACCCGAGGCTCGGAGCAGTAGATTCTGGCTATAGAATACAGCAGGGCTCGGCAAACTTTTTTTAAAATCAGACTCGACGGACAGGAAGCAAACTCGCTATTTTATTAAAAAAAAAGTTTTCACATGTTTTATAATATTTATGCTTATTTAAACTGTGATAATATTTATATCTACAAAACTAGTAATTCTGTGAACAGTAGACTTCGGGTACAAAAAAGTATGTTTCTATTCTTCTCTTTTTTTAATAAATCAAAACGAATTCATAACGAACGCGGAAATGCTGTAAAGGACAAAATATTAATTCTTCAGGAGAGAGAAAAGAAAGTTTTTTATTTAAAAAAATGGTTTATCCGGTTTTTGTGGATCTATAATTATGTATTTTTAATATAAAATAACATTGAATAGATCTTTCATAATACTTTTTTGTATTTCATACATAATTTATTTATATTTTTCAAAAATAAAATTTCCCCTAAAAGATTAACTTATTTTCCTAGAAATATTACGACGCCGATATTACGACGGTCGAGAGAGAGAAAAAAAATGAAAATTACTTTTTTAATTCATTTTTCGATTTATTGTCCTTTGTAGCATTTCAAATTTTTTAGTTCATTATTCACCAATTTAAAAAAAATCGAAATAAATATATCAAAAAGTTTCTTCAAAGAACTTGTATTTTTAATGGACACTTCCGTGTTTGTTTCTCAATTTTTATGTGTTTATTTCTATATTTTCTCCGTGTTTGTTTCTCAATTTTTATCCAATACCTTTGTGTGATTACTGTTTCGTAATTTCTCTATGTTGTGTTCAATTCGAGGATTTTAGAATGAGAGTGGATAGTACATAATATTACTTTTTTTTAATAGATTTGACTATGGCATCCCCAATTGGGGTATGTTGTGAGGCTGATGGTAAGTGGGGAAGGGAAGGAGATGGGGAGGGGGAAGGTGAGAAAATACCTGGCTATTCAGATCTAGTCACTAAATACGGCTACAGCCATTATCAAGCAACGTTTCAATACTGAATGGTGGTCTTACATCAGGGCGATACTGAGAGTATCTTTTACTCTGGAACGTGCCGCAAATATAGTATATTTTATTTTTATTAATTAATTGTGAAATAGCACAAATTAATCAAATAAAATTTATTTGCCCGGGTTCAAACCCGCGAACTTCCGATTGGGAGTCAAGAGTCTTGCCACTCGACCACGGACGGCCGTCTGTTGTTGTTGCAACTTGTTGTTTTGTTCATAAAATGTTAGTCATTCCTTGTTGTTTTTTGACACTTTTTGTTTGGCTTCACAAAGTGTTGGACACTGCTTGTTGTTTTTTGAAATTCCTCGTTTCGCTCACAAAGCGTTTAGTTTTTTGACACGTTGTTTTGCTCACAAAGCGTTGGACATTGATGTGCCTATTTTTTTGACACTTTTTGTTTTGTTTTACAAAGCGTTGGACACTGATTGTAGTTTTTTTAGACTTTGGTTTTGTTTCACAAAGCGTAAGACATGGTCAATTGTTTCAGTATACTTTTTGTTTTGCCACACAAAGATTTGGACACTGCCTGTTTTTTGACACTTTTGTTTTGTATCACAAAGCGTTGGACACTTTCTGTTGTTATTTTGACTCTTGATGTTTTGCTTCACAAAGCGTTGGACACTTCCTGCAGTTTTATGACATTTGTTGCTTTACTTCACAAAGCGTTGGACACTGCCTGTTTTGATGTAAATGACACTTTTGAAGGTGTTGCAGTCAATTTAGGTACTATCGGCCGTTTCCTTATGATGTGTAGTTTCAATTTTTTCTTCGGTTTTAAAATAAAATCTTCATTATTTAGTTCTCAGGCCGGATTAAATAGGCAGCGGGCTGGATTTGGCCCGGAGTCCGTAGTTTGCCAATCACTGGTGTTCCTTCTTCGTGAGCTTTTTGGTGTCCAGATTTGGACAAAAATTCCCCTCATAATTTTTTCAGATTTTCCAATCGTTTTAAATATTCAGCCCAACTCTCTGTTGGCGATTTCTTCTTCTTTTTCCGAACTAAGAACGCAATCCGATGACACCATGATTCCAATGGTTAATCAAATATTAGCAAAACATTAAAAAAAATACTGAAATACCGAATAACTCATCCGAACTGTTCTCGTACCAGTCACATAGGTTTTGTCTTCCTCTAAGTCTTAAAAACGTAATCACATACAAAAATTAGTTTTTTTCTTCAAAAAGGAATTTTTCGTAAAATAAACCAAACCCCCATCATCAAACATACTGATTTCGGTGGTCGGTCTGTCTATGCCAGTGAGTGATTGTAAATCCCGAGTAAACTGAAATTTATTTTGAATTTATCAAAATTGGAACTGACTGTGTCAAGAATTAAGTCCAACAAAAATGTACCTCCCTTCATAATATTATTTTTTTTTACCGAAAATTATTTAAATTCTCTTTTTCAAAATTGGAGCCGGTGTGTGAAAATCATTTAAATTCTCTTTTTCAAAATTGGAACCGGTGTGTGAAAATTATTTAAATTCTCTTTTTCAAAATTGGAGCCGGTGTGTGAAAATTATTTAAATTCTCTTTTTCAAAATTGGAGCCGGTGTGTGAAAATTATTTAAATTCTCTTTTTAAAAATTGGAGCCGGTGTGTGAAAATTATTTAAATTCTCTTTTTTAAAATTGGAGCCGATGTGTGAAAATTAAGGTAAGTCAGATTTTTTTCCAGTGCTCACTGTTCACCAAGCTATTCCTATAATTGTGTTACTTTGAAAAATCATATTTTATTTATTAAAATTCATTGATTCGAAGTCTAGTCGTCTACCGACCGTCTAGTTGATTAGTCAGACATATCTAAATAATAAGTTTTGAGATGTGAGGAAAGCAATATTCGAATGCTCACCGTAAATCAAATAATATTTACGTAAAACGGTACGTTAAACTGGTATGCCATTTTGAAATATACTACTAGTAACCCATAAATCTGTATGTATCTGTATTTAAATGTACACAAAATAGTGTTTTCCTTCGCTGGAATATTTTTATTATTTTCCGAAACTTGGTTGGAAACTGAAGAGCAAATCTGTATTCGTAGCTTTTATTGCATTTCTCAATACAAAACATTCATGTCACAGATGAATGATACACAGCTACACCACCGGCTTTTGAGTTTGGTCGCTTGTATTGAGAAATGCAATCAAAATTATGAATATAGATTCGCTCTTCATTTTTCATCCAAGTTTCGGAATATAATAAAAATATTCTAGCGAAGGCGAGAACCCTTTAAAAATAAAAACAAATACAGATGGCAGTCATTGTACCGTTTTAGTAATACTTGCCACAACAGTCAAAGAAGTTTTACTTGAACCGTGCATAAAGGTTAGACGTACTCATATTTAAAAAAATATATATTTATGATATGGATTAACAATATATTAACAGTATAATAGGTATACAATATGGGGAAATACTACTATAACCAATCTGAAACAAGTCCAAGTTGTACAAAACTCAAATTGTTAAATTATTAGTCGTCCCCAATATTTTCAAACAGAGACATAATTCACCGTTGCTGTTTCAGAGTGCCAAATTTTACCTGTTGGCTACTATGGCACAAAATTATAATTCAGCATATATTTACCCAGCAGCATAAAGAGAAATTAGAACATAAATACAGCACTAGATTCACGCGCAACGACGGGTTAATAGTTCCGAAATTTAATAATAAGTACGGACAGTGAAGGTTTGAATGCAACATACCAAAGATATTTAATTTATTACCTTACACTATAAAGCAATGTAATTCTATGAATAAGGTTATATATAATGTGAAAAATTGGCTATCGGAAAAAAAATATTTATATTGATATGTAAGAAAAAATTGAATCTGTAGATATAAGATGTTAATTATAACTTTTAAAATGTATATGTAACTAAACTATGAGCACCTGTTGACAAGCCAATTCAATTGGCTTAGCAGGATTTGTTTGTTGACATGTATTAACATAAAAAATAAAGTTTTGTAGAATCTGTAGATATAAGATGTAAATTATAACTTTTTAAATGTATATGTAACTAAACTATGAGCACCTGTTGACAAGCCAATTCAATTGGCTTAGCAGGATTTGTTTGTTGACATGTATTAACATAAAAAAATAAAGTTTTGTAGAATCTGTAGATATAAGATGTAAATTATAACTTTTAAAATGTATATGTAACTAAACTATAAGCACCTGTTGATAAGCCAATTCAATTGGCTTAGCAGGATTTGTTTGTTGACATGTATTAACATAAAAAAATAAAGTTTTGTTGAATCTGTAGATATAAGATGTAAATTATAACTTTTAAAATGTATATGTAACTAAACTATAAGCACCTGTTGATAAGCCAATTCAATTGGCTTAGCAGGATTTGTTTGTTGACATGTATTAACATGAAAAAATAAAATTTGGATGAATCTGTAGATTGTTAATTATAACTTTTAAAATGTATATGTAACTAAACTATAAGCACCTGTTGACAAGCCAATTCAATTGGCGTAGCAGGATTTGTTTGTTGACATGTATTAACATAAAAAAATAAAGTTTGGTTGAATCTGTAGAGATAAGATGTACAATATAACTTTTAAAATATATATGTAAGTAAACTATAAGCACCTGTTGACAGGCCAATTCAATTGGCTTAGAAGGATTTGTTTGTTGATATGTATTAACATAAAAAATAAAGTTTTGTTGGCTACTATTTAGGAAAGTACTACAATAAGCCGTATTACAAAGTTAGCTAAAAGTACCTCGCCAGAAGCCACTGGACTGGATACTGGATTCGAGATCCGCTTACCTGTGGAATATTGAAAAGTCATGGGGCATAAATCTATCTGGTGACGGGATAGCCGGATACCCCCATTCTCTATTTATATTGCCGCGGAACAAACCGCAGGTGGATACACACGGGTATAGCCGCTAGCATTAATACTGTATTGTACTGAATATACGACACAAAGTAAAATATTACATTTTAATTTAACTGCACAGTGCTGGGAATAAATAGTCAACAGGAAACAGCTTTTTTATTAGTAATTTTTTTATATTATATTACACTCGTAAACCACATTCTCCTATCTGACATTTTTTCCGTCGTCAAAGATATATCCCATAATGTTTAGGCAGAGTATTGGCATATTGCTAGTCAATCCAAGGGAGCCTGCTATGCCTCAATACAAAGAACTATACCATCAAAACTGTTGTTTCAACAATTCCACTATTTTTCTCACTTATTCGAATGAGAATCGGTCACACATTTTTAAAGTTCACGTCCTTGACTCCCCAGATTGTACATTTGTGGTCTAGAAGTGGTAACGTTAGATTACATTTTGGTTGCCCCTCTAAACAAATATCCTCTCTTCTATCAAGCCTTATCTAAAATTGCCTCCCCTCCATTCAACATCTCACCTCTTCTAAGTCTGAACTCGACTCCAATCTTCAATATAATTTTGAAATTTGCCCATTTAAACAAAAATAATATATAAATTTATCTTTCAATTAAAATTTTCAGTTTCCAAGATCATAAATTAGATCCTAAGTAGGATTGGAAGAAAATATTCTATTTCTGTAAGTTTTCATTTTAAAAATACGTTGTCAAATTTTTATACTGAATGTCTGTTTTTGGCGTTCAAACAGGGCAAATTGAAAGTTTTTGAAGGATCCCAACTCGTATAAGAAGTAACTATAAGTATACATATATAAGTATAAGACGAAACATAATGTGATTAATGGAGTAGATAGTAACTTAATCAATCAATCAAGTTATACGCCAGGCCCAAACAAGTTATCTACCAGAAACCTAAACATATTTTGGACCGAAATTTGTATTAATAATACTGGATATATTAATCCTATGTCTAGAATGTCTCGATCATACAACGATCTTGCTAAAACACACTATCATAGATATTTTTGTAAATAATATAACTTGTTTCAAGAAATATCTCCACGATTTGTGTAACTAAAAAATAAAAAAAATAATATGTTTTATTATTTTTTAATAAATACTTCATAAATGTTTTCTACTTATTACGTCTTTCAAATTTTGTAATTACGTTTTTAAGTTATGTATAAAAATACTCTAATTTTTGTAATTTTGTTTTTAAAATTAATTTGTATTTAAATTTTTTATATAGGTATATATTTTTTAAAATTGTATATAAGTTTTTAAGTTATGTATAAAAATATTAACATTGTAATTAAGTTTTTATATTATGTATAAAAATACTCTAATTTTTGTAATTTAATTTTTAAAGTAAAACTTCTTTGACTAAAAACTAAAAAATGAAAAAAAACTTAAATTTTTTAGGCGGCGGAACACGATTAGGTTGAATCAATTGGTAGAGGTGTATGTCCCGGTAAGACGTAAGGTTCTGGACTCGAGTCCCTTTTGCGATCGTTATCTTTTATTATTTTTTCTGTGTCTTGTTCATTTTCATATTTAAAAAAATTAGATTATTATTGTTATCTTCTTCTTCAATGATACGATTAGGTTGTTTATATTTTCGTTTATAATTATTTATAGACGAATTTGTAAAATTTTCCTGTGATTCAGCCATTTGAATTATAAACAACACTATTTTTATTGTCACACTTTTATTTTTTTTCATTTCACAAGAATCAGGGATATAAGACAAACATATTGGTTCATCTAAAATCATACATATAATAATCAACAAAACATAACAAAAACGGTTGAACTTACCTTATACAGTAGTAAACAAAATAAAAAGGATGACGTTTGAGTTTGCTTTGACGTTTTGTCATTCGTTGCTAGGCATCGCACTCATTGTTGCCATACTTACAACGTTAATATGATGAAATATAAATCGAACGTCAATTCCGATTTAAAATGTTGCTTCCGTCCAAAAAAAACCTAGGTTACTCGTTGTAATCAGTATTTGCAATAGTTCAAAATCCAGAGAGCAAATTGGGGTATATGTTTGTACGGACAAAACGCCACCCGCGTTTATTAACAATATTACTATTCTACGATTCCTGCTTGCAGTGTTTTACTAGGACTTCAAATACTGCCTGTTCGAGTTATAACGTAGAACAATCAATCTAGCTCTTCCATGCAACTTCGCCCAACTTACAGCATCTTCGTGTCTTCAGCATCAGTAAATTTATGGACCAGGTCTGATGAAGAATCCAGCCAAGTTTTTCTCGTTGCCAATAATTCAACTGCTGAGTAATTGCCGACATCTAGCGGCGATTATTTCACTTTTTCCTCGAGTCTCGTCCATGCCCAATAAAAACTTTACTCTTTGCTTCAGTGTTGCAAGTAATGCAGAAAAAAAGACAAGTTACGCTTAAAAACACAAGTCAGGAATCACACGGTTGTAGATAACCCGTGTGCAATTTATGAAGATGTGTCGTAAGAATACAACATTTTTTCTTTGCTTTTATAATGCTGATAATCTGTTTACTGGAAACACTCTGAAACGGTAAGTATATTATCCACTGGAGCGATCTAGATCCAAATTTGGAACGCTTTTATTTTTCTGCGATTGATATCGGTCCAAAATTGGACCACATTTAATGAACCTACAAATATGGGATAAACTGTGAAATCTAGGTGGATTCATTAGCTTCAAACCGCAGTAAACAGTTTATATGTTTCCATATTAATATTTTGAGGAAAGATATTAATTAAATCGAATGGCCAAATCAAATCTGAACACAAATCGCTCCAGTGGTTAAAAAGTGGGTGCAGGGGATGGGAGGAAGAGAGATGGGATAGAGAAAGTATCTGTACGTGGAAAAACTGGCTACTTACATGTGGTCACCATACACGGCTTTTTACATATTTTTTTTATAGTGAATACCTTACAAGAGTCCCAACTGCTTCCGTCTGGAGCCAGTGAGACTATGGCATCCCCAATTACGGTAGATATGTTATAAGGCTGAAGGTAAGTGGGAAAGGGAAGGAGACAAGGAAGAGGAAGGTGGGGAAGTAACTGGCAATTCAGATCTAGTCATTAAACACGGCTAAAGCCATTTCAAGCAACGTTTCCCAGCTACATGAAGTTGACACAGCTTTGTCTGTATTGAATATCTAGGCGATTTCTAGCATAGAAATATTCGTGTATCCGTAAAAAACTATCTTCAGACCATTTATAGACGCCATTGTTATATATTTCTCAAGTGTTCCAAGAAACATGAATAAATCATTTTAATTAAATGAAAACAAATGACTTCATGTACACCAACCACTAAACAATCACAATTATACATGTTTCGAAACAAGGATAAGATAAATAAGTTTTTTTAAATTTTTTTTTAAATTTTTTTTTATATATTTAATGACAATACAAATTAAAATTAAAATACAATATTAAATAATTTAAGAATACAAAGTGAAATATTTTATCCTCAGTCCTCCTCACTAGGTATTCCTGTTCCGAGGTGGACTGCAGGTTGTCGTATGGTGTTGATCATGATTTCCTCATCAATGTTGTTTGTTTTTGTTGGTTTTCACGAAATATAAATAAATAAAGCAAAAAGTGTTTATGTTCATTATTTTGCGTAATAAATAACTGTTCATCTTTTCCTGACGAAGAAACCTTTGCTTTCGAAACATGTAGATAATTGTGATTATATAAGTGGTGTATACGAAGTGATTTGTTTTCATCTAATTAAAAATGACGGCACAAAGTTTATTTGAGAAGATTGATGAAGTATATCTCTTAATTTTTTACATAATTTAGTCGAATAAATTTAAATAAAAAATCGAATAAAGTTCAATTCAAGTTCAATTCATGTTAAATTCAAGTTCAATTCAAGTTAAATTCAAGTTCAATTCAAGTTCTATTCAAGTTCAACACATGAATCATTCAAGATTCAATGAGGTTCAATTCAAGTACAATTCAACTTCAATTCAACTTCAATTCAAGTTCGATTCCAGTTCAATTCAAGTTTAATTCAAGTTCATTTCAAGTTTAATTCAAGTTCAATTTGAGTTTTCAAGTTAAATTCAAATTCAATTCAAGTTCAATTCAACTTCAATTCAAGTTCAATTCAAGTTCAATTCAAGTTCAATTCAAGTTCAATTCAAGTTCTATTCAAGTTCAACACATGAATCATTCAAGATTCAATGAGGTTCAATTCAAGTACAATTCAACTTCAATTCAACTTCAATTCAACTTCAATTCAAGTTCGATTCCAGTTCAATTCAAGTTTAATTCAAGTTCATTTCAAGTTTAATTCAAGTTCAATTTGAGTTTTCAAGTTAAATTCAAATTCAATTCAAGTTCAATTCAACTTCAATTCAAGTTCAATTCAAGTTCAATTCAAGTTCAATTCAAGTTCAATTCAAGTTCTATTCAAGTTCAACACATGAATCATTCAAGATTCAATGAGGTTCAATTCAAGTACAATTCAACTTCAATTCAACTTCGATTCCAGTTCAATTCAAGTTTAATTCAAGTTCATTTCAAGTTTAATTCAAGTTCAATTTGAGTTTTCAAGTTAAATTCATATTCAATTCAAGTTCAATTCAAGTTCAATTCAAGTTCAATTCAAGTTCAATTCAAGTTCAATTCAAGTTCAATTCAAGTTCAATTCAAGTTCAATTCAAGTTCAATTCAAGTTCAATTCAAGTTCAATTCAAGTTCAATTAGGCAGAGCTATTTGCTTTTATTTGAATTTGGCGCCCTAAAGCGATGGTTGCTGCATTCCAGAGGGCTGGGCTTGAAGTTTTATCTCCGTTTGGTTTAGATAGAATCATGGAGTGGACGAAGGTGGAGCGCGCGTTGGCTGCCGATGCATACTTTTCGATCAAGTATCGCCATACAAAGTTGCATTCCGTACCCATTTCAATATTGAGCCCCATGGTCGTGTTCTGGCCGGCAGTCGATTGTTTCATGGATAAACAACTTCAGGAAAACAGGTGACACCTAGGCTTTCACGAACAGCAGTTCACCCCAATACGTTGACATGGTAAGGATTTCTGTTTTGTGATTCCCTCAGTGCTCTGCTGCTGTTGGGCTGTCTGGTCATTCTGAGTCTCGTCGAAACAATCGACTGCCAGTCAGAACACGACCGTGGGGTGAAATATTGAAATGGGTACGGAATGCAACTTTGTACGCGCGATAATTGACCGAAAAGAATGTCTAGGCAGCCAACGCGCGCTCCGCCTTCGTCCACTTCATCTAAACCAAGCGGATATAAAACTTCAAGCCCCGCCCTCTCGAATATGCCTATCCCCACTATCCTTCCAGCAACCATCGCTTCAGGGCACCAAATTCAAATAAGCAAGTTGCTCTGCCCCACCCTGCATTATTGAAGACCGGTTGCTTCACAAAACCAAAATATAACAGAAATTAAATAGGAATTGAAAATTAAATTTGAAATTTGATGAATTGTTCAAATTTCAAAGTACCAAAATCATTTTTGAATTGTGTTAGCCATATTATCAGTTTTTATTATTTTATATGTGAAAGGCTTGGAATGTACATTGACGGAGTAGCTTTGAGAGCAGCCAGCGGGCCGAAATTCCATCTTTACTTTCACGACACGACTTTCAATCGAATGGCTTCCATTTCGTTTTCGGTCCTAAAATTGAGAATATGTTAATTCTGATGGCGGCTCCATATGTCTCTGCTTTTACATGGACAGAAAAATATATTCCGCAGCAGATAGGGCCGGGGATATATGGCTGAATGTTACTTGGCGATTTTTCAAGACACGCTTTCAATAAAAACCGTTTCGTTTTGAATACACTCAAAGTTATTGCGGGCTTCACACTCTTCACAGAAATGGATGAGGCAGAATTTCTATGAATAGTGCATAAATATTGCGTCACTATATTTTAATTCAAGAGACCAAACTGCTCATTACTGTCCGTGGTGTGGTACCACAGTGCAATTATGGTAATCTCATTTTGGGTATGTGGGACTGAAATATTATCCCAATCAAGCCTTACATTTCTAATACAAAACTGTGTTTTCGAAATTCAAACGGGATAGAGATCTACGATGTTAGACGAGTGAACAAAGTGGGAAGGAGATAGGGAAGAGGAAGGAGGGGATTTTGTACATGGAAAAAATATGTTATTCTAAAGTACGATCATTTTATTCGTAAAACGGTTAAAAACGAGACTGTAGTTCTTACGAACAAATTAACAGGGTTTCAATGTTTATTGGCGGGAAAATGTAAGAATAAATTATTATTATTAATTATTAGAACAAATTTCGTACGTATACCAACAAATTCTTCTTACATTTTCCCGACAATAAACATTGAAACCCTGTTAATTTGTTCGTAAGAACTTCAGTTCCGTTTTTCGGAATGGTGGACATTAGAAGGTCTGATAGTAAGTATCTACATACAACAGAAAGTACAAGAAATTTTATAGTATTGACATAACTATTCCCTTCATCCACCCAACCTGATTTTATTATGAGTGAGATTTTCAATAATACATCATGGAACCATCAGTCTAATAAAGGAGCCCGTCCAATTATCAACTCCTATGGTTGATCTTTCAGTGGATTTATTATCGACTTAATTACAATATCTGGGCAGTGCACCTCTTACTCTCTCACTGTTTAAAATTAAGATATCTCTTATGTTTGCTTGTGCATAAGAACTATCATTATGAACAAGAATATCAGAAGACAAGGGAAAGTCAGTCCTTTACAATATACCAATATTTACCAGCTCCCACAGTTGTGTCAACTCGAAACGAATTTAAAATTATTTATTGTCCACAGATTGATTCGCAGTCAAGTTTTAGTTTTCTATTTTTATTTTACTCACGAAGATTCGCTCTCTCCCCACCTTCATAATTTTTTAACAGAATTTAAAACACAAACATAATACTCTTTCTTCATATTTCTATTAGAATAAACTCAGTCATAAAGGTTTTTCTCCATATCGCGGGAGATATACGACTTTAGTAATATTTTATGAGACATGGGGGCCATTGTTTCTTTACGAGCCAAAAGAGGCGCATCAGGCCATGTATCGGGAGCGCATGACGGCTGAGGAGATACAGCAATCATAGAATTACCCGGCATCAATCATTCAGCGGCCGTCGCGTATTCTTTCCAAGTGTCGCGTGTAGATGTGGATGTTACATATTACCCGGGGGTATTATAATCTCCTGGTAGATTTTCCGGGAAATAAAATATTGTATACTAAGGGAGAAAACGGTAATTGGTGCATTTGCTCTCTAAGATGCTTTGTTAACGAATTTTAAATGTTAAATTATTTCAATGTGTGGTTAATCATCACGGTAACGGCGCAATCTAAGGGAATTGGAGTCTGATCTAGAGGTCAAGCATAGAGAATTCGATAACTTTTACAATATCGGATCGATAGGCGTAACTTTGGACGATTTTATACCGATACACCGAGCACGGTTTCACTGTTAATTAAATAAATTGGCAATTTTGAATTGAAATACTATTCTAAATATGCATTGGCAGACTGCACTGACAGTGACACTAAACGGGAATTAATTAATTAATGAGGTCTTTAGTAACATTTCAATCACTTTCGTATCTCAATGATTGAACGGAAAAATGTCTATGTCTTATGATATATATGAAATTCTGTTAATTCTAAGAGCTTCGTTAGTTCAAACTGGTCATTAAATAATCGAGTAATTTTGCATAACGAACGAAATAATTATTAAAAAATTGGTGTATATTGACGGTAAACCGATACTTATCTGATCTTATGGAGGCCGCGCTAAAATTTATCAATCGTCGGTCGAAATATATCTGATATCTATCATTGACCGTGCTCGCAAATATTGATAACTGATCATAGATGATGGATTTATTCAATATCGCATTGATACAGGGTTTTCTTGAGCAGGAATTACATAATTTCATAAATTCATTGCATAATAATGAAACATTCGTTTTTATGAAAAGTCAATTCAAAAATGTCATTTATCATTGTGATTTGTTTTTAGCCAAAGATTCTGACAGCGTTACAGTGTCCATCATCAGTGTAGGTGACGTAGACGTGTAATCCTGAAAGACCTGATGATGAAAACTGTTTCGGACAACCTTGCGGAGTCCAACATTAGAGATGTCCAAAAAGTTGACACGATAAAGAGAAAATAAAGCAATACAACTTGACAGTCTCAACACTTCGAAAACAACTACCTTCTCATGATATTCTGATAACGTTTAGATGCTTCGGCAATATTATTTGATATATCTCTTCCCTCGCAAGAAAAATGAATCACTCGTGGTTTCCGAGTTCGGGAAGTGGAAGAACCGAAGATGAATCGGGCGATAAAGGGTGGATGGTTCCTGCAGAGTGTGGTGGTTGGTTATTTATTCGCTGGGGGCGATATGCGATGGGTCTCCGTAGCCATTTTATCACTGAAATGTCGTGAAACCAAAACATTTGTCTCCTGCCAGATCGGGTTATCATATTGATGTATGGCTTCGTGTCAAAGGGGATGCAAATGCTCTGCAATATGGTTTACGTGGTAATAAATAAATAGGGAAATAGATCAATTGAAACTTTTTTGGATGGGGTAGTAAACAGAATGGCATCGATATATTTTTAAAATATTTTTTAAAATGGGTAAAATGTCGGAAGAATTTTTTCTTCTTTTTCTGTTAATACCCCACAAGAGTTAAAACTGCTACCATCTGGAGCCAGTGAGACTATGGCATCCCAAGTTGGTTAGTATGTTGTGAGGCTAAAGGTAGTGGGGAAAAGAAGCAAATGGGAAGAGGAAGATGGGGACTTCTCGCCTTCGCTTGAATATTTTTATTATTATTATCAAGAGGGAATCTATATTCATAATTTTTATTGCATTTCTCAAAACAAGCGACCGAACTCAACAGCTGGTGGTGTAGCTGTGTATCATTCATCTGTAGACGTGTATGTCTACAGATGAAAATGAATATAGATTTACTCTTGATTTTTCATCCAAGTTTCGGAAAATAATAATATTCAGCTGGCTAGGTCCTCCATCACAACACAAGCAAAATCTTCCGCTTAGTGTGGTGGTATTTCAAATGCTGGGTTATTCGTCACCCGGTATTTCAAATGTTGGGTTATTCGTAACCCGGTATTTCAAATGTTGGGTTATTCGTAACCCGGGAATATTTGTCTTTCTTTAAAAAAAAAATCTGTAGAAGTCGAGAATAAACACAGATGTTCTGGCCTTAAATTATTAACAAACACAGATGGCAGTAATTGTACCGATATCCGAAAGTCATTTCCGTTTGAAAACGTTATTTCCGTCCGAAAAATATCTGACTGTTCGACTATTACACGTCACATCGCGCCTAAAGAAGTTTTTCTTCAAAAAACCTTATAAATTTGAAAAAGGAACAGCGTAGTGATGTATGAATACTTGACATATTATTTAAATCCAGAACAACATAACTTATCTATTGTCTATGCCCCATCTGGATTGGATTCAAAGTACTTGCATAGTTAGTTAGATACGTAGTTACTTTGCCGACTTCGTACAAACCTGGATCTGTATTATTTCTGTGTATGCAGAGTTTCTCAGAGGTCTTGTGTTTAAAAATACATGTTTATAGTGACGCACGAGCCCCACAGTGTCCCAGTACCGTATAATGCCGCCCGATGTTTTATTTAAATGGCCCGGAGTTTTTTTTCTAAAGCCACACGTGAAGTTTTATTGTCTCCCGGTTTAATGGGGGTATCCCTAAGGGAATTAGTAATGATCGCTAAATGGGACCCTGTTTTAGTGCGATTGCTTTTTAAAGGATATCGTGACGATTAAGAGAGAATTGGCAAAATAACGCGAAGGATCTTTGAAACATTTTTACACGTACAGAAGATGGACGAAGAAAGGATTAAAAAAATGTATTATGCGAAGTGTCCCCTCAAATACCGATCTGCTAACGTCAAAATTATAAGGTTTCTTTCAATTCCCATCAGTTAAATGATTTGTTTGAACTCATTAAAACTAATTTTCTTTCCCAATTTTTTTTCCTTATGTCGAGATAACTTTTATTTTTTTGGAAGTATGTTTAGTCTCAACTACCTGAAATTTGGAAATTTACGTGTTTATTTACGCCCTTGATCTTTTAGATAAAACAAGTCTTGATTTCATCATAAGTGTAATCAAGTAATGAAAATTATGGTTTGTAGTTTTACTCCCAACTACATTAATTCAATTTATCCATTTTGTCAACTACAGAATAATCAAAATAAAATAGGAGAAAATGGAATCAGCATGCATAATACTAAAACAACAAATAAAAAGTAAAACATGTAATAACATAAAGTAGAAGGAAATCAACATAAAAGGCGAGATACAAATAATATTATATTATAATGGTTTCCGGAAACTAATACTACAGGCGGGAAACTTGAAAATCTAAATCACATGGAGAAACCAGAAGAACTTTGTTTTTTGATCTTAAATAGGTCACCCCAGGTTCGCTACGTTTGGTGACTTTGCAGGACGCCCGTGTTCATGGGGTGATAATTGGAGGAAACATTGAGTTGAAGTAGGCTAGCCGGCGTAGTCCAGCGGTAGGGCGTTGGACTGCCATTCCGAAGGTCGCGGGTTCGAATCTGGCGTGCGCAAATAAATTTTATTTTATTGATTTGTGTTATTTCACAATTAATTATTTAAAATAATATATAGTATATTTGCGGCACGTTCCAAAGTGGAAAATACTCTTAATATCGCCCTTGTGTAAGACCACCATTCAGAATTGAAACGTAGCTAGAAATGGCTTTAGCCGTGTTTAGTGACTAGATCTGAATAGCCAGGTACTTCCTTCCCCACCTTCCTCTTCCTCGTCTTCTTCCATTTTCCACTTACCTTAAGCCTCATAACATACCCCAATTGGGGATGCCATGGTCTCACTGGCTCCATACGGGAGCAGTTGTGACTCTTGTGAGGTATTCTCTATAAAAAAAAAGTAATGAATTCAAACAAACTGGACACACTGACCCCCAGATTTCTACCCACCTCTCATACCCTTTTACTTCCCAGATCTTCCTCTCCTGCCTTTCCTGAAATAAAAACCCTACACACAGCATCCCCAAAGATGACTTTGGCCCTGAGGGAAATTATTCTCCTCAGGGCTTCCTGAATGGAGCTTATGTAAAAAAATTGTTGGTGAAATGGCATTGAGTATTCTTTCGCTAGATGGTTGTTTTTTTCCCACACACAATTTATGTGGGGAAAGTTACCATTAATTCTCCAAAGCAATATTATAATTTCAGAATCCAAAATGATATTGTATAGAGTTGCTGCCCAGCCAAACTAGAAGGTTGTACAATATTATATTGTCTTGTGTCTAGTCTGTAAGCTTTAACCTTTAAGCTCGGTTGGTGCATCCCGGAATTGGTGCAATAAACTTGAATATTTAATGCACCGAGGATATATCGCGACTACGAGAGAAATGGCTATGATTCTGCGGTAAATTGACTGCAATGCCTTGGCCTAACATAAGACCAGTGAATTTTATGAGCTTTCTGATTGTGAAATACGCGATTTTCTTTAACAATCCTTATAATTTTTCTCATTTTCCTTTCTTATTTATAGCTGTTCTTTCAGAAATTGTATTTTTTCACAGAGATTTTTTTTTAACCTAGCCATTTTATAAAAGATTTAATTTTTTGGAGCATAGAGAGTTACCAATCCGAAACTTTGGAAAAAAGATTAGATGTGGTAGCTACTGATGTATATTTTATATTTATTTTTTAACATTAGCTCCACACAGGGAGTCATCTTTGGGGATACTGTGTAGAGGGTCTTTTAAGAAAAGGAAGGAGAGAATGTTCTGGGAAAGAAAAATATATGAGAGGTGGGTAATGGTAGGTTAGTGTTTCCAGGAGTGATGGACGTATGAATCCTCCCCTCCCACTGCGGTGCAAGGCGATGTTCCGAGAGAGACCGGCTGGATAGATCAAAGGTCAAAGGTCCCTCAACCGGCCACGCAGCTGGCGGCAGATGCATCCATTGCCAAGGCCCGGATAATTCTCATACCATGAACCCGGGCACCACTGATAAGTCACCAAATATTCCAAATCACCTATGGCATATGTGTTGGTTATTCAATAAATGGTTCACAGGGGGCGGTACCCATACCCGCCTCCCAAAATAATATTATAATACGTTATTAAACATGTTATTTATTAATATGATAGAGGTACACTAGGTATCATCTAAATAGCTTAGAAAATATTTCCCTTTACCATGGAAATAAATACAAATAATAAAAAAATAAAAAATTAATCAATCTTAGTTTATTGCACATAAACAGACGGATTCGCAATCAAATTACAGCTTTTTTAAGTACAAATAAAATTATCGCGAGGACTTTAAATATTTCGATAAACTATGATTTGATTATTTTTATTAAAATAAACACGGAGAAAAATGTTATTCTCAAATACGATCATTTTATTCGTAAACACGGTTAAAAACGGGGCTGAAGTTCTTACGAACAAATGAACAGGGTTTCAATGTTTATTGGCAGGAACATATAACGTTTCGACGAATAAAATAATCGTTTTTTAGAATAACATTTTTCTCCGTGAAGTATGTAGACAGATATACTGGAACGAACAAAACAATACTCGATATATAATCTGAATTTAAATGTTTTTGTACCAATAAAAAATGATTTCAAGCAATCAACTTCCTTCATATTTTCCAAGAGGGTGATATACAATACCCTCACCATAAATCTTAAAAAAATTAATGCAAATTTCTAAGTGGAGACTATAAACGCAAAGCCTTCAGATATTTCATCCCTTGTTTTAAAGGTGATTCAAAAATGTGTATGTACGTTTGGATACAAATAATACGATTTCGGCTTTTCTTTACGGGGTAACAAGATTAGAGGTAAATTAAAAGAAGGGGAAATTCTTTTGAAAAATGGTCTACAGCCTTCTTTACTACCCTTTTTCCAAACTGCATTTGTTATTTATCGCGAAGGGATGTTTATTTGAGTCACGTATCGCAAAAAAATCTCAATAAAAGGCAGCTAGAGAGTGTTTTTGATTAAAATTGTACTCGTTACAATGTTTCCAAGAAAGGGTGAGATGAAATAGTTTGTTTCACTAAGAGACTTGCCAAGAAATTTTATTGGCTTATTTTATTGATTTAAAACTATTTATTTTAGGAATTTTAAAGGAAATGAAATTAATTGCAAAATATCACTATATATTTTTTTTGTTCATATGAAGCAGTTTCTTTGTGATATAACATTATAATTTAAAATAAAACAATAACTTTGTACGCACCACTTTTATTTTTTATACTTTATGCCGACCGGGTTTCGCTAGCACCTTAGCTTCTTCAGGGCAGTATAATCTCTACTAAAATCTAACATGTTGTGTTATTACACCTAAGATGTTTACACACTACCGGATTTTTAGAATTTGCAAACCATCTTATAGAAACAGTACATAAAGTTAATAAAAATACGGGCGTAACGTTATTGCACAAAAACGAAATAGTTTCAGACCGGTCAGTGGTTCAGTGGGCATCGCGTTTGGGTCCCACCCAGGCGTTCCGTGTTCGATTCCTCGGCTGGCTAAGTCCTCCACCACAACACAAGCAACATCTTCCGCTTAGTGTGGTGGTAGTAGGAGATTTTCAAATGTTGTTGGGTTATTCGTAACCCGGGAATGTTTGTCTTTCTTTTTAAAAAAAAAAAAAAAAGTTATCAGATTGGACAATTTGGAAGCACCAGAGCTAAGGAAAGCCATAAACACTAATAGCAAAGTAATTAACAATAAAAAAAAATTTAAAAAAAGTCCGATACTTAGGTTGTTCCCCATTGACAAAGAACATTCACTTCCCAAACCTCAGTCCCTTACTCCAATTACGTCCTGCACTGGCGGAACCCAGTCCATTTTTTCAATCCCCTAAATACATTATAACAAAACATTTTAGATTTTAGTAGAGATTATACTGCCCTGAAGAAGCTATGGTGCTATCGAAACTGGTGAAACCCGGTCGGCATAAAGTATAAAAAATAAAAGTGGTGTACACAAAGTTATTGTTTTATTTGAAACTATTTTTTTTTAAATTAAATTAAAACAAATAACTTTGTTTAAACCACTAATATAATCACAATTACCTACATGTTTCAAAAGCGATGGTTTCTTCGTCAGGGTAGTAATGACATTAAATTAATTCAAAATGATGCCACAAAGTGATTTTGCGAAGTTTGAAGAAATAAATATATTTTTTTTTATTTAAGTTTTTTTTTTTTTTTAATTAAATTTGATAACAATAAATAAATAACACTATATTTCGTGATCTCAAAATAGCAACATGTAGAAACCCTTCTTTAAACAGCTCAACTGCAAAACTTCAAAATCGCACAAAAAACATGAAGATGTCACATTTTTTTTCAATAAAAAATGTATACGTATATATTTTTCAAAAATCGTCACGCGGTACTTATCAAATCACGTGAAACGCATTTGTCTCGTTCCAGCAGCACCGTGCACTACTGTGCAGACAAGACAAGGCGCGTATCACGTTATCCGTTGCGAAGTGTGACGTTGTAACGAAATCAAATCGCATTCCACCACGGAAAAAATCCCGAGATGATTCTCCACGTACAACTTAATGAGCTAAACATAAATACATCCAAGAATGTAAAATACTTAGGGCACATTATTACTGAAGACCGATGTCGAAATTGAACGTCAAAGGAGAAGTATCAGTATAATATGAGTGCCCGAAGATTCTTCTAATGTAGCAATAATGTTCAATGCATTTTATACTTGCCTATGTATGTTTTTGTTTGAAATATTCTGTAAATACCAATCAGCTCGATGGAAATCGATAAAATATGTTCATCCATTCGAAAACTAATCGCAATCCCACACATCTATTACAGGTGTGTGGGATTGCGATTATTATTCAGAGGTTATTATAACTTATAATTAGTCATTTTTAAATCAAATTCTAGACGTATTGACTCTTTTTTTACAAAAAAAACATAAATTGATTTTGAAAGATTGTTATTTTATCTGGTACACGCAGTTTTAAAATTTTGAAAAAACTAAGTGTATTTTTAATATACTAAGGTTATACCGTTAGTCTTTGGCAGATTTGTTCAATTTTCAAACGATAGATTCTATTAAACACAAAATTTAAATCATACAATCATACAACAAAATAATTTAATACGTCATCTAGTCATTTAGAGAGATTCTGTGCAGAAACGGGAGGTCCGTTTGATAAATTGTCCTATCTTAACGAACGGACTGCAATACTTAGAGCACATGCGTCAGCTGGGAATGCTGTCCTTGTTCTATTCCGGTATTTGAATGAAAGATGCTGGAAGTACAGCTTCATTGATCCCTTCGGCACCGATGCACAGTCGGGAAACACGCCAAACGCGCGCCTAACATTTGTACGCGGTTGACATTTGTCACATGAGATTGGCTTTCTACGACTCGTTCTTAAATTCAAAAGCTTGGCTGTGGAATGATTTGCTGCCCTTTGTGTTTCGTCCCTCCTACAATATTGGTCTCTTCAAGAGCCATGTTTACTCCTTCCTCTCCTCAAAAAGACCCTCCACACAATATCGCCAAACATGACAGAAATGTGTGGAGTTAATATAAAAATAAAAAAAAACTTATAAAAAAAAATAATCTAACTTTACACATATTTTTAATTTTTTTTTATAGATAAATACTTTACAAGAGTCTTAACTGCTCCCGTCTGGAGCCAGTGAGAATATGGCATCCCCAATTGGGGTATGTTGTGAGGCTGAAGGCAAGTGGGGAAGGGAACGAGATGGGAAAGAGGAAGGTGGGGAAGTATCTGGCTTTTCAGATCTAGTCACTAAACACACCTAAAGCCATTATTAAGCAACGTTTCAATTATGAATAGTGGTCTTACACCAGGGCGATACCGAGAGTATCTTCCACTCTGGAACGTGCCGCTAATGTAGTATATATTATTATTATTAATTAATTGTGAAATAACACAAATTAATCAAATAAAATTTATTTTGCGCACGCCGGGTTCGAACCCGCGACCTTCCGATTGGGAGTCAAGCGTCTTACCACTCGACCACGGATGGCCGTCAGATATGTGCATGTTCTAATTCTGGTAGGATATCTATAATTTAATAAAAGATCATCTTTCTTTCTAACACTGGTAGTTCCTATTTGTACATGGTGTGAGATTTCACCGAGGAAAGGGCTCGTTGCTACCAAGGGTAAAGGGCTACCTTCCCATTTGCAAGTCAAATTTGGCTCCTTCGGGGTGTGTTTGACTATTAACACAATCTTTTCGTTTCCTATTTATAAACTCCCGCGGGTAGGGGGCGCCAATAAACGGATTCCGAGAAAGGGGGGATTTGTTTTAACAAATTATTGATAAAAAAATATTACAAAATATTTTGAAAGACATATTAATATATATAAATTATATTCTAGCTGATACCCGGTTGCAATGCCACTTAAATAAAGAAATTGTTTCTCCCTGCGTGTCCTTTCCCATTCGTCCCGTTCCCCTTCCGCCACTTCTTCCCCTCCCGTGAACCCCCCCTCCTTAATTCCTCTCCGTCCCTCACGGATTCACTTCCCCCTCACGACGTTTTTCCCTGCCGCTAAACTTTTTGACCTATTCCAAAATTTGTATGCAAATTTCGTAAAGCCAGAGCTCGCGGTATGAAATGTACTTTACGACCTATTCTCATGGCTGCCAAATATATCTTTTTTAAAATCATATAAATCGGTCTAGCCGTTTCGGAGGAGTGCGACCACAAACACCGTCACACGAGATTTTTATATATTAGATATATAATATTCTTCTCGTCTCACTTCTTCTTCCCCTTGTCATATTATGGTCGGGGACCGGATGCTCAAACGTGAATACCGCACAAGAGTCCCAATTGCTCAATTGGGGTATGTTGTGCTCAAAACTTGTGAGGCTGAAGTGAGTTACGAAGAGGAATGCGAAAGGTGTGGGAGCACTTGGTGTGAAAGTACCTACCTGGCTATTCAGTTCGGGTCACCAAACACGACTGAAGCCATTTAAATCAATGTTCCGATTCTGAATGGTTGTAGCAGCCCTTGAAATTTAATTTGGAAGGCGGTTATGGGTACCGCTGCCCCGGGATCTATTTATTGGATAACCAACACCTCTGCCATATAGACACTGACCCCCAATTTACCCCTAATAAAAGGGCATTACATAACATCATCTCCTTCCTTTCCCCAAAAGATCCTCCACATAGCATCCCCCACTTAGGCCTTGAGGGTAATTAGTGTTTTCCTGAGTGTGGAGCTAATGTAAATTCCTGAGCTTCGTTAGCTTCCTGAGCTAATGTAAAAAGACAGTCAAATTAATAATATTTATTTTTTCGTCATATTTTAGTCATAGAATCTTTTTTTTTTCTAAGCGCACTTGTGGTGATCATTCACTAAAATGGCGCTATATAAATTATCCAAGTTTTTTTTTTAATTGAATAAAAATTTAATTAAATAATATAATTTATGTTGTATTAGTCTCTTTTATTTTAATTTATGTATTTTAAAAAAAATCATGCGGGTAGGCAAGTAGGTAGGTACTTACCAAGTTACCGAAGGATAGAAATCGCGAACCCCAAATTTGATAATCGCATAAAGTGGCAACCGATGTAGTGCCCATATAATGCAAAGTTATTTTTATTTTAAACAGATGGCAACACTGAATATTGTTCGGTAGGGGAAGGGCCGCATGAAAGCGAAAAAACCCGCGGCTTTGAATTTTTAAAGAATTATTCAAATTTCGAATCTGCCTTCGAATTTCAAATTTACAAGATGGAACATGAAAAATATATGAAGTGCTTCCCTAGTAGGTATGTTTCCAATATGCAAAACGACTTTTTCTTCTTTTCTTTCTTCTTTGTAGTGATGTTGTTTTTTAATACAATTTTATCAGTGTTGGGGCCTTCAAAATACTTACAAAGCAAGTTATTTTCTTATCATAATGCAAAGAATACATCAGAATCATGGGAGCCTTCTTCTTCTGATGTTTTTAGTTTCTTGTAGTTGTTAAATCAAAGACTACGCGGGTACGCTTTCGCGCTGTTGTAGTAAAAACAGTCCATTTACACAAAATTTAGATACGTTATTCTAAAAACGATAAAAAAATATTTCAACTTATTTGACTTTTTTGCCCCAAAACGACAAGAAAATTCGATTAAAATTTTCAAATTATTACTGCAAAAAAATTGATTAAGCTTTTCATATAATTAGGAAATTTATATCAAACTTTTTTGATGTCATTAGGTCGCCCAAAAAATGTTTCCGTTCTTATTTCCACGTAAATAACATAACATAATTATTTATACAATATTAATGACTAGCGCCGATCCGTGAAAAATCACGGAATATTAGAATTGTTCGAGTTGTGAAGGTGAAATAAAATGTGACAATAATGCTGTATCTGAGGTATGAAATTATTATAGGTGCAAGTGAAAATTAATAAAAAAATTATTGAAATTAATATACCTACTTTAAATTTTTTTTAAATCATTAAACGGATTTCTTCGAAACACATAAATAATTTAAATTGAATTAATTTGTAAGTAAGCAACAACTTCATCAAAGGTACCTACTGCCAACTATGATTTAATGTACAAATAATTCAACTCTATTATTAATCTGTGTGTTCTCCATCATCTCTGCTGGTCCACCCCAACTACCTCTTCGGTACCTCTTGTCTCTTGTCTCGTGTCTCGCATCCCCCAACTGGGATGGATGGCTGCAAATATTTTTATGGCTCATGAAGAATTTTTATGTCTTTCTCCAGTTTAATATTCACTCAACAGAGGGATTGTCTTCTGGGCACTATGCTATTTCCACGGTCTTCTACGGTGGCAGGGACTTTAATGCGAAAAGGTCGCTGAAAAAAATAACCACTTTTATGGTAAAAAGTAATTTGTGATCATTTTGATTTGTGATCCAAGACATTACAATTTTATGTAAACCAATTTTCAATTTAAAATGTTTGGTACACTAAAAGTGGAACATATTAGAAATTTTTTGGAAATATTTAACAAATTAAAATGTCCAAGTGGAACGTATTCAAATTATGGTAGTATTCCATTTGTCGCATGCGGATAGGGCATTGCTGCCACAATGTTCACTGGACAAAAATACATGTTAATAATTCTGTTATGTGTGAATGTCGTCTTGGTGAAGAGGACCTCAATCACATTTTTTTTCAGTTGCCATAATTCATATAAAAATTTCATTCCTGACCTGATCAGAACGGTTTATTCCCCCTACAACATTGCATGCCTGTTGTTTTCTGTGGTCAAACGTGTATCATAATATCTAGTTTCCTTGGAATTAAATTGTAATCAATTTGTATCGAAATTATGCAAACTCATGTTTTTCTCTTACATTAGAGTTTTTAGTTTAATGTATTTATTAAGTATGTTTTGGTAATTTTTTATGTATAATAAATTTATTAACTTATTTATTAAATACCTATTGCTTCAACTTGTAAATATGTATGTAATCACATCTTGGATTGTGAATGATTGTGATTAGTGATTAGCGTATTTTTTGTATTATTATCATTATATATAATGTATACAGGCTCTTGATATTACCTCCAAATTTGTATATATATATAAATATCTTTCTCTTGATACTTGCTAGAACACTCCTTTAGGATGAAAAGCCATTAAAAACAATATTATGGTAGTAGGCTATTAAAATGGTACCTGCCCGAATTTCGTCATAATAAATATAGATTTATTTTGTGTTATATAGTTAATGCCCAAGAAATACAAAAGATAGATTTATTTAACCGGTTTATCTTTTCCCATAAGTATTCCATAACCAATAATTCATAAACACATCGCTTGCAAGCATTTTGTTTTGGGTAAATTTTAATAATTGAGAAAGATTTCGATTTGAAGGATTTCAAAAAAATCTGAAAAAAATTGGTTGTTAAAAGTAATCAAATATAATTGACTGATTCAGAAATATGATTCAGTAGCACTATTCCTTTTGTCATCCTGGCTTGTGCTACAACATCCGTTACATCAACAAATAAGTCGAAAGGACTACTACGACTGAAGTTTTCAGGCACTTAACCACTGGAGCGATTTCGGTCCAAATTTGAACCACTTTAATTTTCCTAGAATCGATTTCGGTCCAAAAATGGACCACATTTTCCTACCTTTTGTAAAATATTTTTAGAATTTTTTTCATATGTTGAGTTATGATTTTTTAATGTGGGCGGAAAATTTTCAAAATTAATTTTCAAACGTGGCGAGCGCTAAAGACAAATTTATTCATTTCGTGTGATCGCTCGAGTGGCTACAAGCCGTAACATTCCGAGAAGAAAGCATGGGCTATCAATAGAGTTATGCACATATTAAAAATGAACATTTCCCCACTTCTCTAAAAAGACCCACCACACAGCATCCCCAAAGAAGACACAGGCCCTGAGGGTTATTATTTTCCTCAGGGTCTCCTGTGTTGAACTCATGTAAAAAAACCTTCTTTAAGAATAATGTATTCTGCGTTTTTTTAACATAACTAATTATTATAATTATGTATTATAAATTATAACGAAATATTACAAAAACGTACAATAAAATTATTTGTTCTACTTATCCCCGATTTTCCCTATAGGTAACTTCAAAAGCAGCTTTTTGAGTTTAAAAAAAAATGCATAACTCTATTTCCTCGTCTATAAATAATGCTACAAACAGAAAAGTCACTTAATATCATCAAGTTATTTAAATATGTTTTTTGTGGATATCTCCGAAAAACGGTATTGTTTAATTCTAAAATTAGGTAATTCTAGTGTTAAAACATTGGTATTCCACATTTCAATTAGGCAACTATATTTACCTAGTTTTTGCACTATCTTTTGTAGAATTGCTTTTTCTTGCATTTTTATACGCAACAAATAAGTAAGTCATTCCATTTTTTTTAAATAATTACATAAAAAAATGATTATCCGTTTTCTCATTTTAAAACTAAAAGTATTACGGTTCCCAACAAACATTTATTAGTAAAAATATACAACAACCGATTTATCAGATTGCTGATTTCAGAGTTTCCAAGTTGTAGTTATTATTCCACGATATTATATTGTGTACTGTATGAAGTTTATTTTGACTCCCCTGCTATTTTAATATCAGCGGGATATTGTTGATTTATAGCTCTCATCACGCCGCTTCGGGAAATTCTTCAAATGCATGTCATATTCTATTCACTCCTGTCTGCGCCTGCGACGTTCTTCATTAAGGGGTTTACACCACCTACTCCTCACGCCTCCATTCCCGTCATACTTGTGGACCAAAAAAAACATAATGTTGAAAATATTAATAGGTAGGAACCTATCAAACAATCTGTATTATTTATTATGACGTATTGACAAAATCCGGGTAGTTACTTTCTTAGTCAAATTCCAATTTTTGAATATATTCCACTTGGGTAGGTACCTAATTTATCTGAAGATTTACAATACTGAATATTGTTTTCCATTTTTGAAGCGTACAAAACATTGTGGTAACATTATTTTATTATTATTATTATTTAAACTTGTTCCATTTCTAAAAAGAACTCGACAGAAGCAATCAGAAGCAATGAAGGAATTTCAGATGGACAGGTGGGTTATTGGAGGGAAAATACATTTTAAGTGGGAAAACGTGTATAAACAGTGAGGTTTAGAAATTTTTGAGTTTGGTTAGAACATAGAGTAATGTTTAATATCTATAGATTAATCCACTTTTTCAACATTTTTTTAGCTTTTAAGACATTTTTACAATCAGTGTTCAGGAAAAGGTGATCATTTTATTTATTTGCAGATTTATTTATCCGTGTGTGACGTCGCTTTATAAGTCGGTGTTTTCTTTAAAGTACGAACTAAAATCATTACGTGTCTAACATAACGTTACATTATTTGTAGTAAATTTTTAAAAAAGGAAATATGGTGTTGACAACTAAAAGGTGCACTGGAATTTTTCGGAAGCTGTCTAATTTTCCGGCCTGACTTCTATTGACTTCACAAATTTATGTCTTTCTCTAAAACATTCTTTCTAGGAGAAAAATTGATAAAAAAAAAAAGTTGCAAAACACTTATGACGAATGCCGAAGTAATTATAAGTAGGTACATGTACAAAAAAACATTACAGTTTTCTGTAACGAATGACATTCTTACGATTGTTAGTAACAACAAAGAAAGATCAAAATACACACTCCATTTCAGAAAGTGTGCCACAATGTTGAGACGAAAATCAATATTTAGAAAGTTAGTTTTTACCCCAACAACACGGCGAGCTCATCTCCTTGCATCACCCAACAAACATTGCAAAAACCACTAAATCACGACCATTCACAAAAAAGTACAAAACAATTCCATCGGATCATTCACCGATCAATGCGACATTTTTTACTTTTCGATCATCAGGTTTACTGATGATGTTTGTAGCCGCTGCGTGTTTGAGCTTAAGGATGTCCGAACGTGACGTCACGTGCGGGAGCTTTATTCTCCCCCCGCTAGATGGCTCCACGTGTCACACCGCACCGGGCGCGTGCCGAAAGTGAGCGAACCTAACGGAAATTTAAAGATGTGGATTGGAAAAAGAATCGTCAGGTAATTAATAGGTATATTAAAAGATACTCGAATCATTCACAACATTCTCGTAAAAAATATATTTGGTTAATGTGGGTTTGTAACCGCATTATTACACTGGTCATTTTAAACAACAATAACGTTTTTTTATTCCTTATTGACGACCTTATTATGATTTTTTATATGTTTTGTTTAACAAATTACGTCACATTAATCAAATTAAATTACATGTAATAAAACTTGTACATGGATACGTTTTTAGATTTTCACGGCCAAAAGCATTTTCGTTCTTTGTTTTTGGGGTGTTATGCCGTGTTGTGCTACCTCCTTCTTTAGCCGACGTTTCGGACAGCGTTGCAGTGTCCATCATCAGGGCAAATCCGTCGATGTGAATTTGTTGTGTTAAGTGTGTGCTTATTCACTTGGAAGCGATACCGTGTCGTCAGCTTCAATCCACTGCGAGCTGGTAGGTATTTCAGAAGAAAGTGAACTACTTTGAAAGGGAAATTTTGAGAAAGCGCAGTATTTACGTTAGCCTGGGGCCCGTCCACGGAGAAATGTAACGAAATGTCCAACGAAAGTAGCGTCATCTTGTGGCGAATTCTAGAATTAGAAAAACCAAGCTGAAGCGAATGTAGCCAATATCAAGGTATAAACAAAATGGTTTTATACTTTTATATTGTATTATTATATGGTATTAAAGTATACTTAGACATGGTTTTTTGCGGTTAGCTTTGGTGTAGCCGTCAATTACCGGATACCAAGAGCTGTTGAGCTTAGCTCCGTCGTCTCTATTAATATTAATTGGATTTTTGTAGATTTCAATTGCGTCCGTAATCAGGCGTGATCTATAAGTTTTGGGTCTTCCCAGGACCTCAGGAACAAATCCAAAGTAATGGCCGGTTTCAATTAAGTGCTCGGCGATTGCCGATTTATCAGGATGGCCAAGTTTACAAGCACGAAAGTGTTCTGCTATCCTCTTGGAAATCGTCCGCTCTGTTTGGCCTACATAAACCTTGTCACATCCGGAACAGCTGAGTTTATACACTCCGTCTGCTTCCAGGGGAAACTTAGTTTTTGCAGACCTCAGTAGGTCTTGGATTTTGGTTGTGGTTCCGAAGACAGTCTTGATGCTTTCTTTTCTCAATATCCTGGCAATTCTGTCTGTCACATTGTGAACGAAAGGAAGGAAAGCACAGCCTTTTGACTCTTGTTCAACTCTGTCTTCCTTCGGTGTAGATTTGGCTCTTATAATTTGCCTTGTCTGCCTTGTCGGGTAACCGTTGCGCTCCAGTGCATCGGTCAGCTTTATAAGTTCTTTTCCGAGTTTTGTTTCTTCGCATATTCTGGTCGCTCGGCTCGCTGACTAGCTGACGACACGGTATCGCTTCCAAGTAAATAAGCACACACTTAACACAACAAATTCACATCGACGGATCTGCCGGATCTGCCCTGATGATGGACACTGCAACACTGTCCGAAACGTCGGCTAAAGAAGGAGGTGGCATAACTCCCCAAAAACAAACAACGAAAAAAATCTTGTACTTATTTGAAATATATCCTCTTGTTATGAAATATTAATAATGTTATTTTTGCTTTAAATGTATCCATGTAAAAAAAACAAATAATAATAAAATACTTACTTTTAGTTTCAAAATCTGAAAAGGGGTGATTTTCCCAACTTTTTTCTTTGATCTCTCTTAGGCGCTCCGCTGACGAGGCAACTGAAAATAAACCAAAACCAGCTGGTTTCTATGTCTTGATTGGTCAAAAAGCTTGTTTAACCATAGACGAAGAACAATCAGCTGACAGCTGGCAACTAGCAACGGCCGGCCACGGCAATCAGCAGTGCAAGTCGCGAGTCACTGCTTACGTTACCATTGACAATGGGGTTTTGAGTGATTGTGTAGTGTGCGCGCCATCACATTGTCATACAAAGATAGTTGGCAGTTGAGAGTTTTCAGTTGCCTCAGTGGGCGGAGGCGCTTACTTTTATATATTTTTATTTTACTTGAAATCGCACAAGAGTACCAACTGCTACTATCCGTCCTCAGCCAGTGTATCTAATTATAGCGAGAGCTTTACAACTCGACCACGGAGGCCTTTATTTTATTTAAACTGTCAACATTTACCCCAGTCAATCTAGACAAAAAAGAGGCCCTAACAGGAACAAATTAGGGGAAAGCTGAATTTTCGCAGGTGAGTAGTACTCTACTAAAAAAAAAAAAAAGTGTTAAGAAGAATATGTGGACCCGTGAAAGAGGGGGAACAGTGGCGCATCCGGCACAACAAAGAACTGTATGACATATATCAGGCCCCCAATATCTCAGCCCATATGAGACTCCTCAGGTTGAGATGGGCTGGACATGTACAGAGAATGCCGGACACACGCGTCCCAAAAAGAATTATGGCTGGACATCCAGGTGGAAAGAGAAAAGTGGGAAGACCCAGACTGAGGTGGGAAGACGAAGTAAGAGGGGATGCAGCACAGCTTCTCCAGATAACAAACTGGAAGTCAGCTGCTGAGGACAGGAGGAGTTGGAGGCGAATGTTGCGGGAGGCCAAAGCTCGATATGGGCTGTAGCGCCATCGAAGAAGAAGAAGAAGAAGAGTAGTACTCTACATCAGCGAGTATTTTCACAAAAGTCCCCACATCTCCTCAGCTTGCTTCCCCTCTGTGCCTCCAATTGCGCCTGCGCCTAAATTGAAGGTAATTACTGAAGGCATTATATCTCTTAAACTAAAACATAATTATATATTTTTATTTTGAAAATCATATGCTCACTTTTTGCCACTCAATAAACCCAATCAATTTTAAACGTTGAAACAACATAAGTAATTATGCATTCTTTCTATTCTCTATTGAGCAATTCGCGTTATTCTCTAACGCGAATTGCTTCCGATGTTACAGACTTTACAGAGATTGTGTCAAATATCTTAGGAAACTGGATGACAAATCTTTACTTTCGGCATCCAAGGTGGGTCCAGTGACCACACTGGATCTACCCTCATCAAAGGACATAAGGTCCTCAGGATCAGACAGTGCAGATGGGTACGAGAGACTACTCTGTGACCCTCTATATCTCAGAAGATTTGATGTTGGAATTTTAATGAGGTTAGTTTTGGCTTTACTGCCGTTAAATCTTTTGTTCGTGGAGCTAGTAGGCCTCTGACGCGAATGAAAAGTGATGATTTTTCTGTTATTGTCCAGAATATGAGATTTTAAAATATATGTGTATATATTATATTACCGCCATCTTAAAATAAAATGTTTCATAAATACGTCGTGTACTTGAAGTGGTTATTTAAAAATTTGAAATTATTACAATATCCATGCGTTCAAATCTATTTTTCTGGATAATCAAAAAAGGTATCAAAAAAAGTTCTAACCAGTTTGCTTCTAAAGTCTACAATTTTTATTTTGTATATTTTTTTCTTTATTCATAAAATATTTCTGTAGTCTACAGATTTTTACATGCTTTTCGACTACCAAACTAGACACATGCCCGTATTATGGTAGTCGAACTTTGGGTATTTTTGACACATCCAAGTGATAATCACTAGAGGGTGTATACACGGTGTCCGGAAACTTGTAGTGCAAGTGGGAGACTCGTGCATCGACATCACATATAGAATCCAAAAAAGATTATTATTTTTTTTAAGAAAGGCAAACATTCCCGGGTTACGAATAAATAACCCGACAACATTTGAAATCTCCCGTTATCACCACACTAAGCGAAAAATGTTTCTTGTGTCGTGATGGAAAATTATCCGAATAACTCCTGTGATTAAATTACGGGTTTTGTGATGTGTTAAATTGAAAACTATCTAAATATATATTGAGCGCTGAGAATCGGCGCAAATTGAAGGTTATGTAAGTTTTATGCCTAAATTTTCTTGAGAATCTTGAACATCAATATACAATATTGTATTTGTATACCTTTCACGAAATAATTGAGTTTTTATATTGTTAAAACTAAATATTCATATTTATATTGTATATTTACGGGCGCAAACAAACAACTAATATTTTACAGCATAACTTGCAAAAAGGGTTTTTTAATTAAAATAATAAAATTACCACTGTCCATGGACGAGCAGATTATGCATTATTTTAAGTTTAGTCTTATCCTCTAGCAACCGTTTGATTTAAAAAAAATTCCAACCTAGACTCAATTTACCGGAAAAAGTAAACTCAAATCAAAAAATGTTATACCACAAAGGCAATTCTTGATGTGATGTAGGTAGATTCAACTGTTTCCAGGTTGTACCACGAGTTGTACCACGAGTTTCCGGACACCGTGTATCTCAAAACAGACAAACTAGCAATCAGGTGGTAGCCGCTGTAGATATTTTGTATATGAACAAATTAAATGATTTAATAAAATGTATATTAGTTCGCAACTTGGTCGCTGGAAAAGTTAAGCATGCCACGCTGAACTCTATGTTGTAATCTATATTATTGTCTTTGGTCTAATACGTTTATGTCATATTAGGTCTATATTGACATCTCACCTCTAGTGTGTAGTTTCATGCAGAGTTGATTATCACCGATGATAATCAACTTCCAATAGGGAACTTCACAGAGGCCCTAGCACACACGCTCGATAACGATCGATAGGATAATCGGTAACTTGTCATCGTTCCCTAGGACAACTGCACATCGCTAATGTACAAACAACAGTTGATGTCGAATATGTTAAGGACACTTAGTCATTGTGAACTGTCACTTATTCGTTGGCGATCTGTAGTCATGCTAGGAAACGATGAGAAGTTACCGATAGTTATCCCATCGATCGTTATCAAGCGAGTGTGCTAGGGCCTCAGATGTATTAATTAATCTCACAGCTTGACCGTTGACCTAAAGATTGAATAAATAATAACAAAATAATTTCAAAGAATACTCCCCTGGGACGCCAGTGGCCCGTCACGGAATTGTATCGGCACAGGGGTGTAGTCACGTACGGGACGGGTCCTGGGCGAGGGAGGAGGTGGGTTGCGAGGGTGCCGGAGACAGGGGTGTAGCGGGTGGTGATGGGGGGAGTAGGGGGACATGGAACCGGAAGGAAACCTAGGCATGTAGGTGATTAGAAAGTTTAAGGTGGTTTTAATGAAATTTTTATGATCGTAAAATTATTCCTATTTTTAAGGATGACTTCACAAGAGCTCTAACTCGGAGCCAGTAGGTCTAGGACACATTTAAACTTACGGGATATCATAAGATTCTATTTCATTTAAGTTTTCAAATACGTATGCTTACGGATAAGGCCCTAGCACACTCGCTCGATAACGATCGGTAGGATAACTTCTCATCGTTCCCTAGGACAATTGCATATCGCTAACGTACAAACAATAGTTGATGTCGAATACGTTAAGGACACTTAGTCATTGTGAACTGTCACAACTGTTCTGTAGTCATGCTAGGGAATGATGAGAAGTTACCGATAGTTATCCTATCGATCGCTATCGAGCGAGTGTGCTAGGGCCTCATGAGGTTTAGCACGGTCAACATATGATTGCCAATTTTAGCACGACCAACTTCAAATTCAAAACAACTGGCTTATTAAAGAATGGAGCTGAACTAACGAAGTTATTAGAATTGAAAGAATTCGTAAACCATATTCGCGATCTGTAGACTTCATTAATTTTTCCAAGACGCAATTAATTTATTGCGTTCGATCTTGGAGACATAAAAGTGGTCAAATATTACTAAAATGTGTCGAAAATTACGTGTGAAGTGCCAACGTATATTAAAGTAAGTATTTCAATATGAAATTGTCAATTTATTAATATTTTTCATTTTTACGTAGCGGTTTGATGTTTGAGAGCGTAAATTAATCCAGTGTTGAAATTAAATAAATTCTAATATTTTAATTAATGAAGATAATATTAGCGAAAGTAAATTGAAAATCCGAAACAGAAAAATCAGAAAAAGATACGGATACATATGGGACTCGAACCCAGGACCTCTGGCAATCCGGGCAAACGCGCTATCTACTGCGTCAACGTATCCCTATTATATCATACTTCGACTGAGAACCATTAACATTATTTTTAATTTTTTCTTAACGCATATTTTTATTGGCTGCTATCCGAGTCCCGTCGAGTCTCAGATGTATCCGTATCTTTTTCTGATTTTTATAAAAATGAAATAAATTAAATTTATTCGTTCATTCATAATATCCGCGAGTGTTGCCAGCGTATATCGATTTCTTAGTTGTTCGCTGTCAATATCAGTTCGGCTATCAAAAGTGCATAAAAATGCAGTGAAAAGGAAGTTACGCCTATCGATTCTATATTGTGAAGTCATCGATATGAACAACAATTTTTGTTAATTTAAGTCAAAAATTTGAATTGTATTGATGTAAATTACACAATTATCATGATTGAAGCTGACTGGTGGAAGACGTCTATAGATATTTCCATAATAAACAAAATACCGTATTACATGATTAACCTTAATACGGAATTGAGCTTTAATTTTTTGTTTTTTTTTTGGTTTTTAATGGCTTCAGTTTTCCGAAGAATCGCGATACATCAAAACAATTTTAGAACCACATTTCAATAAAATTATCACAGTTTTTAAGTCTTGAGATCTTGCTTTATCGAAACCATTGCTTAAGTCTTTTATGGTATGTGTTGTATGTAACCTTTTATTCATTATTTATCATTCCTAACAACGCAATGTATCAAATCAATGACACGTCAGCACACAGGAAGCCCTGATGAATAATACCCTGAGGGCCTATGTTATCTTTGGGGATGCAGTGTAAGCGTCTTTTTAGGGAAAGGAAGGAGAAGAAGTTCTGTGAAGGAAAAGGTATGAGTGGTGTGTAATATAAAGTAATCTTGAGGTCAATATGTCCAAGAGTGACAGACGTATGAATCCATCCATCCCACGGCGATGGGTTGAGTGAGTCCTGCTGGAGTGGTTTAGGTTAGGTCTCCCTCAACCACTCAAGACCTAGACAAACCACACTCCATGAACTCGGGCACCCCTGCTAAGTCACCAACTATAGCAACCATTTAGGGTGACCTACGGCAGAGGTTCTTATCCTTCAGAGCTCTGTATTAGAATGTTCCTTGATATCAGGTGTACAATACATCCAATTGTCCTGACTATTGGTGCCACATAGGTGGTATAAAGAAAGCAATAAAATATCAGGTTAAATCTACGTTTATTATTATTATGTATTATTGTACGATTTACTATAAGTGCGGACTATGGGTGGTGGGTCGGAATTTTGGGAAGTGGGAGTATTCTGGGTGTATCGTGGATGGTTTGTGGGTGGTTTGTGGGTGACTGTGGGTGGGGTTGGTGGGTGGTGCGGAGGGCAGGGGCGGTACGTGCCCCGCATAACAGAGGCGGCGGAATATTATTAGCGCCCCAGCGTAGACGGGGCTGGATGCAGTGGCGTCTCGTTGTTTTGAAAAATCAATAAAGTAGAAATTGATCGGCGTTTGGCGGACGTGAAGAAAGACATCGCGTTTGACCACGCGTCAGGGATCATGAATTCTTCCTTTAAACGCATTTCCTAGAATATATTATTGTCGTACCTACATGGTTTTGCGTGTTTATAATTTACGGTAGATATTTCATAACATTTTACATTATTTAGAGCAGAAAGCATTACATAAGATATTTTTTGGTTATTTAACTTGAAATATTAACTTATTTTAATACAGTTTAATTCAAAATTAAAATGCACAATTTGGGAAGCGCGTACACGGAGAAAAATGATATTCTTAAATACGATAATTTTATTCGAAAAAACGGTTAACAACGGGACTGAAGTTCTAACGAACAAATTAACAGTGTTTCAATGTTTATTGGCGGGAAAATGTAAGAAAAATTTATATTCGTACGAAATTACATATACCAACAAATTATTCTAACATGTTCCCGCCTATAAACATTGAAACCCTGTTAATTTGTTCGTAAGAACTATAGTCCCGTTTTACGAATAAAATGATCTTATTTTAGAATAACATTTTTCTCCGTGTATGCCCCGGGAACCATTTATTGGATACCCAACTCTCCCCAAGTGGTTAGCTACGTTTGGTGACTTAGCAGGGGTACTCGGCTTCATGAGGTGAGGTTGGTATAGGTTTTGGCTGCGGGTACGTTTGCCCACCTACTGCTTGGCGGGTCTGGTCGGGAGAGACCGGTTGAGGTAGACCTTTAGATATCTCCAAACGTACTCTCTCGACCCATCGCCTTGCACCGCAGTGGGAGGGATGGATTCACACGTACGTCACTCCTGGACCGCCCTAATACCTTTTCCTTCCCAGTTATTTCTTCTCTTTCAGCACACAGCATCCCCAAAGACGACCTAGGCTTTCGGGTTTTTTTTTGCTCAGATCTTCCTGTGCTGAACTAATGACAAACAAAAATTGCATAAAAATACAAATACATATAATAAAGTAGAAATATGTCAATTTAATTATTAAAAACAACTATAATGCTTTAGTTAATATCTACACGGAAAAAAATGTTATTCTAAAACACGATCATTTTATTCGTAAAAACGGGACTGAAGTTCTTACGAACAATTTAACATTGTTGCAATGTTTATTGGCGGGAAAATTTAAAAGTAATTTGTTGTTATACGTACAAAATTACGTATACCAACAAATTATTCTTACATGTTCCCGCCAATAAACATTGAAACCCTTTTAATTTGTTCGTAAGAACTTCAGTCCCGTTTTTACGAATAAAATTATCTTATTTTCCAATAACATTTTTCTCCGTGTACCCTGTCTTACAACGCTGTCAAAATTGAAATTATTAAAACAAAAATTGTTGACTTATTTTAATGTATTTAAGATTTTTTTCTATTTGCCTTCCATTAGACCTAAGGCTAAAATTTACTCTCTCTGAAAATCAAAAATATTTTTTTGCGACCTACCGAGAGATGACACTAAAACGAGCATTGAAAAAAAAGGTATTAATACCTAGAACTCTCTTAATCATATGATGCTTTCCTTGGACTTCTTAGAAAGAAATTAAATATTTTTGAATTAAATGATTACGAAAAATTATTAAATTATTTAAGGTCCTCGTTCATCCTGCCTTCCACTAAAGGTGTGAGTGTTTAAACACAGCCTGCGCGATGAAAGAAAGCATCGTTGCCTCGAGGGGAAAAAACGGTACAATCCGTTCATTTGTACCACCCCTAAAAGGAGGTGATATTTTGTCACCATCGCATTTTATTGTACCTACGGAACATGGTTTAATCGCAATTTACGAGGTGATTGATTTTTATTTGTTGACACATACAAATTTGGCCAGCAAATAGTTACATGACACGGGAGGAATTCACCAGCTCACTGCTTGTCAATTAAACAAAGACGACCACCTCTAATTTTTATTTCTACAGGACTAAAAATCATTTCAATATTCTCCAATCTACTCCATTATTTCTTCATTTTATCTTATTTGCTTCGTTAGGTTAACTTCCACTCAAGCGCTTTTTGCCACATTATGGCACTATTTACAAAACCTCAGATTGCTTTGTTGCCAAAATGTGGCAAATTAATTTTTTTTTATTAAAACGACTATATAATATTTTGTACATTCAAAATATAACAAAATAAATATTCTCTAGATTATCTTATCTAGAAAATGGTTAATTAAGGTTAAAGTTTTAATTATATTTTATTTATAAATCCTACAAATATGTGATAATAGACAAAAGATAGGAAAATTCATTGACTATATAGAACTATAATAAGTTTGTATGTCTTCATATTCAAATTCAGAGGTATGATTTTTTTAATGTGGGCGAAAAAATTTCATCTAGCAATCCGAGAAAAAATATTTTTATTGCTCTGTCGCTCCAGTGGTTAACGTGGCATTTTTTAAATTTATTTTATTTACTGTATTCGGGAAATATTATACACAGTTACAAAAATAAACTAATTGTATATTAAATGGTGAATATAAAATAAAAAAAGTTTAGTCTTGTTTATAATAATTTTGTTATTTAATTAATGAATTATTGGCGACTCTCAATCGAAAAATTTTAACACACAAATAAGGAAAGGAATCAAATCCAGGGCCTTGCCGTGGCGGTGCTCTACCGCTGAGCTAATATGACCCTATCCACATCGGTTAAGAAAATGGATACAATGATTTTTTTTTCGTTATTTACTGTTGGGGTGTTATGCCATGTTGCGCTACCTCCTTCTTTAGTCAACGTTTCGAAAAGAGTTGCAGTCTCCATCGTCAGGACAGATTTATCATCATACATACAAGAATGTAGCGCAACATGGCATAATACCCCAAACATAAATTACGAACATGTTTTTGACCGTGAAAATCTAAAATCGTAACCGAAATATTTCAAAACAACTTTCTAAAGGTGTGTTTCCCGAAAATAATTTAGATAATCGACTATAATGTAAATCAATTAAAAACTAAGACATCGATAAAAGAATATCGAATTTACTAAGACCCGAGTCTTAGTAGTTCAATTGGTACATAGTGTTACAAAGACTAGAGTATCTGGGTTCGAGTCCCAGTTGCGACCGTAGTATTTTTTTCGGTGTTTATTTTATATACATATACATTTTCACGGGGAGTTATCGAATATACATCAATATAGTTGATATATTTTGAAGGGTTAAAAAAAAATTGTTATTGCAGCGTGTGAGAGTCAAATGTAGCACTCCTGTAAAAAAATATAAACGCAACCTAACGCAACCTAACGCAACCTAACGTAACGTAACCTAACGTAACCTAACGTAACCTAACGTAACCTAACGTAACCTAACGTAACCTAACGTAACCTAACGTAACCTAACGTAACCTAACGTAACCTAACGTAACCTAACGTAACCTAACGTAACCTAACGTAACCTAACGTAACCTAACGTAACCTAACGTAACCTAACGTAACCTAACGTAACCTAACGTAACCTAACGTAACCTAACGTAACCTAACGTAACCTAACGTAACCTAACGTAACCTAACGTAACCCATTTTTTTATCACATGTCACTACTGATATCACTTTTCAAAATTATGTTGAAGTGCCACTGTGTTGAGTTGTCCGGTCATTGGATTGGTTGTGTGTTCCGAGTGGGTAAGTTAAAATTGAACCATTTAGACTGAGTTCAAAGCCAAAACGCTTGACCACCTGGGGAATTGCTCGTCGTAAGTTGAATGGCATCATTAAGGGGGCTAAAGCTTCACATAAGATAGACAAAAATGATGTTAATTGTTGTGAATGGTTTCTGATGGTTTCTGATAAATACGTCTTCTTCACAACGAAACTCTTACCCCTTTACTAATAAAAGTGTTTTAAATTTTACAACACTCATATTTATTTCCACGGTATAAACATACCATAAACAATATTTACATGTCACATTAAAAACCAAAAGAAAATTTAGAAATAATAAAAAAAAAAGAATAACAATTAAAGGCAAACCTATACACCAAAGACATCTCTTGTAGAACTCAATATACTCTACTGGCATTAGAGCCATCCAAGCTGCGTAGATCGAACTATCATATATTAACAATGATGTATGTATGCATAATGAAGGTAAATAAATTATGCTTAAAGGCCCTAGATTAGTAGACGTAATCTGACCTAGATATAATCTGTTCTAGATGTAATCTGTACTAGATGTAATTTGTACTATAGGTAATCGGTACTAGATGGAATCTGTACTATATGTAATCTGTACAAGATGAAATCTATGCTAGATGTAATATATACTAGATGTAATCTGTACTAGATAAAATCTGTGTTTGATGTAATCTGCACTAGAATTTATCTGTACTAGATGTAATCTGTTCTAGATGTAATCTGTAGTTGATATAATCTGTACTAGATGTAATTTGAACTAGATGTAATCTGTACTAGATGTAATCGGTACTAGATGTAATATGTACTAGATGTAATCTGTACAAGATGAAATCTTTACTAGAAGTAATATGTACTAGATGTAATCTGTACTAGATAAAATCCGTGCTTGATGTAATCTGCACTAGATTTTAACTGTACTAGATGTAATCTACACTAGATATTACCTGTACTAGGTGTAATCCAAACTAGATGTAATCTGAACTAGATGTAATCTGTACTGGATGTAATGTGTAATGGATATAATCCGTAATAGTTGTAATGTGTACTAGGTGTAATCTGTACTAGATTTAATCTGGACTAGATGTAATTTATACTAGATGTAATATGGACTAGTTGTAGGTAATCTATACTAGATGTTCTCTGTACAAGATGTAATATGTAATAGATGTAATCTGTACTAGATGAAATCTGTGCTAGATGCAATCTGCACTAGATGTAATATGTAATAGATGTAATCTGTACTAGATGAAATCTGTGCTAGATGCAACCTGCACTAGATGTTATCTGTAGATTCTATATGTAATCTGTACTAGATGTGTCTGTTCTAGATGTAAACTGTGAATCAAACGTGGGAAAAATATTAATTTATTTTTTTAAAGCCTTGTGAAAAAATGTAAAAAACATAAATCGTATAATGAACAACAAATTATAAAATTCAAACGTAATAAATTATATTTGCGCTGAAATCCTAGTGGAAAAAACCATCGTCATCGCGTTGGTGAGAGACCACCGTTAATTTAAGTTATTTTCGGTAGGTTTAATAATAAGCACAATATTTATTATTTAAATACAGTTCTTAACATCTGGGAAGTTAGGTATACAACACACTAGCACACTCGAACGATAACGATTGATAGGATAACTTTCGGTAACTTCTCATAGTTCCCTAGCATGACTACAAATCGCTAACGAATAAGTGACAGTTCACAATGACTAAGTGTCCTTAACATATTCGACATTAACTGTTGTTTGTATGTTAGCGTTCTGCAGTTGTCCTAGGGAACGAAAGATATTTTATCAACCGTTATCGATCGAGTGTGCTAGGGGGCCAGGTCTCAATAGCCAACACTTTACGTTCCCTTCTTCTGAACACTCGATACATCGGGATGCTGTAATCACATGGTTCCGGACAGTTTGGACTCAAGTGCGGTACCCATCTCTAAAAATAATATATTACATCTACCAAATTGAATGGACTACTTCGTCCAATCGTGTTTTTTATGTGACCATCGCACGAAAGTCCCAACTGCATGGATTCGGAGCCGGTGGAACAATGGCATCCCCTATTCGACGAGAGTTAAGAGATGAAGGGGGCGTTGAAGATGGGAAGAGGAACGAGGCACTGGGAACCATTTATGAGATAATCAACACCCTTGCCTTAGATCACCCCAAGTGGTTCGCCACGTTTGATGCCTTAGCAGGGCTGCCCGGGTTCAAGGGGTGAGGTTTGCCTAGTTCTTGGCGGCGAATGCGTTTGTCCACCAACAACATGGCGGGACAGATCAGGACAGACAGATTCCTACCAACCCCTCATAATTTTTCCTCTTCAGAACTTCTTCTCCTGCCTTTACTTAACTAGTTTGGTGACTTAGCAGGGGTGCCCGGGTTCATAGGGTGAGGTTTGTCTGATCTGGACACAGTGAACCCCAGATTCCTACCCATCCCTCATACATTTTTCCTTCCCTGAACTTCCTCTCCTTCTCTCCATCCTTTCCTTAGAAACACCCTTCACACAGCATCCCCAAAGATGACAGAGGCCCTGAGGGAAATTATTTTCCTCAGGTCCTCCTGTGTGGAGGTAATGTAAAAAAAAGACCCTCAGTATCCCCAAAGATGACATAGGGAATTTTATAAGATGACATTAGAATGATGAGAGAAATTGTTTTCTTCAGGGCCTCCTGTGTAGAGCTAATGAATTTAAATTTTTTTTCTTCATTTTTCGTATTATTTTGAGTTTTTCTCACAGTTTGAGAATCCTGGCTATTGTAGCAGTCAATTTGTTCAAAGATTGTAGTTTGATAACTCGGCGCAATGACGCTCGCAAAAGGGACATTGGGTTTTTGCGACGACATTTTGACTAAATACGGACCAGTTAATGCCCCCGTTCATGTACGAGCGAAACAACGATAATGTTATGCCGAGATTACAGTGCCTCCGAGACTACTAACTACCCTCTACTTATGGATAAACTTTTTAAGTGGAAATTAAAACTGTAAGCTAGGCTCGGAGCTTTCGGTTTTTAGAGCACAGGTGCAAGTTTGTGAAAAACTTGTAAACATGCAAGACAGATTGAAAGCACTCGTTTTAGATGTTAAAATGATTAAAATCTTGTGATAACATTGTGGCCTTACAGAGAACATAGTTTAAAAAAGAGGAAAGCAAAAAAGATATAGATAGATTTCTATATTTCTCACCATCATCACTCTTGGCTCTACAACCCCTGGTGGGTCTTGGCCTCCTCAACAGTCTTTCCCACTCATCTCGGTTTTGTGCCAGCTCTCTCCAGTTTAGAAGCTCCAAGGTAAGATATGTCTTTGATGACGTTGTAGCTCCATCTGAATCTTGGCCTTCCCATGCTCCTTCGCCCTATTGGTCTTGAGTTCAGCGGGGACTTTGGTGCTTCTCTCCACATGACCCAACCACCGAAGTCTTCCCAGTTTTATAAATGTGACGTTTAGCTCCTTAAACAGAGTATAGAGATCATTGTTGTAACGTTGTTGTAACGCCAAAATCCATTTTCTAGAACCGGTGCGAAGATACGCCACCAAATTTTAAGTTACGTTTCTTATAGGTAATAAATTAGAATTATCTTCTTCTTCTTTGGTGGAGGTCAAAGTGGAAGGTTGAAGTTATCCAGCCACGTCATAGTTGCCTGTATCTGGAGTCACTTGGTTCAGCGCATGGATGTATTGATGAAGGAGACATTTTTCTGTGACGTATTCTGTTATTTGCATGTGTTCACATTCAATGTTATAGTATGGTTTTTTATGTTCCATTATATACACATTCATTATCATTACATTAAACATACAAAATAATAGCAAAGTTGAGGGTCGGAATATCAGAAGGAACTGTCAACCAGTCCCAGCGTGAGCTCGTACGTTTTGTCTTATTTAATATGACGTTTGTCTTATTTCTTCTCACGCGTCTTGTTTGAAAAGGAAAAGGACGGAAGACACTAGAACGATGATGTCACGTACGATCGCTCTAGTGTACGAGGGGTATCATCGTTATTGAAGGTAGAAATGTGTGCCAAGACGTGATATTTAGTTATAAAAAAACATGTACGCACTAAGAAAATTTACTTTAATTAATTTCACGATCCCTTGCAAATAAATAAAATGAATTTTAAAACTACTTAGAAATATTTTTTTATTAAACTTATATTAACCGTCAATTATTACAATTCGTGAGCACAAAATTAATGATTCCAATATTTCTCTTTATCTCTCCACACCCTTTATTCCCTTTTATGATACATTTTAAGATGATAGACATCGCTTTTCGGCCAATACAAAAAGGACGCCCGGGAAAAAACACTTTTCTACATCAAAAATTGCACAAAATGAATATATTTTTTTTATACTGCCTTCTAGAGGGTGAAAATTATTTCGGTATGTTTTCGAATTTTCGATGCGTTTCGTATTAACGTAAACATTCACTGTCAAACATGTACGATTTATCAAAAAATATTATTTCAACTCTCATAAAGAATTATAAAATTATAAAAAGCTATCGACGTAGCTTCTTCTTTCTAAAAAAATATATATTTTTTAAAATTTCAATTTCGTGAAAGTTTTGGTATAGAAAAGTGTATTCTCCATAAACCCCTTTTCGAGCGATTTCTGTAGGTAAATTTGAGCGTTGTCTCATTCGCACATTTCGCATTCGCATGTATTGTAAGTGTGCGTGAGCTTATTGTGAGCGGGACAGAATGACAGTCGCGGGTGTTTCGCGTGTGGTTCAAAGTCTAGCCTCTTAAGACACAAAGACTCCATCCCCAAGCATCAGAATATAAGAGTTTTTTAACTTGACTTCTGTTGACTTATTATATCTTTGTTTTATAGGTACAAGCTTTTTGTTCTTACAGATAAAAATAATTTAATATACCTATCTTACTCCTCGATATCATAATGTACTGTGTATGTCTAAACAATCAAATAAATAACAACGTTTCCTTATTTCGCTCAACTTGTAAACGCTGACAACTTACACGAACACGAAAAATACTTTGAGAATTCTCTTCTTTATTATCTTCATTTCATGATTTATGTGATTATTCTTATGATCTATCGAAACCAGAGATAAGTTAACCTCCCTAAAACTGGGCGTGCTGTGCAGAACCTGTAGATAATAAGCAGTACACAACTACTGATCTTGTACAAATCGAAGGTTCGTTCTGCGTTTCAGTTTTATAGTCACCTATATTATTGAGCACCTAGTTTACTTACTGTGATACTCCTAAACGGGCAATCCATCTGTTAGATTCTCGGATTGATTACAATCTTTGGAACGCACGCATCAGGTAGGAAGCCAAATGGTATTTCAATGGAAAGTGCTCCGAAGAACTAACGTCAGTGATCGCTTCGACAACGGAGCACAGTCGGAAAACATGACAAACACGTGCCTAACATTCGTGCACGGTTCCTTATGAGTACGGGTTGTTTTTACGACTTGCTTTTATCTTCAACAGCTCGGCTGTGGAACTGTGGAACGAGTTGCCGGCATTTGCGTTTCCTCCGTCCTTAGCCTACCTTATTCACTCCTACCTAACCTTAAAAAAATGTGGACAGACAGACACTGCCGCTAGACACAGTTAGTATTGCGAAAACATCAATCCTTTACATTGGTCGATGGGTAGGTATAGCGTATTGAAATAATATAACAATTTGTTTTGAATGGTTGCTCAATTAATTTGCAACTTACATTTATTTAATACATTGTAGTGGTATGAAAATTAGGACAGTTTTATTAGGGCATTGAAATTATTTGAGTACTTCTTGCAAAGTTTCCCCTTGCATGGTTGGTTTATCCAAATCATTTATTAATTAAAGTTTAAAGAATTTCTGAAGGTATGCATACAACATGTTTATATTGTTTATGCCCCTGGAAAAACTTACTAGGTTAATTAACTACCTCAGAGAAAGGTGGAATTGTACACATTGTCCTCCAATAAGTTTAAGCTCGAAATTTTACAAAATCTTTAACTATATGTACCTATATGTAACCTTTTTTTGTTCTACATATAACCTTGTATATCAATTATGCTAACTACATTTTTTGTAATTTTCATTTCGCTTTGGTTATGTACTAGATACACAGCGTTTTAGCAAAATATATAAGTGAGCGTCGGTTTTGTGTGTTACGCCGTTCTTCCATGGAGCTACTTTCTGTACCTTCCATAATTATTATTAGTGTCTGTAAACGCCGCTACGCGTTGCACTTTTTTTTTCATTGTGCTTTTGTTGTAACATTTTTTTTCTCATTGTATTATGTTTCCTTTATTGTTATAATTTTAAGGAATATGTAAAATGTTTTGTAAAATAACTGTGATACTTCTCAACTTATTACAATGTAAAAGCCCATTAGGGCTTGTAATAAATAAATAAAATAGTATGACAGATAGCGGGTAGCGGCGATTGAGTCTCTTGTAAGTAGCTCCGTGAGCGAAGGGCGTTATTTTCTTCGGAATATGTGCTCTACGCTTTCGTGTTCGATTTTTTTGTAATTCTGGTAGTAATTTTTTTTTTTTTTTAAAAAGAAAGACAAACATTCCCGAGTTACGAATAATCCAACAACATTTGAAAATCTCTTTCTACCACCACACTAAGCGGAAGATGTTGCTTGTGATGTGATGGAGGACTTAGCCAGCCGAGGAATCGAACATGGAACGCCTGGGTGGGACCCAAACGCGATGCCCACTCAAGTACTGACCGGTCATTTCGTCATTTCAACCCTCGTACTTCGAATATTTTAATAAGAATTTAAAATTTACAGTGCATTTGGAGCCTAGCATAGTTGTATCTACATATATACAATCATCTGAAAACAACACTTGATTCTCTCAGATCGGATAATTAGTCTCTGAGGTATCATTCCATTTATAGTTAGTAGATACGTATCGATTCCGGAAAGTCAAAAATCGTGGGTTCATTTTGCGTAGAGTTATTGAAGTTTGAAATTACCCAGACTGTCTTTGGGCACAGAATTTGGGCGCGATTGCCTCAACATCAGTTTTAAATACCTTTACATCTAAAAATGATATTGATCCTAGGAAATTTTTAATGTAATCTCTCACAATAACAAAGAATTTAAAACCTATCCCGAAATTTTAATATCAGACACTTGCTGCTTTACGCACATTAAAAATGCATTATTATTTGCACCACCTTAAAGAACTTGAATAATGAATGAACTGTCTGGAATACTTTGACAACGTCGTCCGAAAGTTTGCTCTTTTTGAGCCAGTTCCATGTGTAACAAAGCTCTTTACAAACTTAGCAGCGCGAGATCCATACTTGTTGTATCTTCTTGTGGTAACTAACTTATCGGAAGTTTGCTATCACTAGGGCAATCTTCACCCTTCCAGCTACAGTTCGGAGAGATCCGGATCTCTAACTTTACACTATTAGTCGTTCAATTACTGTGTAAAGGAGAGTGTAAATGGACAAATAAATAAGGAAAAGCTTCCTGTAAAGTTGGTTCGACAGTAAAGCACTCTAGAAATGAAGGCATGCGCAACAAAGAACAGAATGATTGGTATTCGCGCAGCTGCGACTCTCGGCAGTCCGTCAGCCAATGACATAAGCCCATCGCTCCAACTTCGAATTATAAAATTCCGCGCCGAAGACAATCGATACAAACACACTGTAATAATAATAATTGTCCTAATATGATTGAACAAAAGAATTACCGAACGCAATTTATAAGTGAACATTGTCCCTTCGTTGCAGTGACAGTGGATGCTTTTTAGTTATTTTATAGTTGTATGGGTTGTCCATCTTTTAGTAAAAAAATATTGTCTTTGTTGTGATTGATAACATGGCGTGGTCAGGTTTTTTTTTGTAATTTTACGGTGGTAATCGATATGATGTGAAGTAGCCTCTTTCCTATCTGAGTTTTGCTATCAATATCTTTGATCTACAGACTGCAGCTCTATCACACATCTAAGATCATATCAGTTAAATCAAGTTGGCAAACACTAACAACACCATGTTTGATTTGTCAAGGGTTTTTAGAGGGACTCAGATAAATCAACATTTTTTCTCATACGAACAACACTTCACTAAAGAACCTGCGCAAATTACTCAACTATTACTGAAATATTTGTGCAACTGGTGTACATAGGTACAACTGAAGTACCTGCACCACTGAAAACCCATTACCACTAAAGAGCCTTCAAACATCTCGCACCACCGAAGATCCTACAACTGTACAACACCACATTGGAGAAAATTCTATTAACCTTATTAGTACCTGTTCTAGTATAATAGTGGTTAGTTTGTAGGTTATTATGCCGTTTTGCTAGCTTTTCCATTCTTACCTAACATTTCCATCTGCCCTGATGATGCTGCAAAGCTATCCGAAAAGTTTACTAAATAAGGAGAAGTGCAATGGCATGATAGCCCAAATATTAATCAAGATATTACGTTTGATTCTGAAAATATAAAATCATATCTATCTGTAGCAGTGTATATCCTGAACAACCGAATAACATACGAGTATATTGTTGAAGTAACCATCAATAGCTTTTAAGCCATTGAAGTAGGTGCATAAAACTATTGGATTATCTACCTTACCCCCGATGAACATACACTGAAAACCCTATCACTGCACCATAGAGAAGAACCAAGCACTGAAGTACCTACCTGCACCATAGAAGAACATGTTATTGAAGTACCTACCTGCAAAACAGAAGAACCTACCACCTGACCACAGAAAACCTATCACTGAAGTACATATCTGCACCACAGAAGAACTTACCACTGAAGCATCTACCTGACCACAGAAAACCTATCACTGAAATACTCGTACCAGTGAATTACCTACCACTGAACTACCGAAGTGTATACCACTGACTGCATTATGTGTGATGGTGGATTCGACCATTATCTCCGACCAGTACACATAATTGGTCCGTAAATATGTCAAGGTGTAGCCCTCGTCCTCGGACAAACACCAGTAGGGTTGTACTAAACCTGACAACAATGTTATGGGATTGCTGGAAGGACACAAGTCTCAAAATAATAATTTTTCCGTAGCTGTGATAAATTAATCAAAAATTATTTTACCTTTTGGTTTTCCTTCTCTTTGACAAGATCGCAAGCAAATTACATTTAATTGTTTACGAAAAATACACATAAGAAATTATGACACGTCATACCAACGACAAACGATAAGTAGGTACAAATTTGAATCAGATTTTAATATTATTTATTTGACAAGCCATAGGTTTGGCTTATCAGCCTTAAATATGTATCAGTGGTTCAGTGGGCATCGCGTTTGGGTCTCACCCAGGCGTTCCGTGTTCGATTCCTCGGCTGGCTAAGTCCTCCACCACAACACAAGCAACATCTTCCGCTTAGTGTGGTGGTAGTAGGAGATTTTCGATTGTTGTTGGGTTATTCGTAACCCGGGAATGTTTGTCTTTCTTTAAAAAAAAAAAAGTAATGAAACCTTTTTCTTGGAACTTTATTGAATTATATCTTTTAGATATTTAATACAAGTGTTGGTATTGTTTACCACATTTTAGGAAGTATTATCATTGGCTATACTGCTTTGCTATCCACCCGAATAGTTGGACACTAAAAACACATTTGTTTAAATTTCTAATTCCAAAAATAGATTATATTTACATACCACAGTATTTATTGCCATAGATCACCCCAAGTGGATCGCTACGATTTATGACTTCGCAGGAGTAACCAGGTTCATAAATTTCTTTATTCAATAAAATATTGGTTACTTTTTTGGATTTTACGACCACCATGCTAGGCACATGCCCGTGTTGTGGTGGTCGATGGTCGTGGTTTACACGCCTACTGCGTAGCGGGCCAGATCGGGAGAGAATAATGGAAGGAGACCTAATCTAGATCTCTCCAGCTGAACTCTCTCGACCCATCGCTTTGCACGGCAGTAGGAGGGATGGATTCATAAGTCTGTCACTACTGAACACATTGACCCCAGATTCCTACCCACCCCTCATACGTTTTTCCTCCCCAGAACTTCCTTTCCTTCATTTCCCCAAAAATATCCTTCATACAGCACTCCCAAAGATACACAGGCCCTGAGGGATTTTTTCCGCAGTTATATTAATTTCAGTCACAAAATTAGATTAAATACAATAAAATAAACCTGGTTATCGATAGAAATCTTGTAAAAGAAATCCACGAAAATTTATATTTTAAGTACTTTACCGTCTTCACATTTTTTCCGTTCATCACTTTGAATTTATTTATTATAATGGATAATATTAATATTAACTAGAAATACTAGTATGTAGGCAAAAAGAAAAACACACCGATATCGAATTATCATAACTTTTTATTGATAATAAATTTGTGTTTACTACAGATGAACAGAGCGGTGTGTGCGACACTCTTATTAAGTCACTTCATCAACATTTTTTTTTGATTAGTAGATAAGAATTTTATTTCACCGATAGCAACGCACGCAAGCACAATATTTGTGCCAAACAGTGTAAAAAAAATTGCAACGTTTTTGCCAGCCCTGTTCTTGCGGCGCGGCGTCGCGCGTTCATTGTCCACGATCGATGGATCGGCCAATCGGCTTTTTTCGCCAACCTTCGGTCGGGTCCGCCGAGCTTTTTGCCCGCGGGCCGCCATTCCGCGCCACTGCCGATTCCGAAAACAAAAATTTCAAAAAGCGTATTTTTGGATCCTGGAATTCCTGATAAAATCGCTGTGTTTTGCGATAGCTTGAATATTCTGTAGTTAAAATTATAAACGTATGTTATTCTCAAAGAGACATTCTGAAGATTTATCTTCGTTGAGAAAATCTGAAGAAAAGTTTCTTGTTTGTAATAAGGCACACGTGTAAAAATGCTGGTAGGCTTTAAATCTTAAATCCTCCTAACCATAGAATGAATTCATTTCAATAGAAAAATCTTCGGAAAATAAAGCAATATTGATTATTTTCAGATCAAATAAGGGGGGTTTGCTGGTGGAGGAATGAGGGAAGAAGAAAAGTGGGAACGTGGAAGGGGTACGCGGTAGGGGGGAGGGGAAGAGTGTCGGGAACGTGGACGCATGGAAAAGGACATGCACGGGTGGGTGACTGAGAGGTGTGGTATGAGAGAGGGACGGAGGGAAGGTTTGCAAGGGAGACGTAGTAGCGGTAGGGGGTAGCGGTAAATTTGGAAAATCAATGCTTCTCACACGGACAGCTGTATGTTGCCTGCTCACGCATAGGAAAACCCTCTGATTTATGCAAAAACAAAAATATTGTTTTTTTTCAAAATTTTATAGTGAAAACCTCACAAGAGTCCCAACTGCTCCCGTCTGGAGCCAGTGAGACTATGGCATCCCCAATTGGGATATGTTATGAGGCTGAAGGTATGTGGGAAAGGGAAGGAGAATGTCTTAACAAACGGATTGCAATCTTTAGAGCACAGGCGTCGGGTGGGAATGCTATCCTTGTTCTACCGGTATTTCAATGGAAGATGCTCCGAGGAGCTAGCGTCATTGATCCCCTCGGCACCGGTACATAGTCGGGAAACACGCCAAACGCGCGCCCAACATATGTACACAGTTGACATTTGTCACATGAGAACGGGACGCTTCTACGACTCGTTCTTGTGTTCATCCTTCTTCTTCCTATAACATGGGTCTCTTCAAGACCCACGTTCACGCCTTCCTCTCCTCAAAAAGACCCTCCTCACAGCATCTTCAAAGATGACATAGGCCCTGAGGGAAATTATTTTCCTCAGGGCCTCCTGTGTGGAGTTAATGTAAAAAAAGGAGACGAGGAAGGGGATGGTGGGGAAGTACCGGCTATTCAGATCTAGTCACTAAACGCGGCTAAAGCCATTTTAAGCAGCGTTTAAATTCTGAATGGTGGTCTTACACCAGGGCGATACTAAGAGTATCTTCCACTCTTTCTTTTTTTGAGTGGCATTTCAACGGATGCAGGGTTCTCGCGAGTTATTTATAAAAATTCCAATATTATTTCGTAATGTTAAGAATAAGCACACATTACATTGAATAATAACACTATGTCATTGAAAACCATATATCGATATGTTTTTGCAAACATTACATTGACAGGCGATCAATTACAACGTAATTGATTACATCGAATAATAAAGTACAAACTTCACTACCGTACGTTGGTATAAAAGAAATAAATATATCCGTGAAATGATAGATGAATCGATATCAAACCAACGATTTTAACAAAAAATCTCTAATAGTAGCAAAAACATAATGCAATTTATTATTTATTATCACATATTTAAAAGCGATTGACCAGCAGCTGAGAATAAAAGTTTAAAAATGCTTGCAACTATACAGGGAGGTTCCAATGAGAAATATCGATTAGTCCCCGTCATATCATATTTTTCAAATTTAAAGTTTAATATCGATTTATTTTATTCAAAACTTGCTTTAATATATACCTACATTCAAGTAAGCAATAAAAATGCTCAAAACGCACGATGATAAATTATTAGTATTTTTTGATCATAAGTATTTATGATTTTTCAATAATGTGTAAACAAAATAAGTGTGTAAAAAAATTTTGAAATATTTTAGTTTGTAAGACCTTAAATAAATGGTAAAACTGGGGTATTTTTGTCACAAAACACGTTCCCGGATTTATTCTCTAATGATTTTAATTTAACTAAAATTTTAATTTTGAAAACTGTGTTGACTAGATTATGTATTGATTTATTTTGTTGTATGATTATATGATTTGAAATTTGTGTTGTTTAATAGAATCTATCCTTTGAAAATTGAACAAATCTGCCAACGACCAACGGTATAACCTTAAAAATGCTATTAGTTTTCCAAAATTTTAAAACTGCGTGTACCAGATAAAATAACAATCTTTCAAAATCAATTTATGTTTTTTTGTAAAAAAGAGTCAATACGTCTAAAATTTGATTTAAAAAGGACTATTTTCCGGTATTCTCTGGTAATGTCCCCTTAAGCTCAATATCAGAACAAACCCGCTGAAGAATAAATTAATAAATTTGCATAAATGAAAAATTGTTCACATTGAGTAAAATAATTCACAAGCCTTGAAAGGCTGGAGAAATCAATCAATTGATTATGGTTGATTAATGGTCAATTATGCTTCCTTGGTTATTATTGATGTCTTTTATTCGTTCCCACGAAAATAAAATTACATCTAAAGTCATACAAACCCGGGTTTGTACTCGTCTGTGCGAAGTTGGGGTAAGTATTTTCTGGTTTTAGAACAAACTTATTGATATGAATACCATTTTAAAATTAATTAACTATCTCACTAATATTATAAACGGGAAAGTTTGTATGGATGTATGTGTGTTTGTTACTCTTTCGCGCAAAATCTGCTGAATGGATTTTAATGAAACTTTACAATAATATAGCTCATACGTTAGAATAACAGATAGGCTTTATAAAGCTAGCTATTTTCAATATGTTATAAATAATAATTATTGTTTGATAGAAAATGTCGAAATTTGCGAATGACATTTTGCAAAACAATTAAATTTCATTTTAATCAAAATTCTATTATAGAAAATTAGTTAATTTATTTAAAGTACTCGCCTAGTACTTTTAATCGAATTAAAAATCAAGAATTATAGATATTTTCAATAAATAGGTTAAGAATTTTGGTATAAACATAGATGGGATCTAGGAAATGAAAATGACTAATAGAAGTACTAATCCTGCGCAGACGAAGTCGCGGTAAGAAGCTTGTTTTAAATAAATAAAGACAGCCTCCGTGGTCTAGGATAAGGCGCTCGAATAACAATTCAAATCCAGGCGTGCGCAACTAAATTTTATTAGATTGATTTGTGTTATTTCACAATTTTGTAATTAAAAATTAAATGTTTGCCTTCAATCCTTGCAAATTCACTTTGTGGCATCATTTTATTTAAATAAATCAAATTACTTTTGTGTAAACCACTATAATAATATATTTATTAATTATAGTGGTTTACACAAAAGTAATTTTTTCATTTAAATACGTTGTGTATATATAAATATCGCCCTGGTTTACGACCACCATTCAGAATTGAATCGTTGCTTGAAATGGCTTTAACAGTGTTTGGTTCAGCCAGGTACTTCCCCACCAACTTACTCTAATTGGGGATGTCGTCTCTTCTGCAGTATTCACATAAAAAAATAAAACAATAAACGAAAACAAAATACGCAGTATATTTGTTTTGCAGTCAAATTCATTATAGGAGGAAAAAAATGAGAATAGGCTTTGCAATCCCGCCGAATTTCAGCAAAATTTGGTTCCCTGGATTTTCGGGTTCTTCATATGCGGAATTTTCGGGATTTTCATGCGCGGGATTGAAAAATTACTTAATATACACCGAAACATGCTGTTTATGTTTATAAAACGTGGTCAATCTTTGACAATGAAAGAGGAACTGATCTTGAAGTTATATTAGGAAGAGAAGATATAGCTGAATCTCAAGATCAAGCTCCGGAAGCTTCAAGACCTGGATTCGATTTTGAAGAAAGATATCCTTTTTTTAAGAATGCAGGTATCCGATGAAAATATCTTCAGTAAGCACACACCTTCTTGAAGATAGTCTCATCAACAATTGTTTTATTTATTTCTTATTTATTTATTTATTTAAAAAAAAAAAAATACAAATTGTGGAAGCAGATATAGTTTTTTTACGTATGGGTGTTAGGACTCTTCATAGTCCATATTTTAACGATCTTATTTTTTATCAAAGTCTTCGTAAAAACTTTTAATGTTATCTTCTCTGTTATTTGGTACAATGTATTATCTAATTCTCTCAGTGAGGAAATACAATAATACACTGCAAAAAAGCGCAATACTTTTGAACGATGATGTGATCTCTCATCCGGCATGCCGCTTTAAGTCCCGAAAACTCTTCTGGATGGAAGGAGAGAGGCTCCTCCAATTACATTTCATTTCAGAAGATAAGTGGAAACTTGAGTGGCAATCGGCCTACGTAAGAATGCCCATCTAATACAAGATCCTACTCTGGGTTCTCACTGCCTCGTAAACTCTGGTTCTCCATCAATAGAATAATGTGCTCCCTTAGCCTTTAGGTCTACATGATGCATAGGTGGAGGCCTAGAGAGTCGGTGATGTGTGAATGCGGTGCAGACCACTGAACACCGAAGCCTGCTCCATCAATTCCCTGGCGGGATTTATGAGGTCCAAAAGTCGACGGATGAGTCCCTCGGCTTACTCGCATACCTAGATGTCCTCCTCTGACCCCCCACCATTCGAAAGAAGAAGAAGAAGCGAATTTATTAGTTTCAGTTTCATAGATCATTGATAAGGAAAGTCCTCATAGGTGACTAACTATGTAACCCTTGTCATCAGAGTTAGCTGATACTAAAAAAAAAATGTTTATGAAAAGTTGGCAATATTTCAATATATATAGTGAAAATCCCGCTAATCCCGATAATCTATCCCGCAATTCCGCGGGTTTTGTAATCCCTATTTCGTATAGGACAAGATTTCAAATTGTTGGCAGGTTAGATAAAATATTTATACGATCTATACGATCATGTTTCACAATCAAAACTGAGCTAGTAATCAGGTTAGTGGCAATGTATAATAAAAGGGAGCCTTATGGAAATATTAATATGCACTACAAACAAGTTTTACTTATTTTATTGGTAAACAAATTAATACTACGTAAAAATTAAAACTCCATCAGGTAGACGAGAGAATATTTTTTTCATGCTTGTTTCAAGCTACTGGCCTTTAACTTTTAAATTATTGATGTAGGTACAAAAATCATGATCATAATTTGTAACTTTCGAGGTGAATTTTATTAGGCCGCGAGCGATACTTAATATGGCAAATTATTTTGATTGATGTTGCAATTTAATTCGTAGTTCATATTAAAAATACATGAATTTAATATCTTCAGGATATGAAAGAGGGTTAGTTAGGCAGTGTCCGACTAGGAGTAATTTTTAAAAAATGTTTAATTAGTCCGAATTTCATTCCAATATTTTAAAATCTGATTACTGAATAAAATTAGGCATTTTGTCTCAGTATTGTTTTTGGAAGTTAGGTATATTGTTATTTTAAATAACTCATGATTGGAATCGAGCTGAAAAGTGTTGCATTGATCCATTTATTCCATACAAAAACATGGTTTCATTACGCTACATCTTTCCGTTCTAGGGATTTTGGTGCTTGATACAATTAGATATTTGTTTTTAATTGTTACGATTAGTTCCTGCACGGGATTGTGAAAAAAACGCAATCTTCTTCTCTTCCATTCTTCTTGTGGTTTTTCAGAGAGCAAGATAATATTATCGTTGTTTTTGTTATCGTTGTCGAAATCTTTGTTCATGTTTTCGTTTTCACTGTCGAAATGGACTTAGTTTATATTTTTGTTGTCATTGCCGAAATGAACATAGTTTATGTTTTTGTTGTCAATGTCATGAGTGGAATTTACGTTCAAGCGATTCGAAATTTCATTATTACTAGATTATTTCTGTACTATATACTTATCTGATTAAAATTATGCTTTTGGATAATATACGCAGGTATTATGCTTTATGCATATGTAGGTAATGGTAGGTAGAGACAGTAAAATATGTAATGTGGTACTGTGTCTTTATTATGCAAACAGTTGTGTGTATGTATCACGATGGGATAGGTCACATCACGGTTAGATGTGGATCTGTGCTCGACGCTCGGCGGGCGGAGACTTGATGATGATGGTGGTCAGCTGGCGGTGACCATCACTCATCTTCCTGGTCCTCCAGTTAGACGCTGGACACCGTAGTAGGAGGAGATGATGTGGCAAATTCCTCCAGGCCGATGTTCGATGCCGTGGTGGTGGAGATAAACGGTGAATAATCCTCCAGGCCGATGCTCAACACATATCGCGTCGCTACACATATTTAAGCCTTTTTGGTTGTTAGTGCATATATAAGACTTTCATCATTAATGCCCCTTTCATTAAATTCTTTAAAATATTACCTGTTCAAATTAGAAACGGTCGATAATCTTATATCTTCTTACCGAAAACGCAAAACTTTTTTTATAATTAAAGAAACGAATGCTATGTTTTTGGGGAAAAAATGTTCTACAGCTCACCTCCCTTATATCCATAAAATCAAAAAATCCAAAAAATAATTTGAAAGACATTTTCATGCATTTATGATATATTTTTTCAGCATTGATAGTGCTAATTTTGGCATTGGTAGTACATATTTTGGCTTTGAAAGTGCATAATATATGGGCACTGATAGTGCATATTTGGGAACACACGGAGAAAAATGTTATTCGAAAAACGATTATTTTAATAGTAAAAACGGTTAAAAACGGGACTGAAGTTCTTAGGCACAAATACACAGGGTTTCAATGTTTATTGGCGGGAACATGTAAGAATAATTTGTTGGTATACGTAATTTCGTACGTATACCAACAAATTATTCTTACATTTTTCCGCTAATAAACATTGAAACACTGTTAATTTGTTCGTAAGAACTTTAGTCCCGTTTTTACTATTAAAATTATCGTTTTTTCGAATAACATTTTTCTCCGTGCAGTTAGTGCAAATTTGACATTGGTAATGCATATTTAGACACTTGAAATGCATTTTTTTGGCTTTCCTAATGCATATTCTAGTGTATATAATCCGGGATCTATTAATTACATTTAGTTCTAACATTTTCTAACTTAGATATAATACAAAGTATCGCGTACAGATTGATAATATTGAAATATGAGCTTGAATGAAATACGGATTAAAAATGGTAAAAACTATAAATAAACAGAAATTTTATAAAATTGTTAATTCGACAAGTCAGATATCAATCGAACACCGGTAGAGCCTCTGTGCCGTGTTCTGTGCTATGTGCTCTGTCCCAGTCTCGGACTCCGTCTGACGTAGGTAGTAACTAGTAAATGCATGAATAATGTGTCCTGTCCACTTTACGTCGCTTGAGAATATTACCGCCATAAAGCTAATATGCAACCAATAAACTGTCCGGCTGATTTATTTGTTGTTTCATTCGTTTAAAACTCCATTATTTTTACAATAATCAATTCATAATATTATTAACATTATCACTGACATCGATATAATGTATCAGTTTTACCAGTGGCGTCGCGACAGATTTCCGAAGTTTACATGTTTATAAAATGGACACATTCAAGAAAATATTTTATTCCACTTTGAAAAGAGTTTTTGCATTCTTCCTAGTTCAATAGAAGAAGAAACACATTTTTTTATTGTGAGAATGAAATTTTTAAAACTAAATTCTGATAGCGTCCCGTGAAACATTTTGGTTCGGTTTTATTTTTTTCGTAGCGCAGACCCTTGAAAAATTACGCCTTATTATAATTTCAATTTTGTAAAACAAAATATTTTTTTTTTGTTGTTTAGCTATCGTATCATATGTTGCTAAGCTATTGTTCCCACTATATCGTTTGTCTGAATTAGTCTTCACACAATTAGTTTCAATTTTGAAAATGAATTATATCACATTTCACGCACATACAACCAAAATTAGTAGAAATGTTTAATTAATTTTCTTTACATTCCTATAAAAAATATCAATATTAATAGTGACATCTGTTTTCTTTTTGTTTGTGTGTTGTTCTTTGAAACCTATATTTTCTGGTAATTGAATGAATAACTTGTTTCCTTACTATGTTAAAGTTCATATTATTTTATAAAAGTTCAATATATCCATTTCTTAGGAATATTTTTATCAAGCTTTTTGATACTCCTATATTTAAAAAATACGTACCTTCTTTGGGTTTTCTATCTCAAATCTTTAATAAATAATATTTTATGATTTTATTTATTGTAGAACCAGAGTAGTAAATATGTCAATTTCGCTAATAAACTTTTATTTTTACGTTTAGAAGTGAGTTTTTGTTTATATATTTTGTGTTTATTGTAATGTCTCTCTTTTTTTTCTCTCAAGAGAATATTGTAATATGGTAAGTTTTGGGACCTGTAATCTCCAGTACTTATACAAGGATGCTTATTAAAAGATTTTTTATAACACTGACTTACGTATCATAATTATAATAACACTTTTTTTTTTTTTTTAATTTTCTTTATTCATTTTCTTTGTTACAGGTTTATTTTACATGGCTTTTTGACTACCAAGCTAGGCAAATGCCAGTATTATGGTAGTCGACACAAAACACTAAAGGCTTTGATCTGCGGACCTCATGAACCCTTATGACTCCATACCTTATTACTTTCGGTCACCTTCGTCACAACTCGGCAACGAGACCATGTGACTCGAAGAGCCCATAGACCCATATATTAAGTAACAACTAAATCATTATGACTCATTACAATAATTTTACTGTTTACCTATATTTCTTACTCTAGACATGACTTTATTTTGTTTGTTGTGGATATTTTAAATGCCTTGACATGGGCTAATTTGGCAGTTACCCAAAATAACCAGACGCTCGTTACACCACTGAACTTAACCTACAAAGTATGTGAATCAAGAGATGCACTGTATTAATTTAACGTGCATGGGAAGATAATAACTGACGCATGCACTTACGACCACTTAGGTGACTCGAAATTATCGGCTCCTAGGTTACAGTTCGTAATTTTAGATAATTAAGTAGAATTATTTCTTTATAGGCGATGCAACTAAACGGATGTACGTATTAAAATTATTCCCCTGATATAAATTATTTATAAATGTAATTTCTTGCAAGTAAAAATAACATCAGACCACCATTGGAGTTTTGTATCGTTGTGTTGGTATATATTTAGATAGCACAATGTGAAAAAAACCATTTATTCGCATTTTAAATTTTAGCTACCTCAAAATTGTTTTTCCGAGATATGAATTCTTTCGTAATGAGATACCCACCCGTCAATATATTTTAGTTTTCGTCAAATTTTAGCCACGAAAAATGAAAATTAATAATTTCATTGTACTGTTGTAATTAAACGACTTGTTTAATATTTAGTATCTATGAATATTCCTTTGTAAAAAGCGAAGTTAATTAAAAAATAAAACTATAGGTGTAATATTTGTCAAAATACTTTTCACTTTTTACGTAATAACCACTGGAGCGACAGAGCAATTAAAATATTTTTTCTCGGTATGCTAAAGGAAATTTTTGCGCCCACCTTAAAAAAATTTGACTATTGAGACATATACACTGTTTATAGTTCTATATAGCCAATGAATTCTCCTATCTTTTGTTTATTATCACATATTTGTAGGATTCATAAAAAAAATATAATTAAATCTTTAACCTTAAAACGTTTTAAAGAATCTAGATAATATTTATTTGGTTATATTTTGAATGTACAATATATGATATAATCGTTTTAATTAAAAAAAAATTTTCGAGAATTTGCCACATTTTGGCAATAAAACAATCCGAGGTTTGGGAAATAGTGCCATAATGTGGCAAAAAGCGCTCGGCAAATAACCTTGTTTTCACTTGTGTAGCTCTTAGACCGTTTCCATCCTGGTACGGGCATCGTCAGATAAGTAGGTATATTATTTAATTTTATTTCAGTACATAAGACAGGCATGATGTCCAAAAATGTACATAGATGGATGTTTAAATACGTAGTAATAACGAAAATAGTAACAAAAATAATTAACTAAATATGCTTAAGTACGAGTAAAGCGGGCGACGAATGCGAATTTCACATCAAAAAGATACTGCGTTATAAGTATCTTATCTTTTCTACCGACACATTACGTTATAAAATATTCCTTCCTACGGCGGGAGAAGGGGTCAGTTGAAATCGGAAGCGGTCGAGAGAATATCATTTCTTTGTACTGGATATGTCAACTTGACAGCTTCGTGCATGCTCCGTGTATTAAAAATGACCCCCTCTCCTATTTACGGCGAAGGGGGGGTCGCATAACTTTTCTGATATCGCGATCGCAGCGGTCACGAAAAATAACGCGAATTAGCGAAGATTCAAACCGCGATCACAGCACATCATATGTTTACGTGTGGCGGGTCTGTATGGGATTGTATGGCGAGCGCTACTGTGTTATAAGAATCTTTTTGATGTGAACTTCGCGTTTGTCGCCCGCTTAAATGACAAACTAGAACGGGTATAACGGATAATACAAATAGGTTCACAAACAATTTATTATTGGCACCTGGGCTGACCGGATATTGATTTGGCAGGTACCATATTGCCTGTCTTTAAATGAAATAGCTTTTTTGATTTTTGCTTTCGTTTACTAGTAAATCAAGTAAAAAGTATACTATCTGCTTTTTACTGTTTTCAAAAAGGTGTCGAAGCTAAGACCCGTTTATTTAACCCCTTATTTTCCGATTTTTTTTAATAAAACAGATCGAAAAAAAACAAGTTTTTACATTCTATATCCACTGGAGCGACAGAGCAATTTTTTTTTCGGATTGCTCAAAGAAATTTTTCTGCCCACATTAAAAAAGTCACACGTCCGAATTTGAATATGGAGACATACAAACTGATTATACTCGTAGTTCCATATAGCCATTGAATTTACCTTTCTTTTGTCTGTTATCACATATTCGTAGGATGTATAAAAAAAATAATATTAAAAATTAATATAATAATAAATTTTGTTAACTTTAAAACATTTTAACGAATCTAGAGAATATTTGCCATATTTTGGCAACAAAGCAATCCGTGGTTTTGGAAATAGTGCCATTTTGTGGCAAAAAGCGCTCGAGTGGATATGTGATGTTGGTTTTAGGTTTGTTGCACAGGTTTCTCTGGCATCTTGGTAAGATTTAAAAATAAAATTAACTTGTAATTATCTCGCACAGTACCCTGATAATATATTTTTGTGTAATCTCGTAGCTTTGAAGACCATTTTATGTTTCATAACTACTTCAACGATTCAGGTTATAGCCACAAAGTGGGAAAGAAAACCCTATTTTCCGCCACATTTCATTGACCATATATAGTAATAAATGTCCAATTACACTGGGAGCAAGGAGGAAAAACAGGAAACCGCGCATTTATTGTTTTACAAGAATTGCCATAATTACACAAATGATTCTAGCGGCCTTCGATGCTTTAAATCTTCAGTTATACACAAACACAAGGCATAAAAACCTTGGAAATTAATGCTCCATATTTTTACCACTGATAAACGTTTATTTTTAATATGTAACGACAGAGAACAAAACGTGGTGCAAACCCTCCAAAATAGAGCAAAAAGAACATTTCTTGCGTGAAGTAGATTTTCAAAGGTAACCAAAGGCTAATAGTTAAACAGACCTTAGACGTGATTTATGCAGAAAATATTTTTTTTAAAGTTACCAAAATATTTTTTTAACTAAATCATATAATCTAGGACATTGACAGACATAACATAATGTTGTGCAATGAATTCAGACTACCATAAAAGAGAAAACTAAAACCAAAAATGGTTTATAAAAAAAGGAATGAAGTATATTGTAAGACGTAGCCGAAAATCATTAAAACTACCACAATTAATACATTCAAAACAGACTGTAAAGATCGCGTTAAGCAGGATGATATGAACAAATAACTATAAATAAAATAAACAAATTAAAATAATAACCAAAATGTCGTGTTCTTCAACTACAACATCCATTTTACTGAGCCAATACTCAAACTCAAACAAATTGAAAAATTCGTAATACATTAAACGATTTTAAACTTTTTTCCTTAATATATTATTATTTATTTTATTTCTGACAGTAATTGGTTTCATCCTATTAAGGCCACCATCAGAAAGGTACATTATTTCTTAAACTGTGGTTTATATACAAAATATTTGTAGGAGGGAGGTTAAGAGAGAGGGTATACAATGATTTTATTTTAATTAGTTTGATTAGGCTGAAACCGGTTACGGTCAGAAATAAATTAAGTGGAAATATCTTTAAAATTGTTTTAATATAATTTTATTATGGAATTCCACTACGAATTTTCAGTATCAAAAAAGGAAATATGAAAAATTCTTGTTAAAAATCATCGTGACTTTTTTAAAGAAAAATAACTTAGTTATTTATATTTTTTTAAAAAACGCTGCTTTTGAAAGCATTCAAATTATTTTGTTATGCGTATCATTCGGCTCGCCCACGTACCATGACGGTCTAACCCCTAGTGTATAAGAGACACCTTGAAGAGATGAGCTAAAAAAGTCAGGAATCCACGGGCCTAAGAGAAAAGTCGTAAAGAAACGATAAATGATCACAGAATGACATCTACCGACGGCTTCTAGAAACAATAATAATTATATGGTGCGCGTCGCCAGAACCAGATTTCAATGCATTTATGAAGAGATCTTAATCTCTGCATTAAACGGAGGACGAAATACAGTAGCGTAGTTGCAACTGCGTTAATTCGATTAAAATATTTTAACGTTAACCTTTTTTCGAGAATGGTGAAAGCTGCTTTATAGCAATTTGTTGATTTGATCGTTGGTGTACGATGTAAAAAATGTATTTCGTCATTTATTGGAAAGCATCTTGTAATAATAAAAAACTACGGAACTGGTGATACGATTATTTATATTACAATTGGCAGGTGACTACATGACCTAAATTAAAATTTTATAAATTTAATAATAAGTTTTTATTTTTTTATTTATAAGAAAAAAAATTTACATTTCAAGTGATTACATTACGCAAAGTTATACAATTATTCATTATTATTCTACTACTCCATAAGTTGAGCTCTAGGAGCTCGTGTTTATGGGAGGAGTATTTACATGCAAAAAATAATGTTCTAATTAAATATGTAAACAATAATCAAAGACTTATGAAATAAATACAAACATTATTTAACATAGGTATACAATTTAGGAAAAAATATGTTATTGAAATAATAAATACGGGTATATTTATACTTTTAACATTGATAGTACAGATTAAGTAAGGGTAAACTAAGGGTAAATTAAGGGTACAATATATCATTATCCAATTTCAGGGATTTGATTTGCTTTTTGAATTGTTCATATTTCAAAGTTTCGGTTACACTAATTTTGTTTTTGGACAATAATATATTGTACCATCTCACAACTAAATAAAAATAGTGATGCTGAGCCATGGTCGTTCTAAGCATAGGGATTGTTATTAAGCCATTAGTTTTGAATCTATTGCTTATGTTATCTGAGGGGCGAATTTTTTGGATAAAATATTCTTTATAAATTTGATATAAGGCGTTTCTCTTATACAAATCTGTGATAGATGGTACATATCTCTAAAGTAGGGAAGTCGTATGGTTTCCTAAGGATTATTTATATACCTTTTGAATCTATTGTTATCATTGTGAATATGATTTTTAACTCGAACTTTTTTTTTCGATGATTTGAACTAATTTTTAACTTGCCCGCAAATAAACTACCCGGTCAACCATATTTTGCTGACCCGAGCATAATTCAGTCAAATGGAAAGCTAAACAAAGATGCGCTTTTTAGACAAAATGAATGGCTTAGCAAATAAATGTATACCGTTTAGAGAAAAAATATTATATGCAATCGCTTCATTACATCGGTGTTTTGTTAATCACCCATTTTTTCCGGTAAATGCGCTCATTTTGCTTTGGTAAAAACAGAAATTCGTTTCCGAATACCCGAAGTCGGCGAAGTCACCGAAATCACCGAAGACACCAATTATTATAAATGAATTAGCAAAATATGTTGCCAAGTTCCCAACTTGGCTTACTTGTCAATGTAAAACACTACCAATGTTTACGTCATGGGATAAGTTAAGAGCGATTGACCAGCAGCTGAGAATAAAAGTTTAAAAATGCTTGCAACTGTACAGGGAGGTTCCAATGAGAAAGATCGATTATTCCCCGTATCAAATTTTATAAATAAAAAATTTAATATCGATTTATTTCATTCAAAACTTGCTTTAATATGACAGATTTACAAATTCAAGTAAGCAATAAAAATGCTCAAAACGCACGATGATAAATTATTAAATACAGTGTACTTCTTGTAAGTATTTTTTGATCATAAGTATGTATGATTTTTCAATAATGTTTAAACAAAATAAATGTGTATTTTTTTTGTTTAACATTTTAGTTTGTAAGACCTTAAATACATAGAAAAACTGAGCTATTTTTGTCACAAAACACGTTCTCGGATTTATTTTTTAATGATTTTAATTTAACTAAATAATTTATATTTTCAAAACTGTGTTGACTAAATTATGTATTGATTTATTTTGTTGTAAGATTAATCCATAATTAATTATAACGTTAATCTATCGTTTGAAAATTGAACAAATCTGCCAACGACCAACGGTATAACCTTAGTATATTAAAAATACACTTAGTTTTTCAAATTTTTAAAACTGCGTGTAGCAGATAAAATAACAATCTTTCAAAATCAATTTATGTGTTTTTGTAAAAAAGAATCAATACGTCTAGAATTTGATTTAAAAAGAACTAATTTTCGGAAATTAAAAATTAAATAGGACCCTCTTAAATGATTAAAGTTCATTTTTTTAAATAATAAATGTTCAAAACTCCCATATTAGATTTGGTTGATTTGAAGTCACGTTTGCCGAAAGGTTCCACTTTAATCTAAATATGCACAAAATATTTATATAACTCACATTATGTAAGAACCTAATAACCAATTTTATGCGTATCCCCCGACGTGAACGATTGTTTTACGTACTAAGTTAAAACGAGGTGTTACTTAAACAATTTGGGAGTGTTAAACAGCGGTGTTAGGAAACCTGTACCCTATTTTTTAACAATCGCTACAAATTTCAACAAAACTGATTATAATCAAGGGGTCACAAAATATTTTTCAAACATTTTTTAGCAGAGTTTGGCGTGAACTAAACTAAACTAAAAAAAAATTGTGTTTTAAGAGGAACCTTTGCGCAGCCGTTTTCATACAAAACTTAATTTTGGATTTGTGACCAAAATACAAAACCAAACAGAATAATTAAATTTTAAATCAAAAATTATTGAAAATTATTAGTAGGGATATGTGCAATTTTGTTTATATTATTTTATTTATGCAATATAGGTACAAATCAATTTTCCGAAATTTTACAGGTAACTTTGGCGAGTTAATTATAATTATATATATACACTGCCTAATGTAATGAAAAAAAAATATTAAACATTTAAAAAAAAGCATTTATTTGAAATTTTAATTTGTTAACATGTTGACACATAGAAAATCGGTCGTTTGTGAATTGCATTTACGCCCATCAAAATGCTTTTTTATTTTCTTCAATTTTGTTCAATTAAGCCAAATTTATTTTTAAAATAAGTATCCTTACAAAAAGTTGCCTCTAAAACCACGAAAAATTGATTTCTTGAATTACCTACCTATATTTTTTCATTTAAAACACAAATAAAACAAAGGTAGGATACATGCGCACTAGACAGACCTCTTGATAAAATTTAATAAGTATTTTGGCCTCCAATGAAAAATTATGTTTTTTTTGTTATTATAAGGGCTGCGCAGCCGTTCCTGTCAACATTTAGATAATTCTTAACATTGTAGAAATATGTTTCCGCTACTGTTTTCACTATCAAAGTAATAAATAATTCATATTAATATTATAATACTTCACATTTAGGACAATCCTTAAATAATGCTGTCATATCATCTCAGTATGGAGGTGGAATGCGAAATATGCATTTTGATATCTTGTTGGTACAGAAACAAGTCTAATGAATGTTGTCGGATGCTGTACTCCCAAAGGACCGGACGAATAAGGAGAAGAGATGTTATTCAGTAAAGTTCTTGGTTCACGTATCTTTGAGATCTTTCGGTGAAGTTTAAATTGATATCATAATCAATGGTGAATGTTTAATTGAGTAATGCATTCTACAAATACTTTTAGCTACTTGTTTATTACTGTGTTAAGGTTTTTTTTCTTATTGAACTATTGGAAAAGGAGGAAATAATGCAAGAAACTCCATTAATGATGGACTGACTGCTGTTGGCGCTAACAAAAATTGTCCAAAAAAGCGAAGCTATCAGTAATGGTTACTGACGTGATGTATGGCAGTGAAGCAGGGAACTGGAAGGGTAAGGATAAAAGTAGACTGAAGGTTATAGAAATGAGATTCGTGGAAATTCGCAAAGAATAAAAGGATGATGCAAGCGTAATGATAATGATTAAAAAGCTAATAATTAAAAACAAATTGCTGGACGTAAATAAACTATTCATAAGGAAGATCAAACAATTTAAATTGGCTGTTCAAAAGATTTGTAATATGGTTGAATGAAAAGGAAAGAACAGACATTCGACATATTCTAAACAATTAACAAATATATAGGGTAGGTACTGTAGGTTTGCAATTTAAATAACATGTCCCTGCTTTATTTATATTCTCTTAACTGCAAATTTAAGTTTTTTTATTTATATTCTTAGTTTTATTTTTATTTTTATTCTTAGTTTTATTTTTATAACGTATGTAAGCTTTTGATGGTAGTGTAACAAATAATAAAATAAAAATAAGAAGGTATGTAAATATTTATTATAATATATATTTTTTTGCACATTTTTTTTTAACACATATCTCTTTTAATGCATATCGATATTAATACATATCTTTTTGATGCATGTCTCTTCTGATTCATATCCTTTTTAAATAAATATACTTATTATGTTATTTACCCGCCTCGGAACAGACTTTGTCTAGTGAGGCAGGTAGAAGAACAGAAAATTGTAAATCAACCAATTTATATTAAATAAACGCCCGGGTTGCCGGCACTGAAACTTAAAAAAAAGGAAACTTAATGACAAAAATGAAGAATGGGACGCTTAGATTTTTTGGCATGTAGATCTTGTAGAGCGAATGAACGAAGAAAGGTGTATAAGGAGAGTAGGTAGATTTAGAAGATGACGTAGTCGTAGTCTGTCAAGGTCAAAATAACAGAAGAGTACTTACGAGGCAAGGGGTAAGTGCCCAGACCGATTTGTTTGGCGGTTCGGGTGATGGTTAGTTATTCACTTATTTAGTCAAATCTCCTAACTCTTCAAGAATGCAACTTTTATATCTAAAAAAATGTTGCATTGAATTAAAAATTCTAAACAATTGATTATTTTATACTATATTTCCAAAAGCAGTTTTTTTTTTACTTACGTTTTAATGAATTATTTTCGTATCGCACTATTGAAAAGTATTATGTTATTTCAAAGCTTTATAGCTCACAAGACACAACTTTTATATCTGTAGATATTTGGTTGTGTTGACCTGCAAATTCCAGATAACTTCACGTTGGATCAATTAATTATTTGATCATTTTAGTTAAATGCTATTACCCAAGGGGTTAAACTTTGTTATGTCTCTCGTTCAGATGAAAGCTATTAAACTTAGTTTGTAGAAATATAGTGGAATTATTAAAATCGTTTTTTTAGGAATGTCTGCCTTACAAGTCTCTGTATTTTTGGGTATAATAGTGCTACTAGTCGTGGACAGTTAAGTATAATTATAATAAGTATCTGCTTAGATAAGTTCGTTACACTAGCTACCAATAATATCAAAAACTCTTTAAAAAAATACGACACATGTTTAAAATAACAGCATCTATGACAAACCAAGCCTCAAATACATAAGGCATCTATATGTACCTAATAACATCTTCTACGAAAGTTAAATATCTACTTTCAAATAGCAAGTTCTATTGTGCGATAAAAAAACAACTTCGAATAAAGCACAGTTGTTACCTGCGTTCAAATTTATAGGTTTTCGATTTGGAAGCTGGGTGGTGTTTTCCTACGTTTGGTTTGACTTAGCAAAGGTGCTCGGGTTCTTGGGGTGAGGTTTGTCTGGGTCTTGGCGTCGGATGCGTTTGCTCACCTGCTGGGAGTCGGATCGGGAGAGACTGATTGAGGGGGACCTTTTGAACTCTCCAGCCGGACTCTCTCGACACATCGCCTTGCACAGCTGTGAGTGGGTCGGATTCATACTTCCGGCACTCTAGGACACGTTGAACCCCAGATTTCTACCCAATTCTCATACATTTTTCCTTCCCAAAACTTCCCCTTCTTCCTTTTTCTAAAAAAACCCTCCACAAAGCATCTCCAAAGATGACATAGTATCTAAGGATATGTACGAGTATAAATAAAGCGTCTAAAACGATTACCCTATTACTAAAATAATATCTTCTACTAAGACTGAGAATGTATTATTAAAATACTTTACATTTTTTAATTAATTTAAATTTTTTTTTCACATAGTATGTACCCTATGTAAAATATCATAGTCTATTTTTTTATTATTTATTTTTATTTTTATAAGAGTCCCAACCTCACAAGAGTCCCAACTGCTCCCGTCTGGAGCCAGTGAGACCATGGCATCCCATCGGGGTATGTTATGAGGCTGAAGGTATGTGGGGAAGGGAAGGAGATGGGGAAGAGGAAGGTGGGTAAGCACCTGGCTATTCAGATCTAGTCACTAAGCACGGCTAAAGCCATTTCAAACAACGTTTCAATTCTGAATGGTGCTCTTACACCCCACGTAGAAAAATGTTATTCTAAAATACCATCATTTTATTCGTAAAAACGGTTAAAAACGGGACTGAAGTTCTTACGAACAAATTAATAGGGTTTCAATGTTTATTGGCGGGAAAATGTGAGAATAATTTGTTGGTATATGTACGAAATTACGTATACCAACAAATTATTCTTACATGTTCCCGCCAATAAACTTCGAAACCCTGTTAATTTGTTTGTAAGAACTTCAGTCCCGTTTTTACGAATAAAATGATCGTATTTTATAATAACATTTTTCTCCGTGCAGGACGATACTGAGACTATCTTCAACTCTGTATCGTGCCGCAAATATAGTATTTTTAATTAATTAATTGTGAAATAACACAAATTAATCAAATAAAATTGAACCGCGACCTTCGGAATGGGAGTCCAAAGCCTTGCCCCTGGACTACGCCGGCCGTCATTAAGGCAATTTACGTTTAAAAAAAGCATCCAATTATTAGTAACGATACTATTAAAATAACAGCTTCTAATAGAGCAATGTACCTTTGTACGTTTAAAATAACAACATCTAATATGGCACCATACGTATAAAATACAGCATCTGATAGGGACACCCTACGTTTAAAATAACACATTCCACTGAGGTAATGTATGTTTCAAATATGAGCATCTAATTATAAGTAACGACGAGATTAAAATAACAGCTTCTAATAGGGCAATGTACGTTTAAAATAACAACATCTAATATGGCACCCTACAGTTAAAACAACATGACATGACAGATTCTACAAAGGTAATGGACGTTTGGTATAACACTTTCAATTAAAGTAATGTAGGTTTTAAAATAATAATAACAAAGAAGCTAGTAAATCTACCAAAGAACACAAACAAACATGGCAACGAACATACATTACAAATAACATTAACATATAACAAGACATTGTCCATTAAGTTTCAAATAAAACTCTCAAGTAAGGCTATGTAAGATTCAAATAAGGCGATTACATACGTTTTAAATAACACTATCAAATAAGGTAATAAGGTAATATACATTCGATTCAGATAACACTAAGATTTACGAAGATGTGCCCACCAATCAAATTACTTTAAAAGTAAGAACATTAATGTAGAGAAACTTATAATAATAAGGCAAAAAAATAATAACTTTGTACCGTATTTTTCTATAAGTATGTAACATTCCGCATGCTTATTAAATTGCATTATGCCGGTATCTGCTAATTTATCGGTTTGTTCCGACCAAGGAGGACTGATAATGCGGGAGTCGCTAATATTCACTTGCTTTCACGTTACGGGATGCAGACAGAAATATATTTTGTGTTAAGTCAGCGTTACGAGACAATTCCCGTTTAATCACAGGAGACCATATTTGTCCCAGCTCACATAGGTCTCACAGAAATCGTTGTTTCTCCCTTACTATCATAGTCAGAAATGTGATCTAAACGGTATTGGAAAGAGAATACAACAAACTATATATTCAAATCTAAAAGAAAACCACAAAAAATTAAAATTTACCTCTTTCTGAAACCAAAGTTTCCGATAGCAATTTGAAAAAAAATTAGGGAACTTTGTGAATTTTTTAAGATTTTTTTTACATGAAACGAAAAAAAGTGAGGTGACAGTAAGGTTTATAATTCATTTATCTAATGAAATAAGTATGTGTTCATTATCAGTAATTTTAGTTAGAAAAAAAAGTAAAGCGAGCCATTTTGAACCCTTTTTAAAGTTTTCGCAAAAAAAAAATTTATTTAAAAAAATACATAGTAATTTTTAATACAGAAATTTGAAAGCCTATTTCATCACCTTTCGAAAACAGTTTTTAGTTTTCGAATACGTTAACAAATGTTCCATTTATTTGGATTTTATTGCAAAGCGGGAATATTTTTAGCCTCTGACAAAATACACTAATTTTTTTAAGGGTTAAGACAAAAAAGCGAAAGCGAAGCGTCGGGAGTCGGAAGCAATGACGAAATAAAATACCTAGTTTGAGGGCGTCCGCCGTGCGTTATCGGCTGTCCAATTTCTGCGATTTTCTATGCCTGTCATTGGCTTGTATATTCCTGTCGTGTGTTACACGAATTAAGTTAACACGAATTTCTATTTATTATTTATTATAACTACTACATATAAGCCTAATAGACATTCATAGTTGACTATCCGTTTGTCATATTATTTTGATGTTTGTACGTGATGACTAGGAGGCGGCAAAGCGGTGGCAAAACGAAGAATTCTATGTTGAAAATTCGCAAAAACATCATTTGGAGATATTGAAATTTGAATTTTTGAAATGATATGTTTTTGTAATAACGAATCAATTCTAAACTTCAAACCTCAATATCTCCCAATGATGTTTTCGCGAATTTTCAACATGGAATTCTTCGTTTTGCCACCGCCTAGCCGCCTACTAGTGATGACATTCGATTCCCAAATTTTCCCGCGACCATTTAAAACATCTCTTAACGATCATTATAAGCAATAATTATCAGCCTGAAACACTCATCCACATTGAAACAATCTTCCGAGAAAAGATACATGCCGCCGACGGGATTCGAACCCACGCCCTTCTGATGTCCGGTCAGGTGCTCTTAATCCACTGAGCTACGGCGGATTACCCATTACCCGCCAAATGATTCAATATATACTAGCGTTTCATTCAACAACTACCGCTTATTACATTTTTTTCACCTGCAAACAACCAACTACATTTTGTTGAATAATATCTTGTCTTAAACATTAGTTTATCAATTAAAAAATAACAAATATTTGACAAGTTAAAGTACTTCGCCAAAATGTAGACATGATATGTCTCGACGCCACCTAGTGGGAAAGATAGCACTTACAATGCCTTTCTCATATAAACCCGTGCTCACGAATGCACACTTTATTTTTCCAAACGGAGAACACCTCTTGTGCTTCGAAAAATTTGTGATAAATTTTGAACTGATGTCGGGGCGGGTACTTACTAGGCATAATGATAAAGTTTTAAGCAATTTTGTGCTCTTAAAGACGTCCAATCTCATCCTCACATCATTTATTACAAGTCTTCTTGTGTCGATAGTACGTACCTCGGAATGTCAAGTCTCCAATGCGCATCACTTTTGCCTTACTACGCGAAATCTCTGCCGGCCGGAACATTGTCTGCTCAAACAATATAACAAACCGGAGTCAAAAGACATACAGTAAACGTAGTGCCATGAAGCTATGGAAACTTAAGTAATTAATGGGGTGATTTATGGCTTCTTGAAACTACGAAACGATCTATGAAATAATAAGAACTCTGTGCCACAATTTTTCCAATCTACCTACATATATATTTTCAGTTTTTTATGTAAAGAGCTCTCGTAAAACCATAGTTTCTCTGAGGCACTTAATTTGTTTTTTCTATTTCAATTCAATAATAATTATTAACCTTTACTGTAGGTAAACACATATACACCCTCTTATACCTAACTTTTAAGACATGATTTTTTAATGACATTTAAGACATGTTTTTTTTTTTGTGCCTAGAAGGTATATTTTTTTAACACTCTTTAATGTAATAAAATAATATACTGAACCTAAGGTCAATTAACATGCTCACCCTTACGAAATATTCCCTTCTTTTTTCTTGAATACGTAAAGAATATTATGAAACAAACAAAATGGCCAAATTTTTAACCTCTAAATAGACAACTGATTGCAATATAATACTATCTACACACCATGCTGCGAACAGCAGCTTTTGGCAGCTGGCTAAAAATCGAAGGTTGGAGAATGTCTCCCGTCTCTCTTTTTCCCATGCGAACCCGTAACACTCTGTTTCACGTTGACTGCAAATTGAAAGAAACCGTCTGCCGTTAGTACCAACCGAGGAAATGAGATGGTGATATTGAATTTGTTGTGTTAATAAAAGAGACAGAAAACAACGTGAAACAGAATGTTACGGGTTCGCACGAGGAAAAGGGAGACAGGAGACAATAACCAGCTGCTAACAGCCGGCTGTTCGCAGCACCGTGTGTAGAGCCGATAACTCTTGATGGAAACAACATACCGACAAGAAAATCAAGATATAACAATCTAGGCAAATTTCATAACGTTTGAACTCGCCTTTATAACTTTCTGAAGCTTTTGAACTTCGAAAAGAGATATTTTCTTCTTTCTTTAGTTATAAGCGTGATTGTCAAATTGTTAACGACGTTTCTTTTTACTCAGGACTTTTTCGCTTGATGTTGCAGTCAGTATCCCAAAGGTACGCGCGACTTTGTGATGAAAAACTGGCGTTCCCTTATTAGGTAGACCGCCTGGCGGCTTCTTTTTTGGTTCGTGTCTGGTCATATACTTCTGCGGTGATTCGCTGGCGGTTTTTCACCTCCCCGATGCGTGCATCTCTTAAATATGCGTAATGATCGTAATGAGGGCCATTTATCGGACAAACCGCAGTTTCCTGGTCGAGATCGAATTATCGGCATGAAAAAAATTTAATAATTGTTGTTTGGAAATTTTAAGAGTTTGAAGGTTTGGGCGATTTGTTGGAAATGAAAGGCTAATTGAAAATGTGTTTTGTGGCCTTGGAATTGTGGGATTTTTCCAAGAACATTGTCATAGCATTCCTGAAAGAGAATTTCCGTCCGGTTACTTCGCATGTTTGTGAAAAAAACATAAATTGTTTTTTTTTTGTGAGTCTTATTTTATTGATGCAATGCTTGGAACAAAAATTGAATCCAAATGATTGAAACTTTAATTGACTATAATTCATAGCTTTGATGGCTTTGAATTGAACACTGCCTCCAATAACGTTGTTAAATGCACATTAAATTAATCCGAATAAATTCTAGTTATTACAATTATTTTTTATTTCACCACGAAGTGTGACACAAATCTGTTTTTAATAATAAATATACTTACATACCTACAAATTTTTTTGTGACATATATGATAAAATAGTATATGTTTTATAATGTTTATCAGCTGCGCCCCGAGGAAAATAATCCCATCAGGGCCTATGTTATCTTTGGGGATGTTGTATGGGGGGACTATTTAGGAAAGAGAGGAGATGATGTTCTGCGAAGGGAAAAGGTATGAGCGGTGGGTTAGAATCTTAGGGTCAGTGTGCGGTGCAATGCGGTGGGCCGAGGTAGTCCTGCAGGAGTGGTCCAAAGGTCTCCCTCAACCAAACAAACCTTACAAACCTCACCCAATGCACTCAGGCACTCCTGCTAAGTCACCAAACTTAGCGAACCACTTGGGGTGACCAATGGCAGAGATGTTGGTTATCCAATAAATAGTTAAACCCTCTCCCGACCGCAAATAGAAATGGTGTTCGATTGCTTTTCTTCTAAGTGGATTCCGGCTGCAGTACCTATTTAGAGTGAAAATTGACACTATGCTAGTCAACTTTCGATAAGAGAGGGCACGAAAAGAGAAAGATATGAATAATAATTATATCTATTTATTTATAATTAATAAACGTATTCAGTGTCATATTTTTATTAGAAAAACTCTCTTTAACTTTTGAAGGTTATTCCCATCAATGTAATATATCATTGAAGAAGAAGATAACAATAATAATCTAATTTTTTAAAACATGAAAATAAACAAGACAGAAAAATAATAAAAGATAACGGTCGCAACTGGGACTCGAACCCAGAACCTTACGTCTTACCGGGACATACACCTCTACCAATTGGGCTACTGCAATCTTGTATGAGACTGTCGTAATTGTCAACTTGATATTTCAAATTTCAGAATTAACAATATTATCTTCGACTAATGTTTTTTTTCCATATTATTGGGAGCTACCTTTATTATTGGAAACAAGCATTCAAAGAATGTATTTGTTACCTAGATAGTGTCTCGGATAAATATATCCGATTTTATTTTTATAGAACACCTGTTGACTTTTTATAAAAGTCTAAATGAATATTCATATTTTTATTAGAAAAACTCTCATATTTTCATGTTTTAAAAAATGAGATTATTATTGTTATCTTCTTCTTCAATGATGTATTCAGGGTCATTTACAAAAAATGTGATTTACATTATTATTTTGTGGAAAAGTAATCTTGAGGTAAAATACGCAAATAAATTATAAAGAACCCATGCAGAAGAATAGTGAGTATTATGCTAACCTTGATTTATTGAGGTATGTTATTATAATAGTCAGTTTGTTACTGGCTTTGCTACACTTTCCTCTTGTCACTTTTCTGAAAAAATGTATTCAACGCTATCAAAAACAATAAACATAATTGTTATCATCTTACCAATCGTTGTATTGAGCAAAGGATATAAAGGACCAAAAAAAAATATAACCATTCGATTATCTTCAGTTCTTTGGGTCCCATTCTCTCGACACACATCGCTGAAATTTTTTGCCTCCGATTTGAGATGATAAAGTTGATATTGATGGCCGCTCGACGAGTCCCCGCGTCTCTGGTCCACGCAGCATCCGCGAAGAATGTACCAAAAGAAACGGAGGAGGATGCGCAAGTATCCCAAGAGCTCATGAAGTCCCCCTTCTTTAATTGCGCCGAACATCGCAGGTGTTTTACAACCGCAGGTAGATCGATGATGAATCCTTTATTGGTAAATGATTAAATAATGCGCGTATAATTGGACGCATATTTGGGGATAAATTATGTACTCAAAGGCATTATGCCACTGCAGACTTAGCTGTATTTCTAAATGAGCAAAGCACGCTCTTAATTAGAAGACTTTTAATACGCATGCTTCAATAGTTGGTATCTGGGTAGCTGGTGAGGTTTGAGAGATAAAATTTAAACCCTGATAAAAAAATCAAATATTTAAAACTGTTTGTTTATTTATTTACGGTACCTTTAAATGCAGAATAACATTTTTTTAGATACGTTTTTAGATTCTCACGGCCAAAAGCATTTTCGTTGTTTGTTTTTGGGGTGTTATGCCGTGTTGTGCTACCTCCTTCTTTAGCCGACGTTTCGGACAGCGTTGCAGTGTCCATCATCAGGGCAGATCCGGCAGATCCGTCGATGTGAAACGTCGGCTAAAGAAGGAGGTAGCACAACACGGCATAACACCCCAAAAACAAACAACGAAAAACATTTTTGTACATAAAAATTGGTTTCCAAAAATATTTTCTCTTTATTAACGACCTTTTTGGGCTTTTACATATGGATAATAGAAATTAGACAGTATTTATTGTTCATAACTGAACCGCTTCATTAAAAACATTTTGTATTTGTTTAGTGACAAATTGAAGATGTCCACTTAATTGATGTAATTATTTCCCTGCAAGACAAATATATATGGTAGTTGTCCCAGAATTTCTACACTGAAATAAATCACGACTTCTAGTATTAGACGTAATGGACCCCGAAAGGTAATCAATGCAAGCAAATATACGATATGAACATATGATTTACAACTTTAGAAACCCAATGTAAACTGATTTTGTAATTATTTTAGTGCTATTAAAAATATCTGCTACTTCTTCAGATATATTTTATTTATTTATTAATTTTTATTTTAGTAAATTGTACATTTAAGTTTACAAATTGCTAATTATTTACATATTGCATTCTACATTTAAAAAAATACAGTTTATTGTAGCTCCTACAATACATCTTGAACTTTCCAATTTGTGCTGACTTTATAGTTTCTGGTAGCGTTTTATAACACTTCATCCCTTTGTACAGCAGACTATTTATTCTGTGTGTTCGCTTTATCCTTTTTTTGTATCCTGATTTCCTTGCACGTCCTTGTGTTATATCTGTGAATCTCGTTGAGTGCACATAATTTTTTTTGAAAAATATTTCGGTAATAGGCTGTTAACTATTTTATGAAAAAATATCATCGTGTTCAAGGTCAGTATCTGTTTCACTGTTAGCTAATTTAGTTCTTTTAATATTTTACTTATTTTTTAAATCTATTTCTGCGAAGTATTATTCTCATTTGGAGAATTTGAAACTAATTTTGTTCTCGTTCATTACACAGGAAGAGAATAGTTGAGCAGTAGCTAAAAGTGGAGCAATAATTGAGTTGTGGATTGTAGTAATTGTTTTTGTCGAATTCTTCCCAAAAAAGATATCCTTTTCACAAATTTCTTTAGGGTGTATTCAGCATATTGGTTAAAAGTTAGTTTGGAATCAAATATAACTCCTAAGTATTTCATTTCAGTAACATGTTCAATAATTTCACCATCAATTCTAATTTGGCTTTCACTGGATGTCTTCCCATATCCAATCACCATACATTTTATTATTTTTTTATTTAAATTAAGCTTGTTTATTTTTAGCCATCTTGATACATTATTTAGTTATTTATTTAAAATATTAATTAGTTCTTCATAGTTATCTCCTATTATGTATATTAGTGTATCATCGGCAAATAGTCGTACTTTGCATTTTGTAAATATTTTCACCATGTCATTAATATAGAGTATGAAAAATAGAGGTCTAAGGACCGATCCCTGTGGTACTCCTAATTTATTTTCCATTGGTTTTGAAAATTGATTATTAATTTTTGTTACTTGTTTTCTGTCTTTTATTTACTCTTCTATTGATTTAATAGCAACAGATGAGAAACCAATTTCTTTAAGCTTTCTTATCAATATTTTTCGATCTATAGGTTCCAATGAATATTGCTAAGATAAATTTGTTATTATCCATTCCTTATTGATTACCTAAGCTGTGTGGTATAAGGGAGTTCATAAACGAATTGGTATTGACATTACTGTAGCAGTGAATGATATTTTTATTTAAATGAAATCAGTTGCAATAATGCAGTGCTGTCTATAAAGAAATTCATTATTTAAAAAAAAAAATCTTCTGTTGGACCGATGTCTTTATTTTGGATTTTTCATTAGACAGATATAATTTAAAATTGTGTTAGCTATAAAGTGTAATAAAACGTGTTAATAAATAATTGTGGCATCTATTGCGTAAAACATAGCAAACCTAAAATGTTATTAATATAGTATTACGTTTTCATTTACAAAAATTAATCTCTCTGTTTATTGTTTATTAAAGTGTCTGTGGTTGGTGAGCGGGCGGGCAGTGCGGTTTTGATTTGTATACAAAATACAGTTTTATTCCGAGTTTGGTAAAATTTTACACACTTGAAAAACAAGAAAAAAGTCACGATCTTTTTTTACATTAGCTCCACACAGGAGGCCCTGAGAAAAATAGTTTTCCTGAGAGTCTTTGTCTTTTTGCTTTTTCTTCAGGTGCTACAGTCCTTTTAAGTGTGGAGGGTTTGTGGTTGAAGTTTTGAGGAGGAAAGGGTGTGAGGGATGGCTAGGAATCTGGGGTAAGTGTGTCTATGAGTGACGGACGTATAAATCCATCCGTCCCGCTGCGGTGCAAGACGGTGGATCGAGAGAGTCAGGCTGGAGAGGTCAAAAGGTCTACCTCAACCAGTCTCCCCCGATGCGGCCCGCCAGGCGGAAAAAGGTGTTGATGATCCAATAAATGATACCCGACTACCAAATTGAAAATCATCGGATTTACATCTGATTTCAAAAATCTCTGGGAAAAGCTAATAAATGCCTTTTGCTTTTTCTTCAGTTGCTACAGTCCTATTAAAGTGCCTGAAGCACAGGGACTATAGTTCCCCAATATTGGCGTTATATTACGAATGCGAGCAGAGGAAGAAAAAAAGAAAAGGATAACATTTGGGAAGGTCTTCATATCTGAACATTTCGAGTGTCATTGAAACTTCCACCCTGAACTTTGTGTGAAAGTATTTTGTTAATTTTTGCTGTTTATTTATTTTTTAATTTCATAGTCGTTCCCTTGAGTAAGTTGGTTAATTTAAATTGAAGATTTCTTCAATTTGGGTTTGGACGTTTTCAAATTCGTCTATCAACGGTTTGATTCTATCATATCTCGCGACAATAAGTTGCCAATGATTATAACAGATACAAAATCACTCAAATCTTAGTATTCGGGAGGCGGGAATGGGTACCGCCGCCCCGGGAACCATTTATTGGATAACCAACACCTCTGCCATAGGTCACCCCAAGTGGTTCGCTACGTTTGGTGACTTAGCAGGGGTGCCCGGGTTCATGGGGTTCATTGTCTAGGTCTTGGCGGCGGATGATCTAGACACATTGAACCCCAGATTCCTACCCAACCCTCATACCTTTTTCCTTCCCAGAACTTCCTCTCCTTCCTTTCCTTAAAAATACCCTCCACACAGCATCCCCAAAGGTGACATAGGCCCTGAGGGAAATTATTTTCCTCAGGGCCTCCTGTGTGGACCTAATGTAAAAAAAAAAAAAAATTCGCGGATTGATTCACCTTGTTTGATAAAAAATAATAACAAGAGCCTTACAATATGTTTCTATTTTGATTAATCTGCAACTATATAAGTGAAGGAAAATTAAGGTATGTAAGGAAAAGGCATAACCAACCATTTACCACTCTATCTCTGCGAAATGGCGCACAACACAAGCACAACATGGTTATACAACAAAATGAATAAGTACAAAACGATATTATTTACTTCCAAGACGGAAAAAGAATAACCATAAGTCCCAATCTTCTGTTTTTCAAAAATAAATGCACTCGAATATGTCATTTTTCTTTCCATTATTTCTAATTTATTTATTTTTCATTTTTATTTATTTATTATTTTTAAAAACATTACATATTTGGCTATCCAACTAGGAAATTAACATGTTTTAAGACAGTCAAAATGAGCAGATTTATTAAATGTAATTATTGTTTTGTCTATTGTATTGACTTTTAAATTTAAATAATGCACTTTATGTAAAAAAAAAGTTTTGATGGTTGAAACAAGAAGTTGCTTATGAATATAATTAATTTCATATATATATATTTTTTATTTAACTTAATAATGGTACATTTTAATTCATACTGGTCTTCCATTAAAAGTATATACTTGGTCGAAGATTAAAAGCATTTACTTGTGGATGAAAGAAGATTTTACATTTCATATAATATGTACAATTAACACAGTAACGTGTTTCACATACTCGTATGTACAATTAATACAGTAACTAAAATATATAAACATCTATATATTCAGTAAGAAGAAAAACAATATTAGTGTGACTTTCATGTGGAAATAGAGGAAGCAGTCTTCCTGTTGATGATTTCTTTAAAATAACTTACTAATATTATAAATGCGAAAGTTTGTATGGATGTATGTGTGTTTGTTATTCTTTCACGCAAAATTCACTGGATGGATTTTAATGAAACTTTACAATAATATAGCTGATACATCAGAATAACATATAGGCTATAATTTATAAAGCTAGCTATTAATTTTCAATATATTGAAAATAATAATTATTGTTTAATAGAAAATGTCAAAATTTGAGAATGACATTTTGCAAAACAATGATTGTTAAATCAAAATTCTATTTTAGAAAATATTTAAAATACTGAATTTATTTGAAGTACTCGCCTAATACTTTGAATCGAATCAAAAATTATATATATTTTAAATAAATTGGTTAAGAATTTTGTTATAAACGTAGATGGGACCTAGGAAAAGAAAATAGATTACTCGAAGTACTAATCCTACGCAGACGAAGTCACGGTCAGAAGCTAGTTTTTAATATTTTAATTAATAACAGTTGCACTTTGATAATGATATCCCGGTAGGAACCATGCATATTCTCATTTGAAAACGAAACATCAGTATAAACCTAAATATTTATGTATGTATGTCGGTATTTTGTATTTAATTTCATAGTTATTTCTAATAATCAAATTTATTGTTTCTAAAAAAGTCTATTTCATCACCTTTCGAAAACAGTTTTTAGTTTTCGGATATGTTAACAAATATTCCATTGATTTGGATTTAGCCTCCGACAAAATAGGCCAATTTTTGAAGTGTTAACTCCAAATTGTCAGACAAGGATAGACAATGGAATGGGAACACATAAGGAGGTGCCTATAGTTGCAATACTTATTTATCCAATTATGAATCCTATCATCTGTACTATCCTTACAACGTCATACAAACGGGATATAGATCTAAAATAAACCCATAAAATGGTTCTTAATTTTAATCAATATTGCATTCCCGGTTTTGGAAGCGACCTTCCTTCACCAGGAGAATATTAAAACTAATAGTTGAGTGACCTTGCAACAACTGTACCAATCAAAAGCTTGTGCAGTGATCAACCGAGTGATATCTAATGCCTTTGATATCAAGACAAGACTTTGTTCGCACCTGACAAGTAGTAAGTCGAGTTACGAGTAACTCGCTATTTGACTCACCAAAAGTGTTCGTACCACAGTCAAGTAGAGTTCATTAGTAAGCGGCGCGACGTAACATGACGGGCTGCAACGCAATAAAGTAAATATGCTAATTAAGCTGATTGTAATGCCTATTTTAGAAGAGGCGAAAAAATAAATTAGTGAGATGAAAATAAATAAACTATGGAGATGAAAATAGATTAATAGCCGCTAACATAAAGAATTTTAGAGTAGCAATTTCGCTCCAACGGGACGACATATTGCGCGTGAATGAACTGCGCATGTCAGTGCGCAGGGACGCGTGGAGGAGGACTCTACTGAAAAAATAGACCCAAATGTGTTCAATCTACTAAAGAGCTGACTAGCCTACTCTACTAAAATTGTGGTTTTCGGACACTGTGTTACTAATCGGCCCCTTAGGGTAAAAAAAACGTATTTCATTTTTCTACAGATCTGTGTATCTGTAATGATGAGATCAGTATCCTAATGATGAGATCAGTATCTGTGATTTTCTACAGATACGTATCAATGTATATGTTTCTCCGTTGAACCTATGGATACGATTCTTTGTCACCTAACGTTAAGTTTTATTTTGTTGCTAGTAACATCCGTAAGTCAAAATCGATAAAAATTGAGATGCGTTTCTTTGACTCTAAGGGGCCGTAACATACTCGCTATACGACTAAACTACTCTCCCAGTGCGAATGACTCTTAAGTGCCATAATATCGGTTCTTACCAAAGCTTGCAGTGTAAAAAATAAGGCAAGTGAAAATCCTACCTAATTTCACTGTTCACCTCGCTATTCCAGTATTTGTGTTAACTTTTGGTTTCAGTCCACCTTAGTATAAAAAATACAAATTAATTCGCACTTCAAAATTACGACCCCAAGTAGTAGTAGGTGGCTTTAAATAAAAATCTACGCCAAAGACCAACATCAAAACCTGCCGAAACCACCATTGTAACAATCTGTTCTCCGCAAAGTGACTTTCTATGGGTGCTTTTTACTGGGCGAAATTCCGCGGAGGAACCGGGAGCAGCCCGCGTCCCTTTGGCTCTTACAAATTCCCGGGTCTTGCATAATATCCTCTGCATTCTTCCGTGATATGATTTATACGGCTGCCGAAGCGAATTTATAGCGGCAAAAAGGTCACACCTTGCTGTGTCGGTCCACAGTCGTCAGAGGGACTCGCGGTGGCTGATACATTCCTGATTGATTAGGAGCCGGATGGGATTTTTAAGCAGGTGGATTTCAGAAGAAAAAGCTCCGATAGAATATATATATAAACATCGATAGCTATTTGGTTTCATTTCATCTGTATAATATAACTTCTAAGATATGTATTTTCAATTTTGATAGTAAGAAATAAGGGTTTTAGACAATAGAATGCAGCTATTTTGTTGAACACGTGTAATAGATGTTCAAATCAAACGCAATTTCTTCTAACGATTGTAAATATAAATATATTCTGTGTGTAAAAGTTTGGAGAAAGGAACTTGTAAAATAATAAATAATAACGCATCTTCAGGAAACTTAAAAGGACCTTTTTTATTTGCTCTATTCCCAATTACATTGTGAATACCAGGAAGCCCAAACTACATAAGACAGACCAAGGAGTTTATTTGTTTACTTGTCGAGAAGCTATTGTTGAGAGAAAAAAAAAACATAAAAAACAGGCTATTTATTAAATTACTCCTTGCTCTAAGGGGAATTTGCCCTTACTGACATCTATGGATAATTCTTACAACTAATTATTCTAGTTCTCATAAAAAAAACATACAAATCTATTTGGAGAGGTGTGAGTCCTCGCAACTATTTAATCTAAATAATTTATTTATATAAAATTATACACTGTGCAAGTTAAAGTTAAGCTTATGTGAGTTTTTCAGGATTTTGAAGGTGTTTGTTGGTTAATTTAGAAAATTATTTAAATGAATTGACAGAGAAGAAATATTGTATTAATGATTTTTTTTGGCTTGCCATTGAAGTAAAATCATTTATCGTTTAATAGTGCTATCACATAAAGAAGTATTGAATTCCGTAAGTCTAAACTTAAACTTTAGGTCGCACAGTTAACACCCGCGCTGTGCATTTTTGAATTAGTGCCAGTATTGTGATATAATAAGGTGATTTGAGTCAAGTGGAGTCTAACCAGTTATGATTTATTTTAAATAAATAATATATCATTAGGGTCGTTTGTTTCAAGGCTAGCTACAGTAAAAGTTAAACTGGCTAGCTTTACACTTGTAAGTTTTTTCGTAAGTTTACGACTTCTTATGCATTTTGAAAATTGAATATCCCAATTGGCCAGAAGTCTAAAGCTAGCCAGTTCAATTTTTACTGTAGCTAGCTTTGAAACAGACGGCCGGGGCGGCCCTAAGTTAGTATTTTTAACGACAAGAGTCACGTTGATTGTAACATAGCATTACAATGAATGTCATCAGATAATGTCAAAGAAGAAATGATTTATGTACTATCTAAATCTAACACTAAAATAGTGAGCTTTAGCGTTAAGTAAAATATGTTATAAATGCGTTTGTTGAAACACGAAAAAAATAGTTCTTTATCGACTCTTGGTATGGAAACTTTTTCCAGTGAGACGTAGCAAAATATCATTTTGTGTTATCAATATATCATCCTGATCTAAGATTTCTAGAGATCAGAGATCCAGATATCATCTTGATCTCCAGCAATCGTTATCAATATCTGTAATATAACATAGTAGGTATTATATTACAGATACATATTGATACTGTATGATAATATATATATACTGATAAAATATATCGCTCGATCATTCGTTAAACAGTAAACGCAGTAAACCAACAAATGTAAATTAAAAATAAAATTTTGCGGATTTTCAAGAATAATTAGTGTTATTAACTTAGTTGTATTTTAACTAAGTTGTTTTCTTGTATTTTGCGTGTTCAAGAAAACATAATTAACACTTGCCTAAATATAAAATGGTTCCACCATTCCACAGCAACAGGAGAACCAACGACTATCCCAGAACTGACGTTTTATTAACACAATAAAATAATCGAGATAGATTTAAATGTATTCTAGTTAAAATAAATGTAAAATATTTTCAAACGAAAAATGGACGTCGAAACCCATAAATTCTCTTTAAAATTAGGCAAAGTATAAATAGTTAGAGGGGAAGAGAAAACTGCGTCAAAGGTTCGTATATTAAAAATTTGTTTCTTACATTATTTACCTTACAGAACGTCGTTCCTCAGAGTTGTAAGTTATTAGTATCTAAATAATTGACGAATTACCAATGACAAAACAAATTACATGAGAGAAGAACTTGGCATACCAATCCAAATTCATACCGACTATTCGGTTCAAACGGTTTTACAAAAAGTGCGTCATATTCAAATGGTTGCTATGATTATCATTAAGTTTATGTGATAAATTAAGTTGATAATACTTATTGGTTTTATCTTGGCCGCCATTTTTTATAAACATTTGAACCGAATGTTTTATTGGTATGCCAAATCCTCTCTAGATATTTAGTCTTTGCGAATTACCCATATTTAGTAAAGTAATTGACAATGTTCACAAAATAATTCAAATGAAAATACTTATTATTCCTAAATAATGAAAATTAACTCACAAACACGACCATTAGTTTATTATTAGTTAATCCTTTTCATTTTTACACCCCCTAGTTACATCTTTTCGACCCATATAATTAACCCCTCAGGCATCGAGCATATTCTCAAGTCAGAAGTTTAAGTATTTCCGCTTTACAATAAAATATAAATAAATTAAATATTTCTGAACGCTTCCGAAAACTAAAAACTGTTTGTGAAAAGTGATGAAATACGTTTTCTAATTTTATTATTATACAAACATAATTTTTATTTAAACGTCTCACCTTACCTTAACTAAAATGACTAATAGCGAAAAAAAATAGAAAAGCACATATATTTATTATATAAAAATATAATAAATATAAAAAAGAGTTATGTACTCGTACACGATCTTTTCCTGCATAATAGCATGTCGTATTCTTCTTTATTCTTTTTTATTTTATTTTTTCGGTGTTATGTTTTCTATTTTTATATTTTCAATTTCCATTATAATTTTTCTACTATAATTTTTCATTCTTTTAACATGTATAAATACTTAATTCGTATCTCTATTCTATTCGGACATCACATATTAACTATATTCCATTGGTCACTATGAAACAGGCAGTCGCCTAGTGTGGTGATCTAATATGATGTGCGATCTATCATATGTATTAAAATGTCTTAATGTATTATCATGTATTCTATAAATAAATAAATACAATAAATGTATTGTCACATCACTCTTTTGTGGCCTTATGTAAAGTAATTAATAAAAAATTCACAAGCTATCATAATTTTTTCTCTAATTAATTAAACATTTTGTGGTTCACTATAGATTTGATTAAACAGCGTGGTGATTTCTCTTTCTAACATAATTTCGATCATATTAGAGACAACAATTTCTATGAGTTTTATGTGAGCGAAACAAATTAGCCCATTTGGTTAACAATGTGGTTTTCCATAACGGGACTAGGATTATAAGTAAATATATTTATCACTTTCTAACAAGAATTTATAAAACCAGGTTCTAGGTTAAAAAACTAGTAGGGCAATATAATAATCAATTCAAGTTTATAAACATTGGAAAAATATCATGGTCAAAGTATGTTTTGCCACTCATCAATCTGTCAACGGAAATAAGAGAACAAGCATTAAAACATAAATATTCCTGGATGTATAAGATTCTCTGCTAGTTAGCAAGTATTGGAAAAAGTTACACCGTCCAAGTATGTTTTACATCTCATCAAACTATGTTTCCAAGGAATCAGAGACTGTGGAGAATAAATTGTACCAAATGCCCATAAAAGAAGATACTTGAAAGCGAAGTATAAGATTCATGGCTAGTTAGTGAGAATAGCAAAAAGAGTTGCATACCCCGAGTATATTTTAAACATTATCTAATAATTATAAAAACAACTGGAACGGGTGCCTTTGCTGATCATATCGACAAGCCATCAACTATCGCGAACGATCGCAACAGATAAAATCAACAACTTGTTTTTCCATAAAAGCCTTTAATAAGGTTCTATTTCATAACGAAAGCACAAAAAGTAGGGCGCAAAAAACAACTTGTTTAGTGTTTGGATATTCTCTACCAGCGTCGTAATAAGACGGCATCTATATCCTTATAGGATTTTTCTTTTGTATTTTTTTCTGCCATATAATTATTGTCAATGTCAATACTTGAGTGAATTTTATAAACGTCCACGAAAAATCTGAAATATTAATGTTATTAGTGATTCCTGGCATTATTTGGAGTAAAATGTGTGAATGAAATTTTGGTCTCCGGTGACATTTTGAGTGATTTTCAATCGAAAATCTGAAACTGAAAAATCGAACCCAGGGAAAGTAAGGCTAAAATTAAATAAATTTATTCCCAACATTACCATGCTGCGGGTTTAATAATTTAGATGGAACAATATGATCCCTCTACATAAAATATTGTCTTCTGTTAATAAGTTCTTACGTTGCCGAAAAGAATCGAAAGAAAACTAATCTAGATAGATTGCGCATAAAAATTCTTTCGTAAAAATATTTTAAAAACTTCTCCTTGAATTATGACAATTCCAACGAAGTAAGCTTGATTGCAATTATATTATTACGTTTTTAACACTAAGTTAGAAACGTTTCCGTTAAATGCCAATTCTAAGTACGTTTCAGTTTTTGAACAAATTGTGATCTTCAGAAGAGGAGAGTTGTTACGGGACTGAAGTTCTTACGAACAAATTAACAGGGTTTCAATGTGTATTGGCGGCAAAATATAACAATAGTTTGTTGGTATACGTAATTTCGTACGTATACCAACAAATTATTCTTACATTTTCACGCCAATAAACATTGAAACCCTATAAATTTGTTCGTAAGAACTTCTTAACAACAAGAAGAACAAATTAAGTAAGTAAGAACTTCTTAACAACAAGAAGAACAAATTAACAGGGTTTCAATGTTTATTGGCGGGAAAATGTAACAATAATTTGTTGGTATACGTAATTTCGTATTTATACCAACAAATTATTCATATATTTTCCCGCCAATAAACATTGAAACTGATTGGACATTTGATGACAAAGTTACATTTGAATTTCTGATACTACTGGTCTAATTTTATTACTAAAATGAAAGTTTAATGGAAGATATTTTTATTTGGTAGTTTTCACGATTCAGGAAACGTTCCTTTGTTTAAAAATTTTAAAGAAAGCTGGTAAGTTGTTAAAAAAATATCATTAAAATGCCATATTTTCGTAAATACAACAATTAGGTTGTATACGTAGGACGTGAAACACCGCCCCATCTTTAATGCAATACTTTTAAGTACTGAATATCTCATTTTTAATAAGCCTTTTTTCATTCGCCAAACACGGTGTTCCCCTTTGAGCACCTTTAAAGTTATATAATAGATTTATTGGCAATTATCCAGGTGAAACGTAAGCCCATTCGAATTTTAAATTTCAAAACGCTTTCAGTGTTGCCAGCCGAAGATACTGTACTGCTCATAATTTTATTTATTGATAATAACTCCCGCTTATTGAAGCGTGAGTACTCACCCACTTATGAATTATGTAGTGGGTAGGGACCTATATTTCTTGGGTTTTATTTATTGGGTGGATATTATGGGCTTATGACAAAAAATAAACGGTTTTCATTTTAGTGGAAGCGGTGGAAATGTTTTGGTAAAAGATAAACCTGAGTAAAGGCTTTGCACCTTTGTTTACAGTAATATGTGTATTATTATTTTATTTTTATTCACATTTAAACCCGCTAAACTACTTATGTAGTTTGTCAGCAGGGGCATAATGACAAAATTTTATGTCAGATGTGGGAGGGATGGCTTCACACGTCCATCACTCCTGGACAAATTTATCCCCAGATTCCTACCTACCCTTCAAACCTTTTTTCCTTCCCAGGACTTCCTCTCCTTCCTTTCCCTTAAAAAACCCTCCACACAGCATCTTAAAAGATGACACAGGCCATGAGGGAATTTTTCCCTCCGGGCCTCCTGTGTGGAGCTAATGTAAAAAAAAATCTTACCCCATGAACCCGTGCAACCCCGCTAAATCACCAAACATAGCGAAGCACATGGGGTGACCTATGGCAGAGGTGTTGGTTATCCAGTAAATGTTTCCCTCACCGCAAATTCAAGCTTCCCAAATTTAATTGTGTTCATCAAACCGAGTTTTCTACACGAAGAAAAATTTTATTCTAAAATACGATTATTTTATTCATAAAAACGGTTAAAAACGGGACTTAAGTTATTACCAACAAATTAACAGTGTTTCAATGTTTATTGGCGGGAAAATGTAAGAATAATTACGTATACCAACAAATTATTCTTACATGTTCCCGCCAATAAACATTGAAACCCTGTTAATTTGTTCGTAAGAACTTCAGTCTCGTTTTTAACCGTTTTTACGAATAAAATTATCGTATTTTAGAATAACATTTTTCTCCGTGTAGAGAACAGAGTTTTCCTACAACATGTGGGAAACTCTAGAAAACTTGATTTGATGAACACAAAAACAAACAAACAATATAGCTTATTATGTAGGTCCATCATTAATGTCACAACTGTATGGCGCTTTAGCAATTTTACCTATCCAGATTCGAATAATTAATGTAAGAAAGACCTATAAGAGGAGGACATAATATGATATCTGTTTTTTATTGAAGATATATCTATCTTTGATATAGGCTAATTATGTTTCAGTATGGTGGTCAGTTACCAAAATTGTAATATCGGATAGGAACAGTGGCGGTTTTCTCTAAAGTGCGGTTGTGCGGTGAACCCCCATTAAAAATATGATAAAATTAAACAATCTTGTTGTATAGTAATATAAGCGCATCACAGATAGCTCGACATTAAAACTCCGTCTTTAAAACTCGCGCCACCGAAAAATACGGTAGGTATATGTTCCCATTTTGTGCGCGTTGCGATCCGCACACATTTGTCCATACGAAAAAAACATAGCCGATACGAATCGCTGTGACGGTAGAATGGACAAAACTACGCAGCTTGGTGCGCTGCTCACGAGTCAAGATGTCACGTGACCTCCGAACTTTGACGAGTTTCGCCGAAACGAAGCCCGAGATTGACGCAGGATGACCGGCTGACGGTCGACTTTTGCACCGACGGATGCAAGTTAAATGTTATATATTATGGTATTTAACTTTGTAGTCATTTTTGTACATTTTTTATTTTCTTGTTTCTGCATTTCTCCAACCGTTTACTAATCTCATTTGTAAATCTACTATTGAAGTGGACCGATTTTGACTTCTGTTTTCGTATTTTTTTTATAGATAAGTCGTTATATCCCTTAGTTACAAGTACATTTACTAAAGTTTCAGCAAACAACGTCGCTAGTTATGCAATTTTGTGTTGTGCTTTCCTAGTATTGTTTCGGCTTTCAAATTGAAAGTGGTTGCGTTTATCGGTTGTCGCGAATATTCTGTCCTAATGTTTTCACACAATGACGGAATACAGTGTTATATACAAAAAATAACGCTAATGCTTATGAAAAAAGTTTGGAAATTAAATATGATTATTTTTTGTATACGTGTATAGTGGATTTTTTGTGTAAGTGAAAAAAGCTAATTTTATTTCGTGACCACCTTTATTTGTGTTTCTTGTTTTTTTTTTAGGTTTTAAAATATCAATTATATTATATTCTACATTCTACGCAATTTTTCAATACAGACAGCTTATACATAAAATAGAAAAAAAATAAAATAATTAGGAACGTACATTGAGTGTTGTAAAAACCATTAAACAATTTAAATCCTCTAAAACCATTTTGGTTTTTTAATAATTGTGTCGAGGAGTATCAAGTTATTTAAAAACAATAGTACCTATCTAGGTACCCCTCCACTAACTTTATTTAATTTGTGTGATAAGAGTAAATTTTGATTAGACAATATATCTTCTCTTGAATTTCTGAACCCCCCCTTAAAAAGACCACGAACCGCCACTGGATAGGAAGATACTTATAATATCATATTGAACATACGAGGGAGCACGCTTCACCGAAGGGAAGTTTTTTAATAATTGATCTGCACATTGGACAATCATTTATCATTCGAGTGAGCAATATCGCAAATCTTTATTAAATTATTCACCGCGGAAATCTTCTCAGACTAATAACATATTTTTAGATCATCTCTCTCTCTGGTTTCAATCCTGGGATTGGTTTGCAGCAATTTCCTTTAGTTTCTTCTTCCATTCTTCCCTATCTTGTGCGGCTCTTTTGAATTCTGCATATGATGAGCAGCGCATGTCCACCAGCAGGTCCTCCAGGTACTCTCGGCGTGGGGGTCCCCTGGAGTTTGTCCCCTCGGTCATAGTTTGTCTTTAGATCATATTATAGTGAAAATGCGTTGAATAGTTCCTTGAACACATTCCAGCAAAATAGTTGGACAAAATGTCAGCTTTGATAGAATGACACAATATGGTTCTCTTCGAATTTATCGAAAACGAGTTCATCGAAAACGAGTTCAACTAACTTAAATTCAACCTAACCTAACCTACCCTAACCTAACCTAACCTTATCTAACCTAACCTTTTTGTAAATTTGCTTTTGTAAATTTGCTTTCGATGAATTGATTTTCGATGAACTCGTAGATTACCACACAATATACCTACAGGTGGGGATGATAAAATAAATGCAAACTACGAAGGATGTAACGATACATCTAGAGGTCTAGCACAGACGATCGATAAAACCCCACATAAATACGATATTGACTAAATACGTAATCTATGGTCAGTTATTAAAATTTGCGAGCACAGTAAATAGATAAGAGAAATTCCGACAGTCGCGACGGTCAATATACAAATCATTTAGAATAATGTGGTTCGTTGTGCAAATACCTGGCTTATTAACTTGTTAAAAGCCAGCATACAAAATTTTTTTTTTCAATACGACGTAAAATATTTGACAGTTCTCACCTTTCTTATGAATTCAATTTTTATAACATTTCTTTCGTGATCTAAAACAAAAATTACATCAAAATATTGTAGATAAAACGAACTTAATAATCACTCAAATCTATGCTTTCCACAATGGATTTCTATAAAAAAACAATGAAAAAATATAGACTTCGAATGTGACAATGTTCATATTATCAAACGGCAGCCATTTTGTCCGCCATATTTGGTGCCCGGCGCGTCATTAGCAATTAATATAAATTATTCGGAGTGGCTAAATGCTATCCACTAATTCGTAATGTCAAGAACGAGAATGGCCCAAGCGATTCTGACCTTGTTCTTCATACAATTTCTTTATACGTAAGGGGCAAAATCGCTTCAAACATCCGGACCCGCCGGGGGAACTGCGGCCTACAAGAGGTTTGAATGGAGGTTGACCGAAGAAGCCCTTCAAATTGAAAGAAATCGTTTTCTGCGAGCCTTTAGCCTCACAAAATACCCCAATTGGGGATGCCATAGTCTCACTGGCTTCAGACGGGAGCAGTTGGGACCGGTATTCATATAAAAAATAATATAATAGAACAGGCCACATAAAAATAAAAAGGTAAAAAGGAATCGAACCGTCTCTTGTCTTACTGGGACACAGCGCCTTAACCAAATCGGCCATTGGGACCTATTAATTTTATGTCGTTTTCGTCGATCTCATAGATTAACAACATTATAATCAATTAATATTTTCCCATATTTTTTGTTTGTTATCTTTATAAATGATCGCAAAGTTCTAATGAATTTATTCGTAACGTAGATGGTGTCTCGGATAAACATCCTATTTTATCTTACACCGAACACCAACTGTCTTTTTCTAAAAGTCTAAATAAAATTTAATTTTATTAGAATTAAAAAAAAGGCATTCAAATTTAAAAAAGAAAAAAATGCTGAATTGGAAAACGGATTTCCTTTTTAGGTGGGCAATAAATTTTATGTGGGTAACGTCTAAATAGTGATCTGGAGAATCAAATAATAATATGTGTCCTTTATCAAGTCACAAAATATTTACTTTTGTCACTTATTTGAGTTAATCCGAGCTCCGAGTACAATAACTGTCAGAGATCGGCCTCAAATAAGGGAAATAAACAGAATAATCTCCCCCGAACAAATATTAGTGGCGTGCGAAAAGTACCTACCGGCCCGGCGGAATTAATGTCGACTGTGGCAACACTGGACACATGGCAACATCGGGAAATTGGGCGGGAAAAGTGACAGCTTCTTCCATTAATGGAGGGAACAGAATATCAGTTTGTTTGTATATTATATTACATTACGTATTTACAAATAGATGCAAGAATAGTTTCTTGCATAATATATATCGGTAAATGGCAAAAGATTAACAGTAATTTGTAAGGACACATATTATATACATATATGAATATCGTATTATTATTATGATAATTTAAAAAAATAATAAAAAACTTAATGATACCTAAAAAGGGTAAAAACTTTTAGCAATTAGTTACCAATAAAACCCGGATCATCTACATAACCTGGGTAATTTCTTCTTGTTTCAAATAATTTGTTTTACAAATTGATATAATTCTACACGTGACTTAATTTAGGTACATAACTTTAAATAAATTAATGTAAAATTTCACAATAACAAATTTTAGAGTTTATCCCCAAAATGACTCAAAACGTCAAGAGACCTGGAGATATCATTTAGCAACAACACCTACTGTCATACTGTGGGTAGGCCATAGTAATACAGTAGACCTCCGTTGTGCCGTGCGGAATACAGAGTGGTGTCAAACCTTGTTCGGTACGAACAATTTATATCATTCAGGGCCCCTAGCACACTCAATCGATAAGGATTGATAGGGTAACTTTCGGTAACTTCTCATCGTTCACTAGCATGATTGCACATCGCCAACGAATATTTGACAGTTCACAAGTATCCTTAAGATGATACCCGGTGGTGCAGAAATAGATTTTACTAAAATATTGCTGTCACTGTTGCTCTTACTCCACCGGATATTGAGCGAAAGGGACAATGCACTGACACCTAACTAAAATGGAGGTTTTGTATTCCCCACTTTTCTCCTCCAAAAGTGGACTGATTTTCAATTTTTTTTTACCAACTACATAAGAAAAAACTCTTCTATGTCTGTATGTTTTGCTTTTTTTAAAAAAACATTGTCTGGTTTGTATACTGAACATCTTTTGACGGCGTTTAAACCAGTCAATTTTATTGATTTTTGGAAGGTCATAACTTCTATAAAAAGTAACTTATCAAAAAAAACAAAAAGTACCGACACGCTAGTAGTTGATAACTATTTTATGCAAAATCAATATTTTCTCTAGGGTTAAAATCCAGTTTTTTATTATCTCTAATAATATGTAGGTATACTGTTTTAAAGTCGGCGTGAGATTTTTATTGGCCTCCCCCCCCCCTCGGTATAATGAGATTTGGTAAGATTTTACTGGACCCCCCCTTATTTTTTGATCATGTAATTAATGTATGCCCCCTTAAATAACCATGTATTCTCACATACCTAGGATTTTTTTTAAAGTTGGTCTGATAATTAGATTGTATTTTTTTGGTATGGGGCGCAAACAGCAGAAGCCTATTTTAGTTTTGATTGTATAATGTAGTTGATATAATTTGGATATAATTATAAAAATGTGGGTGGTGCACGGGATTAAATCGATAGGGCGTATTCAATTTGTCACGGTCTATTGGTTTTGGCGGAGGGGGGGGGGGGGGTTGTTAAATAACGGCAGCCCTATGAATAGGTATATAAAATCAGACAAAAACCCCCTCTCCATTTCGAGATATAAAACAAACTGGTTTTGAAAAATTTATCAATTCTTCAATAATCGCAAATTTATTTAATGGTGTAATTTTAATTTAATGAAAATAAATAACTTTTTATACACTACTATTTAATCAAAATAACCGACATGAAACAAAGGGTTTTCTTCGTCGGTATAAACGTTTCCATGAAAATTAACAATAGGGCAGTTGAGTGAAAAATATTTTGACTTATAAAAAATATTTTCATGTAGATGACATTCAAACTTAAATACCAGTACCGACCGCTATGTTAGGAACTGTTGCAAGTTTCGTTGAAAAATGACATTTCGTGTTTTTAAATTTTAAAAATAACCATTAAAATGCACTATTTTCGAAATTCCAATAACTGAACTGATTAGTACCTACTAGTAAATATCTAACTACTACAACTTATTAAATTTATTTTTTTCGTCCATATTAAGCGTGTCCCGGTTTTGTAAATATTTTCCCTTATATTTCACACAAGCAAGGGCCGGGTTACGTCACGAACTCTGCCGCACTACCGTTTGCTCTGGCCGCCCTTTTCGTGGGCTTAATAAAATTCAAACTTGTAAAATTAATTTAATTATGAAAACGAACTTTAAAAAAAAAAAAAATGGTATTTATGTTTGCCTGTGAACATTGGTAAAAAAAAAGAAAAAAAAAGGACTCAACTTCCTTCTTATAAGGATAGACAAACACATATGGAGAGACAGTAGACAAAAACCATCACAACAAAACGTGATTAATTTGTTATATTGTATCATAAAAAACCATTATTAAGTATTTCGATTAAATAGTGGTGAATACAAAATTATTTATTTTCATTAAATTAATCGATTATTGGGTAAGTATTACGGAGAGTAACGTTATTTAAAAAAAGTTCATGTTGGGCTCTAGGGAAATCCTTCTACATGACGGCGTACGTTGTAAAAAGTTTAGCTTAAAATGTTGCAAAATGTGTCATCAGAAAAAGGGAGACTATTTATTTATATATTATCATATAAAATAGATCCACTTCACGTAGTCTAATAGAAATACAGAACATATCTACATTTTAATACATACTTTGCTTATTTCGAATATATATTACATACATAATTTAAACATTCTTCTTTAAATATTTTTAATTTCCATAGGAACTAAGTTAAATATGTATATATATATATGGATGCATTTATACCAGTAAACAATTCTGTGTTTTTGATTTACTCAGTCTTTTTAGATTAATGCTTTCTTTCTGTCTTGTATGGTGCATGTGGAAGCCTTTTTTAATGTAGTTTGTCTCTAAAGAAAGTTGATAGTATATTACTAAAAGTTTAGTACATAAAAATTAAAACGTCACGGAAAATTCTTTGTTTATTACTTTATTTCTAATTCCTAAAGAATTTTCTGTATTGATTTAGGTATATTAAAGCGACTTACATTATTGAGACAGAGAAAACTAGAACATTGAACTATGTGTGGTGCAACTGTTGCGTTACATTGCAATAAGAAAATTGAGTGAAAAATTTAATGGCTTAAACACATTTTTTAAAATATAATAAATCGTTATTTAAAAACGATTAAAATCGTAAGAGACTTAAACACGTTGTGATTGGTCGACGGGTTCTCCTGCATTCCATACATTCATTCCTGATACATTCAGTTTTCAAACAGTTTTTACTATCTTCCTCGCAATTTTTCCATAATTTCTCACCGTTTAAACCTTCCCTGGACTACGACAAACATTTCAAAATCAAAATCAGCTAAATCGGCCCAGCCGTTCTCGAGTTTTAGTGAGACAAACGAACAGCAATTGATTTATATATATATAGATAACGTTGGAAGGTGGCTTTCATAAACTTATTTTTTAAATTGTCTGGAATTCCTTATTGCACTCAATCACAGCTTAAATCAATTCAATAGAAACCGAAGAAGTTGATAACTTTGCATGAAGTTGAAGAATGAGCCAAACATCCATTCGTCTCTTCATCGAGTATTATGTCTTAAATATATTTGTCTACTCCATCTAAAATTTATGATACCATGCATATTTCTTGAACAAATCCAAGAAGAAAACACTCTTACAACACAATCACGCCACTAGAACTATAATCAACCGATATTACAATGTACCTTAACTACATACTACGTCAGCACAAAGACAATTCATCTACCTAGGACCTAAAATCTTCAACCTTCTCCCTGATAACCTAAAAACCGCATCCCAACTCCTTACTTTCAAAACACAAATATCTCTATGGATCCTTACACCTGCAATACATTTCAAACACAACATCCATACATTTTACACTCTTTTACAATTTTTTTTTATTATTTATTTCTAACAAAAAGAATACACTTAACAAAGTACACGGTTCAGACAAGAAATATGAAGTTCCGCGAAGCCACCACATGGTTGCTTGCCTGCAGATTCTACCTCTATATGCAATAAGAACACAAACACAACAAAAATGAAAATACAAGTGTGATTTTGTGAAATTCTACAAAATAAAAAAATTATCTTATACATACACACACAGAATGTATTTAAAAGGCCACAAAAAGTACCAAGTACACAGACATTTTACACAACACGATAATATACATTTAAACACTATTTATACTCTACAGTAAGCAATCTATTTGTTTCGAGGGGGGCAATTTATATTATTATTTTTTTTTTATAGAGAATACCTCACAAGATTCCCAACTGCTCCCATCTGGAGCCAGTGAGACTATGGCATCCCCAATTGGGGTATGTTATGAGGCTGAAGGTAAGTGGTGAAGGGAAGGAGACGAAGAAGAGGGAGGTGGCAAAGTACCTGGCTATTCAGATCTAGTCACTAAACACGGCAAAAGCCATTATTAAGCAACGTCTCAATTCTGAATGGTGGTCTTACACCAGGGCGATACTGACAGTATCTTCCACTCTGGAACGTGCCGCAAATGTAGTATATATTATTTTTATTAATTGATTGTGATATAACACAAATTAATCAAATAAAATTTATTTGCGCACGCCGGGTTCGAACCCGCAACCTTCCGATTGGGAGTCAAGTGTTGTTACCACTCGACCACGGACGGTCGTCATATAATTGCCTTCCAGATGATAATTAATATTGGTAACTTATTATTATATATTATACTAATCTAATGTACAATCTAAGAATTATTTTTATCAAGCTTAATATGTTTAATTCAAATCTATAAACTCACCCGCTATAACACAGGGACATCCCTAGCATAAAATAATACTAAAAAATGTACAATTTTTTTGCATGAAATAACACCACGCAAGGAAGAGCACTCGTGTAAAGGCTACCCGTTTATGTTTTTGTTCTCTGTTGCCTATTTTGAAAGATACGGGAAAAACATCATAAGATGTGTAAAAATTTGAACAATTTATTATTACACGTGTTTTTATTTCATCCCGCCAATCTCGTCAGAAATGCTGTTAAAAATAATATACGTAATCGTTTGTCCATATATTGTGGATCCAATAACGCCTTTAGGGAATTTGGGGAATGCCTTTGCGTTCTGTTATGGAGAGCGCGATCACCGCGATTTCCATAAATGGATTTTGGATTTTGACGACAACAGATGGAAGACGATATGGATGCCGATTCGTCATACTTTTTCTACTACAAAAGTAAGCTTGTCAGGAGGTTAAACAATGAAAATATCTACAAGGTATTTTATCATGTAGGCCCTTTTAAACCATTGATAAGCAATACATAATATTATTATCATAAATTAACAATAATATGCAATGCCAAGAGTTTCTAAATTGTACCTGCGCGTTCAACCACGCTCTTCTGTCCTGTTCAAAGTAGATCAATGCAAAACAAACTGTAAACAAAATTCTTGCCTGAAAAGACTATGCAATAATTTCAAAAACATATTATCCAAAGTGGACCATATTTATAAAGTCCATAAAATAGTATTTCTCTGATTATTGAATAAAGTTATGTTTCTATGTTGTTTATATGTATAATTCTGTTTTTATTTGATTTTACATGTACAACCTGTCTTCTTATGGTTACCAATGTATTGATTCATTTTTTGTTTTATGTAATTTTTCGTTTTATATAATTTTGTGTTTTACATAATTTTTGGCTTATAAATTTTATTATTTCTTATTCCTTATTATGCTTTCTTATTAGACGTAAAGTCACAAGGAGCAAATCCATGATTGTTTTTATTTTGGCTATATTACTCATGTACACCCGAAAATCAATACAAAAATAAATAAATACACTGTGGTTAGATACGTTTTTAGATTTTCGTTGTTTGTTTTTGGGGTGTTATGCCGTGTTGTGCTACCTCCTTCTTTAGCCGACGTTTCGGACAGCGTTGCAGTGTCCATCATCAGGGCAGATCCGGCAGATCCGTCGATGTCGACATCAAACGACGAAAATACACTGTGTGTCATGGTAGAAGAAGTCAGTGACGTTTTGAGGAGGTCAACAGTACAACAGAATCTGCATAACAGACATCATGTTTCGTACAATTTTTCACACCGTGGTAGTAAAGAAGACAAATAATTCTATAAGACATATTCCCAGAAGTGAAAAAATTAGCCTGAGGGTTAATAACTAATGGTAATATGTAAAAATGAATGTTTCTTGGTTTGTCCCTAATATGCTCCTAAACCATTCATCCGATTGCGAAGAAAGTTTGGTGATTTGTTGGGCGCATGCCCGCAAAGGCTTCTATGTATAATGTTATGAATTTATATCCTATACATTTTCTTATGCGCAACCTCAACTGTTCTTCCGGTCGCAATGAAACTTTGTTTAATTGTCGTGCACATGCCCGCGAAGGTTTCTATATAAGTGCTGCGCTCTAGCGTTATAAAATTATCTTCAATTCCTTTCATCCGATTGCAATGAAACTTAGTGAATTATTGTGCGCATTTCCACGAAGGTTTCTATATATGCAGATGAGCTTTGGTGTAACGAAATTTTTATGAAAAATTTTCAATAGAAGGCGCGCTTGTTGTTTGGAAAAAAATGCATATTTTACATAGTTTTAGCGGCAGGGAGGGACGGCGGGAGAAGGAGGGAAAGGGAAAGGACACGCACGGAGAAACAATTTATTTATTTATGTGACATTACAACGCATGCCGGGAACTCGCTAGTTATGAATAAATACAATACTGTAAAAACATAAAGGATTTTTATATATATATATGATAGGTAATAAAAAAATAATAGTCTCTAAATGTCAAGCCACTGAGTAATAAAACCATGGAAATGCTCTAGCGTTGTATCTTGTCCGCCATTTTTGAACTAATGTTTGTACTAATGATTTATCAATGAATTATTTATTATAAATATTTATTCGCTAAGTTTGGTATTTTTTTAATCATTCAATTATATTGCTATTTTTTTTTCTTAAAGTAAGAATAATAGATTTAGTGAGATGTTACAAAGTAATTTATAACTATAACAATTGAATATCGCTTATTACAATTCAAATTTGCGTTACGTGCGTAGGACAAGTTGGTATGTTAAGTTGGAAATATAGTATTTCATTGTAAGCTTACGTTAAAATTTTCAGGATGATGATCCATATTTGACCGAAAAGTGTAGCACAGCCTCCGTTATTATTCCATTGTATGGACCAATATAAATATATAGTTCCAGCAAGCAACTTCTTAAAAAAACAGTAAACTGTATAGGAAAATATATGAAGGCGCAGAATGGCTAAGATTATATCATTAATATTCTGTGTCCATTAGTCTAAGGAGAAAATTACCAATCAGCCTCTATCCTTACATTTATTTACTTATGTGATATTGTCGGTAACTTCTCATCGTAAGATTCCTCTTCTCCTAGATAAACTACACCCTTATGAATCCGAGTACACCTGCAAAGTCACGAAGCGTAGGGAACTACTTGGAGGGTCCAATAAATGGTTCCCGGGCGGCGGTACCCATACACGCTTCCCATGTACATATTTAAAAGTAAAATATATGACAGCATTAAAAAATCTTATACAACCCGTAACACTTGAATGGATGGGAGAAGTATAACAGATTTGTCAAACCTCCCCTATTGATAAAGTAACCTGTGAATTTACTAAGGGTAGAATGCTTTAAAATAAGATATTGCAGGCAATTGACGTTTTTAAATTTACACCCCTCCTGGGAATTAGACTAATGTCTGGCAGTATTTTTAACCTGACACGAGTTGATAGATCACAGATGATAGAAAATAATGCAGGGATGAGAGAAAAAGAAATCTGTCGGAGGCAATCAGAATTTTTTTTTAAAAAGAAAGACAAACATTCCCGAGTTACGAATAACCTGACAATATTTGAAAATCTCTACTACCACAACAGTAAATGCAATGCCCACTCAGCAACTGACCGGTTAATCCTTAAGGGCCAATTGTTTTAGAGAATTTGAACAATTCAACAAATTAAAAATTTTGTGAAAGCTCTATTCGAGTTCTGTTATATTTCCATTATGGATCAGTTGTTTCACAGAACTGAAATAATAACAGAACTTTATAATTAACTTGGAAATTTGATACATTGTTCTGATTCTGTGAAACGACTGACCCTAAGTGATGCCCCTATAGATGCTTTTAATAATATGGTACATATTTTTTATTTGCAAAAACACCAATGAGTTGAAGTAGTATTGGAATAAGCAGTTTATTTCATGCAGAACAATATTATGATGATTTTGCTTTCCCGAATAACCTTTTTGATGATTTTAATAGCCCAAAACATCTTCCAATATGTAAAAACTGATTTTCTATACACAAAAAATCTTTTTTGACAAAATCTCTTTTGCTTACTTCACACAAGGACATGAAAATATTGTTCTAGTGAGGACAGAAGTTTGGAGGACAGGACAATGAACCAAGGACATTTAAAGTTTTTTAAGTTTTATTTATTCATAGAATTGTTTGTTACATGCATTGAGGATTTTTCGACCACCATAGAAACGAGGATTAGAAACAATTCAAAGTGCTCTGATGACATTCATACGCTCATTTTATACTTCCAAGGATCTTCCACTTCAAATTCTTTAAGGATCATCATCAGTGTTGATCTGCGCCCCATCCAATTCCTAATCTATATTTTTTTTTTTTATTATTTAATTTGTCCTCCAACAATTCTAATAAATCTTGATATAAAAAATAAACGCGCGTCGTCATCATGATGTATCCATTTTCGCAGAGTTCTGCGTTTGAACTGTAGGTTGAATTGTTGTATTGTTCTGTCTTGTACGGTCAGGGCTGGTCACGGAGCTGGGACAAGACAATATCATATTGTCTTCTGAATTGTCGTGGTTCAAACTCGGCATAAATCTAAAAAGAAAAAAATAGAATATTTTAAATGTAAATTATCAAGTGCTGGCATTATATTTTTACTTTTTACGGTGATAGTACATACTCGTACATACCTGTGAAAAAATAATTTTAGAGTGTTTTTTTTATTATTATTACTTTTTCAGATAAAATGTAATCTGATGCAGCGTTCAAAGTCTAAAAGGGCCCAATAAAAATAACAAAATCGTAAAAAACTGTATTTATTTGAAATAAATAGGTAATCATTTGTTTAATTTTTTTGATAAATAAAATAGGGTGGTGGCAGTCACAATATGTAAATATTTGTTCAGCGGGGTGTAATTTGAATAAGTTTACATGCAAGAAAAGAAGAAAGCAATTGATTGCTCTATTAGATATGTCAATTCTTTTTAAACAAGGGGTGATTTACTTTATCTTCATCCCCTCGCCTGAATTTTGTTTTAATGTATTTATCAATCTGACTTCTATTACCGTTTTTGTACTGTGGTATTGAAGCAAGAGCGTTAGTCGGAGTTTTAGTAATATTCGGCCCCTAGTATATAGGCGTTTAATAAAAATAAACACGATTTAACTATCTCCTACTGCCATGCTCACTAGGCTGAAAATATCTATCGGCAACTTATATTGGAAAATAACAAAGTAATTCTTAATAATACATACTTATTTTAGCAAATATGTTGAGAGTATTAGCACTCTAACCTCTACCGCTGACGTTATGTTAAAATTTAACTGCTGACATTGGATCTGAAGGACCTACTGTTATTTTCTCTCTTATCCACTGGAGCGACAGAGAAATTTAAATCTTTTTACTCGGGTTGCCAGAGGAAATTTTTCGGGCCACATAAAAAAATCATACCTCCGAATTTGAATATGGAGACATACAAACTGATTATTATAGTTCTATATAGTCAATGAATTCACCTATATTTTGTTTATTATCACCATATTCGTAGGATTTATAAAAAAATATATTATTAAATCGTTAACTTTAAAACATTTTAAAGATTCTAGAGAATATTTATTTTTTTATATTTTGAATGTACACTGAATATTATAGTCGCTTTAAAAAAAAAATTGCCATATTTTGGCAAGAAAGCAATCCGTGGTTGTGGAAATAGTGCCATCTTGTGGCAAAAAGCGCTCGAGTGGTTATCATACAAGATAATTTATTACTAACAAATAATATATCAACGTGATTTATTTTTGGGATATTATGCCGTGTTGCGCTACCTCCTTCTTTAATCAACTCCCTGATGACTGACACTTAAATGCTATCGGAAACGTTGTCTAAAGAAGGAGCTAATGCAACAAAGCATAATACACCAAAAATTTTCCCAAATAATACCCCAAAGTTTTTTCTCTCTTTACTTGTTTTCTCTTGTTGTTTTTCTACTTAACCTGTCTTCATTTTTATTTTTATGCTGTACTGAATGTAAAACTTATGGTATGATATCAAAATACCTTTGTAAAATTGTAACTACTACCTCCTACCTATGAATTGTATGTTCCTCCTGTCCTAAAATGATATTATGTTTCTTTGTATTGTCTTGTTTGAGGAATGTTTAGTGATTACCGGGTATGTGCGTAGGGTGTAGGTGTGTGTGTGTGTGTGTGTGTGTGTGTGTGTGTGTGTGTGTGTGTGTGTGTGTGTGTGTGTGTGTGTGTGTGTGTGTGTATGTGTGTGTGTGTGTGTGTGTGAGTATGTTTGTAGGTGTAAGAAGTGGTAATCTGTGAAGGGATATGTATGCGCATTGAGCAGTTTATATTATTGACACGATGCTCCTTATAAATTTTGGCAGTGATTCTGAGAAAATGACGATGATATGATAATAATTGTGTTCTGTGCTTTGACTAACTTATCGAAGAGAATCTTATGATCTTCAAACGAAAAGCTGTTGGAACAATTTATTACAATCTTCTTAACCACTGGAGTGACAGAGCAATTAAAATATTTTTTCTCGGATTGCTAAAGGAAATTTTTTCGCCCACATAAAAAAATCATACCTCTGAATTTGAATATGGAGACAAACAAACTGATAATAGTTTTATATAGCCAATGAATTCCCATATCTTTTGTCTACTATCACATATTAAAAAAAAAATCTTTAACCTTAAAACATTTCAAAGAATCTAGAGAAAATTTATTTTGTTCCATTTTGTATGAACAATGTATTATATTATTTTTTTTTTAAATTTGCCACATTTTGGCAATAAGCAATCCGAGATTTTGAAAATAGTGCCATAATGTGGCAAAAAGCACTCGAGTGATTATGCTCTGAAATTTCCCAATCATCTTCAATAGATAGACAACGAGTTGCCACTGGAAGCGTCCCATATGTTTTGGCGAAGCTCAACAAAAAACACTTAAAATCCTTTATTGTATGATGCAGGTAACAAGCCAATCACAGGCTACATTTAATTTACAATTAATGACAGTATAAACTTTAAATACTTAATGAAGCCAGTTCACACAGCAAAAAAAACCCATTTCTTGTCGTTTTACTTAAACAGCAAAGTTCAATCGGCACTTTTCACAAAGCAAAAATAGTAATATGGTCCATTATTAAGGCTACTATCTTAAATGGTCGGCGACTGCCGGCCGTGTCTATGGCACGGGAGCCATAATGCTAGTGATTGGAGGAGGACTGACCGGACCCTAGAAGAAATCGGCGAACAATCGATAACTCGGTGGAAGGTATCGCACTTAAAACGTCACTATAATAAAGCACACGCTGTGCAAAATTCACCAAAAGCAACAAAACACGCGTAAAAAGTACATCTCTAAAACTATCGAATACTAAATGCTGCTTTGTAAATGGTGTCTCTCTTTTTGTGAGGTGCCTGTATTTTACTGTACATAAAATATCACCAATCAAGCATTCATAATGCGGTGATTCCAATTCGGCCCACGCTTTGTATTACCGCTGGGCTTTTGATAGGAAAAGCTAAATTTTAAGCTTGCAAAATAGCAACACTTCTCAAAAAGTTTACACCATTTGCTTCACTTTATTTTGTCGTGATGAAAATGTTTAGGTTTTTTTGATGTGGTGGTCAATTTGCTATATATGTTTCTTGTTTGGAGATTTTATTATAACGCGCTGCCACCGCCGAGGGCGCTCTTTAGAGGGGCGCGTAATAAATAAGTATCGATCAGTATTAGGTACCTACCCAACTTTAGATGTTGATTCGGTGTGATTATCTGGGTGCAATTTGGACTCGATGCTGTATATGGGTCATTGCTCGATAGTAATAAATAATAAATTAAAGAAACCCTTTAGAACTGTATTTACTACGACAAAAATTATCGTTGAGTGGAAAATATCTACTCTCTATAGTAAATCGACTAGCCATGAAAAATCACGGAAAATTCCAAATTCGAAAAAGATAAATATTATTAACATTTTTTAATCTTGTAAAAAAATGTTATATTATGAGTGGATGGGTCAACGTGGGACACCCGTCATCGGTTATCTCATTTATTCTTCACATAAGCCATTTTTCCAAAAAACAAGCAATAAAAAAATTGCAATCTTAAACATCTAAAGTATAATGGAAGTAGATAGATATTTTGATATTTTATTTCTAGATCATGCGGGAAGATGTTAGTCATATTTTATATTGTTTTTAAACTTGTTTTCCACCATAGTGTTTTCAATTTCTCGTGAAAGTCATTAGACAATTTTGTAGCAGGAAATTTATGGTTTTTCTGGCCAAAAAATGTTTTTACATTAGCTCAACACTGGAGGCCCTCAATAAAACAATTTTCCTCAGGGCCTAAGTCATCTTTAGGGATGCTGTGTGAAGGGGTTTTAGAAAAAAAAAGTATGTTCTGGGAAGGAAAAAGTAAGAGAGGTAAGAAGGAATTCCTTCACACACTGACCCCCATTCCTCCCACTCCTTCCTCCCACTGCGGTGCAAGGCGATGGGTGAAAAGAGAGGCCGGCTGGAGAGGTCAAAAGGTCTCACTTAACACACTTACGCCGCCAAGATCTACACAAACCTCACTCCATGAACTCCAGCTAATTCCAGAGTAAAATATACTCTCAGTATCGCCCTGGTGTAAGACCACCATAGATAATTGAAACGTTGCTTAATAATGGCTTTAGCCGTGTTTAGTGACAGATCTGAATAGCAAGGGACTTCCCAATCTTCCTCTCACAAATCTTCTTTCCCTCCCCACTTACCTTCAGCATACCCCAAATAAGAATGCCATAGTTTCACTGGCTCCGGACGGCAGCAGTTGGCACTATTGTGCGTTATTCATATAAAAAAAGTCACCAAACATAGCGAACCATTTGGGGTGACCCATGTTGTTTATCTAGTTAATGGTTTCCGGGGCGGCAGTATCCATACGCTCCTCCCAAATTTGATTTTAGATGTAGTTAGATATGAGGTTTTTATTACTGTTGATTGATGATTATTGGGTCAAGATAAGTTTTTAGGTCTCCATTTATGTTAGAGAGACTGGAATTGCCACACATTACCAATTGATTTGTTTAAAAAAACGAATAAATCCAGCAGTAAACAAAATTAGACAATTTAAAATGAGTGCCTAAGATTAAATCTTAATTTGATTACCACGAACCAAATCTGCATTCAACAATGCGTAACGCAAGAACAAATAAGAAATTCCCATCTGGAATAAACAATGTCGGTAGGACAGGGGGACGTGTGATATCTAATTGAAACTGTATTCAATAAAGTGTCCGGGGAATTAGCATATTAATAAAATCGTGTCGTAAACAATATTGCAAGGGAAATGCAACCACGCCTTTATAAGGTTCCGTACGAAGCGTGGAACGAGTATGGAAGGTAATGTCTGTGTGAATACATTAACGGCCGCTGTTCCCAATCCTACTAATCAATTACTAAGCAAAAAAATTGCCTTAGTAATTGATTAGTGCACAACTACGCTTTTTCCAACACACGAGTATCTTCACCTAAGGAAGCCGGACTAGTGGATTAAGGTAGCGACAGACTCGCAGCTCACATCAAAAAGTTATTTATAACACAATAGCGCTCGCCATACAATCCCATGAGACCCGCCAGACGTAAAAAGATGATGCGCTGTGATCGCGGTTTGAATCTTCGCTAATCGGAATTATTTTTCGTATTCGCTACAGTGGCGGTATCAGAAAAGTTATGCGACCCCCTCTCTACCGTAAACAGGAGAGGGGGTCATTTTTAATACACGGAGCATGCACGGAGCTGTCAAGTTAACATATCCAGTACAAAGAAATGATATTCTCTCGACCGCTTCCGATTTCAACTGACCCCTTCTCCTGCCGTAGGAAGGAATATTTTATAACGTAGTGTGTCGGTAGAAAAGATACTTATAACGCAGTATCTTTTTGATGTGAACTTCACGTTTGTCGCCCGCTTTAAACTCGTTCCGGCCGCCTCAGTTTTGGACTAGTTCTTAAAAGTGTCAACAGAGTAGAAAAAATACCGCGAACACAATGGTCAATGAAATATCACTTTGACAGAAGACACAGTTTCGCGCTCATTTCACTTCTGTTGTATTGCGTTTACCAATTATCATTTTAATTAATATGGATTTTGAAGTTCGGATGCGTGCGGAGCAGAGTTGAAAAACGGTTAATTTATGCGAAAAACTATGTCGTTTTCGAATATTCGCCAAGCCAAGTGTCAAGTCCAAGTACCTACGGTCAAGCTGACACTTTATTTTATATACGTTTGTTTAAAAAATATAAAATGTCAGTTTATGGATAAAAATATTTTTAATAAATTACGTGTATTAATAATAAATACAACAATTAACTCTCTAATATTAATTTAACTTCGAAAGTTCTTACTTTGATGTCATTTTATTGTCTATGAAAGTGGGCGAGGCCACATAACTTAAGGTGATTGTCAAAAGAATTCATATTCTACGCTTTCTAGATGGCGCTCGTATAGTATTTTTACTTATAAACGCTTTTTAGAAGTTATGCTTTGAAATATTAAGAAAAATTTATGGTTCGCGAAAGTAGACAATCAATATGAATATTAACAAATAGTTTTGTTAATTAAAAAACTTTAATCTTTCAAGAAAGGCTAACAAATACAATATTTCATCGGTGATTCAATCCAATATTGTATTTGTTAGCCTTTCTTGAAAGATTAAAGTTTTTTTAATTAACAAAACTATTTGTTAATATTCATATTGATTGTCTACTTTCGCGAACCATAAATTTTTCTTAATATTTCAAAGCATAACTTCTAAAAAGCGTTTATAAGTAAAAAATACTATACGAGCGCCATCTACGAAAGCGTAGAATATGAATTCTTTTGACATTCACCTTAAGATGTTTGGGGACAACATAAATCGAGCTGAATCGAGCGCTACCCTACAAAATGCTTGGCTGATCACGGCCTCAGATGAATCGATTTAAAAGTTAGAAACAGCGGCCGTTAGATCTGCAATAAAAGTCTATACTTGATGTAGAGGAATGATTTTTTGTACATTTCAATCACAACTAGCTGTAATTAATATATAGTCTGCATTCTTAACATTTATTGTTAACATTCATGTCAATAGTCAGAATAACAGAAGATCATGTATGAGACGATAATATATGAATGTTAATAAAGCAAGGTGTGTGTGCGGAGACAAAGTTATTTTTATCATTGAAGAAGAAGATAACGTTTATAATCGAAATTAAAATATGAAAATTAACCAGACACAGAATAATAATAAAACATAATTGCGACCAGGGCCCAATTCAATATACACTACAGAGAATTCAAAACTTGGGAAATATGTATTCGCACATAGATGTGTGGAATATGTCGCTGATACAATACAAACATGAAATTATTAAATCATTCATGTCAGAATGTGAAATCAGACGTGTTTAATATGAGTTACCGTTATTTAAGAGATTCCATAATATTTTGATGTAGCATATTTTTGTAATGTAGGAGCTGTTGCACATATTTTTGTATTATTTATATTTATCTATAATGTAAAAACTTATTACTCTCTTTTGTTTTTCTGTATTGTAAACTTGTTCTTGTATTACTCATCTGTAAATTTCTAATATTAACTTACACTATATATTATTATTTTTATGCCATCTGCAATTTAAAAACTGGTTTCAGTTTAATTTATTTTTACTTTATCTCTTTTATTATAATATAATATTTTTTACTTACTTTTATACCTACCATTTTTATAATGTTCATTGCTGTTAGTTTATATTTCTTATATATATATCACTGTATTATATACTTATTATGTAAAAGCCCATCAGGGCGTTGGAAAATTAATAATAAATAAATAAATAAATAATGTTTGTTCGTATGAAGCAGTTACTTTGTGATGTGACATTATAATTTAAAATAAATAATAGTCGCAACGGGACAAGAACCCAGACCTCACGTCTTACCGGGACGGCGCTCTACCAATTCAGCCATTACTTTATATATTACATTGATGGAAATAACCTTTAAAAGTTAAAAAGAGAGTTTTTCTTTTAAAAAAATCAAAGTTATTTTTATTTTCTTTTTAAATTAGCTCCACACAGGCACTGAGGAGAAAGAAATCCTTCAGACCCTGTTTCATCTTTGAGGTTGCAGTGTGTATGGTCTTTCTTTTTAGTGAAAGGAAGGAGAAAAAGTTCTGGTAAGGAAAAGGAGATGGATAGGAATATGTGTCAGAGTGTCCTGGAATGACGGACGTATGAATCCATCCCTCCCACTCTTTGCTGGAGAGGTCTAGGTTAGGTCTCCCTCAACCTCCCGAGCGTGCAAGACCTAGCCAAATCTTACTCCATGTATTGCGGTCTATCCTCTCTGCCGACCCCTTCCTGGAAACAGTGCAATGGTTAATTAGTAAGTTTTAGTTATCAGATTATATATTCTTTTTTATTTTTAAATTAATATGTAGATAATGAAATAAATTACTTGGTGTAAATCACTATAATAACATGTTATAATAATATGTTCATGGAATTTCCTGGAGAGACGACTTTACAAATGAGGAGGTTCTCCAAAGAATCGAAGGAGGAAGGCACATAATACGAGAAGAAAGCTTATTGCATGCTATAATTGAGGGTATGACCGAGGGGACAAACTCTAGGGGACGCCCACGCCGAGAGTACCTGGAGGACCTGCTGGTGGACATGCGCTGCTCATCATATGCAGACTTCAAAAGAGCCTCACAAGACAGGGAGGAATGGAAGAGAAGAATAGAGGAAATTGCTGCAAACCAATCCCAGGATTGAAACCAGAGAGAGAGAGAATATGTTCATGTTTCAAAACCGATGTTTTTTTCAATTAAATGAAACAAATTACATAAAGTAATTTGTTTCATTTAATTAAAATGATGCCACTAAGTAATTTTGCGAAGATTGAAGAAATAAATATTAGATACTTAAATATTTAAAAATAAATACTTACGTTACTTTTTAAGTAAAGCGGTTGTAAATTTAGTAAATTTTAAAGTTAGTAAATTTGGATAAAAAAAGTAGTAACGTAGGTAAGTAAAAAATATTATATTATACAATTTGTCCAAAGAAAGGTCTCTATCTCAATGACAATCCTTCTTCAAACATTCTTCAGGCAGTTAGGTACCAAAATGTAAAATAAATATCCAAATAAAAAATATTAATTTTACTGAACGATTAAAACGGTCACCATCTTTAAACGAAAGCGCAACGCACACACAAATTTACAGACAGACGAAATGCAAAAGGTCAAGTTAAAACAAGACTTTGCTACCCTGAATGAATTATTGTCAAAATATCATTTCAAATATATGTAAATAAAACACTAAAATATACTGGAAAATTTCTATTGTGCTTTAAAAATTCAAAAGCGCCTTTCAGAATTTTCGGAGCCAACAATGACGCAATTTGGACCGTGCATAAAATGAAAAGCTACTGCGTCTAATGGGATTTTTTGCGCCCGAATAGGGTGACCGTAAAATATTCTCGCCGCGTACGCACCATCAGTCCCGATGCATGTATGTGGTAGAAGCAACGAGCACGGTGTAGTGCAGGGGTGCTCACACTTGTATCAATGGGGAACACCTTTAAATAGTACCAATATAATCAATGTAATGTCAAGAAATTAACTGAGAGGCAAGCAATTATTGAATATTAAATTTAAGAACAAAATACATTTTCACCTTTCAGGACAATGGCTTTGCGGCCCTTTTGGATTTGAGGGCAAAATACTAAACCGAACTGAAAAATTTAGTTTTTAAATCAAAAGGTATAGCAAATTCGATATGTGCTAATTTTTTTTTTACTAAAACGAAACAGGTGGCTAGTCTGGGTAGGTACATATACGAGTGTCTGAAAATTAGTGGTACAAGACGGACGTCTACACGACAGACAAAAATATTTAATTGAACTGAACGTTCTTTCCATCAATGTAACATAATCATCGAAGAAGAGGCTAATACAAATAAATCAAAACGAAAGTATGAAAAAGAAGATTTTATGTTTTTTTTCATATTTTCGTTTAGTAAACTATCGAAATCGAAAATATAAATAAGGTACATCATTTTTCTTTTATCGTCGTTGCATATAGAATATGAACCATGAACTGAATAAATTTTAAGAAAATCGATAAAAACTGTTTAAAAAAATAACTAAACGGAAAATAAAAATTCTATTAATGGAAAAGTAGGAAAAATATATTTCGTTCATTAAAAGAATATATTTAAACATTGATTATTTTATGCCAGAAAATTGAAAAACGCTTTTTTCTTACATGCTTCAATATTCTACACACAGTTTTCGTCATAATTTTAAATACCAAATTACGTCAAAATATTTAATTTAGAATTAGACAGCTATAAGGCATCACAAAATGATGCTAATATTATGTACATATTAAGGCAATTGAATTGTGTAGTGGTATGCAGAGGATATGATATTTTATTTTTTATTATGTAGTATTTTGATTGTCCTGATATGGTTCGTATTTTTTCTCCAAAAATATTTGATATTATTACATGGCTCATATTGTAGAAGATGAAGAAAAAAAAAGAAAAATTACTGTACATTTAACTCATTTTCATCAAAATCGTCACATTGTTCATATTAAATATGCAACGACGATATGTTTCACCCAATGATGTAAAATTTACATAGTATATCGGTTTAGGGACCGCCAAAACGTTTTTAAATAGCTAAGGTAGCTTAAAAGGTTGTACACCCCTAGTTAAGCGAATGGGACGAGCCACATACTTGGCAGACAGGTCGGTGCGTTGACGAACATTATTCAAGCGAAAAAATCTATAGTATCGGCGCATAGGGATATGCGGCCAATAGAATGGTTAGCTGGAATTTTTATTTTAATTAATGTGTAATGATCGGACATAACGATGAATATATTTTTAAATGATTCCTTCCGAGCGTGGAGAAAAAACTATGCACACATTTCACGCAAATAAAATGGATTAATGGCATTTCTATTTTTTTTTTCGAATTATAAACTATGTATTTGTTCAGTAGCGACAGTTTTTGTCTACTTTGAAGCATTTTAATTTGTTTTTTTTTTTAATTTTGCATTTGTTTTCGAAAAATGTTTTCCTTTTATTAAATACTAGCTTCTGCCCGCGACTTCGTCTGCGTAGGATTAGTACTTCGAGTAATCTATTTTCTTTTCCTAGGTCCCATCTACGTTTGTACCAAAATTCTTAACCTGTGTATTTAAAATGTCTATAATTCTTGATTCGATTCAAAGTATTAGGCGAGTACTTCAAATAAATTCACTAATTTAAATATTTTCGAAAATAGAATTTTGATTTAACAATCATTGTTTTGCAAAATGTCATTCTCAAATTTTGACATTTTCTATTAAACAATAATAATTATTTTAAATATATTTAAAATAAATAGCTAGCTTTATAAATTATAGCATATATGTTATTCTGATGTATGAGCTATATTATTGTAAAGTTTCATTAAGATCCATTCAGTAGTTTTTGCGTGAAAGAGTAACAAACACACTTACATCCATACAAACTTTCGCGTTTATAATATTAGTATCCTTTTATTAAATATGGAGTCAATGAATAGATAATGCACAACTTTCTTACACATAATTTACACAACAAATTAAATTTAATTTAAAATTTAATTTATACAACCGTTTACATTACATAAATGGATGTTTAAAATTAAAAAATTTAATCGCTTTATTATAAAGAATATAGGGGGCGTATTAATAAACGTTTATTAAATGCCGAAGATACACACATTTAGAATCTTTTGTTCGAAGTTATTTGTGTGTGTCATCGAGTGATTATATCTTTCCATTTTTAAAATCAAACAATACAAATAATTTATCCATTTTATAAAAATTCTCGAAAAAAATTTTTTTGCTACTATTGTCTATTAATTTTTCGGCATGATCATATTTTCCTGAAAATTTTTATTTTTATGGAAAAATAAAATTGATAGTGGTTGAGATTATTCTTATTATTTTTCTTTTTATCTGAGCACAAACATAAATTAAATAATAAGTTTCAAAACATGCATTTAAGGGAACCTTTTTTTATTCTATATGTTTAAACACGATGAATTTAGCCGGTAGGTAATATTACGTGAAATAACGGATCTTGTATGTGGATGTTGAATTTCCCATATAAACCGAAAAATGTTTGAAAGAATAATTTATTTTACATCCTGTCATAGGTCGCCCCAGTGATTGGCTACGCTTGGTGACTTAGCAGGGTTTCCGGGTTCATGGGGGGTGAGGTTTGTCCTTGTTTTGGGGGTGGATGCATCATCCCACCAGCTGCTTGGCAGGCCAAATCCGAGATCCCGGTTTGGGGATACCCTTTTACATTTACAGATGGTCCCTCTCGATCCATCTTCTTGCACCGTAGAAGGATGAATGGATTCATTCGTTCGTCACTCCTGGACACCCTGACCCCGAGATTCATACCCATCGTTTTACTTTTTTCCTTCTCAGAACTTCCTCTCTTTCCTTTTCCTAAAAAGAGCCTCCACACAGCATGACCAAAGATGACCCAGGCTCCGAGAGAAATTGTTTTCCTCAGAGCCTTCTGTGTGGACCTAAGGCAAAAAAAGTAATTAATGGATATATATTTTTTTTAAAGTTTTAAAACATTTCAACAGCCTTCGATATGTACTAGTTTAGGCATTTGGTTTTAAGTCGGGTGCTTACAGATTGATTTCCGTAGGTATACCGTAAAAAATATATTAACAGATATATTTCCATTCAAAATATTTCATCATCATTTATTTATTTATTTTGTTATAACAAAAATACATTTACATTGTATAAATAAATTAAACATTCCATGATACCAAAATATTTCCATAAATATTTTTGGGTTGTCTGCTTAAATATTAAATTATTAAAAAAAAAAACAATTTGGTTTAATCGGGACCCGACCGCACCTATCTTAGTCCCGAATATAGTATGTTCGGTGTTCATTCCAAGTTGCAGTACCGAATATAGTGTTGCTGATTTGCAGGTCAATGAAAAAGTGACATGATTGACGGCGATGTGAAATTTTAATTGTTCGATTGGGCATGCGAAACGGACTATACTACGCGTACGGAACGAATTACAATATTTATGTGCATATACTTACATATTATTAAAGTGTAGTGCGGCCCAGCAAAAAATATTCTCTGTAAAAAGGTTAATTCTCGGTTATTGTTTCTGTACTAGCAACGACTACAAAAGTATATATATATTTTTTTCCATTATTCAAAAACATTCGTCTCAATGCCTTATTTTGTCCAAAATTTGAAGGGTCTTCTACTTTGGAATTAAATAAAATTTGTTTTTGTCTGCTTTCTTTCGTAAATGTAAGACCTTTTTAATGGGTAGGTACTTGAAGAAATAACCGCGATGACTTATAAAATTCTCAGAATACAATCCGGCAACATTAAAATACATAAAAAATAAAAATAAATAAAAGAAGGATTTATGCTTGCTATTCAAGATAGAGTCATTAATACCAAAAATTATAGGAAGCATATTATCAAAGATCCAAATCAAATTGATGATTTATGTAGAAAATGTATGGCTTTTCCGGAAACTATAGAACACATTATATCAGGATGTTCTATATTAGCGCCGTCTGAGTATACATTTAGGCACAATCAGGTTTTAAAAATAATTCACCAAAGTTTGGTAATTAAACATAACTTGATTGACTGTCATAATATAGTACTATATTATGAATACGAACCAAATTCATTTTTAGAAAATAATTTATTTAAAATTTACTATGATAAAACTATACTTACAGACAGACCAATTGGTCATAATAGACCTGATATAGTTTTACATGACAAAATTAAAAAAAATAACTTATATCATTGATGTAGCTATTCCAAATTCTTGTAATATTCAAAAATCTGTTTCTGAAAAAATAAGAAAGTATACAGATTTAGGAAATGAAATTAAAAGAATTTGGCATTCTCAGACTATAAAAATATTACCTTTTGTTATTTCGGCTACTGGCATTATACCTAGCTGTCTTATTAAAAATTTAGACATATTAGATTTGTCAAAGAATTTGTATATAAAAATGCAAAAATCAGTCATTTTAAAGACATGTAGAATTACGAAAGATTTTTTAAATATTTATATTGAGGGATCAGTAGGATTTATCGGTCAAATTAGGAATTCCACAGAGCCGAACTCTCTGATATGAAAATATCTGGAGACGGTGAATTATATTCCCATTTAATAGTTTGGTAGATTAACGTGTTGTTCTTGTATTGTTTTGTATTAATTATACTTATATAATACACTTGCATAACGTGGATTTACTAGATTTATCATTTATATGGAAAAGTGTATGAATTATAAAAATGAATTATAAAATTCCTATGGGAAAAACTAAACCCGTTCCTGTAAATCTGGTGAATAAATAAAATGACGGCTTAATTAAATTTATTATAAGTTTTTTTTTTTACATTTTTTTATATTACTTTTATACGGGAGACCCTGAGGAAAATAATTCCCTTCACGGCCTATGCCATCTTAAGGTATGCTGTGTGGAGGGTCTTTTTAGGGAAAAAAACGAGAGGAATTTCTGGGAAGGGAAACGATATGAGGGGTGGGTAGGAATCTGGGGGACACAAGAGTAACAGAATCCTAAGAATCTCTCCCTCCCCTACTGCGGTTCAAGGCAATGTTCCGAGAGAGTCTTGCTGGATAGGCCAAAAGATTTCTTTCATCCAGTCTCCAATGATCCGGCCTGCCACGCAATTTGGTGCGCAGCCTCATACCCCACCAAGATCCGGACAAACATTACACCATGAACCCGTGTATGAACATAAATCTTATAAGTCACAAATGCAGTTAACTACTTGGGGTGACCAGAGTTAGTTATCGAATAGCGAAAACCTTCTTTTGGCGGTAGCCGCGGTACCCGTACCCGCCTCCCAAATAACATATATAAATGCCTAGCAAAATTCGAATCGGTAAAGCCTACACGAAGAAAATTTTTATTCTAAAATACGATCATTTTATTCGTGAAAACGGTTAAAAACGGGACTAAAGTTCTTACGAACAAATTAACAGGGTTTCAATGTTTATTGGCGGGAACATGTAAGAATAATTTGTTGGCATACGTAATTTCGTACGTGTACCAACAAATTATTCTTACATGTTCCCGTCAATAAACATTGAAACACTGTTAATTTGTTCGTAAGAACTTCAGTCCCGTTTTTACGAATAAAATGATCGTATTTTAGAATAACATTTTTCTCAGTGTACGGATACAGGTAAACTGGGCCACCCCCTACAGACATGTATGTTTATGAGGACAACCAACCACACATACGGAAAACTATCGTACACGTGCTTGTACCGCTCATGCCAAAACCTGATTTTGCAATAATAAAGGCACACGTGTTTTTTACCTCTCTCAGAAAGACAACTGCCAAACTAAGAAATTTCTTGCTCCTGGCTGTCACGCAGCCACAAGGGCTTATGTTGACATAAATGCTACCTTTTGCCTTTGGAATATTACAGATTTGGAACATTTAGTCAAGCGACATTTATTTGTCCGATAAACTCGATAAAATACTTAATTATTCAATCTCTGAAAACAATATTAGATTATACGAGTTTGGGAGGCGGGAATGGGTACCGCCGCCCCGGGAACCATTTTTCGGATAACCAACACCTCAGCCATAGGTCACTTCAAGTGGTTCGCTACGTTTGGTGACTTAGAAGGGGTGCCCGGGTTCATGGGGTAAGTTTTGTCTAGGTCTTGGCGGCGGATGATCTAGATACACTGAACCACAGATTCCTAACCAACCCTCATTCATTTTTCCTTCCCAGAACTTCCTTTCCTTCCTTTCCTTAAAAACACCCTCCACACAGCATCCCCAAAGATGACATAGGCCCTGAGGTAAATTATTTTCCTAGGGCCTCCTGTGTGGACCTAATGTAAAAAAAAAACGATAATTTTGATTAAGAGATTTAATGTTGTCTTTAGTGATTAAATTTTACAATTTAAGGTTTTGCTTATTATGTTAAAATATAAGTATCTAAATCTTTATCCAAGGCTTACAGAAAAATAAATAGACGCCGTGCATTAATTAAAAATGTATACATTTATCCTAGACACTATCTAAATAGCATTTAGTTCGAGAAGAATCTTGCTATCTATCATACATAAATACAGCAGCCAATAAAAATATGCTCTAAGAAAATGAAGATAATGTTGGTAGTTCTTGAATATAGAGTTAAATAGGAACGGAGGGGAGAGGGTTCGATTAGCTCAGTGGTAGAGCAGCGCCTCGGTAATGCTAAGGTCTCAAGTTTAATTCCTAGATGTGGCGGGTATGGGTACCGCTGCCTCAGGAACCATTTTTTGGATAACCAACACTCCTGCCGTAGGTCATTCCAGGTGGCTCGCTACGTTTGGTGACTAAGCAAAGTTGCCCAGGTATACGGGGTGAGGTTTGTCTTGGCGGCGAATGCGTTTACCCAGCTTGTGCTTCGGATCAGGAGAGACTGGTTGAGGGAGATCTTTTGACCTCTACATCCAAACTCTCTCGACCCATCACCTTCCCCCGCAGTGGAAGGGATGAATTCATACGTCCGTCACTCCTGGACATTGTCCCTCAGATTCCTCCCCACCCCTGTTACATTTTTCCTTACCAGAACTTCTTCTCCTTCCTTTCCCGAAAAAACCCTCCACACAGCATGATGACTTTTTTTCCTTATTATCTCCTGTAAAAAGTAACGTGTCGAATCCGAATAGCGGTATTTGACCAGTGTGTTAATGAGAAAGTATTTATCACTCTGGTGTATACAGGGAGATAAGGGACGTAGGTACTTGACTTACCAGTGATTCCTAACATTATTTGGAGTAAAAAAATGTTAATAAATTTTTGGTCTCCGATGACATTTATGATAGTTTATATTATTTTATGTATCTATTACCGACGCCACATCGTACAATTCAAAATATGTCCTAATATAATATAGAGAATTAGCTTCGCGACTTCGTCTGCGTAGTATTAGTACTTCGAGTAATCTTTTTTCTTTTCCTAGGACCAATATGTATAATTCTTGATTTGATTCAAAGTATTAGGTGAGTACTTCAAATAAATTAATTAATTTAAACTTCTTCTAAAATAGAATTTTGATTTAAGAATCATTGTTTTTCAAAATATCATTCTCAAGTTTGACATTTTCTATTAAACAATAATTATTATTTTCAATTTATCGAAAATAAATAGCTAGCTTTATAAATTGTAGCCTGTATGTTATTCTGATGTATGAGCTATATTATAGTAAATTTTCATTAAAATCCATTCAGTCAATTTGCGTGAAAGAGTAACAAACACACATTCATCCATACAAACTTTCACGTTTATTATATTAATAATTAATAATACTAAAATAATACTCATTATATAAATATATATATCAGTAAGATTTACTCAGCACAGATCATAACTACGATCTTTTTTAAATTGATTTATTTTACTCTTTTGATACATAATCTAGCTTTTTTTAAAAGGGCAATTATGCAATATTACTAAACAATAATTTAAGACAAATATTTTATTTTTTTTCTTTTAAAAAGAAAGACAAACATTCCCGGGTTACGAATAACCCAACAACATTTGAAAATCTCCTACTACCACCACACTAAGCGGAAGATGTTGCTTGTGTTGTGATGGAGGACTTAGCCAGCCGAGGAATCGAACACGGAACGCCTGGGTGGAACCCAAAAGCTATGCTCACTCAACCACTGACCGGTCTTACATTACCGTGCAATTGAATAAATTTGAAGAAAATAAAATGATAAAAAAAACAAACTGAAATTGTCAGAATACGATGACATAAAAAAATTATATATTATATGTTGCGAACATTAAAAATGTCAATGTCATTTCTATATTGGTTTGCTATCAACTATGTAAGCGAGGCATTGGTGACTTTGTTACATAATTTTGCTGTGAGTGATGACATTGAAATACGTCCTTATGCCTGGTGAGTCGAGTAGATCTGAGGTTGTCTTGGATAGAATTGCCAGCGGAAGTAGCATTAGAAAGTTTCACCTTGAAGCGAAGGCTTTCAGAGCGGTGATGCTCGGGCGGGTTCGACCTTTTCCGGCACTTTCCGCCGGAAACACTATTTCCACGTCTCCCAGGAGGACCGGGATCATATTCAGAAGGCTTCAAACTTATAGATACTACTACTTTTAATACTCGGCTATATTCAATATTTCAATTTGCATCTTTTAAAGGTACATTTCAATGATTTTGTTTTTATTTGCGATCTGAAAAAAGTAGACGTCGACCTAAATTACAGAAAGTAAATACTTTAAAAATAATATAGCTCATACATTAGAATAACATATAGGCTATAATTTATAAATCTAGCTATTTATTTTCAATATATTGAAAATAATAATTATTGTTTAATAGAAAACGTCAAAATTTCAGAATGACATTTTGCAAAACAATGATTGTTGAACCAAAATTCTATTTTGGAAAATATTTAAATTAATGAATGTATTTGAAGTACTCGCCTAATACTTTGAATCGAATCAAGAATTATACATATTTTAAATAAATATGTTAAGAATTTTGGTATAAACGTAGATGGGACCTAGGAAAAGAAAATAGATTACTGGAAATAACTAATCCTACGTAGACGAAGTCGCGGGTAGAAGCTTGTCTTAAAAAAAATGTAAAGAAGAGATAAAAGGTTCCTCTTATTTGAACAACATGGTTAAATGGATAGACGTCAGAAACCGGACAGAAATATTATCGTTTTGAAGGGGTTGGTACCAACTTTTATTTAATATGAGATTTTATCTACAAAATATAAAAACTTTTAACTTATAAATAAATATTTTAATCCGTCTCTTACCCATTTAGAAAGATAAATTCTAATGAAATCATTATACTGTTGTATCACCCACCTTAAAATTTGATTTTTCTTTTTTCAAAGGGTGCATTGCTGACCTAATGAAATCATTATACTGTTGTATCACTTATCTTAAAATTTGATTTTCCTTTCCTAAAAGCGTATTGCTGACCATATGTTATTAATAATGCCATTATTAAAATAAATATCAGGATTAAATAATAGCATTTCCTTTAATGTGTATTCCCAATTATATTCTCGGCGTGATCTCTCAACTTTCTCTAATAAACAGACTCTGTTTATCTCAAGTGATCTCCCAGGTACCTATGGTTCTGAATATTTTTTTCACATAAATTGCGCTACATAAATCATCAAAATTTTATCATTATTATTTGTTATATCTATTTATATTTGGTTGTAAATAATATAATTTTTTTAATTTATAAAAAATGTTTTTATTTTAATTCATTTTACACTCGGTCAATTTTTCAGACAAAACATAATATATCTTTATTTTCTATCTTCGCACTATAGTATGTACAAGAATAATTAGTGTGATCTACATACTAATAATCCCTCAAATTTTTCATATTCTAATAATTCTCTAACTTCTTCATCTTCTTCTTGTAACCCAATTTAACAATACAATTTAAAAAAATATATTATTGTAGATGAATTGGATGCACAGTAGTAAAAGCAGGCAAAACATAATTTATCTTTATTCTTTATCTTTATTTTCTACCTTGATTGCTGCGTTTTACATACTAATAATTCCTTAAATTTCTCTTTTACAATAATTCTTTAACTTCTTCAACTTATTCTTGTAATCCTATCTAATTACGTATAACTTTTTTATTGTAGAAAAATTGTGTGCACAGTATTAATTAATGAACATTATCAACCAATACTAATGAATGTATATCCCCAAACTGTAAAATTCACCCGCCAAAACACAGGGTCATCCCTAGCATGGAGGGTGAAATATCACAATAAACTGTATGTACTTTCAATAAATCATGTATTTAAATAAATAAAATAAAATAAATAAATTCATTTAAACAAATCTACAGTTTATCTAGAGATTGATGAAAATTTGCACACTTCACATTTAAAACAAAAGCAAGAGCGAGGTCCTTTTCCGATTCCTTAAAGCAGAAAAATCCCTTGAAACTTGAAAGTGTAATTGTGGCTGTTTCCAAGAACATTCGTCTGGTGTCAAACCCCTCGTCCATTTCCCTCACTCTAATTCACGCTTATTCGCTCCTCTTGGGATGTGTGCATATAACCAACTTATCGACAATAATCTGAAGAGCAGGCTTGTATTATTTTGACTTTTCAGTAGATTCTCAGTTGAAAAATGGTATGGAGAGCGAACCATAACTTACTTGGACCCCTGCTTAGTATTCTGGTCGAGTTCTGCGCCCTTGTAGGAGTAGGAGTCTACGGCTGGGGGGAGGTTCGGGTGGGGGTGGCATTGCGTCGGATGGGGGTGTGCTAAAAGTGAACTGAGGAAGTGAACTACGGTGAAGTTCTTCCAGGAAGCGCTTCAGATGTGTATCGTAGCAAACTGAAAAAGTTTCTATTCTTATTTATTGTTATCATGCTTAATTTGATAGAACTGCATTTTAATTATTTTCTTTTTTCACCAGATTTACAGGAACGGGTTTAGTTTTTCCCTTTAGTTTTTTTTAGGAAAAACTAAACCCTTTCATACACTTTTCCATATAAATGATCATCTAGTAAATCCACGTTATGCAAGTGTATTATATAAGTATAATTAATACAAAACAATACAAGAACAACACGTAAATCTACCAAACTATTAAATGGGAATATAATTCACCGTCTCCAGATATTTTCATATCAGAGGGTTCGGCTCTGTGGAATTCCTAATTTGACCGATAAATCCTACTGATCCCTCAATATAAATATTTAAAAAATCTTTCGTAATTCTACATGTATTTAAAATGACTGATTTTTGCATTTTTATATACAAATTCTTTGACAAATCTAATATGCCTAAATTTTTAATAAGAGAGCTAGGTATAATGCCAGTAGCCGAAATAACAAAAGGTAATATTTTTATAGTCTGAGAATGCCAAATTCTTTTAATTTCATTTCCTAAATCTGTATACTTTCTTATTTTTTCAGAAACAGATTTTTGAATATTACAGGAATTTGGAATAGCTACATCAATAATATAAGTTTTTTTTTTAATTTTGTCATGTAAAACTATATCAGGTCTATTATGACCAATTGGTCTGTCTGTTAGTATAGTTTTATCATAGTAAATTTTAAAGAAATTATTTTCTAAAAATGAATTTGGTTCGTATTCATAATATGGTACTATATTATGACAGTCAATCAAGTTATGTTTAATTACCAAACTTTGGTGAATTATTTTTAAAACCTGATTGTGCCTAAATGTATACTCAGACGGCGCTAATATAGAACATCCTGATATAATGTGTTCTATAGTTTCCGGAAAAGCCATACATTTTCTACATAAATCATCTATTTGATTTGGATCTTTGATTATATGCTTCCTATAATTTTTGGTATTAATTACTCTATCTTGAATAGCAAGCATAAAACCTTCTATTTCTGCGCTCAACTCTCCAATACTCAACCATTTGTTTGACGAAAGTTTGTCAGAGATAATTGAAGTGTTTTGCGTGAATAATTTTATTTGACCAGGAATCTAATAATTCCTGGTTGGTATTTATAAAAATGTTGGCATTCTCGTCGTATAAATTTAAAGGTGAAATATTTCTGTCTGCCTTGCAAATTATTTTATGCAGCTCTGAGCTATTAGCTTTTTTATGAAAAAAAAAAAAAAAAAAAAAAAAAAAAAAAAATAATAATAATAAAATATTATAATAATAATAATAATAATAATAATAATAATATTAAATATTAAGGGTTTAGTTTTTCCTATGGGAAAAACTAAACCCGTTCCTGTAAATCTGGTGAATAAAAAAAAAATATTTAATTTATAAAAATGATTTATTTTAAACATGTTCTGCTATGTAATTAGTAGTAGGCGGCTAGGCGGTGGCAAAACGAAGAATTCCAAGTTGAAAATTTGCAAAAACATCATTTGGAGATATTGAGGTTTGAAGTTTAGAATTGATTCGTTATTACAAAAACATATAATTTCAAAAATTCAAATTTCAATATCTCCGAATGATGTTTTTGCGGATTCGTGACTTAGAATTCTTCGTTTTGCCACCGCTTAGCCGCCTCCTAGTAATTAGTATTACGCGTGACAGCTGTTTCGCCTTCTGAAGGCATTTGATAACAATTGATTAAACAGTTTGATAAATTTTATGAGACTGTAGTATTTGTCAAACTTCACATTTTCGACTAATGTTTTTGCCGTTTACTGGCAGCTACCTTTTTTCATTGGAACAAGTATTTAAAGAATGTATTTGTTACCAAGATAAAGTCTCAGATAATATATACGATTTTATTTTTATGGAACACCTTTTGACTTTTTATATAAGTCTAAATGCTAAAATCATAATAGGACGCAATGGCTTGAATTGGATAAAGCGTATGTCCCGATTAGACGTGAGTTTCTGGGTTCGAGTCCCAGTTGCGACCTTTATCATTTATTATTTTTCTGTGTCTTGTTCATTTCATAAAAAAAAAAGATTAGTATTGTTGTCTTCTTTTTCAGTGATATATTAGATTTTTTTTTATTTTATAATACAGAAACAAACAGTACCTACATTAGTTACAGGATGAGCCAGTTTACAGATATTAAAAAAATATTTCATGGTGGGTACCTATGATATGTTTCTTATTTGAGGTATGCATATTAAGTAATCACCGGGTGATGTGCGCAGTGTATATGTGTATGTGTATGGGTGACTTTGTTTGTAGGTGTGAGAAGTGATCCATGGGAGGATATGCATTGATGGGAATAACCTTCAAAAGTTAAAAAGAGAGTTTTTCTTATAAAAAATTCAATACAATTTCTCTATCAGTAACCAATAAAAATCGAACCCGTATCCTTCTTAATCATAGATTAAAGAAGATTACATTTTTAGCGTGTTTCGTGATCTAATAATCTGGCCAATCGGGCCTTAAATTAGGCAAAACAGAAAGAGACAGAACCAAAAGGTATGTCAGGGGCGACAATTGTTACTATTAAAATTTGTATGGAAGGCACTTCTAGTGTTCTTCCTTATTCCATGTTCCTAACCAAATCCGTGGCGCATACCAATAGAAGCTTCTATGTTGAAAACCAATGGACATACTTATTTGATGTCGTTCATGTTCTGCTCATCCGAAATCCCTTGAGAATATCACACAATACTACTCCACATTATATACTTGTTCATCTCCCAATACATCTCCTATCTTAGACTTTCCATCTTCTCGATCTCCCTTTGACAACTGTTATTCAATTGATCGGCACTTGCTAACGCGCCCCCTTGTTCCTTCGCTTCTTTTATTTCATCTTATTCCTTCGTTTCTTCTCACCGGAACACAGGAAGAAGGCAGATGTACGAATATGAACAGGAGATAATCAGTTAGATGAAATCTTATGAAGCTTTCGGGAATATCAAATGAAACAGATGCTCACAATCAACACGTAATTTTGGAATCGTAGCGTTTTGAACAATGACGACAATTATAAATCTATATGCATTTTGTAGTGTAAAATATATTCTCTAGGATATATCGTATTGTAATTATTACGACCAGGCCACTCTGCAATTATTCGAAGTTGACCGGCAAGCCAAATCTAACCAAATATTACCCAATAAAACAAGAAAACAAGAGAACAAGAAACCAAGAAAACAAGAAAACAAGAAAAGAAAACAAGAAAACAAGAAAACAAGAAAACAAGAAAACAAGAAAACAAGAAAACAAGAAAACAAGAAAACAAGAAAACAAGAAAACAAGAAAACAAGAAAACAAGAAAAAAAGAAAACAAGAAAACAAGAAAACAAGAAAACAAGAAAACAGGACAACAGGAAAAAAGGAAAACAGGAAAACAAGAAAACAAGAAAAAAAGAAAAAAACAAGAAAACAAGAAAATAAGAAAACAAGAAAACAAGAAAACAAGAAAACAAGAAAACAAGAAAACAAGAAAACAAGAAAACAAGAAAACAAGAAAACAAGAAAACAAGAAAACAAGAAAACAAGAAAACAAGAAAACAAGAAAACAAGAAAACAAGAAAACAAGAAAACAAGAAAACTAGAAAACAAGAAAACAAAGCCTTTGGATTATAGATATATTATATAAACCATCCTCGAAATATCCTTGGCTAAAACTTTAGTGGTTAATTTAGAAGACGGATAAAAATTATTGTGTAATTGTGCTAAACTCCATAATCTTGGTTTCATTTTGAGAATCGAGCAAAATCACTCAATTGATATCTGGTGAAAGATTTTTAAAAAATTTAAAAAGTTTTTTCAAAAAACGGTTTAATTAATAACTATTATTAATAATTTAAAACATATTTGTTGCATGTACCGTAGTAGGTTGCAGAAATGTTGTATTTCGAATTTGAACTACCAATCGTACGAACTCAAATCCACTTTACTTTCCTTACGAGAACAAACGTGTAAACATTTTACCTTTCCAATAACCCGGATAAGGCACTGAAGACAACTCGTTGCTCGTTGCTCGGTGCTCGCAGCTGTAAGCTCGCAGTAGGGTGTTTACGATGTAAATGAGTTTGGGCGCATTGTTCGCGGCTCCCAATGGGGCTATTTAAATTTATTGGCAAACTAGATTTTCCAATTTTCCGCTCTGATACTCAAGGGATAAATAAGGAAACAATATCTACGTTCTAAACACTGTGTAAATAAAGGAATGACTGATGTAACAGAAGGTAGTATTAAAAAATGTTTTTTTTTTAAGTGAATACTAAGCGAGAGTTCCAACTGGAGCGTCTGGAGCCAGTAAAACTATGGTATCCTAAATGACCTAGTGGGGTGAGACAGGAGATGGAGAAGAGGAAGGTGGGGAAGTACCTGGCTATTCCGATCTGGTCACCAAACACGGCTAAAGAAATTTCAAGAAACTTTTTATTTCTGAATGGTAGTCTTACACCAGGGCAATTTTGAAAGTATATTTCACTCTGGAAAGTGCTGCAAATATACTCATTATTATTTTTAATGAATAAATTGTAAAATAACACAAATTAATCAAATCTATACATAGCCTACTTGCGCACGCCGGGATTTAAACCCCTGACCTCCCGAATGCTTGTCGAGAGGCTTACTCCACGATTACGAAGGCAATCGTATCTTTACAAACTACTAAATTTGCTACCCGGCTTCCCTAGAATTTAATTTTTTTGTAATTTTTGTTTTTCATTGAATTAATGAAAATCATTGTAAAAGCTACATACATTCATTTTAAAGAAACTATGTAGACATTCTTTAAAATATATTATATTATATTTGTATTACATTAATTTTATTTTTACAGTTCAAAAACTGGTTTAATTTTTCTTTGCAATCTCTACTCACTTTTTTTAAAATCTATTTTTGATTCTTTAGTTCATTAATTCATCAAAATCAAAACAAAATTTCATGGAATGATTGAAAATCATACATGTTTATAATTTTTGAATTTATATTTTATTTCTATACTTTATTTTTCTCTTTTAGCTATTTTTGATTCTTTAGTTCATTAATTAATTCATCAAAATCTAAAGTAAAATTTCATGGACTGGTTCAAAAGCTTACATGTTTAAAATTTTAATTATAATTTTATTTTATTGTATATTTTATTTTTTTATTAATGAAATTTCTTTTTATTTATATTACTTTTAAAATATTTATTTATATTCATAAGCAGCTTCTTGTATCAACCATTTAAACTTCTGGCCTTATAAAGCACATTTTTTAAGGCCAGAGCTCGCCGATTGAGAGTAAAACTAACTGGTTTATATGTATTAACATGTGAAAAATCGTCTTTTTTACGCGTTCCTGAAATACTTCGGGATTAAGGAAGTCCTAACAAGGAGTGATGAGAAAGGAAGAAGGCAATAGGAACGTTTCGAATCATATTTTGTGATTTTTACCTGAGCAATACTGAAAGCATAGGGGTATATATTATAATGGAGGAGTGGGGGGAGGGGGTAGGTAATTAGGGGTGACACATTGCGGTTAGTGGATCCAACCGCCGTTATTACTGCTATAACCGTTTATGTAATTGTTCAAATCTGCATAACGTCCAATGTGTTTCATATTTAAAAGCAATTGAATTTAAAATTAATATTCGCTCTATGAACCCTCCCTTCCCAGACTTCTGTGTAATTGAAATAAGAAAGGTGTAACTGTTTAACTTGCAAATATAACTTGTTAAATTTGCAAAAGTTTTTCAGTTTATTTTTTGTACGGTAATTAATTTTCTGCGAGGTAATTAATTTTCTGCGTGGTAATTAATTTTCTGTGTGGTATATGATTATCTGTACGGTAATTAAATTTCTGTAATTTAATTAATTTTCTGTATGGTAATGCATTTTCTGTATCATTTTAATTTCATTATCTGTTATGATATCAACAAGGAAATTTTAATTTTTCAAGATCCCCCGAAAACCACCGTATCTGAATCGTGTGATGTCATCACTCTCCAAAAGTTTTATTTATTTTCAACAGATGTTGTCATTTTGTATGGAAGAGTCAATGGAGGAATGACTTTGGGTGTCAGAAGTCGAAGCGTTTTTTTATTCAAGATTAACTGCTTTTAATATAGAAAAAAATATTAGGAAAAATATCAACATCTCATCGCTACTGTTATTGTATTGTACCAAAGTGCAATAATACATCTGTGACCGCACCTGATAAACAGTTTATTACTGTTCCACCCTGTGGTGTGATGATATGAAACTAATCATTAAGAAAAATACTCCTTTATCACTCAGAAAAACTAAACATTGTTGCGAGGATCATTTTGATGTAGGTATAATAGTTTGATATAGGTGAATTAATAAACGTTTTCTACAAATTTAACCTATTTTGTAATCAAAGTTTGATTATATATACATCTTGGTGTATCAGATGCATATTTTCTATTTAATTTTAGTTTAAAGATGTTTTTCTTTAAGTAATTATTATAATGTTAGAACTATAATAATTAACAATAATAATATCATATACGCATAATATAATGAAATAAGTTCATATTAATATTATTGTGTCAATGAAAAACCTCAAAATTTCATACATTTCAATATAACTTCAATATGCTATCACCAGGTGACCGGAGAATTATGGAGAGCAGTGGCGTCAGCACAAAAAAATTAATAACACCAACTTGACAGTGTGTTTTAAATGGACTTTTTAATAATTTTTTTAAAACTCTACGTTTAATATTAATTAATAAAACTTATATATTCAGAATCAGCGTTTATTGGTCTATATGAACATATTTCTTTAAAGCGATAATATTTTACACTGAAGTACATTATTTTCCGTATGGAAATGTATCTACCTAGTTGATACATCATTAGAAATGGCGGGGTAGGTATATTTATGTGTTGTTACGTCGCGAAATTGAACAGATGTTTGGCTTATAAGATATAAATGCCAAATTAGTGTTTTATAATACGAAAATATATCTATTGCACGCCGTTTCCTCGCAGGGGTAGGCAGATAGGATAAACCGCCAAATAACTTGATACACCTTGTTTCAATCACATTCATACATCGTCTCCATACTATTCTGTTATTATGGCTGGACTCAATTATTTGCTTCATTTGATCTTGTATTTTAATTTATTTCATATACTTTATATAATTAAAAAAAAATTGTTTTTAAAATTACGTACACACAAGTAATATTAGGTACATGCTAATACTTAAATTTATTATTAAATTAAATTTATTTCGATTAAATATTTTTATTCATATAGAGAAATTCAATGAATCACAACGTACCAAAATCACGTTTCGGTCCTTTAACTTTCCACGTGTTCACCCCCAACCCAATGCGTATTCACTCACTTCCAACCTAACGCGTATTCTCTCCTCTCCCCACTCCCATTTCACATCTCCCATCTGCACTGTTCTACGTTTGTTGGTTTACCTATCAAATTAAAGGCAAGCAGAGCTGGTGAACTATTAATCACGACTCAATGTGTGGAGCATAGAAATAGAGTCAGAGGTGCTCAACTTCCGATCACCGAGCAGAAAAAATGTTTTAAGTGATGAGAGAAACAATTTGTGGTTCAAAATTTATCTAGTCTAGCCCCTAAGGTATCCGACATATTTTTTCAGAAGTTCAGAAAATTTCCACTTTTCAATAAAATACAAATAAATGGAATGTATCCAAAAACTAAAAACTGTTTTTGAAAGGTGAAGAAATTCGATTTAAAATGTTATTACTAGAAATGAACATATTGACCACCGGTAGGGCGTTGGACACCCATTCCGAAGGTCGCGTTCGAACCCGCCTAGCGCAAATAAATTTTATTTTATTTTAAATAATGTTTATTTAAAATATAATGCCTAACCACACAGTGATTGCTTCTTACGAAATTTTTTTATTTTAATTGATTTGTGTTATTTCACAATTAATTATTTAAAATAATATATAGTATATTTGCGGCACGTTCCAGAGTGGAAAATACTCTTAGTATCGCCCTGGTGTAAGACCACCTTTCAGAATTGAAACGTTGCTTGAAATGGCTTAGTGACTAGATCTGAATAGCCAGGTACTTCCCCACCTTCCTCGTCTCCTTCACTCCCCACTTACCTTCAGCCTCATAACATACCCCAATCGGGGATGCCATAGTCTCACTGGCTCCAGACGGGAGCAGTTGGGACTCTTGTGAGGTATTAAGTATAAAAAAATATAATTTTTGAAATATTAACATTTTGAAAGCAAAAATAATGAAGTTTTAAAAATGGCTCACCTTACGTTTTTTCTAACTAAAATTTCTGATAACGAAAAAAAGTTTTTTTTTAGACCAATATATTAAACATGTTATTGTTTGATATATATAAACATGAAAAACAAATTTGCTGGGCTAGCATTCAATATCTAATCTCAAAGAAACAAATTTGCTGGGCTAGTTTTTAATAGGTATCTAATTTCAAAAAAACAAATTTGCTGGGCTAGTATTCAGTATCTAATCTCAGAAAAAACAAATTAGGTTGGTAGAGAAAGCTTTACATTGTTGAAATGGTGGCCAATTACAGATTTTTTTAAATCGATGGTATTATATTCACAAATTTACAATGAAAATAACAATGTTCTGACAATAAATTTACTTGCATCACGGCACAATCGTGAAGTTATGAGTATTAACTTTAAGTTATGAATGTTGTAAATATCATTGTAAGTCTCACGAAGCTATGGATATTGTAACCATCATGATACTAAAGGGTTTTGGATCCAAAATTATTAATAATTGTGTTACTCGTTTGCGTTTTTTGAGGAAATCATGATTTCCATAAAGCAACTTTTATCAAATAAAACTGCCGTCACGATTTTCCAATATGTTTCAGATTACATGTTACCCTGAAAGTTACTGTTAATATTAAAAAATATGCATATTGCAGTAAACACATGTACCTAAGCGTTTATTTTATAAAAAAGATGAACTTCACCTGGTGTGTGGGTTGCGTGCTCTAATGAAACTGTAAGACGTGAACAGCGCGTAGGTACAAGTATAAGTAATCTAGAAGAACATAATATTGTGAGCTCTATGAATAGTGAATACACCGTGCACGGTGGGATGAGCGGTGATCTGATAAGCGGTGCGTGAGTGTGGAAGATGCAGTTGCGAGAACGCTGCGGGCAGGGATGTATTGGTTCTTCATCATAATGTCTGCGGCTTTAATTTATTGCCTTTTTAACAACTTAAAAACTTATATTTTAGGGTTTTGAAACACTCATTTCTCTCTCCTCTCTCCTCTCTCCTCTCTCCTCTCTCCTCTCTCCTCTCTCCTCTCTCCTCTCTCCTCTCTCCTCTCTCCTCTCTCCTCTCTCCTCTCTCCTCTCTCCTCTCTCCTCTCTCCTCTCTCCTCTCTCCTCTCTCCTCTCTCCTCTCTCCTCTCTCCTCTCTCCTCTCTCCTCTCTCCTCTCTCCTCTCTCCTCTCTCCTCTCTCCTCTCTCCTCTCTCCTCTCTCCTCTCTCCTCTCTCCTCTCTCCTCTCTCCTCTCTCCTCTCTCCTCTCTCCTCTCTCCTCTCTTCCACTGTTGTCCAAAAGAAAGGGCCGTAGTAAACGGTTAATATCACCGTAGTAAAACGACCTAGGAGATTCGACGGATCTGCCGGATCTGCCCTGATGATGGACACTGCAACGCTGTCCGAAACGTCGGCTAAAGAAGGAGGTAGCACAACACGGCATAACACCCCAAAAACAAACAACGAAAAAAACTTGTGGTTAGTTGATATCGTAAAAGTGAGTGTGAAAGAAAATAATGTTTCCTCTCGCAATAATTGCTATATGTCCTTAATCCTGTCCTGTTAAGCAAAATTTTGAAAACAAGCAATATGTGAAGATCTACTTTGTATTTATTACTTAATTATGAACTGCAAATACTTAACAGTGGCGTACCGACAGTTCATCGGGCCTTCTACCACACAACGAATGTGAAAGAAAAGAAAATAATGATGGTGCTTAATAAAGTATACACAATATCTACTTAAAATTGTAAATAATCAGGGAAGGGGCGGCTAGTGACTTCTCACTTTAGAGTAGGTAATGGTGATTATTAACTATTTTTATTTTTTAGATGTTATTGTAGCTAAATTCAATTTTTTTTCAAATTTCGTTTTTGTATTAAGATTTTTCAGTCGAATATTTATATCTTATCACTCTAGCTCCTTGAAAAGTCATAAGACGCCCTTGATTACCAAGGAGGTACCTGCTTATCTACATAATTATTAACATAAAGAGAGAAAACGTGAGAAAAATTGTAAATATCATTTGAAAATTTTTTTGTTCCACATTTTCATAGAATGCTAAAACTCGACCAAATTCAAGTAACAACTAATAAGGCTAAGGATAGGTTGTTTCATAGAATTTTAACAATTCATCAAATTTCAAAGTTAATATTCAAGTTCACAATGAAATGATAACAGAACTTGAAGAGAACTAAAATTTTGTCTTAGAACTTTGATTTTAATTGTTCAATTTGGGAGGCGGGTATGGGTACCGCCGCCACGGGAACAATTTATTGGATAATCAACACCCCTGCCACAGGTTAATCCAAGTGGTTCGTTACGTTTGGTGACTTAGCAGAGGTGCCTAGGTTCATATGGTAAGGTTTGTCTAGGTCTTGGCGGCGAATTTGTTTTCCCACGTGTTGCGTGGCGGGCCGGACCGGAAGTGACTGGTTGAGGGAGACTGAACTAAGACCTCTCCAATCAGACTCTATCAACTCATCGCAGTGGGAGGAATGGAGTCATACGTCCTAAACTCCTGGACACCCCTCAAACCTTTTGTCTTCTCAGAACTTCCCCTCCTTCCTTGCCCTAAAAATACTCTGCACACAGCATCCCCAAAGACGATATAGGGTGGAGCTAACGTAAAAAAATCTGTGAAACAATACTTCCTTAGAGAAGAATATTTATATAAATTTTTTTTTTTTAAAAGAAAGACAAACATTCCCGGGTTACGAATAACCCAACAACATTTGAAAATCTCCTACTACCACCACGGTAAGCGGAAGATGTTGCTTGTGTTGTGATGGAGGACTCAGCCAGACGAGGAATCGAACACGGAACGCCTGGGTGAGACCCAAACGCGATGCCCACTCAACCACTGACCGGTCTTACTTACTTTAATTAAATTACTTTGAAAGTTCAAAATGCCCCTACTTTTGCTGCCCAGGCAATCTCTACGCCACTGGTAAATATTTTTAATAATTAATCTCGGGTGTAAATGGCCAACTAACTAACCTTTAGTTTACGCCAACATGTTTCACTCTCTTTGCAGGCGCTCAATAGAGGCTGGGAAATTTGTTTCCAAAGGCTCGCCACTATAAATCATTTACTAAGTAGGTACTAGGGATGTTACGAATGTGATATTTTTCACATTCGCGAATGCGAATGCGAATGCGAATGTTCAGAATGCGAATGTGCGAATGCGAATGTTAAGGAATCACATAAAAAAAAACTTAAGTCAACATTAAGCATCGTTTTAATAAAAAAATAAATCAATTCTTATACAGTAAGATATAATCGTAATTAAGCAATTTAATAATCGAAGTTCAAAAGAGGCATATTATATTTCGGAAAAAGCAATTTTGCAGCCTTTTCTCCCATGAGGCGATATCTAAGGGGCTTGTATATAGGGCACGTGGACAGTGGGCGAGACACGACATGATCTGCACACATTCGCATTCGCTAAACATTCGCATCGATTGTTGCGAATGTTTAAAATGATGCGAATTATTCGCATATGCGAATGCGAATGTTCGTAACATCCCTAGTAGGTACACCTGCGCGTTGATAAAGACGGATGATTAGTGTCAGGTATATTGAATTCACAACTTAATGGAAATCTGTTCACAAGACGTGTTCCGTGTTTCTAATAGTACTAACTAATAATAACTTATTCCAGAATGTATGCAGGGGAACGCAATACATTACATATTTCGAAATAACGAAAAAAAAATTAGACAAATAATAAGAAAAACAAATTAGACAAAATAACAACACATGCATTTTTACGGGGTGTTTACGACATGAGGTTTGTCTAGGTCTTGGCGGCGGATGCATCTGCCCATTTACTGCCTGGTAGGATCGGAAGACACTGGTTAAGGGAGGCCTTTTGACCTCTCCAGCCAGACGTTGCACTGCAGTTGGAGGGATTGTCAGTCACTCCTGGAAGCACTGACCTCCATATTTCTACCTTCATACCTTTTCCTTTCCCAGAACTTCCTCTCTTTCCTTTAATTAAAAAGATCCTCAAGACAGACAGCATCCCCTAAGATAACATAGGCACTGAGAGAAATTATTTTCATGTGTGAAGCTAATGTAAAAAACAAAAACTAAAAACTTGTTTACACCAGGACGGGTGGCCGTGTAGGTGAATTGAAATCTCCTTACCTCTTCCGTATTTTCCAATCCCGAGAGTTGCATATTGTGTTTCCTACGATGGCAATGTCTCGTGTAGTCTTACCAGTTCCCTCAGTAAGTTTCTGTCCACTTCGAGTGGTTGGCTATTCGTCAAGGGCCCAGTGGCGGATACAAAAAAAACTCAAGGGGAGGGGGGGGGAGCGAAAAAAAAAACTGACTGCCTGGCAGCGACTCTGCTTCCCTTATATATGTAGCTCGGTTGTTTCGAGAACATTCGGTGCCAGAATGTTCGCTTCCAGACTTTTATGGGATGTGAACAAATACAAACAGTAGAATATTCGCGACTTTTCTCGAACAAATGCCAGACAGAATATAATTGAGATTACTATAATGGCCGCGACTTTTCTCATAGATTAGCTATCTATGTGCCAGACATAAACGTATAAAATACGATGACGCGGACGCGCGCGCATGCTACATGAGAAAATACAACTACTCGATAACTCGACTCAGAGTCGACTGACGAAAGAAACGAACGAATATCGTGCGGGCTGGCGGCCCCGCAAGTAAGTAAGTAAGTAGGTACTTTTTATTGTCTCATTCCAGGTGCCTTATTCGTTTTTGGATTTATTCAAAATGTAGTTTGATGTGGAAAGCTGCCACTCCTACGGCCGGCTCGGATCGTAATCCGCCAGCCCGCTGGTTTATATCCTGGTATATATTTTATTTACTTACCTTATACCTTCCACAAAGCATCCTCAAATACGACATAAGCCCCAAGGGAAATGATTTTCCTCAGAAAAATTCCTATTTCCTCTTTCCTGACCTACATGTTTCTCCCGATCGTAGGTATATACCTACAGAATGTTAAGCATCGTACTTGACTTACTTTAACCAGTGATTCCTGACATTATTTGAAGTAAAAAATGCAAATAAAATTTTGGTCTCCGGTGACATTTTTAGAGTTTTTTTTTTTACAAACACATAAAAATCACTAGGTATTGGGAAGTTTGAGGCGGGGTGAGGGGTTGGTTGGTTACTTGGCTTAGAGACCAGGGACGACATGTGGAAGATTTTTTCTTTATTTGATTTTGAAGAGAAAGTTTAAAAAAAAAATTACATCTAAAAAGTCACCGGAGACCAAAATTTCTTTACATTTTTTACTCTAAATAATGTCAGGAATCACTGGTTAAAGTAAGTCAAGTACGATGCTTAACATCCTTTATAGATATAATAAAGGTATAAACGTATATGGAGGTGTTGACCATCATGTACGTTTATACCTTTATTTATTTATGTATGGAAGGGTTGCTGAACGAATAGTAAGTATTATAGTAATTATTTTTTGGGGAATTATGTCGTTTCGCACTTCCTCCTTCATCAGCCAATGTTTCGGACAGCGTTACACTGTACATTATCAGGACATATGTGTTGATAGTGTTGAAGTGTGTTTTTTTATGTGCGCAGAAACCGATATTTCATTATAGGTAATAATAAGTTAAACTAGTGTGGTTTTCGGTGTTTAGTTTTAATGCAGCCGTCAAGCATAGGATATCAAGAACTATAAAGCTTAGTCAATATGAATACGGTTTTTGTAGATTTCAATTGCCTTACCTTTTTTACTATGATAGGTAATATAATGAAAAATAAAATAAAAAATTACCTTTATAAAAAAGACATTCCCTTGGGTAGAAAAATGTTTGCATGATAATTTTGTGTTCCAACGTAAATCGATCGTTTGTGATTTGAATTTAAAACCATCTTAATGCCTTTTTCAATAAAAATATGTTTTTTATTTTATATTTCACCTTAAATATCTAGTGTAAAACCACCATTCAGAATTGAAACGTTGCTTGAAATGGCTTTAGCCATGTTTAGTGACTAGATCTGAATAGCTAGGTACTTTACCACCTTCCTCTTCCACGTCTCATTCCCTTCCTCACTTCCCTTCAGCCTCATAACATACCCCAATTGTGGATGCCATAGTCTCATTGGCTCTAGACGGGAGGAGTTGGGACTCTTGTAAGGTATTTAATGTAAAAAAATAATATATACTTATACATATATATGAATTGTAAATAAAAAATATGTTTTTTTTTAATGATAATAACACACTAAGTATTCGTCAAAGTTGCCTCTAAAATCACGAAAAATGGAATTCTTGAATTATATTTTGTAAATTAAAATACAAATAAATTAAATGGCTCATGTCTATATCATATCACTAGATATTTACTATATATGTATACCCTTTGATTAAAAAAATAATCTTTCAGTTTAATTAAGTACTTTAGTCTTAAATCCAAATGAAAGTTTTGTACGAAAATGGCTGCGCCATCGTTGTGAAAATCTGAAATCGTAATATGTATCAATTAATAATTTCGAAACCCCCTCAATTCACTACAAGAGCAATAAAACCCAGTAAACAGCATTAATTCTATATATTATTAATGATTTTTTCCATCGGAACAAGACTGTATCAGAATTAATCATAAATCCATACAAATAACACGTTCGTCTTCCACAGCATCTAATTAATATCTGCCAGAAAAGTCATTTGATTCGAGTTCATACCGAGCCTTCCGGTGCCGCGCCCACCGACCAATCGGCGGGCGGCGGCCCGCCCCCGCCCACGCCTCGGCCAATCGGACAAGGGGAAGGTACGGATCGAAGCCTGCTCGGGACATATTGAGGTCTTGCTCCGGCTTGAGAGAAAGGGGCGAAACAGAGATAGTATTATGAATTTTGTTTTAATGAGTTTTCACTCTTGCTTATTTTGTTTGGATTGAAATTTCATCGCTACAAAGGTTTTGACACAAATGAGGAAGTTACATTTTTTTTTCATGTTTATAGATTTTTAAAGAGAAATTCAAAATCTCGCAGTGTTTTGAAGAGAGAAAAAAATTACGAACCTGTTTTACTTTCCGGTTTTGCTTAAGATTTGAACATAATCATTTATATTTTTTTCTCTTTTTGGAACAATTTATCGGATAAACAGTGTGTTGGTTTTTTTAAATTGACTATCTTAAATATAAATGGATGTTAAGAGCTCCGTTGCTATTAGAGAGAGCATTTTCGTTGACCTTGAAATTCAAGACAGAAAAAATCTGTGTAATTTTCATGACGCCAGAACTCAATGTGTAAGAGTTTTTACTCCTCCATGCAAACAATTTCAATTAGAGAGGCTGGAATGGGTACCGCCACTCCGGGAACTATAGGTCATCCCAAAGTTATTCCGCTACATTTGGTGACTTAGCAGGGGTGCCGGGGTTCATGGGTAGACGTTTGTCTAGGTCTTGGTAACGGAAGCTTTAGACCTGGCGACTGGTTAGGGTAGACCTTTTGAACTCTCCAATCCTCCTTTTGAACTCTCCAATCGGAACATGGTTTTGCACCGCAGAGGGAGACATAGATCCATCACTCACAAGTCCGTCACTCCTGGACACACAGACCTCCAGATTCCTACCTACCACTCACACCTTTTATCTTCCCAGAAACTAAAAATACCCTCCACACAGCATCCCCTAAACAACAGTGCTCGATCTGCTAAAAAAATAAAGTCGTTTTATTGGCTTGATTAAAATTATATGTATTGATCACAAAAAAAACAATAATGCAGAAACAAAAACTTACAGCTTCAAAATACAAAATCGCACATCCGAGATTGTTCTTCGGGACTGTCGAAATAGTCACTTGGGAGAATTATTTTCCTCAGGGCCTCCTGTGTGAAGCTGATGTAAAAAATAATATTTAATATAGCTGTCCCGGCCACGCGTTGCTGTGGGTAACGAAACACAACGCAATCTACTGGATGGTTATCTAACCTAGATAACCAAGTGTGTCAATAAATTAACTAACACCGCCATCTGTCAGAAACTTATGGAACTTACAAATAAGCCAAATTATTGTCGTAAAACAAACATTTAATTCGCTAACTAACTAACTAACCATCACGCCGTTTCCCCGCAGGGGTAGGCAGAGAGGACGGACCGCCAAAAAAACTCGGTCTTGGCACACACTACTTGCCTCATTCACATTCATACATCTTCTCATACATATTCTTCTATTATTTTAACTCTTGACATGGTCCGACTCAAGTATCTGATTTACTTGATCGTGCCACGTCTTCCTTGGGCGTCCTCGGCTTCTTTTACCATTCACATTCGCGTCTTAAATTCTCTTTACACTCCTTTCTTAATTTAATTCGCAATAATAAATATTGAGTTCAATAATCGAGTTAAAAACTATCCTATATTTTAAGTTGGACCAAATTACTTACAATTAGTGAGTTAAACTTCATTAAAATCGGTTAAGTAATTTCGGAGTTTATCTTGGACAAACATCGTGACGCGAGATTTTTATGCATAAAAGATATACAAATAAGTGTAGAAAAAATTATGAAACAAAAATATTACATCAGCATAAAAGCAAATTCAGTAAGAGCAGTTTAATATTTTAATGTAATGGGTGGCATAAAAATCGTGTGTTGCGTATCAACTCTGCTAATCCGCATTGTGTGGATTCAATTTGTGGAATGGCCATTTTTGTTCCACAAATCTGCCGTTAAAAAAACAGCGGCATTCTCTCGCAACTGTTCGGGAGATTAGTGGAACTGACGCGAGTGGGCGCTCTGTTAGGAAAATAAAGTGGATCTCTTTATGCAAACCACTTTTTATGTTGGAAATAGGGAAATTTAGAGTTGTTTGGAATTATGTGTACAGTGAGTAGAATGAAATTTTGTTCATAGATATTGCCCATGTACTCGTGCATAGATATATGTTTTTTTACAACAGCTCAGAGGAAAACAATTTCCTTTGGGGCCTAATTCATCTTTGAGGATGCTGTGTGGAGGGTATTTTTAGAGAAAGGACGGAGAGGAAGTTCTAGGAAGGAAAAATTGTGCATACTGAAATAGGTTCGGAAGGTCGCGGGTTCGAACCCGGCGTGCGCAAATAAATTTTATTTGATTAATTTGTGTTTTTTCACAACTAATTAATAAAAATATTATATGTTATATTTGCGGCACGTTCCAGAGTGGAAGATACTCTCAGTATCGCCCTGGTGTAAGACCATTATTCAGAATTGAAACGTTGCTTAATAATGGCTTTAGCCGTGTTTAGTGACTAGATCTGAATAGCCAGGTACTTTCCCACCTTCCTCTTTCCCATCTCCTTCCCTTTCTCACTTACCTTCAGCCTCACAACATACTCCAATTGGGGATGCCATAGTCTCACTGGCTCCAGAAGGGAGCAGTTGGGACTCTTGTGAGGTTTCTCTATAAAAAAAAGGTTTCGTGGGTAAGGTTTATAAAAAGCTAGAAGTTATAAATAATTATCCTTTATTAGATTTAAAAAAAACTGTTACTACCCGGTTTCGCACGAGGTACACTCATTATTTTGGCAAAATATATTTTTGTTTTTACACAATTGAATTGTTTGTCTGAAACTAACAATAAAGCATCTAATGTTTGAAAAATATGTGAATATTTTAAAGATTTATAACTCATAATGTAAATTTTAACGCTATATGACAATAGTTGCCCTGAACTAGAAAATAATAGAGAGGTGAATTTCGTGACGCTAGAGCTCACCAGTGAACGGTTTTTGATAAAATGAACAATTATTTTCGATTTTATGGTGAAGATTAATTTCATTCTAAAAAATTCGTACATTCAAATAATATTGTATCTATGTTTCTTTGTCGTTTCGCCATTTACAAGAAATTATAATTATCAGTCACTCAACCGAGTAACCGCCCAATCCTCACTCCAACTCTACCTGTCTAAATACCCAGTGGTTTTTTAATATTTTAAGTTGAACAAAAAAATAACATAAAAAATATCACCGGACACCAAAATTTCATTTACATTTATTACTCCAAATAATGTCAGAAATCACTGGTTATGACCTGATTTTTTTTTTTTTTAAAGAAAGACGAATAACCTGACAACATTTGAAAATCTCCTACTGCCACCACACTAAGCGGAAGATATTGCTTGTATATATTAAATTTTTTTCTTAAGATATGTTTTCCGATTTCATTGGGTGTAATAAAGGATTTTTTAGAACATAAGCCACAGTATTTGCGTAAGACATAAAACTGGGACATAATCCCACAAAAATAACAATGGACACGCGTCAAATGATTTGCATGCTACCAGAACGAGAAGTCAAGAAAGAACTCAAATCTAGACAAAAATCCCATATAATTCCGGGAAATTTCTTTATTTGTCGTAAGAAAATAAATGAAAATTTTCCTCATATGAATATAGTAAGAATTAAACATGATTTTTATTAGAATTATGCTTTTAACATAATGCATGAAATTCTTACCAGCAACTGTTTGGGCAGACAGGTAAACTTACTACCAAACAATAAATATTGAAAAAATATCATAATATATTTGTATTACCGCAGAGGTGTGCAGCTGGGATGAAACGCCACACAATTTTTATCTTGGCAAACACTCCTTCTTCATTCACATTAAATCGTCTTCTAACAAACATTATCCTGTTATTCAGGTTCTTGACGTGATCCAATTCACTTTCTGGAGGAATGTATTAGCTTCACTATGCCATTGTATGTATTAGCTTCAATTTTTTGAGCTGTGTATTTGTTTCTTACTTTATCTAGCTATGTATTAGCTTATTCGAAGTATCTATGTATTAGCTTCACTTTGTCGATACGTTTTAGCTTCATTTTATCTTCACTTCATCCACTAGCTTCACTTCTCCCATTAGCTTCACTATTATATAATTATTGATATTAGCTTCGCTTTATCGAACTATGTATTAACTTCAATATACCGAAGAACGTATTAGCTTCACGTTATCAAAGTACGTATAAACTTCACTTTATCGAACTTTGAGTTTGCTTCACTTTATCGAGGTACATATTACCTTCACTTTATCAAATAATGTATTAATTTCGCTTTATCGAAGTATGTGTTAGCTTCACTTTATCGAAGTATGTATTAGCTTCACTTTATCGTGACATGTCTCCCGGTGTGTCCACATTTCACTTAATTTTCTCTTTCTATTTTTCGTCAGCTCTACATATCCAAAAGATCCAAGCATCGCTTTCTTAACCGCGATCATTGTTTGCCTATACATCAGTAAATTGGCATCTCCAAGAAAAATTAGCTATATTAGTTATATATTTAAAAAAAAAGATTAATATAATGACCGTTTTACCTTTCAAAATAACAACCTACAACATTTTTGCATTACAGTTTTTCTTATGACGTATGATAACAATACTGCCGTTGCAACCAAAAACCGAGTGTCTTCTTTGAGACTCTCAAGAAAGACATCTTGTTTTTTTCTTACCACGCCAGAATAGTAGAAGCATTTAATGTTCTCGAATGTTCCCACAGAGTTGACATGTGAGGATTATGAGCAGAAATTGGTCCAATTGCAATGAAGTTAACATGATGCAATCTTCTTAATTCTTCATTTCCACCTCATCTTACGGAGACACGTCACCACGCGACATTACGATATTATTAAATAATGAAGGTCCATTGCAATCGCAAGATGTCATTAACAATATCATTCATATTCTTTACATTTAACCTTACCCATTGATCACATATTAATATCGAAAGAATCAAAAGAAATAAAAAAAAAATTCCCAATGAATGACTCTAGTTATAATAAGTAGCATGGTCGATCGGTAGGATAATTGTCGGTAACTTCTCATCGTTTCCTAGGACAACTGCAGATCGCTTAAGTATAAACAACAGTTGATATCGTATATATTAATGACACTTAGTCATCGTGAACTATCACCTATTCGTTTGCCATCTGCAGTTGTCCTAGGGAACGATGAGAAGTTACCGATAATTATCCTACCGATCCTTATCGATCGACCATGCTAGCACCCTTGAAGGTTATACCCAGCAATGTTATGTGTCGTTCAGGAAGAAGATAGTACTAATAAATCTAAACGAAAAGATGACATAGAACAAGGCACAGAAAAACAAAAACGTAACGGACGCAACTGGTAACCCCTGATCTCTTGTCTTACAATTATTTTTAATACAACGACAATATCAGGACTGAATCATTTAGATACTCGCTTGTATCTATATTGTACGCAGTTGGCAAAACTTTCTCGGAAGTAGTAGATGTGTTCAACTGCACGGAATATAGTAACAAGAAGGCAAAATAACATACCTCAATAATAATAATCAATGTTATCGTTATACTATTCTTCTGCATAGGTTCTATACAATTTAAATATCATATCACATAATTCATTAAATACCATCCATTTATTGAATAACCAACACCTCTGCCACAGGAGACCTGAAGTGTGGTGTCTTAGCAGGGGTGCACGGCTACATGGGATGAGGTTTTGGCGGTGGATGCGTTTGCCCAACTGCGTGGCAGACCGGATTGGAAGAGACTAGTTGAGGGAGACCTTTTGATCTCTCCAGCACGATGGATACATTCGTTACTCCTGGATACACTGACCTCCATTTTCCTAACCATCCCTCATACCGTTTTCTTGCCAGAACTTCCTTCTATTTACTTTTCTAAAACGATCCTCCACACAGCATCCCCATTACCCAAAGATGACAGGCCCTGAGAAGAATTCTTTTCCCCAGGACTTCCTGTGTGGAGCTAATGTAAAAAATAATTTATTTCATGATTAATGATTACTGTTCCAAAAAATTATCATGTATATCACATGTTCGTAAAAGCCCGCATAGGCATGTATTGTAACAAATAAATATTATATTCCTTATACGTCAAAGTAGGTACCTCGATACACTTACAACGAGAGTTTTTTAAATTATTTTTGAAGTCGATTTTTGTTGGGTAAGGCTGGAATCAGACGGTTCACTCGAGTGAAGATTTACTCTGTGATTACTCGAGCGAATGTTTCCAACTTCATTTCACTTGTGTTTCATTTCATGTTCAGACGTGAACGAAGAAATGAACGATTAGTGAACCGTCTGATTCCAGCCTAAGGATTTATTCACACCAAGTCTATATTAGGTAGGCACCTATGGTCATAGAGACTAAAGACCACCATGCATTTACTTTCCCATTATATCGCCTTATAGTCTATTAGAAGTGGACTAATAACCTGACGCTCCTCGCAACTGGCCCAAGAACTGCCCCGGCAAAGTGTGCCATAAAAGTTAACGCTGGCAGATTATAGGTTGGGAGGAATTATTACATTCATTACTTCAATTTGCGACATTAGAATTAATGAGAATATTTTTAATCGACCAATAAAACGATAGATGAAAAACTGTGTTTTTAATTATTTTCTGGAAGAAAATTGAATGTTTGACGTGATTAATGCTGTTAAAAACGAAGAAAGGTGTGGATATTGTAACTCCGTTTGTAGACAGTGATATTATGGAATCCTCCATTGGGGTGTGCTGTGTAAGGAGATGGGAAAGAGAAAGGTGGGAAAGTACCTGGCTATTCAGATTTGGTCACCAAACACGGCTAAAGTTATTTCTGTTGGTGGTCTTACACATGGAGAAAAATGAACTGTTAAAAACGGGACTGAAGTTCCCACGAACAAACCAACAGTGATTCAATGTTTATTGGCGGTAAAATACGTAAGAAATTACGTATACCAACAAATTATTCTTAATGTTCCCGCCAATAAACATTGAAACCCTGTTAATTTGTTCGTAAGAACTTCAGTCCAGTTTTTAACCGTTTTACGAATAAAATGATCGTATTTTCTATTAAAATGTTCGTTTTTTCTATTAAAATGTTCGTTTTTTCAAATAACATTTTTCTCCTTGCACCAGAGCGATACAAATGGTATCTTCCACTTTGGAACGTGCCACAAATATACCTACTATATATTATTATAAATGAATTGTGAAATAACACAAATTAATCAGATAACATTTATTGTGCACGACCAGAGGAACTCGCGACCTTCGGATTCCTAGTCAAGAACCTTACCACTTGACCACGGATGCCTCTATTGATCTACAACATATTTTATTGTTTTAATGAACAATTTAGTCAACCACATTATTTTGTAATATTACGACGTTTTAAATATTTTAGTTAGATACATGTTGTGAACAGTCAGGTTAAATGCCTATTTTCTTACTAATTTCCTTGCGCCACATTAATTGTCACAATCTAGTTTCGAATCCACCCCATTGCTCTGGGCAGCGGAAATCTTATGTAGCATAACCCACGATTTATTTTACTAATATGGTCTCACATAAAAGCCACAACTAATATCAAATAAATCACAGGTTTTTTGTAACGGTGAACGCTTTTTAATATACATGTATAGTTAATAAACAATTTAAAACGTGTATTATTTTAATTCAACAACAATTTGTAAAAAAATTACCCCGCAAAAGGTTTATAATAAATAATAAACAAGAACGTATATAAACCTCGTGCGGATACCGCGAACGCCCGAACGTTTCCGGATGTTGCCGAGCGTCTCCGATTCGCTCCACGCAGCTTCAGAGACGCCTGACCGGGGAAGAAGGACTCGACTCTGTAGAGTTGAGAGTTGTAGCAGAGTTTGATAGGAGAAACACTCAATGGCCGGTCGACTCGCTCGGTCCACACACGTGCATACCAATGGTCAATCTTAATTTGTTAGGTTAGGAAATCATAAATAACGGCGCGGCAAAATCGCTGTTCGAAATCGCGCGCTGTAAAATTTTTAATTTTTCGTGGATTTTCGAACGCGCGGTCGATCGGTTCCAAAACTTAAAAAAAATAATAGGTTACAAAGTTTTCCGATAGAGTTTGAAAAGTGCGCGTTTTTAGTGATTGTGTTTCGTTTTCGCGGCAAAAAAATAACTTGAGTGTTGCCTGTAATAAAATTAAATCAATCAAGTGGGTACCTGAGACTCGGTACCCTTCTATATTTAAAAGAAAAACTGTTTAAAAAGTGTGTTTAAATACAAATAAATCTTACTCTTTATTAAAATAAGGTGCGATATAAAACATTTTCGTTAGTTTCTAAGGGTATTTATTAACATTTTGTGCAAATTGTCTTGACAGCACTATATAAATAATATTAATCTAAGCTACTGTACAGTACCGTGTTCCACCGTATATAGCAGTGGTTTTGTTTTGAAATTGGAACCTGTCAATTGGAATGCCCGCTCGATTCTGATTGGCCGAGTTTTGTGCGCAAACAACTGTCATTTTGACACAATATTATTTGTGATATTCTATTATTTAAATTGTGGTTCCTACTCGGGTAATACAGCTATGAATCAAGTGTAAAGTGACAGAAGTGAATTTTGCATTATAACAAGAACATTTTTTACAATTTTCGTACAACTCGTAGGGTAGGTTTGTCTGCTTAATAAATAAACATCGAACATTTTTAATACTTTTTTTAGATCGTTAGATAGAAAATGTATCACCAATTGATTTAGTCACGTTTTCTTCAATTTTTCAATAATAAAATCAATATTTTAGGCGTCCCTTTGTTAGGATAGGCTAAAATAAAAAAAATCAACATTATTATAAAAATCTAAACGTCATTTATCACACAATAATTATGATGGAAAATTGTGTAACGTAAATAACATATATCTATTTTGTAAGGGGTCTGAAGTAAAGTTTTGTCAAAAATTTAAAAATTGCCAGTTTTATTTACCTATTGGCATTTCCATCGATTGAACAGTTTCAAATGTAAAAAAATGGGTCACAAAAAATATTATTCATAGAATAAGTAAAAAAAATTCCAAAATTGTTAGCTTGAAATTATTATAATCCAACCCTTACAACATTATGGCGGTGTTTTAAGGAAAAATCATTCTGCAGTTCTGCGGGAATATTAAAAATATTATAGAGTATAAGGAAAACACTAAACAATAATAATATTAGTTTTTTTTTTTAATTTTTGGCCGTAAGCAAGTACTTACAAATTATAGGAATCTACAAGCGTCGATTATTTTTTTCATTATTCATTAAAATTTGTTTCGGAATGCGTTGTGAATAGGCTATTCATTTCGTTGATTAGACTACAATTTGTATATATTGTAGGTACACAATCGCTTATCAAATTTGAATAAACTATCTTCGTCACTTTTCGTTATTTGTTTTTGGGGTGTTATGCCGTGTTGCGCTACCTCCTTCTTTAGCCGACGTTTCGGACAGCGTTGCAGTGTCCATCATCAGGGCAGATCCGGCAGATCCGACGATGTGTGCTGCCGGGTCTGCCCTGATGATGGACACTGCAACGCTGTCCGAAACGTCGGCTAAAGAAGGAGGCAGCGCAATACGGCATAACACCCCAAAAACAAACAACGAAAATGCTTTTGGCTGTGAAAATCTAAAAACGTATCTATCTTCGTCACATTAAAAAAAAATTTAATAGCTGTTAACATCACAAAATGCAGACATAAATGCGCCTTAAAAACATCTTATAGGTAGGTATACCGATTTCCTTTGGGATTGAACCCCCAACCCTCTGCTCAAAATCAAATGCATATACCACTAACTACGGAGGGTATTGTGTTTGGTTTTTAGAGGTTTTTCAAAGGTGTGCTTTTTGCACGGTTGCATATCTCACATAAACTATAGGTTTGCAATGGTAATAAATAATATGAAAATAGGTAAATTATTTTCAAGTAAGGAACGGCATATTTTTGTAAGATATGATAGAATGCATACAATTAATGCACCATTAATAGGTTTTCACTCATGTCTTGACTGTTGACTATTGATGAATTACAAAAGATAGAAAAAGTTACAATAATCTATGGGGGGTGAAATACTGGAAGGGATATTAAGGGGTGAATCTATAGCATATTTAGAGTAATGTGTATTGTGAGAATGTTTTTTATTGATTTCAGGTGTGAATTTGTGACTTAAATAAATCGAATCCACTCTATGAATTTTAATGTTAACAGTGTGTGAAGCGCGGTGAATGAATGCGTTTTGAATTTAGTTAGTTTTAATCTGAAAATACAACGTATAGATGTAAAGTTAGGTATAAAATCAATCGCTTCTTAGTAAATTTCCACGTATCGCAACAATATATTATTTTCTTCGATAATAAAGTATTTAGGCACTAACATCACTCACCTTAAAAAAAAATTCCACCCACAGCAAAAAGAAAATTGTTCTAACCAGCAATCAGAAAATAAGAATTCTAAACCAAATTCAGTGATAACCTAAACAAAACATCTTTGTATCCGACAACAGTAGTGACAATCGAGATGCAGAATATCTAGTTTACCCCCGCTAAACAGTGTTCAGATCGTACGGGGGGCAGCAAACACCCGCAGCCCTAATGGAGCACCCGGGGGGCTTTGCCCCCTCGCCCTGGGCCGCCGTGCTAGGCCACCATGTGGGGGCAGGGGCCGGTATAGGTGTGATGCAGCACGAGTATGCGCACGCGCACGGAGGCGCTGCAATGCCGATGGATCTTCACGTTCCGCAGCCTTTTCCGTACTATCGGTGAGTTTTTTAAAATATTTTTTTTAAGGTTGTGGGGATATGCCGCCATATAAAATGAATTAAATAAAAGTAAAAAAGAAAACAAATTTTAGGTAAGATATTTACATAATACCAGATTTCAAAAGAAAATTGTATGGTGTATCTACATTATTTATCAGTACTTACTCGTATATATATTATACATATTTACAAATTTCTCATTTAATAATTGAATAATTTAGTAATATTAATAATGTTGTTCTAAATGACTAAAAACGCGAAATATATCTATATCTTCACACATTCGATAATAATAAATGTAATGCACGGAGAAAAATGCTATTCTAAAATACGATCATTTTATTTGTAAAGACGGTTAAAAACGGGTCTGAAGTTCTTACGAACAAATTAACAGGGTTTCAATGTTTATTGGCGGGAACATGTAAGAATAATTTGTTGGTATATGTAAATTCGTACGTATAACAACAAATTATTCTTACATTTTCCCGACAATAAACATTGAAACACTGTTAATTTGTTCGTAAGAACTTCAGACCCGTTTTTAACCGTTTTTACAAATAAAATGATCGTATTTTAGAATAGCATTTTTCTCTGTGTGCTTTGATCTGTCAAAAGTTATATTTATAGATGCAGTTTTTATAAATAATTTTACGCATTTGAGAAGGTAAGCAGAAAAAAATAAACAGAAAAACACGGCGAAACGATTACTGGCAGTGAACATAAAAAAAATATCTGCTATCATTCCTGTGAAAATTCTTGTAGGATATAATCTAATCTAATGGCAATTTACGAGAATATTTACATAAACATTTAACATTCAACATTTCACCTGTTGAAATCACTCTACCCCTAGTTCAACCCTTTGGCACTAGAGGGTGTGACGTGCGTGTAACTGAAGGCTTATTATTTTAACTACCCTTATAGATATAATCTTATTAAGGGTGTTTTTGCTTTACATTGTATGCTTTGTATTTCCATTTGTTCGAATTGAACGAACTCAAGTGTAGTTTTACTGCCTTTGCAGACTTTTTTCAAGTTACAGATTGCAATCTACTTACGTTATGAGCGCTTTCCATTTTAAGATATGCTTTGCGATATAGAGGAAAAAACACTTGTTTAGATGCTGAATTGTAAAGGGGACAAACATGTTAGAGAATGATGTATTTTTTCAATAATAATAAAATAAAATAAAACTGAAGAGATTTTTACCAATTTATTTATTTATTAAACGCCCTTATGGGCTTTTACATTTTAGTTAAATAGATGAGTATAACAGTTATTTAAAAAAATTCTAAATTAAAACAATAAAGAAAGCATAATACAGTGAAAATAAAAGTAAAACAAAAGCATATACATACAACAAAATATAACAATAAAGGCATATAATAAAATTAGATACATAGGTAAAAAATTTAAGAAGTTTCACAAAAAAAAGATATTCAATATAGACAAAAATTGTAGAGATTATAGACGTCTATTTATATCTAAATATAAGAAAGAATTGAAATAAAAAATACTTATACTGATTGTTTTTAATGTGGAATATATCTCCCAGATCAGAATATTTATTTCCGAGACTGTGAAGTCTCGGTATCGGGGAATTTTGATAAGAGAGTGTCTTGGTGTTATTAAAATAAAAGGGTAGTAAATTTCGGCAAGATCTTTTAGGTATGTGGATATTGATTAATTGAAGCAATTCAGGACAGTCAATTTTGTAATGCAGTATTTTATGTAATAGTATTAAATCTGTGATTATTCTTCTTTCTGAAAGTTCTAATAGGAACATTTTATCTAGTAGGTAGTTATAATCAATGTTTTCTACAGGAATATGCAATTTATAGTTTATATATCTCAAGAACTTATGTTGAATCTTTTCAATGTTGGCGGAATGAATATTGTAAAATGGAGACCATATCGTAGAGTTATACTCTAGATGTCATCTAACAAGGGTTTTGTACAACATGTTAAACGTGCCTAAATTATTGAAGTCTTTTGAAACTCTCAAAACAAATTCAAGAGTCTTATCTTAGTGATGTAATCAATTTATTATAATCGTTGATTAGGAGATAGTTTGGAATAATAAATAGGTATAGATACTTTTTGAAAAACAATATGCTTGTATATAACTATCATCGCCCTCTATGGAGGAAAAACTCAAAAGCATTAGGTTCGGTACTTGGCTGAAACCTACCGTCAGTTATGTTAATTAATTACTATATGATCAAACAGCTTTCTCTCTCTCTGAATCTAACGCCGTCCGTTCATGGAGCTACTTACAAGCGACTCAAGTATCATGTGCATGGCACAAAATATCAGCGCGTAGCGGCATGTACGAACACTAGCAAAATTGTATGGCGGGTACTGGCGGGTACTGGCGGGTACTGGCGGGTAATGGCGGGTACTGGCGGGTGCTATAGAACGGTAGCTCCGTAACTTACAGCGTCTTACGGACGGCGTAAGACGCTGTGGGTTGTTTTTATTTTTTTTATTTTTTTAGTGTTACTTCTTTAAAATCTTTTGTTTATAAATACAATAGGATTCTTAGAATCCTCCTTAAACTGGATAGAATTAAAAGTGCAAGATCTTCATCTAAACGTGATTGTAAAATAAACTCAGAATACTTGTTTAAAAGGAGAGTGTATTGCTGATGTGACCTGAAAATTAAAAACAGGTACCTTTTTGCTATCTACAAGTTGCCTTTTACTGTATTATTAATCAGACGACTTTTTAACATTGAATAAATAAAGTAATGAAACAATTATTAGTAAGGCATCAGCAATGTTTCACAATATTTACCTATCTGGCTGTGAGTGTGAGTGAGAGGGTAATAATAATAAAAAATACATAATCAACTTAATAATTTTAAGTAGATAAAGCTTTATTTTTAAATTAAATTTAAAATTTACATTTAAGTAATTAGTTAAACATTTAACTACTTAATTAAATGTTTTGAATGTTGTGAGATGTCCAATAATATATGTAAAAGTAGGTAGATCTTTTTAAAAAATTTGCATGTAGTAATTTTTTTTCGGATTTTCATGATTTTCCAGTATAAAACCTTCTTGTTGAAATTATGGTATTTTATCATGCAATTTCAAATTAAAAATCTTTCTGGGAATATCTTTTCAAAAGGCGTTTTTTTGTTTATCGCGTTACAAAAAAAACTAGAAAAATCATTATGGTTAGATAATAAATTAATCATAAGTTTTTGATCTTAATACTAACTATAAAAATAGAGTGTCAAAAACGGCAAACAACTGGTCTATGCGCTTGGAGAAAAATGGTATTCTAAAATACGATTATTTTATTCGTAAAAACGGGACTGAAGTTGTTACGAACAAATTAACAGGGTTTCAATGTTTATTGGCGGGAACATGTAAGAATAATTGGTTGGTATACGTAATTTCGTACGTACACCAACCAATTATTATTCTTACATTTTCCCGCCAACAAACATTGAAACACTGTTAATTTGTTCGTAACAACTTCAGTCCCGTTTTAACCGTTTTTACGAATAAAATGATCGTATTTTAAGAACAAAACTTTTCTCCGTGCGTTAGTCAAAATTTACACTCCTTTTTTGTCCATTTGCTCTAAGCGCCTTATCCAACTAAGAGTCTCCTTCACGACGATTAGGTATATATTATCCTCATTGAAATTCGTCTGTAGGTATCTCATCATTCGCACAGGTGATTTCCTTCGTCTTTTCTGATTCTAATTCGACAAGTACCCGCCAACGGAACTCATTACTACACACATCCTCCAAACAAATAGATTATCAATATTTTTTTAATGTTTAAATTTCTAAGTAATACATAATAATTAATTGCACTCGCGTTGGGAGGTTGGCAGCCGGGCACAGTAACCGCGGGTCAAAGTTCAAAACCGGCGGGAGCTAATTTTTTAGTAGAATATTTGCAATAAGTATGATTGGTTTATTTTTTCATTTGATGTTTTAATTTTTTACATAATATTATTTAAGTACGTACCTAATCGATTGAGCTAGTTCTGGAAAAGCGTTGTAACGATTGAAAAAATTCCACGAAGAAAATAAACATTAATGATTTTGCGTATTATCCACATGGCATTGCTCAATTTATACAAAAAAATCTTCATGGAATATCCTGGCTCAAGTTGAACAATACATCTTAACGTAATGTGCTGACCGCACGGAGAAAAATGTTTTTAATAAAATACGATCGTTTTATTCGTAAAAACGGGACTGAAGTTCTTACGGACAAATTAACAGGGTTTCAATGTTTATTGGCTGGAACATGTAAGAATAAACATTGAAACACTGTTAATTTGTTCGTAAGAACTTCAGTCCCGTTTTTAACCGTTACGAATGAAATGATCGTATTTTAGAAAAACATTTTTCTCCGTGTGTTTATCAACATATTTATAACAATAAAAACTTGCACAAAGATTAAACAAATTATGAAAATAAAATTTGTTGACTAAGAAATACACTGACATTATTCACGCCCTTAGGGCTTTTACAATAGCAAAAGATTATACATAATACAAAAATAATAGGAAAAAAAATTAATTACCTTAATTATTATTTTTGAATTTCACGCCCAATTGGGCTTTAACATTTTTATATTTATAATTTTTTTTTACACAACGACGTCAACTAAATGAACACAAAATCACAAAATCCAAATATTACAATGCATGATGGAAAAATAGTTGAAGTCGATGCAGGGCAAACTGCCTATGTTTAATACATAATAAGAACGTTTGACCGTAACAGATATTGGTTGATATTTTAGATGATTTGAGATTTTCACGGCCAAAAGAATTATGTGGTTTATTTTTGGTGATGATGATGATGGACTTTGTAATGCTGTCCGAAACGCTGGCTAAAGAAGGAGGAAGGCCAACATTGTAAAGTACCTACCTACCTCAAAAATAAATAATAGTTAACCACGATGAAACAGATTTTCATATATTCATCCAAAATATTGTACATTAGCACCTAAGAGTATGGATATTAGAGAGACGGCATGTGAAGTGTGCCCGCGCGCTTCAAGTGTGCCTTTTCGAGAATTTTACCCAAACGGCTTACATTGGCTGCTGGTTTTTGGTCGTTTAATTGTTTAATACGTTCCGACAGCAGCCATTTTACATGGTGACAGCCAATGTCAACCGTGTGGGCAGAATTCTCGAAAAGGCACACTTGGAGCGCGCGGGCACACTTCACATGCCGTCTCTCTAATATCAATACTCTTAGATTAGCACACAGTGATGCTAACTTACTCAAGTTTTTTCATTGAATGTTCGAATGTTTTATTATTATTATGAGACAAAGAAACCTATCTAAATCTCTGAAATTGTATTGGAATAAAGTTTTAGAAATATTCTAAAAGAAAGTAACTGCTTTTTATGGGCCATTGACCAGCGGCTGAGAATAAAAGTTTAAAAATGCTTGCAACTATACAGGGAGGTTCCGATGAGAAAGATCGATTATTCTCCGTATCAATTTTTTTAAATTAAAAATTTAATATCGATTTATTTCATTTCAATGAAAATTTACTTCTGAATTTAATGATTTTTTTTTATTTTGTGAAACAATCCGTCTTATAGTCTTAAGTAGTTGTGAATAAAAATTGCCATTTTAGCAGTGGCAATGTTCTGTAAGACATTTCTTAATACGTTCTTCTGTAGGACGTTCTCTTTTTACATACAAAACTTATAAATAAACCGTCATGAATGTGATTGATTGCTCAACTTTCATATTGAATTTGACTAGACGCAGCGGGAAAAGTATTAGACACAGCTAAACGATTAACCAAATGTCCTATCCCACAAATTAACATGACAGAATTGTAATCCAAACGAACATTGACATAAGGTTCATTATCCCAACCCGCTGAGAAGCTAATTGAACGTTTTAATGGTTTGAATATAGTTCCGTAAAATATTAGAATTAGTGATGTAACGATTACAATTATTCGTAACCGCAGTTAAACCGATCTTTAAGGATTTCCAAAATATCTGTACCTTCGATTACCAAGATCAAACGCAAAATATCTGTACCTACGATTATCAATATCAAACGCAAAATATCTGCACCTGCTATAATCAATATCAAACGAAAAATATCTGTCCCGACGATTATCAATGTTATACGCAAAATATCTGTAACTACGATTATCAATATCAAACGTAAAATATTTGTACCTACGATTATCAATATCAAACGCAAAACCTCTGTACCTACGATTATCAATATCAAGAGAAAACTATATGTATCTACGATTATTAAATCAAACGCAAAATATCTTTAGCTACGATCATCAATATCAAACGCAAAATAACTGTGCCTACGATTATCAATATCAATCGCAAAATATCTGTACCTAAGATTATCAATACCAAGCGCATAATATCTGTACCAACGATTATCATTATCAAATGCAAAATATCTGTATCTACGATTATCGATAGCAAACCCAAAATTTCTGTACCTATGATTATCAATATCAAACGCGAAGAATCTGTACATACGATTATCAATATCAAACGCAAAATATCTGTATCTACGAAAATCATCATTAAACCCAAAATTTCTGTACCTATGCGATACGATTATCAACATCAAACCCAAAATTTCCGTATCAATATCAAACCCAAAATATCTTTTTTATTTTTTTTTATTTTTTATTATTTAGTAATTAAAAATACATTTTAAGTGCATTTTTTTAGGTGTATGCCACCTCACTAAGCTGAGCCTGTTTCGAGGTGGCCTATCTGTACCTACGATTATCAATATCAACCGCAAAGAATCTGTACATACGATTATCAATGTCAAACGCAAAATGTCTGTACCTACGATTATCAATATCAAATGAAAAATATCTGTACCTACGATTATCAGTATCTAACACAAAATATCTGTACCTATGATTATCAATACAAAAAAACACAATTATCTGTAGCCCTAATACACAGTGCTGATTGTTTTTACCTGTGTACAGCATATATATGTTGACGAGCAGTTTTATCCTTGTTGTATATCCTCTCTGCATACCCTATTGGGGTCACTTAGCTATACTATATGCAAGTAGGTACACCGTACTTTCCCTAAACCGACTGAATATTACAAGGGATATTAAGGCATAATAGAATTTATCTATCTAAGCTACGTTAGAAGTTTTGTTTTATTACAAAAACGATTAAATCATGTGTGTGCTGCAGTCTTAACACTTATAAAATACAACAAGCTATAGTATTATCATATTCATAAGTTTGTTAAACGGACGGAACAAATATTATGAAGGCTGGAATTGGATAGCCGGGTATCCCATTTCTCAGAGCGCGGCGCCCGCGACGGCTGTGGGCAATCAAAATGCAAATCGATTTATTGATTCATACATGTTTAATTAATTGTATCCACATGTAATGTGGCTCGACCAATTAGTTGGGGGATAAGTCAAATAGACGGGGGCCACACGGGAGGATGTTCGCTTACTGACTTTTTACACTTATTCTCAATCAAGGATATTAAAAAAAAAAAGTATTTCTAGTTGTGTGACTGAATTAGTAGTTACTGTGATTTATTTTTGGTTTATTATGCCGTGTTGCGCTATCTACTTCTTTAGACAACGTTTCGGACAGTATTTCATCAGGACCGATGAGTACACGGAAAAAAATGTTATTCTAAAATACGATTATTTTATTCGTAAAAACGGTTAAAAACGGGACTGAAGTTCTTACGAACAAATTAACAGTGTTTCGGTGTTTATACCAACAAATTATTCTTTCATGTTCCCGCCAATAAACATTGAAACCCTGTTAATTTGTTCGTAAGAACTTCAGTCCCGTTTTTAACCGTTTTTACCAATAAAATAATCGTATTTTAAAATAACATTTTTCTCCGTGTAATGTTATTTACAAATTACTCATCTCCCCAATGATTGACACTGCAATGTTGTCCGAAACGTTGGCTAAAGCAGGAAGTAGCGCAACACGGTATAATAATAAAATAAATATTTAACAATACTTTTTGCCGTGAAAATCTCTAAACATATCAGTCACCAAATTTTATTAAAGTGTTTAACTCTAACTTTTTTAAGTTTCGAAAGAAAGAAGAGGAGAAAGACAATAATGGTTTGATGGTTTGGTAGGAATCTGGGGTTCCGTGTGTCCAAGAGTGACGAATAAATAAATCCTCCACTTTCACTGCCGTGAAAGGCGATGCGCGATAGGTCGAGAGAGCCCGGTTGGAGAGGTCAAAGTATCTCCCTCGACTGGCCTCTCCCGATCCGGTCCGCAACCTAATTGGTGGACAGATGCACCAGCCACCAAGACCAGAACAAACCTCAACCCGTGGAACCGGGCACAGTTGCTAAGTCACCAAACAGAGCGAATCCCTTATGGTTATCCAATTAATGGTTTCTGGGGGTGGTGATACCCATACAAACCTCCCAAATTGATCTTTAGCGATTTGAACAAATCCGTATAAGCAAAAAAGTATAAGCTTTTATTTTAATTACCAGGAAAAACAGCTCTGTTACTCAACAGATACGGACAGGGTTTGAAAAGCATTTATGCAGTTTTCATGAACAATTCTTCTAAAACTAGAAGAAGAAGTATTTAGGGTACATCATCATCAAAAAGCCAATGGACGATCACGAGATCGACTGGCAAAGACGAGCTTACAAGGAGAAAAATGTTATTCTAAAATACGACCATTTTATTCGTAAAAACGGTTAAAAACGGGACTGAAGTTCTTACGAACAAATTAACAGGGTTTCAATGTTTATTGGCGGGAACGTTAAGAATAATTTGTTGGTATACGTAATTTCGTACGTATACCAACAAATTATTCTTACATTTTCCCGCCAATAAACATTGAAACACTGTTAATTTGTTCGTAAGAACTTCAGTCCCGTTTTTACGAATAAAATGATCGTATTTAATAACATTTTTCTCCGTGCAACTATAACAACCTAAACCCGAACATGTTCAGTAAAAGGTTTCGGCTTTGCAGTCTACTTGTAAAAGGACGTTATCCCTTACGTTAGATAAATTTTTATGGAAGTGCGGGCTCTGGGCCAACTTGAAGAATTCAATAAAGTAATATGTTAAAATTTATACTCAGTTCTGTTCATAAAACACGGCTAAAGACATACCAAGCAACATTCTAATGATGGTGAAATGTCAAAACATTCCCTAACAAATGTCAATACTCCCTAAGCGAATACTTTACATACATACATTAATTATCTCTTTTTCAATTTGTTTATAAACACATTTTTTAACAATTATGAGTAAATAATTTATTTATTGACACCCTATTGGGCTTTTGCATATCGAATACAAATTTCATTTATAACAACAGCATAACATATATAAAAAAAAGATTACAAAGTATATAAATAAAGCATAAACACAATGTGATAAATTAATAAGAATATATCTAAAGCTAAATCCACATGGATGACTTTAGAATATAAAAACAAACAAAAGAAAAGAAAAGAAAAGAAACAAAAGAAACAAAAGAAAATCGAAATAAAATAAAATGATTTCTCATTCATTATTTACATTTAAAAAGTGGTGGACTAATTTGGCTTTAAATGTGACGAAGTTTAAATTAAATATGTCTGCGACATCGGTTAGTTCATTGCCCAACCTATGTATTCTTTCTAACACAGAATTCATAGCGAAGTTATTGTTGTAGAATAAAATATTTCGTCTGCTATATTTTGGAGGTATATACACAGATAGCAAATTTATAGCGTCCGGGCAGTCCAACCTTGAATGAACAGTTTTACATAATAGAAGGATATCAAATATGTATTCGACTTGCTAATTTGGTTAGTTGTAAGAAATATAGTACACCAATAAACATAATAATATACCTCTTGTGCAATCGGTTTATTTTGTACGATACATATGAATGAAGAAAGGAATGGGGACAGAGTTGTTTGGCGGTCCGTCCTCTCTGCCTACGCATACGGAAACCACGTGTTAGTTAATTAAATAAATTTAATGTGAAACAACACAAAACTCCCTGATTCGTAGTCGAGAGCCTTGCTACTCAATCACAGATGCCGTGATCTTGTTGAAGATGATTTTGATCCAGAATCCGCTCCTGCGCACCTAATTATTCTGTTCGTCTAAAGAGCGTCCTCTCGATTATTGACAGATCGGTGTAAAAAGTTTCACATGGAGGCACTGACTCGAGCCGTGGCTTATTTAGCCGACCTCTCTATATAATATTATACGTTAGAATTCGTGCTTCGAGCTTCGAGCTCGAAGATCTCATTAGAGCTATGGGAACCATTGTGAGTCGGGTTTAGCTAACCGTAATTGGTGAAACTTTCTTATGACTTCTGTAGGAAAGGTATAAGACAAATACCTACTTTTTATCAAACTAAAGAAGCTCCTGCCTTAAAAATAATTAGAATTGCAATATACTTTTTTATGAGTAATGATGAAAATTAATCACAAGCCACATTTAATATTTTTTATACTGGAGCATTTTTGACCACTTTTTGGCCAGTTTGCGAACACTCTCGATCGTTCGGTGGCCAAAATGTGGACAATAAGAAGTGATATTTTAAAACATTCATTGGAATTATTTCAAAAGTTCCCGCGCGTTTTATACTTCGATTAATTACAAAGACAATTTAGTATTTTTTTCTTTTTGACAAAAGATGTCTCGCAAGAATTATTAGTGACCAGGTAATCCTGTGTATGTCAATGTGATAGCCCGCACACTCCACAGTTTCTCAAAAACCCGTTGTCAATGGTAACGCGAGCAGTGACTCGCGACTCGCACTGCGAGTTGCTACGATGACAGCTGATTGTTCTTCGTATATGGTTAAACAGTCTGAGATAATTATTTAAATCGCTAAATTGAGTAGGAAGTTTGGATAGCAACCGGCAAGTTTTTCATTGAGCGGAACGCCTTTGTTATTGACATTTCGCGAAGCTATATCATTGAAATATTTTTTCTTACAAATCATTGATTGAGTGTTTACATATTGAAAAAAAAAGGAGTTCGAATTTTAATTAACACTTCTGATTATCAAATAATAGGCTATAGAAAACATACAGAATATATTATTATTCATAATATTTAATAATCTCCAACTGAATTTTTTATTTTTTATTTTATTTTGACGACCGTCCGTGGTCGAGTTTTAAGACTTGACTCCCAATCGGAAGGTCACGGGTTCGAACCCGGCGTGCGCAAATAAATTTTATTTGATTAATTTGTGTTATTCCACAATTAATTAATAAAAATAATATATACTATATTTGCGGCACGTACCAGAGTGGTAGATACTGTCAGTATCGCCCTGGTGTAAGACCACCATTCAGAATTGAAACGTTGCTTAATAATGGCTTTAGCCGTGTTTAGTGACTAGATCTGAATAGCCAAGTACTTTCCTGCCTTCCTCCTCCCCATCTCCTTCCCTTCCCCACTTTCCTTCAGCCTCACAACATACCCCTATTGGGGATGCCATAGTCTCACTGGCTCCAGACGGGAGCAGTTGGGACTCTTGTGAGGTATTCTCTATAAAAAAAAATGAGTGCTACCTGCGCCAATATTAAAATACATAATACGCAGAATTCGTGCGATTACAAATTTTGCGATTTTTCATTATTTTTTTATGTATCTTAAAAATATGGGATAAAAAGTTAAATATAGGTGCACTCAATGGCTGTCTAACACTATAAGCAGTTTAAATAATAATGTAAATTATTTTTTTTAGTTTTAAGTGTAGTGTTTAAATTTTTAGATACATAATTCTGTAGTATATTGAAGAAATCGATAATTGGTTTCTCAGTTAGGTAAATTACACATGTATAAAATGAACCACATTATAAACTGTTGATTTCCCGAAAATAAAATAAATAAATATTTAGGTATGATTTTTTGAAAGAGGGCGATAAATTTCATAAACCGATGAATTCTAAATTCGCGAACGCTCAAAGTTGGTATCGATTATATGGCGGAATAATCCAGTGAGTACACCCAATTTTTGTTAAATTTTATCGGGCATCAACATAAAACATGTTATTGAGCCTTATTTAAATGTAACACTTTAAAATTGTACAGATCAACTTATTTTTACACGAACATGACAACCAGTTTCAGCACAGCCGTGTCTTTTTTAGGGCAGATGTAAACTAAATTGAACGTTATATCTTACATTTAATGAGTACAAGGTACAAACATAAATACTTACAAAAGAGTGAAGGTGGTAAACTCAAGTTACAGGCTTTCATCATAAAAATATTGATGTCGGTTATATAATATGGCTGGTGCTATAATAATTTCTTTGGTTAAGTTAATGCACTGAATTTGAGCAGTTCACAAATTTCAAAGATAATTTTCAAGTTCTGTGAAGGTTTTATTCATGTTCTGTTATTATAAAAATATTTTTGCAAGTTATTTCACGTAACATCAATGATAACAGAACTTGTATACAACATTTACAGAACTTGAAAATTAACTGAAATTTGATGATTTGTTCAAAATCAGTGAAACAACTGGAATTACACTTCATCCGTAGCTACCTCTATACCTCTGACAGCGCGGATACCTAATACTTATAATATGTAGATATTTGTAAATATGTCAGAAACTTGAAAATCTCTAGTATTAAGGCTTCTGCCCACTACACCGTTCCAAACCATGACCGTACTATGAACGTATCAGCCACGAAATAAACACGCTACGCCCTACTATACCCACTAGAACGTGCTAACACCGTATGATACCCGTATACACCGGGGTTAGTGTCCGTACCATCCCCGTTCAATAGGCGTACGGTTCTAAAAAAAAAGAAAAATCGAGGGAGAATATTGGACGTAATTTAAGCAACTAGTTGATGATGAAGAAAAAATTTATACGTACTTTTGTATGACGTCATTCCAATATAATGAATTATTAAGAAATATAGAAAATATTATCACTAAAAGAATAATATCACTATTAGAACGGGGATCACACGCGTATGATCCCCGTTCTAACACCGTCGCGTGCCATGCATAGAGCGGACCGGCACCTGCAAAATATTGTCATCGAAAATTCGCCGTCAGTCCGGTCATGGTATGCGACGGTGTTGGTCGGTGACGGGACGGGCTAGTGGGCAGCGTTTCATACTGATCGATACAAAGAATATTTTTTTAGTACGGTTACGGTCATGGTATGGAACGGTGTAGTGGGCAGAGACCATTAAGCCACAAGTCATTAATATTATTTATTAAGAACGACTTGGTTTTAAATACGTCTTGGTTTTAGTAAGTCACTAGTTAATAGTCTTAGTTGTAAGTCACTTATAGTACTTAGGTTCATGGTCACAGCACAGGTCTTACAGAAAAAAGGCCTGAAAATACCTAAAATAACAAATATGTATGGAAGCCGAACGCTGGAGTACTGTGTACCAGTGATTTTTAATAAGCTCAAAAATAAATTTGCTTTTAAGGAAAATAAAAGTTTAAGCATGAGGGTTGTAAAGATCTGGCTTATGAATGAGGTATCCTATGTATCTGTAAAAAAGACAGAGTAAATAGGGAAGAAAATGAAAGATATCGTAAATAAGCTATCCTTATAATATAAATTAATGTAAAAAAAAAGATTACATCAATATCATCCGGAATATCATTTGAAATATCATCTGGAAGGCAATTATATAAATTGCCCCTTTCGTAACAAATGGATTGCTTACCGTAGAGTATAAATGGCGTTTAAATGTATATTACCGTGTTGTGTAAAATGTTTGTGTATTTGGTACTTTTTGTGGACTTTTTAATGAAATCTGTGATGGTATGTATTTATAAGTTTATTTTTTATTTTGTAGAATTTCACTAAATCATTCTTGTGACTTTGCTGAAGAATTTGTAGACGAAGAAGATTTATAGAAGTTGTAGAATTTGCTGACAAACAACCATGTGACGGCATCGCGGAACTTACCTATTTGTTGTCTGAAATGTGTTTTTTGCCGTTTAATCACAGGAGACCATATTTGTCCCAGCTCACATAGGTCTCACAGAAATCGTTGTTTTTACCTTACTATCATAGTCAGAAATGTGATCTAAACGGTATTGGAAAGAGAATACAACAAATTATATATTCAAATCTAAACGAAAACCACAAAAAAATTAAAATTTACCCCTTTCTGAAACCAAAGTTTCCGATAGCAATTTGAAAAAAAATTATGGAACTTTGTGAATTTTTTAAGATTTTTTTTTACATGAAACGAAAAAAAGTGAGGTGACAGTAAGGTTTATATTTCATTTATCTTATGAAATAAGTATGTGTTTTATTTTTTTTCATTATCAGTAATTTTAGTTAGAAAAAAAAGTAAAGTGAGCCATTTTATATTTAAAAAAATACATTGTAATTTTGAATATAGAAATTTGAAAGCCTATTTCATCACCTTTCGAAAACAGTTTTTAGTTTTCGAATACGTTAACAAATGTTCCATTTATTTGGATTTTATTGCAAAGCGGGAATATTTTTAGCCTCTGACAATTTTTTTAGGGGTTAAGTTAGTGTTTTAGTGTCACTAGTTATAAGTCTCAGTAGTTATTTAGCCAGTAAATAAGTCTTAGTTGAAAGTCACTAATTAAGTCTTGTAAGTCACTAGTCAAAAATCTTAGCTGTATGTAAACAGTTTTATAAGTCTATATAAGTATTAAGTTAAGGGTGATTTTCCCACAAATGCGGTACTATAGAAATAATCTTTATTTTTTCACTGGCCAGTGCCACCCTGTAGTTTTAATCTTTTTTCAATGAGTAAGTACGAATAATTTTCGCGCCTTTGCCACGTCAACTGAGCCTCCTGGCAGTCCATCTGATCTGATTGTTATCTCTTTTCTCTCCTTTCTTTCCTGTAAACTGCGGACAACATTACCATTGAGTTCAATCATCGTGGCCTCCTTATCATTTACCCTCTCCACGTTTATATTTTTTTCAACGAGTGTTCTGTATCTTTTAACATTATTATCGTCAATTTAGTAAATGGAGTAGATTTATTATTTTTGGTTAGTAAATAGGTTTATTGTAAAAATAGTCTAAAGGTTTTGTTAGTAATTTGGTTTATTGTAAAATAATTTATAGTTTTTGTTAGTCAAAAGGTTTAAAGTTTTAGTTAGTAATTTAGATTATTGTAAAATAGTTTATAGTTTTTGTTAGTAATTTGGTTTATTGTACAATAATTTATAGTTTTTGTTAGTAAAAAGGTTTATTATCAAATATTTTATAGTTTTAGTAAGTAATTAGGTTTATTGTCAAATAGTTTATAACATTCGTTATTAAATAGATTTTTGTCATCTCATGAGACAAACTATCGTAGTTTTTTTCTTTGACAATATAACTGTAAAATTAAACTAAATACTAATCATGTATCTCAATAAAAAATATTTTGCAAATAATATACATTTTTATGGGAATGATTTACAATAGTCCCAGATGCTCCCAATCGTCTGAAGCTTGTGAGATACACACTCGAAATAAGTATCTACATATATTTAATAATGGTTATATATTTTCTTTTATACAATTTAAAATCCTTTTGAACTTCATTCTGGCTGTATTTTTATAAATCCTCAATTTTATCAGCAAAGTATAAATCGGCTCTTTTGACGTATTTTGCCATTTTTTTGACTGTGAATTCATTTAACAACATTATAATTTTATTTTTTAACTGATAGATACCTTTTAGCTTTTTGGCTAGATTTAACTGCCGTTTTTTTAAACTACTTGTTCCTTCCAGCATACGAAGCGGCGCTTGTGACAGACCTGGCGACAGTTTTTTGACAGTTGGTCCGCGGTATTATTGCGAAGTTGGGCCGACATACCTTTACCCTTTTATTTTTGTATCGATCTCAGAACAGGGCAGGATCTGAAAATAATTCAATTCGAATTGACAAAGTCGAGTTCATGGACACATATTTGATTGAAAAATAATGAGTAGGTATGTATACATTATTTATTATTATATTTTTATTTTAGTACATAAAACAGGCAATTTGCCCAAAAATTTACATACATAGATGAAAGAAACTTATATACTAAAGGTAGAATACAAAAGTTTCACAACAATTATTATAAGCAATAATTATTAGCCTGAAACACTCATCCATATTGAAAAAAATCTTCCGAGAAAGGATACATATCGCCGACGGGACTCGAACCCGCACCCTTTTGCTTGCCGGTTAAGTGCTCTACCATTAAGCTACGGCGGGTTACCTAATACCCGCTAAATGATTCAATATATACCTCGTGTTTCATTCAACAATTAATGCTTATTACATTTTTTTCACCTGTAAACAACCAACTTTATTTTTATATGGGAAAGGCGTGTAAGTGCTAACTCTCCCACTAGATGGCGTCGAGACATATTATGCCTACATTTTTTAGTGAAATAATTTAACCCGTCAAATATTAATTATTTTCACAACAATTTATTATTCACACCTGTTGGTGCTGACGGGACGTTGATTTAGTATTTATACTAATGACTGTCCTTAAATAAAGGGCTTCATCGCAGTATTAGCTCTATATGATTGTTGGTAAAATATATTTTTGAAAGTATTCAAATGGGTCGTTAAAAATGTCGATTTCATTATTAGAAAAGTGTACAGTGTTATAATGTCTTAATAGTCGCGGTACAAGGGGAGAAATATCCTGTATTTGTGTAGTAGGCTTTAATGTAGAAAATGTCTTGCATCCTCTTGGTTGAATTTCTTGATGGTGTGTTGATATTAATTTGGGATAAGATGTTTGACGTATCAACTGATACATGTATAATTTTGTGTAGAAGCAATAAATCGGAAAGCTTACGTCTGGCTGTCAGAGACTGTAGTTTGTAATGCAAAATTCGGACATTATAAGTTCCAAATTGATCAAATAAACCTTCGCGATAAGCAATTACATGGGTTAATTTTATTTGTATGGATTCGATTCTATAATTGTGAATCTCATAATTGGGAGACCAAATAATCGATCCGTATTCGAGAATACTTCGCACAATTAATTTATATAATGTTAAAGTTAATTCTGCGCTTTTAAAATAATATGTGATTCTTAGCGTATATATTATATAATATGCACTAAATAAAGTTTAATACAATAATAATTCATGATGTTTTGTTAATTTTTTATAGGATGGTTAGCTGTGTTGTCATGAAACATGTGTGTTAAGCCAAGTATTTTCAACTTTAAATGCCATTTCCATCAGGAACTATGAAGCATTGAAATGTCCACTTTAATTTAATATGAGGATTTGGTTGGATTTTACAGTTGTTTTAACAACTAGACAATATAATATCACGTTAGTCAAGTAATCTGTCAGATTAGAAATCTATTTAGAAATATTTCCGGTTGACGCTCGATTTTAAATTTTCAAACGTATGGTGTGGTAAACTATTAAACTTTTAACATAAAGCTTGGTGTTCTCTTGTTCTTAATCTGTTTATTTCATATTTCTAACTGTGACAGAAAAAATATATATAGAACAAGTTGTATGAGGGCGTGTCATTTATACAGCACAACACGACTCAAACGGTTTTGATGTTCCGTGACAAATATAGCACTGTGTGACCCGAGTGGTTAAGAAAATGGTTTTCAAAAATGGAGTGCTGAAATCTCTGGTGAAGCCCGGAAGCGTGTACCAATAACTTGCCAATGTATCAAACTTTCGCCTTTGATATTAAAGCTTATAACGTCAACTAAAAACAAAAATTGATTTTGATCATATATATTAATTTTGGCTTATATTTAAATACATAAATTAATTGTAGCGTTCTGTTATTTACTACAGACACTAACAGATTCTCCAATACTTTGGATGGAGATTACTTCTTGGAATAATAGATACTTTGTTATTATCTGCGTTTACAATGTAGATCTCGTTGATCGATTTAACTATTAGCTGGCTAAATGGAATCTAATCGAGTGTTCCAGTGAACGTTCTCTCAGAGCTGTTTGACCCTCTCTTCGTTCCCACAGGTACTAACCTACCTGCCATCTAGCGGAATCTAAGGACAGCTCTTAGCACTGCCATCTATGTCTACATGCCGAAAGCTTTTAGATACACTACATTAATGTAGGAACTTGTAACGAAGTAAAAACCGAACTGACATCAGTCGATTTAATTGATTTCAGCAGTGCATAATCCTTTACTCTCGATATATTACTTGAGATTTGAGATATTGAGTTTCGGACGAAATTATGGCATAAGTGTTTGTTTATTTAGTATTAAGGGCAGTGTTTTTGAAGCTCGGTCCAAGCCTGCTCCGATCGCGGCCAGGAAATCATCTGCCAAAAAAGTATTCGCACAGCGCGGGAGAGGCAGCAAATCTGAACGCCGGACCATTTCATAAATCAAAGATGATTTACGTCAGCCATTATATTATTTCGGAATAAAATTATCGTTCGAACATATAAAATACAAGCGAAATTTTCATAAACGATCACGTTCTATGAATTCGCGAATGACTACAAGGATAAACTTACATATTTCAAGTAGTCATTATTATACCGCATGGTTAAACTTACCGCACGGTTAAACTTACCGCACGTTAAAACTTATCGAACGACACTTTTCCTTTTCTCACAAACAATGTATGTAGTTAAGCACGGTATGTTTTCTATACGATTGTATCGTCCAAACTGTCTTGTTCTTGCTATTAAGGTGAAGACATGCGAAAACATGCAAAATCGTACAAAATCTTGTGTTTTAGTTTTGAAAATTTGGTCGCTTAGAAATAATATAGATGCTTCAATTAAATACTGTGAGTAGAACACATCTTGGCCTTTGAAGTGATCGAATATTTTTTTGATAAGCTTTTTAATAAGCTTAGAAAAAAATTATGCGTCTGACCTATAAAAAATGGTTAAAAGTGAAAAATCTCCTACTTACAAATCCTTTTTCTGGTGTTGTTTTATTGAATAATGTAGCTTATTAAGTTTCTTATAAAGTTATATTAAAAAGTTAAGTTAAAAATTAAGTAAAACGTGCATTTTGGCGACGTTTCTTTTCAGTGAATAAAATTCGTTACAACGAATTTGTGACTGCGAATTTCACCCTTCTGTCATGTACAGAAGGATTTTAGCTCGTCGCTCAGTCTACGCTCAGAACCCGGGGCCAACAGACATGCCTACGCGGCGCTTCAACCTTTAAAAATATACTTGCGGAATAACAAAACACTGTTGTTTGCTAGAGATTAGGGTTTTTATTGGTAAACGCCCAAAAATCGTTCGCTCCGCCCGATTCCGAATGAGTTAAGGACTAGTGGATCATCTTAAAGGCGATTTTTAAATATATAATCTCTGTAGATGGATTCGCGAATGCTTACAACATTGTAAATAAACCATCGATTTCCTATGTATTATATAGGAAATCATAAAACGCAGATAAATTTATAACGCACGGTTTAACGTACCGCACGTCACTTTGAATTTTACCCATGCATGCACAAGCGATTAAAAAGTCTTTATATACTACCTAAATACTTTATGCATGCTTATATAATAATATAGAATGGTTAAACTTACAGCATATATTATTCTTACACGGTTCTTACGATCATCTTTGTTAATAATTTTACAAGTTCCTTATCCACTGGAGCGATTTGGGTTCAAATTTGAACCGCTTTTATTTTTCTGCGATTAATATCGGTCAAAATTGGACCACATTTAACGAACCTACAAATACGGTGGAATCCTTGTGGATATATTAGCTTTAAACCGCAGTAAAAAGTTTATATATTTCATATGAATATTTTGAGGAATGATATTAATTAAATCGAATGGCTAAATCAAAAACTGAACACCAATCGCTCCAGGGTTATTAAATAATCATATGTATTATTTTGCCGAGGCATACCAGTTCTGTAAACAGTAGACTTCGTTTAAAGTTGATTATGTACATGTGCTCTGGCGGAGTAAAAAGGCACTATCATACACGGCTACCATCTTGACAGAATTAATTGAAATACACAAACTAATTTATAAGCAGACGAAATGCAAAGAGTACAATAATTGTAATGCTCGATTTTACTTACCGCAGGATTATTTTCGTATTCACCTAAGGATGTCCCCTGTGGGAATTATTTGCTTGCTTTAAAAGAAACATTAATGCTTAAATAGGAAAGCGTATACTTGAATTAGACATCTAATACCAACCCCGATGTATGGCCATAAGGCATGGAACTGGCAGAGAAAGGACGAAGGTAGTAATTCTGAACACAGTAGAAATGAGATCCCAGAGGACGTATGGTGAAATCAAGTACCTAACTATGGCCGTTTAACGAACGAGTTGATCCGAAAAGAATGCAAGGCCAATGTAAATGTAAAGAACAAGGTTAGGAAATTGTCACTTAGATGGTATGTACATTTATGGCACAGATGGATGGAGAAAAGAGTGTCGGGAGAATACGCACAAGTACAGGACGGCACGATAAATCGATCGCATGCGTTAGTCAGTATTAGAATTACAGAAGAATTCGCATTAAGTATGTATGAATGTGGTCAAAACTAGTACTGTGGCGTTATATAATTCGTGGTTAGCTGGCGGTAATACCAAAATACATAGATACAAGCGTTGTTCGGAAAGTAACCTAGTCGTTTGGCAATAAATAAAAAAACAGGCACATAAAATACAGCTTTCCACAATTTTTAACATAGTCGCCTTTCAAATTCAAACACTCGTCACAGCGTTTCATCGCTTTAAAAGCTCCCTATATACATAAAACTCGGTGACCTCGGAATGCAGTCAACCTGTCAGAGCATTTTGAAGATCTTCATCGTCATCGAAATGCTGAACCCCGCGCCACTTAGTGAACATATAGAAATCATCCCCTGGCTGCCGTACACCCCAGAACATGGCTCCTTCTGATTTCCAACAGTTGATGATGGACAAGTGCTTAAATTTAAATGTCGACTATAACACTTACCACTACGACTACAACCGTCGTTGAAAAATAATGGACAGCCGTTGTTTTACGATACACGGAATAAAATATTTGTATCTATGTGGGGGTTTTATTTATAATCAAACGATGCGACGGTATCTTTCCGAATAGCCCACGTATATGTACGGAGATACGCAATTAGTAGAGTTTATTTTTAGTAAAACTCTTTTTGATCTGCCTTTTTAAGAGGCTAGACTTCGCTCGAAAAGGGGTTTACGGAGAATACACTTTTCTATACCAAAACTTTCACGAAATTGAAATTTAAAAAAAAATATATTTTTTAGAAAGATATAGCTTTTTATAATTTTATAATTCTTTATGAGAGTTGAGTTAGCAGCACTTTTTCCTTAAATAATATTTTTTGATAAATCGTACATGTTTGACAGTGAATGTTTACGTTAATACAAAACGCATCGAAAATTTGAAAACATACCGACATAGTTTTCACCCTCTAGAAGGAATTATAAAAAAAATATATTCATTTTGTGCAATTTTTGATGTAGAAAAGTGTTTTTTCCCGGGCGTCCTTTTTGTATGGGTCGAAAAGCGAAGTCTATGGTCTTAAGCTCGCAATGTCTTCCAATGAGCTTCAGCAGTTCAACGTGTATTAGTTTGCTTATTGAAAGTGTCATCGTTCTGATAAATAAACATTAATACCCGTCCGCATATAAGTGTTACGATATCAGACTTTTAAATATGTCGTAGAGAAAATAAGCAACGCTGAAGTTGTATACTCTTGAAATAATTCAAATTAAACGCAACAAGACCGCCGATGGAAAAATATACTTACCATCCTGATTTATTCGCCTTGATATGAGATACTAATTTACTTGTTGAAAGTTAAAGCAAGTAATCGTACAAATCTCCATTCGTAAGGGTGATGTTTTTGTAGTTTTATTCATGAAGTATGTACCGCTAATTGGATTCGAATAGGAAAACATAACATTTTATGATAAAACAGATTGATTTATCATAATATACTTGCCTCAGTGATTTCTTCTCATAAATATGATCTATTATAACATTCTCGCATCGTCGATGGACCGCTTTTTCCTTGCCTTTCGTCTTGTCGTCAATTTGCTAGCGAGCTTTAATCCTGTTATAAAATGATGACTACTCGTTTGGTCACCGGCGAGATAAGAACCGAGGTCCATTAGTAACCCGCTGTACTCACTGAGCATTGTTCCATTTCGCAATTAAATATCTCGAGACGAACACAGAGTACTGCGGCCATTGATCAAAATGATAATGGTATCGGATAGATCGAGATGCTGGATGTTGCAGCTCAAACTGGAAAAGGAGACTTTTTTACATATAAGGGAAACAAATTGATTAAGGACTCGATCCATTGTTTGAAGTCGCCGTCATAAACTGGGGAATTAAATCGCAATCCTGTAATTTCATATTGTAAACAGACGATTATTTGTGCGCCGCAGGGATGAGCTTTTGTAATTCTTTTTACTCAATTTGAATCATTATCGACTTGTTTTGGCTTATTGATTATGATAATAGCTGGTATAAGGTTTTTTCCTTGTCTTTTGGAAACATCTCTCCAAACATTGCAGCAGTTTAATGATCAAACAATATTTTAAAAATTTCCAGATTTCAGCGTTAAAATAAATATAAGAGAAATAATTTCATCTTAAATAATCAATATAAATGTTTCCAATACTTTATTTATCTGACACTAATAGACGTAATATGTGAACATTTTACTATTTTTGTTATATTTAATATCTATCTGTGAGGATTCTTAATTTCGTATTTTATGCTATGCTCAATTTTCAATTTCATTGATAAAACAATATTTTATAAGCAAGTAAGTGACCCGCCTCACTAGACGATGTCTGTTCTGAGACGGGTATTAATTTAAACATTAAAAAAGGCGTACATGAAAATTGACACAAAATAAACATGAATATACAAATTGTATTAAACAAGAGTAAAAAAAATAACTAATGTGTACAATTTATCTCCTTAATAGATATATGTATTAAAAATATATATTCGTACATACACATGTACACACATATACACACATGTATGCATACATATGTACATACACACATAATACACGGACATGTATTTTTTTCATGTATGCTTTGTTGTTGCATTCTTTCGTTAAATTATATTTTCTTATTTTATATATTTTTAAGTATTTACAATATCTGTGATACCAATAACTTATAAAACAGAATGTAAAAGCTCATCAGGACGTGTAATAAATAACAATATAAATAAAATAACAACCTGTGAAAATAAATCAAATTGAGCATTAAATTAATTGTGCGTAATGATTTTTTTCTTATTTTACCAGAAATTGGAAAAAAAAATCATTGTAGTATCGGTTTACTACAGTTGGCATAGATTTGATCAAAAATTACTAGAAAGGCGTTAAATGCCATTAAATTAATAAAATAATCAAGAAATTTTTTGACATTTTTTCTGTAAACAGTTGCGAATTACAATACTTCTTCAGTGGGTATTCAAGATCTATTCCCATTGTAAACTGTTGGACGATCAGATATACCTTTACAATGAACGGCATTTTTTTACAAACAGAATTCCTTTCCTAGCGGCGGCTTTGCTTACGTTTACGAAGCTTATTTTCGAACTTATGTAAGTTTTAGGTATTTCTCTCTTTGTCACATTGATTCATGTTAATGTTGCCTAATCGATTTCCATTAAACGCAGCTAGTCCACTTTCCACGTTCGTAATATAAAGACTTGGTAATAACTTCACGACAACACAAATAATTATAAACAATCATTTTGTTCCGAATGCATCTTATCCGCAAATTCAATCGAATATATCCATATTTATCTCAGTTTTTCTTCCCGTATTAAGGATGTCCAATAATGGAGCCCGTTCGGACATCCATTTTCATTTGAATCGATCGGAATATCGCGATTATAATAATAAATGCGATTTTATTATTCATTCGCCGGGGCTCAAACAGATGCCGCTTTGTTCGCAATCATTTTCTTCTCCAGCTATCTTCCCCATAGTTCAATTAGGAGGCGAACTTATTCCTAAAAGGAAGAACCACAAAAGACGCGCAATTGCAGAAAGTGCCACAATGGCATTAGGAGGTAATGCATTTATTACCAGCTCGTATTACAAATTATATGTTTTGTTGGGAAATATATTACACTGGTGTAACGTGCCCGGCATTGCCTGGGATTGGAAATTTTGTTTTTCTAATATTACGTACATATATTCTTTAAGACTATTCTAAGCAAATCACTAAAATTCTGTTGGATTTTTAATTTTAACCCGCATATGCACGGCTTTTCGGATTTGAAGCTTTTTATTAAATTTATTTAAGTGCGTGCTTTTTAAAATGTTGATGCCTAACCCAAACTTACGACTTGTTAAATGCCCAATAAGAGTATATAATATTAAAAAATTTATGTATCTATAATTTATAGTATTGATTTTTATAAACGCTATTCTTTTGCATAGGTGACAGGAAAAACAATTTGAAAAACCACAATCTCAAACATTTTTTTTTTCTTCATAAAAGTCATGTTTTTCTGGAAAATATAATCGCAATACAAATCATAAACAACAGCAAGGTTTTATTTTTCGGGGTTTTTATAATAACGGGTACCTAATCGTCAATGAAATTACAAGAGAGAAAAATAAATTTGTTTAAAAATATGGGTACTTTTGTGTCGTCTTTTTTACAATAATTCCTCAGAGGAGGCCATTCGGAAAGTAATTCCCCTCAGGGTCTATGTCGCCTTTGGGGATGCTGTCTGAAGCGTGTTTTTAGGAAAAGAAGTTCTGGGGATAAAAAAGGTACGAGAAGCGGGTAGGAATCTGAAGTCAGTAGGTCCAAGAGTGACGGACTTATGAATCCATCCCTCCCACTGCGGTGCAAAGCTATGTTCCGAGAGTCCTGCTGAGAGGTCAAACAGTCTCCCTCAATCAGGCTCTCTCGATCCGGCGTGCCACGTGGCAAACCACGCGGACCTAGACAAACCACATCCAATGAACCCGGGTACCCCTGCTAAGGCACCAAACGTAGCGATAAAATCCGTACTTAGTTTTCCTATATAAATAAAAGATAGAATTTTATAACTTATATGTTTAGTGACTAGAACTAAACGTGCAGAAACTTTCCAACTATCCTATTATTCTCCATAGTGGGGATGTCATTACTCTCTCCTACAGATTCCCTCTTCTAACTCTCTCCACATATAAAAATCATATCAGTACTTAGGCGCTATATAACCTCATCGAAAGCATCTCTTTTTGTCGCCAATAGCATCGAGTGACCATACAACAAAATGCTTGGATTTGTTCTTCGTAATGCGAGATCATTTACTAATGGAATTGCAATACGTCGAACATATGAAGCACTTGTTCGTAGCATCCTGGAATATAGTTCCATTATTTGGGCCCCTTCTGAACAAAACCATATCCTAGAAATAGAAAAAGTACAAAAAAGATTTTTGCGTTACCTGTATATGAGGGAATATACGTACTATCCATTCCTTTATCCATCCTTGTTCTTAACAGGGATGCTCGATTTCAACACCTTAGAAGCCCGCAGAAAAATATTTTTAGGTAAACACTTTTTTAAGCTAATCTCTGGTATCATACTCAATCCGCCTATATTAAAAGAGGTTAATTTTTACGTCCCTAACAAGTATACTCGTGGTAAATCCCATGCACTTTTTCATGCTCCGAAAGTGAGGACTTCTACATATCAGAACGCGCCAATAAACAGAGCGACTCAACTGCTTAACGATTCTGCATTGACCATCGACATTTTCAATGTCACTTACAGACAGTTCAGCAACTATCTTTTAGCAAATGTCACTAAGTAGTAAAACTGCCCTTGTGTACTTTGTAATTTATAATCTTCTCTATGATATATATTGGTGTATAACTGTTTTATAGAGAACATGAAAAAATAAATAAATAAATAAATAAATAAATACCTCTGTGCAGTGTCTTTCTCCCCTGGGAACGAGTAATAAAAAGTTCAATTATTGCAAAAAATCTTTATTGTGATTGGCATAAATGTTGCCACTAATATGGACGTTGGATACGGTTATTACTGCTACAAAAATTCCTCCCCTTAAAAGGAAGAATATATCTTTTTATTTATGTTTTTTGCATTATTATTAATGGTGAGTTTTTTTAAACGCGGTTAGGAAATGCTTCATCCTGTAGACAGGTAGTTGACAGGATTGAAGAGGTTAGTAACAGTTGGGAGTTGGGAACAGGGGATAGGATGCTAAATAACCACATAAGGGCTGTTTTTCTATTTTTATAGTGAATACCTCACAAGAGTCCCAACTGCTCCCGTCTGGAGCCAGTGAGACTATGGCATCCCCAATTAGGGTATGTTATGAAGCTGAAGGTAAGTGGGGAAGAGAAGGAGACGAGGAGGAGGAAGCTGGGGAAGTACTAGATCTAGTCACTAAACACGGTTAAAGCCATTTCAAGCAACGTTTCAATTCTGAATGGTGGTCCTACACCAGGACGATACTAAAAGTATCTTCCACTCTGGAACGTGCCGCAAATATATTATATATTATTTCAAATAATTAATTGTGAAATAACACAAATCAATTAAATAAAATTTTTTTGCGCACGCCGGGGTCGAACCCGCGGCCTTCGGAATGGGAGTCTAATGCCCTACCGCTGGACTACGCCGGGCGTCATTATTAAGTAGTAGATTTCATAATAAAATTTAAAAAATTACTCTTCGACGATGGAAACAAATTAAATTTCTAAAATTAACTTTAGATAATTCAAACTGTACACTTATAGAGGGGAAGATCTGACTTACTTTCATCGGTAATTTCTGAAGTTATTTGGAGTAGAAAATGTACACAACATTTTGGTCTACGATGGTTTTTTTTTAAAACAGAAAACATTGAAAAATCTGCAGGTATTGGGCAGATAGGGTCTGGTTGGGAAGTTAAGCGGTTACTCGGCTGAGTGACGAGTGACGACACACGGAGAAAATTGTAATTCTAAAATACGATCATTTTATTCGTAAAAACGGTTAAAAACGGGACTGAAGTTCTTATGAACAAATTAACAGTGTCTCCATGTTTATTGACGGGAAAATGTAAGAATAATTTGTTGGTATACGTACGAAATTACGTACATCAACAAATTATTCTTACATTTTCCCGCCAATAAACATTGAAACCCTGTTAATTTGTTCGTAAGAACTTCAGTCCTGTTTTTACGAATCTTCTAGTAAACAAAAAAAATGTTTTCTAATCTGCCAATTCATTCCGTCTTTGAATGAAATTCTCTTCAGCCACGCGGAGACAGAGTTCATTTTGCATGTTTCAAAATAATATTGCTGCATACGAAAGGAAAATAGTTATATTTTGATATTCCTCTAGGTTAGTGGTTCTAGAGTCTAGGTACTTATAAATGTATTGAAATTTAACGAAATTCAATACATCACTTTTCCAAAGACATATTTTTTTAAAATACATTATTTGAATTTCACTTTATTTTTCTTGATTGAATGAATGAATGAAGTGGAATCCTGAAAGTGGAAATTAACCCACTTCCCGCCATCCGATCGAGCTGAAACTCGGCAGATAGACTAATTGTCGATGACAATGCATTCTCTTAACATTTACAATCACACATAATTCTTTTGGTGGCACTCACGTATACTGAAAGTAAGAGTAGATAATATTTAAAAATGTACATCAGTGAATCAATGAATTTGGCTCAGGAGTTAGTGTTTATTGACCCCAGTATCTTTTCACACTTCTTGATTTTTTAATCTTAATTTTTTTAATAATATTTGTTACAACACTGGAAAAAAACACTATTCAGAGATGTCAATTCGTATAAAACAAGCTAACACATGACTTTCCGCCAGTTACACCGTTTACTTCAAGGAAAATTTCATTTTTTTTTATTATAAAAAAAGAGCGTTCATATCCATCATGAACATATATAGATTTTTTTATTATCATCTTTAACATTATTTATCCTTCAACCAACACTCCAGTCGTCGAGCGATTATTATTTCTATAAATTGTTTCAACTACGAGCGTATAAGCTTTCGAAATGTGCTTTAATGAGAACCATCAATACTTTAAAGCACTCAGCGAACATCAATACTTTAAAATACTCGACAAACAGCCATAATGCTTCTGGGATTTTTCTCATGGTACCAGCAGCAGTAATTAAACCTGAAGCCGACTCATTATAACTTCAAACATGTCCGCCAGTATTAATTACTTAAATAAACAATGCTCAGATTGACTGTATTGCCATTAAAAATGCTGTCGACTTTACCCAGTTTTGATGGAAGAAAGAAAAGACCGATGGAACGCTGGGCATACCTGTATTGAGGTGATATATGGATTTCAGTTTAAAAGGAGGTTATTTCGAGGCACAAGGTATAAAGGGGAATTTATTAATGAATCTTTCTCTACGTCTGTCGAAGGATTTATTTGTTTTGACCTTATTTTAATAGTTCTTAAGTGAATTAATTGAATATATTTACATAATAAATTGCTTTAAAAAACAACATTTTTCTGGATATTTGCAAAAGCTCTTGGAAATGATTATTTCTTAGCACACGAAAAAAAAATCGTATGATGAATAACTTAAGATAACAAATCGAAAGGAAATGACAGGTAAGTTAATTATGTTGTAAACTAGCTAGTACCCGGCATGCGTTGCAATGGGACTCTAAGAAATAAATTGTTTCTTTCCCATACGTTCCCATTCCCGTCATCATTCCCAATCTTTCCGTGTCTCTTGGAATTCCCCCCCCCCTCACGCCATCCTCATAAATTATATGAAGTACATACATTTTCAAGTAACTCGCGCGTCACATATTTCATTTCGTAGTAGTCCAGAGACAAGGCTTTGGACTTCCATTCCGAAGGTGGCGGGTTCGAACCCGGCGTGCGCAAATAAATTTTATTTGATTAATTTGTGTTATTTCACAATTAATTAATACAAATAATATACACTATATTTGCGGCACGTTCCAGAGTGGAAGATACTCTCAGTATCGCCCTGGTGTAAGACCACCATTCAGAATTGAAACGTTGCTTGAAATGGCTTGACTAGATCTGAATAGCCAGGTACTTCTCGACCTTCCTCTTCTCCATCTCCTTCCCTTCCCTCTTACCTCCAGTCTCACAACATACCTTAATTGGGGAGTCTCGCTGGCTCCAGACGAGAGCAGTTGGGACTCTTGTGAGGTGTTCTCTATAAAAAAAAAAAATTAAGCCAGAGATCACCATTTTATATTGAAACCTTCGCGGTCGTTTGCAAAACAAATCACCGAAAATTTCATCGCAATCGGATGAATGGTTTAGGAAATAATAACGGACAAACATTTTCATTTATATAGATCAAATTCATTTAAAAAAAATATATATTTGATTACCTTACGTATGTCACAACTGTTTCCAACCGTCCGGGGCCAGTGAGACTATGTCGTTCACGAACAGGGCATGTTGTGAGATTGATGCGGAAGTGAAGGAGGTGGGGAGAAGAAGGCGGTAAGTATCTAGATATTCACACCTGGTCACCAAAGACGGCTAGAGCCATTTAAGGCCGCGCCAACCCGCTCAAAAAGAAGAAGATGGAGAGATACGACAATACGAACGTGGGAGCGAGGGCGCTAACATTAAAAACCATAAAATTCATGCGAAAATTGTGAAAATATTTCATAAAAGACGACTCGTTTGAAACAGAGCAAAAATCTCGTGGGGGCTGTGTCACGTAGCATTTAGGGGAACATAATAAATTTTTTCATACATATGACTTGAAAAATAACAGAAAAAAACGTCCAAATAATAATTTTCGGAGCATACTTTGCGATTTATTTCTATGGAGGGAATCTCAAAAATTACCGTTTCGGCGTGGGTAATGTAAAGATACTATCTTAAAGAATAACATATATTTTTTTAAGAACTTAAAAACTTCAAACGTTTAAGGATGTAAGAGAACGGTAGAAATTGGAAGAGCGGCCCCTTAAAAGGCTAGACTTTGAACGACACGCGGAACACCCGCGTCTGTCATTCTGTCCCGCTCACAATAAGCTTACGTACACTTACAATACATGCGAATGCGAAATGTGCGAATGAGACAACGCTCAAATTTACCTACAGAAATCGCTCGAAAAGGGGTTTATGGAGAATACACTTTTCTACACCGAAACTTTCACGAAATTGAAATTTAAAAAAATATATATTTTTTAGAAAGAAGAAGCTACGTCGGTAACTTTTTATAATTTTATAATTCTTTATGAGAGTTGAGTTAGCAGCACTTTTTTCTTAAATAATATTTTTTGATAAATCGTACATGTTTGATAGTGAATGTTTACGTTAATACGAAATGCATCGAAAATTCGAAAACATACCGACATAGTTTTTACCCTCTAGAAGGCAGTATAAAAAAAATATATTCATTTTGTGCAATTTTCGATGTAGAAAAGTGTTTTTTCCCGGGCGTCCTTTTTGTATGGGCCGAAAAGCGAAGTCTATCGTCTTAAAACATTGTTTCTATTCTGAATGGTAGGGTAATACTGTATATATCTACCATTCTAGAACATGCCGCAAATCGATATGGGTAATTTTTATTGAATTAATAACTCGATACACTTTTAAATTGTTCTTCTTGATAAGGTGCCATTTCCCCTGCAATCATTGTAAGGTTCCACAGACTTCTTTAGCACGAATAAGGGAAAAAGCACCGTCCCGCCATTATGATGACAATTTCCGCCATGCATTTATTGGATTTCCCTCGAAAATCTGATTTGGTTAATTAATAGCTTGAAGATAACAATCATAAATTTGATGGTTGTCGCGAACATAATGTACAGTAGTTCAACCTATATTTTTTTATTTATTTATTAATAATAATAATAATTGGATAATTTGTAGAGCGCCGTTTTTGTGAGAAATCACCTCAAGGGCGAATTAATAGTAATAAATAGCCATCTCGTTTGATAGATTTGATAGATTCTTGGTTCTTAGTTCGTTTGATAGGTTCTCCTATCTTCAAACTGATTGCAATCTTTAGAAAACAGTTTTAAACTGTTAATGCCTTATTGAAAGATTTTACAGTTTTTAATAAAATTAGGGTAGAGATTTAAAAAACAGTTTGAACATTAACATTTTTTTATAGTTTAATAAATCTTTAAGTAAAACCTCAAAATGTAATATTTAATCATTGCATATAATATTAACGAGTCTTTAACGAACTAGATAGACACCATCTAGATTGCTTACAATCACACATAAAGAAAGTAGAGAATTTTTTGCATTAAGAAAACGGAGTTCATTTTTATTTATATGTGAATACCACACAAGAGTCCTAATTTTCAAGCCCGTGACCTACGGATCGCTAGACGAGAGCCTTGCCCCTCGACCACGCATGGAGAAAAATGTTATTCGAAAAAATGATCATTTTAATAGTAAAAACGGTTAAAAACGGGACTGAAGTTCTTACGAACAAATTAACAGTGTTTCAATGTTTATTGGCGGGAAAATGTAAGAAAAATTTGTTGGTATACGTACGAAATTACGTATACCAACAAATTATTCTTACATGTTCCCGCCAATTAACATTGAAACCATGTTAATTTGTTCGTAAGAACTTCAGTCCCGTTTTTAAACATTTTTACTATAATGATCGTTTTTTTTAAGAACATTTTTCTCCGTGCGGAGGCTGTACGCGTTAAGAAAATTGACTTAATGTTGGTAGCTCTCAGTTGAATTTAAAAACTATCTAAATTGAAATGGTCGAATTAGCTCAGTAGTCAGAGCACATCCCCGGTAAGAAAGAGGTCCTTGATTCAATTCTTAGATGCGAATTTTCTGTTTCACATTTTTTCGTTTGAGGGTCGTTAATATTATCTTCAATAATTATTTATTTTTTATCTTTGCACAATTTTTGTCGTTTTATCTTTAAAAAACACAACAGTTTCAGCAATTATATAGAATTTCTCTATTAACAAAAAAAAAAATGTTTGTTGTTATTTAGCTGCTGTTTAATTTATTTAGGAAGCTTTTATTTAATTTCTTGTCCCTATTTTTATTTCAGAGTACTTCATGTCATGCTCACCACCATAACAAAATCACAAAAATCGTGATTGTCGGAAAATTGCGATTAATTTTCAAGTGCGATTAATCGCTACTTCCCCAATGTGTACTTTGTCTGGTGTCTAGGGCCTTGATATAAAGCCGAGTTAGCAGTTAGCAGTGTAAGCAGACAGCAGTTAGTAGGCTAGGCACGGAGTGTTACTCCAATTAGTAGATGAGAAAGATTCGCCGATATTTCTGTCTGCGGGGCGTCAAACCGTGGAGGATGCGTTGTTATTGGTCACTGGGGATTTGAAGACGGGTTTTTTTGGGTGTTTTGCAGAGAGTGCTGACGATTAATAATTGTTGCATTTAACCGGAACGTCGCTCCGGTTCGCTAAATTCATCTCTCTTTCTGGTGCATTTTTTCACTGAATCTACAAGTGAGTATATGTGAGATATTTTGTCAAATTATTAGTAATTTTATATAATTTGTTTAATTAATTGGAGTTAACCGGAATGCCGCTCCGGTCTATTTTAATTTATCACCATACTATTGCTAATATTTGTTTCATTGAATCCAAAGTGTTCAAGAGACAATTTTAATGACTTTATTTTATATCATTTGTTGAGTTCATTGCCAAATTAACATCCATTTAAGTGACAGCAATAAGCCTCTAACGCTGAACGACAATTATCACCAATTTTCATTTAATAATTTCTAGGTCAACGCCGCTATTTCCATTACGAGCTAGGAGCTTCGAAATATACCTTTAGTTACGAGACGCCATGTTAATATTCCATATTTTTTCAATCTGATTCCAAGGCTAAACAGGGTAGTACCTAAAGCTAGGTGATTTTGTAAAATAAAACCGGTATGTTTCATAAATTAATCTGATTTTCTGCATTTGATAAGAATTGGGGAAAGCTGTTTGACGTCAATTTTAAAAATTATTTACGGATTGCCCACCGAAAGCCGAGCGTCCCGGCTGGAAAAATTAACAACACCAAGCACTGTTTTCACACAAATTTGTTGACCCTTTCATCATAACTCTGCATCCAAAATCAAAGAAATCCACCGCGGACAATATTCTAGTATCGCCCTGCCATTTTCCGCTTATCAGTTCTAAGTTTATCCTGCTGATAACTAAAGAAAATAATAGCGCCACTTTAATAATTGTAATTATTAATGTCCCTTTTAAAGGAGAGCCTTAATGCCTTTTAAGGACTCGCCTCTTCGATCGCACACTGCCTTTTTACCAACAGGAATGCATATTATTTCGTTAAGAGATACTTATTAATGATTCTCCGTTCATAATAATCGGTTGATTCTTTATGATGTTCTTGGAAATTTAACAATACTTAGTTTTGAATGGTCGAGATATCTACAAGTTTTTAGTGTGAATTTTCCATGTTCTGAGATGGTTAATAATCTTGCATAGTTTCGCAGATTTGTTAAACTCGCATGCGTGTAAAAAATGTTAACAAGATGTATATAATAAATTACGTATACCAACAAATTATTCTTACATGTTCCCGCAAATCGTCGGTATACTGATAAAACCCACTAAGTGCATGAATGACGATTTTGAGAAAAATCAATTTGAAAGTTTGACTATGTAAAAGTCATGTTCGCATTCTAAATTTTCAGTTCTGTAAAATGCTGTTATATTTATAGTTTAATTAACTTATAATTTTCATAAATAATTTCAACTTAATAAATTGTTTAACCCCAAAAAAAATTTCTAAAGATAAAATGGTGGGATTTTAACTGGTTTTATCAGTACACGATATAAGCCAGTACTTTGAATTTAATGCTCAAGAAAACGTTAAATAGCTTCAGAGGATTTAATTTGTCGAGGAATTAAACCATTATTAAGATAATTTTATTGTGTATTAAAACAAAATGTTAAAATAAATACAAAATTGCATTTTTAATTATCTAAATCATAAAAAGCGTTCAAAGAAAAAATAAAATAATGAAACTATTTCGATATTTAAAGGTAATATTAATTAAGGCAAGAATGAATTATTCTTGAGTACCATTATCTTCAAGCTCACATTCATCATCAGCGGGCTCCGGAACTCGATCCTTCAGATCGATTTTAGTGCGGAGTCCATTGTACCATCCATGTAATTCTTCAGGGATAATTCCCTTTTGACACAGTTTCAGTAGGTCATTTTTCTTGGCCTGACTAATCGCCAGTGGTTCAGGTTCTTTTGGTTAGAGTCGTTTTAAGTCTCGGAGAATAAATAACTTTGGAAACATTATTTATTTGTGGGCCAGGTGAATTAAGAGAAGATCTTGTAATTGATTTTCTGTCAAGTGCTTTAAAAATTTCTGCAATATTTATGTGATGAAATGTGTCAGACATGTCATAATTGAAGAAGATTTTTTTCCGTTTCTCCTTTCACATATCTTTTTATTTTTAACCATCTAACTTGGTTGCCTTGGTCATCCTACGTTCTGTTTATCATAACCTTGTCAGCGAGGTCTTTCAAGTCGATAAATTCATCATGTTTAAACTCTTTAACTTTGTATGGCTTGACGGTAACTATTTTTTGGTCAATTTTGCGCTTTTTTGTGATCTAGCTCGTTCGAAGATATTAACCCAATCATGCTTAGTATATTCAGAAGACTTTTTCTTAACATGTTCTATGCTACTATGCATTGAATCTGCTTCCATATGTGTGTGACCAGATTCTAGAAATTTCTGCTCAATTATGTTGATGTACTCAATGTGTTGAACGGCTCAGAGTAGTATTACTGCTACATATTGGTTTCGATTCTGCCCTCCGCATGTGTCAGAGAAGAAGCTTATTTCATTAATATAGTCCGGTAAGTAATTTTTGAGGTAGTAGTACAGGATAGAGCCTATTTCGCAACTCCCAAGCTTTCCATTTATTTCGGACCATTAAAAACAGTACGCATTGTTGGGGGCAGGTGCCTCATATAATGTAAGATTATACACACATAATTTTCTTGCATAGTAGAGAAGGCCAACTTTTCCGCTTGGTATTTGTAAAACTGCCTGTAGATCAAATGTTAGCGACATGAAGTTGTTTTCATTGTTAGACCTCTCTTTATCTTTTTCCTTCTCCGTATTGCAAATATCTTTTCTTTCCATGTGTTCTTTGTAGTTTTCTTCTAATTTGCTTTTATCACCAGCCTTTGCATAGTTTGAATAAATTAGGCACTGATCCTTCTTTGGTACGAAGAAACTTAGATTGTAAATTTTTGAAAATATTCGTTGGTATGTTATTTCTGTAACAGGTTCGGTAATATCCGTTTCTTTGCAATGCTCCACGTATAATAATAATAATGTTTTATTCCATTTATAGTGCAATCCCACACGTCCCATATAGTTAAAAATACAGTTAAATTATAAATAAAGTAGAACAATTAAAAGAAGGTACAAAGTTATAAATAGGTAATCAATTTATGCGTGGTCTTGAGTGAGCTCGGGCCCAGCGCTCACTCAGGAGTGGCGCTTGGTTCTGGAAGGCTACGTTCTCCACCGTGTTGTTGGAGGCCAATAGCCGCATCCTGGCTCCAGTGACCCGGTGGACATTATGGACAGAGAGCTGTCCAAATTCTTACGATTTGACAATTTTCTCACGTAGTGAGACTCCATGCTTGGAAATGATTCAATGTGTGATTTCACATGATTAAAGATGTCCACCTTAGATTTATGTGGAGGCTCTTTTTGACCTCTCTTGTCATCTTGAGTGTAAAATCCCTGTGCATTTTTATTCTTGATTGCGAGTTTTATAACGTCTGGTGATATGCAGATAGTTTTGGTCATAAAATTTTGGCAAACTGTTATCTTGTCATTCCCTTTGGGAAAAAAATATTTTCTTTGCATACGGTCTTTGTTTTTTGGGTCAATAGTCAGTGCTTAACTATCTAAACGTCGCTATAACAGTCTGTTGAAATCACTTATTTGCATTTAACGTATTTTAACTGTCAGCACTCTTCATTTTAAAATCACCAACATGGCCCATTCAAAACACCTATATGACTTTAACTGGTTTCAACTGTTAACAAAAAATCATTTCGTTCATCCGTGTTAACAAATCATACCGGTTATAGTAATTTAGGGTTTTTTAATTGAAATTATTTCCTGTGAACGTGCATGTAATGAACAAATAAATAACGCTAAAGCGATTTAAATGGTTTTACGTGATATAATATTATTCGTTCAGCAAAGTGAAACATACCCATAAAAAAAATTAAAGTGTTATAAATTGTTTTAATAGAAGATATTTGAAAAAAGTTTCCACTAAAGGGATTTAGTTGTTTTCAACGGAATACATTTTTAAGTAACAAGAGGGTTAGAGGTTTTTAGAAAATTCTAACTTTAAAACGAACCATCGAAGGATGTTGTGGGTTTTAACAGTCGATAGAGCTCATAAAACTGAAGAAAACTGCATTTTTAACTCATTTCGGCAAGTTTTGTCATTTAGCTGGTTTTACCAGTATACCGACGAAATACGCATTGAAACCCTGTTAATTTTCGTTGTTTGTTTTTAGGGTGTTATGCCGAGTTGCGCTACCTCCTTCTTTAGCCGACGTTTCGGACAGCGTTGCAGTATCCATCACCAGGGCAGATCCGGAAGAAGGAGGTAGCGCAACACGGCATAACACCCCAAAAACAAACAACGAAATGCTTTTGGCCGTGAAAATCTAAAAAAAGGATACCCCTGTTAATTTGTTCGTAAGAACTTCAGTCCCGTTTTTACTATTAAAATGATCGTTTTTTCGAATAACATTTTTCTCCGTGTGAGAAGGACAAATATATGAGAGGAAGGTAGAAGTCGGTGTGTCCAAAAGTAACGCATGAATTATGAATACATCAACCGGCCTTTGAATAGCCGAACCAACCTGATACTTAAACCCAAGTATAGCTAAACAAAACTCACCCCATGAACCCGGGCACCCCTGCTAAGTCACAAACCTAGCGAACCACTTGAGGTGACCAAAAGGCGTTAGTTATATAATTAATGGTTTACGGGGAGGCAGCACACAAACCAGTCTCCCCAAAAACGAAATTTTGAAATTTTGAAATTCTGAGAATTTTTTTTTTTCAATCAATCCCACCCACCTCCAAGAAAACTGTATAAATTCTTTCCATTCCAACCAATAACCCAACCGATACTGTACAATTTCACAAAATCCACTTTTTGCCCGTCAGAAAAAGCCTGTTATCTCATCGAGTCGAAATAAGCAGAAAATCATCGTAAAGTCCCATCACCGTCTGCCTAACATCTCTGCGATCAATATCGACTTAAATTCCTACATTTAAGACATGAGAAAAAGGTTCACCAACTGCTTCATCTCAGAAACATTTTTTTACTGCAACTGTCGCAGCATCTCCCGTGTACTTCTAGATGGCTTCTGAGATAACAGAACATTCAAGAGCGTAAACGATAGATGAAAGGGGGTTTTATTAGGGAATATGAGGAAAGATACATTTTACCTCTCAGAACTTGTGATGGGAAGCAGTATTCCTACATAGAATGTGAGTAGGTATGTTCTAAGCGTTCGTTCTGTACATTTTTATGTAGCTCTTCACTTGGATGTAAAATGTTAAATGCGCTAATCTAACCCATATATCAAAATCTAAATCGATAATGCATCTAAAACTTACTTTGATACATACGTCTAGTTGTATTTGGTAGCTAAAATCGTGTTTGTTGAAGTATAATTAAAATATTCCAGTGTGCATCTTCGTGAAAAATAAACTTGCCAATCTGTTTACCTCTGACCTAACTATCATAATTAAACCAAAAGTGTCAAACTGAACATGAAATTTGCTGAAATATCATTATATTTAAAACTAGCTTTTGCCTGCGACTTCGTCTATATACAGGATTAGTACTTCGAGTAATCTATTTTCTTTTCTTATGTCCCATCTACGTTTGTACCAAAATTCTTAACCTATTTATTTAAAATATCTTTTTTTTTTTTTTTAATTATTTATTAACCAAAAAATACATTTTATGTACATTCTTTTAGGTATATGCCACCTCACTAGACTGAGCCTGTTCCGAGGTGGCAGAAGTATCGTGCTTGCAGCAGTATCTATAGTGCTTGATTCGATTCAAAGTATTTGGCGAGTACTTCAAATAAATTCACTAATTTAAATATTTTCCAAAATAGAATTTTGATTTAACAATCATTGTTTTGCAAAATGTCATTCTCAAATTTTGACGTTTTCTATTAAACTATAATGATTATTTTCAATATATTGAAAATAAATAGCTAGCTTCATAAATTATAGCCTATATTAAAATCCATTCATTAAATTTCGATTTAAAGAGGAACAAACATACATACATCCATACAAACTTTCACGTTTCATTAGTAAGAAGATATTCAGCCGTATTTATATTTTCGATTATAAGAAGTTAAACTTATCGCTGCTGAAATAATATTGTTAATAATTGTGTGCTATCTATAACCAAAATCACCACCATAACTGTTATACTATAAATATTACAAAAGATAGTAAGTTTTGTTTTTCCACGCCGGGATTCGAACCTATGACAATTACAATGAAATTCAACATGAATTATCAATACGTAAATTATAGTAAATCTAAAGTCTTTTCCCTGCAAAAGTTTCCATATAAGGAAATGTAATTTGCTAAAACGCTATGTGGGAAGCTCGCATAATCACATAAAGCCACTGTCAACTGCATTGATGGAAGTAAAATAGTCATCAAAGATCCTGAGCTTTCAAAGTGTCCTAACTTCCTAAGGTCTGCACTAATGCGAAATTCTTTTTCTCGAAAAATTTATACTGCCGCCCTTTGGTCAAAGCATACCAGGAGGTAACCATAAGCCATTCTCAGGTGAATAGGTGGTACTGCCATTCTGGTCGCTCAGGACCGACTTTACGACCTTGCGGAACTCCTAAAGCTATCAATGGCGAAGGACAATACTAATAATTATTACAACGCGGTGTTGACTTTGGGACATCACTCCAGATGGCTTTTGGTCGTGTTAAATTCCACAATCGTTCCGGGATTTCAGGAAATGTACGAAGAAAACGGTTGACCTTACTTGAATCTTAGTTTGATTTTGCATTTTTCGATCACATGATAAAATAAAGTTGATATTTGTTTGAAAAATGAATGAAAAAAAGTTACAATTTTGTAGATGGATTCACAAAATATATTAATAGAATTAATTGTATAATGTCTCATAAATACGTTAGTTTTAGTAATTTTAAGAGTATGTCATTCGATAATGTCAGTAAACTTACGGCTTATGGACCCAGAGGATGTTTGTTCAAAGCCAGGCAATAAAAAATCAACCATATTTAAATTCGTTCTATACTGAAAGATACTCTTTGTGTAGTCTTGGTAAGAGATCAATAATTACAATTCAAACGTTGCTTGAAATGGTTTTTTACTATGTTTAGATTAGTCAGATCAGAATATCCGTATACTATAAACCTTCGTCTTTCCTTTCTCGATCCTCTCCTTAGTTTAATCTACCCCACAACATTCCCCTTTGTCCTGAAAGGGATTAAATTATTAACTAGATATTAATATGGGCGTAAGTGTAATCAATCACGATATTGTAATGTTTCTGTCCAATAAAATTCTTGATTTAACATTCTAAAAGTGGCAAAATGTATCCCGTATTTAAAATTCTGTGGAAACAATTCTTGGGAGTTCTTACTTTCTCCCTATAAGGCCTAAATCAAGGCTTACTCCTTGAAGGAATTAAGGGAAATAAATGGGGCAAGAAGAGTTCAATTGAAATTTATTCCTTAACAGGATCAGTGGATTGCCGCCTCGACATTTGTAAGGATTCAGGATCTAAATCTAGGCTATTCGGCCCTGGAACTTTATTGTTTTTGGTGAATATTTTATCTGGACCGATTGATCTGTTTCAGGGGTGAATGTGAGTAAAAGAAAATTGGTAAAATTGAAGTTATCTCAGAGTGAAAGGACCTTCGTACTTAGCTCAGATGAATTAATAGACTGAGACAACGCCTGTGCTTTCACTAAACTAGGCCCGCTATTTTATATAACATATAGAACACGTTATTTTAAAAAACCACACGTACGAAAATAGCGATTTTTAGTAAAAATTGCAGAAATATCCGTGCATTTCACCCGTCTCAGAACAGACGGTCTTACGAGGCGGGTTGCTTACTCGCTTTTAAAAGATTTTTTTACCTCAATAAACGCACAAACGCCCGGGTTGCAATTAAATTAAAATTTAACTTTATTGTGTAAAAACTTACATCTGCTATTTAACTTACCGTTATTAATGGATAGCACCCTTGTCAGCGCCCTTTAGGTGGTTTGACGCCCTCACGAAAACGGCGCTATATAAAATATGATATATTTCTTTGTATTTCTATTATACAAAAAACTTAATTTAGGATTTAGGGCTAAAATACACACACTGAATAATATTTTTTTTAATCAAAAGGTTTTGCAAATGCCAATTTTCAAACCAGAATAAACCTTTTTTTAAATATGGAAACATCGTCGAAGCATCGATTTCCAAACCAGAATAAACCTTTTTTAAATATGGAAACATCGTCGAAGCATCGATTTCCAAACCAGAATAAACCTTTTTTAAATATGGAAACATCCTCGAAGCATCGATTTTCAAACCATAATAAACCTTTTTTTAAATATGGAAACATCGTCGAAGCATCGATTTTCAAACCAGAATAAACCTTTTTTAAATATGGAAACATCGTCGAAGCATCGATTTCCAAACCAGAATAAACCTTTTTTAAATATGGAAACATCCTCGAAGCATCGATTTTCAAACCATAATAAACCTTTTTTTAAATATGGAAACATCGTCGAAGCATCGATTTCCAAACCAGAATAAACCTTTTTTAAATATGGAAACATCGTCGAAGCATCGATTTCCAAACCAGAATAAACCTTTTTTAAATATGGAAACATCCTCGAAGCATCGATTTTCAAACCATAATAAACCTTTTTTTAAATATGGAAACATCGTCGAAGCATCGATTTTCAAACCAGAATAAACCTTTTTTTAAATATGGAAACATCGTCGAAGCATCGATTTTCAATCCAGAATAAAGCTTTTTTAATATAGAAACATCGTCGAATCATCGATTTTCAATCCAGAATAAAGCTTTTTTTAATGTGAATATCACACAAGAATAGCAACTGCTACCGTATGGAGCTAGTGAGACTATTGGTTTTAGGGAGGGTAAGGAGATGGGGGAGATAAAGTTGGGAATTATGTATTGGAAATGATCGTTTATTACGTTTTGAACTTAACCCAAACGCGTTAATTTTTTTTTTTTGATTATGGCAGATTCGCCAAAAATACAAATGGCGCCGAGTAGGATATAATATAACTCATGAGGATGAAAATCCGTTAGACAAGTCTCATAAGCCATTTACTAGCTCTTAGAAAGAATCAAGAGTACTCGAGGGCCTCGAGGCCTCCTAACCTAACCTGCTGATCGACCAGATAAACAAGTTTGGCGGAAACAAGACGTGACACATGACGAACAAGACGAAATACAAGGTACCAAAAGAGTGAAAAAAAACTCGGGAAGACCTTCGTCCAGAAGTCGATAGATATACATTCGGTAACTAATGTTTACGAGAATGTGCCTTGAAATATAAAAAAAAGAAAATACTTACCTGCTGCATCATCGTTCTGGGTGTGTATGTAATTGTAACTCGGGTTCATTGAACTCGGATTTGATTAAAATTTTGGTGTCATTATTAGTACCTATGTATAATGTCATCAGAAAATGAAGTCATTTTAAAAATTGGAACTGGTGTGTCTTTTTTCATCGAAAAATTTTATTATTTAAATTCTACATTTTTAAATGCGTATCTAATTCTTTTGTTAATTTTGCCCATTTCTTTGGGCTAATATGTAAGTGGCAAGTAAAGCTAGAGTATCGTCTAATAAAATAATATATTAAATTATTAAAAACATAATCTTAACGGTTTATAAGCGAACTGCAAAAGATGAACAACTGCGTTTTTTAATACAGTGTTTGAGATTTTAAAAATGTTTTCGTTTGAGTTGATTCTCTCTCAATTGTATGGATTTTTTTCCAAATTGCTGATAGTCTATTTATATTAGAACATAAAAACTGCACTGCGCAATGCAATAGTTGAATTATTTTTCTTTTTATTTTAGGAAAAGAGGAACTGGTCAACGGTGTTAGTAGTTTTTTAAATCAACCGGCGCAAACCAAACGCCTCGTTCCGGTTCTTGATTTTTAATCGGCCTTTGGGTGAGATATAAGATAGAAGAATACGAAAAAAAAAATTAAAGAAAAAAAATACCAGCGTAGAGTTGGCATTTCATCCTATCTTCCTATCTCTGAGGAGAATCGGCGTGATAGTACGTCATTGTTTATTTGTTTAAAAACTATGAGTGTATGTACTCTTGGAAATTCGAAAATAGGTCATGGCTACTCAACTACTTACGTTACTAGAAATCGAATTATGAATAACAAGCTTATTATGTCTTTTTAGAGCCATTTTTCTATGGTTTACTAAACTGTGTGGCCGATATATATCACTTTAAATCGAGTGCATATAAAACATGCCAATATTTTGTTGGGAATGTTATGCGCAACGTCTCGTCCTAACTGGTCCAATCCGCCAGCGAGGACATCTTGCTGTCTTTAAATTGAATATATTTAGAGACAGCTGATCCTGAGACATTCTCCTTGCAGTGACGGTGTGACAGCGTGCCAGTGTGCCACTGCCTGGTGTGCCTAGGTTGAGCTGTAATTCCGGCAGCGATCCAATTGTACCTCGTTAAACGGCAGTTGTACCGCGGTAGGAATGTTAATTCGGCTTTCAGTACTTCACGGCGAGCTGCACTGTATATTCAGTACATTGTACAAGTGTACAGTGTGCCGTAGATGTTTGTACTACCTACATTTATTACCTACATCTACCGTATAGTATGAACTAAATGGCCTATTCTGCTAGGTGCTATATTTAATTTTTATACCTAAGATTTACCTAGGCATTTTGTTAGTAAAGAATAAAAATATTATGCCTTTGAAGAAAACTTTTGAAAATTTATGATCGTAATTTGAGATACCAACGTATTTTACGAACATAATGTGGCATATCAAGGAAAACCCAGAAGATTATTATTTGAAGATATTTTATCAGGTTTCAGGCCATACGTCGAAGAGATAACACATTTTAAAAAGGCTTGCAAGAACACTGTACATTTCCCATAAAATAAATTAGAGTATGTATCACCACTAATCAAATCTAACTCAGACCATTCCAAAGATAATGAAATAATTCTAGAAATCTCAATTATACGCGTCAATTTTTACTCTAAATTCGTAATTTCTTAAAAATATTAACTTCTACGAAAACTTACCTGGCTACCTACACAGTGTTTTATCGCTCAATTTAATTTCTTTCCTGTCCTTCCCACCCTGCTCTAATCTTTTCGCAGTCAGTTACCTTTTCTTCAACATAACTTCATGAACCTTTCACTGTGAGAGTCGCTTTGTCGATGTCCATCTGGCATTTTATTTTATGACGTTGCAGTCTTTGAGACCAACTGAATCTTTTGATTCAAGTTTAATTTATTTATTGAATTATGGTATTTGCTAGTTTTATCTTCAAGCTTAAGCCCTGATGCATTTCATTAATGAACTGCTAGGTCAGTTAAAATTTCTCCAAGTAACAGAATAGGCCCTGGCTGATGGTCCTATGGTGAACAGAATATGTCAGAGTTGATTCGGTTGTGCAATCTCTTGATAATTCAAGACGGACTATTGGATTTGTCCACGGATCTTTTGTTGGAGTCACTGTGCGTCAGAGCTCAATGCAAATTGATTTCCTTCGTAATGTTCATTTCATCAAAGGTCGTGTTGCTTTTAAGGATTAAAGGAAAAGCACATCGCCATTGCTAAGCAGACAAAACACTGTCGAGTGGAACTACACTGAACATCGTTCGACTAACAGATGATCGTCCGAATTCCAATGTCATTGGATAGTTTTCTTAGTTAATTTCCCTAACAACAGAGATAGCTCGAAAATGAGATGTAGTGATATACCTAACACTATATTTGTTAATATTAAATTCACCCAGGAATATTATAGGAGATTTCTTAGCCTATAAATGTCATCTTTTGGGGTGATGGCGGCAGAAAATAGAAAATAGTGAAACTGGTTTTGGACTTATTCTCTAAGAGTAAGGAAGGACAAATGCTCGAGTCGTTTCACAGTACAGCTTTGGTGTAAAAAACATGTCTTAAAAATCTCCCGTTATCAAGCGGCTTTTGTCAAGCTTGTCCGAATGTTAGGAACACGTTTGTCTTGTCTATCGGCTGGATCGATGATGCTATTTCTTAGATGCACCTTCTCTAACACCCCTGGAAGACGCACAGTACTTCCATAATATTTCGCTTTGTATTGTCCATTGATCTCTTAAATTCACCTCTTACTTTTGATATACAGCCTAGAGATTGATTATTAAAGGTCAATATGAAATAATTAATTATCTGATCTCTCGTAGAGGGCGGTAATTAAATTATCTTAGGAAACATACTTTTTGCAAGTTCTGTTTCATATACTAAGATGAATTATTTGTTTGCGCCCGCGTATATGCAATTAGAACGTGAATAAATAGTTTTGTCCGTAGAAAAACCCAATTCTTCCAAGAAAAGCATAGAAATTCAATATTTGATTGAATCACCGATATAATATTGAAAGAATTTATATACAAAGGTTTATATACGAATAAAACTATATATTTAAATTCATATTGCGTATGTACGGTTGTAAACATATTATACAGATGCATAGTCAGGAATCACGCCAAATGCGTACTCAACTTATCTACACGGTTTACATTTTGTCACATTAAAACGGGTGGCTTCTACGACTTCTACGTTTTCGAGTGCAACAGCTCGGATGTGTGTTGATTTGCCGGCTTACATGTTTCCTCACTCCAACAGCATGGTTATCTTCAGATATCTTAGAGGTATCTTCAAGACCCATGTTCACTCCTTCATTTCCTCAAAAAGACCCTCCGCATAGCATTTCCAGGAAATTATTTTCGTCAGGGCCTTCTGTAAGAAATGAATGTAAAGAAACATATATTTTACAGTTTTTTCTTGCATGAGGGTTTTTCCCTAATACAGTTAAATTAGCGCCATCTAATTGAGCAAAATATGAATTATTTTTAACTTATCCTTGTGGGAAAGGTATAGTATGTTATCGGTTGTAGTGTATAGCTATAAGCATATACCTATTTAATAGTCCACGTTCATTCGGGGATGATCGGCACAGCCGAAGATTCCCGAATGAACGCATTGGCAAACAGTCACGGTCGGAGCGCGTCGCGGCCGCCAGACCAAAATAGAGCATACCTGTGATCATACGTTACGTACAATACCATTGTCTTTACGATCATTCGAAATAAACGAGTAAACAAACTTACGTTGTTATTAATAAGAAGACATCGTGGGCTAGTGAGCCACGACACAAATATAAAGAACATAACATCAGTTATCACACCATTGACGTTAAAGTTTTTCTAAGTGTGACTTAAGATCTCGCATCGCCGAGATCTTAAGTCACAGAGCAGGATATCAATATTTCTTTTGTAGAAATTTAGTAAAACTTGTCAGTTTAGCATCTAAATCTACCAGGAGCCCATATCGGCAAGTAGGTGAGGAAGTCTCTAGGAAGTCGTGGGAACAATGAGCCTGACCCGTGTCTTCAGCCCACGGCCAATTAGCATTGTGGTCAGCGAATGATAATCCCAGCAGTCACCAGAGATGCTGCTCAGTACTCGGTAGGTACCTGCCGGTGATTAGATGACCTCCGCGGGGGCGGTACCAGGAGAAGAGAAAAGCACGGAGATGATTATTTGGCCACACGCAATATAAACAAGAAACAACGATGTGGTGACGGCTGGTAACCTTGAAGATCAGATGTCAGCAAGTGGGTGTATTAATCTTGGATTTTTAAGTACGAAATTTTTTTTTTCTATTTATCTACCAATATCGTTATTTTGCCTCTGCTTAGTGGATCTTCGGGATCTCGAATCACATATTGCATTAATAGACATCTTGAGTTTGTCACCAGTTTCATAGACATCTTGATTTTAGATTTAAGGCCAAAATATGTACCCAACAAAACTGAAAAAATACTTTATGTCTAGATCTGCATAGCCAGGCTACGTTTCTATCTAAAGCCGTCCGTTCATGGAGCTACTTACAAGCGTCTCGAGCACCTCTCGTCAGCAACCGCAATACTATTTTGGTGGTGTTCGTACACGCCGCTACGCGCTGCACTAGCAAAATAGTGTAGTGGGTACCGACGAGCGGCGCTCGAGTCGCTTGTAGGTAGCTCCATGAACGGACGGCTTAACTCTCCTCTACCTTTTTTCTCCATCCTCAATCCCTTCAGCCTCAAAACATTGCCATAGTCCTACTGTCTCCGGACAGTGCGGTGTTATCATAAACAAAAAGGTATTAAATTCATAGTAAATAAGAGCCCTTGAGCCTAACCTAGCATTTTTTTTCGATTTTATAAAGTACCTACCTATTTATTAAATGTTATTTATCTTAAAAAATTTAAAAAAATTGATATGAGTATTTTCGTTGTTTGTTTTTGGGGTGTTATGCCGTGTTGTGCTACCTCCTTCTTTAGCCGACGTTTCGGACAGCGTTGCAGTGTCCGAAACGTCGGCTAAAGAAGGAGGTAGCACAACACGGCATAACACCCCAAAAACAAACAACGAAAATTGTGACCAATTGCTTAGAATGGCTTATAGGTTGAATGAAAGAAATAACATAAAAAGGTTTACGTAGTGCTTGAAAATCAAAAACATCTTCAGTCAGAGTTACTCTTTAGATAAACGTTTATAACAATACAAACGAAACGCAAAATAATAACAAAAAACCTCTCTCGGCCGCAAAGTTAACGGTGGAAACCGCAAGATCTCTTCCAGTAATGAAATCACAAATTGGCCGCAGTAATTGAATCCACCGTATCATTGGTGCATTTCTGAATATGCGCACGTACCCAGAACAAAAGGTCGTAATGGTTTTATATGAAAGAATGCTCGAAATAATCGTACGCCGCGTTATCGTATCACCGAATAGCGTTTTTGGAGCAAAGATGGCGGTTCTTTTGGAGGTGATTCATAATAAGTACTGTTGAGTTACATTTCCAGTAAGGTTATTCAGTATTTACGTTATTTTATTTTTTTGACGGTTGACCACCGCAAATTTAGTTTTTGCGTTTATTAGTAGTAACCTACCATTGGTCTCTCAGATTTCATAATTTTCCCGTAATGGCCTCAGATGAGCTTCTTGATATAGTATACTTTGGATAAAGAACACGTTGTTTCGAAGATACAGATACAGTTGTAAAATCCTTAGATATTATTAAAAAATAATTAACTAATATTTCTGTGAACAGTACTAGACTTGGTGTCTAAAAAAGTATGCATGAATCTATTTTTCTCTTATTTAATAAAACGTATTCAAAATATCATCTGAAATCATAAAATATAAAAGTAGGTACTTAAATACATACGTTCCTATTTATAAACTGGTGGCGCTGGTTTAACAATTACTTCGATCGCAGTGTGATGTAAATTACACATTAAATTACTTAAAATACATTTGCCTTTTAATGCATAGGAAAGGTTGGGAGCCCAAAGACTTACCTAATCTGGTACAAATGTCTCTTCAATAATCCACTGTTGGTCAGTTCAATGCCGCTGGTTTTCTTCTCATTTTCTTTTAAATATAATACACAATAGTTCTATTATTCTATAACACAATCTATTATTCTATATCCGTCGCGACGGTTCAAAACAGTGTTTTGGCGGTGTACAACAAAATACGACGAATTACAGCGGATATTATCAAATAAAACAAGAATGCGGTGCGGTTTACAGTAATCCATATTGCGACTTTTTTCGGCGAGTGGAAAAAACGGGGTTCATTTGTTTTCGAAGTGTTCCATTTTTCAAAAGTCTCTGGGCAAAATAAAGGGAAGGGAGATATGGAACATTAAAAGGCTATTTGAATTGCTCTGATTAATAGCAATCGAAAGTACTTACTCAACCAGCGCAAACATAAACCATATATAATTGTTTAAGGGGTTACGAAACGGGATCATATAAGAAACTCGACGATCCTAGTTAATATTGAACCACTGCTACTCTTCATAGAAAAATCGCAACGCTTGGGCATGTACTAAGAATGTCTGATGACTGAATTCCGAGGAAGATACTGAGTGTGATTCCAGAGGGTAGACTTCCAGTGGGCCGCCCCAGACACAGCTGGGTGAGGCAACTCCAGAAACTGTGTGAGGAGAGGATGGGTCTGCCATGGACGTAGGCCGAACAAGCAGCGCAAGTATAGAAAGAGCCTTGTCGATGCAGTGGATCCTCGACCCGAATATGACAAGGGGAAGAAGAAGAAGATGAAGATGATGATATAATTATTTATGCAGCATTTAAAATAAAATCAAATAAGAAAAGAAATCTCATTGACATTTATTTTTTCAAACTTTCTTCAGACAAGTGCGAGAAGTACCATAATATTAAAAAATCGAAGAAGTATGTCGAAGTAAACACGAAACAAATAATCTTTACTGAAAAATTAAAACGGCCACCATCTTGAAACGGAATTGAAACGTACGAACAAATTTACAGACATACGAAATGGAAAACTTCAAGTTAAAACACTTAGAACAGCTGGCAGAACGATTGCATTTTAGTTAACTTTTCTATTTTTGAAAAACTTGTCATTTATATTTTCTAAACATAAAATCGCTCCCAGTATTATTGAGAGATTACAATAATTAAGAATTAGAATTTCTGAGGAAATTTTGACTTCTTTATAATATTATTGAATAGTAGGGTTCTTAAACCCATCGACCAGGTATTTTTACTTCCCCCCTCCTATTCCATCAGCCACGCGGCATTGGATCACCTGCTCTGAACAGCATAACTCTTGTGTGTCATAAGTTATAAAAAAAATAGTTCGATCATGTGGCGTTACCGTCTATTTCTTGATCGGAGGAAATTGTTTTGAAGATCAACACCTCTTTAGATCACGGTTCAATGTACTTGGCGTTTTCCATTAAGTTTTTAAAGTGCGCAGAGGTCACTCTATTAAGATGCCGAGCGATGAGAGGTCACAATTATTAAGAAAGCAACATTGACCTCCAACGTAATGGCTCACTAGGTCACATATTATTTATCACGTAGACGTTCAGTTTCGAAACGTTTGACAAGATTCTATTGCAAACACATAAAATCTAGAGTCAAATAAATCACAAAATAAATAAATGTGAGTTCTGAGCACCTTTTGACATTTCTTTTGCTTTCTATATAAAATCACTTAAACGATGGGTTTAGGATTTTAGACGTTAGTGCTATTTATTTCCTTTATTAACTTTAATTCTGATCCGTGAAAACTCAGGACTTAGGCCCATTGTGCTATCATTCGTTTAGCACTCTGATATAGTTTACCAGGGTTGTTGTGGGATATTTGCCTATGTTTCCTAGTTCCACAATGTGACTTCCCAGGTATCTGAGCCTTGTTCCCACCAAGGCGCTGGAGTCTCTTTATCCTCTTTGCATCTTGTGCATTTATTGACGTTTTCCACTCCCATCAGCTGCATGTGTCTCCTGATGTGTCAGTGTCCCATCAGAATCCTACCAGATCTCCCAGTGAATTTCTGTTCATTTTCAGTAGTGCCTGGTTCCTCTAGGGTCTGAGCTTAGGTTCTAGTCCGTTTATTGGTACTTTGGATTGTCTCGTACAAGGTTCCCTCTCCCATTCTTGTGCAGGAATTTTACCTACCATTCAATTTGTAGTTTTACCTACCATTCAAGTTGCTACTCCTACGCCTGTTCTTAGAGTTATTAAAAATAAATAATAGTTGTAATCATTAAATTATCAAACTGCTTTCACAAAAGAAAATCAAACTGCTTCGTGAGATTTCACTTTTAATTCTCAGGTGTTATGAAGTAGAGAAAATAGTTCGGTAAACAGATTTTTTCGTTCATACCTCACAACGTGTTCCCTGTCATTGGCTTCAAATTACGATCAATTTGAATCGGACAAATCGGCCCATCAATCTGATTGCGGGACGGGTCGGGGCTGGTGCGATGACACGGCTATGGATGGGACGAGTACGACTCCGGTCCGGTATTTCAATAATATGTTTTCGTAGTAATTCATTTTAAATTTTTAAATTCTTTAAAATATATATTTATGTTGTTTCGACCAGTTTGATTAAGCATTTCTACTTCATTATTTACATCATCATGTATGTACCTCTCTGCCTTTCTTTGTCCACCCTTCTATATATGTATTTTTTCCAGGATTAAGTACTTTTTTTCGTTCTTTCTTTTGTTGGACAGGGAGCTCCCGATGTTACTGTTGAAAAATTCATGGCTTTACTCTAATTAACACACTAACTTGGTTTATGTTCTAAGTCTACAGCAACAAAATCTTTCGAACGGTTTGCTTTGGCATCGTGAAATGTGACTGAATTTTATAGGGCGCGGAGGTTCGCCGAGGACGAAAACTTGGTTTTAACATCATTGTGGCTGGTGTTGTCATTTTTTGTGCTATTTTGACTAAACTATAAATAATAAAAAATAACGTTGCGCTGCTTGTTAAAACAGTCCAGTTATTAATAAACTTAAAAGTAATACTTTAGTAAATACTGGCAAAATTCTTAAAAATAACCCCTACCTGACCCTTACATAATATTGATAAAGTATCATGACATAAGAAAACATGCTAGTTTAAAAATATAACAAAACATTTTTGGAAGAAATACATTCTGACTTCAATTGTAAAACCGTATTTATTATGATTGCAGTCAGTCGGTGTAACTTTTGTATTAAGGGTTACCTTCAGCAGTGCTTTATGGAAAAATTAAAATGGCCGTCTCACACGGGCTGATTGCCGCACCACCTGTCGGTACGAGATCATTCCTAATGACATACAATCATACCGATGATTTTATGTGCTTATTTCGAATGTTTTGTTTTTTTCCCATACGTTTCTCTTTCTCTGTCTAGGTCTATTATTTTATGTTGTTTTGTTTTTGATTTCGATTTTGAAACGTTAGTTGGTGGGGCGTTAATTTTCTATTTCTAATTTTGAACTTTTTTTCTGGTGTTACTTCTTTTTCAATTTTAGAATGTTTGTTGAGGTGTTTGGTTATTATTTTGGCTTTGAAAGATTTGTCGGGTGTTTTTTTTCTGAATTTGGAGTGATTATTTGACTATAGTGATCTATTCCGATATTTTTTTTTCTTCTTTTTTTATTAAGTTAAAAGAAATATACATATTTCGCTTTGTTAACTTAATACATTGTAACAATTAATATTAATAATGATGGTTTACTACCTAACACCAAGTAACACATTTTTTTAGGTGAGAACATTTTGGTTTTGCTCATTAATTTTGAGATCAAACAGTTTTTTTTTAAATATATTTATTTTATTTTCGGTTGTCAGGCTATCAGGAAGGAGATTATATATGTTTATACCCTCATAGCCTATGTTTCTTTTGCCACACTGTGTCTTTGTTGAATTTGTGTATAATTTATTACGTTGTCTTGTGTGGTGTTCATGTACTTGTGATGTTTTCATAAATGTAGTATTTGTGTGTATAAGGCCATTTTGAATTTTGTAGATTAATAAGCATATGTTGTATTCGTACAGTTTTCTGATTTTCATTAAGTTAGTTTCTTAGTATACTCTTTTGGTGGGGGTATCTGGTCTATAGTTAAAAAGTTTTTTTATAACTTTATTCTGAATTATTTGAATTTCGTTTAAGAATGTGATATTAAAAAAGTTTGTTGGGAGGTTTGAGTTCCTTGCTCGAATTTGGAACGTTTATTGAAATATTTTTTTAAAATTTTATTTTAGCCTTTTTTTTTGAGGTGTTAATTGATGGCAGGTTTTAGGCGCTCCGGTTTCCAATTAAACTTCTATCACGCCACAACACAATTTTACGATTTCAGTAATTATCTCAGCTTGCTTAACCGTAGACGAAGAACAATCAGCTGTCATCGCAGTCGCTGTCAAATTGGCGCTGGCGACTAAAAAACAAAAAACGAAAAACTAGAAAACTGACAACAAAACTGGCGCATCTATGGCAACCGGGCAAACTGTCGGCGACAAACCGGGCAAACGGTCGGCCACGGCAACTGTCGGCCACAAACCGGGCAAACGGTCGGCCATGGCAACTAGCACGGCGAGTTTGAGAAATTGCGTAGTGTACGGACCAACACATTGACATACACAGGATAGCGAGTTTAGTAGGAAACTAGTTTTTTTTTTTCATTTGCCGGTGAGCGGAAGCACTTATTATAGATTTGAAAACCGCACATTCTGAAACGGTTCCAACCAGCTACAACACCATTATGACGTAGAAACCGTCACTGGCTGATAAGACGGCTTTGACGACCCAACATTGCCAGACGTGACGTCAATGCTGCCGAATTCACGAATAAAAACCGACATGTCGTTTTGGCGGCAAATCTAAAATTGCACATTCTAAAATAGTTATAGAAAATTTATTCGACAGCATAAAAATAAATTTAAAAAAAGGCAATGAACATACCCTATTTGTTTCTCCCGGCAATAAGAATTTAAATAAAGTAGTTTCTGAGTAGGTACAGGTTCCTAACAAATTATTGGATATTATTAAACCCGTCTAATAGAAACGCCTCCTGCAGACTATAATGGGTGCAGTTTGCACTGAGTGTACCACCTGCGTCGCATTTGGACAAAATGCACCCATCAAGGCATAGGAGCTTCTCTGACTGTCGGCGAATTCACCTCGTAAAAGCTGGAATACATTTAGGTCAATTTTCCTTCGAGTTTCATCGATAGCGACCTTACCTAGGTACCTGTACATGTATATTATAGCCATCCAAAAAGATGAAAAAACTAAGAGATGTGTAAACCAGTCAAAATAAAGTTTATAAAAACATGTCGGTTTGATGCCAAATTTTTGTCCGAACACGTATAAAATTTGATTTTTCAGTAAGAGATTGAATTGCAGATAGGTAATAATAATAAGATAATTTAAAATAATAATAATATAAAATTAATTTAAATAATAATAATAATTTGTAGAGCGCAATTTTTGTGAAAAATCACCAGTACAAATTAATTTGATTTCTTAGGCTCTACACGGAGAAAAATGTTATTCTAAAATACGATCATCTTATTCGTAAAAACGGTTTATAACGGGACTGAAGTTCTTACTAACAAATTAACAGTGTTTCAATGTTTATTGGCGGGAACAATATACCAACAAATTATTCTTACATTTACCCGCCAATAAACATTGAAACACTGTTGAGTTGTTCGTAAGAACTTCAGTCCCGTTTTTAACCGCTTTTACGAATAAAATGATCGTATTTTAGAATAACATTTTTCTCCGTATTTCTAATAATAATCTATCTAATTTTATTATTAACAAACGAATACAGAAATCATGCTAACCTGACAGGTCACTTCCGATAAACACATTTTTATTAGAAAGTTAATGTCAAGAGTCAGAAAAATAGAAGAGTATGTATGAGACGATGTATGAATGTGGATGAGGCAAAGAGTGTGTGCCAAGACCGAGGTGTTTGGCGGTCCGTCATCTCTGCCTGCCCCTGCGGGGAAACGGCGTGATGGTTAGTTAGTTTTTTTAGTTATTAGAAAGTTTATGCTTGGAGAAGATTCAAAGTTGCACGCGGAGGGCACTTTATTTAAAATACTGGACATTGATTTTTCTTTTTACATTTTCTTATTCTACAACGTTTCCAATACGAAAGATTTACAACTGCGACGGCACGGCTACGGCACGGCAACATCACGGCAACGGCATGGCAACGGCACGGCAACGGCATGGCAACGGCACGGCAACGGCACAAAAGAGGCAAAAAACGTACATCCTTTTATCACAATAATGCTACAGCTCTTTCTTATACACTAAATAATAGTGGGTACTAAAAGATGCACGTATGTCTGTTACTCCAAAATAAAAAGGAAATCATTTACTTGAATGAGAAATTGAATGCCGCGTTTATAAGTTCCATAAGTTTATCGCCTTGCCGTTGCCGCGGGGATTGCTGCTTTTATAATTCTCGCTATAACGGCACGGCGACAGCACAAAAAAGGCAATAAACGTTCGTTCCTTATCACGAGTTAGTTGCAGCTCTTTCTTACATATTAATAATAGTGAGACAAACGATGTACGTATGTATGCTTCCTCCAAAAGAGAAATACAATCATTATCATGCATCTCTGTCAATCGTATTATAGAAATGAGGTGCCGTGAGCTGTTGCCGTTGCCGTGCCGTTGCCATGGGAGTTATAAAAGCAACCATTGTCCCACTGACTGGTACCCTACAGTTTTTCAAATATTTGATATGGCAAATAAAATGTGCATCTCTTAGGACGTGACCGAATTTGAATAATTCGTCAAATTTCTGTAAAATTTCCATTCAAGTTCTGTTATTATTGCATTATGGGTCGGTTGTTTCAGAGTGCGTCGATAATAACAGAACTTGAATGCATTTTCCTAAGGATTCTGTGATACGATCCGTCTTTGGTTATAATCCAAGTTACACCAAGCATATCAAAGGAGGGCCAGTTAGGAAGATTGCTTTTGTTGAAGGAGACTAGATTTTCATTTCGATCCCTTTTAGGCGTAATCAGACACGATTAAGTCTTTGAAACATTGAATTCGATGAGGTTATTCTTACCCCAAGAGAAAATACTCTCGAGGTAAGCGTCCATTCTTTGCTTCAAAGCCCTCCGATCCATTGGAACTTGTGCACCCTTTGGGGGCTTGTCAAACAAAAAGCTATCATGGACTGTACTGTCATCCGAGTAACAATGAATTGGTGCACATGTCAAAAGGTCATTGATGTGCAACAGAAACAAAGTCGGAGACAGAACCGATCCCTGTGGGACGCCAGCATTTATCGAATGCGAGGAAGAGGTGAAACCGTCAGCAACCGTTGGTTTGATAATAGGCTTTGATTATAGATAATAGGTAAATAGTCAATCATCTGTGAATGATGCGTGTTTTGTGTTTTTTTGTAATAGAAGGACCTTGAAATATGTATGTTTTTATGTGTTTGAACCACTACACAAGTAGAAAGTAAGCACATAAGGAAAAGGAGAGAATTACTGACTGCGGGAATTGTAGTACTTTCTTCATTTGGCCGGTGTTAACTTTGAGTAGCTAAAGAGCGGATGCGGATGCGAAAATTAAATGCAGATATGTTTACGGTAAGAGGATCGATTATTGACTGATTGTGGGTAATAGGAAAAGTGACAGGTTTATAGGGAAAGAAAGGTAGGAAGTAAATGTGACAATACTAGCTACAAGTACAGCAGTTCATGTATGTGTATAGGTTTGTATAGATGTATGTATGCAAGTGTAGCTGTGTAAATGCTCAACCAATCTGGATTTCTTAATATAAAAATCTTGATACAATGGCTACAAGGTATGGTAACTTATCGTTTCGCTGCATCCTGAGATTGCATTATCCGAGCCATCTCAGTGCGGCAATATAATGATAATACTAGCAATTCGGATTTGCGTAATTTGTTCGAAGTGCGCGCTTATTTAAAATAATAACCGCTCAATTCGGCCCGCGATCGCTCGTTCTCTGGCGGCTGAACTCTGAACTAATAATAATGGGTATAAAAAAATCAATGCTCGAAATTTGAATTTATTGCTACGTCACCCTTATATACTACAATATGAAATATTAGCTTCTACCCGCGACTTTATCTGCGTATAGGATTAGTAGTTAGAGTAATCTATTTTCTTTTTCTAGGTCCCATCTACGTCTATACCAAAATTCTTTACCTATTTATTTAGAATATCTATAATTCTTGATATGATTCAAAGTATTAGGCGAGTACTTCAAATAAATTCACTAATTTAAATATTTTCTACAATAGAATTTTGAATTAACAATCATTGTTTTGCAAAATATTATTCTCAAATTTTGACATTTTCTATTAAACAATAATTATTATTTACAACACATTGAAAATAAATAGCTAACTTTCTAATTTATAGCCTATATGCTCTTCTGATGTATGAGCTATATTATTGTAAAGTTTCATTAAAATCCATTCAGTAAATTTTGCGTGAAAGAGTAACAAACATACATACATCCATACGAACTTTCGCGTTTATAATATTAAAATCCGTTCAGTAAATTTTGCGTGAAAGAGTAACAAACCTACATACATCCATACGAACTTTCGCGTTTTTAATATTAGTAAGATATATTTTAATACGTACCACAATTTGAATGCGAACAACACAACAACGCTTATTCGATCTAGTTCAAATACTTTTTTTAAAGGTGGATATATTTATTACAGCCTTAATATTTTTTTTAAAATAGTGTTTTTGGAGCCACTGAGACTATGGCATATCCACTTAGGTATGTTGTGAGGGTGAAGGTATTAGGTGGAGGAAAAAATGGAATGGACTTAGGTGGGAAAGTACCTGGCAGTTCAGATAGATCTGGTCACCAAATAAGGTCAAAGTTATTTCAATCAACGTTTTAGTTCTGAATGATGGTCTTTCGCTTGGGCGATACTGAGGTATCTTCTGCTCTGGAATGCGCCACAAGCAGTTATAATACATATTTTCTTATTTTTAATGAATTTGTTTTTTTGTGAAACAACACAAATTAATTAAATCGAATTTACTTCTGCACACAGGGATTTGAATTCGCGAGCTCCAGATTCCAAGTAGAATAGAGAGACTTATTAGTCGGCCACGGAGGCCGTCAAAGTATATTATAATAAAGTTTTGAAATCTTATTATGAAAAAACTAATAGCTTTTATGAATACATTAATATTTATATAAATTTATATCTTTGATATAGGTCCTAAACTGCCCTTCGATCAGAGAGAAGTATTTTATTGAGAATTATTAAGAGCAATTGGATAAAAAAAATATTAAAAGACATTAAAAGCAACTGAGTATAAAATTTTAAAAATGCTTGCAACTGTACAGGGAGGTTCCAATGAGAAAGATCGATTATGCCCGTATCAATTTTTTTAAAATTATTAAATGTAGTGTACTTTTTGTGAGTATTTTTTGATCATAAGTATTTATCATTTTTCAATAATGTCTAAACAAAATAAGTGTGTAAAAATTTTTTGAAATATTTTAGTTTGTAAGACCTTAAATAAATAGAACCTTAAATAAAATAAAAGATTTTGACAACCAAAATCTCTGCCATTGGGCACTCAAAGTCGATCGCTACGTTTGGCGACTTAGCAGGGGTGCCCAGGTTCATTGAATTAAAGTTCGTGAAGAGTGTGCCCAGCAGCTACGTGCCGGGCTGGATCAGGGAGGCCGGTTGATGAACACACTTTGACCTCTATAATCGTACTCTCTCGACCCATGGATTCATACATTCGTCACTCCTGAATACATTGACCCCCAGATTCATACCAACCTCTCATCTATTTTTCCTTCCTAGAACTTCCTCTCCTTCCTTTCCTTAAAAAGACTTTATACACAGCATCCCTTAATGGGAATAATTTTTCTCAGGGCCTCCTGGTGGAGCTAAAGAACTAAAAAAAAATATATATATATATGTATATATATATATATAAATATATATATTTTTTTTTAATTCGCAGCATTTTGGTTTCGAATGACCCCATCAAGACACGTCATACCTTTGACGCTTTGAACTTCTATGTTCCCGCATTGACCTTTAGAAGGTGTTTGTAGATTGAAGATGGATGCACGAATTTGCGGAGATTTCATCGCTCCAACAGCTCTATTAGGTACTGCTGCCATTCAAAAACCATAAAATTCCGGTAATGCCCCGTAGAACACCATACCGATAATTTCATTCGCCCATCAAAACTCCCATACAACACGCCACCATATCATTTATATATTCTTACTATATTTATAATACCGTAGTATATTTAAAAGCAGTAATAATCACAACGGATCGGTGTCGGATCGAAAAATAATTTCGTCGATTCCTAACCTGTGATTATTTCTTATAAGTGCCCGGGGAAGGTGGCGGCTGCCATTCGCCCGAAGGTGCCGACCTGTATTTAGCACTCTGGGCAGATATGGGCGCCAGATGTGTCCGGGAAATATTGTTTCTTATAAAATTTGTTCTGAATATAGAACGTCCGGAGAAATTGTCAGATAGAAGGATTTTTTTATGATCAGTAGGCATTTTTAATATTATAAAGAAATCTCGCTCATCTTTTTACTGAATCTCTGAGGATGTTATCTAAACTCCTGAAGTTGCAGCCTTTTAAATGAGTCAATGTTATTATGGTTTTTTTTTCATCACGACTTTTTTTTAAGCAAAATCTCAAAACAGTTTTGAGATGGATACTTACGACCAGGGGTTTCAATTTCTAAAAATTTTATGAATATCAATGAAGTTTTTTTTAAAATCAGTTTTTACAAAAAAATTTCAAAATTTGGAAATTTTTGCAAAACGTCAATTATTTGATATTTAAAAAAATATTTATAATGTTCTCGTATTCCTTTCAATATTTATATGTATAAATTATTGAAATTACGCTTCGTTTCAACTTAATTAGATAGTATTAAAAACAACTATAAAATAATGAAACTTAAGTGGATTTTTTTTGGTTCTCCCCTACGTAAATTGTTTTTTATTATAGTTGTTTAATTTAAGGTCTGAACAAAATAATAATTAAATTGCTTAAATATACAAGCAAATAATTTAATCAACATATATCTCTGTGGTTCCATTTATTTATCAATATACAATTTATTTAATAATGTTCTATACCCTTATAATCATTTTCTTTATTTATGCATAGAACAATAACGCATGTACAGATTCCTGTTTTACCATAGTAACCATTTTCCTTCATTTAATAAAGCGAAATATGTAGATTCCTGTTTTATCATCTCATCCATTTGTCTTTTGTTTTTACGAGAATGAATTTTTCCCTTCAAATTTGCGAACATTTTGTAACCGAAGCGCCTTCTGTTATTAATATTACAAAAGCAATGGATTGACAAAATAAATCTTACCCTTTACTTAACTAGTTATTAAGTTAGATTAAGTGTAACTAACTAACTAACTAACCATCACGCCGTTTCCCCGCAGAGGTAGGCAGAGAGGACGGCCCGCCAAACAACTCGGTCTTGGCACACACTCCTTGCCTCATTCACATTCATACACCTTCTCATACATACTCTTCTATTATTCTGACTCTTGACATGGCCCGACTCAAGTATCTGATTCACTTGATCGTGCCACGTCTTCCTTGGGCGTCCTCGGCTTCTATTACCATTCACATTCGCGTTAAAAATTCCCTTTACACTCCTTTCTTCATTTATTCGTTCAACATGCCCAAACCATCTAAGCGTCCCTTTCTTAATCTTACTTATTACGCTCACATCAGCCTTGCATTATTTTCGGATCTCCACATTCCTCACACAATTATACATGGTTTTACCACACATACGCCTCAGGGATCTCATTTCTATAGCATTCAGTCTTAAGTGTAATTAAGTGTTATTTCTATAATTAGTGCGGATCGAAGGGGAGTCCGAAAATTTTACCAAAATATGTTTCAAAAACTTTTTAATACACCGTCTCTAAATTATTAAGGTTTTCATATTTTGCAACTTTCAAAAATGTTGGCATTTATTTTAAACTAGCTTCTGCCCGTGGCTTCGTCTGCGCAGGATTAGTACTTCGATTAGCCTATTTTTTTTTCGTAGGTCCCATCTATGTTTATACCAAATTTCTTAACCTATTTATTTAAAATATCTATAATTCTTGATTCGATTCAAGGGTGAGTACTTCAAATATATTCACTAATTTAAATATTTTCTAAAATAGAATTTTGGTTTTACGTGGCCGGCCGTTGCTAGTTGCCAGCTGTCAGTTGATTGTTCTTCGTCTATGGTTAAACAAGCTTTTTGACCAATCAAGACATCGAAACCAGCCGGTTTTAGTTTGATTTCAGTTGTCTCGTCAGCGGAGCGCCTCATTCTCAAATTTTGACATTTTCTATTAAACAATAATTATTATTTGTAATACATAGAAAATAGCAAGCTTTGGGTATAAAGTATAGCCTATATGTTATTCTGATGTATGAGCTATATTATTGTAAAGTTTCAAAAAGTCTTAAAGTCTTTCTTAAAATCTTTCTTAAAGTCCATTAGGTGGTTTTTGCGTGAAAGAGTAACAAACACACATACATCCATAGAAATTTTTGCGTTAATAATATTAGTAAGATTAGTTTATTTTCTGAATTATATTTGGTAATTATGTGTCTAATAGACAAGCCATGATGAGTTTTATTAATAGTGAATAACCGATACTTTGAATATGAAGCGGCTCTTTATTGATGGTAGTTATATCTTAATTTATCACGATTTCAATCTGGTTTTAAATTTGAAGAGGCGGCTAAAGTTAAACCTATGAGTAATTTTTCCACCGTCAGTATTGAAGCAAACTATTTTACCATTAAAATATTTCTTAATACTTCCATCACATTAAGTTATCTTACCATCGTGGCTACTAAATCAGATATTTCTAATAAGAAAATAAGATGAATTCCCTCTTGCACATCAAAATGTAACATATATATGTTTTGTCCGTTACTTTTAATAACTTAATAAAAATTGAGCAGTTAAAAAATATACGAAAGAAATATAGTTTAGGCGAAATTTTTAATGAATTTAAAACACACCGGAATGTCCTGAAATATAACAGAGTGCACGGAGAAAATTTTTATTCTAAAATACGATCATTTTATTCTTAAAAACGGGACTGAAGTTCTTACGAACAAATTAACAGTGTTTCAATGTTTATTGGCGGGAAAATGTAAGAATAACTTGTTGGTATACGTACGGAATTACGCATACCAACAAAATTATTCTTACATGTTCCCGCCAATAAACATTGAAACCCTATTAATTTGTTCCTAAGAACTTCAGTCCTGTTTTTAACAGTTTTTACGAATAAAATTATCGTATTTTAGAATAAAAATTTTCTCCGTCTGGTAGATTCTCGAAGGCCGAGTTATTTCACAGAATTTGAACAATTAAAAGTTAATATTCAAATTCTGTAAATTTCAGATTCGAGTTGTTATTATCCAAGCACTTACTATTTTGAACCAGCCTATTTTGAAATAATAACAGAACTTGAATTTTGACTTCGAAATTTGATGAATTGCTCAAATTCTGTGAAACAATCCGACCTCACTTGGAAAGACCTCCATTTATAATCGAAAAGTTGCTTGATATGGCTTCAGACGTGCTTGGGAACAAATCTGAACAGCCAGGTACTTACAAACCTTCCTCATCCCCATATTCTACCCTTTCCTACTCTCTTCAGCTTCATAACACCCTGATTAAGAATGTCACAGTTCCTCTGGCTTCGGATAGTCGTTAGTTAGGATTTAGGACCAGTAAAATATTTAATTATTTTATATTTGCCTAAATACATATCTTAGCTTTATTAATTGATCGTGAGAGCTGTATTGTAGATCCCTATCAAATCAAGTTCTAATAAAAATATCTTGAACCCTTTGAGGTACTATTATAAATGTAGATCATTCTTTAGATGTATACGAAATTGTAAATTTTATCGGTTCAGAATAAATTATCAAGAAAAAGACAGCTCTATCTCAAATTAATACAGCGTAAAGAAACAAAAAGGATTTGATTATGTTAATTAAGTGTTTCATTGAGTCATTATCCAAAGTGGGTGGATGAAAACAGTTCTTAAATCTGCATTACTATTAAAGTATGTGCATGTATATTTGATCATCACCAATCAGATCCTTTTAGTGCTGGTTTGTTTTAATTGTTAGTAGGCACTTGTTTCTGATTCATTAAATGTAGGCCTACATAATGGTGATCGGATAACTGAGAATGAATTCCACTCAACACCTCCTTTGAAAAGTCACGAAAAGTGAAGAAAAAAATATATTAAAAATTGGTTAAATAGGTTACGTTAGGTTAAGGTTTGGGATATTTTTCAATATTTTTTTTATAGCTTTTAAGGGGCCGCTCTCCCAATTTCTACCGATTCTTACATGTTTTCCGCGTTTGAAGTTTTTAAGCTCTTAAAAAAATATATGTTATTCTTTAAGACATAATCTATACATTCCCCACGCCGAAACGGTAATTATTTGAAATTCCCTCGATAGAAATAAATCGCAAAGTATGCTCCGAAAATTATTATTCACACGTTTGTTTCTGTTATTTTACAATTATCTATATGTATAAAAAAAATCACAATGTTTCTTTAGATGCTACTTGTCACAGCTCCCGCGAGATTTTTGCTCTTTTTCAAACGAATCGTCTTTTATTAAACATTTTCACAATTTGCGCATGAATTTTATGGTTTTTAATGTTAGCGCGCTCGCTTCCACGTTCGTATTGTAGTATCTCTCCATCTTCTTCTTTGTGAGCGGGTTAGCGCGGCCTTAATGACTTTTCAAAGAGATGTTGAGTTGAATTGATTCTGAGTTATCATGGAATCCTATATAATATATTAAGTTGACGGCTGGCGTAGTCCAGAGGCAAGGATTTAAACTCCCAATCCGAAGGTTGCGGGTTCGCACCCGGCGTGCGCAAATAAATTTTATTTGATTTATTTGCGTTATTTCACAATTAATTAATTAATTAAAAATAATATATACTATATTTGCGGCACGTTCCAGAGTGGAATATACTCTCAGTATCGGCCTGGTGTAAGACCACCATTCAGAATTGAAACTTGGCTTGAATCGGCTTTAGCTGTGTTTAGTGACTAGATCTGAATAGCCAGGTACATCCCCGCCTTCCTCTTCCCCACCTCCTTCCTTTCCCTGATTACCTTCAGCCTCACAAGAAACCTCAATTGGAAATGCCATAGTCTCACTGGCTCCAGACTCGGGACTTGGGACTCTTGTGAGGTGTTCACTATAAAAAATAAAAAAGTTAGAATTATTGTACCATAAATAAATTAATTATTATAAATTGAATTAATTAACTGTAAGGGAAATAAAAATTCATAATTTGATTTTTTAAATGTTTCCAACACATACGTGTTTGTAACATAAACCGAAAAATATCTTTGACTTAAATGAACAAATTAAAAGAATATCTTCTATATTTACAAATATATCTATTTTAATTTCACTTTTGTTTATTCTACGCGGAATCTGCAAGTGTAAATGAATCCGCTTACCGATATCCGATCGAGCTGAAACTCGGCAGAAAAACTCGTTGTCGATGGCAAAGCATTCTATCGATTTCAATCCTGCCCGTACATGTACATATTTTTCTTAAATTCGAACAAATAAAACTTAATATACGAAAAAAATATCGGGTTTAAAAATTGGTATTTGGAAAGGTTCGTAGCGCTGTTGATTCCGATCACTGGAGAGGCAGATTCAAACCTCAATCAAACCCATTTGAAAATATATGTATTATAGTCTTCCCACTGCGGTACAAGGCGATTTGTCGTTAGAGCCCGGCTGGAGATGTCAAAACGTCTCCCTAAACCCCAGTCTCATCCGCCATCAAGACACGGACAAACCTCATCCTTTGAAACCGAGCACCCCTGATAATTATCCAAACGTAGCAAACCACTCGGGGTGACCTATGGTCGAGGTGTTGATTATCCAATAAACGGTTCCTTCGGCGGCTTTACCCATACCCGCCTCTTACTGCATCTCATCTCCTTTTGTATATACTAATATCTACTAAAATGAAGCCACGGGAAAAAGTGCAATATCATTCAAAAACTTGTGTTTTTGTTTTGAAAATTTAATCGCTTAGAAATACTATGGATGCTTCAATTAAATACTGTGAGTAGAACACATCTTGACCTTTGAAGTTATCGAGTATTTTTTGATAAGTCTTGAAAAAAAATAATGCGTCTGACCTATGAAAAATGGTTTGAAGTGAAAAATCTCCTACTTACAAACCCTTTTTCTGGTATGGTTTAATTGAATAATGTAGCTAATTAAGTTCTTAGAGAATGGTCGGAAAACATTTTAATATTTGTTGCTGAAATTCACAAAATAAAATAAATCATGCATTTTGGCGACGTTTCTTTTCAACAAATTTTTAACTGCGAATTTCATCTTTCTGTCATCTACACAAGGAATTTAGCGTGTCGTTTAGTCGTGTAGAATGGACATGGCTTGGTCTACGCGTCGCTTCGATCTGTAAAAATATACTTGCGGAACAACAAAACACCATTGTTGGCTAGAGATTATGGTTTTTATTAGTCAACACCCAAAAATCGTTCGCTCCGCCCGATTCCATTAGAGTCAAGGGCTAGTGGATCGTCTTAAGTGTATTAATAATGGTACCTTGTTTATAAGAAAAAAAAAACGGAAGGATGACTTACGTCATACAAACATGATTGTAAAATTTTGCACCAGATCTGATTATTTAAATATAATTAGTAGGTACCTGACCAATTACTCTTATTCATTTTCTGATATATACATTTTCAAATAGACAAATCACAATAACAATGTTAACAATTCTTATTATAAGCAATAATTATTAGCCTGAAACACGCATCCATATTGAAAAAAACTTCCGAAAAAAGATACATGCCGCCGACGGGACTCGAACCCGCACCCCACTGATTGCCGGTCAGGAGCTCTGTCCACTAAGTTACGGCGGCTTATCTCTTACCGGCCAAATGATTCAATATATACTAGTGTTGCATTCAACAATTGCCGCTTATTACATTTTTTTCTCGTCGCAAACAAACAACTTTATTTTTATACGAGAAAGGCATTGTAAGTGCTAACTTTCCCACTAGGTGGCGTCGAGACATATCATGTCTACATTTTTTGGTGAAATACTTTAACTCGTCAAATGTTGATTATTTTTAATTGATAAACTAATGTTTAAGACAAGATAATAATTATTTTAAATACATGTAGAATTACGAAAGATTTTTTAAATATTTATATTGAGGGATCAGTAGGATTTATCGGTCAAATTAGGAATTCCACAGAGCCGAACCCTCTGATATGAAAATATCTGGAGACGGTGAATTATATTCCCATTTAATAGTTTGGTAGATTAACGTGTTGTTCTTGTATTGTTTTGTATTAATTATACTTATATAATACACTTGCATAACGTGGATTTACTAGATGATCATTTATATGGAAAAGTGTATGAAAGGGTTTAGTTTTTCCTATGGGAAAAACTAAACCCGTTCCTGTAAATCTGGTGAAAAATAAGGAAATATTGTTACCCTTTGTGCTATGCATAAAAGTCTTGTCTTAAACATTAGTTTATCAATTAAAAATGGTTAACAATTCTCAATCGAAAATATAAATGTACCTTAATGCACTCATGAATTTAAAATCCAATGAATATTTATCAGGCCATAAGGATTCTCCATGCTCAGAATGATACGAGAGATCTATTTTTGTTTCTCTGTGGGAATATGAAAAACAAATGCGGAACAAATCAAACTAGATTGGAATCTTTGATTCGTGATGATGTTAAATGCTTTTGTTTTATTGATTTCTGTTAATGGACTGCTTGTCTAATTTTCAAATCAAATTAACAATCTTCATGTTTAAACGTGAATGTTATTTGACGTTGACTTCATTTTTCTCTCCAGCTTTTAAGAGGCTAGACTTTGAACCACACGCGGAACACCCGCGTCTGTCATTCTGTCCCGCTCACAATAAGCTCACGCACACTTACAATACATGCGAATGCGAAATGTGCGAATGAGACAACGCTCAAATTTACCTACAGAAATCGCTCGAAAAGGGGTTTATGGAGAATACACTTTTCTACACCGAAACTTTCACGAAATTGAAATTTAAAAAAAAAATATTTTTTAGAAAGAAGAAGCTACGTCGGTAGCTTTTTATATTTTTATAATTCTTTATGAGAGTTGAGTTAGCAGCACTTTTTCCTTAAATAATATTTTTTGATAAATCGTACATGTTTGACAGTGAATGTTTACGTTAATACGAAACGCATCGACAATTCAAAAACATACCGACATAGTTTTCACCCTCTAGAAGGCAGTATAAAAAAATATATTCATTTTGTGCAATTTTCGATGTAGAAAAGTGTTTTTTCCCGGGCGTCCTTTTTGTATGGACCGAAAAGCGAAGTCTATCATCTTAATGGTTATTTTAGAAGATAAATTCACTAATACACATTGTTATTCTTCTGTTCCCACAACTTTTTCATAACGACAAGATTCAATAAAATATTAACGCCGGGTAGGAACTATAAATGCTGTGCATATTTTATCAATATTTCAATGGATGGTACTCCTACGAAGACAAAAGTACTAGCTTTGTTGAGCTTTTGTGTTTTCTCCCTTCTGCAACATGAGTTTATCATCCCAGGTGAACACCTTTCTCTTCTTCTGTAAATTCTCAAGAGAGCGTTTCTAAATATGACAATCGTAATAATATAATAAATGAACAATATAAAAAAAAAGAAAGGAAGGAGAGGAAGTTCTGGAACGGAAAAGAGTAAGAGGGTTGGGTAGGAATCTTGGGGTAAGTGTATCAAGGAGTGAGAATCCATCCCTCCCAATACGGTGCAAAGCTATGGGTAGAGAGAGTCAGGAGGTCAAAGGGTCTTTCCCATCCAGTCTCTAGCGATCCAACCCGCCAAGCAGTAGGTGGGCAGACCCATCAGCCGCCAAGATCTAGGAAAACCTCTCACCGTGAATCCAGGCACCACAAGAAGTCATCAAACGTCACGAACGACTTGGTCACCCGCCTACTTGGGGTGACCTATGGAAGCATTGTTCGTTAAGCAATCATCGATCTTTGGTACCCATTCCCGCCTCCGGAATTGATTTAAATGGCTTTAGCTAAATGACACAATCTTTGCACACTCCTTTTCCCCTCAGAATGTTTCCTAGACAGTTATCATAATTCCAGTGGCCCTGGGCAGTTGAAAATCTTATGCCATATCGCAATATTAAAACTGAGTGCTCTTGACGTCAAACAATGAAAAGCTTATCAAAATATATAACACGGCACACAGCACTATTTTTTATAAAATATTAAAAAAAATTTTGTTTAGCAATGATAAAATCAACCCCATCATTAAAACCCCTAAAAAATATATCATCTATAAACAATCATAAAAATCCACAAAAATAAATGGTTATTTCTTGATTTATCCAAGACAAATATGGGCTACCGATACAGTCGTTAAGTGGCAGGCTTGGCTGTCCATTAGTGTGTGGGAATTATTTATTCCTCGCATTAGTTAGTGCCAGGGCCTCGGGCAGCGGCCCACAAAAAGCCCAACGTGTTGGCTTATTCATGAGGGCGGACTATCATTTGTCTAGCCCATATTAAAATGTTTACACCGGCCCCTGCAGAGGCCTGGAGGCTCTTGTTTCGATAAAAAAATATGTTAATTTGGATAATTTATCAATAAAACGTTTTGGAGATTTATCTACGTGTAAGTGAATATTTGTGTTTATTAATTTATTGCTTTGTAAACGATATGCATTAATAAGTCATGTTATTATTATTTAAGTCTCTGTGAAAATTTATTTTTCGATGATCCCGTTTGATGATTTTTAAGTTATGTCGGGACATTTTGGGAGACGGGACCTACACTTCTGCGATAGGTTACCCAAAGTGGTTCGCAGCATTCGGGTTCACGGGGTGATTTTTGGCTTGTAGCTTCCCTTTGAAGGGGAAAATACTATTATATTATGTTAAACGTTATTTTAATAAAAATATTTCTTTCTTCAAACTTCGCAAAATCACTTTGTGGCGTCAATAATTTATATAATGTAATTTTTCAAATTTTAAAATAATTATTATATTTAATTTAAAATAATTGTTTTTTACGATATTTTTTAATTAATTAATCACCTCTCTCTATAATATTTTTGTCCATAGTTCTTTTTAATCTGTTCTTTTTAGTCTATACTTGTTTGTTTATTTTGTTAATGTCATTACTACCCTGACGAAGAAACCATCGGTTTTGAAACACGTAGGTGATTGTGAGTATATTAGTGGTTTAAACAAAGTTAGTTGTTTTAATTTAATTTAAAAAAAATTCTTTTCTCCATAGAGTTCGTTTTAAATATAAGTAAATTGCGGTAAATGGATTTAACTTGTATTATTACTAAATTCGTTATTTTACAGAGTTTTACGTATCTTTTATATATAATTTAATCACCAATATTTGTAAAAATAAATTAACTACTTCTTCTGTCGTTAGTCAACGCAATTATTTTGTTGTTGAACATTAATTTTCACTACATTCTACCAACGAATAATTATTCCACCGTTATGTGAACTCTCGCAGCAAATATCGAAAGGTCGACGGTAATGTTATGATATGACGGAAGTGGGACTTTTTGAGTAAAATCTCGAGTACAAAGATAAAATTTCAAATGACGATAACATAGATTAAAGTCGTGTCTCAAGTCTCGAGTACTAGCTGACCCACCCACGAGTTGCTGTGGTTAACGAAACACAACGCCACATACTGGATAATCAATAGTGTTGGGTCAATAAATTAACTCACACATCTGTTAGAAAGTTATGAAACTTACAAATAATTTCAAATAATTGTCGCATAAGTTGAGGTCAATGATCGAGATAAAAACTATTCTATCTATTAATTTGAACCAAATTACATACAGTTAGCCAAATTTCATCAAAATCGGTTAAGTAGTTTCGGAGTTTACCTTGGACGAACATTGGCCATTTATATATAAAGATATTTTATAAAAGTAGTAATATACAACAAATATTTTCCCCAGAAAAGCTACTCATACGCAGACAAATAATTTTTTTGATCGTACCTATCGGCTATTGCGGCGTACGACTGGTTAAAACGGGTACCATCTTGAACCGGAACCACAACGTAACAAACAAATTTATAGAAAGCTTAAGTGCAAAACGCACTAGTAGTCCGGGTTAAAATAAGAAATACTAGTAAAAATTTTGGTCGCCATGTTGTTTTTTAAGACAGTTCTTAAGTTAGATACGTTTTTAGATTTTCACGGCCAAAAGCATTTTCGTTGTTTGTTTTTGGGGTGTTATGCCGTGTTGTGCTAACATCGACGGATCTGCCGGATCTGCCCTGATGATGGATACTGCAACGCTGTCCGAAACGTCGGTTAAAACAAACAACGAAAAAGTTCTTAAGTTAGTCATGTGACATATCGATTTTGACAAACCGAGGATGGGGATTACATATTAGTAAAAATTTTGTTCACCATGTTGTTTTTTAAGACTTTTCTTAGGTCAGTCATGTGACATGTCGTTTCTGACAAACTGAGGATGGGGATTTCATATTTGTCAAAATTTTGCTCGCCATGTTGTTTTTTTTTTACTTTTCAAATGTTTGTCATGTGACGTGTCGTTTCTGAAATCGTGGTTGAGGATTTCTTATTGATAAGTTGTTCTCGAAAAATGATGTAGGTGTAATAATACTCGAGCCGTGGTACTCAAGTTATTTTGGCAGAGTGTAAAAGGGCATAATTTTTCAAAGAAAACCAATTTAAAAACGGGTCATTTAAAAAAAATTTTTGGATATTCATAATATTTACTCATCTTTTTCAAGATTTCAAGTTTTTATTATTTAAGCATAACATTTCACCTCTGTGATTTATTTTATACCATACCTACAGTACGATTAAGGAGCTACTTTATTCTACTTACATTCCGCTAACAAAAAATTAGGAATCTCCTCTCCGGTTAGGTCGCCTGGTAGAAGAAGTTCGCGCCGGATGCGAGGTATTAGGAGGTCATGAATCGCAGATTAGCGAACGCTAACGACCAACAAGTGTTATCGTTTAATGTTGGCGCGTGAACACTACGTGCTCGAGATGGGAACTTTTCCTCCTCGCGCTTATGATGACCTGGTACTCTCTAGAGATGCTGAATTAGCTTGCTTACAAATAAGTTTTTGATATAAATCATTATTGTAATTCATAACGTAAATATCGTCTTCATTCTCAATATTTTATATTTATAAATTTAAATGGTCCAGGCTTTAATTTTTTCGAAATCAGATGTAATTTTCGTCTTATTTTGAACGTCGAAGAAATAAAATTCGATTTCCATAAAAATCAAATCCACGCGGCCTAAGAAATACTTTTTTTTTATTTATTTACTTATTATTTGTTTTATACAAAACTCAAGACATAAGGCCTCTGAAGATGGACAGTGAGATCTGTCCGAAACGTCAGGAGTTAAGAGGCTAGACTTTGAACCACACGCGAAACACCCGCGTCTGTCAGTCTGTCCCGCTCTCAATAAGCTCTTGCACACTTACAATACATGCGAATGCGAAATGTGCGAATGAGACAACGCTCAAATTTACCTACAGAAATCGCTCGAAAAGAGGTTTATGGAGAATACACTTTTCTACACCGAAACTTTCACGAAATTGAATTTTTTTTAAATATATATTTTTTAGAAAGAAGAAGCAACGTCGGTAGCTTTTTATAATTTTATAATTATTTATGAGAGCTGAGTTAGCAGCACTTTTTCCTTAAATAATATTTTTTGATAAATTGTACATGTTTGACAGTGAATGTTTACGTTAATACGAAACGCATCGAAAATTCGAAAACATACCGACATAGTTTTCACCCTCTAGAAGGCAGTATAAAAAATATATTCATTTTGTGCAATTTTCAATGTAGAAAAGTGTTTTTTCCCGGGCGTCCTTTTTGTATGGGCCGAAAAGCGAAGTCTATCATCTTAAACAGTCCTTCTAAGGACTACGTAACGCGGGTAAACCGAGAAAATTCTTCTACATATATATACAGTTGAATATAGGTATGTTGCTATATACATGTTAAATAACGAGAGTGAATCTCATTAGAGAAAGTTGAACTTATATAGAATGCTTTAGAATGCTTTCTTTAAAAATACCCCCGTACGTAGTAATTAAGTTTCTTAATTTGGTGTAAATTAATTAAAGAATTCTCCTACGCAAATGGCGCTCAAGCATTTAAAGGAAAACCTTGACGGCATTGAAATAAATTGAACAAGACAGCAATCCTAAACGCAATTTGGGAAACAGTAAAAAATAAAATTAAAACGAAATAATCACCCTCAGGTCAGGAGGTGCCAGAAACCATAAATAAGGGAAGAAAGAAAGTAAGGGTGTCTTTGCCACTGTGAAAATTAGCAATGTAAATTTCTTACCCCCTGAAAAAAAGAAGTCGAAAGTCGTCATGAGTATTATTTCTTTCTGCCGCTTCTCCCCTTGATGTAATTTTTGTTGTGAAACGAAATTAACGAAAAAAATAGCATCAGGTTTCAGCTATAAATTTCTCAAGAGGGTAGAGTTGATGGTGAAACAGTTGATAAGTATTTTTACTAGCTGCTGCAGGTACAATATTATTTGCAAATGGGTTTGAATGAAACATTGAATTTTTGAGGCATTTGTAATGCTTTGATTAAGTGTGATTGCAAAAATGAAGGGTGTTTTTTGTGTTTGGCTTTAATTGTTTTTGATTTTTCACCCTTTATACCTTCTAAAATCCAAATAACGTTAAGTTTACTGTTGCTGAAGTGGAAATCTCGTTAAATGATATGAGTAATTGTCGTCAAGTCGCGGCTAAGTGCTGAGAGATCAATTTATTTTAAATAAGAGCCTTTCAGAAATAATCTTCGGAAACTATAATGCAAAATAGAGAAGTTAGTATAAAATTATTCAATTTTTCGTTATTTTTTATGTGGATGTTAATGTGTCCCAACTGCTCCCAATCGTATTGAGCCAGTGAATTTGGATAAGTTATTTGCTTTAATGTAGTGGTAAGAAGATGGAGATGGGGAAGAGAAAGGTGCGAACATACCTGGCTTTTTTATTTGTTTATATTTCTATTAACTCCACACAGGAGGCCCTGAGAAAAATAATTTCCCTCAGGGCCTATGTCATCTTTGAAGATGCTACACGGAGAAAAATGTTATTCGAAAAACGATAATTTTAATAGTAAAAACGGTTAAAAACGGGACTGAAGTTCTTACGAACAAATTAACAGTGTTTCAATGTTTATTGGCGGGAAAATATAAGAATAATTATTCTTACATGTTCCCGCCAATAAACATTGAAACCTTGTCAATTGGTTCGTAAGAACTTCAGTCCCGTTTTTAACCGTTTTTACTATTAAAATGGTCGTTTTTTCGATTAAAATTATAACAATGGTGGTCGCCAGGGCGATACTGAAAGCATTTGCAACTCTTCAACGTGCTGAACATCCACTATATGTTCCCGCCAATAAACATTGAAACCTTGTCAATTGGTTCGTAAGAACTTCAGTCCCGTTTTTAACCGTTTTTACTATTAAAATGGTCGTTTTTTCGATTAAAATTATAACAATGGTGGTCGCCAGGGCGATACTGAAAGCATTTGCAACTCTTCAACGTGCTGAACATCCACTATATATTATTTTTAATTAATAAATTGTGAAATAACGCTAATTCATCACATTGAGTTAACTTGCATACGTCGGGATTTGAACCCACTACCACCGGATTCGCATTTAAGGAAATTTAAAAAAAAAACTATCACTCTAGTAGATTTATATTGCTACTGGCTTCGGGCAGTATTTATATCTTTGCATGGTAGTTTTTAATTTCTTTACATGTCATTGTTTACAATTCAATTTTTAACCTCACTAGGACAAAGCCTGTGTTCAGGTTAATGATTTTAATAAGTAATACAAATAACACAAAATAATATAGATTTTAAATTTTTTTTTAGTGAATACTTCACAAGAGTCCCAACTGCTCCCGTCTGGAGCCAGTGAGACTATGGCATCCCCAATTAGCGTACGTTATGAGGCTGTAGGTAAGTGGAAAAGGGAAAGAGACGAGGAAGAGCAAGGTGGGGAAGTACCTGGCTATTCAGATCTAGCCACTAAACACGGCTAAAGCTATTTCAAGCAACGTTTCAATTCTGAATGGTGGTCTTACACCAGGGCGATACTAAGAGTATCTTCCACTTAGATATTGAAAATATAATAATATTTCATTAGATATTGACAACACCATTTTGTTAAAAAATGGGTACGTACCTAATAAGCTGGAGGATGCTAGTACATTATAACGTAAAAATGTAGGGTGACCATTCGTTGATTTGATCTCAAATAAAATATGCTTTTAATTTAACAGGACAAAGATATTTTTTTTTTGCAATTTCTTGACTCGAGGTCGTATGAAATTTCTGAAAAATTGAGATTGATTTCCTTAAAAGTTTCCAAATGTTTTTTTAAGCAGACGTACCTGCCCATTGGAAAAATTCGTTCATTTGGAAATGCCAATATGTAGGGGATTAAAGGACTGTCAATACGGAGAAATCTCTTCGGAGGCTTCCCTGCTGTCATTCCGGATATTGCCGACACCCCAGTTCCTGTTTGCATACCACGTGATCGATGCTTCCGGTGTGATATCCTTCCCTAGTGCCCGTGTGTATAAATAAAGGTAGGCTTTATTCTAGCGTAATGCAGTCAATTGTTTATAATCTAATTAATTGAAATACTGAATTATTTATTTATTTATATTATTATCTAATATACGGGCATTTACAAAACATGTGATTAACATAATACGTTTGTGAAACAGTAATTTTGAGGTGTAGTATATGCTAATAAAACTATACAGAACTCATGCAGAGGTACAGTATATAGGAATTGTGCTATTATTGATTTATTAAGGTATGTTATTACAGCCTTTTATATTCCGTGAACAAATCTACCACTTCTGAGAAAGTATTTTTAACTGCTCGTGGGAGTGGCTGGTCAGCGAAATTCTAAAGGAAATATTTCATTCCTCTCTTTAGAAAAGATATGAACACTGGTCCGGCAAACCCGGGTACCCCTGCTAAGTCATCAAACACGCATTTAGAATATCCTATGGCAGAGGTGTTGGTAATGCAATAAATGTATTTATTTTATTTATTTATTTATTTGAGGAACCTAAACAGTCTTAGTAGTATAACATACATAAAATGATGACCAAAAAAAAAACGGACCAATAATTATTAATGTTCACAGATAGGTAATTAGAAATATAAAACTGAATGTTAATTAGAAAAAAAAAACAGAATTAAGCAGAAATTAAAAAAAAAGAATTATAATACAAATGATAATCAAAAGATTTAGAAAATGTATGGCTTTTCCGGAAACTATAGAACACGTTATATCAGGATGTTCTATATTAGCGCCGTCTGAGTATACATTTAGGCACAATCAGGTTTTAAAAATAATTCACCAAAGTTTGGTAATTAAACATAACTTGATTGACTGTCATAATATAGTACCATATTATGAATACGAACCAAATTCATTTTTAGAAAATAATTTCTTTAAAATTTACTATGATAAAACTATACTAACAGACAGACCAATTGGTCATAATAGACCTGATATAGTTTTACATGACAAAATTAAAAAAATAACTTATATTATTGATGTAGCTATTCCAAATTCCTGTAATATTCAAAAATCTGTTTCTGAAAAAATAAGAAAATATACAGATTTAGGAAATGAAATTAAAAGAATTTGGCATTCTCAGACTATAAAAATATTACCTTTTGTTATTTCGGCTACTGGCATTATACCTAGCTCTCTTATTAAAAATTTAGGCATATTAGATTTGTCAAAGAATTTGTATATAAAAATGCAAAAATCAGTCAGTTTAAATACATGTAGAATTACGAAAGATTTTTTAAATATTTATATTGAGGGATCAGTAGGATTTATCGGTCAAATTAGGAATTCCACAGAGCCGAACCCTCTGATATGAAAATATCTGGAGACGGTGAATTATATTCCCATTTAATAGTTTGGTAGATTAACGTGTTGTTCTTGTATTGTTTTGTATTAATTATACTTATATAATACACTTGCATGACGTGGATTTACTAGATGATCATTTATATGGAAAAGTGTATGAAAGTAAGTAAGTGTAAATCTGGTGAAAAAAATACACAACAATAAGACTGCGAAATAGGTATTTGGGTTGGGATGGGTATATACCGTCTAAATCACCATCACATCTATAACCATCTCCCAAATAACGAATGTCTCTTAAACCCTTCTAGGCTTATGTGGACGATATCAAGACAGATGTTATTTATCAGCACCATACCCCGGGACATACTGTGCTGATTCAACACGTCTGTTGTGTCATGCGGTTTGAAAAGCAGATCATGGTTTCGCTACAGGCAGTAGTTGTTTGGTACAAGCAATTTATAGTATTCCAACCTCCTTGAGTCTTAAAAAAACTCCAAAAATAGCGATGCCACATTTTTGCTGACTCAGTAATGCGATTCGCAAATTTAAGCAGGCTATAATCCCCAGTTTATTTTTTCAAAAGTTCAAATTATTTCGGATACTTACTAGATATAACCCATACTAAGTTCAAGATTGACAAACACGGAACCAGCATAATTAACAAGCACTTTTAATGACTAACAACAAAGTATAGTGTGTGGTACAAAGTACAAAGTAAAGGTGGCCGAGGCGGTTTATTTTTCATCTCGAATTTCACAAGTGGCAGTCGGCAAACAAGCGGACACGGCAGAGCGAGGATTAAGTATTAATATACAGAAAAGACACGGGATTTCAATTAAAGAAGGCTCTCCGACAGGCCCCCTATTAGCGCTATACGTTATATATATACGGCCAGCAAACTGAATAAATAATACCGGCGACTGAGAATTTAAATGAAAATAAACAAATTCGCGACACGCGCAGAGCGGTTGTTGGTTAGGTGTGACTCACTCGTGGCATCCTGTACTAATGCTTTAGGTGTGGACTGTAGTATTAACCCTTCCTAGTCTTTCACAATCAACGCATCAACTGTATTGGGATTGTAAAAGGTTAACAAAGGAAGGTTATTAAGCTTGTAGCGCGTTGCGTTTTTGTGTTATGAATTTTTGTGTTTGTTAGGAAATTGGTAAACAATTAGTTGAGATGAGTCATTGATACATCTATCCATGCATCCATCCCTAAGGCATCCAGTAGTAATGCTCGAGGGGTAGACGGTGGAATTAACCCTTTTTAGTCTTTCACAATCAACGAATGAACTGTAGTAGGATTGTAGAGGTTAACATGCTTGAAGCGCATTTTTATTTTTTTATATATTTTCTTTATTCATTTTCTTTGTTACAGGTTTATTTTACATGGCTTTTTGACTACCAAGCTAGGCAAATGCCCGTATTATGGTAGTCGAGATTCATAAGTTGTTATATTAAGTATAAAATATTAGGTATAATCATCCATATATGTAGATGAAAGTAAAAACATATAGCATACATATTAGGGAAAGTATTCATACTAATATTAGGTACATGATCACATACATGAAAGAAGTTAAAGTAGGTGAATCTTCTAGAAATAAAAATGAAATAAAAATGAAATAGAATAACAAATAATAATATTAAGGATAATAGAAATAAAAATTAAAGTTGGTTGAAAATTGATTTAGAGATAAGATTTTTTACTCGAGAAATATGAGAAAATAAGAAAAGTTTTTAAGATGTAAGGCATTCTTTATAATATTTCCTTCCCTGAGCAAATAACCAGTTCTGTACACTAATGGCATAAAGATCATCAGTTTTCGATGTCTTTATATCAATACTCAGTAAGTTGAACATTTTAGGCGCGATGTAAGAGAACTGTCGTTGGGCGAAAGCTGTTTTTGTTGGAGGAATTTTGCATTTTTGGTGTGATGAATATCGGGTGCAAATATTTTGTTGAGTTTTGAGTGTTAAATCATTTTTCCTTATGTTTATGAGAATTGTCTTAACGTATAATTGTCTAATGTCTAGGATTGCGAATTTTTTAAAAAGTGGCTCTGATGGGTGACATTTTAATATAATCCTTAGTAGCAGCTTTTGAATTAAGATCATGGGATATATAATAGAAGCTACACAGACGAGTATTACTTTGACGAGTCATGCTTTTATTTGGTTGTTATGATATAAGCGAAAAGTAAACAATTATTAAAGAGGAGTCATTCATCCCTAAGGCATCAGGTAGTTAATGCTCGAGGTGTGGGCTGTGGAATTAACCCTTCCTGGTCTTTCACAATCAATGAATCAACTGTGGTGTTAACAATACGATAGAAGGTTACCCCGCTTGTAGTGCATGGCGTTTTCGTGTGTGCATTTATATAGTAATTATGAAATAAGTGAAAAGTAAAAAACATTATTCTGCATGAGAAAGGGTTATTTTCAAATCGGTTTTGTCTAATTATGTTTCCTTCCCTCTCACTTAATCTATTCGTTCAATACCTAATTTCACACCGTCCTATCCTAAAAAAGATACAACCCTTTAATTAATTGTTATCTTTGAGTGTTTTCGCTTTAAGCAGAGGACTAGTTCCGTAATGATTTTTTACATTTAATTATTGTAGTCACAAGATGAAGTGATGGTATCCTAAATATAATGGTATCTCGTGACTGACACTCATTTTAAATGATTTGCCTGTGCAAATATGTATTATGTAAAACTGTATCTTTTTTGACACATTTGACGATGAAAAATATTAACTTGTTGCATGGGGCTGGTTGAATAAAGTTTTCCTCAGCAATGATAAAGTTCATCTGTCAGCACAGTCAAATGTCTAATCTGTATGTTTTCGGTTTTGTATTATATTCTGAAAAAATCAACCAATTTAATAAACGGATTGCTTGATTGAAAGGTATTAGGGCCAGTATTTTCGCATAATAAGAATAATTCATCTAATTTCAATTTCAATGTTAATTTTCATTTTTTTATAATTTATTAACTAATGTTTATATTTGGCGGGTAAGAGGTAACCCGCCGTAGCTCAGTGGATTAAGAGCACCTGACCGGACACCAGGAGGGCGCGGGTTCGAGTCCTGTCAGCGGCATGTATCTTTTCTTGGAAGATTGTTTCAATGTGGATAAGTGTTTCAGGCTGATAATTATTGCTTATAATAATTGTTCATTTTCAAGTATTATGAAAGTTTTATTGAAGTAAATCTTATTACTATGAAATTGGTTTAGCTGTTGTTGTTGACAATAATTATTTAACGTGAGTTGAAAATAAAATTGAACTCCATTAAATACTAAAATTCCCTAAGCTTGCCAAATAATTATTCACTTTGAGCCGTTGTTTGTAGTAATTTATTTTAATTATCTTTTGATTAAAAGAAACGAGGTTATTTTTTTTTAATTGTCCTTCTTGATTAATGTGGTGTTTTGGATAAGTTAAGGTGAAAGGCGCGAAAATAATCATTTGGGGACTGCAGAAGATGATAAGTTTAATGATTTCCATCCTTATCTCAACACCGTGGCATATTTACAGCATCACCATCCCAAGATTCAGTTGAGGGACAACATCCAGACACGCAATCCAAGGATACTTCAGGACTAATCTATACAAACGTAATAAGTCCTTTCAATCTTGCTTATGTCCATAAAATACTCCCAAGTATCGGTACTTCCTTAAATCATGAGGACATATTGTTGTACGATGAGACATAATTAAAAATAACAATTTCGGTTGTGACTCTGTTTGTAAGCTCCGGTTCAATGAACCATAGAGATTTTGTATTGAATTTAGTTTCATTTATAAAATTGGAATTGTTTGTTTGAAGAATTCAGACATCTGATAAATTACAAATATTACATACATAAACAAAGAAAATAATAAGAATTGTGTATTTATGAAATTTTAGAATATTACATAGGAACTCCACGTCCGAGATTATATTGTATTGATATTAATTTAATAGTCCGATCTCCAGCTTCAACAAAAGTTTAACAAATGTCTAGAACATTTTTTGTTTTTTTCCACATTGTCGTCTCCTGCGTTTGTTTGAAAATTGGAGCGCGGTAAGGTAAACACAGTACACAGATTTTAACAAACACCGCTGTAGGTGTGGCTACCAAAATGACACGTCTATTTTCATATTTTAAAGAGCTTCGAAATACTGCCGTTTTGCATTAAAATCCAAATAAATGGAATATTTTTTTGATATATTCGAAAACTAAAAACTGTTTTGGAAAGGTGATGAAATACACTTTCAAATTTTATGATTCAAAATAAACATATAATATTTTAAATGTAAACATTTTTCATGCAAACATAAAAAAGTTTTAAAAATGAATCTCCTTACGTTTTTTCTGACTAAAATGACTGTTAATGAAAAAAAACGTATATATTTAGTGTATATATTTTATTAGAAAAAAATGAGTACGTTTTAAAAGGATACCTACTTATCTATTTATAAGTCAAACGATTAATTTTCTATAATGTAGATTCCTATGATATTGTAATAATAATAATAATATTATCTAATATTTATTACATAATTTCAACTAACGACGCCGATCATCAATCTTTTATTGACAAATGTGATCATCTTCGTTTTCAATTCAGTGTCAATAATTTATGAATTTTAGAATGTAATACCACCAAAAGCTGCCAATAAACAATCGTTTAGCATAATCGTAAACATATTTCATCGTATTCTCATAGCGCTGTGCGGTAAGGAAATAAAATCCGGAGAAAAGAGTGTAAAATATTATATTCCGTTATCACTACGTAAATTTGTCAAATGATATGCTTTCTTATACAGTAGATCACCCTCTGTAATAAAATCGCTGATATCTCTAAAATATCCTTACAATTGGATTAAAATTCGAAAGACAAAATAAACGTAAACATTTATTTAACGGGAGTATGACATTTTTAAAAATTAATTTATATTCTTCATGTGAAAAACCACACTGTTGGATTTGAATCGGCAAATACATACCCCGGAGCCAAATAACCTATTGTTCTGCTTCTTCTTGCTCTATAATGGGTATGCCTGATAGTATCAAGATTTGTGTCAATCCGAAGATAAAATTTTATTTTTTTAAAATTTTAATTGTCAATACAGCAGAAGAGTATATTGCAAATGCTCTCAACAGTCTGGAGTAATGAGACTATGGCATCCACATTTGGATTATATTATGAGGCTGATGTTAGTGAAAGGGGAAAGGAGACGAAAAGAAAAAGGTGGGGAAGTCGCCAAACACGGCTAAAGCCATTTCAAATAATGTTTCAGTTCTTCCACCAGGGCTATACTAAGAGTATATCTCACTCTGTTTATACCTGAACGTCTCTCTTTGTTGTGATGAGATAATCAATGGAATTTCGACCCAACGCTCATTACCTGTATCGAAATCTGACGATCTCCGTGGTTTGATCTCAAGGCCAAGGCCCTCGACTAGCAATCCAGAGGACGCGGGTTCAAATCCTGGCATGCGCAAATAATTTTTTTTAAATAAATTTTAGTTAGGATTTTTTTATTAATTTCAAATAATATTTAGTAGATATATTTGCGGCACATTGCAGAGTAAAATATACTCTTATTATTGCTATGGTGTAAGACCACCATTCAGAATTGAAACTCTGCCTAAAATGGCTTTGACCAGATCTGAACAGCCAGATACTCCCCCATATTCCTTTCCCCCATCTCCTTCCACTCCCCAATACCTTCAGCCTCACACATACCCCAATTGGGGAAGCTATAGTCTCACCGACTCTCACATTAAAGGTTTATGAGTTACCTGTATATGAGGAAATATATGTAGGTACTATCCATTCCTGCATCCATCCTCGTTCTTAACGGGGATGCTCAATTTCAACACCTCAGAAGCCCGCAGAAAAATATTTTTAGATAAACACCTTTTTAAGCTAATCTCAGGTATCATACTCAATCCGCCTATGTTAAAAGAGATTAATTTTGATGTCCCTAACAAGTATACTCGTGGGAGATCCCATGCACTTTTTTATGCTCCGAGGTCTTCTGCCTATCAGAACGCGCCCATAAACAGAGCGACTCAACTGCTTAACGATTCTGCATTGATCACCGACATTTTAAATGTCACTTACAGACAGTTCAGCAACTATCTTTTAACACATACACGGAGAAAAATGTTATTCGAAAAAACGATCATTTTAATAGTAAAAACGGGACTGAAGTTCTTACGAACAAATTAACAGTGTTTCAATGTTTATTGGCGGGAAAATGTAAGAATAATTTGTTGGTATACGTACAAAATTACGTATACCAACAAATTATTCTTACATGTTCCCGTCAATAAACATTTAAACTCTGTTAATTGGTTCGTAAGAACTTCAGTCCCGTTTTTAACCGTTTTAACTATTAAAATGATCGTTTTTTCGAACAACATTTTTCTCCGTGTGTCACAAAATAGTAAAACTGCCCTTGTGTACTTTGTAATTTATAATCTTCTCCATGATATATTGGTGTATACCCGTTTTATGGAGAAAATAAATAAATAAGTAAATAAAAGATCAAAGTAATTTTATGGCGAAATTGAGACAAAATTTAATTCCTACCCTTAATTTGGCCTGGTTTTACGACACTGCAACCAAACATAATCAGAATGGATTGAATGTTCATATGGACAGTATGATTCAATGAAAGAATCAGAAAAAAAAAAATTTTTTTCATACAATTTTCATATTTAAAGTAGGTATGCGTGAAATTTGACATCTGAGTGAACCTCTCATATCGCACCTTCTAACTTATAACTTGTAACCCCGGCCAAAATGTAAAATGCCAGCACTTGTGACCACGTGGTGTGCCATGATGAATGTTTATGGGATAAACATGTAGATTTAACTGCCACACCCTCCGCCATCCGCCAAATTCGCCCCTGCTTACAGAAATGAAAACTTTTCAAACTGAACTTCACTTTTCATCATTCCCCACATGTGGCAAATGTAAGAAATGACGATTTTGGCTGGATAATAATATAATATATATTATAATATTAATATTATAAACGCGAAAGTTTGTATGGATGTATGTATGTTTGTTACTCTGTCAAGCAAAATTTACTGAATGGATTTTAATGAAACTTTACAATATTATAGCTCATAGCTCATAGCTCATACATCAGAATAACATATATGCTATAATTTATAAAGCTAGCTATTTATTTTCAATATATTGGAATTATTCAAAATATTGTTTATTTTAAATAGAAAATGTCAAAATTTGAGAATGACTTTTTGCAAAACAATGATCAAAATTCACTTTTAGAAAATATTTAAATTAGTTAATTAATTTGAAGTACTCGCCTAATACTTTGAAACGAATCAAAAATTATACACATTTTAAATAAATAGAATTTTGGTATAAACGTAGATGGGACCTACGAAAACCAAATAATAGATTATTCGAAGTACTAATCCTACGCAGACGAAGTTGGAGTAAGAAGCTAGTTAGTAATATTTTAAACAGAAATGTCGCTGTTGTTTTTACGTAATATCACAAAAAAAGGATTGTGGATATTTTATCTACTGAACTACATTTGTTTCATGGTTAAAATTAGAGGTTAATTATTGTTAAAAGCTGGAAACTACAAACTGACAAATTTTTTTATCGATTTAAAAAATTCTGTTGATTTTTTAAAAACCAACAAATCCCTGGTTGACCACTACTTGAGCGTCAATATATTAAACTAGCGCCGACCTGAGAATCAATCAGTGAAAATCACAGGATAGTCACAGAGGCGCAATTGCGTACTAATATCTTGTTAAAACGTGTTCCGCTATTATCACTCGAGTAGCAGTAACCGGGGACCGGTTTCGATAGTTTCCGGTCATTCGGCATTAGAGCGTTGAAGACAAATTGGATTGATCGGAAATAGAAAAGTGGAACCACTTTTATCGATTCGTACTCATCTAAATGAAAATACATCTTTACGTATGGTCTGTATTCTGGACATATTCATTTTAATTTAGAAAATGGCAATAAAAATAATTTTCTGTTATAATTTTATATTAACTACTCGAACGTGTTTTGCCACATTATGGCACTATTTCCAAAACCTCGGATTGCTTTGTTGCCACAATGTGGCAAATATTATATAGATTCTTAAAAATGTTTTAAAGTTAACGATTTTATAATTTTTTTTTTATAAATCCTACGAATATCGCTGCCCTACTGCTTGTATGTTCAATAGACCATTTGCAAATTTTACAAGGGACGTTTGTTTTTGTTTTTTTACAGGCAAATTCTAAATAATTCTCGACTTTAGTCATTTCGTTTTATACCGTATTCAATAGACATGTATAAGAAATTACTAAAGTCGAGAATTATTTAGAATTTGCCTGTAAAAAACAAAAACAAACGTCCCTTGTAAAATTTGCAAATGGTCTATTGAACATACAAGCACTAGGGCAGCGATATGTGATAATAGACAAAAGTTAGGTGAATTCATTCGCCATATAGAACTATAATCAGTTTGTATGTCTCCATATTTAAATTCGGAGCTATGATATTTTTTAATGTGGGCGGAAAAATTTCCTTTAGCAATCCGAGAAAAAGTTTTAAATTGCTCTGTCGTTTCAGTGGTTATAGATAGATACTTTATCACTTGTTTTACTTCTCTAATTTTGATAATGAAGCTTAAATTCAAATCAAAAGTTCTAGAGTTCACAACCTGTGATCTGTTAAAAAATAGAATAGCATGAACCTAGGTATATTATTATTGTGCGAAAATAAGAGACAATTGAGGCTCATATTGAAGGAGGCCAAGGCAAAAAGAGACAATTGAATTACATATTTATATTTTTAAAATATGGTACTTTTAAGGATACACGCTATTAGAAGAAAAACAATTAATTTATTCAAAAAGTGATGTAAATACGACATAAGCAATAAAGCTGTAATACAAATGGGACAATCGCGATTTGGTGTAATTCCACGCACGTGCGACTATATCGCTGCGGTATTCGTACAAATAACACACGCTATCACTAAATATACCCGGCGACGTATGATCTTGTTTGTGGTCGTTTAAGGGTTAAAATTAAATTTTCGAATAGGGGTTTCATTGTGTAATTAAGGTTTTTTGAATGTGTTAAAAAGCAGGGACCTGTTTTATGATGTTCACAGATTTTCTCGAATTATATATCTCACACACTTTATTTTACATTAGATTTTTCTTTTCCAACTTTTTTGCGAAGCAGAAAGCTCTATAGCTCTCAACCTTGTTCTAAAATCGACATATGCAAAGAAAAATAGATAATTTTTTTAATTAATTAATTTTTTATTATTTATTTTAAGTGTTTTCCACGAAAAATTCAATGTGTTTCTATAACAAAGTTCAAATAGATCAATACCGCCCTTGCGAAATGTATTTCCGTTCATATAAATTGTAACTCTATTCCTTCTTTCATAGTTATGTCGATATTTCAAAGTCCTTTAGCTCATTGTGCAAACCACTCCGCTATTCAACAATTACATTAAAATTTTATAATGTCAGAATTTGAGTACCCACAAAATGAGAGTTTTAGAAAGTGAGAGTTTTTCTAGAATACAGAAGAACACGTAAAAATGGAGGTGAGAGTGTTTCTTGACCCAAAATAAACAGACAATGCGTGGGGTAAAACCAAAATCTAAATATATTTGGTTAGTGGCAACATTGGTTTAACCGGATAACTATTCAGAGGCTCTATTTCAAAAGATTTTCTGCTCCATGGTAAGACTACGATTTCTCACCCGAATAGACAACCACAGATTTTAATAACTTCTTATATATAAAGATGAACTTTAAAAATAAAATTTTCCACCTGTAAGGGAACAATGATGTAATCAAAATCTTCCTCCACAAAGTTGTAATATTTTTATGGAAATCATGATGAGATTTGCTGTCGAAATAATCATACAATGTACATTTTAATAAAAGTTTTATACTGCGGCGAGAAAAGTTTTTACGGCGGCTGTAATACCAAATAACCTGATTATTTGGCTCTTTGACGGGGAAAGGTGTTTTGTCTTGTTTTATCAAGGAAAACAAATTATGTACTCGTACAGTCGACCAAAATACTACTTTTATTAAAAATAATACAAAAAATTAAAAGTTTCTAATTTTTTCATTGATATAATGATAAATCCAAACCGCATAGCACGTTGTGGAGATGGTTTTGTGAGCTGCAAATACTTGCGTCCACAGATTCACCAGATAGAAAAGCTTAAGTTTTTTATGTTGGCTTCACACGGTAGGCCACGAGGGAAATTATTTTTGTCTTTTCCATGTTATTTTTGGGGATGCTGTGTAGTGGAAAGCTGTTTTTTTAAGGAAAGAAAGGAGAGGAAAATCTGGGAAGGAAAAGTGTATGGGATGGGTAGAATTATGGCGGTCAGTCATTCCCCCACTGCAGAGCAAGGTGATGGGCTGAGGAGTCCCGGAGGAGAGGTAAAAAGGTTTCCCTCCAAATAGGCACGCCAAAAAGTAACTGATGATAGATGCATCCGCCGCCAAGACCTAATGTATTAAATGCATAGTGTAACATGATAGCGACATCAAACGGTCTTAACAAATTATATTAAAAATAATGGAAGTCTATAGAGAAAAATGTTTTTTCAACGATTGATGTTTATTTTTATTTTCATTGTGAATTTTCTTTCGCAAATTTCTCATCTGATACTTTTGAAGGCACTTTCCTACCCCATTTGAGACGCTGTAAAATATAAAGCACTGCGGTATGACGACCAATAAAAGTTGTAAACACTCGCGTTAGGGGCGGGGGTGGGTGCATCACAGGGTTGAATTCACTCGAGAAAAAAAAATCACCAAGAAAATAACTGCTATTACCTACTGTAAACGTTACAAGCGTTAGGTCATATTCTAATTGATTTTTTAATAAAATGTATTTATATTTAAAGAATGATTAACGAGAGTAAAATTAATTTTTCGATATCTCTAAAAATAACGAAGTTACGAGCTTTAAAAGTGAACACTTTCGAAGTCACATAAATCAAAATTTTGACCGCTTGTATCTTTGGTACTCTTCACTATTTTGCTTAAATTTAAAAATATGTGTCTTCAACGTGCCCTAATTAATATGATATCAAATTTCGTTGTAGGGGATGACCTCATTCTTCTTTTAAAAGTAACCCCTTTATAATTCCTATCAAATGAAATTATAATACAATGCCAATTGATAAAATTGAACTATGTTGCGTATCTTGTTTGTATCCAATTTTAAGATTAATTATAGTCTGATGTGAAAATTTTGAAAAAAAAAGGGAATACATGGGAGAAGAAATGATTGAAACGGAAGTTTGGTGGAGTTGAAGAAATAAGAATGGAAAATAGATAGGGAGTATATTTTAAAAAAAACGAGCGTGCTTTAGACCACACGACTGAAGTAAATACTTCTTTAGTAATTTATTTATTTATTTACACTGGGTTTTTACAGATGTTCGCACTTACGTGAGAACATCCAATTATAAAAACTCAGTTATTGTACAAATAGAGACATGCAATTACAAACAATCTACAATTACATACAATTAAATACAGATAATCTAATCTAATTTTCTTCCTGGCATCGAATAAAACCATTGCAATCATCACTGTATAAGAATCTATATTGAAGATTCGTTTGGAATGTTACCAATCATCGTGACAAATCAGTCGTTTCGATGCACTGAGTTCGCACACTCTAAACGAAAATTTGATTAATTTTATTATGTTAGTTACGCTTAGAATGAAATTGTTGATTTAATTCTTACAAAGTGTAAAATAAAACTTTTTTATGCGGATTCTAGATAGAGAGCGACGTTAAATTAAAAAAATTCCAATCGAAAAAGTGCTAGTTATTAGTTAGATTTTAACGTTTAGAATTTGAGAAACAACAACACAAATATTGTCAGCATAAATGCCAGCATCCATTCCAAACGACATTACTATGGATTTGAGCACTGTTGTCACGATTAGATTGTGAGGAATGAACCTCAAAATTAATTTAAATTTATTATCGTGTTTCTTAGTCGGATGAAATAATAAAAAAAATTATATTTGATCCTGACGAAGCTACAATAGATACAAATATTGATAATTTTGAATAAATAGGTGATGTTATTTGTTTTAATTTAACTAAAAAAAAACGGTGTTTTTTTAATTTACCGATCGTACCGGAACAGAAGTTCTCCTGGAAAAGAAGGATCGGTACAAGCGTTTTGTCTCGTAGCGATGTCTATATGAACCAGTCTTGTGATTCTAAAGCCTTGAATCCATAAATGAAAATGAGATAGAGACAATTCCATCACGTTAAAATGACGAATGGGTCTTCAAAGGTCACAAATATATATATAATTGTATACTTAAGACTTCTATTTGATTTTATTCACCTCATCCTTCCCTGAATACGACGATCCCGTGTATTTCAATCCTCCTCCATCTTGATTTTAATATAACAACAACTGCTACTGCGGATATTGCCGAGAGAATCCCAATAAAGGCGGTTCACCTAACACATAACATAATACGGCACCGAACACGAACACCCAACACTATAATATCTAACACCGACAATATCAGATCTAACACCGACAATATCTGTCTTGTATCTCCCGCGGAATATTAACATCTCACGCAAGGTATCGCCAGCTGATGGTACGCCGCGTGTTGGTTATGGGAATTTTTAAATTAAAGGTTATGTTTGTGTATCAGTGGTTATGATCCTGTTAGCTCGTATTTGAATAAAAATATTATATGAGAAAGAACGTATCGTTTTACTGGAAAAAAAACACGCGAAAAACTGAATTAAATATTTGTTTTATGCGAAATCTTAAAAACGAAAGGGGAATGAAAATGAATGGTTACCTAACTATTTAGATCTAATCCTTAATATGACAAAAAACGTCGACGCAATATAAAGAAATACAATGTTTTGATTGTCAAAACTGGTCTCCTATGATTAAATTTTTATTTTTTCATTTTAGGGAATTCAAAAGTAATTGGTGCAATTTACTTTAAGAGGAAGAGGAAGTTTAACAGGAAGCCACATAGTGTGATTTCCTAGTGTTTACGCGGTGACCAGAATGTTCAGTGGAAACTTTTTAAGTGTATGAATATTGAGTATAAACTTTTCATCGGATGTTAATTCCTCACATGATAATTCATCATGTCTCAAAGCGTCGAAAACTGATAATTGGGGCTTTTAACCTTAGGTTAGGTTAGGTTAGGTTAGGTTAGGTTAGGTTAGGTTAGGTAAGGTTAAGTTAGTTTAGGTTAGGTTAGGGTAATTTGAGTTATGATGTGATGAATTATCATGTGATGAAGTATCGTGTCTGAATAAATTTACTATGGGAATTCAGACGCTGAGATCTCATAGTCCGATTAGACATGGAACTGTGCCACGCACACACAAACAAGCATTTTTTAAATATTTTTTATTTTAAAAGATTGCATGAACGCGTGTGCTGCTTAGGCGCTTATGACGGCCTCCGTGGTCGAGGGGTAAGGTTCTCTTCTCCCAATCCGAAGGTCGTGGGTTCAAACCCTTATTTCACAATTAATAAAATAAAAATAATAAACGTTCCAGAGTGGAAGATACTCAGTATCGCCCTGGAGTAAGAACACCATTCAGAATTGAAACGTTGCTTGAAATGGCTTTAGCCGTATTTGGTGACCATATCTGGATAGACAGGTACTCCCCCCACCTTCTTCGTCCCATTCTCCTTTCCCGTCTCCACTACCTTCAGCCTCACAACACATCCCGTTTGGGGATGCCATAGTCTCACTGGCTCCAGTTGGGACTCTTAAACGGTATTCCCGTAAAAAGGTACTTCAAATGAATTCACTGGGGTAATATGTGATCTCAGGTCTACTGCAGGAGTTTTGTGTACATAGCTCTTATAATGTGTTTTTAACCAGATAAGAAAATATTTTTAAGGAAATCAATAAAGATTGGCTGCTCCCAGTTTAGACTCTGCTGTATTGATCTAATGCACAATCAGGGGCATCTCTACTGCTAAAGACAGCGCACAAACAAAAAATCTATGGTATAAAAAATGGTTCGTTCCTACGTTAGTTCCTATTTTGACCGCCTGCCATAATTTTTACGTGCACTGCCCCTGGCGACCGTTATCGCAACCGAACCGCTCCAATATGGTTTGACAAGTTGTCAGAAACGCGCGGGAAATTCATCCCGCCAGAAAATATGCGGCCTCCGAGTAATATCTCGCGAGATAACCATCTCACAGGTGCCGGGCGGATTTATTAGTCCGTCTCAGATGGAAGGGCCTGTCACGTGACCGGTAAATTGGCTCAAACTCGCGTAATATAAAACTTATAAGGTGCCCGGATTATACCGATCGCGACTATTGGATTTAATTTAATCCGATCGGGAATATTGCGCACGGATTATTCCGAACGTGATGACTCCGCACATGAAAGAAATTCAGTAGGTACCTACCCATGTTTTAAAATTAGATTTTTTTTTACATTAGCTCCACACAGAAGGTTATGAGAAAAAAAACCCTCAGGGCCTATGTCATCTTGGGAGATGCTGTATGGAAGGTCTTTTAAGGGATAAAAAGGAGAGGAAGCTCTGGGAAGTAAAAAGGTTTAAGGGATGGGTAGGAATCTGGAGATCAATGTGTCAAGGAGTGAGGGACGTGTGAATCTCTCCCTCCCACTCGGTGCAAAGCGTTGGGACGAGAGAGTTAGGCTGGGGAGATCAAAAGGTCTCCCTCAACCAGTCTCTCCCGATCCGGCCTGCCATGAAGTTGGTGGGCAGATGCATCCGCTGCCAAGACCCGGACAAACCTAACCCCGTGAACACGGGCAACCCTGCTAAGACACCAAACATAGCTAACCACTTGACTCATACCTTGATTCATATTAATTCTTACATCACATTTTTTTAGATAGAAAGATTATGCTGTTTAAAACACTGAATAAATTATTCGACCGTCCAAAATCACAAGGTTTTTTTACATTTTCTGGAGACGTCAAAAGGTCTCCCTCAATCCGCTGCCAAGACCTAAAGAAACCACACCTCTTGAATCCGGGCACCTCTGCTAAGTCATCAAACGTTGAGAAACACTTAGGGTGACCTTCGGCAGGAGTGTTAGTTTTCCAATAAATGGTTCCCGGGGCGGCGGTACCCATACCCGCCTCCCAATTGTGTTAATGATTTCCCGCTTCTTCTATCCAAGATGGCTGACGCTCGTGTAGATACACTTTAACTTCAGATTATTCAAAATTTTCCAAAATAGACATCATGTCTCGATGGTATATTTGGGAAGTTGAATTTTCAATATTCGATGGCATATTAGTAAAAGAAAGTGTGATTCTTCCTTAGCATTAATTTTGCCTAATATTTTTAAGATTATGAGCTATTTTTGATCGCTGTAGTCGAGGTTAAGGCTCGACTCGCAATCCGTTGAACCCAAATATTGTCAGATATATCAAAAATATAAGGTTAGATACGTAAATAGTTAATCTTTAGAATATTATGTGTTTTAGGATTAGCAAACTTAAAAAGATTTATGCACTTTTGAAATAAGTCATTTACATACATTTTTATTAGTTCCTAATAATAATAATAATTCATTTGGCTTATTTATGTATCGCCATTTTCGTGAAAAATCACCTCAAAGGGCGCTGTAAAAATATGCTATGATTTATAATTATAACCAATGACTTATATCTAAACTAATAGCGTGACTGTAACTGACATAAAACTAGTGACATCTATATTTATTTATAATATTCACTGCAATAGTTCAATGAGACATGATGTCTATTTGGGAAAATTTTGAATAATCTTTACGCGGAGTGATCTTTGTGCAGATTGATGTGCGGAATCATAGTGTGTGCAATATTCTTGATCGGAATAATCATCGGACCAGGTTAAAGTGTATCTACACGAGCGTCAGCCATCTTGGCTAGAAGAAGCGGGAAATCATTAAATGTGTCGGGGTGTTGACCATTATTGTTGCAAGCAGAGCGAATTGTGAAACCTTTTATTCACCTCGATCGATTGATTACCCGTCGTAAAAGTTTAGTGTGCCATTTCTTTAATGCAAAGATGTCGATAGCAGAACGCCATCTCTGTTAAAAAAGGAGAAATGAAAAAATATAAGGTGTTGTGCAACTGACGAACAAAAAACACACCTATATTCGGCCACCGAGAGTATGCCCGCGTTGGTATCTAGAGCCATAGTTTATCGGGATGCATATAGCTATGTTTAGTAACCGGGAGGGCACAGGTAGGTTCTTGCCTACTTGCTGCCTTATTTTTTACCTATCTCCTTCCCTTTAAACATCTCCTCATCCTAGGTTTCTTAATTGGGGATGACAATCTCAAAAGTCTAATTTCACTGACACATTATTTATGTACTTGATGTCAGTCGTTCCTAATCTCTATATAATATAGTCTGCACCAATAATTGATAGATTCAAGATGGATCGTTGGAGTCAAATTAAGAAATTAGTGATTTGTAAACTTAGATTTACAAATAACTCAAATAAAATTCACAAATAAAATAAAACTATATATATGATATAATATTAAAGTTTGACCCATTTTAACGTTCCAACAATAAGTAGAATTTTGTTTTTTGTTTATTATTCTTATTTCTTATATTAAACATGCTTTCCTACAATGGATATATTTGTTGACAAATATTTATTCCACTAATACACTCCAAATTATGTCTATAACAATTAAAAACCCAAATTTAAATTTGCCATCGTAAGCTCTATTATTTTGAAATAATAAAAAAACATGCTACCCAACTTTCAATTTGGGAGGCGGCTAAGGGCACCGCCGCCCCGGGAATCATTTATTGGAAAACCAACACTCCCGCCGAAGGTCACCCTAAGTGTTTCTCAACGTTTGATGACTTAGCAGAAGTGCCCGGATACAAGGTGTGGTTTGTTTAGGTCTTGGCGGCGGATTGAGGGAGACTTTTTGACCTCTCCAGAAAATGTAAAAAAAAACCTTGTGATTTTGGGCGGCTGAATAATTTATTCAGTGTTCTAAACATCATAATTTTATATCTAAAAAATGTGATATAAGAATTAATATGAATCAAAGTATTATTGGAGTTATTGTGGTAGGAAATACGCATTTATAGTCAGCCGTTACGATCCATTGGCGCAACAAGGCAATGCTTTCAAATCCCCCTTCAGAAGAGGGTCAGTATTTTTAAAGATCTGAATTATTTTCACTGCCCTCCTCACAATCGTCAATTATTTCATTTTTTACTACTGACGTAAGGGGGCGTGTAGACTTGCGTCCGAAATTGTGAAATTGAATTCAATTCAATTGTTGAGAAGTTGGTAAGGTTGTCAATTATTATTATTGATGGATAGGTATTTGGTATAATAAATATTGTCTATTGTCTGAAATGGTTTTGGTTTTCAAGTCTACTTCCTAGTAAATTTATTGACAGACAAGAAATACGAATAAACGGCCTCATTATAATAATATCACTTGTTTTAGATAGAATTTTTTTGTCTTTCAGTAGAATTATTAAAATTATTTATTTATTTTGGGGAACATAAACCCTTTTAAAGCTAGTATGTACATAATAGGTTTACAAGAAACAAAACAATTATTAATGTTCACAGATGGGTTAATCGATTTAGATATGCAAAACAATGTAACGATTGTAAAGAGTAAAATGTAAGTAATCTAAGTATTAAATATAATATAATAAAAGCGGTTAAATAAAATATTTTATTCAAAATACCGCAGTAGTATAGTCACTTGGAAGTTTTATCTGGAAATTTTTCCGGGAGTTTTGATAATTGGTAAAATTATAGATTTCGACGTGCTATTTCTGAATTTCCACCATTTTGGAAAAAATAGGCGCCTAATAGCAGTTTTTTGACAATATCTTCGTTCCGACTCATTTTACGATAAAAATATGTATGTACAAAATAAAGTAGAGAAAATTTGCTACAATTTATTTTGAACATTTTTCTTTTAAAATCAATAATTTTTTTTGAGTGCCGTAAAGTATACTTCAATATGCGATTTGGCTAAAAAACTCATTTTCACACCACCTTTAGGTAGAGTAAGCGGCGCGTTTTTTTTATCGTGTTATGTCCCCTGTGGGCCTAATACACATACACATGCAATGCACAATTTAGAAAATTTATTAAATTTATTTCAATCTTCTTCGCTTTGCTGTACCTGATGGACCATGCGTTGCGAGTTCTTATTCGGTATCGATTGAGACGTCACAGACTAAAATTTCATCCGCATCATCTGTGATTTGATTGTGAGACTCATTTAAATCTTCTTCGTATTTCTTTCCACCATACGTTTGTTCAAAAATAGTCTCCGTTTCTTCCTCTTCATCGCTCGTTAATCATAATTGATAACGTATTATATGTTATTTAGTTGTCATCGTATTTAAATTTTGTAACATACTCATCTTTCTGATCCTTTTAAAGAATCTAATGTTTTTAGCAATTTAAAGTGTTTGTTAAATTTTATTTTATCATCTAATATTACACCCAGATATTTAATACTGCTAACACTTTCTATTTTATTTTTTTTACAATAGCTCCACACAGGAGGCCCTGAAGAAAATAATTCCCCTCATGACCAATGTCGTCTTTGGGGATACTGTGTGGAGGGTTCTTTTTAGGAAAGGAAAGAGATGATGTGTTGGGAAGGAAAAAGGTATAAGGGGTGGGTAGGAATTCGGGGGTCAATGTGTCAAGGAGTGACGGACGAACGAATCAATCGGTCGAGAGTCCGGCTAGAGAGGTCTAGGATAGGTCTTCCTCAACCAGTCTCTCCCGATCTGGCCTGCCGCGCAATTGGTGGGCACCCGCATCCGCTGCCAAGACCCGGGCAAACCTCACCACATGAACCCGGGCACCCCTGTTAATTCACCAAACGTAGCGAACCACTTGTAGTGACCTATGGTAGAGGTGTTGGTTATCCAATAAAGAGCCAAATTGTGCCCCTCAAAGTATCGAGGGACCATTGTTCGATTTCCTACCAAAGATTTTGATACTTATATGTGAGGCATGTAAAAGCAAAGGCAGCAATCTCCATTTCAACCAGAGTGCTATGTTTTCTTTTCAAATGACATGGAGATTGATGTCTTTGCTTTTACGTACAATATTACATACAAACATTGTATAAAAGTAAAGATAGCAATCTCCATGTCATTTCAAAAGCAAACTTTGCTTGCCAAACTGAGATTGCTGCCTTTGCTTTTACACACCTTATGTATACTGGTTAATGTGTTTTCTTAGAAGTTGATCACACAGACCATCTTGATGTGGACCGAAAGTCAACGAACCCATGAAAATAATCCAAATATCTCCATAATGTATTATTATGTTTATAATGCGAGGTTTCATAAGACCACAAAATACAACTGCTACATTATAATATCTGTGCATATAATCTTGCATCTTTTAACAGCAAACTTTGCCCGAAAACTGCATAATATTATTAAATTTGTTTAAAGTTTGTACCTTCTTACGTATTGGGCATTCTCGTTCCGCCTTCTGGCAATACTAAGTATTTTTTTGAGACAGGCAACACAGGGTGCATTACCATATTGTTTATGATCGATATTTATGAATATCTCTTAAACACGCGAAAATAAAGCGGGGTAATAAAATAAAATGTGTACAAACACTCGACATTTTTTAATAAAATTATTATGGGTTTTACTTCTGACTCTTGCAAGTAAAGGAAAACCGGATTTTTTTTTAATCTAGGTAATTTGGGTAACCAGACAACTCAACAATGTGCAACTTCATCACTGCTCTAAATAGGGGACACCCAGGCAAAGCGGATGTGTTAAGGGAGATATTAAATAAAAAACACAATGTTTGCATAACATAAAATATTTATAAAGTGTAATGTTAAAAAAACATTTGTCTACAAAATTAAAATAAATGAAAAGGTAATAAGGTATTAGAATTATAAAAATAATGTAAATTAAAAAAACCTTCGTATTGTTCACTTTGCCCGGGTACCCGGGCAAAGTGAACTTGGGCTCCGGGCAAAGAGAATTAGGAATCACAATCATAGCAGAAGTAAGAACCATATCCACTATATGAGGTTCATGATTCGTGAGCCCAATTTGTACACTGGATGCATTGAATCCAATCCTCTGTTAATGTTGTTCAACATAATTTTCGTCACAAATAAGGCATTTCAAACTTTTATTTTCATCTGTTTTTGCTTTAACTTTTAGTCCGCTGGTAGATGGTCCAAGTTATTTTTTCTTTATGATTTCTTTTTTTTTTCGAATGCTGGCTTCATTTTTGTATTTTTGTATGTTTTTTATGGGATTAGTAAGAACTTATGACATTTGACATTTTCTTTTTCTTATTGCCGAATTAAAATTTGCTTTGGGCATTGGTCTAATATCAAATGGTGACTTAATATTCGTTGATAATGAGTGATAATTAGATGATTTCTGTGATGATTTCAGCAGGAGGCAAAGAAGCTTTATCTATAACAGGCACAGAATGTGGTGGTTGATTCGTTGGAAATGTGCGGCCTTCAGAGTTTTCTGGTTCAACAGGACGATCTGTCACTGTAGCAGGAGCATGATCAATGTCACTAAATGCATTTCGATTGTAAAGCCATATTCCTGGTTTTTGAAAGCCACTGACTGCATTTTGCACAGATGCTCCTTTTAAAAAACTGGGTGCAAAGAGTTTAGCCATGTCACAGTTATTGACTATGCGTCCAGCATGATTCTTTTGAAACATGTTTAGTTCTTTTTCAAAATATTTTTTGATAGGCCCGTAAACTGCAACATCAAGTGGTTGCATACGATGTGTTGCATGGGGGGCAAAATACACAAAATGCACAATATTTTTAGAGGCATAATCCAAAGCTGGGTAATATTTGTGAGCTTCATGATTGTCGATGAGAAGTAAGACCTTGCTTATAATAGCATTAGCCGTCGTTGACTTAGTCCATCTTGCCTGATTTGTTTTTCGTACGTATGTATACACCATCTATAAAAATATTAACATTGTAAATATATCATACCTACGCAATTGCACATAATCAATCAAAAACTTCATTCACTCGGGCAAAGCGAATGGTCCATCCGCTTTGCCCTATCCGCTTTGCCCTAGGCAGTATCAAATAACCTTTTGTTAAAAAATACAATGTGGTTGCTGCATTTCATAACTAAAGTTAGTTTTTTAGATAGGAAACAAATAAAAATTGGATTAAATAAACTAATCGTCACATTAAATATAATTAAATAATAATAATCACAAGTACCTTACCTACGTTTATCGTATGAAAATTCTAAAAAAACGATTTTTTATCAAAAGGAGTGTGCGTTTCTGCCAAACAACAAATATTCACTGTCATGGCATCGGTAGTGATGCGGTACACCGATTGTGAGACTATTAGCGCATTATAGCGGTAATTTTAGGAAATATTCAATTTATTCGCTTTACCCGGTACATTCGCTTTGCCTGGGTCTCCCCTAGTCATTAAAATGGTTAAAAAAATTTGGTTAAATGGGTTACGTTAGGTTAGGTTATGGGCTATTTTTATTACTTTTAATGGCTTTTCCATGGGGTGTTGATATGCCACTTTATTGAGTTGTCGTGTAACCGTAATTTGTGGGTAGTTTGACGTAAAAATGATTTTTATTGGTTTTAAGAATTAAAAATGATTTTAATTCGAATGGTGCAACACATTGATATTACAAGATAGGTTTAATATGTTTACAAATATATTTGGTAAAATTGGACGATATTGAAGATTTTTATACAAATTAGATATTTTAATGATCAAAATGTCCACATTATCGACGCTCCTGAATGCAGCGATACGTTTGCACGGAGAAAATTTTTATTTGAAAAAACGATCATTTTAATAGTAAAAACGGGACTGAAGTTCTTACGAACAAATTTACAGTGTTTCAATGTTTATCGGCGGGAAAATGTAAGAATAATTTGTTGGTATACGTACGAAATTACGTATACCAACAAATTATTCTTACATGTTCCCGCCAATAAACATTGAAACCCTGTTAATTTGTCCGTAAGAACTTCAGTCCCGTTTTTAACAGTTTTTACTATTAAAATGATCGTTTTTTCAAATAACATTTTTCTCCGTGTGTACTTGTGTAACGTTGTTAACCAAGAATTTGGGTATACATGTGTGATATGTAGTTTGGGATAAAATACTGAATACATTCACGATATCTAATTATCCACTGAATATTCGAGTATTGAGCACAATATCATATAAAAGAGGCTTTAGGGGATTCAAACCCCTCAGTATTGTGTAGGAAAAAAAGAGAATATTACTGGTAGATTACAATCCTATTAAATACAACAATATTATTTGCACCATTTATTTTATCAATGTGATGACAATATTAAATTGTGGTAAGTAGAGGTATCAACAAATCTTCTAATTAATTTTCCACCCCCCCCTCCCCCACTTGGTAAATATTTCGTCCCCCCCCCTCAGGATAGAAACCTTCCCCCCATTAAAAACAACTGCCCCCAATGTGAATGCTGTAGCTACGCCCTTGATTGACCAGACCTACCTAATTAAAATGATAAAATAAATATTAAAATAATAACGGGACATCTGATTACAGATTTTGAACAAAAACTAAAAAAAAAACATATTTCACTAAACCAATAAAATCCTTTTTGCAGAGGCCCCTACAATGAAATTCCATGTTTTTTTACAGATGTATCATGTTAATAAGATCCGAGTACAGATATTTTATAATGTTTAGAAAATACCGAGTAGTACAGAAGGTATAATATAAGCAGTCAAAATGTTGATGTTTGCGACCGGTCGAAAAGCGTGTGACATCACGGTACATTTGCGGCGGTAGGTACTGTAGCACAGCCTGAATGAAAAAATAATAATTGTATTGAATTATGTGCAACGTCACGAGACAACATTGCAATCATTTTACCCAAGTTCACTGTGAAATCTCATAACTTCATCATTTTTGAAAATATCGAAAAACTAATAATATAAATGAGACCTCATTGATATGCTACAATACCTGGACTACCTAAATAAAATAATATAATATCGACTGCCACACATTATAAAAGACGAAGGCATAAAGGACCACTACGAGATGCGCCGATATGATTATAGGGTCCAGCCCCCAAAGGTCCAGCCACCAGCCACCAGCCACTAGAGGTAATCTCCGGAGAGCGGACTGGGACCCTCCGGTCGGCAGTAAAGTTGACGGCCTTTGGTCGCTGCCCGCGTCATGGACCGTTAGCCAGAATTTAAACGGTCGGCGAATTGGGCAGGATCAACTTTTTGGTGCAGAGTTTATTTAGGGAATGATAAGCCATAATAAGGAACTCCACTCCAATTTTTTTATGAATCTTCTAACTTAAATAACTGCTTATTTATTTTTATTTTTATAGTTAATTTTAATAGTAAAAATAATTGTCAAAGTTTTAATTATTCAAGATCCCCTGAACACCACCGTATCTATACGGTGTGTCGTTTGAGGTCATCACTATCCAAAAGTTTTATTGTTTTTCAACAGATATTGATATTTTGTATGGAAAAATCAAAGGAAGAATGTTTTTTAGATGTCAAAAGTCGACGCGTTTTTTATTCAAGATTAACTGCTTTTAATATAGAAAAACATTAGGTATAATGTAAACATCTCATCGCTACTGTTATTGTATACAAATACATTATAATTATTGTTATTCATTGCAAATACAAATTGTATCGTAAGCCGGGCTTCAAGTTTGTTCAGGCGTGACTTTTGCTCTAAAGGTGCACATATCATAAACAAATGCATGTAACCTCAAACAGGCCAAATTATTTTTTTACAGCTAACTACGACTTTCGAGAACAAGTAATAAGACGATTTAACTAAGTAGCTTTTATTATTGTTTATATTTATTCCACGAAATTCGGCACTTACCTAGTCCGTAGGTATATGTTCCGTATTATATTTGAAAAACATGACGTTTCGCTATCAACCACTGGCAAATTATAGGATTGTCCGTAAATATAGCCTTTTTCCGTCATCATTTTAATTGTTGAGGGTCTATAATGTTTCAATTAACGCAACAACTATTATATTTATTTATTTTATTTATTTATTCATAAGAAAAAAAGTTTTACATTACAAGTGAACATTATGTAAAGTTATACAATTATTTTTTTTTTTTTGTATTTCTTGGGCATTAACTATGTAACAATTTCTAGACATTTTGTTTTGAAGAGTTTTAATTTTCAATGTACTATCGTTACTTAAATTTTAATTTTTATGCTACCGGTTTCGACACATCCGTGTCATTCACTAGCAAACTTAAAACTAAACTTAAAATTTAAAACAAATACAGAAATGAATTAGATGTTATTAGGTGGGGGTGGTGGGAGGGGTGATTTTGGGGGAAGGGGAGAACAGTGGGCGGGGTCAATATCACACGGGAACAAAGTCAAAAGGGGAGATTTGCAGGGTGCTATTATTTTGTTAACTAAATTAATTTTTGATTTAATTTTTTTGTTTATTTCTAAAGTTTCTAAAGCGCACAAGTTAAAGTATGAATTTATATTTATATGTTTAAATTTGGTTTTTTCTTTGTTGAAGCTATGGCCTGTCTCTATTAAATGATTGGCGAATTCAGAATAGTTATTATTTCGTAAACAGAGTTCATGTTCCCTGATTCTAGTTCTAAAATTTCTAGTAGTCATTCCTACGTACTGGGCGTCGCAATCATTACATTCCAAAGTGTGTTCCTCTTTAAATGTCCAGAATCCCTTAAACATAAATCTTCTGAAATCATTAAAAAAAACCTTAAAAATAAAAATAATCACAATAATAACCAAAAAAATTCTGAAAAACAAACCTTAAATAATATTAAAAAAACCATTAAAGAAAATAATCTCACTTTAACTAAAGCAGATAAAGGTAACACCATAGTGATTTTAAATAAAACGGACTATATTCATAAAGTAGAAGATTTTTTAAATAGTGATAACTTTACAACGCTTTCAAAAGATCCTACAAAGAAGTTTCAAGAAGACGTCAAGAAGACAATCAAGAGCTGCCCTTTAATATGCGGTTCACCAAAATAATCAAATTTAAGTAACGATAGTACATTGAAAATTAAAACTCTTCAAAACAAAATGTCTAGAAATTGTTACATAGTTAATGCCCAAGAAATACAAAAAATTGTGAACGCTAGTACAGCATACCAGGGCAAATATTATTTTAAACTTATTTGCAAGTACAGAATTGTGTCTCTAAATATATATTTTAATCAAATGTGTTTGAAAAATAAAGTGTTCCCAAAATACATAAATATAAAAACTAAAAATAACAGTTCATCAGCTACCAAATCAATTCTTTTTGCTAAGAATATGTGGTTAAAGGAAGAAATAAAATCGTGGTTCCACATCAGAGATAACATTCAAGTTTTGTTAAAAGTTCTACATACTGAACTTGTGAACAGTTTACATCCTGTAGAATGGGATTTGTTCGATGACAAAGCGAGAAATTGTGCTAGTGAAGTTGCATTCAAAAAGAAAATTACGTTACAGAAAAAACTTAAAAATCTTATTCTCAACTCCAAAAAACTATTGAAAAACTCCCCACCTAATAATGTTACCTTTTCTAATCATAAATTTAATGAAAGAATAATAAATCTGTCGGATCATGAATTAACTACCAAAGAAACGTGTTTATTATCAAAAGGACTAAATTATAATAATCAAGATAACAAAATTCATAACGTCGAAATACTTGCTGCTGACACGGATCAAGCCCTCTTTAAATGTCCAGAATCCCTTAAACATAAATCTTCTGAAATCATTAAAAAAAACCTTAAAAATAAAAATAATCACAATAATAACCAAAAAAATTCTGAAAAACAAACCTTAAATAATATTAAAAAAACCATTAAAGAAAATAATCTCACTTTAACTAAAGCAGATAAAGGTAACACCATAGTGATTTTAAATAAAACAGACTATATTCATAAAGTAGAAGATTTTTTAAATAGTGATAACTTTACAACGCTTTCAAAAGATCCTACAAAGAAGTTTCAAGAAGACGTCAAGAAGACAATCAAGAGCTGCCCTTTAATATGCGGTTCACCAAAATATAATAATCTTGTATCAACCAATCCTCAACCACCTAAGCTGTATGGTTTAGCGAAGCTTCACAAACAATGCATCCCCATCAGACCAGTTGTTCCGGCATATTCTAGCCCCAATTATAATATATGTTCTAAATTTGTATCCTTGTTTAAATCCAATAATTTATTCAGATCTGATCACTCAATTAAAAACAGTTTGGAATTAATAAATAAAATCAAAGATTTAGACATACCTAGCAACAGTAAATTAGTGTCTTTTGACGTTGTTAATCTTTTTCCTAGCATTCCAACTATCGAATGTAAAAACCTAATTATAAACATTTTAAATAATTCCCATTTAGATCCTACTATTGTGAAGGAAATGTCCACATTACTAGAAATTTGCATTAATCAAAACTACTTCACCTTTAATGATAAATTATACAAACAACATAATGGTCTGGCGATGGGTAATCCCACTTCTCCTTTGTTTGCTGAAATATTTATGAATTCTTTTGAAAACAAACTATTCGATTGTGGACTTTCCCTTTTATCTAATGTATTTGTGTGGTATTGATTTGTTGATGATATCTTTGTAATTTGGTCGGGTAGCAACAGACAATTAGAAAATTTTCTCACTTTCATTAATAGCCTACATCAAAATATAAAATTTACACTGGAACATAATGATAACAACAGTTTGAACTTCTTAGACTTAAATATTAATTTAGAAAATAATAAGTGTGTATTTAATATTTATAGAAAACCTACACACACTGACTGTGTTATACCATCAACTTCACTTCATCCCATATCTCACAAACTTGCTTCCTTCAACTCAATGATTCATCGTGCTATTAATGTCCCTTTAAGCAGTGATAATTATAATAATGAAATTAACATTATAAAACAAATAGGCCTAAACAATGGTTATAAACCTGAAATAATTAATCGCTTAGTTAATAAGAAACAAACTAAATTTTTAACAAAAAAGTACATTTATAGTGGCAATAATAACAACGAACCTGGTAAAAACTTAATATATAAAAAACTTCTTTTTACAGGCGACTTATCTTTAAAAATATCCCGCATGTTACCAGATCACATTTCTCCAGCCTTCTATACTAATTCTAAAATAAATTTTTTTATTAATAACAAGGATGTTTCTAATAAATTCGAAAAAAACGGGATATACACTTTGGAATGTAATGATTGCGACGCCCAGTACGTAGGAATGACTACTAGAAATTTTAGAACTAGAATCAGGGAACATGAACTCTGTTTACGAAATAATAACTATTCTGAATTCGCCAATCATTTAATAGAGACAGGCCATAGCTTCAACAAAGAAAAAACCAAATTTAAACATATAAATATAAATTCATACTTTAACTTGTGCGCTTTAGAAACTTTAGAAATAAACAAAAAAATTAAATCAAAAATTAATTTAGTTAACAAAATAATAGCACCCTGCAAATCTCCCCTTTTGACTTTGTTCCCGTGTGATATTGACCCCACCCACTGTTCTCCCCTTCCCCCAAAATCACCCCTCCCACCACCCCCACCTAATAACATCTAATTCATTTCTGTATTTGTTTTAAATTTTAAGTTTAGTTTTAAGTTTGCTAGTGAATGACACGGATGTGTCGAAACCGGTAGCATAAAAATTAAAATTTAAGTAACGATAGTACATTGAAAATTAAAACTCTTCAAAACAAAATTATACAATTATTCCTCATTATTCTACTACTCCATAAGTTAAGCTCTAGGAGCTAAAAAAAATAAAATAAAAATAAATAATAATAAATCTAGTATGTAAATAAACCAATAACATTAAATGTTGATCATTTCATATAACTTCAATGGTGAATGGAGAGCAGTGACGTCACCACTAACAAAACAGTAATACCAACTTGACAGTGTGTTTTAATGAAAATTGACTTTTTTTTTAAACTCTACGTTTAATATTTTTTATTAAAACTTATATATTCAGAATAAGCGTTTAATGGTCTATACTATACGAATATATTTTTTTAATGCCATAATATTTTTCACTGGAGGTCTTTATTATCATGGAAATTAATTTGAATTACTTCAAATTTAAGCATCTTTAAAGGAAGATATTATATATATATACAGTAAATAAGCTTTGTAATCTTTAATCATTGATGAAGGTAATACTAACAACTCTCAATGAAAACATGAAAGATATTATGTGTATACGAATAATTGCAATAGTATATCAAAATATCTACTATTGGTGTACGTGCACCAATATATGGTATACGTATGTGGAAATAGACGCTGCATTGTTCTCTCCCACTAGATTAAGACACAAAATTAATAAAATATAACGGTCGCAATTAGGACACGAACCCAGATTCTCTAATCTTATCGGTACTAACCCGTAATTTTTGTAATGTCCTTGCCTTCAATGCCTTCAATGCCTTCTGTATGATGGATTTGGGCGTGACTTATGCGGCCAAAAATCATCCCCTAGTCAGGGGGGTTAATATCCTAAACCGCCCCTGTCTACTCGCGTTCCTCTTCCCACTTTATTTATAATTGATATTATATGCATTCTAAACAATAAGCACATTATATCACATTGAGGTTTGTAATGGAGGTTCGAAGAAGTAATAGAATAATTTGTAAAGTGCCGTTTTTGTGAGAAATCACCTTAAAGACGCTTTAAAGTAGGTATGTATTTTTGGCTAAAGTCTAAAGGTTGCACGGCAAATCTTTATTGATGGTTTTTGAAATGATTCTATCTCCATGGTAAATAATTGTATTAAAATAATAGTTTTGAATCCCATCAAGATAATCCCATCAAGATAATTAGGGGTAATAATTGATAACAAACTTCGGTGGGAAGATCATGTAATCAATGTAACAAGTCGTATACGGAAACTAGCATATATCTTCAGATCACTACGAAATATACTAAATAAAAAGACATTAAAAACAGTATACTCTTCTCTATGTCAATCAATTATTTCTTACGGTATTGTTGTCTGGGGAGGGTGTTCTAAAACTATATTAGATCCATTAGTAAAGGCTCAAAAATTGATAATACGGACTATCTACAAAGTACATTACATTCATCCCACAAAGGACTTATTTAAAGACTTTAAAATACTTAATATACAATACCTATATGTAAAAATCATTTCTTGCTATTTCAAATTCAAATTTATTAAAAAATATGTTTTTGAATCAAAATATAATACAAGATATTCCAACCAATGCAACTATATAATTCCAGTAACAAAAACCTCAATGGCCCAGTCACAGTTTAACTTTCTTGCTCCAAAAATCTTCAATAACTTAACAATTGAAATAAAGACAATAACCAAATATCACACTTTCAGGAAGACGCTTGGAGACTTTTTGATGAGTGAATGTGATAGAATTAGAAGCCTGTTTATATAATCTAATGCTAATGTACTTTTTTTCTCCTTTCTATTTTCTACTTTTTATTATAATTTTTCCAATATTTAACATGATATACTAATTCCATGTTTACACTAGACTTCATATTTCATACAATGTAACTATACTATATTGGTCACCATGATACAGGCAGCCGCCTAGTATGGTGATTTAATATATCAACTTTATGTAAATGTCACAATTATGTAACATGTATTATATAAATAAATAAATAAATAAAATCCGCAAAAATAATGTGCAATCATAAAAACTGTTAATTTGATTGTATCGTCAAAATTCACGATGCCCCATTGGTTGTATGGGATGTGAAAGATAAAGAAACTCTTCTTCATACACGGAGAAAAATGTTATTTTAAAATACGATTATTTTATTCGTAAAAACGGTTAAAAACGGGACTCAAGTTCTTACGAACAAATTATTTGATTGAAAAACATTAAACAGTGTTTCAATATTTATTCTCACATTTTCCCGCCAATAAACATTGAAACCCTCTTAATTTGTTCGTAAGAATTTCAGTCCTGTTTTTACGAATAAAATGATCGTATTTTAAAATAACATTTTTCTCCGTGTATGAATAGATATTCATCGTACATCGGATGTTTTGCCTTTCAACATTATGCTATCTGTGTTTAAAATAATTTAAACATTGTTTTTTTTGTTTTGTTCCAGGTACAGAGAAGACGCCCTTTGCTGGTCAGATCGGTAAGTACAAAATAGACCCATTTAAAGGGCATTATAAAATTAAAAGAATGCTTTGAAAGATTGCAATAATCATTTTGCAAAAAGAACAATCCAGTAGGGGAGACTCTTCAATTTGAGATAATGGCGACCGAAATTTGCGCAAGCTTCTTTTTATTTGAAATTATTAGGAAAAGGGTTAAGAAAGACGATGGCGGGATTTCGATCAGTCATTCTGTCAAAGGTCTATAATTAGGGAATCTCTTCCCAAGCCTTGCTGCTCTGGTAAAGTGGAGAATCTAAATATAATAAAGGGTCCCGTACTGGAGCAGCCGGAACTTTTAGAATATTGTCAGGGCAAAAAGGTTAGTTTAAAAGCTTTTGGAGTACCTAGAGTTAAATAATAGGTAGGTACTTAGCATAACAGTTAATAATATAGGTAATGAGATGTATTCTTTGTACATACGAATCATCAACGTGGAATTAAGAAATTCGTCACGCGAATTAAAAAAAAATATCCCTCGATGGTAGCGAATGAAAACAATGATCAATTTAATTAAGATTGACAATTATAGTTAAATTAATCAACACCTAGTTTTTATTTGATACCTTCGAGGGGTGAAAAATTTTTTTTAATTTAAAATAAACAATTATGAATAATTTTTCACATACATTAATCTGTGATTTTTTTGTAAACAGTAAATAAAAAGAAAGAAGAATATATTTAAAAATTACTTTGCAGATAAGTGAAAGAAACGCACAAATCTTTAAAAGAAAGCATCTTTCGTTGCTACAAAAAAGCATTTATTTAAATTCGACTCTTAGACAACCAAACAATTCTTCTTCTTTCTATTTTTTTTTATATAATGGATAGGTTCATTATACCCATCTAGTACGTCTAAACATTAATCATTTAAAATAATATAAGGAATACTTGCGGCGCGTTCCAGAGTGGAAGATACTTTTAGTATCGCTCTGCTGTAAGACCACCATTCAGAATTGAAACGTTGCTTGAAATGGCTTTAGCCGTGTTTAGTGACTAGATCTGAATATCCAGGTACTTCCCCACCTCCCCACTTACCTTCAGCCTCACAACATACCCCAATTTGGGATGCCATAGTCTCACTGGCTTCAGAGGGGAGCAGTTGGGATTCTTGTGAGGGGACATAAAAAAAATGCGACTCTTAAACTAAACTTAGAAACAGAAAAATCAGAAAAAGATACGGTCGCATCAAGGAATTGAATTGTATTTAATTATCGAAGAAAGCAAACACTTTGTGGCTTGACATTATACCAAATGAAACAAATAACTTTATTATAAAGTGGTTTAAAACTAAGTTATTTGTTTCATTTGGAATTGTATTTAATTTATTATTAGATGAAGTATGTTTCAGTTGAATACAACCGAAGGGGATGGGGTCGAAATAACTTAGTGGTTAGAGCTGAGTCCCGGGAAGGCTAAGTTCCTGATTCATTTTCTAGATGCGACCGTATCATTTTCTAGATGCGACCGTATCATTTTCTGATTTGTCTGTTTCTAAGTTTAGTTTGAAAGTCACAATTTTTTTTAATGTCCCCTCACAAGAATCCCAACTGCTCCCGTCTGAAGCCAGTGAGACTATGGCTTCCCCAATTGGGGTATGTTGTGAGGCTGAAGGTAAGTGGGGAGGTGGGAAAGTACCTGACTATTCAGATCTGGTCACTAAACACGGCTAAAGCCATTTCAAGCAACGTTTCAATTCTGAATGGTGGTCTTACACCAGGGCGATACTGAAAGTATCTTTTATTCTGGAACACCCCGCAAATATTCATTATATTATTTTAAATGATTAACTTGAAATTAAAAATTTTGTTTGTGAGCCGTTAATATTGTCTTCGATGTTTTTCATTAAAATTTTTTAATGAAATTTGTACAGATAGTATGAGTAATTTTACTTTAATTCGTGCAATAAAATATAAATTTTGCAGACTTGTATACAGATTATACTATAAATGATCATACAAAAATATTTTTACATTTTTGTAGCCAAAATTAATCAACCAAAAGTGTCTGTATGTTTCCGGGATTGTTGAATCTTATAAAAAAATCAAATAAATAATTTCAAAGAATTCGTTAAAATATGGTAGTTTTATACCCCATCTGGTCAGCGGTCCACCCCATTTAAACCTAGATTAGATTGGGCATTAGGGTTTAAACTGGCGGTCAAACCCCAAACCTCAAACTCAAGCCTTCTTCGGTCTGCCACAATATAATAATGGCATTAATCCCGCGTGGAATGAACCCGGGATAAACCTCGTTTTATATCTTGGTGAATAAGACTACGGCGTGTGTTTTACATCGGGGTTTTAGGGATATGTACCCGAATTATGATTTATTAGCGGGACTCAATCGGGGACCAAATTATGGGGTAAAGCATAAACTCTGAAATCTGATTAACATTCTGATGATAGCATCTGTGCTCCATACTACTTCTGTACTCCTGTGAACGGTAGATTAAGAAACCAAGATATATGGAAGATTTGTAGTTGTTTTTGTTTATTTTGGACAACAATTTAGGCTCAGTTGTTTCGCAGAAATTCAAGTGTATTGCCATCAAATAACCATTCAGCGCCATTTTGTTTTTGATATTTAAAAGATACCCGTTAAACGCCCAATCTATGCTCGTTTCAGTGTTCAATCAAGTCGTAATAAACTGACAAGCTTAAGAGGAGTATAAACACCAGAAATATTTGACTTCTTATCCCTTTAGAACTCCAATTTTGTTTCTTATACGTCATATTTATCTAATGAAAAAACAATTTATTTAGTACTTCGCGCTTACAATTTTTGTAACGTAATTAATAGTTGTATCTTAATTCCATTAATTTAAAAAGGTAGGAAAAGCTTCAAAGTATCCATAATATATTTTTTCATGTTCATAATGTAAACCGATTCGTAGTAAAGATAAATCTAAATAGTGATTTGGCGTATAACTTCATCTTAACAATATGATAGTTGTCCTTTTGTGCAGGACTTTTTTTTGCAAATTTGCATTTAACGGGAACCTTTCAGGTGTCTCAAAAATAAAATCGCGCGAAATGGTCAATTGATGACTTTGTCGTATAATTAATGAGTCATCATCATCACAATTTGCGCTACAACCCGTGGTGGGTCTTGGCCTCCTCGAGAGTCTTCTTCCACTCATCTCTGTTTTGTACTAGTTCTCTCCAGTCTGGAATCTCCAACGTTGTCGTTCCATCTTAATTTTGGTCTTCCCAGACTCCTTCGCCCTACAGATCTAGATTTTAGCAGGGACTTTGGTGCTTGATGCCCAGTCATTCTTTCCACATGACCCAGCCACCGAAGTCTTCCCAACTTTATAAATTGTGTCACTTTTGGTTCCTTAAACAGAGTGTAGAGATCATTTTCTAGAATAGGTCTAAAGATACGCCTTAATCAATGAGTATGAAAACAATAATATGGCGATCTATCAAATTGTCCATGACGGAAGATAATTTCATCAACATAAAATAGTTTTGTTGGGTTGATTTTTGATAAAGTTCCCCACTTCAATCAGCATGCGAGAATACTAATATTAAATGGTATTTATTTTGCAAAAGTTGATTTGTTATTATGAAAAAGTTGATGAAGTTGTCAAAATCACCGCTGAAACCATATTTCCTGAAGTTAAAAACTTTTACAATCCCTTGCTAGACTATACATATTACATACATATTATATATATATTACCTTGCAGTCACTCGTATCTAGGATGAACGAAGTATGTATGAAGAATGAGTTGATGATGAATGTAAGTAAGTCAAAAGTAATGGTGTTTGAAAGAGAGAGTACGAAAACAGTGTGCAATATAGTTTTGAATGATGAATACTTAGAGCAAGTTGATGAGTTTGTGTATTTGGGAAGTATGTTTACGAGAGATGGGAAGGCTGATAGGGATATTGAAAGAAGGGTAAATGCAGGTAACTCCATTAATGGTGGACTGAATGCTGTTGGCGCCAACAAAAAGCTGTCCAAAGAAGCGAAGCTAGCAGTTCACAATGGAGTGTTGGTACCTACCCTGATGTATGGCAGTGAAGCATGGAACTGGCAGAGAAAGGATGAAAGTAGACTGAATGCTGTAGAAATGAGATCCCTGAGGCGTATGTGTGGTAAAACCATGTATGATCGTGTGAGGAATGTGGAGATCCGAAAAGAATGCAAGGCCGATGTGAGCGTCATAAGTAAGATTAAAAAAGGGACGCTTAGATGGTTTGGACATATAGAGCGAATGAATGAAGAAAGGAGTATCAAGAGAATATATGATGCTAATGTGAATGGTAGAAGAAGTCGAGGACGTCCGAGTAAGACATGGCACGATCAAGTGAATCAGATACTTGAGTCGGGCCATGTCAAGAGTCAGAATAATAGAAGAGCATCTATGATAAGATGTATGAATGTGAATGAGGCGAGGAGTGTATGCCAAGACCGAGTTGTTTAGCGGTTAGTCCTCTGCCTACCCCTGCGGGGAAACAGCGTGATGGTTAGTTAGTTAGTTAGTTTAGTTTACTAGACTATTTTACATTAATTATCAGTTAATAATATCCACATTCCTCATTGCTCTATTAATATAATACTCTATAAAGTATAGCTAGCGCGTCTAAAAAGAAAACTATTCTACGGCATGCAGACTTAGCCCGCATAAATTTGAGCGAGGAATATCATCCATGGTGAGGATATGGACTGACCGTATAGACGACCGTCCGTGGTCGAGTGGTAAGACACTTGACTCCCATTCAGAAGGTCGCGGGTTCGAACCCGGCGTGTGCAAATACATTTTATTTGATTAATTTGTGTTATTTCACAATTAATTAATAAAAATAATATATGTTATATTTGCGGCACGTTCCCGAGTGGAAGATACTCTCAGTATCGCCCTGGTGTAAGACCACCATTCAGAATTGAAAGTTGCTTAATAATGGCTTTAGCCGTGTTTAGTGACTAGATCTGAATAGCCAGGCACTTTCCCACCTTCCTCTTCCCCATCTCCTTCCCTTCCCCACTTACCTTCAGCCTCACAACATACTCCAATTGGGGATGCCATAGTCTCACTGGCTCCAGAGGGGAGCAGTTGGGACTCTTGTGAGGTTTCTCTATAAAAAAAAAGATCCTATTATTACTAAGTATTAGAGTATATTATAAGTATAGAAACAGAATTAGTTACAATTTTTGATGTTCTGTGATCTTCAAATAATGGTTTATTATCACATAATACATATTGTTCAATTATTTAAAATCTATTGGTTGTTAATTGGTAGTAGGCAATCTTAAAATATATATTCGTTGATGTTTTAAAATAACCACTTCAAAACGTGGTATTTTACTGGGATATTTAAACTCATCGTCATTTATTATTAGTCTCAATATCGTATCTTCCTTCAGACAGATGACGACGCTGAGGTGATTTACAAGAGGCTAATAATTAATCATTTCGCCGGTAATATTATGTGTAATTATCGTAAATAATAATTACATATCTGCAGTTCTAACAAATCCCACAGTGGAGGTAATGATGAGAGGATTTTCCAGAGCCCCAAGACGTTTTGTAATAACATGCAGTTATGTTTGCATTCTGGTAGATAAGCCAGACCTCAACGCAGACTTGGTAACGTCTCAATTATTACTCAATTATGGAAAATAGACAGAGATTAGACAGTTCCTGGTTATGTTGATTAATTGCTCAATCTCTTTGAGCAAAACATCCCAACGACAAGCTTTGGTGGCATGAAATGTGCACAACCTACCTGAGGAAGCAAATTATTTCAATAATATCAATCACAAATGTAAATATTTAAGGTGCAACTGTGAATGAATCTTCAAACTATATGTACTTAAGGTTGAGTTCTGGAGTGATGAAATTTGTACTGATTATTTTTTCTGGATATTCTAATTTTAATCTTAAGCACGCGACAAAATGCGAAATCATACAAAATCTTGGGTTTTAGTTTTGAAAATTTGATCGCTTAGAAATAATATAGATGCTTCAATTAAATACTATAAGTAGAACACATCTTGGCCTTTGAAGTGATCGAGTATTTTTTGATAAGCTTTTTAATAAGCTTAGAAAAAAATTATGCGTCTGACCTATAAAAACGCGGCCGCTTTCATACAAAACGTAGTTTTGGATTTGAGGCCAAAATACCCAACCAAAATGAAAAATTATTTTTGTAATAAAAGGTAGGTCAAACGTCGATCTCGGACAGGAGCTACTTTTTTTTGCTTTCAAATGATGACGTACAGGAAATTAAAGAAATCATTTTGGAAGCAACCTTTGAATTATTTTGTCAGTTATTTATAATTATTTAAAAAAATCTGCCTAATCCTTGATTTTAATTTAATAAAAAAAATTAAATAATTTTTTTTTTAAATGCATTTCTTTGGGTAGTTATTTATTTATTTATTTATTTATTTATTGACGCCCTATTGGGCTTTTACACATAGATACAAATTTATTTTATAACAACAATATAACCTAAATAAAAAAGATTACAAAATATATAAAAAAAGCATAAACACAATATAATAAATAAGAATATATCTAATGCTAAATCCACATGCATAACTTTAGAGAACTCGTAGGTACAATTCATATACCTACGAGCAACAAAAAAAAAAGAAGAAAAAACAGTCACATAAAAAGTTGTACAGTTTACAGTTGTAGAATATGAACAATTAAAAATAACAAAAGAAAATCGAAATAAAATAAAATGATTTCTCATTCATTATTAACATTTAAAAAGTGGTGAACTAATTTAGCTTTAAATGTGTCGAAGTTTAAATTAAATATGTCAGCGACATCTGTTAGTTCATTGCCCAACCTATGTATTCTTTCCATCACAGAATTTATAGCGAAGTTATTGTTGTAGAATAAAATATTCCGTCTGGTATATTTTGGAGGTATGTGTATAGATAGCAAATTTATAGCGACAGGGCAGTCCAACCTTGAATGAACAATTTTATATAATAAAAGGAGATCAGACATTTTTCGCCTTTCAGATAATTTCGATAAGTTAAGTTTACTGCGTAAATTAACATAATTGATTTCAATAATAGGATTACCAATTTTGAAATATAATATATAAACGACAAGTTTAAGTTTAGGTGTAAATTAAGGCTAAGATGCGGCTTGGATGTTTGATACATTTGTATGAAATACAACTGAACGGCCGGATTAAAAACGAGGGGTTATATTGGCCAACGTGTGGATGTTGGAGATACACGAACGGAATGTTGTTTCATTTAGGATGACGTAAGACAAAATGCGTTTTGAAAACCCCTTAAATAATTTTTTGGAAATTTTTTTCACTTGCCAAGTATAAATAAAGGCTTTTTAAGAACAACTGCATACTTAACTCAATTTCAGTAAAAATAGTCTGTAGGACAAAAACGAACTAGAGCGACGAATAGGTACCTAATTTGTAATTTTAATTTTACACCCATCCAAATTGTTTCTATAAATACTGTTTTCAGCTTCCAATGTTAGTTCCATGACCTATGTATTTGGTTTTGAAATTTACGTAACCGTTCAAAATAAGACAAGAGGCTTTTGTATCTGTTCGGTATTTTTCAATCATCATGAACCACGGGCGAAACTGGGTTGTAATTTATCATAATTATCGGTATATATTACTATGATCTGAAATGTTTTTCAATTTTTTTTATAGGATAGAAATGAGATAAGAAATTTTCTTTAAAAACCACGGACTTTTAGGTACAGTTTTGATTTGAAGCCTAGATCAATTTTTTTAACACTTTAATTGCTGAATAATTGAAACAAATTCGAAATGCTCAGATCAGCTTAGAAAAATACAAAATATAAATAACGTAGATCCAGCATTTCCCGATTGCTTTGCATTTTATGGACACCGTGTACTGCGATACTCGTACTTAAATTTCTGTATTTTTGAATTTAAATAATTTGGAGATTGATTCGCTGGATCATTATAAAGACTATTGCGCATTTTTCCATTAGTTTACTTTCGATACTCCTTTCTTTCGATTCTCCAGAAACCTACAAGCAGCTTCTAATTCGAGATAAGTCGATACTGTTTGCCGGGCGCCTCCGTACCTCGGCTGCACATCACTATTCAGTGCACGCGTGAAAACCCCTTAAACCCCGGCCTCTGTAAAAAGAGGAATCGATAAGGCGGCCGTACTTGCCTACCTGAGGGAGCAAATTATATAACGTCGGGAACTAAAGGGTCAAATTACGAAACGAAACTGTGCCCATCGGTGTGTAAGATTGATTGAAATAACGGTGAATGATTTGGTTAGGGTAGTGCAATTGGTGGTACCTACCTACGTTTCTCCCACATGCTCCGTTTCATGTAGTTGCTTCTCTCACTAATTGTATGTACAATTCTTAATCGTAGAGATTGCATCGAGTGGTTCCTTTAAAAACAAATTCACATGCAGATATGCAATAGTCTTTAATTGTATCATTTTCTTATTACGTTAAATATTATTATGATTATTATTAATAAGTTACTATATTTTTATAATATTTATACTTTTTAAATCTTTGCTTGTAGAAACCAAATCGCGTGCAAATCCAAAAACCCAAACTCGACTTACTTTAACCAGTGATTCCTGACATTATTTGTAATAAAAAATGTAAATAAAATTTTGGTCTCCGGTGACTTTTTCGATGTTTTTTTTTTTTCAAAAACTTTTTGTTCAAAATCAAAGAAAAAAATTTCTTCCACATGTTTTCACTGTTTCTAAGTCAAGTAACCAACCAACCCCTCACCCCGCCCCTAACTTCCCAATACCTACTAATATTTTTGTTTTTGTAGAAAGAAAAAAAAATGTTTTACTTAAAATAATGTCAGGAATCACTGGTTAAAGTAAGTCGAGTACAATGCTTAACACCCTGTATAAATAATAAAATTAAATTTTATTTGAATACATTTATAAAATTAAAACAAATAACTTTGTTTAAACCACTAATATAACCACAATTACCTACATGTTTCAAAACCGATGGTTTCTTCGTAAACATTATATTTATATTTTTAATTAATTAATCACCTCTCTCTAAAATATTTTTGTCCATAGTTCTTTTTAGTCTATACTTGTTTGTTTATTTTGTTATTAATGTCATTACTACCCTGACGAAGAAACCATCGGTTTTGAAACATGTAGGTAATTGTGATTATATTAGTGGTTTAAACAAAGTTATTTGTTTTAATTTAATTTTAAAAAAAGCCACAAAGTGATTTTGCGAAGTTTGAAGAAACATTTATAAAAGATTAAGTCATAGAAAAATAAAAAGGTAACGGTCGCAACTGGGAAATGATCTCTTGTCTTGCCGGGGTAAAAAATTTCCCTGTTGCAATCTTTTGCTTTTTTAAATTTTTCCGTGTCTTGTTCTTTTTCATATTTTGTTAGATTTATTGGTGTTATCTTCATCTTCAATAAAATAAATAATTATAGATCGCAGTCACAATATTTCATTTTTAATAACTCAGGTCCGGGGCATACGTTATTCCTATGTCTACCTACGTGAAAACAAGCTTATGTGCCCAAGCGGTTAACAATCTTTGATCATTATTTATACTCCTTCATTACGTATTTTGTATTCATTTGAGACATGATAAAGCAATTTCAACCTTATCACCTCTACCGTAGAGAGTGCATGATAATTCCCCGAAGGTTCGGGTCGTTTTTGAAAAATTGAGAATCCAATACACTTTTGCATCATTTTGAAGAAAAAGGCGGTTTTGTAATTCTGACGAAACGTTGGGGTCTAGAGGTTCAAACTAAATGATGAAACTGTACCAGCATCTTTGCCCAAAGCGAGAATTTAAGACACATTTTGTACCAGTTTGTGAAAGGTGGGAAGGTAGTGTGATTGTGTGATTTCGATGAAAGTCCCCAGGCTAATTCGATGATCGGAACAGGCTACTTTGGATTATACGCCAAAATGATCAGTTATAAAACTGTGTGGGTAATGCTCCTTACTCATTATACGTGGTTTATTATTACAGGAACCAGCACACCGTCACAAAAGTGCATTTAACGCATAAAGTCTTACATTGTCATCATCATTTGGTGCCCCCTTTGACTAGCAGTTTTTCGTAGTGCGGTGCATGAAAGAATAACCTGCTTTCAAGTTTCCCAAAGATCTAGTATCTTCACTTATATCGATGATTTTGATAGAAAACAGAGTAATCCATTTCTCTTAAGAGAACGACTGGGCGGACTTTTTCATTAAAAACTTAATTTTGTTCTGAAGCCAACATTGCCAACCAAGGATTTTTTAAAATCAAAAGATAAAGTTGGTACTCTGTTCTGGAATACATGACCTTAAATATAATGTTTTGTCAAATATATATATATATATATATATATATGCATAAAGATATATTTCATAAATATATTTCATATTTTTTATATATCATTATTAAAAACAAATTATAAAATATCCGGTACCGAGCGGGCTATTGTATTTTAATTTGTAAAATTGTTGATTCTTCATGATTTTAGAGACAACTTTGGCTTTTTTTATACATACAACAGTAATTATTAAAACATAATCTTTCCCACTCTATTGTGCTAATATATAATGAAATATAAAATAAAGTAAAAGGCGTGTGGTTCAAGGAACATCGTTCGCTTTTAATTTTTAAAATCGCCCAAGAAAACTCGTTTTTAATCCTTTTTATTTTATATTACAGGACTCACAAATAATTTCCAAAGTTTTCTATAAAATATACAAATCCAAACTCTTTAATGACCATTTTATAATTAAAAAAACTCACAAAAAATATTAAAAATACATATAAAAAATATTTCGTTCTAGGTATATATATAGACATAAATCTTGATATTTTTTTTTATATTCAGTTCAGTTCTTTATTTTAATCTCAAATCCAAAAATCTCAAATATTTTCTCTTAAGCCGTTCCTCTTAAGATGATAGACTTCGCTTTTCGGCCCATACAAAAAGGACGCCCGGGAAAAAACACTTTTCTACATCGAAAATTGCACAAAATGAATATATATTTTTTTATACTGCCTTCTAGAGGGAGAAAACTATGTCGGTTTGTTTTCAAATTTTCGATGCGTTTCGTATTAACGTAAACATTCACTGTCAAACATGTACGATTTATCAAAAAATATTATTTAAGGAAAAAGTGCTGCTAACTCAACTCTCATAAAGAATTATAAAATTATAAAAAGCTACCGACGTAGCTTCTTCTTTCTAAAAAATATATATTTTTTAAAATTTCAATTTCGTGAAAGATTCGGTGTAGAAAAGTGTATTCTCCATAAACCCCTTTTCGAGCGATTTCTGTAGGTAAATTTGAGCGTTGTCTCATTCGCACATTTCGCGTTCGCATGTATTGTAAGTGTGCGTGAGCTTATTGTGAGCGGGACAGAATGACAGACGCGGGTGTTCCGCGTGTGGTTTAAAGTCTAGCCTCTTAAGCCGCTTCTCTTCAGCCGTTTCTCTTAAGCCAATCCTCTTATGCCGTTCCTCTTAAGTCTCCGTATTCTTCTAATCATTTGTTCAGCGGCCTCATTACAAAAAAGCCTTATTTTTTGTCGACTAGCCATCAACATTTTGAGGATTCTTCAAACAATTGTTTCGACTGATTAATTCCATCAAACGTTCGAAGTGGATAACCTTAGATGAATTAGGTAACCAACCACTCGTCTTTTGTAGTCTGTCATTCTCATTTGTAGTCAATTTACTCTTATCCGAATCCCGATTATAAAGAATAAGTATAATAAAATATTTTTATATTACAATGCAAATAAACATGTTGCACAATTAAATTTTCACTGAGAATGCATCTGTCAAAGTTTTGTTTGGTCGTAAAAAATATTATTCAGAATTAATTATTTCAGACAGTTCTGTATTACTTTTATTCTTGTTCATTTATACTTTTAAAGTGGAAAACAATTAATCAAAAAATATCATCTACACGGAGAAAAATGTTATTCTAAAATACGATCATTTTATTCGTAAAAACGGTTAAAAACGGGACTGAAGTTCTTACGAACAAATTAAAAGTGTTTCAATGCTTATTGACGGGAAAATGTAAGAAAAATTGGTTGGTATACGTAATTTCGTACTTACCAACAAATTATTGTTACATGTTCCCACCAATAAACATTCAAACCCTGTTAATTTGTTCGTAAGAATTTCAGTCCCATTTTTAACCGTTTTTACGAATAAAATGATTGTATTTTAGAATAACATTTTTCTCCGTGTAGGTAGGTGATTACCAAACGAATCGAAATGACAGTCAATATTTCGTAGACTGCCATAGATATCACACCAGATTCATACCAGGAGAATCGCCTGAAAATGGCCAATAAAAAGAAATCAATAAATTGTTACAATACAATATGTTAACGCTATCATGAAGTTCAGTTTCATATTGAAAAGAACTCAAGACTTGATTAAAATTGCCAATAATTACAAGACGGTAATAGTCTGAATGATTTCTAGGAATAATGGTTATTGCATTAACTATGTTCTCTTGTGTTCTTTCTGTATTGCTGTCGATTTCACTTTTATTACAAAGCAATCTCTCTTGTTTCAAGAAGCCGCCTTTACCAGTTCGGAGATCCGTATCTCGTCTTAATAATCCCTAAACGGTATATATAATATGCAAGATTAATTATGACGTGTTGGTTTCATCCGCCAAACCCACAATTAAAATTAAACGATCCATCGAAAAATCGATTAAACTGATTGCCCCAATGCGGTACGGGCAACGCCGGGTCTGTTGGTGCTGATAGTATGTTTTATACAGGAGGAATAGAAAAAAAATGATTAAAAATGTGTTGTTTACACTAACTTCCTTGAGATTTATTAATTTAATTTTTTTTTTACTATTTTTTTATGTGTATAACACACAAGAGTCACAACTGTTTCTATCTGGAGCCAGTGAGCCTATGGCATCCCCAAGTATGTTGTGTACACGGAGAAAAATATTATTCTAAAATACGATAATTTTATTCGTAAAAACGGTTAAAAACGGGACTGAAGTTCTTACGAACAAATTAACAGGGTTTCAATATTTATTGTCGGGAACATGAAAGAATAATTTATTACAAACAAATTATTCTTACATTTTCCGGCCAATAAACATTGAAACACTGTTAATTTGTTCGTAAGGACGTCAGTCCCGTTTTTAACCGTTTATACCAATAAAATGATCGTATCTAGAATAACCTTTTTCTCCGTGTATGATGAGGGTAAGTGGGGGAAGGAGAAGGCGGGGAAGTACCTTAATATTCAGATTTAGTCACCAAACACGGCTAAAGCTAAAGCCATTTTAAGCAACGTTTCAATTCTGAATGGTGGTCTCACACCAGGGCGATACAGTATCTCCCACTCTGGAACCTGTCGCAAATGTATCTTAAATTGTGAAAACACAATTCAAAATAAAATATATCTGCACAGGCCAGGATTTGAATCCGCTACTTCGGACTGCTAATCGAAAACCTTAGCCCACGACCACGGAAGCCGTTAAAAACGTAACTCTGATCTCGATGTCACCAACGCCACTGAGCGTAATATTCGCTGAGAGAGCTACTACTACCAGACCCTGGTGTAAGACCACCATTCAGAATTGAAACGTTGCTTGAAATGGCTTTAGCCGTGTTTAGTGACTTGATCTGAATAGCCAGTTACTTTCCCACCTTCCTCTTCCCATCTCCTTCCCTTCTCCACTTACCTTCAGCCTCATAACATACTCCAATTGGGGATGCCATAGTCTCACTGGCTTCGGAAGGGAGCAGTTGGGACTCTTGTGAGGTTTCTCTATAAAAAAAAAGACTGTCACGGCATTAAAAGTTTAATAAAAACTTAAATGCAATAAATAAAACAAAATATATATTTTTACAAAATAAAAGCATAACAAATGTCACGGCTAAGAATCAAACCCTGATCAACTCCTTGCAAGGCAATATGCTGACCATAATGCAATAACTGTTGTAAGAACGGCGGCATGAATACGTTGGTTGTGCTGAAAATAATGAGATTTTTTTTTTTTTTTATAAAAATTACATACTAACTAACAGCACATCTGAAATTATGTATTACTTTGGTATTCAATTTAATAATAAATAAACTTGATTGCCGATCTACCCAGATCATTCTCACACCCTGTATGCAATAACTCTACGTACAATGTATCTTTTGTTACGGATATGATCAATTTTTTGCTTTAAAAGCATCGGAAAATTTAATCTGAATAGTTTCGTCAAAATGATGGTTGACCTCTTTATTCCATGATTAAGATTTTTTATAAGAAAATCGATAGGTATGAAAATGGTTTATTTTCTCTCACTTGTCTGAAAATACGGATTTCATTTATTAATGCCTCGAATTTTGGTCTACTGATAGTTTTATTCACTTTACTCAATGATTGCTTTGTGATTTTTTTACAATTATTTTTGTATTTAAGTTGTTTGTGAAGGTCAACTCAGATTTTTAATTGAAGAACAATTTAAAAATAAATTACTTAGGCGCCGAAGTACATACGTTGGTAGATACATACTCAACTCTTTGAAATATTAATGAAGGTTCTCGATGTTTATGCTCTTCAATATTATTTAATGGAATATCAATATTGTTTTTAATTTCTATAGTAAATATTTGTTATTGACTTTAGTAGTTCCGTAATAATACGAGTATATACCTAAATGTCCGTGCAGATAAAATAAAGCAAAAAATTCTACGAAAAAACTGCTGGTGTAAAACGTACAAAACAACAATTAAAAGTAAGGCGGTTAAAATTTATTTTACTATAAATTATATAAGGAATATTACAACAGAGTTTCTCAACTTAGAGTAATGTGAATATATTGGGGGACAACTCATTGGTATCATTGGAACAAACAATATTCTTATAAAGCTATGTATTAGTAGTTGGTCACTATGTATTAGTCAACGTACAAAACAACAAAAAAAAAAAGGCAGTTAAAATTTATTTTACTTTAAATTATATAAGGAATATTACAGCAGAGTTTCTCAACTTAGAGTAATGTGAATATATTGGGGGACAACTCATTGGTATCATTGGAAAAAACAATATTCTTATAAAGCTATGTATTAGTAGTTGGTCACTATGTATTAGTCAACGTACAAAACAACAATAAAAGTAAGGCGGTTAAAATTTATTTTACTATAAATTATATAAGGAATATTACAGCAGAGTTTCTCAACTTAGAGTAATGTGAATATATTGGGGGACAACTCATTGGTATCATTGGAAAAAAACAATATTCTTATAAAGCTATGTATTAGTAGTTGGTCACTATGTATTAGTCAACGTACAAAACAACAATAAAAGTAAGGCGATTAAAATTTATTTTACTATAAATTATAATATAATATAATTATTATTCCTTATAATATAATTCCTTATATTATAAGGAATATTACAGCAGAGTTTCTCAACTTAGAGTAATGTGAATATATTGGGGGACAACTCATTGGTATCATTGGAAAAAACAATATTCTTATAAAGCTATGTATTAATAGTTGGTCACTGCATCTCGTTCCAGCAGCGCGGTAACAGAGGAGATAACGAGTATCATATATGATCCCGACGCTACGCGTGATTAGTGGCAACGTGTGATAGAAGCATTTTAAAAAAAAAAATTATTTAAAAAAATATCACCGGACAGCAAAAAACTTTTTTTTCTAAATATGCTCAGGAATCGCTGGTTACAATCCCTTCGGGTATGTGCTATTACATCCTGTATTATTTGTAAACTAAAAAACATATGTTTTGATGTAATTTTGAAAAAATTAAATAAATAATTTTTTCGTAATAAATGTGAGCTTAATTAAAAAAAAAAAATAATGCAGGTATTAAGTATTATAAAAATTATGTTATTTTTAGTATGTTGACCATTTCAGACATAAATATATAATATTTAAAGAAAGACAAACATTCCCGGGTTACGAATAACCCAACAACATTTGAAAATCACCTACTACCACCACACTAAGCGGAAGATGTTGCTTGTGTTGTGGTGGAGGACTTAGCCAGCCAAACGACCAAACGCGATGCCCACTGAACCACAACCACAAATGCATTGTAGAATTGAAAATAATAAGAATTTCAGAGGTTATAGGTAATTCTTGTATTTCTGACCTTCTATTTTTATATATTTGTAATTGATATATATTTTTTTAAACATATTAATCAATATTTTTAATTCGTATTTACACTACGATATCATCGTCTCACACATACTATTCAGTTTTATCAACTTTTGTGATTTTCTGCTGAAAATATACATTCTAAAAAAATAACAAAAAATATTTTCATATTTGTTAAGTTCATAAACAATGAATTCAAGGTTTAATTGGATGCATATAAAATAGGTAGTCGTTGCAGTAAAAAAATCCCATAATATTGTTTCTTGATGCAGGCCACCATGACCAAAATTAAGTCATTTGTTCAAGTATTCTGTTCTCCTTCTTCCACATAATATTATTTTTTTTCTTCAAAATTTGCAATTCTAGTAGTAATTAAACCAAGATTCATTTACTTGGATTCCCTGGGAAGCAGGGTCCAGTTGAGTGAGTGCAAAAAGGTGGTCGGCACGGGCCCTATCTATATGCAACCATTTAGACCTATGCTATATGTACAGGTATCTGTCCTCCCGCGCCCGCTGCGGCATCTGTAATGGATATCAGCGGAGGTTTTGCCCGGATGTTTCAATCGGACCGACTTTGGGGACCCATTGTTGCAAGGCAGAGGAAATACCCGTAACCAGGGATGTCATTGAGGGAAGATATGACTTTTAGGTTTAATATTATAACGTGAAGGTTGAGATGGAAAATAAAGATACATATAAAAGTACAGAAAATTTAGATTTGACGTTTTTTTATTGGAGATTATTTTGCGTGACAACTAGCAAGGTCACAACCCCAAGGAAACGGCTGAAGTCCTGTCAGTATCCTTCTGTCTATCTTCAGTTCCGTAGATCAAAGGACATGCTTTTGTCCTCTACATAATTTATCTTTTTTTTTTTATAGTGAATACCTCACAAGAGTCCCAACTGCTCTCGTCTGGAGCCAGTGAGACTATGGCATCCCCCAATTGGGGTATGTTATGAGGCTGAAGGTAAGTGGGAAAGGGAAGGAGACGAGGAAGAGGAAGGTGGGAAAGTACCCGGCTATTCAGATCTAGTCACTAAACACGGCTAAAGCCATTTCAAGCAACGTTTCAATTCTGAATGGTGGTCTTACACCAGGGCGATACTAAGAGTATCTTCCACTATATCTAATCTTAGAACTCCCAACACTCCACAATTTTGTAGGTATACAATCCCCTGACAATTTAATATGACCACCCTTGAATGTTATAATTCTTCTACAATATTTTTTTAAATAGGCAATTCGCTATAAAAATAGTGCTATGTGCCATTAAAGTTAAGAAAGATAGTTACAATTTTGTGGACAATCTGTAAGGGGACAGGACAAATCAAATATTATCCCCCTTACTTATAATTGCGGTATCCGTCGACTCATCTTTGGTTTAGTAAGGTGTCCTTAAACCTGGTTTAAAGCCGTTTTAACCATACACATGCTGTGATAATAAGTCAAGTTGTTCACTGTTACGACGTAATACAGCGCGTATTGGTTATACTACGATTATATTTAAGGGGGTATTAAGTCAACACTATATTTTAACGTCAGTTCATATTCTGGCACTGCGGAGTGCTTACGTCTTATTTTGATCTCGATTATAAAATGTTTAGTATAGATATGCTTAAGATAATGCAAAAAAATGTAGCAAATTTGCCTGTTTTATTTTATTTTGTGAAATTCGAGTAAAATTTAAAAATATTTTCCGATCATAAACTAAACTTTAAACAATTATTATAAGCAATAATTATTAGCCTGAAACACTCATCCATATTGAAAAAACCTCCCGAGAAAAATACATGTCGCTGACTGGACTCGAACCCGCACCCCTTCGATTGCCGGTCGAGAGTTCTACCATTAAGCTACGGCGCCTCATCTGTTACCCGCCAAATTATTCAATATATACTAGTGTTTCATTCAATAATTATTGTTTTTTCAATATGGATGAGTGTTTCAGGCTAATAATTATTGCTTATAATAATTGTTTCCCTTTGTGCTATGCATAAAAAATCTTGTCTTAAACATTAGTTTATCAATTAAAAAATAATTAAACTTTAAACTATCAGAAAGGGGGTTCAAAAGTAGGATCTTATGCACTTCAAAGCATTATTTACAGGCCTGTTATTTTATTTTTTCTAGGCTTATTCGATTATAGCAAAGGCCAGGATGTGCCCTACTCGCTGTATTTAATTAAAGCATCCATAATTTTTCAAAGTGATTTAATTTTTAAACCAAAAACACGTGATTGTGCATTACTTCGCAGTTCATCGCCACAATTTGTTGCTAAAATATTAACTGGGGGGATTTTTATTTCCAAGATGCGGCGCTGGTTGAAGTGTGTTCTCGATACCACTATTCGGTTTTTATCAGACTGCAAGGCACAAAATTGGCTGAAGTGGAATTAAATGTTAAATTCTGTACGTAAAAAAAATGGCATTCCTTCTAAGCAGGTCTTAAGAATTTAATGAAAATGATAGCCTAGTCAAAAACTTTCAACCGCGTTTAATGGTCTATCAAACGGCAATAATTTCCACACCTCCTGCGGCCAAAAACCTTCAGGGCAAAACTGTGAATCGGGGATCTTAACTATTAATATAATGCAGATAACCTGTTTGTTTAAAGAAGCAAAAACTCTTTATTGATGAGGTCTGGTATCATGTAATCTTTTTTTCCAGAATTTTGAGATGAAAGCACCTGTTTCATCTAAAAATGTTGGTCCATCCAGCGCTGTGGATGGAGCCTTGCATAATTAATTTAAATGTCAAATAATAGGATAATATTTAAGAATTGTTCTATAATAATAATGTTTTGAAAAAATGAATGTTAACCCGTTTAATCACAGGAGACCATATTTGTCCCAGCTGACAAAGGTCTCACAGAAATCGTTGTTTCTCCCTTACTATCATAGTCAGAAATGTGATCTAAACGGTATTGGAAAGAGAATACAACAAACTATATATTCAAATCTAAAAGAACAACACAAAAAAAATAAAATTTACCCCTTTCTGAAACCAAAGATTCCGATAGCAATTTGAAAAAAAATTATGGAACTTTGTGAATTTTTTTTACACGAAAACGAAAAAAATTGAGGAGACAGTAATGTTTATAATTCATTTATCTAATGAAATAAGTATGTGTTTTATTTTTTTTTTCATTATCAGTAATTTTAGTTAGAAAAAAAGTAAAGTGAGCCATTTTGAACACTTTTTAAAGTTTTCGCAAAAAAAAAATTATTTAAAAAAATACATAGTAATTTTTAATATAGAAATTTAAAAGCCTATTTCATCACCTTTCGAAAAGAGTTTTTAGTTTTCGAATACGTTAACAAATGTTCCATTTATTTGGATTTTATTGCAAAGCGGGAATATTTTTAGCCTCTGACAAAATACGCCAATTTTTTTTAAGGGTTTTAAAATCCAACAATGGAAAATTTAGGGAAAATTAAAAAAAAATATCCCAAGAAAGAAACTCATCGTCAAAGCCGAGTAGTAAAACTGAAGCGAGATACTTACAACTTACGAGACTGTGCCGCAATTACCAATATTTAACGCCGTTCTTCCACGTAGCTATTCACAAGCGACGCTACCGCTACCTGTCAAACAAATTTGCTAGTGTAGCACCTAGCGGCGTTTTCAAACACTAATAATTGTATGGAAAACACAGACGAGCGGCGATCGCGTCGCTTGAAGGTAGCTCCATGGACGGCATAATGCTGGTTTTCGTACACGGCGCTACCCGAAATATACTGAACTTTTTCATGTTTTCACGTGCAGACGTGGAGTTAATACGTTTTCAATTGACTCAATATTGTTTATTCAATATTTCTGTATCTTTATTATAACGATCTAAAAGAAGCTTTTGGGTTCACCCATACAACGAAATAAATAAAAAAAAAATATTTGGCATTCGTCAACGCCAAGAAACTACATGAGAATGGTGTCAAATCGACTTTTTTCCAATCTCAATCTAACGCATTTCCACTCAATCCTTTCGAAAAATAATTCCTCTTTGTAAGTTATAGTTACAAAAACATTAATATTTTCCCACCTCCAAAACCTATTTAAAATTCAAATTATGTTCGGACGATGTGTCAGCCAAACGAGTAGTCGATGCAATTGCTATGCGCACAAAACCCGAGTCGCTTGTAAAAGTATTTCTGTGTTATACACGGAGAAAAATGTTATTCGAAAAAACGATCATTTTAAAAGTAAAAACGATTAAAAACGGGACTGAAGTTCTTACGAACAAATTAACATGGTTTCAATGTTTATTGGCGGGAACATGTAAGAATAATTTGTTGGTGTATGTAATTTCGTACGTATACGAACAAATTATTCTTACATTTTCCCGCCAATAAACATTGAAACACTGTTAATTTGTTCGTAAGACCTTCAGTCCCGTTTTTACTATTACTGCTCATCTGATCCATTTGTTTATGAGCCTCTTTTCAATCTTCGTTCACTTTCTACAATGCTTACCTGTGTGTAACCTGAGTCCTTACCTTCACGTGTCGCATAATTTTCGCACTTATTTCCGTTATGATCAGAGCTTTAAATTTCTCAACCTTTCTCATCGCCTCGGTCATGGACCTTCTTCCCCTTCATTCATCCACGTCACAACGTTATATCTACATACATTCAATTTCCATGCACCGTATCTTAACCATATTGACCATTGTTCTTTATATATTTATTGGCGATTGAATTCTGAAAAGCTAGGTGCAAAGAGCTTTATTTCACCGAGCTTTTTCTATGCGGCGGGTGACTGACGTTTGAGCTTATCTTTATATCTGAACCTGTCCACCGTGTGACGTTGGACATCGACCGTGACGTCATTATAATTTCAAATGAATCTGGTAAGTACCTTCGGCTGACCTGGCCGCTCGTTCCACCGGGAGGTCTACCCGATGGATGCATCTATGGACGTTTTATTCTCAGATCTATGATTATGATATTAATTTATAACTACTGAAGATTTGATGGATTATATGGCTTCAATAAGTCTTACGTGAATTACTTATGATGCAGTAATCGATTCAGTTTGATGGGTTCAGTTCTTCGTTTACTCTGTACTCGTTCTGTATAAACTTGAAATTAAGCTATTTATGTTTAGTTAGTTTCCTGTAAACTGGATTCCAGTAGCAGGTTGTGAAACTGGTAATGGTTGACGAAAAGAAAATGTCTTTACACTATTGAATTTTTAACGTTCTTTATTTTGTTATATTATACTAGAGGTTTGTTTCTGGAAGGTGATCTCATCAGGAGGATAGACAGAGCAATTTAAAAAAAATTTAAAACGTTTGAATATAAATGTGTATGTGATATATGACCTTTGAGTCCAAAGCCAAGAAGGTTACCATTCTGATACAGAAGCCATCAACAGATAAAAACAGAAACAAACTATGTTTAATATTGTATATTAATAGGAACTAAAGACGTTTACGTGGAAATAATCGAAAATAGAGGACGTCCATTGATTTTGTTGCAATCTCCACAAGAAATTCCAATAATATTTAGTGTTTAAGCTCTCTGTTTCAAAGTGTTTTTTTTTAAACTTTAGAATTACGTTTGCCAGGTATTTTCCTAGCATGTTCACGATACCCATCGCAATCCGGTGTTCTTGTACTGCACTATTAATGTCTCCAGCCATTTTGCCAGTGACGCTCTGCACCATTGAAATTATTAGTCACTCATTTGGCACTTCATCAAGCTATCAATATCCCCTGCACTCATTCGAATGACAAGAGAGTCGCTAGTTTGTCACTATCTGCGTGCTACCTGTCAATTACCCACCATCCTGACTTGCGCAATAAGCTCTGATTGATCAAGACTCTACTTACAAATCGGCTACTCGCATTTTAGCCACCATTACAGCATTCTTCAGCTTTAACAAATCATCAACAGGGGTATATTAATTGCAGTTTTTTTTCAACAAAATTCGCTTTTCAAACGGAAATTCCTTGCATTGAGTCGATGGGAAAAAGTCGAGCATTCGCCCATAGGACGATTTATATATCAGAGGCAAGCGACATATTAATAAGCCGCAACTTATTACTGCTTGTCGCCGTTGAGATTTATTGAATACGCTCGGTAAATGCGAGCTTTTTGCGATGACGATTTGTTTCAACGGTGACTATTATTTGTAGTGGTCGGTTAATGTACCTTGAAATTGCACCGGGAGAATGTCGAATGAAATATGGATGGAAAATATATTCCTTTTTTCACCATAAAAATATATTTTTAACATCCTCCATGCTGCATTATATTACGTCGGTCTATTTATTTATTATAAAAGGAAATGTTTAGAACGAGAATAAAGTGGTTAGCGGCGTATGGCTATTTCTGGGTTATTTAAGGGCCTATCTTCTTTGTAAATTTGCTGATGCTTTCCTTTTGCAGACCGACTATTTATTAATGTTCAAATCAATCATGTCTACGATTCTGTACTGAAAAGCATAACTATAGTTTATTTCTACAAAAAATGACACTCTTCAATATTCTTCATTCTTTTTACAATGAAAATAACAAATGATGGGGAATCAATACTGTTTGTAAATGAATTTCTAATTATCATAATATGCATTATCATAACAATATGGAAAAAAACGATCAAATATTACTAATCTTACTTCTTACTAATATTATAAATGTGAAAGTTTGTATGGATGAATGTATGTTTGTTCCTCTTTAAATCGAAATTTAATAAATGGATTTTAATGAAACTTTACAATAATATAGCTCATACATCAGAATAACATATAGGCTATAATTTATGAAGCTAGCTATTTATTTTCAATATATTGAAAATAATAATTATAGTTTAATAGAAAACGTCAAAATTTGAGAATGACATTTTGCAAAACAATGATTGTTAAATCAAAATTCTATTTTGGAAAATATTTAAATTTCTGAATTTATTTGAAGTACTCGCCTAATACTTTGAATCGAATTAAGAATTATACATATTTTAAATAAATAGGTTAAGAATTTTGGTATAAATGTCGATGGGACCTAGGAAAAGAAAATAGATCACTCGAAGTACTAATCCTAGCAGACGAAGTTGCGGGCAGAAGCTTGTGAAAAATATGGGATAATACAATTTGAAAATATTAGCGATGATCTCAAAATACCAATACGAAAGAACCAGAGGTTGTGTTCAAATAACCACAGGTTTTTTCTGTTGAAGAACTGTTGACGCAGCTATATACATCTCTCTTCCTCCACCCATCCAAGAACCTACCCTTATCTGACAGTGCGAGGCCAATTCACCTACGTGTGACATTTTCAATAATCATGAAACAATCAGCCCTTTAATGAAGCCCGTGCAATAAACAACACTCTCAGTGCAATTTAATATTGACTCAATTACAAAATCTGGGAAGAGACCACCTTGTACCTACTCCCGTTTACATGTTTACAATTAAGGAATCGCTTATGAGTAATTGTGCAGTGAATACTAACAGTATCCCTCAAGGCCATAAAACCGATTCTTATCATCAAAAATATCAGAAGAAAAGGACAAGTCAGTCCTGTACAATTCCAAAACTTGCCAATTTCCAGATAATTGTGTCAGCTTCAACTGGAAACGTACAACCAAAAGTTGATGTCGAATATATATATATATATATATATATATATATATATTTATTTTTTATTATTTCATAAAATTTTAAAGTTACAGTGTTTTACATTTTTTAACTACCATACTAGGCCAATGCCCGTGTTGTGGTAGTCACACATAAAATAATACATAAATTTTTATATTTTTTAAATATATATAAAAACAGTTTTTAAAAAATAAAAAATAAGAAAAGAAAAACATATTTCAGGATACATAAAACTAATTACATAGACATAAAAATTAAAAGTAAGCTGAAAAATAAATATTTAAAAGAAGATAGAAATAGAAATTAAAAATATTAGACATTAAGATTACAAAGAATACGTGGAAAACTATATAGATAATTTTTATCAAGATAATGGGTTTAAGTAATTCTATTTTTTATTAGTGTGAACTCACGTATTCTTTGGAGAAAGCTCGTTCCCTTTTAAATATCCAATTTTGAACACGGGCAGTAAAGAAGGCATATATAAAGGATACTTAGTCATTGTGAACTGTCACTTATTCGTTGGTGATCTGCAGTCATGCTGTGGAACGATGAGAAGTTACCGAAAATTATTCTATCAATCCTTATCGATCGAGTGTGCTCGGGGGCCTGAAGTAAAATGGATACAAATCGACTGCGGTTTGGTAAAAATAATAACAATATAAAAACAAAATCAAGAGTCGACAAAAACGAATATATATACAAATTCGTAAAACTAATAAAAAAATTTGAAATGGAATTGTATGAAAGAGGTTATTTGTTATTCAAAATTTTGATGTACAAGATGAGGGTTTAGTAATTTTATTTACAGGTTTTTAGAAATAACATCTAAAATTTAGCATAAATTTAGTTTTGAGTATTAAAAATATATTAATAAAAAATATATTCGACGACTATTCTACATGAAACCACGAAAATTAACATTCCCAAAAAATGTCACTTGAAGAATTTTACCAAAACATGGTCGATATTAAAGCCAATCTCCTTGTATGTATAATCACTTCTACCTGATTATACACAATTAATTCGATTCATTGTTCGCAAAAGCGGCTAAACATTCTCGGCGGTGTGTTTTTTCTTCATCAATGAAAACCAGCTCGATTGACAAACCTTCTCGGGCTATGGACTGTCGATCTATGTACTTCTGCCTTCTGGCCTACCCCTCCTGCGACCGCTCAACAGATGGCGGTGCGATGGACGGTGGACGGTGGACGCTGCAGAGGTATGCGACTGTAACGTATTCGTGGTAGGGCTGCGAAAATGGAATCGGTTACGATCGATCACGAAAATTTGAAATGTTGTAAAGGACAAAATGTTAAATGATTAGGAGAGCATAAAGAAAGTTTTTAAAAACATCTTATAACCTGATTTTGTAGACGTACAATTATGAATTTTTATATTATAATAATACAGAATAGGTCTTTCAGAATACTTAATTTTTTTTTTTGTAAATTTCTTTAAGACACTTGACTTCCATTCGGAAGGTCGCGGGTTCGAACCCGGCGTGCGCAAATAAATTTTATTTGATTAATTTGTGTTATTTCACAATTAATTAATAAAAATAATATATGTTATATTTGCGGCACGTTCCAGAGTGGAAGATACTCTCAGTATCGCCCTGGTGTAAGACCACCATTCAGAATTGAAACGTTGCTTAATAATGGCTTTAGCCGTGTTTAGTGACTAGATCTGAATAGCCAGGTACTTTCCCACCTTCATCTTCCCCATCTCCTTCCCTTCCCCACTTACCTTCAGCCTCACAACATACTCCAATTGGGGATGCCATAGTCTCACTGGCTCCAAAAGGGAGCAGTTGGGACTCTTGTGAGGTTTCTCTATAAAAAAAAAAAAAAAAATATTTTGAATTTTCAGAACAAACATCCTATTAAAAACCACTTTGTAAAAGATGCGCTTATTTTCCTACAAATTTTTGGACGGCGTAGATTAAAAGAGGAAAGAAACGATATGACACGGTAGACCAGGGGGCACTTATTTGTTAGGACTGGAATACATGCTCTGGGGATGGGAAGGAGGTTGGAGTTTAATGGTTTTGGTATAGGTATATATTTTTGTCAAAATTGCCTTAACCTACATGTAGAAACAAAAACTAGTAAAAACGGTTTTACATTTTATTGTTAACGGTTTTCACCACCATAATATTCTCTTTAGATCTGCATTAACAACAATCTGCATTAACCTGTTAAAAATGAAAAGTAAGCAAAATCGGTTTTATTTTACCTGTATCGCTAATCGATTTACTCCTTGTGTCATCCCTGTAAGTAGGATAGGTATCGGGGATTGATTTGTTGACCAGTTCGCGCTCATTACCCGGGCCGGGCCGCATTATGCGGACGGTAGGTACTGACTAAGGTCTGCGGACTGAGGACGGGTTCTGTCGATCTGTGGGCCACCTCTGCTGCCCTGGTTCCTCGCGCCCCCTCTCAGAAACAAACAAACCATTATATTACATATATGTTTGATTAATCTTTGGTATACCATACAGAATTGGTGATACGTAAAGGTTTGGGAACCTGGTATATAATGAATATCCGTTATTCTTCATTTTCTCCCATAATCCAAAACTCAATATTGGGAGTGCCTTTATTTTAGTACACGGAGAAAAATGTTATTCTAAAATACGATCATTTTATTCGTAAAAACGGGACTGAAGTTCTTACGAAAAAATTAACAGTGTTTCAATGTTTATTGGCGGGAAAATGTAAGAATAAATATTGAAACCTTGTTAATTTGTTCGTGAGAACTTCAGTCCCGTTTTTAACCGTTTTTACGAATAAAATGATCGTATTTTAGAATAACATTTTTCTCCGTGTAGGCGGATATGAGTAATACCATTCTGGGAATCATTCATCACCAACACTTCTGCCAAAAGTATTAATGCTACGTTTGGAGATTTATCAGAGGTGCCCAGGTTAGTAGGGTGAGGTTTGTCCATGTCTTGACGGCAGATGGGAGAAGCCAGTTGACGGATACCTTTTTCACCTCTCCAGCAGGACTCATTGTTTTGCACCGCAGTGGGAAGATGGAAATGAGAGAGAGGAAATTCTATATTTTGTATGTTAGTTTTGTATTTGCGTTGTCTTTGTTCAAAGCTGGAAGGAAGGACTCATACATCTGTCACTCCTGGACACAATCACCTCCAAATTCTACAATTTTTCTTCCCAGAAACTCTTCTCCTTCATTTTCAAACCATCCACACAACATCCCCAAAGATGGCTTAGGTTCATTCAGTTTCTTTCCTCCATGCGTAGACTCTAAGGGAAATAAATAAATTATTGGCCTCCTGTGTGGAGCTAACGTAAAGAAAATGGCACAGTTAAACTAGCTCTTGGGAGATGCGAGACTTTAGTGGTTCTCCGTTAAAATTTGTAACATCGCTTAAAAATAATGCACTGTATTTATTGACTCTAATAGCCACATTGCAAATTCTCCAGCAAAAGGACCATCCCCTCAAAAGAACTGTATAAATTTAGAAGTTGATGCTTCTAATAGACACGAGACTGTTCTTCTAAATTCTAAAATAAACTAATGCCATCGAAATACCATGGTTCAATGGTGTACTTATGGGTTTCTTTACTCATTGCTCTGGTTCTGTGGCTCTGTGGCATGCAGGATGTATTCTATATAAGATACCCATCGATTGATTCATACATTCGACGACCGTCCGTGGTCGAGTGGTAAGACACTTGACTCCCAATCGGAAGGTCGCGGGTTCGAACCCGGCGTAAGCAAATAAATTGTATTTGATTAATTTGTGTTATTTCACAATTAATTAATAAAAATTATATATGTTATATTTGCGGCACGTTCCAGAGTGGAAGATACTCTCAGTATCGCCCTGGTAAAACCACCATTCAGAATTAAAACGTTGCTTAATAATGGCTTTAGCCGTGTTTAGTGACTAGATCTGAATAGCCAGGTACTTTCCAACCTTCCTCTTCCCCATCTCCTTCCCTTCCCCGCTTACCTTCAGTTTCACAACATACTCCAATTGGGGATGCCATAGTCTCACTGGCTCCAGAGGGGAGCAGTTGGGACTCTTGTGAGGTTTCTCTATAAAAACAATAAAAAAAAATACATGGAAAATTTTTTTATTCTAAAATACGATCATTTTATTCGTAAAAACGGTTAAAAACGGGACTGAAGTTCTTACGAGCAAATTAACAGGGTTTCAATGTTAATCGACGGGGACATGTAAGAATAATTTGTTGGTATACGTAATTTCGTACCGACAAATATATATATGTATACCAACAAATTATTCTGACATTTTCCCGCCAATAAACATTGAAATACTGTTAATTTGTTCGTAAGAACTTCAGTCCCGTTTTTAACCGTTTTTACGAATAAAATGATCGTATTTTAGAATAACCCACACACACAAGCGCATGGGGAATCAATGAAATTGTTGAAAGTCTTTGTGTTTTGGAGAAACGTCCATACACAACAACCAGAAAGAATGACACGACATTCTTAATTTTTTTGAACGTCTTATAAAACATTCCTTGTCATCTAGATTGATGCTTTCTTTTTTATACTAGGAATCAGGAGGAATCTATTTATTTCTTACCGTACCTATTTATATTACATCCACCTGAGGCCCTAGCACACTCGCTCGATAACGATCGATAGGATTACTATCGGTAACTTCTCATATTTCCCTAGGACAACTGCACATCGCTAACGTACAAACAACAGTTGATGTCGAATATGTTAAGGACACTTAGTCATTGTGAACTGTCACTTATTCGTTGACGATCTGTAGTCATGCTAGGGAACGATGGGAAGTTACCGATAGTTATCCTATCGATCGATAAGATTTTCGGTAACTTCTCATCGTTCCCTAGGACAACTGCAGATCGCAATGTCTAAGTGTCCTTAATATATTCGATATCAACTGTCGTTTGTACGTTAGCGATCTGCAGTTGTCCTAGGGAACGATGAGAAGTTACCGACAATCGGCCGGTAACTTCATATCGATCGACCATGCTAGCACCCCCTGAGGCCCTAGCACACTCGATCGATAACGATCGATTGGATAACTATCGGTAACTTCTCATCGTTCACTAGCATGACTACAGATCGCCAACAAAAAAGTGACAGTTCACAATGACTAAGTGTCCTTAACATATTCGATATCAACTATTGTTTGTACGTTAGCGATGCGCAGTTGTCCTAGGGAACGATGAGAAGTTACCGATAGTTATCCTATAGATCGTTATCGATCGAGTGTGCTAGGGCCTCTGGTCTACGTACCAAGTATCGTTCTGATTAGCTTTAAAAAAGATCACTACCTATAGCAAAAATACCTAATTTAAAAAAAAGCGATTCGTATCACAAACTTGATTCCAAGACAGTTGATTTTAGGACAATTGGCCCCAGGCATCCTTATACACAATAAACAGCCTGTTTAGGGAAAGTACCGTAAACCAGATAAGCAACAGATTGACTTATTTTTTATCGATGATTTTCAGATGTATTCCGTATTCTGTTGCTAACATTTTGTTGATATTCCATTGCTATTTTTCTCATTGTACAATATTTTGTAATATCTTAATATATAACATAAGTACATAGACTAGCTCCCCAATTAGACTCGAGAATATTTCTTTACTAATTGGGTAACTAAAATTGATGAATGATATGTAATGAAATGATGTTATAATTGTGAATGATATTATATGTTATAAATAAATAATAAAAAAATAAAAAATAAATTAAAAAAAATAAATAAATAAAATAAAATAAAAAAAACCTACTTAGTGTCTTACCTGCCAGGTAAGTATGTTATCTGTATCTATTTGTAAATAATAGTTCTAGGTAGAGCCTAAGAAGTCATAATAAATTGTACAGCGCCTTTGAGGTGATTTCTCATAGAAACGGCGCTCTACAAATTATATAATTATTATTAATATTATATTTGTGCGTTGAATAATTGATAACACTCTTCTTTTTCCGTCTATACCAGAAATTTACTATATAATTAAAACTGAATGTACGAGTATAAATAAGTCTATGCAGAGCTGTGTCATTGGCTTTGTTTTATTTATGAATGACTTTGACTATTAATTTATGCCACCGATGAACAGAGATGTAAATTTGCATTTATGCATTTTCTCGATAGCACTTGCTTATGTTTGTCTGTCTTTGACTCTGTATTTATTATACAGAACTGCAGGCCTCAACTCGGAGTAATCTACATTGAATTTGTCTATCACCACCTTATCTTACTCCCATAAGTTAACTTCTTCCAACATGGTTTACTGTATCATTCAACATGATAAAACAAATTTTGTCTCTTGGGGAGGTGGGAGAATAAATAAAGGAAGAGGGGGTGTGGGATGAAACTATGCTTAGCAAAATATTTAATTTTTAAATAGAATTACAATCATGAACACAAGACATAGGTAAGTTTTTTAAAATTTCTTACGTGCACGTGAACGAGAAAATTTCATAAAATTGTCGATCACATTTGAAAAAAAAAATGTTTACTGAATCATCAACCAATCGTATGTTAGCTGATTCTATTTTGGTACTAACTTATTTTACAATATGATGTTTTTGTAAATTGTACTGTTTTACCATATATTTTGTGTTTATCTATTTTTTACAAATAATAAATATCAATATTAACATATTTTATAAAATTGTAAAATAAGTAAATTATGAAATTATAATTAATTTTTATAAATTTTCAATAAGTAAATTATACTTATTATTCCAAATTACTTTAATATTGAAAAATCTGTTACTGAATAAATAAGAAAATATACAGATTTAGGAAATGAGATTAAAAGAATTTGGCATTCTCAGACTATAAAAATATTACCATTTATTATTTCGACTACTGGCATTATACCTAGCTCTCTCATTAAAGATTTAGGCTATTAGATTTGTCAAAGAATATATATATATATAAAAATGCAAAAATCAGTCATTCTAAATACGAAAGATTTTTAAAATATTTATATCGAGGGATTAATCAACTCAGTTCCACCGAGCCGAACCCTCTGATATAAAAATAAATGGAGTCGGTGAATTATTTTCCCATTTGGTACTCTGGTAGGTTAACATGTTGTTCTTGTATTGTTTTGTATTAATTATACTTATATAATTATGCCTTGTTTTTTGCCATATTGTATTATTTACTTTCACACATGATATTATATAATTGAAATATAATTGAACTAAAATTCCCTCACCAAACACAAGAGCCTTGTCTCTTTATGGTGAGTAAAAGCTATTCTTATCCACTATGTTACCACTGTATAAAATGTAAAAATTGTGTATTTATTGTAATAAAAACCTTATATTAAATAAAAAATAAAAAAAATAAAAAAATAATACACTTGCATAGCGTGGATTTACTAGATGATCATTTGTGTAAAAGTGTGTGAAAGGGTTTAGTTTTTCATGTGGGGAAAATTTAACCCTGACATAAAGTCTTGTGACAAATAAAAAAATTAATTATAAAATAAGTAAATTGTACTTATTATTCTAATATTTTTTTTATTTTATAATATTAAATTATAAACTACCAAAAGTATCTTCCCCAAGAATAGCTACTCACATGTGGAGAAACGATTTTTTTTACCGTGCCTATCGACTACTGTAGCGGACGACCGATTTTTAAACGGAACCGAAACCTAACAGACAAATTAACAGAATGACGGTATATTATTTGACCATACAAAATTTGATCTTATTTATGCATTGTGCAAATGTGCATAGTTCAATGCGGATCAGTCAATATTGATAAATATGTACCTGCAACAGAATGGAATTCACCTACCTTTTGATTATGTTATTTTATCAAGGCTAGACTGTGGAAACCTATCCCACTATCCCACGCCTAACGTGATTAATTTAACAATATAATTTACATTCCATAACCGTACAAAATAGATTATGAAATAATATTGATTAATTTTATTTTTAACAATATTGTGATGGACTAAATAAAGTCTAGTGGGCAAGACGCTTGACTGATTGGATGAATTGAGTTCGAAATTATTAGTTTATTGGTAGCGAGTTAATATGATTTACGCCTTGCGAAGACGTATTTTTATATTCCATTGGATATACTATAACAACTCTGTTATTAATTACTATTTATGATAAATAATACACCATACTATCATAGCGACTAAGAGGGGGCATAGATTAATTACGTGAGCAAAGAAGGGGTCCAGTAAAATCTCACAAAATCTCATCATACCGAAGGGGGGGGGGGGGTCAATAAAAATCTCACATCAAAGTTCCCAATTTTGAAAAAACATTTATTTCGAGAGTAAGAAAAAACTGAACGGCCGTTTTGTAAAAAAGTTGCGGCGGCGAAGCCATGATGCTCTCCGGTTCAAACCATGATGCATACTGAAAACGGTAGAGCGTACCGGTCACAATGAGACCCCGCCCAAAGCCCTACCCCCTTTACCGTCCGCGCAACGGATTTTTAAAACCCGGAATACCTTTTGCCCCATCCTGTATGTTTTTAAACTTATATGTTAAGTAAATGAAAACCTTTGATGAAAGATTTGCAGACGATATAGTCCTATTCGAGGAAAACCCAACGAACCTAAATAGAATGATAGAATCACTAATCGAGGAAAGTGTGAAAGTCGGCCTAAACATGAACAAAGACAAAACAAAATTGCTTTCAAACTCCGAACCAGTAACTATAAAAATTGACAACCAACCACTCGAATATGTCTCTGATTACATCTATTTAGGACAAATAATATCCCACAAAGAACAAACCACTAAAGAAATCGAGCGAAGAGTAGCAAATGGATGGAAGAAATACTGGTCTTTGAAAGAAGTATTGAAATCCAAAGAACTAATTATGCAAATAAAAAGGAAAGTTTTCAACACGTGTGTACTTCCAGTCATAACCTATGGATGTGAAACTTGGGCACTCACCAAACGCACAGAGAAAAGTTGGAACGCTGCCAGAGAGCCATGGAGAGAAGTTTGACAGAAATAAGGAAACAGGACAGGGTGAGATGTAACATAATAAGGGAGAAAACTAAAGTTGTCGATATAGTTACCCGAATAGACCAACAAAAGTGGAGATGGACAGGTCACATGATCCGCGATCCACAAGAGAAATGGTGCAAAAATGTCACTGACTGGTATCCCAGAGATGGCAAGAGAAGTAGAGACGTCAACACATAAGACGGGAAGACGACCTAAAACTCACGGCTGGACATCAGTGGAGAAGAGTAGCGCGTGACAGGTCACAATGGAAAATGTTAGAGGAGGCCTATGCCAAGAGGCAAACTGAGCTTCGGGATATATTATAACAAACAAAATATGTTTAAATTCATGTACCTAACCGAAGTCCAGAATAAAAGGCTTATTATTATATTATTAAATGAAAACCAATAACTGTGTGTATACCACTTATATAATAACAATCGACATGTTTCAAAACTAAAGGTTTCTTCGTCAGGATAATAAAAACACATTTGTCAAGTGCTAGGAAAGAGAAGCTAAAAAACTTATTTTAATTTAGATTATTATTGTTATCTTCTTCTTCAATGATATATGTATTACATTGATGGGAATAACCTTAAAAAGTTAAAAAGATAGTTTTTCTTATAAAAAAATGAATATATTTTTAATAAAAAATCAAAATAGTTTTTTTCACTCATTTTCCACGGTCTCATTTTTGTATTTACGTAGGTATCATAATGACTAATGACTAATGAAAATACATATGTTATTTTCTGAAAGCTCATAGAAAGAAAAACTTATTTTTAACGAGCAAACGGATGTGCAAGTCTCTACTTTTCTATATAATGACATCTGTTCGTTAGGTCATAAATATTTTTTAACGTAAAAACTCAATCGGACGCAAACCTAGCAAAGTAATGAGGTCTTCTAATAAAGCCCCACACGGCGAGGGACTGAACCTCACGAAGAAATTGTTGTTTATTGAATTATTAATGAAAATAAAAACAAGTTGTTTTGTGAAACGGAGGAATTTCCTTGTTTATGATATTATTGTGAATTGAAAGCAACATTGCATTACTTACCCAACGATTTTTCACATAGGTAACAACGAACTGTGCTCATAAAACTGTGGTGCTGTTAGTACGGCTTGTTATAGTTGACTTCAAAATGGTTTATGTGTTTGATTTATTTAATACAATGCAATCGTATGATTTTTTTGCTGCCTTTAAATAACAACAAAAGATTGTAGTTGGTTGTTGACGCAACTATATACAGATCCCTTCCTCCTTCCAACCTACTATACAAGTATCCGTCCCTGACTGACAGTGTGTGGCTAATGTGTGAAATTTTGCAACAATAAATCAATCACTCTATTTGAACAACACATTTATCCCTCAATACAATTTAATATTGACTAGATTCATTAATAAATCTGGGCGGTGACCATCTGGTAATCCCTGGTGTGTATAAGTTCGAATCTTTTATATGTGATTGCGTAGCAATACCACCAGTATTTGCTGATCATAATTTTAACTTAGTTTTACAAGTAAATGATCTCTTCTGTCAGTGAATTATACTCGGTTAAGCTCTGAACTATCAAATAATATCAGATAAAGGAGCAATGAGTGATGACTCTACTTATATACACCAGTGTGTAAAACTTTTCTTGTTTTAGATTAAAACATGTTTTCACTATTGTTTAGCTCCGAATAATTAAAAATTAAAAGAATTTTCTTGTCTTCAATATTGTGTTAGAGTCTGTCAACCCAGAAACCAGTAGATTGGTGAGTGTTGCGCTCGCACACCTGACCAACGTGATCTGAATACATCATAACTAATCAGAGATGACGAGCACAGACACTGACAGCTGGGGTCGAGAGTTATGGACTGTTTCCCTCTGTGAAATCTACTCTCAATGATATATAATGACGTGTTTATACTGCTTGTTATCACATAAGAGTTCTATTATAAAGTTTGTGTGATAAAAATAATAAATATAGGGTAGATACATATCTGATACATAACTGTTTATAGTTTTTTTTAACAATATCTCCACACAGGAGGCCATGAAGAAAATAATTCCCCTCAGGGCCTATGTCATCTTTGGGGATGCTGTGTGCAGGGATCTTTTTAGGAAAGTAAGAAGATTTCTGGGAAGGAAAAAGGTATGAGGGGTGGGTAGGAATCTGGGGGTCCATCCTTCCCACTACGGTGTAAGGTGAAATGAAAGCCCTGCTAGAGAAATCAAAAGGCCTCTCCAACCAGTCTCTTGCGATCTGGTCTGCCACGCAGAGCCGCCAAGACCCGAAAAAACCTTACCCCATGAACCCGGGCACCCATGCTCCCGGTCACCAAACATAGCGAACCACTTGAGGTGACCTACGCCAGAAGTGTTGGGTATCCAATAAATGGTTCCCCCCCCCCCAGCCCTTCTCACCATTAACATCCCACCACTGGTTGGCCTTCTCGATTATTCTATCACAACGTGTCGATTATCCCTCTTCTGATTCCTTATATGCAAAATTTATTATTTCGTTCATTAAAGCAACGATTAAATACAATCCTCTGGTATTTTTTTCCCCAAATTAAATATATTTGATTTCTTCCAACGTTGGGGTAGAGGGTAAACCAGAGAATACCGGAAATTTTAATCAAATTCTTGACGTATTTTTTTACATAAAAACATAAATTGATTTCGAAAGATTGTTATTTTTTCTGGTAAAGTCATTTTATTTTTATTTTTGTAAAACCATGTTTATTTTTAATATAGTAAGGTTATATATAACTTTCAAACGAAATACTGTATTACACAGCATAAATTTCAAAGCATATAATCATACAGTAAAATAAATCAATACATAATCTAGTAAAGATACTTGTCAGAATTTTAATTTTAGTTCAATTAAAATCATTAAAAAAATATCTGAGAACGTGTTTTGTGAAAAAATACCTCAGTTTGTCTATTTATTTAAAGGCTTACTGACTAAAATATTTAAATTTTTTTTACACACTTATTAAAAACATTATTAAAAAATTATTTTTTTTGCTTACTTGAATGCATTTTTATTGCTTACTTGAATGTAGGTATATATTAAAGCAAATTTTGAATAAAATAAACTCGATATTGAGTTATTAGTTAAACTTTTGGGTGCGGAGAATAATCAACTTTTCTCATCGGAACTGCCCTGTATAATTGCAAGGCCACGATCGCAAGTTGAAATTTCAATTCTCGTCCGCTGGTTAATGGGTCCTTAATATTTAAGACTTCTAAACGAACTCAAATCGTTTTGTGCATTTTTTCCTTATCGTAATCTATACATATTATTAATTCTAACCACCTGCTCCTATTCGTTATTAAAAATCTGGCGTATCCCCAATCTACATATATTATATTCATGTAACTGTAAAAGTGATCGCATAATTGCAACGAAGTTTTTGCCACAATTATGAGTAATTTCGTTGATACTTAGATAAACATTCGCATAATTTTGTATCTTAATATAAAAATCAATTTGTTCTTACAGCGGTAATTAAAACATCAAAGTAAGATGTTACTTGTCTTCGTTACACAAAACACTAAAGATATTTTACGGTAATATACATTTTCGGAGTCACTGAACGTTGAATAAGTAATGGTATTCAAAAGGATTAGCCGGTAAGGTTATGTAACCAGTTACGATTTACTTATGCAGATAGTACATCAAGTGTGAAGTTACACGAAGTGTCAATGTACTTACACCAATATGTGGAATGGACTATTTTTATGCAAATAGCCGACATTATGCAGTTTAAAGATCGGAAATATTCATTCCATAGAAGTTTTATTTGTGAATGCTGATGATTTTTGTCAATATGAGAGTGCAAATAAAGTGAAACAGGAAAGTGTATTCTGAATACTACACCATTTCCTTCTTCATATTTAAAAAAATATTTATACACTATTTAAACAGTAACGGCTATTTAAAATTGTTAATCTATTAGGTAATTAAGGTTAACCATGTATGATCGTGTGAAAAATGTGGAGATACGAAAAGAATGGAAGGCCGATGTAAGCGTAATGAGTAAAATTAAGAAAGGAACCTTCAGATGGTTTGGGCATATAGAGCGAATGAACGAAGAAAGGAGCGTAAGGAGAATACATGATGCGGTATGGGACGTCCGAAGAAGACATGGCACGATCAAGGGAATCAAGAGTATGTATGAGACGATGTGAATGAGGCAAAGAGTGTGTGCCAAGACCGAGGTGTTTGGCGGTCCGTCCTCTCTGCCTACCCCTGCGGGGAAACGGCGTGATGGTTAGTCAGTTAGTTATTAAGGTTATGCATATGCATTGGTATTACTTAGCTGGTCCATCGTATTAAGTAGGTATTACCTAAGAATAATATTCCAAAACATAATATTGCAGTTTTTTTTCATAATATTTTTCATCCGTTTTTTTTTGGAAAAAAATATGGTTACGCGTTTGGAAGTTAGCTGTTTTTTAAGTAACTTATTGAGGGTTTGATCCTCTACTAGTCTAGTCCTCCATCATTTCACAAGCCACATTTTCTACTTATAATGATGTAAGTGAATGGATTTCCAATATTCTGACATTATTTGTAACCCCAAATTGCTGTTCTTTTAACCGGAGTTACAAAGAGAATCACAACCGAAATAGGTATTTTTATTTGAATAGACAGTTTGTGTTTCTTACTAATGCTAATAACGTGGGATAATAAACAAAACTACGTACATGCCTAAATCGATAAAATAGCAACATCCGCATGTCGTGTGTGTATCGACTCCTTATACTATATTTAGCCTAGAAATATGCAATAGTAATAATTAATCTAGATATGTTAAGCTATATTTGCTATCTTGTCGATACGAATGACATTTTTGTAAGAAGATAGCAAATTCAAAATCAGTTTGGAAGATACTCTCATCGCCCTGATGTAAGACCACCAATAGCTTTTAGCTGTGTTTGCCAATCTCCTTCCCCTCCGCTCTACCTTCAGCATCATAACATAACATAGTCTCGCTGGCTCCAGGTTGGAGCAGTACAAATTTAAAAAAAATACTTCTTATTACCTCTAAGTCGGTGATGAAAAACGGGCCCAAAGCTAATATAGCGATCCAGCGTGATTTCCGTGCATTTTGTAAAAGTTGTTTTATTGCTGTCAGTTGTGAATAAAAATTCCGGGTATGTCTGTCCTTGAAATCGGTTTTTATTTGGTTTGAATGGTGAATCTTTGTGCATTTGAGATATATGTTTAAGTATAGTTAAATATGTAAAGAAAAATAACAAAGAATATATAGAATTTAAGAAACTATTTAGGAATGGTAATCAATTTATTACGCCCAATTTTAAAGCATCACAAATGCAAAACGAAAGTATTAACCAAGCCCAACCCAATCAGAACAAATACATAAATATAAACAATTTTTCCAAAAAAACATACATTAAAAAATAAATATTTTATAAACAATTAATTTATTTATTTATTTTATTATATTTTATAAACAAGTAATAAATCAGGCTTTAGAGCTCCACTTTTCTGATAAGGTATTCATGACCAATGATGACCCTAAATATAATATTTTGTGAATTATATAATATGTACCTATAAATGTTACCCATATTATTTATATTACAATAAAAAATATCTTTGTTGTTATGATATTATTTATGTATTACATTTTGGTTGCTATTTGAAAGTATTGTAAGTCGATAATTATATACGGAATAGTAGATACTTCAATATCGGCCTCGTGGGAGACCATCAATCAGAATCGAAACATTGCTTGAAATTGTACTCATTTCCTTCCCTTCCCTGCTCTTTTCAGTTTCGCAACATACCACTTTTGGGAAGGTTATGGTCCTGCTGGCTCCGATTGGGACTCTCGTATACACATTAAAGAAGTTTAAAGAGAGGGTGTCAAGTTTACAGAAAAATAATTTAATAAAAGCCTTGCTGTTTTAATTATCCATCAAAAATACTACGTGATTGTTTTATTTCATTATGGTGAATTCAGACAAGCGATGAAATAAATACCTATAATATTCTCAATATTATTGCAATTTTCAAAATTGTCGAGAATTCAATCCGTGATTTGATTATCGAACGTATCAACAGGAACACAATACCAGGAGCACAGAAACGTCATGGGGTAATTTGTGTTAATTTACGCAATGGTGTTAATGTTACATGTACAAAATATAAAGGTCAAAGCGTGAGCCTGCAGACAAGAACAAAATACCAAGAGCACAAAAATACGATTAGGTAATTCCATTTTGTTGTTACTAAAAACATTCAATGTGGTTAAAAAGTACAACGCGAATAAGTCCATTAAAAAAATTGTTAGATTATTATTTTTAATTTTCGCGTGATTTCGCACTAATAATCATTATAAATACAAACCAAGATCACCAAAATATTCTTCCTTGACACAACGACCATTGACGCTGTTTCTCCTGGCGTTTCTGCTCCCCTGGCACTCGGTAGCCCTTTACGAGCGGCTCGGGAGCCGTGAGCGCGGCAAGCCAAGCAGAGGAGGCCGCAATGAAGATTTATTGGACGAGCGTTTTGACGTTCAGCTTTTCTGTGTAGCTATTAGGCTGAGTGACTGAATTTTTGATGATTATTTGACTTGTATGTATTTTTTTGGTTGGGCGGTTGTATGAAGTGATTCCACGAAGAAAACAAAAATGAACTTAAGCTGTCCTGTGTATCCTGTTATTTCCTGTTTTGTCACTGTTCTGTGTTATCCTGTCACCGCAGGAAATTAAACGACATTTTGCCATTACTTAGGTGTCTGGTATGTGTATTAATAATTCTACACAATGCATTTCTAATTTCTACCATCACTTGCCTTTTGAATGTGTATTCAAAGCTGAGATGTTCCTGTATGCGGCACCCATCGCAATAAATGGTTGAATATTTTCCGTTCACCCTTTTTAAAATGCGATATTTTACGTATCAAAAAAATTCTTATCATACTGTCATTATACTTATCAATTACCCGTATTTAATGCTATTTTTCATTAATCATTTTTAAGAATTTCATTGGCTAAGTAAGTAATAACTACTTTTACCAAAATACTATCTCCATTTGGATAAAAAATATTCAAATGGAAATAGCCAATCATATTTCTGTGCTCCTGGTACTTTTTGCTTATCGGCACGTTCGTGTTGTGACTTTTTTATTATTATTTTCGATGAAATAAATGCCATTGCGGAAATGAACACAAATTAACTTATGACTTTTCTGTGCTCCTGGGCCCCTAGCAACTCGATCGATTAGGATTGATAGGTTATTTTTCGGTAACTTCTCATCGTTACCTAGCTTGACTGCAGATCGCTAACGAATACGTGACAGTTCACAATGACTAAGTGTCCTTAATATATTCGACGTCAACTATTGTTTGTATTTAGCGATCTGCAGTTTTCCTAGGTAACTATGAGAAGTTACCGAAAGTTTTCCTATCAATCCGATTGGCTGTGCCAGGGGCCCTTAAGGATTGTATCGATAACTTTCGGTACCTTCTCATCGTTCCCTAGCATGACTGCAAATTGCCGGCGAATAAGTGACAGTTCACAATGACTAATAAGTATCCTTAATATATTCGATATCAACTGTTGTTTGTACGTTAGCAATCTGCAGTTGTCCCAGGGAACGATGAGAAGTTACTGACAGTTATCCTATACAATCCTTATCGATGGTATTGTGTTCCGGTCGATAGGTTCATGCTTTGACGTTTATTTTTCTGAATTTATGCCAGAAATTGTCAACCTATCAATCGAAAAAAAACAACTAGAACGGTGGCAAATATTTTATTTATAACAGTTCTGAATAATATTATTTTATAATTTAGTATTAAAAAAAAACTGTGCTGCGTTTTTTTTAATCCGAAATTTAAAGCAGAAGAAACAATATGGGTTAAAATTTAAGAAAAACGTGTTGAAAACCCAATATCACGTGGGTTGATTATACTAGCATCAAACAAGAAAACAGAGGGAGGTTTCCAACCTGTTCCGCAAGGGGTGGAATATCACAAGCCACCCTCCACAGTCCCGAGTCCTTCCTCCTCCCTCCGGCATTTCGGGTTGATAAGCCGTGCCCGTAACACGTCTCGCGGTCGGCGCTGTCAAAATACCGACTTTGACAGAGTTTTACGCGCGAAAAAGTGACGTTTCGTCTTTGTTCGTTGTTTACTGTTTGCCTGGCGTAATTATTATTCTTCAGACCAATTTAAAAGCTCGACAACCTGACTGGAATTTTAAACGGAAAACTGTACAATCTTACCTTATCAAGATTTTCGTTTCCATTTTTTTTTTGGCTTATTACATTCGCTTATTTGTGAAAAAAATCAGGATTTAGGAGAAATTTTCTAATTTAACTTTTTGAACAGAATCTGGCTGATGATAACAAAAAATTGATTTAAACTGCAAGTTATAATTATTATTTAAGTATTTTGGGATCCGCTGTGTAGTGAATACTTTTTTTTCTTTTTATCTTCATTCAAACCTGCTAAACTACTTTTGTAAGATATCAGCTGGTGCACATTGACAACATTTTATGTAATAACGTGGTACATTTTCAAACGGTGTATAGGTATGTATAATAATGATGATGAAAAATTAACTGTTAGATCAATGGGTTAAAATAACAAAATAGTATAAATATATAGATTATTTTATTAATGAATTATGTTAAAAATATTTTAAAATATTATATATCTACCTATAATTAAGTGTTACAAATTTATTGTATTACATGTCACCTGTTGATTTCTACAAGTGGTAATGAATTATTAGATACTATAATGGCGGATCCTAATTTACATTTATTTTTGATTTCCAGGAATAGTAAAAAGGCTGATTTAACGTAATTTTTATTTTGATTTGTTAAAATTTTAAATATCTATTTTTTTCATTAAGCCACACAGGAAGCCCCGTGAAAAATGGTTTTTCTTAAGACGTACGTCATCTTTGGGTCATTCTAGGTCTATGAATGATTCTTTATAATCGAATAACGTGTTCATAAAAATCGACAAAAACTCACTTTTTTTTTTGTTCGGAGTGTTTTTAAAAATATGCAGCGTTCAGTTAATTTATATTTCGTAGTTTATGATGGAAATACCTTACTTTGAGAAATGAATATAGAATACATTATCAAATAAATGCAAAATTTATAAATGTGTCTATTTTAATTATGGCAGAGCTTTCCGTTTCTAGAGTTGTTTCTGCGTCAGAAAACAGTTGCATCAATTATGCATATATTTAAAAAAAAAATTGTTTATTTAATTCTGTGTTTGTATATACGGTTTACAAGTATGTATTTATATTTATTTAGGTATGTCTGTAATATCGAACAGTTAAAAACGCCGAATAAAGCTCACTGATAGTCGTCAAAATTTAACATTAACATAAGATACCGATTTTTTTTCTCTGTTTTCTTATAAACCTGGTACTTTGTGATGTGACATTATAATGTGATATTGTTCTTGATTTGCAGGTTCATTTTAGAATGACATTTCTGTCATTCAACTTTGTGTGTTCTCTTCTAAATCAGAACATACACAGAACGTTTGTCGGTCCTTCCAGCTCATAAACATATGTAAATAATATTTTATATAGAAAGGATCGTTATTCCTTAGTTCGTATCTTACCTTGCATTGTTACCTTTAAATAGTTGGCATGTTTCTCGACTGGAATAAGACGTGGTTCGCGTCTCGGCTCATTGTCTTATATTCAAATGACATCCGTCAGAGCCGTCCCGAGTTCAAGGTTTGGGACTGCGACCGATTCGTATGTAAAAGCTCACCATTGTCCGCAGGACTGAAAAGCTTTAAATTTATTTTCCGCTGAATTGAAATGTGACATAAGGAGGAAAATATTTACGATTTAATGGTAAATTCCGATGTGCTCATTAAAAACTTATCGCACCAGCGTAGCCAGATATTTTACATTCGGATGTATTATTTTAATTCTATATTCTTGATCAGCAATAAATACCAAAACAGTGTAAGGGAACTGCTGGGCGGCCCTTTTCTTACTAAACTTAATTTTGTTTTTTTTTCTCATTTTTCTGTATTCATTGCTAGGTAATTGTGATTACATAATTTGTGGATTTTACTGCCACCATGCTAGTTGTGACGTGGTGGTCAAAATACCCTACCAAACCAAAAAAAATATTTTAATCAGAAGTAATTACAAATATCTAACACGAACGTGTGCTATTTTATTCATTTTTATTTACTTATAAGAAAAGTCACCACAAAATAATGGTTAAAGCAGATGTTTTCTATTCGCAGTGTTTTACTTAAAACATTAACGATTTCTAGGTGATCAAATTTTTCAATCCAAAAACAAACGATTTTGCATTCCTTTGGACGTTTTCGTCACATCACTTTCTCTCCAATTTACAGAGGAGGTTCCCAAAAATATTTTAAAACCTGTCTTTATTTAAATCGTACATTATACGTCGGGCTTTTATAAACACAAATATATTTTTATTTTTTTTTATCAATAATATAAGTGCATAATAGTTCTAATAATCTTATAAACAGTAACTTAATAATATAACAAACAAACTTATACAGTTAAGGATTATTGCATATCTGTATGTAGGTTTATTTGCTGTTTAAACGAAGCAATTATTAAAATGAAATATGTGGACAGAATGGTGACCGGTCTACTCAGTGAAAACTTTTTAAGTGTGTGAATATTGAGTACAAACTTTTCCTCACATGATAATTCATCATGTCCCGAAGCGTCGATAACTGATAATTGGGGTTTTTAACCTTAGGTTAGGTTAGGTTTGGTGAGGAGGGGGGGGTGGAAGGTTAGGTTAATGTGAGTTATGATGTGATGAATTATCATGTGAGGAATTATCGTGTCTGAATAAATTTACTATGGGAATTCAGACGCTGAGATCTAATATTCCGATTAGACATGGAACCGACAGAATATGCTTAATTCACTGTAAACAAGAATTAAGCAACCAGAAACAACTGCATTAAATAGAGCAGAGTGTTATATTTATTGGATATAAGTATGGTAATTAATCATAATCACCAGGACATGGCTATCTAAATATCCGTTAATTATTGTAAATAATATTTAAATGCCGTATAAATTCTATCTTTTTAGGTTAGGCTAGAATCGAACGGAGATTCCTTCAGGATCAAATACTATTCTACGGAGGCTTCTAAAGTAATAATTACAAACAAGTGGCATGTGACATGTCTTCGTTTTGACAATTAAAAAAAAACAAAATAAGTAATATTAACTTTTATATAAATTTTCTATAAATTAATTGCAGTATGTAGTTACATACATGTTCAATTGGAAATAATAATATTTTTGATACGTGATAGTTAATGCTAAAAGAAGGGTCTTTTCGTGGAAAGCATGGAGAGATTTACTCTGAGTCGGGTTCTTTAAATTGAACCGTACGGGCATCAGCGTATTAATATACTTCGATGTCAATTAATGAAAACAATTTTGCATTCTCTAAATTTTGATTAAATCGTCGAGATCCAATTGTCTTCGCATGTCTCCGAATGCAGTGATTTGAATCACGTAGCCCCCTTCACTTGATTCATTTGATTATTATTAAAGTTGATTGACAAATTCAATTCGGTTAGCAACCATTTCTATCGTCACTTGCGTATTGTGTCAATTGGCAAATGAACAAGTGACGATGGTTTGTAGTGGTCACCTAATAATATTGTCATCACCTCAGCTGTGAGATGGTACCTACAGCGTTTCAGTAAGAGATCATTTCATAATATTTTTCATAAAAATGATTTTAATAAAATTAATGTTTTCACCTAAATTAACATTTCCCTTCTACTAATAAACGTGTTTTATATTTTACATAGCTGATTAATAACCACAAGGCATTAATGGTTGTTTAGGTATCAGTTGTGTAACATTTTAAATACGATTATTAATAAATTTGATTTTGTGGTGTACCCAGGGAAAACGTTCTTCCAATTTTTTTTTTTTTTACATTAGGTCCACACAGAAGGCCCTGAGGAAAATAATTTCCCTCAGGGCCTATGTCATCTTTGGGGATGCTGTGTGGAGGGTATTTTTAAGGAAAGAAGTTCTGGGAAGGAAAAAAGTATGAGGGTTGGGTAGGAATCTAGGGTTCAGTGTGTCTAGATCATCCGCCGCCAAGACCTAGATAAACCTTACCCCATGAACCCGGGCACCCCTGCTAAGTCACCAAACGTAGCGAACCACTTGGGGTGACCTATGGCAGAGGTGTTGCTTATCCAATAAATGGTTCCCGGGGCGGCGGTACCCATTCCCGCCTCCTAAATTGAAATTACTTATGTAAGAGAAACTAATTACTCTTAAGGCCCAATTGTTTCACAGAATTTAACACTTCATCTATTTTCAAAATTATTATATTCAAGTTCTGTGAAACTTCCATTCAAGTTCTGCATTATTCAGTAATGTGAAACAATTGTTCAGTAATTATGTAATAACATAACTGGAATAGAACCTTTACAGAAAATAATTTATATAACTCTAAAGAAAATTAAATTTGATCAATTGTTCAATTCTTTGATACTAATGACACTCAGGCTTATATTTTATCAAACAACCTCTATCATATTATTATAACAATCTTAGGAATAAAAAAAGGAATAACACACATAGTGGGTGCATTTCGTGTTTCAAAAGTCTGGCCAATCAGGCCTTACTATGTCAGACAAGTGTAGGAGAGACAGAGCGCATAATAAACTAAGTAGAAACAAAAGGTGTAAAGTTTCCGTTCAAATCTAAATGATAGGCTTTTACAGTGCGAATTATTTATTGTTTTAAATTTTCTAATGATTTTGCACCAATATAGATAGACCAAAACTGCATTTCAGACATTTAGCAACATTTAATTTAATAATTAGTCGGTAAAATGTGTTTTGTAAGTGTAAAAACTGACCCAGAGATGGCACTAGATAGTACTCTATAAGGTTACCCTTAGATGACGTTTAGCTGTGGACATTGTAGAAACCGAGTGCATAATAAATAAGGTGGGATCCTCAAGGTCGGGGTCCACATTATTCCGACCGCTATTAGAGCCCATTGTAAATCTATAACAAAAAAGTCCAAAGTGTTTAATTAAGGGTTGAGACAACTCCGGAATTATAACAGTTATCTCATGAATATTCATAAAAATGAAACTTACTACCGATGAAAACTGCCAATAACACAATGTATATAATTCCTGATAGTCTGCTCCTCTTTTTAATCAAAGTTTAAGAAAAACATTCTTCGGTCTTTGGGTCCAGAGTTACTCGTAACTCAGCTGGATTTGTTAGTTTATTATTTCGCGTGGTCAGTTGTTTGAACCGGTTACCGACACGGACACGTATAATGAGTCTGAGATTGACTTCAAACTTGTTTACCCCGAAAGGACGATTTTTTGTGTATCAATACCTGGCGTCTGTACTTGTAGGCGTACATGTACGTACAATCGTTGTAGGGGAAATGTGTGTAAATGATACCAACGGACGATTTTTTAATGTAATTATGTCTTATATTATGGAAATTAGCATGATTATAAGTTCATTTAGTTTTTAGCATCTAGGGTTTCACGTTTCCTTGAAAAGGCTTAAAATATGGGATAAAATGATCCTTTGGTTATTTTGTACTGGTAAACACTTTTTTCCCCAAATGATAACCTTGAAATTGTCTTACAACAATTGTCTCAACTTTACGCAATCTTAAAAAACTGTGGTTGAAAATTACATAACCACTCGAGCGCTTTTTGCCACATTATGGCACTATTTTCAAAACCTCGGATCGCTTTGTTGCCAAAATGAGGCAAATTTTGAATTTTTTTTTTTATTAAACGACCATATAATATATTGTACATTCAAAATATAACAAAATAAATATTATCTAGATTCTTTAAAATGTTTTAAGGTTAAAGATTTAATATTTTTTAATAAATCCTACAAATACGTGTTAATAAACAAAAGATAGGGGAATTCATTGGCTACATAGAACTATAATCATTTTGTATGTCTCCATATTCAAATTCGGAGTTATAATTTTTTAAGGTGGGCGGAAAATTTTCCTTTAACAATCCGAGAAAAAATATTTTAATCGCTCTGTCGCTCCAGTGGATAAATTGTCAGTCATTAAATTGAATTAATAACTTGTCTTCCTAAAATACACCATCGAGTGTATTTTCTGCTTCTGTCTTTATTTGAAGGAGGTGTGTCAATTTTGTTTAATATTTTATGACAACCTTCTTGATATTTTAGCTTTGGGTAAAATTTAGAATCGTTTAAACACTGTGAGATCATTTTACCTCGAGGGATCATTTTAAACACGTCTCCCCATGCTTTGACCAAAGGTTTTTCGGGAGATAGAATGTAACATTCCGTGTCTTGGATGTTTTTACGTCTTTATTATTAAACGATAGACTTCGTTTCAAATCAACACTGGACAATCGATACAATTAAACAATAAATGAAATTCATCAATGCACACGTCTTTTTCTTCGAGTTTTTGTTGAAATTGAATCGATTCGTTTGTTGAGTCGATACGGTCTGTTATCATCTAACATTGTATTGTGTTTTGAGAAACACGTATACACGACAAAACCCTTGAATCATTTTTTAAAATACTTGAATGATTAGTTTCGCCAGAGTTGGTAGGTTGAACGTTTCATTGACCCTGTGAGTGAAGGTGAAATTTACGGTCTTCGATTTTTAGAACTCAATTCCTTTGTAACCAATATATACCTATTTTAATATAATAGAATGTAATAAGATAATATAATATAATACCAAAGTGCATAGTACCACAGATACCATTCCAGAATCCAACCTTATTAATATCGATAAATCTAAGACACTAGCAACATTTTGTCGAAGACCCCGCTGTCATTCAAATAAAAAATAGAAAACAAAATCTTAGAATAAATCAACGAAATTAGGGACCTCGGAGTTATGTTTGATACCCAATTAAATTTTATAAATCACATACAATAAATAACTAACAAAGGAATGAAGACACTGGGATTTATTATCAGAAATATTAAAGACTTCGATTCGTTGGAGGTTATAAAAATCGTATATTGGTCGCTAGTACGCAGCTTGTTAGAATACAATTCTGTAGTGTGGTCCCCATACTATCAAATTCACACAAGAAATATTGAACGTGTGCAGCACAATTTTTTAAGATTTATCAACTTCAAATTACACATACCCATTAAAATAACTCAGGTACGGGGCATACGTCATTCCTATGTCTACCTACGTTAAATTGTCGTGAAAAGAAGCTTATGTGCCCAAGCGGTTAAGAACATAAACTATACATTCTTACTAAATACGCTCAAAATGCATTCCCTAGAAAATATAAGAAAAATAATTGATATAACTTTTTTGTTTAAAAAAAATGGTTATGGTGATCTGTCTTTTTCCTATAATATATTATATTCACTTTAATTTACCTTCATACCTACTATTTATGTAATGTTCATATTTAAAGTTGATCTTTTTTTTTATCCAAACATTGTCTCTGTAAATATCATATCATACACTTATTATGTAAAAGGGCGTTGAAAATGAATAAATAAATAAATAAAATAACAGGAATGCTCGATTTCAACACCTCAAAAGCCCACCGAAAAATATTTTTAAATAAAAAATATTTTTAGTTAATCTTTGAACTGTGCTTAATCCGTCTGCTTTGCAAGAGGGTAGCTTATAATATGTTCCTAAAAAGTACACTCTTGGGGGATCCCATGTACTTTTTTATGCTACTAAAGCCAGGCCTATCAGAACGCGCCAATTAACAGAGCGACTCAACTGCTTAACGATTCTGCATTGACAATCGACATTTTCAACGTCACTTAGAGACAGTCCAGCAACTACCTTTTGACGAATGTCACAAAATTGTACAACTTCCCTCACGGTCTTTTTAAACTTAACGTACCTCAAATTTGTAATCGTAATAATCGTTTTAAGGAGAACGTGAAAAAATAAATAAAAAATACTTAAAACTACTATTAATCGAAGTTTGGACCCCAAAACAAGAATTGTGTAAAGGGAAAGGGAGTTGAAAAATAAAGGGTAGAAATAATAATGTCTATTCAGATCGAAATACTAAACTCAGTAATGCAAAAATCAGTCATTTTAAATACATGTAGAATTACGAAAGATTTTTTAAATATTTATATTGAGGATCAGTAGGATGTATCGGTCAAATTAGGAATTCCACAGAGCCGAACCCTCTGATATGAAAATATCTGGAGACGGTGAATTATATTCCCATTTAATAGTTTGGTTTAATTTTTTGGTTCTTATATTGTTTTGTATTAATTATACTTATATAATACACTTGCATAACGTGGATTTACTAGATGATCATTTATATGGAAAAGTGTATGAAAGGGTTTAGTTTTTTTTATGGGAAAAACTAAACCCGTTCCTGAAAATCTGGTGAAAAACCATTTCACACTATATAATATGATATATGATTTGATTTTTTTCTCTCTCTGGCGTAGTAAACAAACATGCTTTTTTGTACAAATTCCTATTTTTTCTGATTGCATAATTATCATGTTAAATAACCATTATTTTTTCCTCTTTTATATTTGTCTGTATTTCTCGTAGTACTCGTTGCTCTTTACAGTAAATCAGTGATTTTGCCTTCTTTACAAAGGAAAATTCTTTAAAAGTATTAAATAATAAAGATATATTTTTTTAAATGCTAAACTGTGTAATGTAATGCAATTTAATTTAAAAAAATTTAACTACCATTTTTATTAATATATAATTATTAAATTGAAGTATTACTTCATTAAAAAATTGTAAGTTCTATATCTTATCTTCGTGGAAACTAAGCATCACGTTAAAACATAATTATAAAACCGACGCATTCCTCGTATAAAAGCATTAATTACCCGTGTAATGAAGCAATTACCTGACCGCTTACTTCAATCGCCACTCATTTCGTCATCTCTGACTTATCGATTAGTAATTTAGATGATCCCTGCTGAGATTCTAAATCAGCATCCCACTACCGATGGACCATGAAAGAATGAAAGAATCTGAAGGAGGAATGAGAATATGCCACCATAAATAATGGATCAATCGATATGGCTAAACGCAGATCACAAGTCATCGGCTATGGCAGATTAAGCCGTGTTTAGTCGAGCTCAGTTCTGGAAAAGCTTTTGTAATTTTTTTAATGGGCGTAAATTTGTGTATTGTATAAAATATAATGTAAACGTGATAAAAATGCAATGATTTATCAAATATTCATTCATTCAATATGTTTAAAATACCGAAATTGAAGTAACAAATTAAACTTTTATTTTTATTTTAAACTAGCTTCTGCCCGCGACTTTGTCCGCGTAGGATTAGTAGGTACTTCGACTAATCTGTTTTCTTTTCCAAAACCTTCTACGTGTATACCAAAATTCTTAACATATTTATTTAAAATATCCATAATTCTTGATTCGATTCAAAGTATTAGGTGAGTACTTCAAATAAATTCACTAATTTAAATATGTTCTAAAATAGAATTTTGATTTAACTATCATTGTCTTGCAAAATATCATTCTCAAATTTTGACATTTTCTATTAAACAATAATTATTATTTTCAATATATTGAAAATTAATAGCAGCTTTATTAATTATAGCCTATATTTTATTCCGATGTATGAGCTATATTATTGTGAAGTTTAATTAAAATCCATTCGGTAAATTTTGCGTGAAAGAGTAACAAACACACATACATCCATACAAACTTTCGCGCTTATAATATTAGTTTATAACTTCTATAAAATAGAGAATTTGTAAACGCATTAGCGTAGTACAACGTTTTAGTACGAAAAGTTAAAAATGGGTAAAACAATGTTACTATCAATTTGGGCGACGGATATGTATACCGCCGCCCCGGGAAACAGCTAATTTATTGGATAACCAACACCCCTGCCATAAATGGTACGCTGTTCGCCGGATTCATGGTATAAAGTTTGTCTAGGTCTTGGCGGCACATGCGTTTGCCCACCTACAGAGATAATGGTTGGGGGAGACCTTTTGACTTTACCGGTTGGACTCTCTCGACCCATTGCTTTGCACCGCGGTGGGAAGGGTGTATTCATACGTCCGTCACTCCTGGACACATTGACGTCCAGATTCCTACCCACACCTCATACCCTTTTCCTTCCCATAACTTCCTCTTATTCCTTACCCTAAAGAGACCTCAACACAGCATCCCCAAAGGTGACATTTACCCGAGGGATTTTTTTTCCTCAGGGTCTCCTGTGTGCATCTAATGTAAAACAAAATATTGTCCCGAACGCCCTGACCTTCCTTCTCCCGCCTTTCCTTCCTGGTATGGGACCAATTACTTCGATAATTTGTCTCCAGACGTCCCTATCTTACGCTACTTTGGAGGGCTCTCTCCATTACAAAATCTTTACCTATGTTCCTGAAAGGCTACTGGAGGCTGTATGTAGGCCTGTCAAATTTGCAGGTACCTAGTCAAAGACGAGTTTAAAATAAACGTAATATTTTTACAACCGTTTTTTTTGTGAATAGCTTTAACGATCTACTACCTAATATCGAGTATTTGTCTACATTTGCTAAATACATCTTCAACAGAATAATAGCGTGTAGAATTAGTTGTGGGGCTATTTTTGGACACTACACCTCCTGGATACAGTTTTTTTTAAATTTTTTCTATGGAATATAGTTTACCCGCGCTATGCAAGCGGGATCTCTTCAGAGCATCGGACCATCCCTCTCTCCATGGGGTGGGAGATGGGACTACGGGATATCTTGCCTAAATAGCTTTCACGTCATGTTAGTTCAGAGGTAGGCTGAGAGAATGGAACGCACAATCTTTGCTTATTTACCCTAATGCATCGTTTCATTTATGCTTCACGTTCTCGTAAACTTTTAAGAGAAAAAACCAGCCAAATATGTGTATATTCTTTTGTGCCTTATAATATATAACCACACGGAGAAAAATGTTATTCTAAAATACGATTTTATTCGTAAAAATGGTTAAAAATGGGACTGAAGTTTTTACGAACAAATTAACAGGGTTTCAATGTTTTGGAGGGAACATGTAAGAATAATTTGTTGGTATAAGTAATTTCGTACGGACACCAATAAAATATTCTTACATTTTCCCTTTAATAAACATTGAAACACTGTTAATTTGTTCGTAAGGACTTCAGTCCCGTTTTTAACCGTTTTTACGAATAAAATGATCGTATTTTAGAATAACAATTTTCTCCGTGCACGAATGTAGGTATAGGCATAAAAATTGCTCTTCTAACGGATTCTAGAAACGCTCGATTGTAGCGTAAAAGTGGTTATGTATTTATTTTGTGAATCATTTTATACGAACGAAAAAAGATAATCAAGAAACTGTAATGGATAATAATAATAATCGGAAAATTTATAGAGCGCCGTTTTTGTGAGAGATCACCTCAAGAGCGCTGTGAGCTTAGCCATATTATTGTATAATATTCCATAATATTTTTTAAAGTTCTCTCTTTCGTGCTTTCGGCCCTTTCTAACGAGCAAAACATTTTTTTCGTAGTTTGCGCTAATATTTTTTTATTAAGTAATTTAATTTTAATTATACTCAAACGAAACGATAGAAAAGGCTTAATTTTATCCGATGCATGATTTATGGTATTAATAGTTTAAAACAATTTGTAGTAAAGATGAATCTAAAATACTGATCTAAGTTAAGCTTCGCCAAATCTTGAAATTCAAAACTCTCATCATGACCCGAATCAACTAATTGTTTGAATCAATCCCACTCAATTAAAAAATAAATATATATTTTTATTTCGAATACGTCCCTGCTCCTAATTTTTTTATTTCCCAAATTAATGCCAAAGGGAATAACACCAATTGAAATAATGATTATCACACCACGAACTCGGTGTGGAGCTATACCTGCCCGGTATATACAGTGCAGAGATAAAGTGTAGAGTCAGTGTGGAGTCAGCGGAGATATCTTGGCCTGATAAGGAAATAATATTTTCTGTGAAGTGTTAAAATCGTGATGGCGACTGAGAGGTCGATGTAACAGCCCATCAAGTGGCATTTGTAATTGACGTCTCATTTGTGATTTGATGACCGCGGATGGTTTTTTAATCGAAGCCTTTAAAAGCAAACAAAAAATATATTAATTATTTCGTAATAATTATGAACGGACAGACAATATAATATATGATTTGAGATCTTCACCGCAAATGCATTATGGCGATTTATTTCGAATGTTTTATGCTGTATTGGGGTTCTTTAGAATTTTTTTTTGGGACAGCGTTACATTGTTCCTCACTTGCCTTGATAATGGATGTTGCAAGAATGCAGCCGAAAAGGCCAGAAATATAATTTTTTTTTAAGCGGCAAAAAAAATGTAGGTGAGTTCTGTCGTCATGAAATTTGCAAAAAAGTTGAAGTTTTTTTCTTCTTCTTTTAATTGTCATTCCATCATGAACTATCGAGCCTTGAAATATTTATTATACTAAATAGACAATAAGCTATTTAATATATTTCATAATATTTTATTTTATTTACAACAACAAAAATTATATATTTATTTGATATACTTTTTATTTTATTTTATTTGACGACCGGCGTAGTCCAGCGTTAGGGCGTTAGACTCCCATTCCGAAGGCCGCGGGTTTGAACCCGGCGTGCGCAAATAAAGTTTATTTAATTGATTTGTGTTATTTCACAATTAATTATTTAAAAGAATATATAGTATATTTGCGGCACGTTCCAGCTTGGAAAATACTCCTAGTATCGCCCTGGTATAAGACCACCATTCGGAATTGAAACTGGTTGAAATGGCTTTAGCCGTGTTATGTGACTAGATCTGAATAGCCAGGTACTTCCCCACCTTCCTCCTCCTCGTCTCCTTCCCTTCCCCACTTACCTTAAGCCTCATAACATACCATGCCATAGTCTCACTGGCTCCAGACGGGAGCAGTTGGGACTCTTGTGAGGTAATCACTATAAAAAATAAAAATAAATTTGTTAAAAGGAGTCAATTTTAAGAAAAAAAAATTTTGTTGTTACCGCCGCCTCGGTTTATTAGATAACAAACCCCTCTGCCATAGGTTTCGCTACATTTGGTGACTTAGCAGTGGTGTCGAGTGCATGGGGTGAGGTTTTACAGACCCCCACACACCACCCACAAAGATGACCTAGGTTCTGAAAGTAATTATTTTCCTCAGGGCCTCCTGTGTAGTTAAATAGCTAATTAAAAAAAAAAATATATATCCAATTAATTTAATTCATCAGAAAAATACTTTCGTCTTAAATAAATTTAAATATTATCTATGTACAGAAATGCATAAATATATCTAATACCTATTCCCCGCAGAAAAGGCGGTGTTCATTTTAAAAATAAAATCCCAGGAATGTACGGGCAATATTAAAGCGACCCACAAATGACTAATACTAAATTACACGTTACAGCAAATAATAATCGAGGTCTCGGAATATAATAATGCTAATTTTGTTTTGAGAGCCGCACTGCTGCAGCTGATGTGATTCTGCGATTGTGAAACTGTCGATAATACAGTTTACTGCTTTATCCGTACAGCAAATTGCACACAATCTAAGCTCAGCATCAGATAATGTTAAGTATCCACTCACATACGAGCACTTTACATCACTGTTTTTCAAAAATATTGTTTTCATAATAATTTGTTTTACAAACGAATCTCAACTATATAACAGATAATATGTGTGCTAAAGCAGTAAAATCTCTCAAACGGTGAGCTTTGGCGTCATAAATTTACAAGTTTTTATCTATCTAGTTTTAAGCAACTATTTTCAGCTCGCTTAGTAATTTCCATCGTGAGCTGTTAATTTTGAAAAAAATCAATGTTAACTGTCTAAATTATGCAAGAAGAAAGGTATATTTTTGTTTAATTTTCTTCAAATTTATGGTGTAAGTATCCACCAATAAATGATATCGACCTAACTTTAATATTGTAACATTTTAATTTAAAAGGCGGATATGGGTACCACCGCCCCGGGAACGATTTATTGGATTACCAACATCCCTGTCGTAGGTCACCCCAAGGGTTTCGCTACGTTTGGTGATTTAGCAGGGGTGCTCGGGTTAAGGTTGAATTCGTACGTCCGTCACATTGACCCCCAAATTCCTAACCACCTCTCATACCTTTTTCCTTCCCAGAACTTTCTTTCCTTCCTTTCCCTAAAAATACACTTCATAAAGCATCCCCAAAGATGACATAGGCCCGAGGGAATTTTTTCCGCGGGTACCTAATGAAAAAAAAAAAACCTGTGATAAAATGAACGGTTTCTGAATTCAGAGTGGTTTTTTCTTGATGTACAAAATAGCCTGCGAAACAGCTTTTATATAAAACATATTTAATATGTATATTTTTTTAATTCTAATAAATTAATATTAAGTTCTACAGAAAGAATGATCTTCCTTACAAAATAGTGTATAAAACTATTAAAAAGTACATTATAACCATTAAAAAAACAGTAAATTGGTCGAATTTAACCTCAAAAGTGACAAATTAAAACAGCTGTGAGATGTACGCCATGTCAGCTGCCGCCGGTTTCCACAGTCAATTTCACTATGCAGCTTCTGCCGCTGCATTCACACCGCTCGCAGCGCACCACGCGGGATTTGGCAATAACTACTGGATGTAAGAATTTTATTGCTAATGCTGTTTTGTTTCCTACACTATTTTTCTGGTAAAATTTGATTGTTCCACCCTTTAGAACAGTAAATGAATAATATTTTATTGCCGATACTCATACGAATTGCAAGTACGTCCTAATATTTAATTTGGTAGTGAGTTCTGGGTAGGTATCTAGAACTGTCCATCGATAAAGGTTTTATCGATTTAATGTCGGTAATGGTCATCGTTCCCGAGCATGAATACAGATCGCCGACGAACAGACATCAGTTTACGTCAAATAAATTAATCACACTACGTCGTTGTGAACTGTTGTTTGTTCGTTAGCGATGAGCAGGCATGCTCGGAAACGATGACATTTCATCGATAAATCATTTATCGATCGACCGTGCCAGGTATCATGGAGCCCTAAATACCTGAAAATTTGCTCTTAGTTTGCGAAATTGGCTTATTTTCCCAACATTAAAATATTGACGTTAATACAGGCCTGGGCGTGCGATGATAAAAATTACAGTGCTGTTGCTAAGTAAACTTCACTTAGTAAAATAGTAAAACAAACACGAATCAGCAGTTAAAAACGAGTATCAAAAACAATCGCCTCCTTGAAAACAGTTGTTGATCTTTTTTTTGTTATCAACACATCTGCCCTGGTGATGGACACTGTAAAGTTGTCCGAAACGTTGGCTAAAGAAGGAGATATCGTAACACGGCATAACACCCCAAAAATAAATAACAAAAATACTTTTGACCGTGAAAACCCGTATTCAAAACCCGTCGGTTGCCACGCCCTATACTGTTAGGCCATGTCGATGCTGTGTTTGTCCTACCAGTATTTCAATGGTAGGCGGTAGGTTCACTGATATCTGGCGTCTAGATTTAAAGATTGGTAGACAGTTAAAATAGGTTAAAACAGACAGTTAATAAAAAGCGATTTCCCTTATAAATAATTATTTATTTACACACATAATTTTCTATTTAGAGTCTGGAAGCATTTTTACCTAATATTTTTCTCAATAAAATACATAAATTTGTTTAAGACCACTTGAAATTTTAATTACACTCTACCGGTTTCGGAAGAACCCTTCCTTCGTCAGGAGAATATTAAAACTAACCTATGATACAAAATATTGATAGATATATACCCCCCTCCCCCTTTGACCTCCCACACCAGCACCTAAATGTTTGGTATATATCTATCAATATTTTGTATCATAGGTTAGTTTTAATATTCTCCTGACGAAGGAAGGGTTCTTCCGAAACCGGTAGAGTGTAATTAAAATTTAAAGTGGTCTAAAACAAATTTATATATTTTATTGTAAATTATGGCGAGCCACAAAGTTAATGCTTATTACGAACATGTAATATTTTTCTATTTAAGATCCTAACTTCAGAAAATATCTGTAACTTAAATTTTATTAGCTTATTGAAAATGTAAATTAGTTGGGCGCGGTAAATCTGTCAAATAAATTGAATTCAATTTTTTTATGTTTTTTCAGGAAACCATCGGTAGATGAAGTCGGAAATCCTACCTCCGTTAATGCACGGTGAGTGCCCAAACTTTTTTTATTTTAGTTTTTTCGTAATCCATTTTTCGATGTTATGTAAAATATATAGTAAATTCGATTATAAATAATAATTAGGGTTCTTTGCTAACTATCAAATGGAAGTATTTTGTAAAATTTCGAAGTTCCGTGACGCATTCAAAGTTTCGTATACGTAGTGAAATAAATATTAATGTTTTATTTCAATTTCACTTTGTGGGCTGTACAATATATTAGATGACCGACCATAAAACGTGCAACAAATCAATAATGAAATACGAGTATACCATCATAAAACATTGTACCTACCGAAAATAAGTTACAAAAATACATCTTTGTCCATACAAACGCATTACACAATTTTCTCTCTGGATTTTGACACTACTGCAAATATTTTTTACTATAATATAGCGTGTTCATACGTTTTTACTTTTTTGATCAGTTACTTCTTGTAGGAGTTAAGACACTCCAAAAAAACGTTAAAAACAAATGGTTTGAACGCTATTAACCAACGTTCAATACACAAAGTTCCAAGGACCAAATGTAGTGTTTTAGGATTCACTTTTAATAATAATTTAATAATACACTTTGTTTTTTAGCGTACAAGTATAAAATTTTATCGACACCGAAATAATACAACCCAAGGAATTTAATTTCCTCCCTACGGAACTGATATGTGTTTCTTTCTAGATGGTTTGATGCAGAAGAGCGCAATAATTAGTTTTGCAAACAATATATTAATTTCAGTTTCGTTGGAGGGGATGGGAGGAGCCTGCCATCTATCTTAATAATGTCAAACTATTATTCAAAATCTTATGTTAAATTCTGACCTAGATTCAATTTCTGACATACTCCCTCAAAAAAAAAATAGCAAAATATGAATAATATTGGGACTTTTTTTTAACTAAGGAAGAAATTAAGACCGTTAAAATTAAAAAAATATATATATATATCTAAGAGATATTTCTATCTTTATACTGTTGAATTTAAAAAAAACATGATTAAAAAGAATAAGATGCATTGACCATGCATTTTTAATAAATCAAAACGTGCATAAATATAGTATTTTCTCTTATAATATTAGTTAAAAAAAAAACTTTAAAATTGATCCAGTTTTGGAGGAGTAAAATAAGGAATACAAAACCTAGATTTTGATGATTTTATTTAGGTAATTCAGCCTGAGGTGTAGTTGTTCCTTTCGCTCAGCATTCGAAGGGAGTAAGAGCAATAGTGACAAAAACAGTTTGTTAAAATATCTATTGTTGAAATTTCTCAGCGACAGGGTTTCCTTTTAAAACGAATAACTGAAAATTCAGAGTTCAAAAGAGTATTAAAATAAATGTAAAGTGTTAAAACATTGTTATCTTTGGAATCTAATTATCATTATTCATCGAATATCATAAGTGTTTCTTTAAGAAACTTTCATTTACAAACTATTTTTGTGCCTTCGAAAAACACTTCTTCTTAAGAAAACATGATTTGGCCAAATAAAATAAGAAAACAAATAAGAAACGGAACACAAAATAAATAACATCTCCGCAAGTCTCAGGTTGGATTTATGTGTCGGTTTCCCCTTTCCCACCCCGTGCAGTTGGCTCGGACTAAGGCTAATATGATTAGGGATGATTTCCGGCCAATATTTATATTAAGGGTTGCTGTGGGTCGCCGCAATTTTATTGAAGGGGAGAACGAAATGATAACGCTTGGAATTGAATTTATTCCAAATATATTCGGTTAGTTCAATAATATTTTAGGTTGGTTAAATTACAAGATTTCGCGTGTCGTTGAAGCAGACTCATGAGAAGAAAGCTTTTTGTGTAATAATTTTTAATATTAACATAATTGGTACTTGCATGTTTTAAGTTCAGGTGTAATAACTGTCTAGAGTAGTAAATATTATAATTGTACCTATTGCGTATGTAAGGATTGACAGAAAATAAAGAGTTTACAATAAAATATATAAATTTGTTTTAGACCACTTTAAATTTTAATTACACTCTACCGGTTTCGGAAGAACCCTTTTTTCGTCAGGAGAATATTAAAACTCACCTATGATACAAAATATTGATAGATATATACCATACATTTAGGTGCTGGAGTGGGAGGTCAAAGGGGAAGGGGGGGGGGGGGGTAATTGCGGGAATTCCAGCAATAACAGAGCGGTTTATTGGAAAAATATCTAGAATGAGCCTATACAAAAATTAATTTGGTTATTCAATATATTACCGTTATTATTTAGGGATATTTTTTTATTTCAATTGCTTCCAAGTTATCTAATTTTTTGCTTTTATTATTACGGTGAAGAATTGTAACCCCTGTGTTCTTATCAAAAGTATGATTGGTATAACCAACCATACTTATAACCGGTAGAGTGTAATTAAAATTTAAAGTGGTCTAAAACAAATTTATATATTTTATTGTAAATTATGGTGAGCCACAAAGTTAATGCTTATTATGAACATGTAATAAAGAGTTTTTTTTATCGAAAAAAGTTAAAGCTGGAATATTTTATGTTAGCATTAAAATTGTTTGATGACACACGATACTCATATTTCATAATTTTTTCGTGTAACCAGAATATCTAATAATAATAATAATATTTGGATGACTTGTATAGCGCCGTTTTTGTGAAAATTCACCTCGAGGGCGCTGTACAAATTTCAATATATTCTACAGTATGAAACATGTAATTATTTTTAATTGGTTGATTCTTCATTTCACTTTACAACATCACTTTACTATTCTTCATGAGAAAGAAAGTATATAATAGAAGCTCTAGAAAAATATAATAATAAGAGATACGAGTGCATACAAAATATACTAATAACTTAGGTAAAATTAATATTGTTCTAAAATATATGATAGCAAAGCCTTCTTGTATCTTACTTCAGTGAAGTTAAATAAATCCACCACATCTGCATATTTATAACTAAATTGATAAAATCTATGTACAAATAAGTGTTTGAAATGCTGTTGGTAGGTATATAAACAGGATTATGAAACTATTAGCTCTCGTAGATATATGAAATTCAATTATTTTTGATACGTTTTTAGACCTACCAGCTCGTAGTGGATTGAAGCTGACGACACGGTATCGCTTCCAAGTAAATAAGCACACACTTAACCCAACAATTTCACATCGACGGATCTGCCAGATCTGCCCTGATGATGGACACTGCAACGCTGTCCGAAACGTCGGCTAAAGGAGGAGGTAGCACAACACGGCATAACACCCCAAAAACAAACAACTTCAATTATTTTGAATAAATCAGGCCTAAACATACTTGCATTTTTTTTGTTTTTAACGGGTTAATTTTCCCTTTCAAATTAATTACATTCCAATCTCTTGGCCTTCTATTCTTCCATCCCCTAAATGTTCTCTCGCCGTTTCTAATTGGGGATTATTGCGGGAGTGACCAGTGAAGCTGGGTAAAGGGGGGTAAAGCTACCTGCCGACACGCGGCAAGTGGCGAGTCACCCCATCCTACCCCACTTTACTGCACAAACCCCCAGGGCTTTAAACTTTACCGAATAAATGCAGCGGTCAAACTTATAAACTTCACTATTTATTGTTGTGGGGCGGTTGTAATGATTTTTTGATAGTGTCTTGGGAATTAAAATGCTCGAAGTTAAATGTAAAACCTACTAAAAAACGTTCATGGGTATCTTTTTAAAATAGTTTTTTTAATTCATTTCGTTACCATTCCCGTTCTTCTTCTTGGGTAAGTGTCACTGATACTACTTGAAAATTGCCACTACGATCAATTTATTCAGTTAGTTACCTGTTTATACCAGCCATCAAAGATTTACATATATCTTATACCTCTCCTATCAATCTTTCCGAGGACTAGGTATAAATTCGATAATTTAGAGTTTGTCGCATTTATAGAGTGGTCAAGTATTAGTGTTTTCTTATTTTCTTGCGCTTTACAGGCAAATCATTTTAAATAGGACAAAATGAATGTATTTCTGCACACCGTTAGTATTTTAAATTTTAAATAAACCTAGTTTGGAAAAACCGTCCACAGTCCCCTTTACCCCCATGATCTCCGTGATCAAGCATAAGTAAAAGTTATTAGATTTAACTGAGTTATGTTACAAGTTAATCATTTGCGGCACGTTCCAGAGTGGAAGATACTGTCAGTATCGCCCTGGTGTAAGACCACCATTCAGAATTGAGACGTTGCTTAATAATGGCTTTAGCCGTGTTTAGTGACTAGATCTGAATAGCCAGGTACTTTCCTACCTTCCTCTTCCCCATCTCCTTCCCTTCCCCACTTTCCTTCAGCCTCACAACATACCCCAATTGGGGATGCCATAGTCTCACTGGCTCCAGACGGGAGCAGTTGGGACTCTTGTGAGGTATTCTCTATAAAAAATAATAATAATATAAGATATATTTGCGGCACGTTCCAGAGTGGAAGATACTCTCAATCGCCCTGGAGTAAGAACACCATTCAGAATTGAAACGTTGCTTGAAATGGCTTTAGCATTATTTGGATCAGTTCTGAATAGCCAGGTGCTTCACCACATTCCTCTTTCCCATCTCTCCACCATCCCGCTAACATTCAGAGACATATGAACTGCTGAGTGCGGTTTAAATCCAACGAATCCACCTGTATTTCGCCGTGTTTTCCATGTTAATAAACTTTTTCAAAATAATCTTCAAATTAAAAAATATTTTGATTTTATAAAAATCAAAAACCTAAATTTGGGGAGGTGCTTATCGCTCGAGTTTTTGAAAATTATTAGGGGAAACTTCTGGATTACAATTTCGATGGTTTCTTCCACACGAAACCCAAAAAATGCACAAAAAAAAAAATCCACGGTACTTCCCATCAATGTTCAAATTTTTATTAACTTACTTGCTAGTTGGGAGCCGATCAGCGCATGCGCGTTATCATATGGACAGAACGATTTATTTCAGCACACATTTACTGATCAGCTGTATCACGAATCTCAACCAATACGAACCCAGTCTCGCAGCGCGGTTCAATATCTCCGCGGAATGAGTTTGTCAATTCCCCACACTTCCTCAGATCCTTCCACTCACCCCCTCCCCCTTCCCCAGACGAGCACGTATCAGTCCAGCACGTGACCGAATAAACCTCCCTCGGTGAATTCGGCCAAAGATAGTTTAATACAACCTTCACACAGCCTAATATGACTAGAGGATGTGCCGACTTTCTCGTGAAATATGTTCGACGCGTGCTGAAATGTTCGGTGTATTAGGAATTTATTATGTCGTATTTTTGTAAGATGTTATGAAAAAGGCGTTTTGTTACACGATAAAAACTTAATATGTGTGTTAAAAAATCTACGAAATGTGTAATGTTATTTTTTTCTATCGATATTTTGATATTTAATATAATTCTGAATGAAAAACTGAACTAAAAACAAAAAAAAATTGTGAAGTACGAAAAAAAATTTGAACTTTGAGACCGCGCAATCCGAAGTTCTTCCGATTTCTTGCAAATTTCTCTTGAACACTTTCTGTTAATTATTTTTTTAATATGAAAAACTCCCTTTTTAACTTTTGAAGGTTATTCCCATCATTGTAATATATCATTGAAGAAGAAGATAACAATAATAATCTAAATTAAAATATGAAAATTAACAAGACACAGAAAAATAATAATACGTAATGGTCGCAACTGGGACTCGAACCCTGTCTTACCGGGATGGCGCTCTACCAATTTAGACATTGCGATCTATTACGAGACTGTCGTATTTGTCAACTTCATATTTCAAATTTCAGAACTAACAATATTAACTTCGACTAATGTTTTTTCCATATTGCTGGCAGCTACCTTTTTTCATTGGAGACAAGTATTCAAAGAATGTATTTGTTACCTAGATAGTGTCTCGGATAAATATATATAAATATCTGGGTTCGATTCTTAGTTGCGACCATTATGTTTTATTATTTTTCATTTTAATTTAGATTATTATTGTTGTCTTCTTCTTCAATGATATATTACAATGTTTTAAGTTAGTGCAAAAAAAATATTTTTATTTGTAGAGCCGAAACGGTAAAAAAAAAATCGCCGAGTATGTTACGAAAATTATTAATAACACATTTTGTTCCTTTATTTCACACGTTACAGTTATGAAGAAAATCACAGTGTATCTTTGAATGCAACTTAGGCATTTATCGCGAGATTTAGGCTTTATTTTAAACGAGTCGCATTTTATTAAAGTTTTCACAATTTTCGCTTAATTATTATCGTTTTTTAGTATTAGCGCTCTCGTTTGCAAACATTTGTATTTACATATCTCCTTTATTCTTCTTTTTTAATTCTGACTACGGAGCCTTAAAGCATAAAGTCATTTCAGTGATTAAAAGAAGTGGTCCTATATTATTGAGTGTCTAACATTTTTCAATTTCTGTAAGAAATAGATTTCGAAGATTGAATCACAGCGTAAACACTTATAGTTAGTTCTAACTAATATTACAAATGTGAAAATGTGTTTGTTGGTTTGTCTTTCTTTCACCGATCGACAAGTTTTTTTGCATACGGATAATTAGAGCACTGAGAAGTGATATAGGATACATTTCGTCGTGGAAAAATATTAGATTCCTGTAAGAAAATTCTTTGTAGAGTTTCTTACAAATTTTCCCCAAAATCAAGCGAGCAAAGCCGCGGGTAAAAGATAGTTATGTACTTAACTGTAAATTTATACGAATAGTACCTTATAAAAGTGGTTGTCTAAATGAACATATTATCTTTCTACGCTCTCGGGAAACAGTGATTTATCTCTCCAACACTCGGCATTTCATTATTACTTAAAAAGGAATTAGAAGTAATGAAAACAAAATTTCCTTAAATTTGTACATCCATTACAGCCAAATACATACAGCCTTCTCGGAAAATGTGGAAATATTCACTTAGGCGAGGCGTTAATGATTTTTGGTAGGCGTATACCGGCGCCAGGCGTGGGCGGTCTAGACCGGGGGCGGGAGCTCAGCCCGCCCATCGCGCGGCATAGGCGGCAGAACAGAGAAGAAAGCGGAAGCAAGAAAGGAATGGCGATAGTAATGGGCGGAATGGAACGCTTGATCGGCGCTCCAATACGCGAAAGAATAGGCTTTCAAATTGAAAAGAGCGAAATTAAATGTTCTTGAGTTTTTCAACGTTTTTTAATGTATAAATTCAAAGGATTTATCACACAAACAAAACGTAGTCCTTTGTTTAAATCTATTATTTTAGTCTTCTTGCTTTTTACCGTAAAGAAAAAGGTTACAAAAAACTATGTATAACACTTTTCACTACCCCGGTAAAAGCAGGTAGAAAACCTGCAACCGCGGCCTTCAGCGTGTGTTCCTACGTGATCAAAATATAAAAACAAATTATGGCTCTTTGTCCTCAGCGTCATAATCGACCATCTCAGCTCCGTGAACCATTCATTCAGCCTCCCTCCGGGAGATCGAGCAGAATCACAATGAGACTGCAGGCAATATCAAACAACTAGTAAAAAATTCCGAGCATGCGTTCACTGACCTATTTACAGACTGGTCTAAAATCGGACGTTTTTGTGGAGAAGTATAAATAAATATAACCCCTCAATCTAAAAGGATTTCTCTCTTGAATTACAATGAGGTTGAACAATATTTAACAACTAATAAAAAAACCTGATCATGTTGTGTTCCCTGACCTCGCTGCGGGGGTGTGTTCATGGATGTTTTTGCAAAGTGGCGGGTCAATGGATGGAAAGTTTGGCATTGAGGCGACGTGGTAATATGCCCGTGCCCGTAGCACGTAGCAGCTGGCACGTGGCACGCGGCACGCGAGTAGCAGACGTGCCTGGCGCGCCCGTAGCGGCGTAGTTCCGTGGTCCGGCACGTAGAGGCCGGGGCATTACACGTCTGTTGAAGTAGCAGCAGGAGGAAGAGAAGACGATGCTAAGCCCCTGGACCGTTCGGATCAATCAGTGGTTTGTTTGGGTTGGAAGGATTTTGGACACGTACCCGATGTACTCACACGTTTTGCTATGGTCTCTGAACGAACTATAATTCCTGCAAAACCTTGTTAGGTACCTTGCACGTGTTTTGGCGGTCTCATTCAATGCTTTAATTCTTTTGGCGGTTTCATTTAACAATATTTTGAATTATGTTACTATGCGTTTAAGTATTTATTTTTTTGAAATATAAACAAATTTCATAACACTATATTTTTGTGTATACTACTCATTATCATCTGTATCCCTGATATATTTTTTTATGTAACAGTTTTCGTTTTATGTTCTTGACAACAACAAGATCTTTCAGGCAAAGAACTTTAGTTGTTCCAAGATGCAGAACTAACCTACCCTTGGTAATAATGATTCTACTATTAAATAACTTGTCTCCTGACATTGATATTTTTCAATAAAAATGTTTTTATTATTTAACTAAATAAAGTTATATATTTACTATTGGTTATGTTAACTGTAGATGTACGTTTAAAATAAAATCATTAATAAATATTATGTCATTGTGTTTATCCATGAAAATTTCAATAGAGAGCTCTACGTATAAATGTAAACCAGTGAAGTTTCAATAAATATGTCTCCAACTAATCAGTGTATAATTAAATATATTAAAGATATTACAGATGTAAATGTATTGAAGACATTTTTTTTAAAGAAAGACAAACATTCCCGGGTTACGAATAACCTGACAACATTTGAAAATCTCCTACTACCACTACATTAAGCGGAAGATGTTGCTTGTGTTGTGATGGAGGACTTAGCCAGCCGAGAAATCGAACACGGGATGCCTATACTGATATTGAAGACAAGGTGTAAAAAAGTATGCACTTGTTTCAAAGTGTACGCAACTTATAAACGACTATTAATGTATGATAATTGGTTATTTATCAGTTTATATTATTTGTAAATCGTTTAAATGCGCAAATAATGCATGTGTTTCCCCTATATATATTTTATAGATGGATCGCATCATATATTAGTAATCGGCACCAAATTACGGTTGTCAATGGCTTCACATCCTGCTTAATGGAAATCGTCTCAGGTGTGCCCCAGGGGTCGCATCTCGGACCACTCCTATTTAATATTTACATAAATGATATTTATGTATGCTTTAAAAATAGTCATTTTGTGTTATACGCGGATGACATGAAAATTTTTAAACCTGTACAGTCTTTATCCGATTGTATGGAATTACAAAGCGATCTTGATAATTTGTGCATATACTGTGAATCAAACTTATTGTCCTTAAACATTTCTAAATGTCATTCTATTACGTTTACTAGAAATAAAAATAAAATCAACTATCATTACAACTTGAATGATAAACCTTTACAATCTATGTCTATATGTAAAGATCTAGGTGTTTACTTAGACAGCAAATTAATTTTTGATAAGCATATCGAAAAAATTATCACAAAATCCTACAAGATGCTAGGTTTTTTATTAAGAATATGTAAAGCTTTCAAAAGTGCTAAGACACTAGAAATGTTGTTTTGTTCATTAGTCAGAAGTCCACTGGAGTACGCGTCCACAATATGGAATCCTCAATATAAGGTATACATAGATTTATTAGAAAATATACAAAATAAATTTTCGAAACATTTACTTTTAAAATACAACAAAACTACAAATAATATGTTAACACTACAAAAAAGACGCACATTGTCGGATCTATTGTTTCTGTATAACCTGCTTAATAATAATATTGATAGTCCCGAATTACTATCCGTCATTGGTTTAAATGCTCCAATGAGGCGTACCAGGCACACTTCTCTTCTTCATATAGAAGCCCACAACACCAATGCAGCAAATAACTCACCAATCACTCGCGCAATCACAACCTATACCCATTATGAAAAATTATTACAATTAGACATTTTTCACGATTCATTGCGAACATACAAAACAAAATTATTAAATTTCTTATCATTTTATTAAACTTTAGTGAGCAAATAATTTTTGATTTTAAAATGTAAAATTTTCTCCACCCATACTCTTTCATTTATGTTTTATTAGTCAACCAATGTTTGATTCTTTTCATTAGTTTCATCATAATATAGTTTTAAAACCCAGGCGAAATTACCTATTGATATTTTACAGATTTACGTAATAGGTACAAAACCATGTAATTTATTTAAAATACCTTACAACTTATATTTAATGTACTGTGTAAATTTTATAAACAAATAAATAAATAAATATATCTATTGAATTATTTATTAATGGCACGTATTCCAAACTAATTGATCAACTGAATTCACAGAGTAAAATAATATACTATTATAGAATTAAATAGCTTCAAAAGATACCCTTGAATGTCTACGAGCTACGAGGTGTGAGCTACGAGTGTAGCGGCTACGTTTTTGCTACACCGTCCAAACTCTGTGCACCGAATACAAAGTTTTTCGCACGTCCACGGAGCATGACGTGCCGCTATTCCAATCGTCCCATGACAAGACTAGAATTAGTTGATGATGGCGAATCGATATAATTTTATTTATTTAGTATTAAAGTAGATATAGTTCGATGTGAACTTGAATTTCTTCGCAATGGATAGTTGAATATTAAATTACTAGAAGTTTTGTGCAATTAGCAAACTTAGAAATTTTAGAAATTAGAAAAAGTGTCAATAGTAAATTAAATATTATAAATAAGCAAATATATTTTTTAAATAGCCATCTCTTAAATTTTGTTTTCATATTAATAATTATATTTATAATAAATTATTTTAGTTTTTTAACAACTGATAATATTTTGTTAATTTTAAAATATCTGTTTAATTTATGATGTAATGTAAACTTATTCTAAAATAATTTTTATATTTAATTCTGTATAATTGTTTTTTACGATATTTTTAGGTAATTAATCACCTCTCTCTTTAATAATATTTTGTCTATTGTTCTTTTTGTCTTTACTTGTTTGTTTCTTTTGTTATTTTTATTCATGTTTTTATCCTGACGAAGAAACCCTCGGTTTTGAAACATGTAGATATTATAACGATTATATATTAAGATAAGATTAATATAAGATTACTGGTTTACACAAAGTAATGTATGCATGAATATATTAAGAACACTTAGTCATTGTGAACTATCACCTATTCGTTTGCGATCTGCAGTTGTCCTAGGAAACGCTGAGAAGTTACCGACAATCGGTCGGTAACTTCATATCGATTGACCATGCTAGCACCCCTGGAGGGTATTTACATATAATAATAACATGGACACGATTAAGCAACGCTAAAATGATTTCAAATGTTTTTTTTTCCACAATAATGATATTCGTAGTGACCAGTACACTTTGCATTGTAAGGATTCATTGCGTCTCCGCAACATTCACTTGCGTTTCCCCTCCTTGACCTTTCCGATCCCCTCCTTCCACCGTTTCTTATTTAACACCCACCCCCGTGATGTTTTTCTTCTGACAAGTGAGTGTTATGGCGGAGCAAAGGGGATGCATTAAATATTGGTATTCAGGGTAGTGAATTGGATCGCTCGAATGAATTCAGTTCGTCCGGTATTTCAAGTTCAATTCGAAAAAGATTCGTTGAAAACATTGACATACATTTTTGTAGTGCGACTAAATTCCTGGAGTTCGTTCCTTCAATTTGGGAGGCGGTTACAGGTCCCGTCGCCCCGGGGACCAGTTATTGAATACGGTAAAAAAGTTACGGAGAAAAATGTTATTCTAAAATACGATCATTTTATTCGTAAAAATGGTTAAAAACGGGACTGAAGTTCTTACGAACAAATTAATAGTGTTTCAATGTTTATTGGCGTGAAAATGTAAGAATAATTTGTTGGTATTCGTACGAAATTACGTATACCAACAAATTATTCTTACATATTCCCGCCAATAAACATTGAAACCCTGTTAATTTGTTTGTAAGAACTTCAATCCCGTTTTTAACCGTTTTTACAAATAAAATGATCGTATTTTAGAATAACATTTTCTCCGTGTGTGATAATTTATTATGTTTAATTATTTTAAACCCGTTTAACCACTTCTTATAAATATAAACTCACACGTTCTTTGCTTAATTCACAATCAGATAAATCTAAATGGCCTATACACTACAGTCTCCACATATTTTAACCAATTTTCCGAAAATCCACATTTTTTAACCAATTAATTTCACCTTGCGGATTTTGTTTTAAGGGTTTTTTTTAAAGAAAGCAAGGAGAGCATGTTCTAGGGATGAAAAGGGTTCTAGGGGCGGGTAGGAATCTGGGGGTCAGTGTGCCCAGTAGTGGCGGACGTATGAATTTAACGTTCCTACTGCGGTGCAAGGCGATGGGGCGAGAATCCGGCCAGAGAGGTAAAAGGGACTTCCTCAACTGGCCTCTCCCGATCCGGCTTGCCACCGCTAAGACCTGGTCAAACCTCACCCCCTGCGAAGTCTGAAATGTCCCGAACCACTTGGGGTGACATATTGAGTTGGTTATCCAATGAATGGTTCTCAGGACGGCAGTACCCAAACCCGCCTCCCAAATTATTTTTTTAAGTTTACACTCGTGCTGTCTTTTCAAAACTGTTATGTTTTGAAATCAATGCTTAAACATTATAACAAATAGTTACATATTGTTCCAAACCTTTTAGTTTTATTGTTTTATTCTAATATTTTTTTAATGTTTTTGTTTAAATACCAACGACTCCCATTTGCCTGGAACCAGTGAAACCATGGCATTCCCAATGGTGGCCCTACACCACGCCGATACTGAGAATATCTTCCATTATGGAACGTACCGTAAATATACCATATATTAACTTTAAATTATAATTAAAAAAATTTATTTATTGTTTTTATGTTTAATCCGTACAACTCCATTAAATAAAAGCTCGTCTTCAAAATTCGCAGAATATCTCTTGGTGAATAATCACAATCCACATAACAACGAGGAACCTAAACCATTATATATAGAAAGAAAGGGTCTTAGATTAAATTTATTCGAACAATTAGAATCATCCTAATTTAACATTAATTAATAAAGTAAGGAAAATAATCTATTCGCTTCTTCCTAGTATATTCACAAAACCTAAACAATATTCATAGCAGTAACGTCATTATTGAACAATTATGAACAGATTAACAGATTTCAAAATACTCCTGAGGCCCTAGCACGCTCGCTCTATAACGATCGATAGGATAACTATCGGTAACTTCTCATCGTTCCCTAGCATGACTACAGATCGCCAACGAATAAGTGACAGTTCACAATGACCAAGTGTCCTTAACATATTTGACATCAAATGTTGTTTGTACGTTAGCGATGTGCAGTTGTCCTCGGGAACGATGAGAAGTTACCGATAGTTATCCTACCGATCGTTATAGAGCAAGCGTGCTAGGGCCTCTGGGAAGAAATCTATTATTTTCCCAGGAATTCGGTTTAACCGATAATAGATCAATTTGTTCACCCTCAAAATTGACATTTAAATTCGTAAAAATACGTCGTCTAATTGTGGATCAAGCACAGTTCGAAAATGACCTTGTAAGCCGAAACAGCTGTCACAATAATAAAAAAACTAAAACACTCGCAGAACTTAAAAATAACATTATTAAATAAAATTTAAAAAAAATAAAATTGTTAATTAACAAAAATCACATAAAGTTTACTTGCGCACGCCGAGATTTGAACCCGCGACCTCCGGATCGCAAGTCGAGAGTCGACCGTGGGGGTGGTCGATGAGTTTCGCGTGCATTTATTTAAATATGCACAACAAACAAGGGTCAAGAAATAATGCGCGGCTCCCAATTCGATTACGAGCATCGACCGGAGTCGAACCGAATGTCCGTCATAAAATAGGCAATCGTCCAAACATGACGTCCACCCTTCCCACTGCGACTGCCGAGAGGTGAATATTTGATGATGGCCACTGGCCACCTGGACCTAGATCGTAAAATTCATTTTATCACCGGATGCTGAATTATACTTGCAACTTCCTTCTTCTTCTTCCTCGGTTCTATAGTATTATCTATGGCCCAGTAACGGAGAGCTCTGATGTACGCCTCCCTCATTCTTCAAAAGAATTTTTTACGATACCTGGTAATATACCTGGTTTTTACCAATAGATGTTTCCAACAGCATTTATCTCAGGAATGCTGGGTATCTGCTTCGCAATTTTAGTTCCAGAAGGGATGTCGCATTACTGCTGATGGCTTAGAGCTTCTGAACGGTTCTTCATAACCAGACATTCTGTATAAAACAGGATCACAAGTTTTATCATCATCAGGTTCTGATTCAGAACCCAGGTTTTTGATTCTTCCCCGGTATAAAACTAACTGTAGTGCCCCTTGGAACGCTTATTACTAGGTTAATTAACTGCCTCGCAGGAAATGTGGATATTTCCACATGTCCTACAACGAATTTAAGCTTGAAGTATTATTTAAGCTTTATCTGTGTGTAACCAACACGTAAACTTTTTGACTCACATGTACCTAAATGTATTTATTATGCCAAATACTTTTTTGTAATTTCTCTTTACCGCTTTTCCAATGTACTTGTTTATTTATAATGTTTTTGATTTGTTTACACAACATCAAAATTATTCTTTGGGTAATTGAAGCTTTTCCGACCGTTTCCATTGAGTAAAATAAAAAAAATATTTTTTAATTACTGCCTTAAAAATATAAACTACTACAGAATATATTTTATCATTAGAAATGTACAAGCATATAAGAAACAACTTTAAAAATACAAATTTTATAGCAAAAATTATCGGTGACTGCCTCCATTTGATTATTATTTTTTTCATTCTTATAAAACTACTCTGAAATAAATTTAAAAAAAACATTTTTTTGCTTGAAACTTCTAGACTCCTTTGCCAAGCGAATTTCATGTCTATTACCTATAATCGTGGCGATGTAAGGCACACAAAGAATACATACATTTTTGGCTTGTGGCTTCCTCTTAGTCATATTCATACAGACATTCCGCTAAAAAAATTCTAATTAATTGTAGTATTGCCAGCTATAAAAACAAGCAAAAAAACTTTATTTTATAAAACACAAGGGTTCACACTGGATGATGTATACATTTAACATTAATTACAAGCTTTTTCGTTAATAATTTTTTCATAAAATAATGTAAAATTATCATTATAAAGTTTGACTTCTTTCTAGATTTGTAACATTTCGAATTCAAATGTCGTGTTTCTACATATTCATAATTATTTATTCATAAATAACACTTCGATTGAACAAGTAAAAATCATTGCAAGTATTTTTATTATTGAATAAAAATAAAAATACTTGCAATGATTCGCGTAATATTTATTAATATATGCATACACATAAAAAAAATTTACCTATATATCTTGATCATCGATGTAGGTACTTATGAATACTTCGATTTTAATATAAATATATTAAAAGTCCCATTAATTATCACAATCACAGAAGAATAGTCACTGACACACATTAATATTATAAGCAGCAAGTTACGACCTACGTTCCTTTCGAATGCTCCACGATGACGTGTATACGAGCTCTACCTGGGAATACTATAATATAATCGTTGCTTCTAAATTACACAAATATTCTACGGAAGTCAAAAATATAGATAAAAATTCATTTACATAATATGAGAGTTTCCTCTGAGCCTTACCCTGTAAAGTGCTCTCATAGTTTTATGGCACGCAAAATTATTAATACCTTTTCTTAATAATAAATGCCGGAATGGCCGGAATATTCCGCTCACGTTCTGGGCTGCTATGCACTAGTGTTTTATTACCAAAGTTTTCCGATTTCCCTCTACTGAAGGAGGCACCTACAGCCACCTATACTTGCTCCTACTCTACAGATGTTATCCCGCTGGATGCCGGAAAGAGCTTTCTTTCTAAGACTAGAAAATTGCAAAGTGTTCTGAGAAAAGTGGAAATTTGTGAAAATGTGTGAAAATTTTCTTAGAGTACTTTTATAAAGTGAGGTAGTGGTTTTTTCATTATTTTAATTTAAAATTTACTCAAAGACTAATTTCAGTGGTCTGTGGGTGAAATGTTAGAAATTTGGTTCAATGAACTCAAATTGGCTGTGAGTTTAGGTGTCATATTCAAAAATGGAATCAGCCGTGTCAAGAATATAGACAAGCGATATATTACTACTTCTACATATTTACAATGTTTTCAAAGAACATTAAATAATTTGTGTTTCAAAATTTCAACCGATTTCTCAAGAATTCAGACTATCCTGTGAATTTTCAGGATTGCGCTAATGTACTTTAAACCCTTTTTTTTTAAATGTGACATCTTGTAAGAACTGCATTACCATGCGGGTAAATTAAAAGGCTGGAGGAATATACTATTTATATTATGTAGCTAGTTCTATACGAGTGCTGTTTTACATAACGGGAAGGATATTCATGTTGCCGAAAATTTGGGGGCATTTGGGGTATGGGTTTCTCTCTGGCATAGGTCACCCCAAATGGTTCGCTACGTTTGATGACTTAGTAGGAGTGCACGGGTTCGTTAGGTAGGGTTTGTTCACGTCTTTGCGGCGGATGCTTTGACCTCTCCAGCTGGTCTCCCTCGACCCATCGTTTTGCACCGCAGCTAGAGGGATGGATTCGTACGCACGGATACACTGACCTCTAAATTCCTACCCGACCCTCATAACTGTTTCCTTCCCATAACTTCCTCTCCTTCCTTTATTTAAAAAGACTCCCCACACAGCATCCCCAAAGATGACGTAGAACATGAAGGAAATTATTTTTCTCAGGGTTTCCTGCGTGGGGCTAATGTAAAAAAAACGATAATTAAAAATAAAAAAATTCAATATATATTTTTTAATTATTATATACATTTGCCATCAATCATCAACATCATCATCAGCCATAGGCTATCCACTGCCAGAAGAAAGGTACCCAAGCTGGTTCACCTACTTTCTACTCGGATCCTTATTTTACGTTTCTACCTCTTATTAACAATCTTTCTTAACTTATCCTCATCGATCAAACGAGTTTTATGGCAGCTGATGACCATGGCCCATTTAGGAAACTGATTAAAAATAAATGTTCATCGGTTGTCCATACTTCAAATCCACGTGTCCTTGCACATTAACCAAGAATATTTTATATTTTGGCCCCAATTTTGTTTTGCTGTTTTTTTTGTTACCTTCTCTTATTTTTTAGAGAGCCTTGCATTAATTCGATCTAATATGGGAAACCAACAATTTTCTCATTGTCAATGTTTTTAATTGATTTACGGACTTAGTTGTCGTTCGTCTGAAATTCACTTAATGCAAATTTTCATCTGGTATGGTTTTATAACATTTAAAATTAAAGGTTAAAACATGTAAAAAAACATTGCACTATATAAAATTTATTATGGAAAATTTTTCGGACTACAAAATCTAACATATGAAAACTAATATCCGTACCTATTAAATCGAATGAGTTTGCAGTCCTCCTGAAACTGTATTCTGAGCAATATATACTGCAGCAAAATTGCGGAAGCAATTACCGTTCTAAGCCAGTTAGTGGCCGAGAAAATGCATTGCCAGATGGATAAACATATCTTGGGCAATGCCCAGCCTTTAAAATACGCGTATTGGGGTTAGATAATATCCTAAGCAATGCCTAACGACGAGGGCATGATGTGAGTTAACATAATATAGGTAATGTACGTTTTTAGATTTTCATGGCCAAAAGCATTTTCGTTGTTTATTTTTGGGGTGTTACGCCGTGTTGCGCTACCTCCTTCTATTTCTATTCTACATCCGACGATCTGCCGGATCTTCCCTGATGATGGACACTGCAACGCTGTCCGAAACGTCGGCTAAAGAAGGAGGTAGCGCAACACGGCATAACACCCCAAAAACAAACAACGAAAAATAATATAGGTAATGTTTATGAGCTTGTTAGCTGTATTGTTAGGAATTGACGTTCGTGGAAACAAATGGTTTTTGTCATTTAAAAAAAATATATTATAGAGAATACCTCACAAGAGTCCCAACTGCTCCCGTCTAGAGCCAGTGAGACTATGGCATCCCCAATTGGGGTATGATGTGAGGTAGAAGGTAAGTGGGGAAGGGAAGGAGAAGGGGAAAGTTAAGGTGTGGAAGTACCTGGCTATTCAGATCTAGTCACTAAACACGGCTAAAGCCATTATTAAGCAACGTTTCAATTCTGAATGGTAGTCTTACACCAGGGCGATACTGAGAGTATCTTCCGCTCTGGAACGTGCCGCAATTATAGTATATATTATTTTTATTAATTAATTTTAAAATAACACAAATTAATCAAATAAAATTCGAACCTGCGATCTTACGATTGGGAGTCAAGAGTCTTATCACTCGACCACGGACGGTCGTCAGTTGTCATTGTGGGTACCTTTTCATCGTACTTAATTGTTTGCTGAAGCTCTTGAAAAGACTTTTCCAAATTTAAAATGTTTCTGTGTTCTCTTGAAAAGACTTTTCCAAATTTAAAATGTTTCTGTGTTCTCTTAAAAAGACTTTTCCAAATTGAAAATGTTTCTGTGTTCTCTTGAAAAGACTTTGCCAAATATTGAAAATGTTTCTGTGTTCTCTTGAAAAGACTTTTCCAAATTTAAAATGTTTCTGGTTTCTCTTGAAAAGACTTTTCCAAATTTTAAACGTTTCTATTTTTAAAAGGTTAATTTGAAAACATTTTGAGATGATCGTAGTCTTCAAACATTTGCTGATTAATCTTATAATGTGTGATAACACTGATAACTAAATTATTATTGTGATCTTGACCCAACTTTCTTTAGCCAAACAATTGTTTTCCAAGTCTGCATCAAAACGTAGTTTTCCCAACGTTATTTTGTTGACACGATTCCTCTGCGCGCGCATAGGTGTGCGACCTTATTCTCGCACCGCGTGATAACTGCCGCTAGCGTGACGTTCAGAATTAGACCGCAGGAACCATTCCAGGCTGAGGGCATAAAGTCTACGTGACCAGGCCTCGGAACCCTGTCACGTCCCGGCCCGGGCTGGAGGCAGAGCGAGAAATAAGATGGGAAAGGGGTTGGTTAGAAAGGGATGACGACACGGTCACGTGGAAGCTTTTCCAAGATGGCCGCCGCCGGGTTTATGTGTGCCAATGGCGACGGCTAGCAGGCGAGCTGAATACCAAATTAAGGAACGTGGCGGGTTTTTCCCGGAACGTTTATTATTTGGGATGGGTGGCTGCCACCCTCGCACAGGCCTGGGCACCCGACACCCGACTCCCAAAAGCAGACACCCGACACTACCCACGACCCGGAAATTTTCTGAGGTGTCTATTTATATAGTTGTGTTATTTCTGTCAGGGTGCGAAAGATAGCGTTGCTTTATTAGAAAAATCCTGGAGCGAGGTACAAAAAGAACAAGTAAAAAAGCAACTATTATCAATGTAGATGTGCAGTCCTAATATCAGTACACTAACAAATTTTAAATTAAACCCTGAAAAAATTATCATAATACAGAGGTGGGTAAAAAATGTAAATAAGATGAGAAATATACCATTGTCTTTGTACCGTTTCTAGGGGAAATATTTAAAGAGAATTTGTTATACCAATAAATATCTTTTCATCGATGAAAAAACCTATTTTACAGTAAAATATTTATTTCCTATAATGACTTCATTTTTTTTACATTAACTCCACACAGGAGGCCCCGAGGAAAATAATTTCCCTCACGGCCTATGTCATCTTTGAAGATGCTGTGAGGAGGGTCTTTTTGAGGAGAGGGAGGAGTTAACGTGGGTCTTGAAGAAGGGTCATGTTGTAGGAAGGAGGAAACACAGAGGCCGGCAAATCGTTCCACAGCCGAGCTGTTGAACATAAGAATGAGTCGTAGAAGCGTCCCATTTATGTAGACGAAAGACACAAGATTATACTGACGCTGAACTAAAAATAATCCCAAGTGATTTTATACATAAACTTTTGATGTGAAAAGTCCCAGGAATGACCTTGTTTATTTATTGTTTTGGAGCATTTATCGAGAACTAACGTAATTTATATTAAATATAAATTACGTTAGTTAATTATACATTTTACACAAAAAGCATTGGAAAGTTTGTAAGTGTTAAGAATTAATTTAGTTTAAATTTAAAATGTATTATGTATCTGTAATTGGTTATGATTTAAGGAATTATGAACTTAAAAATAAATAGATAGAAATGTTAATTACGAAGAAAATATCATCATTTTAAAAAAATATATATAATTGCTCTTTAATCGCTTTTTGTAGATATTGTTCACAAGATTTATCCATCATTAAGTAGGGATGTTAAATAACAAGGAGAAATTAAAAAAATAAACAGAAACATAAATATAATATTATAATAGTCGTTGATACAAAGTTATTTGTTTAATTTAATTAAAGACATAAATACTGAGATGGAAATTAAATAATTGTTACGGGTCTTATCAAGAGTTGGAATAACATAACAGTAAGCAAAATGCGATAATTGAATGTAAATCTAGGGTAGATATGTGACAAAATATAATTGTGTGACGTTACATCCTTTTTTCCTACACCTATGGCGAAATTTTGCAATGCGTTTCTACGTGTAGATTGTAGATATTGGATATTGTATGCTACCAACAAATTTAATCAGTTTCTGTCAACAATGAAATAAAACCAAATCTTATATGGATTAATGTTTATCAGGCGACATCTGTTGGGGCTCGGAATAAACAAAAAACATAATCAAATGCTGATGGAGATATTTGTAGGGAAACTGCTGAAAGATTTGCGATCCTTACGCGTGACCGAGTTGCTAAATGGTCCATATTGGATCCGAATGACGATTCATTGAAAACGAAATGGACTATTTCTTTTGTACAACAAAGGCGCTCGGAATTCCAGCATTGTAATATAAAATAACAGCTTTTCTTAGATGTTCAGCTGTAATATTTTAAATCCATTTGTTTAGAATTCAAAGTAAAAAGCCATGTTGCCATAATATTGTTTGAGATTTTAATAGATTTTTCTTTGTCTGAATGTGTGTTTATTTTATATTACCTAACTAATACCCTTTTGGATGCTGGTCAATATATCGTACAAATTAATTTATTCAAAATTATTGTCTATCACTTAGCGGGATGTTAGTTAGATTTTCAAATTGCATTGATTTCGACACATTAATTTGGATAAGTTACAAACAATTAAGTTTTTTGAGAAATTTGGGGCAAGGAAATAATTGCCAAAATAAATAAACCAATTGAAAAAAACAAATCGTAATTACAACATTAATTTATTTCAAAATTGTGTACGAAAAGTTTCGATGGTGCTTAAATTGTTTTTCTTCCCTGTCACACTAGGTGCACACATTTTTAAAAAAATTACACAATTAGAAAACTCTTTACAAATGGTTTGTGAAAATTGAATTATTTTCTTTGTTTTTCCAAGATATTTCTTACCCATCATAGGTTTGCCTTCATCAATGTAAGAAAATAGATTTTTCAAACTGTTTTGATGCGTTTTCGTTGTTTGTTTTTGGGGTGTTATGCCGTGTTGCGCTACCTTCTTCTTTAGCCGACGTTTCGGACAGCGTTGCAGTGTCCATCATCAGGGCAGATCCGGCACATCGTCGGATCTGCCGGATCTGCCCTGATGATGGACACTGCAACGCTGTCCGAAACGTTGGCTAAAGAAGGAGGCAGCGTAACACGGCATAACACCCCAAAAACAAACAACGAAAATGCTTTTGGCCGTGAAAATCTAAAAAACGTATCTGTTTTGATGCGATATGAGAACTTCGTAAGGCGATGTACCACGTCGTGCAAAATTCTGAATCAGGTCGCTAACAATGATAATCCTTAATTTTTAATAATCCTTTTGGTGGTAACGATTGAATTCCCTTTTAACACCCAGCCGCGTGTTTTAATTTATTCAAGTAAAAAAAATCACTTCCAAGTCTTAACTAAGTACAAACCTTTATTCGATTTAAACGAATTCCATTTTATCTCCAAATCATTGTATCATTAAAATTATGACGTTTCTTCTTCACTAAGTTAAGTTGTTAGTCTAACTCCTCTCAATTTTACCATATTTATTCAAATTCCTCTTAAACTGACGTCAGACCTCCGCTATTTGGGCGGGTCCATTCCTCCGGATATCCGCTCTTTTCTACATAGGCGGCGCTAGTGTCGCTTACTTCCGCCTGGCGCCGTTAAGGGCGGAAAGTGCCTCGGAGGACTAAAAGAGGCCCTTCAAATTAGCACTCGTTGAACTTCAAACTTGAAGGTCCTTCAGCCCTCCGACTGGGATATTTAGGTACGCTAATTTGTGAGAGGACAGGATAATTTTCCCAGAGTTTCCTCTCGAGTGTTTACAGAAGTAGTAACATTAAATTATTGACTTTTTAATTTATTATTTGGGCATGATGTGAACATTTGTTATTGGATTGTAACTTAACTATTATACTCTATTGTTTTCTTTAATGCATGTAAAGTTATTAATCCGTGAATGTTCCTAATATAATAAATTTAAAAAATATATATATAGTAATAAATAATGCAAATGGGGGCCCTTTTTAATTGCATAACTTTATATTTTTTTAAGAAATATAGGTCCATTCATACCATTCGTATTGGGACTTATAAAAGTGATTATCAGTCCCAGTCACCATTGTCTTTTTCTAGCCAAAACACACGTTTGTTTTAAATTTATTAAAACCTTTTGTATTATAAGTCAAATTATATCTCATCTTGTCTCTTTAGACTGTTAAAATGATATTTAAAAGTATCATTACTACAAATGATAGTAGTCATGGTAAATAGAAGTATTTGAACATTATTATGGTGTATTTTCTTTCTTCTTTTTTTTTAAATTTTTATTTTTAACAATATGATTTACATGATACATTTTAATAATTTTACGTTTCAGAGTTATTTACTCTCTTTCTGTGTACTATATACTTTTTTATATATATGTTAGTACATACTATGTTTTATATTTTATTGTGCTTATTATTATTTCTGTTATTTCACTATAGTGTATACTTTTATATTTTAAATAAATGAAAATAAAATACTTTGTTTTAAGTCACATTATTTTTTATTTTTTATTTAATTTTATTTATATTTTTTTAATTTTTTTATTATTTTTAGTTTTTTGCTACTAGAAGCACCATCACCTAATAACGACTAAAACTTGATTAACGCATGCTTTGAATATGTTTAAATTGAGTGATCTATGGACATCATCCCGATGACAATTTTATTAATGTAATAATAACACTCTGTAAATGTTTCAAATAAATTAATACATAATACTTAAGTCATATATTATTCTCCTTACATACCTTTCTTTGATCATCCACTTTACACGAGCAAACCATCTGAGCGCCCCTTTCTTAATCATCCTCATTACCCTCACATCAATCAGCCTTGCATTCCTTGCGAATCTCAACATTTCTCACACGATCATATATGGTTTTACCGCAGAGAGATCTTATTTCTAAATTGCACTAAATTGCTAATATGAACTATACCATATTCTGCACATTGTCATTACCCGCAAATATGGCTCCCGATTCACGATATCGCTTCCAACTCATCTGGATCGTTTATGGCATCGATGTCGACCGGCGTTTACAGCCCGGTTGTTATCTCCCCAAAGGGATCCGCAATCGCCCGGAGCCAGAACAAATACAGCTGCCAGATGGGAGCGTGGATCAGATCATATCGCCTTATCGACTTGTGAATCGAGAATAAGGCGGGTAATGCGATAGGTATGGAAGTCAGTTGCGTGCGGTTCCTAGTAAAGGATTCATATAGGTACATGACTCATTTTGACGGAAAAAACATAAACATATTATTAAAAAAATAAAATAATAAAATACCGCTTACTGGGAGGTACAAAACACCATGTTCGTTAAGATAACTTCGATCCATTTTATTTTTAATCAGAGTTACCCTTCAAAAATTTGACGTTTTTTGTCAGAGGCTGAAAATATTCCCGCTTTTGCAATAAAATCCAAATAAATGGAATATTTGTTAACGTATCCGAAAACTAAAAACTGTTTTCGAACGGTGATGAAATAGGCTTTATAATTTTATTATTAGAAAAAACCATGTATTTTTTTAAATATGAAAAATTTGGATGAAAACTTTTCAAAAATTTTCAAAAACGTCTCACTTTACTTTTTTTATAACTAAAATTACTGATAATGAAAAAAAAAAAACATACATATTTCATTAGACAAATGAATTATAAACGTCATTTCATTTTTTTTTAAATCATAAATATTTTTTAAATCGCAACGGAAATTTTGGTGTACATTTCATTTTTTTGTAGTTTACTTTTAGATTTGAATATATAGCGTGTTGTATTCTCTTTTCAAACCGTATAAATCATACTTCTCACTACGATAGTAAGGGAGATACAACGATTTCTATGAGACCTATGTGAGCTGGAACAAATATGGTCTCCTGTGATTAAACGGGTTTCAATAATGTAAACGGCTTAGTTGTACACAACGATCAGCATTTATTTTATGGCGGGTAAATATTTGATATTCACAGCCCATAAAGAGTTTTTATAATATTTTTGTGCAATATATTGTACACCATTACTTATATGTTATTGTTATTATGTTGAAATTTAGATGCTATACCCCAAGTTAGAAACGGAAAAAATACTGGTCGGTGTTTAAATGATATTTTTGGTAAAATTAACGGTAAATAAATCATTTTTACCATCAATGTTTATTTAAATAACTTTTTAAGGTTGTACTCATCAATTTAATTTATCATTGAAGAAGAAGATAATACTATTAAATGTAAGCGAAACACGACGAAGAACAATAAATAATAAATAAATAAAAAGGTAACAGTCCTAACTTGTCTAACCGCACCTTAGCCAATCCAGCCACTGGGACCTATATTTTTTGTCAATTTTGCGATCAGATTTTCAAATTCAGAAATGATAATATTATCCTCAACTAATTTTCCCCATATTTTTGACAAGCGCCATTGGTTATTCTTTATTCTAGGGTAATTTCTGATTAAGTCTGGCGATACTTCGAACTGACTTATCTGTGATTAATCTGTCAATATTTTAATTAAACAGTTTTAAATTCTAACTGATTTTGCATTTTTGTCTCTACCAAATGCCAAGCAATTACACCCACAGGATGTCATCATCGTTTTCACGGGTAAAACAAACTGATCTCTAATGTTTTTTTTGTCGGAAATGTCTTATCAAATAATGACTGATTAGGTACATTCTGGACTTATTACATAGATTATAAAATTATCTACTGAATTTCATTCAGATCTTTGACTTAATTTGATTGTTTATTTTTTTTTTCAATGTCTTAACCCGTTTAATTACAGGAGACCATATTTGTCCCAGCTCATATAGGTCTCGCAGAAATCGTTGTTTCTCCCTTACTATCATAGTCAGAAATGTGATCTAAACTGTATTGGAAAGAAAATACAACAAACCATATATTCAAATCTAAACGAAAACCACAAAAAATTAAAATTTACCCCTTTCTGAAAGCAAAGTTTCCGATAGCAATTTTTTTTACATGAAACGAAAAAAAGTGAGGTGACAGTAAGGTTTATAATTCATTTATCTAAAAAAATAAGCATGTGTTTTATTTTTTTTTCATTATCAGTAATTTTAGTTAGAAAAAAAGTAAAGTGAGCCATTTTGAACACTTTTTAAAGTTTTCGCAAAAAAAAAATTTATTTAAAAAAATACATAGTAATTTTTAATATATAAATTTGAAAGCCTATTTCATCACCTTTCGAAAACAGTTTTTAGTTTTCGAATACGTTAACAAATGTTCCATTTATTTGGATTTTATTGCAAAGCGGGAATATGTTTAGCCTCTGACAAAGTACGCCAATTTTTTTAAGGGTGATGATACTTAAATTTAAAACGTAACTCATCGAATGACAAAGAAATGTTGTGATCGCACGCCACTGGTGAAGAACTCTGCAACAGGGAGCCAAAAGCAGTCAAGATCTTATAAATGTCTTTCGTCTTACGGAGATTGCAAATTGTCAGTTAAAAGGTTTAATAGGTGCGTTGAGTAGTACATGGTTAATATGGATTGAATAATGGTGGTTCTGGCTTGAGTGCCTTTTAATCTCTAGGCGTCCTGCTATGATTATTAATGTAACGCATCATAATTATGGCAACAAACCTCCGTGGGAGAGCGGTAATGTTTTTTGCACTCAGAGGTCGCGGGTTAAATCCGGACACCTGCAAATATATATATAAATATATATATTTTTTGTTTATCACGTAGGTAATATTCGAAACTATATTGATAATAATAATTTATTTTTACTACACATCTTTTGTTAGGATTTCTGTTTAGTTTATTAATCTAATTACTATATTATATTGCTATGTTAATGCGTCACAAACACAAGTCAAACCAATAATTGTTTTGATAAATCAGATAATTTGAGCTCGAGCAATTTTTGCTACATTACGGCACTATTTCCAAAACCTCGGATTGCTTTGTTGCCAAAACGTGGCAAATTTTCAAAATTTTTTTTTATTAAAACGACTATATAATATACTGTACATTCAAAATATAACAAAATAAATTTTCTCTAGATTCTTAAAAATGTTTTGAGGTTAAAGATTTAATTACATTTTTTTTATAATTCCTACAAATATGTGATAATAGACAAAAGATAGGGGAATTCATTGGCTACATAGAACTATAATCAGTTTGTATGTCTCCATATTCAAATTCGGAGGTATGATTTTTTTAATGTTGGCGGAAAAATTTCCTTTAGCAATCCGAGAAAAAATATTTTAAATGCTCTGTCGCTCCAGTGGATACTTATATATTGCAACTCGAATACGATTATCTTCTCAAGTCGGTTCCTCAATGCTGAGGATTGTGGCCTCTACTACAATTTTAATGTTGGACAAGGCTCCTCCACTCTTGGAGAGCTTTGGACACCGACGTACCGGACGCCAGTGATACTTGGTCACTCCAGAGCATTGGTGACTTTCCTCTGTTTCTTCTGCCTTCCATTTTGCCAGTAACTAAGAGTTTCTCCAAGTTGTAGTCCTCAGTTTGGGGAGCAACATGTCCAAAGTAACAAATACGTTGTAGGCTGATAGTTGAAAGCGTATTGTGGATGCGTAGCTCTTCCAGAATGGACATATTGGTACGTCTGGCTGTCCATGGAATCCTGAGAATTTTTCTCCAGCACCACATATATAATATATCGTTTATATAATTTTTTTTTTACATGGTAGGTATTATTGTTCACATTTCAATATTAACCTCACTAGGACAAGCCTGTTTTGAAGATAATAAGTTTATAAAGTAGTACAAATAGAACAAAAAATATTTAGGTACCTATTGATAAAACAACAAAGGACAAAGATGAACCAATAGATGGCAATTTTAACACCGATAATTTAATATTTAAAAAAAAAAAATTAAAAAATGCACAAGATGTCTTAATATTATGTGTTCTGGAAGGATATTAAATAGAAGTGTAAACTGACCTAATATCTTTGACCATTTGTTTTGGACATTCCTTCTCCGTGATCATTTGATGGGATTAGATCAGTTTGTATTAGAAATTTAAATCGTGCGATCATAACATTTCTTTGTCATTCTATGAGTTACGTTTTAAATTTAAGTATCACATAAGAAATTGAAATAAAAATAAAGAATCGAATGAAGTCAAAGATCTGAATGAAATCGATAGATAATTTTATAATCTACATAAGACTGTTTGTTGTCTTTAGGTTTTAAATGACAAATAAAACAATGTGTTTCTCTGGAGTATAAAGAAACGACAATTAAAGTTTATTTGTCATATAGAGGTTGTTTTTATAATGTTTTAAAAATATCAGCCACATAACAAATTGTAACCAAAGTAATGACAACAATAGAATAAAATAAAATTCATAATTCAAATATAAAGGAATCCTAGATTTTTCTAGGTAGGTACTTAAATACTAGGTAGGTAGATAGGTAAATAAATATAAAGGAATCCTAGACATTTCTAGGTAGGTACTCTTATTCCTTTACATCTGTGTTTTTAGTCTAGAATATACCTAATCAGTCAATATTTAATAAGACATTTCCGACAAAAAAAAAACATTAAAGATCAGTTTATTTTACCCGTGAAAACAATGATGATTCAAATTTAAATTGGCAGAATATTTGGCTCACAAAACACGTCTACAAGGCATTTCTTGTGTTCGTTTTTATTATATGGGCCTGACTAAATTAAAATTGCTTATTTTCTTTTTAATGACATGCGTCACACATTTATTCGTAATTTAAAAGATGGCTATCTAATTTCTAAATTAATTTTATGATTGTAATAATTTTAATGCTTAATTTATCTTAAGTTAATCATAAATAAACCCATGTACTTATGAAACATCACAGTCAAAGCGATTATTATTAATACTCACATTGGGCTCAGATCTGATGCTATCGGACATGTCTGAGAATGTTCCAGATACACCTGGGGCTACACAGGCTATCCAGACCTACTCATCAAGCAGTGATTGTTGCGCCGATGTTGAGGCTGTCCGCACTGAGAGATGCCATTATGCAAGCGAGATGGCATCGACTATCAACAATAATCAAATTACTTAAATACCTTCACTGCATTTGATTAAGAATACCATTATTTATATTACGTATATTAGTTACTCGTGAATTCTCAAATAATGTCATTTTGTGGAGTCCAGTAAAAACTCATGAGATTTTATAGTTGTAGGATTGATAATAATTGATAATTTATCTGTAAACTTCATTGTCATGGAATCATTGTTATATTATCTGTAAACTTCATTACCATCAATTATTATTTTATCTGTAAACTTCATTGACGTGAATTCATTGTTATATTATCTGTAAACTTCATTATCATCAATTATTATATTATATGTACACTTAATTTTCATAAATACAAAGCTATATTATCTGTAATCTTCATTATCATCAATTATCATATTATATGTTAACTTAATTATCATAAATTCATTGCTGCGTTAACTGTAAACTTCAATATCATCAATTATTATATTATCAGTATACTTCATCACCATAAATTATATTATCTGTAAACTTCACCCGCCATAACACAGGGACATCCTTAGCATGGTGGATGAAATAACACAATATCTATACAATGTACAAAATTCATTTAATAAATAAATAAATATATGGCCCCCGTGGTCGAATGGTAAAGCTCTCGTCTAGAAATCCGGAGGTCGCGGGATCAAATAAATTTTATTTGATTAATTTGTATTATTTCAAAATTTAATCATTAAAAATAATGTAAGATATATTTGCGGCACGTTTTAGAGTGGAATATACTTTCATTATCGCTTTGGTTTGATACCACCATTCAGAATTGAAACGGGGCTTTAAATGGCTTTAGCCGTGTTTAATGTTCAGATTTTAAGAGCCAGATACCAGGTACCTTCAGCCACGTATCATATCCCAATTAGGAGCAGTTGGGAATCTTGTGCAGTATTCGCATTAAAAAAATTAGATGTTCGCTATAAAGCGATTACCCTTAAAAATCAAAAAATCTGACTTGATTTGTCAATATTAAAATAAAAGAAATACCTGCACATTACAAAAAAAATGTTTTCTGATAAAAAATATTCTATCGCTCATCTGAATTCTTAACCCATCAGTTCCAATTTTGAAAACGAAAGTTAAAATAATTTTTTGTTAAAATATTATATTATCATAGGGATAAAGGTATTTATCACTTGCCTGTTTCATTTTGAAATGACACATAAATTCAAAACAATTTGGAGTTCATTGAACCAAAGCAACATCGCACACAAGCTACATTATATCTATTTCGATAAGCAAACATAATGTAAGATCATTATCTGTTGACGAATCTACATATATATCCCTTCCTCCAACCAACCTATTACCCATGTACCTATCCCCATTAGACAGTGTATGGCCAATATATCTACCTACGTGTAAAAATTTATAATAGTAAATCAAGGAGCAATCAATCCATTAATAAAGTCCGTGCAATTAACAACCCTGTCAGTGCAATTGACCACATCGTACTCCCTCTGTATTTACAATTAAGAAATCTTCTACGTGTGATTGGATGGAAAACAATGGTTTTTTAGTCAGTCATTTACAATTCCAATCATACCAACTCCCTTAGTTGTGTCAATTTAAAACGTATTTAAAATTATTGATTATAGTCCACAGACTGATTCGCAGTTATAATATCTGCGACTACATTATCTTTACATTGATTCGACACAATTGATAAGCAAACTAAAACAATATCAAACCATAACATTGGCGAATCGTCTCAAATTTCATTATTCTACATCGTGTAGAATAACGAAATTCAAATAGGATGGCGATAACTAGGAGCTAGGAGGATGAAACCCAGTGGTGGAGAAATTGGAAAAATAGATTTTACTAAATTGTTGCTGTCACTGTTGCTCTTACTCCACCGGATATTGAGCGAAAGGGACATTGCACCTCGGGCTACTAATACCAAACTAAAATCGAGGTTTTGTATTCCCCACTTTTCTCCTCCAAAAGTGGACTGATTTTGAATTTTTTTTTACCAACTACATAAGAACAACTATTCTGTATCTCTACGTTTTTCAGTATACAAACTAGACAACGTTTTTTTTTTTAAACATTGTCTAGTTTTTTTTCGTTGTTTGTTTTTGGGGTGTTATGCCGTGTTGTGCTACCTTCTTCTTTAGCCGACGTTTTGGACAGCGTTGCAGTGTCCATCACCAGGATCGTCGGATCTGCCAGATCTGCCCTGATGATGGACACTGCAACGCTGTCCGAAACGTCGGCTAAAGAAGGAAGTAGCACAACACGGCATAACACCCCAAAAACAAACAACGAAAATGCTTTTGGCCGTGAAAATCTAAAAACGTATCATTGTCTAGTTTGTATACTGAACGTCTTTTGACGGTGCTTAAACCAGTCAATTTTATTGCTTTTTGGAAGGTCTGGTGAAAATGTAAAAATAAAACTTAAGTGGGAAAAATATTTTTTCGTAACAATATACATTCCCACTGATCTCAAAACTAGAATTGCATATTGGTACATTATACCTCTGTATACCGAACGTCTTTTGACGGCGTTTAAACCAGTCAATTTTATTGATTTTTGGAAGGTCATAACTTCTATAAAAACTAACTTATCGAAAAAAACGACGCGCTAGTAGTTGATATCTATTTTATGCATAAACAATATTTTCTCTAGGGTTAAAATCCAGAGAGATAAATAGGGAATACGTTTGTATGGAAAAATCACCGCCGGGTATCCCCTTTCTACCGATTTCTTACATATTTTCCTTAAACGTTTGACGTTTTTAAGCTCTTAAAAAAAATAAATGTTATTATTTAAGATAATAGGCAAGTATTGCGCCTGCCAAAACAATCCACATTGCACATAAATTGGTGAAACTGACCTCGTCAATACACAACAACAACTTTGGTGACAGCCGGATCGGCTACGGGCTCAGTTGGAATTGGTATTGTGGTCTTTCGGGCTCATTTGTATTATCGGCGATGGAGGACTGGATCGTGATCTGCAAACCATTACAGCAACGGAGTCGTGGCAGCTGATTTGGGTTGTACGCGTCTTGTGTCTTTAGGGATTTTTGTCATTGTTTTTGTTGTTCAGTTAATGTGTTTTGGGGAAAACAAGTAGAGTTACAATTAAATTTGGTGTCCCACTTTGGAATTTTGTTGATGTATTAATGATTAGTCGATTCAGTGTTTATCGCTTATACCGCGAAACTTCGCAGAATGAATATTACTGAAAAACGAAAGAAACATACTTATTATTAGGGTGAAATATCACAATAAACTATATGTACTTTCGATAAATCATGTATTAAATAAATAAAATTAAATAAAATAAATAATAAATTATTATTTTTCATTTTTGCCCACATAAAAATATGCTTTTTAGTAAGTTTTTATGTTGCCAAGAAATTAGTGGTTGAAAATATTAGATTTTTCCAAGCAGGAAACTGGGCTGGTTAAAATTATAATAGTATATTTAGAATAGCTACATCAATCATATATAAAAATATTTATATATATATATATATAAATATTTTTATATATGATTGATGTAGCTATTCCAAATGCCTGTAATATTGAAATATCAGTTTCTGAAAAAATAAGAAAATATACAGATTTAGGAAATGAGATTTAAGGAATTTGGCATTCTCCGACCATAAAAATATTACCATTTGTTATTTCGGCTGCTGGCATTATACCTAGCTCTCTCGTTCAAAATTTTTCTTATTACATTTGTCAAAGAATTTATATTAAAAAATGCAAAAATCAATCATTTTAAATACATGTAGGATTACGAAAGATTTTTTGAATATTTTTATTGAGGAATCAATAGACGGCCGGCGTAGTCCAGCGGTAGGGCGTTGGACTGCCATTCCGAAGGTCGCGGGTTCGAACCCGGCGTGCGCAAATAAATTTTATTTATTGATTTGTGTTATTTCACAATTAATTATTTAAAATAATATATATATAATATGTTTGCGGCACGTTCCAGAGTGGAAGATATCTACTCTTAGTATCGCCGTGGTGTAAGACCACTATTCAGAATTGAAACGTTGCTTGAAATGGCTTTAGCCGTGTTTAGTGACTAGATATGAATAGCCAGGTACTTCCCCACCTTCCTCTTCCTCGTCTCCTTCCCTCTCCCACTTACCTTCAGCCTCATAATATACAATAGTCTCACTGGCTCCAGACGGGTGCATTTGGGACTCTTGTGAGGTATTCACTATAAAAAAAAATAAAAAAGTTGGATTTATTGGTCCAGTTAGGAGTTCTACCGAGCCGAACCCTCTGATATGAAAATATCTCGAGTCGGTGAATTTTTTTCCCATTTGGTCTCTGGTGGGTTGACGTGTTAATTTTATATTATTTTGTATTTATAATACTTATATAATACACTTGCATAGCGTGAATTGACTGTATGATCATTTGTTAAAAAGTGTGTGGAAGGGTTTAGTTTTTCCTTTGGGGAAGATTTAACCCGGACATAAAGTCATACAAAATAAAAAAAAAGGATTAACGTGTGTGCAGATACGTATATGTTGTGATCTGATATTTGCTGCATTATTGTTGTTGACTTCTACGTGAAGAAGCGCAGTGAGTCTGGTGCTATCCAATATCTAAACAAATGATGGATAGCAATTCGGAGCTATCTCTTTTAATATTTAACAGATTTTGTAAAAACAATAGATCTGACAATTATTTGTGAAATTAACGTATTATGTGTAGTTTTGCTGTACTTCTTACGTGGGTATTTCACAAATTTATTCTATAGGTATACTAGATTCCATATTATGGAAGTATATGCCTTGAAACTTTTGAAAACTTTACTTATTCTTATCTTTTGTTTGTGTGCCGAATTCGTGTGGGAAGTGGATGTATAGAAACCATTTGAAAATTCCGATCCGCAGCACTAATCCAATGCAAACACTTCGCCTCAAATGGAAAAGAAATATCAATGCCACTTCCATTTCCCCCGACATCGGAATCTCAAGAGGACAATAATAATATATTTCTGTTTGTCTCACGCGGCGATGAATTAAGAGTGCAAACACACTAACACTAAACACTGAACACTAAACTACAAGCGGAAACTACCGGCCGCACTCCGTCTGACGTTTCACGCAAGATGGCGGCGGTCTGTCCGCACAAAGGCGGGAATTAATTCACAATCTTCAACGCGTGACTTCATATTCTTTCATTTGTCGTTTTTATTATTTAGTATTTAAGTATTTACATTCAGTCTCCGGGGATACTGAGATACATCTCGCCGGATTCAAACCACGTACCGCACGCACAATAACCTGTAATGTCCCCCGCATTGTCCGGACATTATGAAATATGTCTCTGAATATTTTTGGTGTCAGACGGTTGGCTTTTGCCGCTTTTAGAACGGACGAATAGGCTCAATATCCATGACAATGGCGTGTGGCAGGCAGCTTTTTCACTCGGGATAATTCTTTTACGGATAAGATTCACTTGCAAGGACTTTTGAAAGCTTCCACGCGGTGCTGACTTGTGACTTCTTCATAATTTTTATGGAAATTCGGTGTTTCGGAAGAACTCAAATAAATTTATTTGTTTCCTTCGCATATTTAAGCAGGTTTACATTCAAGTCATTATCTCTTAACCCACATAGAAATAATAATATATTTTTTTAAATTGATAAACTTAATGTTTAAGAAAAGACTTTTTATAGCACAAAGGGTAACAATTATTATAAGCAATAATTATTAGCCTGAAACACTCCCTGTTCGAGTCCCGTTGGCGGCATGTATCTTTTCTCGGGAGGTTTTTTCAATATGGATGAGTGTTTCAGGCTAATAATTATTGCTTATAATAATTGTTACATATATACGTTTATTTTGTTTAATAATGTTAGTCAATAGTTAAATTTTAAATATTTATAAACCATACTAAAAAAAAAGCAATTTTCTCACCATATTTTCTTATTGCCAAATAAATGATTTTGGATATAATTATTCCTACATTGCTAAAGTAGTAAAAATGTGAATTGAAAAATTGGATATTTCTTTACACTAACTTGACATTAGTCAATATACTTGAATATTAGTCAATAGTTAAATTACAAACATTTAAAATATTTATAAACCAAACTAAAAAAAAGCAATTTTCTCACCATATTTCCTTATTGCCAAATAAATGATTTTGGATATAATTATTCCTACATTGCTAAAGTAGTAAAAATGTGAATTGAAAAATTGGATATTTCTTTACACTAACTTGACGCGTGCTATAAACAGAGAATAACTGATTTCAATTCAATTCTTTACTGATGACAATTCAGTTACACCCGAATAATCAATGATAAATAGTAGAGTAATATAATTTCTAAACATGGTTTTGATGAAATAGATGACTCATGCAATGTCGTAATGATATGAATTAATCGTAGTTATATATTATTAGGTTAGGTTAGTTTTATTTAACCCAAAACATCTTAATTAATTAATTTCTGATAAAAAAACGAGTAAATGGAAATTAAATGCTAAATTTATGAACCTATTTATTAAGGTAAGAAAGCTTATTTATTCTTCATGCTTATGGAATTTTTATCCTTCAAAATTTAGTTCGTTGGACATATTTTGAGTTCACATATAATTACAAAATTTACCCAGGGTTTTTAGTAGATACTACTGCTGCTACTTACTGCTGCATTCTCGAATGCAGTTATTATAAACCAACTATAATGAATTAATTCATCCATATTCTATAATATTGCAGTTATAAATGCAATTTAAATTTCTTCCATAATCGCGTATTCTCGGTGTGTCGCCATTATATTTCAAATAAAAAAAATAACCTTGTATATCTTATCTTACTAATATTATAAACGCGAAAGTTTCTATGGATGTAAGTGTGTTTGTTACTCTTTCACGCAAAATTTACTGAATGGATTTTAATGAAACTTTACAAAAATAAAGCGCATACATCAGAATAACATATAGGATATAATTTATAGAGCTATCTATTTATTTTAATTATATTGAATATAATAATTATTATTTCTTCAATATTTGCAATATTACTTTGTGGCATCATTTTAATTAAATAAAACAAATTATTCATGTTATTATCCTGACCAAGAAACCATCGGGTTTGAAACAAGTAGGTATTATAACATGTGCTTAGTGGTTTAAAAAAGTAATTTGTTTTATTTAATAAATAATAATTATTGTTTAATAGAAAATGTCAAAATTTGAGAATGACATTTTGCAAAACAATGATTGTTAAATCAAAATTCTATTTTAGAAAATATTTAAATTTGTGAATTTATTTAAAATACTCGCCTATACTTTGAATCTAATCAAGAATTTAAGATATTTTAAATAAATAGGTTAAGAATTTTAGTACAAACGTAGATGGGACCTAGGAAAAGAAAATAGATTACTCGAAGTACTAATCTTACGCAGACGAAGTCGTGGGCAGAATCTAGTAGATAATAATTTTATTATACATTTAATAACTCAGGTACGGGACATACGTCATTCCTATGTCTACCTACGTTAAATTATCGTGAAAACAAGCTTATGTGTCCAAGCGGTTTTAACCTGATGAAGAAACCATTGGTTTTGAAACATGTCGATTATTTTGATTAAGTAGTGGTGTATACGAAGTTATTTATTTTCAATACATTTGAACCTCCCTGTGTGTAATAAATCCCCCGTAATCGTGTAGTTGTTGGATGTAAATGGGCCCTTTTGTGTACCAACTAACAAGTAACGAGTAGTTTTGTATCGCCGAGCTGCCCGTGATATTCTATTTTCAATATTCCCGTCTTCCTTTGACCCCTGCTTCTTCTCACAACTTGTAGCCTCCGTTCTGCTGCTGCGGTTCCCGGTTCCACGTCCCACCGTTCATTATCAGAACTAAACCAGAAAGGGAGCCCAATTTATCACAGACCCTTGGAACTGAAGAAGTGTATAACTGTGCGTCAGTAGTTTGGACCTCTGGACTTTTATTTGTAAAGAATGAGACATCTTCACATCAAGAAGCAGTAAAAAAATGTTTAAAGCATTCAGGAAAGCGTGTTTAATTGCTACAATGATCGTGTTTTTGTTACTCGTGTACAACTCTTTCTTTTCAATGATAGGTACTTTGAAATATTTTTTTTTCTATCATTATGTTAGTCGGTACTTACCTACATATTATGTAGATCTTTTATCATAGTGCTACTACTGCATGTCATGGTTTTGAATATAGAATTATTAAAAAACTTTGATAATATTTATCAATTAGGCGCTCCGCCCACTGAGGCAACTGAAAACCAACTAAAACCGGCTGTTTTCTCTGTCTTGATTGGTCAAAAAGCTTGTTTAACCATAGATGAAGAAAAATCAGCTGACAGCTCGCAAATAGCAACGGCCGCCCAGGGCAATCAGCCGTGACAGTCGCAAGATGGTCGCAAGTCACCGCTTGCGTTACCATTGACAACGGGGTTTTGTGTGATTGTGAAGTGTGCGGGCCATCACATTGTCATACAAAGACAGTTGGCAGTTGAGAGTTTTCAGTTGCCTGAGTGGGCGGAGGCGCTTATAAAAACATTGTTTTGCATAAATCAAATACATAAGTTATTTATTCATACGAAGCAGTTACTTTGTGATGAATTTGGAAGCACTAGAGCTAAGGAAAGCCATAAACACTAATAGCAAAGTAATTAACAATAAAATTAAATTAAATAAAAATCCGATTCTTAGGTTGTTCCCCTTTGACAAAGAAAATTCACTTCCCAATCCGCAGTCCCTTACTCCAATTACGTTCTGCACCGGCGGAACCTAGCTAATTTTTTCAATCCCCTAAATATATTATACCACAACATGTTAGATTTTAGTAGCGATTATACCGCCCTGAAGAAGCTACGGTGCTAGCGAAACCCGGTCGGCATAAAGTATTAAAAAAAGTCGTGTAAACCAAGTTATTGTTTTATTTTAAAACATAAGTTATTGGTTATTGTTATTACGAATGACCACGAAAATCTTCAGCTTCACAAGTACTACAATTGTAATACACCGTGATTTTTAATCTTGTTAGCATAAAAGGTAAGTACTTACCTTAGTCAGATTAATAAAACATTGTTCCACAATCAATCCAATTACATTTTTTACGTATTTAAAATATTTATTATAAAAGGTTGATATTACTAAATTTTTAATAAAGAGAAAAAATTTACAAAAGGCAGCTTGTCTACAGGTTCTACCATCATCTTTTTATTTAATGTTAAATTTAGTGAAATTTTATTTTACGACAGTGTCTATCTGTAATGCACTGGTATCTAATTCTGATGAAACCCTTCATCACGTTTTCACTATTCTTCTGGATTATCTTTTGGGTAAATTTTGGAGGTATCTCAAATTCAAATACGCTTGGGCGGGGCCATTTTTATATATTTTTTTAATTCCTTCGAAAATCAGTTTGATAAATCTTATATTTAAAATTTAAATAAAACCATTTGGCGAGTCCATTCTTAAATTGTTCGAGTCAATAACAGTGACACACGGAGAAAAATTTTATCCTAAAAGACGATAATTTTATTCGTAAAACGGTTAAAAATGGGACTGAAGTTCTTACGAACAAATTAACAGGTTTCAATGTTTATTGTTGGGAAAATGTAAGAATAAATTATTATTATTAATTATTAGAACACATTTCGTACCTAGGTATACATTGTTGGTAAAACATATTTTTTCGTTGTATCGTCATGTTGTATTATCAGGGCAACTAAATAGATAAAACATTTCTAAAGGAATGTTTTATAAATATGGCCTGATAAATTATCGTGAGGGTCAAAATCGATTTTTCTTAGTGCATCCATAGTGATGTTAAAGATAATAATATATTATACTAGATACTAACCCGTCACTTCCTGATAATGTAATAATTATTAATATTGATGAATGAATATTGAAAATTATGCATGAACTATTATTAAATTTAGCAATTTTAAACAACAAAAATAATTTCTTTTTATTGAAATGGATGTCGATTTTTCTCCTTCGTCATGAACGAGTGTAATGAACTTTCTCTTACATTGACCGAAATAAATCACTCCCTTCCCAAAATTCCACAAAATTCGTACAAAAGAGGATGGGAGTTTGCCTTTATGACTACACGTGAGTCTCGCAGACTCCTACCGGTATTTTAATAAGAATCGTGATTCAGGCATTCTATAGACGGGGAGATCCAAGTTAACAATGGCTTATGAGTGCTCAGGGTGTTGCTCAGATTTGAATACCTCGCTATAGCGAAACCGTTTCAACCGAAAACACGGATATTAAAAAAACTTATTTACAGTGAAGATCTTTTAGAACAACTTCTTAGATTACTTTAGAAACATTTTTTCAAAAGATTTACTAACATTTTTATCTATCTATCTTACATAAACGAAGAAGAATTACCTTTTTAATAAAGCTTATAAAATGAAAAATGATCTACTTTTTTTTTGGGATGATTTTCTTCGTTGGACCATGACAGTGCTCCGATTTGTTGAAAACAAGAAAGATAAGCCTTTGATTTGATTTGATACTAAAATCATTAAAAAGCGTTAAAGATACATGATTTTACCATGCCTTATAATCTTTATAAGATTAACCCAATGCGATAATGGTATCTGTGCTTTAGATAATATGCTGTGAGGATGAAAAATGGTATTCGAAAAAAACGATCATTTTAATAGTAAAAACGGTTAAAAATGGGACTAAAGTTTTTACGAACAAACAGTGTTTCAATGTTTATTGGCGGGAAAATGTAAGAATAATTTGTTGGTATACGTACGAAATTACGTATACCATCAAATTATTCTTACATGTTCCCGCCAATAAAAACGGGACTGCAGTTCTTACGAACAAATAACAGGGTTTCAATGTTTACCGGAACATGTAAGAATAATTTGTTGGTATACGTAATTTCGTACTTATACCAACAAATTATTCTTACATTTTCCCGCCAATAAACATTGAAACCCTGTTAATTTGTTCGTAAGAACTTCAGTCCCGTTTTTAACCGTTTTTACGAATAAAATGATCATATTTAAGAATAACATTTTTCTCCTTGTATTATATCACTAAACACAGCTGAAGTCATTTTAAAGCAACTTTTCGATTCTGAATAGTGGTCTTTTATCAGTGCAAGATATTCTACAGATTTTTTTGTAAGCTCTGTTAAATAGTTTTCTATCGTGAATTTTGAGGAGAACATAGTTTTTTTCATAGATGTCGATCAATACGTTCAGTATGATCCTTTTTACGTAAAATTAGTCACAGTAGTTCATATATTGTGATATACCGATGGTCACAACACAACACAGGCAAAATTTTCGAACATTTTTCGTGAAACTTCCAAGAATCGTTGTATCCGAACAGTTCAACATGTCTGCCTAACAATGCGTATCTCATACCCGCTCCCTGTTACCTATTCATCACTGATGAATAATTATTGTTACTGTGACGATTTCATCGCTGATGAAACGCTGTCGGCAATGGGAGAATGATCTCTTGATCAGCCGTGAAATTGCCACTCATTACAATAGAGTATCACTTCATAAGAAATCATCTTTTGATACTTTTGTTGCATACATTATTACCTTTTTGAAATAAAATGAGTTGCTTTGACATTATGTTACTTTTTTCGTACTGTTGTAAAATTCCTGATTTTGAATACCTTCGTATAAGTGGAAGCACGTAGGTACCTATTCAACTGATTTAACGAAACCTTGTTAAGTATTTTGTAAGACCTTTAGAATTTGGATAAGCGTGAAGACATTTCACAATATTCAAAACGCTGCAATCAAAAACCTCAAAACCAAACCAAAATTGTTATTGGAATCTGGGGCCCAATGTCGATCATCCAATTGCATACATGGTTGCATTCTCAAACTTTAACAAATACTAACGCCGTTCTTCCATGGAGCTACAAGTTCAAGCGACGCGATCGCCGCCGTCTGTATTTACCATACTTTTATTAGTATTTTAAAACGCCGCTAGGGGCTGCACTATCAAAATATTATGACAGGTTGCGGTAGCGTCGCTTGTAAGTAGCTACGTGAACGATGTGCGTAAGTCTAACCAATTTTAAGAACATCATAACGATCCCGTAGAAGATCAGAAAACTCATTAGCCATAGACCCATAGTTTTGTGACATTAAAGTGATTGCACATCACTCAAGAGTGAAAGATACCACATCACTATCGCCGAGGTGAGAATCACAATTCGAAATCGAAACGTTGGAGTGTTTAAAATGTCTTTAGCTCTCTTTAGTGATCAGATATAAATGGTCAGGAACTTCCCAACCGACATTTTCGAATGTTTCTTCTTTCCCCCACAATCTCCAGTCTCAAAACTTTCCTCAAATCTTGATACAAAATTTCTACTGACTCCATTTAATGAAATCAGTTGAGTTTTCTTTAATCCGTTTCGATTTTGTCTTCGTTTCTGGTTTTTGTTTTTTTTTAAGCCGAAATGAGATAAAAACATATTCAGAAACAGTGATAACTATACACGTAATTTTATTGTAAACTTTTTCATGTTAATCTCTCTAACTATGTGTAATTCGTGTATGTTGTAAATATACTATAATAATAAGTATACTAGCATAAATTTACTTACACTTTCCTATCAAGTATACTTACTCGTAGGAGATCACATGCACTTTTCTATGTTCCAAATGTGAAAACTTCTGTATTTCAGATCGCCCCAATTAACAGAGTGACTCAACTGCAACGATGTTGAATTAACCATTGACATTTTCAACGTCATTTGCAGATAGTTTAGCGACTAGAACTTATATTTTGATGCATGTCAATATGTAATACAATATTGTAATTATACAAATGCTATAGGCTACAGGTATGCAATTTCTACAGTTATTTTTATTTGTTATTATTACTACTTGTTAACGTATATTTTTTAACCGTTTCTATGCAATTTCTACAGTTCTTTTTATTTGTTATTATTACTACTTGTTAACGTATATTTTTTAACCGTTTCTATGCAATTTCTACAGTTCTTTTTATTTGTTATTATTACTACTTGTTAACGTATATTTTTTAACCGTTTCGTAATTAGGTGCTATATTATTTTAGTGTTCTACATTGTAATCTATGTAATATATTGGTGTTCTATATTTTGAAGACTGTGAATCCAATTACATTGCAAAAAATTACTATCAATAGCGCAATAAATTAATTAATTACATACATTGATTGAGATGAGATGAGATAATCAGTTGAGATGATGCCTTATGTTAAAAAAAATATTTATTGCAATTTTGAAGTCATTGAAGTTTAATTGAAAAAATGTCTATCTCAGATAAAAGTTGGTTTTAGAGTGAAGTTATTCTCCCCAAAGGCATGATTATTGGTAGGTTGGTCCTGCATCTTGGCTGTGCTGTCTAACTCTGGTGAAGTAATCGGGGACATAAAGCGTAATATGTTCCAGAACATCAGAATTTAAAACGAGTTCATTGCGCAGTATGGACTGCGAATACCTTGGCAATTTTTCTCCTAACTTCTAGTCGTTCTTCATCAGAAAATTTGATCATTCCAGCGAGAAAATCCGAAAGATACACGCAGAAAAATGTTGTATTAAAAAAAGGATTATTTTATTCGTAAATAAGGGACATAAGTTTTTACGAACAAATTAACAGTGTTTCAATGTTTATTGGCGAGAAAATTTAAGAATAATTTGTTGGTATACGTACGAAATTACTTATACCAAGAAATTATTCTTTCATGTTCCCGCCAATAAACATCTAAACCCTGTTCATTTGTTCGTAAGAACTTCAGTCCCGTTTTTAACCGTTTTTACGAATAAAATGATCGTATTTTAGAATAACATTTTTTTCCGTGTACAACAGTTTCCGAGTAGTAGTACCAAAACTCTCGCATATATAAGTATCACACAAACTAATAATAAACTAAATAAATAGTATATTGTACGAATGAGTTATTAACGTCCACATTTCGACGATATTTTCTGTATTTCATACACACGCGGAAATATGACAAGAAGGTTATGAGTTACTCGCATTCCTTATACGGAAACAAACTTATGTAATAAGAATAGGTTCACCGGTAACAGTCGTTAGACACTTTGTAAGCGGCTTGCAAAATCCCATGAAAAGTGAACCCATACATCAACATTAACAGTTTGCCAGCCATCAGTCAAGTTACGACACGAAGTGGACCCAGTAGAACGAGCAGAAGAAGAACTAGTGTATACCTTTCACCGTGAGATCTCGAGATGTCAAACAAGAATATGGATAAAAATGTTCGACTGTTTGACGAGACAAAGAGCGATCACTCACACTGGCATAAGGTCAGATTATTATTGAAGAACAGCGGTTCGTAAGCAGTCCGTAAATACAATTCGTTTTAAAAAATCACTTAGCAAATAATGGTCCACGTAAGTAAGAGTTCGAATTTCTGATAAGTTATTATTGTAATGTGTAAAACAAGACGGTTTTAAGGAACGCGGAATTATGAGATGTGTTGTAAATTGTAACCTATCGCTCTGTTCCCTACAACATGAGTGGTTTGATAGATAAAGTAAGAGATTTGAGAAAGCTTTCAATAGTGTGCCTTTAGGAGCCATTGACCAGCGGCTGAGAATAAAAGTTTTAAAATGCTCGCAACTGTACAGTGAGGTTCCGATGAGAAAGATCGATTATTCTCCGTATCAAATTTAAAAAAATAAATCTCATTAAAAACTTGCTTTAATATATACCTACATTCAAGTAAGCTATAAAAATGCTCAAAACGCACGATCATAAATTATCAAATATCATGTACTTCTTGTAAGTATTTTCTTAACATATTTATGATTTTTTAATAATGTCTAAACAAAATAAGTGTGTAAGAAAAATCTGAAATATTTTAGTTTGTAAGACCTTAAATAAATAGAAAAACTGAGGTGCTTTCGTCAGAAAACACGTTCTCGGAATTATTTTTTAATGATTTTAATATAACCAAAATTAAAATTCTGAAAACTGCGTTTACTAGATTATGCATTAATTTATTTTTTGTATGGTTATATGATTTGAAATTTGTATTGTATAATACAATATGCTGTTTGAAAATTGAACAAATCTGCTAACGACCAACGATATAACCTTAGTATATTAAAAATAAATTTAGTTTTTCAAAATTTATTAAATGCGTTTACCAGATAAAATAACAATCTTCCAAAATCAACTTTTTTTTATAAAAAGAGTCAATATGTCTAGAATTTGTATATTTATAAATATTTTTTTAAATTGTTGAAGGTACTAGCGTGAAACAGGAAATAGTGTAATAGTTTTTTTTTTTTCGAAAACTGATGATCTTTATGCCATTAGTGTACAGAACTGGTTATTTGCTCAGGGAAGGAAATATTATAAATAATGCCTTACAACTTAAAAACTGTTCTTATTTTCTCATATTTCTCGAGTAAAAAATCTTATCTCTAAATCAATTTTCATCCAAAACTTTATATTACGCTATATATTTTTATTTTGATAAAAAATTTACGCACCAGATTTTCAGGTCCGGGTTTATTTTTTCCCATAGGAAAAACTAAACCCTTTCATACACTTTTCCATATAAATGATCATCTAGTAAATCCACGTTATGCAAGTGTATTATATAAGTATTATTAATACAAAACAATACAGAACAACATGTTAATCTACCAAACTATTAAATGGGAATATAATTCACCGACTCAGATATTTTCATATCAGAGGGTTCGGCTCGGTGGAATTCCTAATTTGACCGATAAATCCTACAGATCCCTCAATATAAATATTTAAAAAATCTTTCGTAATCCTACATGTATTTAAAGTGACTGATTTTTGCATTTTTATATACAATTTCTTTGACATAATTCTTTAATATTATTATTTGTTATTTTTATTTGTTATTCTATTTTATTTTTATTTATACAATATTCACCTAGTTTAACTCCTTTCATGAATGTGATCATGTACCTAATATTACTATGAATATTTTCCCTAATATGTATGCTATATGTTTTTACTTTTATCTACATATATGGATGATTATAACTTATATTTTATACTTAATATAACATCTTATGAATCTCGACTACCATAATACGGGAATTTGTCTAGCTTGGTAGTCAAAAAGCCGTGTAAAATAAACCTGTAACAAAAAAAAATTAATAAAGAAAATTAAAAAAAAAAAAAAAAAAAAGTTTCATCAATACCTTAGTGGAACAGCAGTAAAAAATAAATATTTTTATTATATCTGAAACACCCGTTAAGATTTTGAGAATCTCTTCACTGCCGGTGGAGATTCTTTGATGGCAAGACTATTTACCGTGTACAAGCACTTTTCAATATTTGCTCTTTTGGGACAGTTCTTGGTGAAGAAATATTATTACTCTGGCTCCGTGTTTGCTCCGAGAGCTTGTTCATTAGGCGTTCGTTATTGATTCTACCATAAAACTACTGCAAAACATTTGTCATGAGATTGTTACCTATTCAAAAAACCACAAATGAACGGAGAACGGGCCATGTGAAGTTGACAATATGTTGTTATGGAATTTATATTTTGTTTATATTGTAAATTTTTGGCATGTCCCCAGCAACTAACTAATAATAACTCCATTTTCTTCATCTACGGGTACCCTGAGTGGATTAAACATCACATCAGACCACTCACTGTTCTCTCACAAACTTCATTATTTATAAAAACAAAACATTAGTCTATTTTTCCTACAAAAGGATTTAATTCACTTGATTGTGTCAAGAGGGTATTACCAGAGAATACCGGATATTAGTCCTTTTTTAATCAAATTCTAGACTTATTGACTCTTTTTTACATAAAAACATTAAATGATTTTATCTGGTAAACGCAGTTTTAAAATTTTACGTGAACGTATTTTGTGACAAAAATACTTCAGTTTTTCTATTAAAATTTATTTAAGGTCTAACAAACTAAAATATTTCAGATTTTTTTCACACACTTATCTTGTTTAGACATGATTGAAAAATCATAAATACTTATGATGAAAATGATGACTTACAAGAATTACACATGCATTGTGCATTTTGAGCATTTTCATTGCTTACTTGAATGTAGGAATATATTAGAGCAAGTTTTTAATGAAATGAATCGATATGAAATTTTTAATTTAAAAAAATTACGAGTGTGCTTTAGACCACACGACTGGAGTAAATACTTAGTTAGCTCCATCTATATGTATGTCTATATATATGGTTATATGTATAAAATATATACATATTTTAATGTTCTACAAATATTTATTTAAATTTATTATCATTCGCCTCGCCCGATCAAGCCGTGCGCATCGACGTCCACTCCCCCCCTATTGAAGTATTTACTTCAAAAATATGAAACGGGGAATAATCGATCTTTCTCATTGGAACCTTCCTGTACAGTTGCAAGCATTTTTAAATTTTATTCTCAGCCACTGGTCAATGGCCCTTAAGTGTTCCTGTTAACATGTTCTAAGCACCCCCTTATTAATCATTTTCATTGCAAATTCATTTTTTTGTCTTGTTTCCTGATTTCCTCGTTTGCAGTCTGATCCAATGTGGTTTCGTGAATGAGATGTTGTAGGAATCTCAAATCTAAGCTTACCTACGAGTATGTATATTATTCTATCTAAGCCCCATTAAGCCCCAACTCAAATGATTCTGAGACGTCCCCGACATCTTCTTCCATGCATTTCATGTTATTATCTTAACACTTCTTTTTTATGCAGTAGCTGGACGTAACCTAACCACAGTGTTTCTTATTTTGATTTTGTTTACATCGGTTTGCAATAATTTCATAATTCAAACCCATATTATTTGTCTTACAATAGACACGCATTTTTTTATAAATCTTAGTGATCTAATTTAATTCTTATTAAAGAATTTATTTAATTGAAAGCCAGGTTATAATAGATCATAGTAGGGTTTTAAAAACTAATACTGATTTATGCAATTAAAGTGCGAACGATATGCCAGTTGCCGATGTTTGATAAACTGGCATGGCTGAATTACTTACTCGTATCTTAGCAAGATAAATAAAGATATTATATGGTTTGAACGAATGAAAGAAATGAACTGGAAGTGGATAATATAATATAAATATTAGGGGAATATATAACGCGCAAGTGGAATGGAGAGGTCGGGAACGTCCAAGAAAGAAATGACATGATTAATTTTGAGCCATGGCACGTCAATATTCGGAATTACTGAAGAGTATGTATGAGACGATTTAAGCATATTGAAAAAGTCAAAAAGTCACAGGGATCAGTGGGAAAAATAAGTTCCCTCAGTGTCTTCTTTGGGTATGCGCTATAAAGAATATTTTTAGGGAAAGGAAGGAAAGCAAATTCTGGGAAGATAATGGTATTGGTGGGTTGGAATCTAAGGGTCAGTGTGACGCTTGAATCCATCCCTCCTGAGGTCAAATGATCTCCTTAAACTAGCCTCTCCGGATCTGGCCCACCAAGCAGCTGATGAGCGGACGCATTCGCCGCCAAGACCTGAACACCCGATGAACCCGGGCATCCCTACTAAATCACCAAAAGAAACAATCCTCTTTTTTATTTTTAACTTTATTTATTTCCTTTTTTTATACATATAATATAAAATAACAAATAGTATATAATAACATAATATATAATAACAAATATTATAAACAAGAAATTAAAATTCACTAAGGCACTGCCTGAGTGTGGGTAATATAAAAACAAACACTTGAGGTGACCTAAAACGGAGGTGTCGGTTATCCAATGATTAGTTCTTGGGATGGCGTTACCCACACCCGCCTCCCTAATTGTAAAAAGGACAGAAGCTTGTGGCATTTCTTCCTCTCTGGTTACCCTAGGAGGGAAATGGCATTGCTTGGTGGTGAGTTGGTTAATCTCCCCGTGTAAACCACTATGCCAACATGCAGCAATACTGCAGCTGGCCACACGAAGAATAAATAAATCTTCTCAGCGTTTTCCGTTAATTACGTTTGTTGCAAATATGTTCAACTTTACTATAATAATTCCTATGGAACGATCGTTAGGCTATATTCCGTTTGACCAGAACTACAAGACGGTAAAACTTACCTCAACTTGGTGTTCGGATTCTACTTACTGTGAGAAATTGTCTAGGTAATATCTTTGGGAAATTAATGGTAATATCGGTGAAGTTTTGTGATTTTACCCTCTGCAAGGGGGCGGACTAGAACATACTGTGTACAAGAATTGCCTCAGCAGATTGTTATGAAGTCAGTGCTTAAAGCGGAAACTGAAAAACTTTTTTTAATCCAACCTAATTTCATTCCATATCATTGAGACGTTTATCGTGTGTTCCTTTATTTGAAATGGCACCCTTTTTTGCTCAATCAAGTAAAAAATGAAAAAAACATAAATCCTTATACACATAATGCCAACTACGATAAACCAAAGGCATTAACAACCCCGTTTACATAAAAACGATAAAGATTGCATTCTTATAATACTTTTGGGCTATTTCTTTTAAATTTAAGTAATTATATATCCATTTTAATTAGTAATTATCTTTTTTCACATCAATTTCGCACATGAATTCAGAAAATATTCCTACACCTTAAATTATCACCTGACGCTATTCGTTGTGTAAATATGTGACTATTTTATGTTCAATCATTGCAAATTGAATTTCTGTCGTCATTTTAAGTAAATGAAAATAAAATACTATACGTATTTATAAAAAACATTAATGAAATAATTAAGAACACTTTGTTTTTACCACGATATTCTTTATTTAAAAAACTCCAACCCAGGTTCTCTTTTCTTACCGGTAAATAGCGCCTTAACCAATTCGGCCATTTGGATCAATATATTTTCGTCATATTTGTCAAGTTTTATTTTAAATTCGACCCACTGTTGAATGTTGCATCCACCTCTGATCTCACGCCTCAAAGCAATCTTTAGAGATAGGAATTCTGTCCCTTTTCTACCGTCATTTAAGGCGCGACAAAATTTCTAGAAAGTTGACTTTTTTCACATAAGAAAGGGTTGTTTTTGCGACTCGTTCTTGAGTTCAACTGAGTGAAGCTGAGGAACGATTTGCCATATTTTGTGTTACCTCCCAGGTTCTCTTTAAGACCCGTGTTTCCTTACTCTCCCCAAAAATCTCCTCCACACAGAATCCCAAAATATGACATAGGCTAAGAGAAACATCATTTATTTATTTATTGTTTCTTCACATGTTAGGTATTACAATTAATAATACAATTTTTAACCTCACTAGGACAACCCCCGTGTTGAGGTTAACAATTATTCAAAGTAACAAAAATAACACAAAATAATATATGTAATACATGTGCAATAATAATTTGAAAGAACAATATTGTTACATTAACATTTCTTATGGTGGGTACCTACTAATGCACTAAGCTAAAGGCGCCTAGCCCATTTCAATGTGAACAATATGGGATGACCATAGTTGATTTGAAAAAAAAAACTGTTATTCTCAAGCTTCCTGTGTATAGAGTTAGTGTTAAAAAAATCAACTTAAGGATCAAAAACCATAATTTCAATTCCGTTTCTTCTTCAAGCACTGAAATCTCAGTCGTAAACACAACCGCCATAATAATATATGATATTCCATAGTGTATGGTTATATAGCAAACTGCTCCAACCGCTAACTACACAATGCGAAATTAGTTGCGAGCGTAAAGGGGGCGTTCCGGCCGCGGAATGGTTCAACTCTCAACAATTTCAAAGGCGAAATAAATTCTGCTGCGGCCCTGCCCAGGTCCCGGGTTCTGGACGTTTCCCTATTGGAAACACGGAGATGTATTATTGTGCGTAATCAAAGAAACCGGTCTGCTTTTATAACTATTACAACCTTAAAAGCTGTTAATGTAGGTACCTTATGTTAGTGAGTTTCAGAAATTCTTAATCCTGTTTCTTTTTGACAAAACAAAAAACACACTCAATCGAAAGCAAAATCGTCTTAGGACGTGCGACTTAGGCGATCTGCTCTCCGAAGAATCTGAAACCAAACTAAAACCAAATAGACGACGAACTTTTCAGCTGTCACCTCGAAAACTGGCGTATCCTTGGCAACCAGGAACTGGCGCGTTGCCGTCCACGGCAATAAGCACGGCGAGTTGCGAGTCACTATGCCATTGACATCGGGTTTTTGAGAAATCGTGTAGTGTGCGGGCTATCATATTAACATACACAGGATAGCTAGTTTAGTAAACTGTTTTTTTTTCAGTTGCCTCATCAGTATTAATATTATAATAATCTGCATATTTTGACGATTTCCAGGGAGTTCCTTGAAAAATAATGTTATTTCCATGTGATCGCATTCGTGCAATATTTTAAAAGAAAAATATTTGTAAAACAAATTCAAATCAATTTTTTTTTGCTTGTTCAACATATGATACATTCTCTCTAATGATGGTTCCATGACAACTCAAATAGTGGCATTTTAACAACCCTTTGGAGAGTCTTTCAAAGCGGTGTTATTTATTTTATTTTAGTTTATAGTAAATAACGTAACCTAACTAAACTATTAAACCAAGTTTTTTTTCATCATTTTTAATGACTTTTCAAAAGAATGATGAACTAATTGTAACCAAAAGTTAAATCAATATTACAGATATGAGAAGTTGTATTTTAATTGTAAGTTTTTATCATGCGCGAACCGGTATTATTAAGTTTTAACCTTAAATAGACACATCGTATTGGTACGTCGGCCGTACAGCAAGATGACAGCAGAAAAAAAAATTGTGGTCGGCGTTCAACCATGTGAATCTATCTATATTTACTAGTAGTTTTGTGAACAGTGTTTTTTCTCTTTGTTTAATAAATAAAAAAAACAAATTTTGCTCTGAACTCATAAGCTGTGCAACTACCTTTGTGCTTAAATTCTTCTTAATAATAACTTTTTTATAAATTAATAAAAAAGAAATTTACAACTTGGTCAAAGAAATGTCACCATTTCAATAGGTACAATAATCTGATATTATGAATACGCTAGCCACGTATGGTACGGTTGAAATTAAAGAACCCGAATTCGAGTGTATCTCTGACGCCGCGCTTTATGTAAAACCATACGTGAAGTTTGTTAAAGAGCTACTGTTGAGGTGTGCGCGGAGCGGAGTTTTAACTGGCTAGTATACATTATTCCGATTTGACATCTGGTATGGAACAACGATCATGCAAACTCTGGCCGTATGTAATGGTAGATAGTATTCAACATAACGACAACCTTTACCGGAACCGGAACGTAACAAAAAAATGTATAGACATATGAAATGCAAAGCGCTCGAGTAATTTAGAGGTGGTTTGTTTTTTATACAATCCACATTTTTATTACCAGATCGGTGAAATTTAACACACTTGACCAGGTTTACCAAGGGAGAAGGAACGCCTCATTCATTTTTTTCACCCAAAGCAATTTTTTTATACTTGGTGAAATTTTACACACCTGTCGTCAAAATGATAGCAAAATTACTTTCTATATCTGATTTCGAAAAATTCTGCATAAAGCCCGGGTGAATCCGGGGACTTCTGCTAGTAATACAAAAAATACACAACTTGCACAACTTTTTAAAACTGAATCTTCATAGCTGAGCAACTGTGAGCATTTTTCAATAAAATGTTTCCAAATTTAGAAAAAAATCTAATAAAACATCCATTTATTCATAGTTACACGGAGAAAAATGTTATTCTAAAATACGATCATTTTATTCGTAAAAGCGGTTAAAAACGGGACTGAAGTTCTTACAAATAAATTAACAGGATTTCAATGTTTATTGGCGGGAACATGTAAGAATAATTTGTTAGTATACGTAATTTTGTACGTATACCAACAAACAATTCTTACATTTTCCCGCCAATAAACATTGAAAAACTGTTAATTTTTTGTTATTTTTGTTATTTATTTTTGGGGTGTTATGCCGTGTTACGCTATCGCCTTCTTTAGCCAACGTTTCGGACAACGTTACAGTGTCCATCATCAGGGCAGATGTGAATTGTTAATTGGTTCGTAAGCACTTCAGTCCCGGTTTTATCCTTTTTTTTCCGAATAAAATTATTGTATTTTAGAATAACATTTTTCTCCCTGTACTAATATTTGTAATAAAGGTTTTTTAATTTTCGAAATAAATTCTGTAAATAGAGCGAAAATAGATATGTTTCTACTGATTTCTGTGCCTATGAATAACTATGGAAGAACTGAAAAATGAATTGTGTATTTTGGAAAACAAAGTATTTCTAGCAAGTAGGTACTTAAAGAAGGTACGTTCCTATTTATTATTATCGTGAAGTATGGGAGAGTGACCCTGGAAGTTCACAAGCGATTCATCAATCTCTCCCCGATGAGTTCACACAATTATTTAAAACAGGATAATTTATTAAATGCATCAGGTATGTGATAATATGTGTGAATGAATGCATATTCGCTGGCAAGTAGATGTGAATTGACCGGTTTAACGTAGTACATTATTATCTCTCATTAGAGTCTCCCGGTATCCACGAGGGCGAAAATGAGTAGAAATTATTTGTCACCGGTGTTATCCAGTACTGTATATTACTGTATTCTGGAACTACCTGAAAAGTGTTTAAAAAAAATTTCATAATTAATGATTATAACGATGGTTTTTAGTTACTGTGTACAAAAGGCATCCCATTTTTAAAAGTAAACTTATTTTGTATGCATGCGATGTGATCTGATGAGCAACTGAAATCTTCAATTAAGAAAAATGTTATTTAGTTTTAATTTCATTTTATTTGGAAAACCAACAGTTATAATATTTTATAACGTATGATAAAATACGTATAAGTTATTTAACCAATCATAGGTTTTCACTGATGTATCTTAAATATTTAGTGAATATAAAGAAAAATTGTTACATCACCTAACTAAGTTAATATTAGAATATTTCCTAGTTTCGAAAATGTTTCTTGATTATCTGAAAAACTGTACCTGACGGAGAAAAATGTTATTCTAAAAAACGATCATTTTATTCGTAAAAACGGTTAAAAACGGGACTGAAGTTCTTACGAACAAATTAACAGTGTTTCAATGTTTATTGGCGGGAAAATGTAAGAATAATTGGTTGGTATACGTACGAAATTACGTATACCGACAAATTATTCTTACATGTTCCGCCAATAAACATTGAAACCCTGTTAATTTGTTCGTAAGAACTTCAGTCCCGTTTTAACCGTTTTTACGAATAAAATGATGGTGTTTTAGAATAAGATTTTTCTTACTTGGGCTCAGTTGTTTCGCAGAAATTCAAGTGTATCAAAGTCAAAAATTGGGTTGTTTGGTCGTCCGAAATTCATCGAAAAATTCAAGAAAAAATTTGAAACAATCATCAGCTGAAATCGGCAGTCAAATGTGTGCAAAACGTTTAATAAAATGGAGCGCTTGCATAATAATTGTTAATAATGCTATCTTTCCAATATAATTGTGAGTTTTTTTTTTTGAAAAAGCCAATGGTTGCAAAACAAAACAAGTACAACGCATTAAGTTATGTAGATTAATTCAGTTGCAGCTGTGAGTAGATCCCATATTAATGAAGAGACGACAGTGACGTATTTTAATATCTTCATCATGTTCCAAAACTTGGATAAAACTGCAGGAGTTCGGAAAATATGGCTTCATAGTCGGAATCAAATTCGGCGGAGGTTCGGGCACTTCCTCGCAAGATTTATTACATCCTTTGAAACTGGGATATTTGGAACATAATGGGACATTCTTATAAATTCACTACAACTTTTGTTTATTGATGTTTGTTTGCAGTTTCTTGCCAATAAAAGGCTGTATCACGTGGGAAGCTAAAAGCGGTAGAACTAAAGGACAATCAATCGAACACATTTTTTAACTGTGGTTTGTTGGCATAAGTCGTTTTTCCTCTTTTAAACAGTCCATAAATCGCACAAGTTTTCTTTCTTTGTTTCTCAGTTCAAGCAAAACTCATTTCTTCTTGATTTTGTTCTCTGGTAAAGGGAGGAACGTTCAATTTCCCGAAAGCTTTTACCCCGTATGAACTTCCCGGATATCCATCTTTCTAAAAGCTGTCATAACGAGAATGAATTATATTGGATGTGTATGACGGGAAAATTACATAAAATAACTAACTAACTAACTAAAATAACTAACTTGCAATACATAAAATATCAATATTAATATTTTTTTAATTAAAATAAAATATTAATATTTTTTTAAACAGGATGTCCCGGGATAAAGTGCACAAACTTTGAGAGGTGATTCAACACGATGGTAGAAGTAAAAAAAGATATATACCTTTTTTCAAAATTCAATTTTTTTTGCAAAATAAAAAAAAAATTTCTATGGAAGAATAAAAAAATTTTCTTACAAATAATTCTTTTAATAACTTTTTTACGCGAAAACTACCTTAAAACCTTTTTAAATCTTTTTTACTTGTACTATGTAGAATCACCTCCCCAAGTTTGTGCACTTTACCCCCGAAAACTCTGTATACTTTAAAGCAGACCGGTGAAAAATCACGGAATATTATGATTGTAGGATTATTAATTTCGTGTTAGCTGAAAAGCGCGACCCATGAAAAATCATGAAATCTGACTCTACTTGTCCAGAAGAAATACATATTTCAAAAATATATAATATTTTTCTAATAAAAAGGTACTTTGTACTGAAAAAATACAAATAAAATTTATACAATTTAAATCTGATAAAAACATATCATAAGGTAGGTATTTAATTTATTTATAGCTTTATCACTTCAGTTTCAATTTTGAAAATGATACATCAATTCAAAGCAAATCGGAGATTAAAGTTCATCGAAACAGAGTTACTGACAGATACACTAAACACAACCAAATATAGCATTTTTGACTACCTTCGACTTGCGGAATTTTCGTTTTGCAGAAACTAGTTTACAGGAAACTTCGTCATTCCATTCGCCGTCAAACTCCAAAGCAATCATAAATCCTATTTCAAAACCTTATATTTTCAAATTAATGACTAAATCAACAACCACAAAACCCATCAACAAAGGATCTCAATAAAAATCCATAAAACCACGTAAAATCCTCATCACTGGCTCTCCGTATGTGTAGGACCCCATCAGCTGCGATGGAACCGCCCCATGGGGCCCGGCCCATCATTTGTCCGGCGGCGCGCCGCGGGGCTCCGGCCCCCTGGGGCACCGCGAGACATCGCACCATAATTGGGGCCCCCATATTACTACCTATGTTTACATTGCAGAATATAATATTTAATCTAATTCAAGTATGCCTGTACCGTTATTAAGACGGTGCAACGTTTTTTTAACTAAGATTTTCGCGGATTGAAGTGGATTGATATAGACAGTAATTAGCTTACTGAAATAATTTACGATATTGTAAAATGCCCTGAACAACTGTATCTTGGTCTTCCCTAGTTTCGAAAGTGTATTTATTTTAAATACAACATTAAATTAATTTATGTAAAATGGGTGTAAACAGTTTATTTATTTATTTAGGAAAATCAACAGATTATTTACATCTAGTACAATAAACTTAATAATAAAAATAAAATCTAATAACAGATTTTCACATAATTTAAAATTGTAATAATAAGAAAATAAAAAATACGTAATTACTTATTTAGGGTAGGTAACAATGACATGTCTCTGGATTGTACGTTTGGATTATCTTGAGTGTGTATATATACAATTTACCGGACGGGGTTATTACATAGATAAACCACATGTAAAAAAATGTTATGTAAACGTGTACGCGTGTGTGTGTATTCGGACGTTATGTATACCCATGTATTTGAAATGTATTATTTAGTGGGTCGTTGTGTTGTGAGTGCGAATGATTAAGTTACCAGTAATGTTTCTCTTAAATTACGGTAGAAGTTATGAGCATTTATGAAGCAAAGGGAAGTGGTTACGAAAGGACGAGGATGAGAGGAAGGTATGGAAGTACCTGACTATTCACAGGTGGTCACCAAACATAGCTGAATTTATTTATTTGTTTTTGAAAATGAGTACCGTACAAGTCCCAACTACTCCCAACCATCTGGAATCAGTGAGTAGGGCATCAACAACTTATTGGGGTATGTTTTAAAGCTGAAAGCAGTGGGAAAGGGAAGGAAATGGGCAAGAGGAAGGCGGAAAGCACCTGGCTATTCAGATCTGGCTAAATCTATTTAAAGCAACGTTTCGACTCTGAATGGTTATCTTTCACCAGAATGATACTGCGGTACTATGGTACACGCCTCTAAATATACCACAATTACTCTTTTAAATGTACAAATTGTGATATAACAAGAACCCATTTAATTAAATTTACTTGCCCACGTACTTTTGACGGCCGGCATAATCCAGCGGCAGAGCGTTGGACTCCCATTCCGAAGGCCGCGGGTTCGAACCCGGCGTGCGCAAATAAATTTTATTTAATTGATTTGTGTTATTTCACAATTAATTATTTAAAATAATATAGAGTGGAAGATACTCTTATTATCGCCCTGGTATAAGACCACCATTCAGAATTGAAACGTTGCTTGAAATGGATTTAGCCGTGTTTAGTGACTAGATCTGAATAGCCAGGTACTTCCCAACCTTCCCCTTCTTCGTCTCCTTCCCTTCCCCACATACCTTCAGCCTCATAACATACCCCAATCGGGGATGCCATAGTCTAACTGGCTCCAGATGGGAGCAGTTAGGACTCTTGTGAGGTATTCACTATAAAAAATATATTAAAAAAAACTTGGATTTGAACACGCGCCCTTTAGATTCGTGGCGGAGGATCGTAACATTTGGAAAAAGCCTAAACCAAGTACTTCTCTGATATTATTTTACGTAAACGGAGAGAAATACACTTTTGTTTAAAGACATAACATTTCCATTCTAACGAATGTTCAACTTAATATTCATGAGCTTAACATATCTATAAAAATAAGTCGATGTAATTAACTATTTCCAGAACACGTAGAACCTACTTCGACTAATAACAAGATGGTGGATAGGTTGATTAGTTAACCACAACTTAATGTCGATGGGCAGTTAATAACTTACTCATAAACGAACTCGATACCTACCGAGGCAATTATAATGGTTGATTAGAATTTAAACGTTCTTCCGAGTTTATTTCTTGCCTTTCTCCCAGACTTATTTGTTAATTGAGGAGCTAATAATGTGAATCTGTTATATCCTAGATAGTAGTTTAAAAAGTTATTCATAGATGGCACCAATTTTCTACCGGCTGCGCCATTTTTTTTTAACACCAGGTTTGTCTCACAAACTCTTTAAATAAAAACACTATGATCAAAAAACACTTTGGACTTTTATTGCTGATGCATTAAGATGATCTCTGGTGGAAAATAATAAAAAAAAAATAAAAATGCATGATTATTTTTGGACAGCATCGCGTTAATTAGTCAAATACATTGTACTTATATTTTGTATCACTGATCGAAGAACTGGTGGACGCAATGTTTTAGCCATAGGTTTTATAATGTTTTGTCTAGTCTGTACACGGAGAAAAATGTTATTTGAAAAAACGATAATTTTAATAGTAAAAACGGATAAAAACGGGACTGAAGTTCTTACGAACAAATTAACAGGGTTTCAATGTTAATTGGCGGGAACATGTAAGAATAATTTGTTGGTATACGTAATTTCGTAGGTATACCAACAAATTATTCTTACATTTTCCCGCCAATAAACATTGAAACACTGTTTATTTGTTCGTAAGAACTTCAGTCCCGTTTTTAACCGTTTTTATTATTAAAATGATGGTTTTTTCGAATAAAATTTTTCTCCGTGTAGTTAGAAGTAAGATTGCAGAAATGTGTTAAAATCTGTACAGCGCCCTTGAGGTGATTTTTCACAAAAACGGCACTATATAAATCATCCAAATATTATTATTATTTAGCAGGCGGCAGTAATGATTCCGGGCCTCGACCTTGAGGTTGCAACCGTATTTATTATAGTCTCAATCCCTGCAATATCGTAAGCTTTAGTGCCATTTAAGTAACCTATCAACATAGGATTTCACAGATTTAATCACAACTTGTTTGATTTTACGACACATACCTTAGCCGCGCCTTAGAGATCTCATTGGTTAGTATGATTAATTTGAAGAAAATACTTTATTGTTTAATTTTTACACATTTTGAATCGATACCGTTATGTTTTTTTCACATCGAAACACATAATTCATAACCCATCGAATTTATATAATTGTTTGTGTACATAATTATCCCACCCGCTTTAACCAAAGCACAAGCTAGTAATCACGATAAATTAATAAATGGTTTGCCGGAGAAATATTAATTCAATTATCGGCCGGCGTTTAAAATGGTGAGACTTTTATTGGTGCCGTAAGTTAATATGAAATTTAATAAACTCGTACCTCGGCTCTGTGAAGCGCTGCAACCTGTTTCAGATGCACAGATGTATTGAGCATTAACTTCATGGTATATTCTTAATTCTTACGTCTTCCAGGTGGTAATAAGGGCATGATTTATGGGACCTCTTGGCCCTCTGTAGGGTATGGTTGTTGTGAAAGACAAAATACATTTGTTAAGGGCACGAAATATGTAGAAATGCGGATGTTCGTTACTCTCAGACCTTATAAAAATCACCTTTTTCACACGGAGAAAAATGTGATTCGAAAAAATGATCGTTTTAATAGTAAAAACGGGATTGAAGTTCTTACGAACAAATTAACAGTGTTTCAGTGTTTATTGGCCTGAAAGTGTAAAAATAATTTGTTCGTATACGTACGAAATTACGTATACCAACAAATTATTCTTACATGTTGCCGCCAATAAACATTGAAATCCTGTTAATGTGTTCGTAAGAACTTCAGTCCCGTTTCCAACCGTTTTTACTATTAAAATTATCGTTTTTTTCGAATAATATTTTTCTCCGTGCATCATTCAGAATTGAAACGTTACTTGAAATAGCTTAAACCATGTTTCGTGACTTTATCTGATTAGCCAAAAACTTTTCCAACTTCCTCTTTCCAATCTCCTTCCGCCTCTAATCGCAAACCCCAATTGAAGATGCCATGGTCCCACTGGCTTCAGATGGTTAGGAGCAGATTTCTCGTAAAAAAGTGTAGTTACCTGCTTCCTTGAAGATGCCGAGAATACAAACAATTCTTACTGATCGAATTCGAATGTATCCGCGCGTACTGACATGCTCCTCTTAAAATAAATGGCTGGTTTAGGGATAAGTCTACAGTTATTTATTTATTTAAGGGACAGTCTTAGTAGTATAACATAGATAAAAGGATGAAAAAAACAGACCAATTATTAATGTTTACAGATAGGTATTTAGAAATATAAAAATGAATGTAAAGTAGAAAAACAAAACCGAATTAAGCAGAAATTAAAAAAAAAAAATACAAATGATAAACCTATAAATACACAACAATAAGACTGCGAAATAGATATTTTGGTTGGGATGGGTAAGGGGAGGAAAGGGAGAAAGGGAAAGTTGCAACGCAAGTAATACGATTGTATTAGGTACAATTAATTTAATCGTCCTAGTAACTAGCAGTGAATATGTCAGCACATGTATCTGTATTTGCAAATTTATTGTTATAGTAGTTAATGTCCTTTGTATAAATTAATTTTGATTGGAATTGATGTTGCATCTATCAATGTAGAAAAGGGTATTTTGTCTGCTATATCTAATCGGTTTAATGAAATTTATTTTGTTTAGCAACTCCGGGTTAACTTTCGAGTTCATAATTTTGTACAGGAGAATCTGATCAGCGAACAGCCTTCTTTTGAGTAGTTTCGTGATTCGAAAATGTTTCTCGATTTCGTCGTAATATTTGTATACGTTGAATGATTTGAAATTGAGGAATTTCAGAAATCGTTTAAATTTAATTAGATGTTAGCTGAGGTTAGGTTAGGTTAGGCTAGATGAGATTTATTTATTGTAGTCACCAAAAGAGAAGTAATATAAAACTTCCGAGTGGTGAACTATGGCGAACTGCCACGAGTATCATTTGACATTGTTCATGACACTCCCTTTTTTTACAAATTCGCACTCATTAAGACAGTTATGACGATTTCCTTTGGGTCCATCAAAATTTATAACGACTTCACACAGCTTGTGACACAGCAACGCCACAATATGATATAATATAAATAAACAAGGTACCATAATCCCGTTCTACGGCTCAACAGTCATACCCCTACGGAAACAGTCTTTCCCACATGAGTTATTTCGCTATACATCTGTGGGAAAATCCTTAAACATATTAAAATATTTCCGTAGATCGAGAGAGAGCTTCAGAATAATCTGCCGGGATTAATGGACTGCGGGTGTTGTGGGCCCTATGGCGAATATTAAAAACGGATAATAAAAAATGATGGTCGTTTTTCAAGCACTGCGTTTATACCTCCTTCGACCTCTGAACTCCTCGCCCTGTGAATATCTTTATCCGAGACGCATCGCGTGATTTTATATTGCACTCTGTCCTGCCATTGCGAATTATTATTAAGTATTTTATTTAATACACACAATGTGCAAAGCGCATGTATTACTCCCCCATCTACCAGGAGTTCTGCGCAGAGTAGTTTGTTTGCCACTTGGTGAAATTGCTCCATAATGATTATTCGACTACAAATCTCATTATTTCTAACTGAGCTTGGCTTAATCTGCATTTATGGCACCTTAAGCGACTTCACCTATCCTAATCTCTGTTCACCCCTAATCTCATTTGACCAGAATTAACCTTATGTTGAGGTTACTTTGGCTTTTAGTGCAGAGCAGGTAATTTATTGCACATAACTGTCATAATCATCACAAGGCACTTTAAGTTCAGTGTTGGGCATCGCCGTTGCACTTTGGTTCGTCACTCCTTTCTCTCAGTCAAGGAAGTCAAAATAAGAAACAGACCACAAAGAAAATATAAAACACTTACAACCTTATTAATAAAAAAACACTTAACGACCGTTAAACGGTGTTTTTGTGAATATTTAGATTTGGCAACGTCGTATTTTACTTGTTTAAATTGTGGTTTTCATTAAAATCCGCTAGGTGGTGTGATTGATGCGCCTGCGCATTGCTTTCCCGCTAAAAAAAAATAGCCGGGAATACGAAATTTACGAACAAAAGTCGGTCGCGAATGTGTGTGTGATTAAGATGATGTTTTAGTTAATGATTTCAATCCTTATGACTTATGACCAATTCGCACTTCTATATTTAATATTCATATTCATATTCGCACTTCTATATTTAATATTCTATATTAAATATTCATGTACTCAATATATTTACTATTAATTTGTGTTGTTTTTCGTTAGTTTAAGTCAAATTGTGGCACAAAAATCTTTAGTTTAACGGTCGTTAAGTGTTTTTTTATTAGTAACACCGTTAGATTAGAATCATTCACCAGCAATTTAGTATTTTTCTACCTTATATCTCTCTCTCTCCCTAATGTGTTCTTCAATATATGTATGTACGTGTATTTGGGGTTGTACTTGATTTACTTTAACCAGGTTAAATATTCCTGGTATCATTTGGTGTAAAAAATATGTAAATGAAATTTTTGTCTCCGGTGGCGTTTTCAGATGTTTTTTTAAAACTTTTTTCTTTACAACCCAACAAAAAAATTCTTCCACGTATCATCACCGGAACTAATTATTGGAGAACCAACAACCCTGCCATAGGTCATCCCAAGTTTTTCACTACGTTTGGTGACTTAAGAGGGGTGCCCGGAGTAATAGGTATATATAAACGGGTGCTTTTGACAATCTTCTGCGTGGCGGGCCGGATCGGGAGAGACTGGTTTTTATATTTATGCTTTAGTATTATAATTATTATTGAAAAATTAAACTGCTGACAAACGGCTCTGGCGGTTTATGGGGTTTTATATGGATGATAAAAAATAAAATTAAAAAAAACATTACGTGTACCCCCCTGAGTGAAAAATCGCTGAGATTGTTGCAATAAGCTGCATTTCAACTATAATCGCTAAGTTAGATAGGCAAAAGCGATCGTTGTCTGAGAATAATCCAAAATGCAAGTAAAACTGCGCTGAAAAACCAATAACAAAGACTCTCTTCGTAATTCAAACAACTCATCTCATGAAATAACAAATGGGTTGCAGTCACAAAACACGGGTCTTAAAATTGCATAAACATGCATCCCATTATTCATAACACAAGACTATAGGTGCAACATCACACCTCAAGGTGCATTGACACTTTTCCGAATCGCCAACCGATGGCACTTGTTGCAGTTCTTGTTAGCCAAAGAGAATTGCGTGTTGCAACTCGGAGCCCATTTTTCACTTTTGCTTGGCCAATTTGTCAAGGTAATATGGATGAGTAATTTAAGAATGAATTCATAATGTAAGAAAAGTTATTTTGAAAATGCATCCATTATTTTTTTCAATTAATTAGTTGGAGCGGGATGGGTAGATTGTTATAAATAATATGATATCATGGTCAAATTAACAATGAAAAAACTGTTAAAAGAAGAAATCTAGATTATATTTATAAATTATCTAATCTACACGGAGAAAAATGTTATTCTAAAATAAGATCATTTTATTCGTAAAAACGGTTAAAACGGGATTGAAGTTCTTACCAACAAATAAACAGTATTTCAAGGTTTATTGGCGGGAAAATGTAAGAATAAACATTGAAACCCTCTTAATTTTTTCGTTAGAACTTCAGTCCCGTTTTTAACCGTTGTTACGAATAAAATTATGTACATTTCTTAAGGAATAATATGAACTAAACCTGTCAATTTGTCTGTCCTGGAACGGGAAACTATCCTAGTTGGACAGACAAAGCTTCATAATATGTAAATTGTACTTTCTTTTGTATCTATCTATAATAAATAAATAAATGATCGTATTTCAGAATAAAAATTTTCTCCGTGTAGATCTCTGTTTATCTGATGTTGCTAAAACCGGTGAGCTCCGAGCTCTTGCATCCTCAAATTGATTAAACGTTTCCGAGCTCAAATAACCTAATAGAATATATATTTTTTACATTAACTCCACACAGTAGGCCATCAGGAAAAAAATATCCATCAGGACTTTAAAAAAGTACCCCATATCATCTTTGGGAATGCTGTGTGGAGGGTATTTTAGTGGAAAGGAAGGAGTGAACCTGTTGAGGATAGATATTGTAGGATGGAGGAAACGAAGGGTGTTTAAACGTTGGGCTTCCATTTGACGTATTCCCGACTGTGCAACGGTGCCGAAGGAATCAATGACGTAGGAGCGTCTTCCATTGAAGTACCGGTAGAATAAGGACAGCATTCCCACTCGACACTAATTTCAAGCAACGAATGCCATTTCAAGCAACGTTTCAATTTCGAATGGTGGTCTTACACCAGGGCGGTTCTGAGAGTATCTTCCACTTTGGAATGTGCCGCAAATATACCATATCGTCGTTGCATATTTAATATAAACAATCTGACGATTTTGATGAAAATGAGTTAAATAAACAGTTATTTTTCTTCTTTTTTTCTACATCTTCTTCAATATGAGTCATAAAAAAATATCAAATATTTAAGGCAATAAAAAATAATCCGTGTGAAGACAATCAAAACAGTACATAATATTACAGTAATATATTTTTTTTAATATCCTGTGTCTACCACTACACAATTCAATTTCCTTGGTATGTACATAATATTAACATCATTTTATGACGCCTAGCTGTCAAATTTGAATAAATTTAAATTAAATGACATTATTATGGTATTATAATTTTGACGAAAACTGTGCTTAGAATATGAATCATGTGAGAAAATGCGTTAAAATTCAATTTTCTGGCATAAAATAATAATGTTTTCCATAAAATATTATTATAATGATCGAAATATATTTTTCCTACTTTTTCCATAAATAGAGTTGTTATTTTCCGTTTCTTTATTTTTTAAACAGATAATATCGATTATCTCAGGATGTACTCAGTCACATGCTTCATATTCTACATGCAACGACCATAATAATTTAGAATTAATTTATTGTGATATAACAATATAATCAAATAAAATTTATTAGCACACGCCGGGATATCAACCCGCGACCTTCCCATAGCTTATCGAGAGCCTTTTTCCTCGACCACGGAGGCCTTCAAGACCTAAAATAAAAGCAAAATATTTTTTTTTAATATATTGATATTTGAAAAATTATATTCGATTTATTTTTGATCGTCTATCTATTTAAGAAACCAAAGAAATTGTAAACGCTAGTTGTAATTCAGACAAATTAAATTCCTTGGATTAATCTTTTATTTTACTTCACATCTTGCAGTGGCTCGCGGTGACAGTGCGAATGCTCGAATAGATGCGGCTTGTCAGGCCGGCGGATAGATAGACAAACTGCTTCCATTCAGGTATCACTCCGAGCCGCTGCATCTGGTTGCATCTGGTTGCTGCAGATTTTTTCCCCGTAAAAACTCAATTTGAATGCGTTCGAAGTGACGGCCAGTGGCGGTACAAGGTTTCCATAAATAAATAGCGAACGTTCGTAAAGTCAACTTTACATGGATAAATTAAATGTACTTAAAAAATTATAAGACTATTATATAACGCTTTAGTACTTTGAAATTATACTTTAAAAATCTTTCAAAATAGTTCGGTACGATTAAGTTATGTTAAAAAAATGTTCAAAATGTATCATGGTCCATTATATCTATGTTTTGGCAAACAACAGTGGCAAACTCGAATTGTCATCACCCGACTTTTAACTCTACTATAAACCCGACTTTTAACTCTAATTTTAACTCTACATCAACATTTTACATACACACATCTCATTCCAACTATAGCTTACATTCTCCAATACAACGTTTACATAGCCTTGGTAACAAATACTTAAACAATATTGATGTATTCGATAATACTTTGATCTTGGCAAACTTCAAACGCCGTATGTGCGAACTATTTCCAACTACCTCATAAATTATTGCGAAAAACAATTTTATACGATTTTATTTTTTATTAATATTATTTTTGATTTGGAGGATAGTTGCAGACTATTTATTTTTACTTCATTTATATTCTATGTTACCTAAATTTTGTTTACTTATATATTTTATGTACCTGTAACATAAATTTTGTTTCTTATATTTTCTGTTACCTATATTTTATCTACTCGTATTTTCACTGTAATTAATTTTAAAAATGTATTGTTTTATATGTAAAAGCCCTATAATCGTTTAAATAAAAATTAAAAAAAATAAAATAAAAAAATAAAAAAATATATTATTTATTCGGACATAACAAAATACCAAGAATACTCTCGCACACGATTATGAGCAAAATTCTTGTGGTATATAGGACGATATATTTTATAGTTTCAGCATCCTTCATCATATATTTAAGTAGTACCTTAAAAGAGTGGCGACTCTCGTCGTTCGTGTGTAGTGCACGAACGATTACCGAAATAGCCGATAATGCAAGATAGAAAGCTGGGCTTCCTCAGTGTCAGGTTCTCTGGTTTCATAATTATTTAGAGCATACAATATAAAGGACGTCTGGTCCAGTTAAATATATACTTTTTTAATTTTTTATTTTGTGCTTATTTATTTATGTTTCTGTTTATTTTCATTTTATGTTTTAATTAGGTACCAACCTAATATGTTATCTGATTTTATTTACTCTGTAGTATAGTTGTTATGTAATATGGCAGACTGGGGTTGCACTATCCTCCCAGTCCTGCTGGAATAAAAACTTAAATTGAAATAAAATTGTAGGTAAGCCTCGATCATTATTGGAGTTTTCCCGAACACTTTTCAAGTAATCTTAATCACTTCAATACATTGAAGAACATTGCATTACTCGTGCGAAATAAGTCTTAAAGACGCTAGATATAAAATTTCGTTGTGACTAAATTAAAAAATTGTACTATTTCAGTTTAAAATAGGTCGACGTATATTGTTTAATTTTATTTTATAATTGTTTTCACAGCTTGAAAAGTTATTTCTTAATCTATTAAATACATTTTTGTTCAATAATCCATCAATCATTATAAAATAGTCCATGTAAAATGGACTTTATATATTTTAACCCTTCGCGAATTGTCTTTATTTTCGGAGTAGTGACCCGTCGACTTTCTTGTATAATACTTCGGATTTAACGCATTTAAATCGTCTGAGGTGATTGACAATTGCTTGCAAAGATCTACACTTAAGGCTATCGTTCACTTTGAGCTCCCGGAAGGCCACGGCCTGCCAGTCCCAGTCGTTTTCATTGTTTATAAATTAAATTTATTGTTTAGTGTGTCTTTTGTGATAGCTGTAGACCTTGGTTCTATAAATTCATTTGAATGTGACGGATAAAAGAAAAAATAAATAAGTAGATAATTACGCTGAATTATCGATTGTATTTGATTTTACAGGGTATTAAATATGTTAGTATCTCTAGTTTTACGTTGTAAATAACGCTTTCTGGAAAATTGAAGACACGCAGACCCTTAAAAGTTAAGATATCTGACTTTACTTGCCAAGATTAACTCTAAGAAATTAAAATAAATAGAAATGAATACACATTTCAAATATATAATTTAAATAATTTTCTACAAATACAAATAAATAACCTCACTCACGAGCGTACGTGTATATTTCCGTGATGCTCTTTTTCCGTTTACTTCAAGAGGGAGCCACAACCAAAATAAAATTTGTGTTCTTAGTGAATCGCCACGAATGTAGATAATAGGCATAACGCTTAATTTGTTTTGCGAATATTTTCATAAGAAAAAAGAGATAACCAATGGAAACTGCCACCGATAATTTTATAGATAACATAATATATTTTTAATTTGTTTCTTATAATATTATACTAGCTGATACCCAGCATGCGTTGAAATCCCACTTTCCTCTCCCGCTCTCCCTTTTCTCGCAACCCCCCCCCCCCCCAGCCTTTTTTCAGAGCTCACCAGTATATATATATATATAAGTATTCACGGGCATGTTCAAAACAATTCAAAAAAAATTTATAGCAATCGGATGAAATTTTAATCGCAATCGTGTGAAAAGTATAGGAAATAATTTGATAACGCCACAGCTCGCTATCCTATAACAATCCCGGTGATGCACAAACAAACAAACAAAAACAATAATTTCTATATATTGAGATGTATAAAATTAACGGTGACAGTTTCCATTCCAACCCATAATATGCGTTCATACATTTCTAATAAAAAAATACGTTTTTTAAGCAGTAAGGAGTACCTACCTTCTCTTTTCCTCCCTTCTCTTATCCACACCTTTGGATACACAGTCTATAGGTACATCCATAAAACATCTTCATCTTGTTCACTGCGCTTTCATTCTTTTCGGATCTCGTCATTCGTAATCAGGTCGTATAAGGTTTTACTCGATATATTCCCAAGGGATCTCATTTCTACTGCATTATATACCTTTACAAAGTTTTCTTTTTCTCTCCATAAGATAGTTGTAATGCATACTTTGCACATTCTCGTTACTCAGCGTTGTTCGACGACAGTATAAATATTTTTTTCAAGTCATAAAGAGAATGGTAAAAATATGTTTTATGTATCAGGTTTGGAATCAATACCAAAATGAACTAAGAATATCTTACTAGTATTATAAACGCGAAAGTTTGTATGGGTGCATGTATGTTTGTTACTCTTTAAATCGAAATTTAATGAATGGATTTTAATGAAACTTTACAATAATATAGCTCGTACATCAGAATAACATATAGGCTATAATTTATAAAGCTAGCTATTTATTTTCAATATATTGAAAATAATAATTATTGTTTAGTAGAAAACGAAGATGACATTTTGCAAAACAATGATTGTTAAATGAAAATTCTAATTTGGAAAATATTTAAATTAGTGAATTTATTTGAAGTACTCGCCTAATACTATGAATCGAATCAAGAATTATACATATTTTAAATAAATAGGTTAAGAATTTTAGTATAAACGTAGATGGGACCTAGGAAAACAAAATAGATTACTCGAAGTACTAATCCTACGCAGACGAAGTCGCGGGCAGAAGCTTGTTAAAAATAATAATGTTATGAACTAGTTTAAAAAATGAGTTATTAAGTTTAATTTGACGAACTGAATTTTAATTTTAAGCAAGTTCTCCTGTGTAATTATTATAACACGTGACAGCTGTTTCGCCTTCTGAAGGCATTATCAAATTGTTTAACAGTTTGAATGTGTCAGGACTGATTGAGTATCGGTCACAAAAGGAAAATCAAACTAAGAATATTTGTCTCGCAGGATTCTGCTAATCTGGTTGGCACACGGAAGGACATCAAAGCTTGGCCCGACGAGCCTTCTCATCTACGTGTTAGATGTCAGATAAACAGGCGGCTGGACACGTATGACAATACCTACTGTAATAGTAGCGGTAGCGACGTTTACAGACGTATGGACGTACGGACGTGTGACGCGAAGGAAGGCCGCCATCGCCGTGTCGATGTTCTTAAATCTTGCGGCTGTAGGTCGTAAGTCTGGACCCCGGGGAACTGGATAAGTGGGGTAAGGTGTTGCCATTGAAATAGCGTGACAAAGCACCCTTCTACAGATATCTAGAAGACAACATGGCTTTTTTTAAAAAAGGACTCGTCAGAATAACAACTTCACATTTTTTTCTTTACTTACTTTGATGAATTTGTATTGCGGGTCTATAATATTTGAGATTTTAACGACCAATAGTGTTGCGGATTGATTTTCTGGGTGATTAAATGTGTTAGGCTTCCTATTCATTCTTGTGCTTATACGCTTCAGTCAATGTTGTAGCGTACCCGATGATGGACACTGCAAGCTGTCTGAAGCTTTGGCTCAAAAAGGAGAAGGAAGCCCAAACTAAAAGTTGTCTTTCTACCCCAATCCTTTATATATCATTTATATGCCTACCGCTCTCTGCAGTGACTTCACCCTCCAACAGCTGACATATTTTTGAATTTCACTCCAAGAATAAATAGTGTAGAACTGTGTACATAACTTTTTATTAACGTATGCGCTTGGTCACTAAGGCACAATAACTTTAACTGCGACATTGGACCTCCAAATTATTAGACCAGCCCATCAGGGAACACACGAAGTTGCGCCGAGCGGGGAGGTGTCATGACCATTCTGTGATTTTCAATAAATAAAATATTCAGTTTTCAGGCAACTCGCATTGTAATATCACTATTTAGTCCTCGAAAATGAAATCGGCTTACGAATTACTAGTGCTTTTTACAATGGCGTGCCAATTGCTAGCTGCTTGAAAAACTTGTTTTTTAAATACCATATTGGGTAAACATAAGTGCGGGCTTGTTCACAAAATCGAATATTCTATTACATTATTTCGCGAAACACTTTTACAAATGTTTTGTAATGTCCGCATCTTTCTCATTTTTCTGTCACCAACCGACCCTCTGCAGAAAAGTACTAAAGACTGCACGGAAAAAAATGTTATTCGAAAAACGATCATTTTAATAGTAAAAACTGTTAAAAACGGGACCGAAGTTCTTACGAACAACAGGGTTTCAATGTTTATTGTCGGGAACATGTAAGAATAACCTGTTGGTAAACGTAATTTCGTACGTATACCAACAAATTATTCTTACATTTTCCCACTAATAAACATTGAAACACTGTTAATTTGTTCGTAAGACCTTCAGTCCCGTTTTTAACCGTTTTTACTATTAAAATGAGCGTTTTATCGAATAACATTTTTTCCGTGTGGGTCTGGTTATCTTCCTTTTCGACTGATGTCATAGATTATTTAAAGCATTCTTGCTTTGAGAACGCTCCTGGTGCCAAAAATATGGTCAAATGGTTTGTCTCCAACTAGTCAAAATGGAACCCAGATTTATGTTAGGGCAAATCTATCATTTTGGAAGTCTATGCCTGCGCCGCTTCAAAACGTATGTGCCAACCTAACGAAGCAATTCTTGAAAAATTTGAATGATTCAACAACAACCGTGGCTGTTGTATGTTTTATCCAGTTGTATACCGATGGTTGTTACTGTGTAATGTATGTATGTAAGTATGGGAAAGGATTTTGTGCCCTGCGTAATTCTGGATGGTCGGCAGATCAAAGCCTACATTTCACTGTCTAAGAGGCGAGGACGGTTGCGCCACATTCGTTACCCGACTTCAATGGGGAATAAATTCTGTACCGAGAACACGGGATCAAGAATTACATCTAATACATCATTTGAAATTCAATCCTTCGAAGTTACTACAAATTTACCTTACCCTTGAATCACAAGAAATCGAAATTGCTTGGTGAGAATACATCCAAGTCAAAATAACGCAAACTATATTGATAAATTGTAGACATTTGTTCATTTGCAAAACTTTAAATATAAAATGCCAGTGACTGTCGTACATCAACTCAAATATGAGCTCTGTCACTTTTAAAAACACATGAAAAAATATTGATTCAACCAAATTGTACATTGTATATTTTTTTTACTCAAAAATAAAATCTTATTCAAAGGAATCAGAATTAGAAAATTGCCTTTGTTTTATAATTATATTAGTTTTGTGAACAGTAAAAAAAATACGAAAAAGTATGTTTCTTTTTTTCCCTTATTTAATAAATAAAAAAAAGTTATTTGTTAGTAGGTATCATAATACCTCTCTATTTTATTATCCACAAATATTTGACAATAAGAAACCAAATAAGAAATTATACAATTTTTCCAAAGCAACTTCACCATACCAATGGCAAATCTTTTTTCAAACTTTATTCAAGCCCATTACACGGAGAAAAATGTTATTCGAAAAAACGATCATTTTAATAGAAAAAACGGTTAAAAACGGGACTGAAGTTCTTACGAAAAAATTAACAGGGTTTCAATGTTTATTGGCGGAAAAATGTAAGACTAATTTGTTGGTACACGTACGAAAATACGTATACCAACAAATTATTCTCACATGTTCCCGCCAATAAATATTGAAACCCTGTTAATTTTTTCGTAAGAACTTCAGTCCCGTTTTTACTATTAAAATGATCGTTTTTTCGAATAACGTTTTTCTCCGTGTAGGTTAAACCATAAAATAACCATAAAATTGATTATTACGAGTTGATAGCTAGAAAAAAATATTAAACGATGTTGAGGATTCTGGCGGGATAAAAAAGTATTTGGAACCGGAACGTAAGAAACAAATTAAATATAATTTTAATAACGTACATTTTGATTGCAGCCCCAAAAGCTTCTTCTAAGAAACCCACATTATCTATCAAATTATATTGTATTGTTTTCTGTAAAAATCTTTGAAATCATTGAAGCTTTACTGATATTTATATTTGCAATAAATGTGTGCCTATTTTTGATGGTTTTTGAGAAAGCAGTTCATCAAATAATATAGAGTCGTAATTTAATGCTTAAAGCTTTATAAATGCAATTCCCCAAAATTTAGAAAATTTCAAGGGCTGTTAAAATAAGTTGAAATATGTGTTCGCCACCCCAATTCTTTCATAGCAAACCCTCCCCTGTGACTAGGGGTAGATTTTTGGTTCAAATCACAAAAACAGGCATTATGTAATAATGGGAAAAAGTGATAGCATATTTATAAAATATTTTAACAAACGGGACAAAGGGTGCCATTTATTTTATATCGAGGGAAAGAAAGCTTATTTCCTGGGGCTTATCGTGATATATTATGCAGCGAGCTTTATTTGTAAGAAATCTTGTTTTATTATAGACCAAAGTTATACGAAGCAAGTATTTAAATAAAAGCGTTAAGTTATTATTTCGTAGTAATTAAAAAAATTTAAAACGCAGTAATTCTAACCAGTATATATTATTTTTGTTAAATTCTCCATTTAAGGATGTTTGAAATAATAACTTCTTTTTAATTTTAACTAAAATGTTAGCAAGGATCTTTAAGATACCCGTGATGTACGACAACGAAAACACAATAACCAGCAAATAGTTCAATGCTAAGTTCAATAACATCTATTTTTCCTACAACCATTTTTAAAGTCATGATGAAAGAGAAAGGGGCATTTTTGGCCCGGAGCTCTGTATGCCAATATTTAAAAAGTCAAAATGCAATACTTTACAAAAAAAAAATTCACCCAATTATTTAAATCCATTTTTTCCAGACAGAAGGTAGCTTCCAAACCGAGAACAATAATAAAAAAATCATAATTGCATAATTTTTAGAGCGCCGTTTTTATGAGAAATCACATCAAGGGCGCTGATTCGCACTCAAAACTGTTTATGCATTTGAAAAATTTCTCACTTACATTAATATTCCTAATGGACCTTATTTAAGTAGTCATAAAAAAAATCATTTTGAAATATATAAATCTTTATTACAAACAAACTCGAGTATTTTAAAAAACAAGTGCTATTTTTATTAAGGGGTTCCTCACCATCCTCCCAATAGCTTATTTACACTAATAACGAATCTTATTAAAAATAAAAATAAAATACTCGCAATGGTTAGAAAACTCGGTTAACTTATCCAATATATAGACACTATTCATTAGTTCGAGTACCGAATTATAAACTCCAACTTAATAAATAAATAAACCGTGAATCTTAAATTGAAAATATTTATTATTAGTGTAGATAAGCTATTGGGAGGATGGTGAGAAACCCCCTTAGCATAATATGACGTCATGGCAAATGAACTATAAATTATGTAATTGCTTTATTATTTATTTATTTATTTTATTTTCGGGAAATCAACAGTTATTAATGTAGTTCATTTATACATGTGTAATTTACCTAACTGAGAAACCAATTATAGATTTCCTCAATATACTATAGAATTATGTATCTAAAAATTTAAACACTATACTTACAACAAAAGAAAATATGATGTCTTTTTGATGTCGCTCTGTCTTCTCTTTCTGTGTACTATATACTTATTTTTTAAATATTTTATTTTGTTTATTATTATTTCTTCACTAGTAGCATCTTCACTTAGTAATAACTAAGCCTTGATTTATGCATGCTGTGAACATTTTTAATTGAAGTGTCATAATCTACGCACATCCCAATGGAAATTTCGTTATTGTAATAATTATTAACACTCTGTAAAATAATCAAACGATAAATAAACAAATGTTTATTATAATAACACAATTTTCCGTACAATTTGCTTTTAAGTAGCATCCACATGTGTCTTTGAGTTGATAAATAGCACTTTTGTGTATTTCTTTAGTCCCATTCATACAAACTCAAGTTAGTAAATTATGCAAGTATTCCTAATGTATATTACACGTGTTGGAAAATAGCTGGCAAATGGGTGGAAAATAGAGATACTTTGAAACATGGGGTAAAAAACGGAATAAATAAACCGATCGTGCGCCTGAAATCATTTAAAATGCATTGAAAGTGTCTATTCGCAGCAAATTATGAAATATGGCATTGCATTATCGAAAAGAGCTTCGCATGTGCTTCATAAATAGTAAAGTTTTGTAACGTAATGATTTATAATATCATTTCTTATAAGATTTTGTATTGAAAAATTCATTGAAGGAGATAATGTTATTCGCATGAGTGTAAATATATCTACATATTTTATTAAGTGGAATTTATTTACATAGGTCGGCCCATTAAAAACGAGTTATCACAACTTTGTACTTTATTTGCAGCTAAATAAATAAAATAAAATTGACAGTGTACTAGATTGACGGCCTCCGTGGTCGAGGTGTAAGGTTCTCGACTAGTAATCCAGAGTTTGTGGTTTCTGATTACAGTAAGAGCAAATAAATTTGAATTGATTAATTTGTGTATTATTTCACAATTTAATCGTTTAAAATAATATAAGGTTTAGCTGCGGCATGTTCCAGAGTGGAAGATACTCTCAGAATCGCCCAGGTGTAAGACCACCATTCAGAATTGAAATTTTTCTTGAAATGGGTTTAGCTGTGTTTGGTGACCAGATCTTTTTTTTTTTTCTTTTTTTTTTTAAAAGAAAGACAAACATTCCCGGGTTACGAATAACCCAACAACATTTGAAAATCTCCTACTACCACCACACTAAGCGGAAGATGTTGCTTGTGTTGTGATGGAGGACTTAGCCAGCCGAGGAATCGAACACGGAACGCCTGGGTGGGACCCAAGCGAAAGTCATATACTTTCCCACCTTCCTATTCCCCATCTCCTTAACCTCCACACTACCGTCAGCCTCGCATCCTACAGCAATTGGAGTATGCCATAGTCTCACTAGCTCCAGACGGTTGGGAGTAGTTGGGACTCTTGTGCGGAATTCAAATAAAAATAAGATTTATGATGATAAATCACGGAAGTCTCCTTTTGGGTGGTTTTGAGTTGAATATGAAGAAAAATTTCCTGTATTTCGTTACATTATTGGAGGAAATAATGAAATCCATAAACAGAAACGATTTTATTTTATTTATAGAGTATACCTCACAAGAGTCCCAACTGCTCCCGTCTGGAGCCAGTGAGACTATGACATCCCCAGTTGGGGTATGTTGTGAGGCTGAAGTAAGTGGGAAAGGGAAGGTGAATGGGAAACAGAAAGTTGAGGAAGTACCTGGCTATTCAGATCTAGTCACCAAACACGGCTAAAGCCATTATTAAGCAACGTTTCAATTCTGAATGGTGGTCTTACACCAGGGCTATACTGAGAGCAGTGGCGGCCAGCTCTAAAGAGCGCTAGTGCGACGCACTCCCAGAATTTCTGCCAATCCAAAAATTCCCTAGCGCCGAATAATATATTTCCGACACGCCTCGTCACAAATCACAATACACACTTCGCTAATGTATACATAATATGTCCATATAACTGTGTGCGTATCGAAGCAGATCGTTGTGTGCCTATATTCCGAGCGCTGGATCGTTTTTAAAATCGCTCCAAAGAGTCCCTTCATAATTATCTAATAAGTTCAAACCGTGGGTAGGTATAATATGGGTAATATCCTTAACAAATCTTACGTGTACGAGATCGGCGATCTGAAAATTTCCACCACATCAAAAGGAACGGTTTGTTCACCAGCAGATTAAAATGAGACGCGTTTGTGTAATATTATTTTCGATATTGTGTATTTAATTTAACATCTACTCTTTCATTTAATGTTCCGCTTAGCATAATTAACAAAAACAATGTAGACATGTTGTGACAGGTCACAGGTCCAATACGCTATTGTGATCCGTTTCTTGGATAAGTAAGGAAGATTTAAAAATGCGCTGAACTTTGAAAAACGGTTAGAAATTAAACATTGTGATCAATATCTATTTTACAACTCATTTATAGTAAGTAATACATTATCGGATGCTTTTTCGTGTGTAAAATTGTTAATAATCGTGGGTATCATCCCTATGACGCCGAGGAAAGTTGTTTCGGTGATTTTCAACTTTAAAAAGAATTTAATTATTCTTGAGAAACACAATTAGCCAAGATAGACTCAATGCATTGTCAGTGCTAAGCATTAAATAATGCCTAAATCTATACCGGATTTTAACTCCAGGCTCATTGATGTCTTTGCTACTCAGAGACAACGGAGAATGGACCTAATGTACTATAGGTGGGATATTTTCATAATTAAATTTATTTCAAAGGAGAAAGGAGTGTAAGGAGAATATATGACGCAAGGTTTAATGATATAAGAACATAGTAGGGAACATCCGAGGCAGACATCAGACACTTGAGTCGGGCCATGTCAAGAGTCAGAAAAATAAAAGAGTATGTATGAGACGATGTAAGAATGTGAATGAGGCAAAGAGTGTGTGCCAAGACCGAGTTGTTTAGCGGTCCGTTCTCTCTGCCCATGGTTAGTTGGTTTAAATTTATTTTAATTAGAGTAGGTATATGTACAAGATTTTTAGCGCACCACCGATTTTTGTGAGCACCAGCCGCCACTGACTGAGAGTATCTTCCACTCTGGAACGTGCCGCAAATATAGTATATATTATTTTTATTAATTCATTGTGAAGTAACACAAATTAATCAAATATATTTATTTTTGCGCACGCCGGGTTCGAACCCGCGACCTTCCGATTGGGAGTAAAGAGTCTTGCCACTCGACCACGGACGGCCGTCAAATCAAGACTGATTTAACTAATTACAAAACCAATGTTTTAAACCAAGGTGTTAAATTTAATTTCGAGGATAAACCAAAACATATTAATGAATTGACATATGGCCAAAAACGAATGGATTTGTGAAATATAGATACCGTTAACAGTTCTTAATTATTGCAGTAAGTAAAAATGTTATAGACCTTCAAACATTCAGTTTTCAGACAAAAATATCGCTTTCCGAACAAAAGTCCAAAGTGGACTCCCGTGGTTTATCCTTTTTACTCTTATGTTTACCCGATGTGGGTTTTTGTAGACGTAGCCAGCAAATCATGCCAGCATATATTGATTTCTTATGTATTCCTTCCCAATATCGTTTCGGCTGTCAAAAGCGAAACCATATCGACAGAAAATCATCGGAAGTTACGGCTATCGATCCGATATTGTAAAGTTATCGATTTGTTTATGTTAGAAACCCTGAGCTACAAATTTGCAATAAGCTATTCTAGCATTAAGCTCCAGATTTAAAACAGTACCTTCACCATCAATTAATATGTGCACACGTCATGAAACAATAAAAAAAATATTGACCGCAAAAAGCAGCCCCTGTTAAAAAAACAATATAAAGCTCCCTTTTAATTGTGGTGACCGTGACCGAAGCTTAAATCTTAAATCCACGTGGTCAGCTAGACCGAGGTTTTCCGGGATTATGCGGCCGACACACCAAATAAGGTCTGAGCCACGGGGATTACTTTTTAATGTTCCTATGAAATAGGATCGGATTTATAATAGGGGTTGAAGTCGAGCTTAAGGATCCACCCCATGTCAAATAGTATTGTTACATTTTGAATGAATGACTTGTTATGCTGTTGTTTGTAGTGACCTTGCATCGAAAGAAGAATCACAATAACTCTTTTTTCAGTAAATCAATTATTTTCATCTTAATAAGTCTAGTGAAATGCGTTAAGTTTCGTTAAATGTAATTTGATCTCCGGAAAATGTTAGTTTATGATTATTTTACTAATAATGCCTACGTCGCCTAGAACTACACACTCAGAGGCGATATTGCCCACTAATATCTCGTCAAAGCGTGTTCCACTTTCGAGCTTCCTGTTAGAGCTTTCGAGGTCAATTAGAAGTAAAATTATAACGTTTTTAAATTAGCACCACCCAGTAGGCTCTGAGGAAAATTATTCCCCTCAGGGCCTGGGTTATCTTTGGGGTTGCTGTGTGGAGAGTCTTTTTGAGAAAGGAAGTTCTGGGAAGGAAAGGGTATGAGGGGAGAGTAGGAATCTGCGGGTCATTGAAGGGAATGCCCCTAAATTTTATTTTGCCCATTTGCGATTCGGGAGCAGCTCAGAAGGTTGTTCGGGCTTCGTGTACATTGAATTTTACTATCAGCGAGATATGGCACATTTTCAAAATGAATAAATTGAAACCAATTTGAAGTTTATAAAAGTCGCTGGTTAAAAAAAAATGTGGATAAAAATTTGTACCTGTAGTTTTTTCAATCATAAAAATAATGATTGTACCTACTATCTTATATTTCTATTATGTACAAAAAAATGCTAACCTCTATTTTCTCTATGTATAAAAACTTTCATTATGTACAAAAAAAAATACCAACTTATATTTTATTTATGTATAAATATTTCCATTATGTACAAAACAATGCAAACTTATGTTTATATTATGTATTTAATAGTAGTTCTACATGCATGCCAATTGTAACAACTGTTAAATATGTATAGTACTGTCAACTTTGATAGTGCTTCCTCTCTAAACACGAGATTTTCTCAATTAGAGAGGTATTGTATAATAAAAAATAAAAACAATACTCTTCACCGAAAATAAAATAGGTAGGTACTTGGCAAAGATTTAATATTGCTTTCTTGCTTTAAAAATGTTCAAAAATGACAATTAACTCTATATGTATTTTTTTAACATAAAAAAATCTGTTAAACAACCGCACGTACTTCTACGACAGAAAAAAATTGTCTGCAGAGCATTTGAATTCCAAAATTTCTTTCTTCGTATTACGAATCCGTTATTAATTTGTTCATACGTCAATTCGCAAATCCAAGGACGGATTTTAATCACACGTATTAAAAAAGACCCATTGCTTCGATGTTAAATTAAAAACACAGTTTTATAAACGTAAGCTCAAATAAAAATTATAAAAAAACACCCCATACAAAATATTGCTGATTCTTCTCACGATAAGCAAATAGCCCGCAGCGCCCATTTATTGTTTAATTAGCGAACATGATACGGGGAGAAAGGGACGAATCGATACATGGGTATTAATAACAGAGGGGGAGAGAGCGATTAATCGCAATCACACCTTCTGACATCACTGAATTAATCGAATAAGGTGTGAAAAGACTTTAAGAAAGAACCTTTATTTTGATATTTTTTTAAGAAATATTAATTTATTTCAAAATATTCACATATATTTAGTAATTACATATTTATGTATTTTGCTATTCGAAGTCTAACAAAAAAAAAAAAAGAATACACATTAGTAAAAGTAAATGAAATCAATGAAGAAGAAAAACCGAAATATTCACTTCTTTAATAAGTTCCCACCTAGCTCTATCTATTCTTCAATAGATGCATTTAAAAAATATCAGTTACATTAGCAAGAGTTACCAACGGTGTGTAATCTATTTAAAATATAATTATAGCCGAAAACTGCAGTAAAATTGTCACAATAATACACAAGGGGATCCTTGATCTAATGGTAGGAACATCAATTTTTCAGGCTTATCCAGCTGATAATTTACAATATGGTTTTAAAAAAACATAACAGTCAAAATAATTTCTTCTCTCACTTAAAACCACGCAAGTCTAAAATTAATACACATTAGAATTTTGCGTTGGATTATTTTAATTTTATTAATGTGATTATAAAATACAAGTGTCTATATTACATTATGTTCTAGGATGCTTCTAACGAGAGATGTGATTTTTTTTAATGTATTATATGTTATAAATAAGATTAATAAGGAAAGAAATAGATAATTTGGATTTTTACAACGTACACGGAGAAAAATGTTATTTTAAAATACGATCATTTTATTCGTAAAAACGGTTAAAAACGGGACTGAAGTTCTTACGAACAAATTAATAGGGTTTCGATGTTCATTGGCAGGAACATGTAAGAATAATTTGTTGGTATACGTACGAAATTACGTATACCAACAAGTGCACGAGAAGAGATGGCAGGATCAAGCGAGCGAAATCTGGACATGTAAATCCGTCATCTTCAATTCTCGTTTTCGTATATTCTAATGATATAAATGAGATAAAAAACTTTAGTAGTTCGTCCATATACTCCACACAAGGCACGGGAGCCATTCATCCATATTTTCATGTTCAATCATATTTAGCTGATTTTAAAATGTTCTTTTGATAGGTGAATACGATCGTTATTTTCCATATGCTTTAAACTTTGTGGAAGATTGTTGAAAAGATATTTGCAAACTTTCCTTAATTTTTGATTTCATGGTAATAAACAACTTAGAAAATATCATCAAAATATCGCTAAGTAAACATGAAAATGAGGAAATCCTAAAAGTTTTGAAGTAACACCTGTACAACAAACTACATTTAACAAACATAAAGATTTGGTCTACAAACAAAAGAATGTGAAAATAAACGAACACAGTAAAGAAATATTAAGATGATGAAATCGACCAACACAGTCAACAAACACGAAGATGATGAAATTAACAGAGGCAGTCAACAAACATGAAGTTGAAATCATAAAAAAACAATCATTTAATACCCATACAAAAAGACAACAACCTACAACAGTCCGCCTCGGAACAGGAATAAAGGTTAGGAGCACTGAGAATATACCATTAAATCATATGTATCTTTAATGTTTCTGTTATGTTCTGCTTATTTGTGTGGTGGCTGACTAGCCCACGATGTCTTCTTATTAATAACAACTTAAGTTCGTTTACTCGTTTATTGCGAATGATCGTAAAGACAATGGTATTGTACGTAACGTCTGATCACAGGTATGCTCAATTTTGGTCTGGCGACCGCGACGCGCTCCGACCGCGACTGCTTGCCAATGCGCTCATTCGGGAATCTTCGGCTATACCGATCATCCCCGAATTAACGTGGACTATTAAATAGGTACGTGCTTATAGCTATACACTACAGTTTCTAAATAAAATTAATTCAGTAAAATCTTTTGTGCATTCAGTACATCGACACGCTTAATCACTTTGATCATGTTTAGCCAAATGTGCAGATAGTTTATCACTGTCATAAAAGTAATAAATAGATTCTCCCGAGGACAACACAAAAATTAACAAAGGGTGAAGACACACAGAAGGGGAGAAGCGAATTAGACTCATTAGATAAAACAAGCTTCTCTCCTTATATCCTTACAGATTCTCATTAAATTATGCGTCTTGAATATTCATCCAAAGGTTTCCCATCCTGTTTACTTGTCGTAGCTAATTTCTTACCGTGTTCGTCACTGGAAGCAATTTGCCATGAATATTTTACATTCATTTCTCCGATTTATTAAACAGACCGAAGGAATTATTTTTATTATGAAATTTTATCCAGAGAGGTGAATAAATTCATAGTCATCAATATTGTGGGTTAGTAACATCGCAATAACCGGTGACACGACATTTGATATCCCGAAAGTTGGCCCCCGAAATAATAATTCCCACTAGGTACTTGCCCAGCCATTTCAAACTTGATTGACAAACAAATTTGAAGGTAACAACAATAATCCCAATACAAAATTACTGTAAACATTTCAACTCCTAGAATCTAACGAAAGCAAATAAAACTATGTATGTATGAATAGATGATATACTTGATGTTATTTTTTTAGATATATTTCGATATTATTTCAGAGTACGTGTTTTGTTCATAATATATTTCTTTCCCGTGGAGCATTGTAAACGTATGTATCATTTGAATGTAAAAGCCTTTTATTGCGTTTAAATACATAAATGAATAATTACATAAAAAATATTTTTGGTGCATTATTTGCCAATTTCGAAACTAAAATCGACTTAAAAAATAGCTTTGGTTTGAATATCAAATAAATTTATTTACAGCGTCGATTTTTTGTACTTACTTACGCTGATATATCAGTAGATTATATTCAAGTAGTGTTATCCTTGATGCATTTGAATTAAACTACACTTAGTTATGTTTTATTTACTTAAGTATACCGTACTAAACCGACTGCATATTGTATTTATCTATCTATATCTATAACAACTGTCGGGTTTTCGACTGTCGTGGAATCGCAATAACTTAGGTAAGTTGGATAATCACTTGTTGAAGATTTATAATCAGAATAGAAAATTTATAATCAATATTATTGATTTATTTTTCAGTGTTTCTTAGGACAGGTAGTGTTAAAAAATCTCTTGAAATGTGATTAAAAAAATTGTTATTAGATTTTTCCAGGCAGTCTAGACTTAATGTGTTGTTTTCTCTTTGACAAAACTCGTCCTCCTGTCCATGTCCGCTTTTGAATTAATTTCCGTTTTGGTCCTGCAGCATCGCAAATAAATAATGTTAACACGCCGAATAAATTAATTGCCCTTGCTGCAATTAATTAACCGGGCTGGAACTTGTACCTTGCAGGTAACATTACATAACCATAATAATAGTAACCAGGTGTAACTGCACCGAGCATCTTCTGCCAGACTTAAACTGCATCAATAGTGCAAGCTGCAGCGTTGGACATATTGTTTTGTATCGAAACTGAATAATGCATAGGAATAAATTACTGAGGGTACGGAGGAAGAATTATTTAATATTTAATTCTAGCACTTTTTTAGCAGGGTTCTAAAGTGTATTTCTGTGCTAAGGTTTAATTTGTTTATATATATGTTATGCTAAAAATATGCAGATAGTTCTATGATTAATGAAAGCAACACGAAACTTAATCATAAGTTAGAAAATCCTCTAAATCACCCATTTTGACAATGTTCCCATGCCATGTTGACTCCTCCCACTGATCTTTCCATCCACCAAAATCACCGCACCCACTACCTCCACCTAATAACATCTAATTATTTCTGTATTTGTATATATTTTAAGTTAGTCGAAAATCGTCTTAATCACCCATTTTGGCAATGTTCCCATGCCATGTTGACTCCTCCCACTGATCTCCCCCTCCACCAAAATCATCCCACCCACTACTCCCACCTAATAACATCTAATTATTTCTGTATTTGTATACATTTTAAGTTAGTTTTAAGTTTTGCTGGTGAGTGACACGGTTGTGTCGAAACCGGTAGCAGAAAAATTAAAGTTTAAGTAACGAAAGTAGGTACATTGAAAATGAAAACTTTTCAAAACAAATGTCTAGAAATTGTTACATGGTTAAAGCCCAAGAAATACAAAAAAAAACGAAATCAAGAGTCTACACTATCCGGAACTCTGCTCATAATTTGCATTTTTTTTAAATAATTCCTCTCAGGGTCTATGTTATCTTTTGGGATTATATGTGGAGGGTCTTTTCAGGAAAAGAAAGAGATTAAGTTTTGTCAAGGAAAAGGGTATGATGTGTGGGTAGGAATCTTGGGGGTCGGTATGCAGCCATCCGTATGAATCCATCCCTCCCACTGCAAAAGCGATGTTATGATAGAGTCCTGCTGGAGAAGTCAAAAGATTTCCCTCAACAAGTCTCTCCTGACCGACCAGTCCACGCAGTGAACAGATGCATCCAAAACCATGAACCGAAGATACTTGTTTCAAAATAATCTACTAATATTACTGTTCTCATGAAACGGATGATATAGGACTAATTTGGGAGAAGTGTATGGGTACCCAAACCAGGAACCATTCATTGGATAACCAACACCTCTACTATAAATCACCCCGAGTGATTCGCTACGTTTTTTTGATAAGCAGGGGTGCCCTAGTTCATAAGGTGAGGTTTGTCCAGGTCTTGACGGTGGATGCATTTGCCAACCAACCCCAGGCCGGATGGGGAGAGACAGAATAACGGAAATCTTTCCAGCTGGATTCTATTGGAAAATTGCATTGTTCTACAGCGAGAGAGACGAATTTATACGTCCGTCACTCCTGGACCACTGACCCCTGACCACTGACTCACAGCATTCCCAAATATGACATAGGCCCTGATGGCAATTACTATCGTCAGGGTCTCCTGTATGGAGCTAAAGTAAAAAAAGTGCACCTAAAACAGCGCAAGAACTGCACAGCAAATAATACCTTTAACTTCTCTTATGTATCATTTATTTCTTTTCTTTCCTCGTTTTATTTTCATTGCGCGAGCGTGCCGCCGACTCATTCTTCTTTTTCATCCAATTCTTTTGTTTTCCGAACTTAACAATTACCGTAAGGAATTTAGCATCGAAATACCAGTTTATCACATACAGACATGGAGAATACAGGTTGCTTATTTATTTGTTTTATTTTGGGGAAATCAACAGTTTACAATATGAATGGTTTATACAATATCCTCATTTACGTTACGGGCTTAGTTACCTATTACCTCAGTTTCAGGCCTTAATGATAAACATTTATTAATGTATCATAAAAAATAATTCATGTAAGGTCACAAACATTGAATTAATTTATGTTTATTTCAGGGAATTCAACAGCAATGTGGTTCATTTATACATGTGTAATTTACCTAACTGAGAAACCAATTATAGATTTCCTCACTATACTATTTTATTATGTATCTAAAAATTAAACATTAAGAGGATACCCGCCGGTGATTTTTCCATACAAACGTATTCCCTATTTATCTCTCTGGATTTTAACCCTAGAGAAAATATTGTTTTTGCATAAAATAGATATCAACTACTAGCGTGTCGGTACTTTTTGTTTTTTTTGATAAGTTACTTTTTATAAGTTCCTTCCAAAAATCAATAAAATTGACTGGTTTAAACGCCGTCAAAAGATGTTCAGTATACAAACCAGACAATGTTTTTTTAAAAAAAGCAAACGTACAGACATAGAATAGTTTTTTCTTATGTAGTTGGTAAAAAAAAAATTGAAAATCAGTCCACTTTTGGAGGAGAAAAGTGGGGAATACAAAACCTCCATTTTAGTTAGGTGTCAGTGCATTGTCCCTTTCGCTCAATATCCGGTGGAGTAAGAGCAACAGTGACAGCAATATTTTAGTAAAATCTATTTCTGCACCACCGGGTATCATCTTAAACACAAAAAACGTAACACTTTACTTAAAACAACAAAAAAACATTAAGTTATTATAACAGGAGAAAAATTATTATAATATGAGGATGCTACATAATATTTAATATAATATAAAACATTCTTAATAGAATTTTTATATATATTTTAGTTACTAGATAATGTTATTGTAATATGTTGAATATATTCTTCTAAGACCAGCATATTTATTTGAATTTGTTTTACAGTGTTTTTCTATAGATTTTACGAACGTGTGTGCTGTGTAGGTAAATCTGTTTAATAATTCAGGACAGTCGGTATGATTTGATTGTATATAGCAACATTGCATGTAAGAATTGTCTGGGTTCACTCAATGTAATTTTTGTTGCATCGAGATAATTATCAAATCGATTGTGTGATTTGTAAGAAAGGTATTTTACCATTTTTTCTGAATCGATTCAATTTTGTTTATATATTATAATGTATAAAATGGAGACCAGACATTCGACACAAATTCAAGATGGCTTCGTACATAAGCATAGTATTGCTGTTTGATAATAACAATGTTTGTGAATTATTTTGTATTTTTTAGGATGAAACCAAGCATTATAGCTGCTTTGTTTGTTATTTGATTAATATGACATTGATATTATAGCTTACTATCGAGATTCTCACCTAGATCTCTAAACCCGTGGCAATTATGCCTACTGGTAATAACTAAATTACTAGAAATTCAATCGTTTAAGACGACATAGCAACAAATGTGGGAAAGTTCATATAATTTTAATAAAACCCTTGTATATCAACCCCCTTAATTCCCATTCTCCTTCTCCCATATGTTATATATATAAAACATTGTTAAGGAAACAATTTTACTAGTCTTAACAGGCTGAAACCGGTTATAGTCACAAATAAATTAATTGGAAAAATTTTAAATTGTTTTAATATTTTACTGAAAATGAATAATATTATTTTTATTTTGTCTTTAAGTGAACAATTAAATCTCTAACGTTTTTGCGTATTTATAAAACTTATCACCCTCTACATAAGCTTATGATAATAATGAATACACACAGATAATGTGCTTGACAATAATGTATATGCTAATGCCCTGTTTCTACAGATCCATACATTTATTTATGTTAAGTTTCGTTGAACTCAGAACTCGATATGAATATTGGGAGAGGGGAGAAAAAAATATTATTTATGATTGTGAAAGAAAATTGGAAACCCGAAACAAATCTATTAGAAAATGTCGCAACATGGAATTACATTAGTTTTTTTTTTTTTTTTATTGTTTGTCGAGACGTTTTTACTGTAATCATTGATGACAATATTAACGACTCTCAAACTAAAATTTGAAACAGAAATATCAGAAAATATATAATATTGCATCTAGGAATTGTATCCAGGACCTTAGCAATGTCTCTGCTGACTTAATTCGACCCAGAACCTTCGGTCATATTTAATTGAATCATACTTCGATTGAGAACTATTATCTTCAATTTCTTAACGCATACTTTAATTGACTGCTTTCTTTCTGTACCTATACGATTGCAAGATTCTACCCGAACTAAATGCAATCTAGAAAGTGTCTTGATAAATACATCATTTTTTTAACGTGCGACATCTATTGATTTTTCTGCAAGTGTAGGATGGATATTTGTTTTTGGAATAACTCCATTAGTAAAATCTCAAATTGTAATATTTAATCACTGAAGAAATATTTACGACCCTCAAATGTAAATTTGAACGAAAAAAATGTGTAAAATATATAGTCACATGTAGGATTTCAATCCAGGACCTTGGCTTTGCCGGGGCTCTGCTCCAAAATATATAAAAAAATAAGAAATAAATAAACTATCAACGAAATTAACATTGTCCCAAAAGAGCCCAAGATTTATATGTTTTTAAATTTTTTAATGTTCTCTTTGCATGAATGCATTTAAACAAAGCAAATTATTGCATATTGTACTAATATCGGTGGATTTGTAATTGTCTCTCAAATTCCTCTGTTATTTATTCGTACTGTAAAGATATAGTCGTTTTGATGAGAATTTAAAAACATAATTATTCTCACAAAACAAATTAAATTTATTAAAAAAAACGGGAAGCTTTGAGTAGGGGAGGTGTAAGAAAAAGAAACAAAGAAAGGAAGGAGGAAAAGAAAAAAAATAAGACCGGAGGAAGTGCCGAATAATTAATGCAGTAAATTGTGTTAATTAAAAGGTGGTGACATCTGGCCGATAAATAATCCCAATGCGAATACAGACATGTTTTTATTATTTTTATTTGTGGATAAAGCATTCTTTATGGACGTTTCGTAAGGATTAATTTTATTAAAAGTAGTTGGTAGTATATACGTTTTTATTGTGTAATGAAAATGCTTGGCTATACTACAATTTATAATCATAACACACTCGTTTTTATTGCGTGGCACACATTTGAAATATATTTATATAGATGTACGTTATTCTTTGTGAATAAAGGTTTTTTTAATTTATTTTGTAGAACTCTGTTACAGTTTTATTAAAACCAGTTATCCATATCTAAATGCTGCGTTCAGACCTGATCTGTTCCGTAATAATCTATGATAGTTTGTAGAACTAATGTTCAAGTGCGTTAAAATTAAAGTTTATATTTCTATGAAAAGTATGTTCTCACTGATCTATTTCGTAGAGTCTAAGATGAACTAGATCATAGAAAAGTGTGATCCCGGCTTTAGGTAAGCTACTCGACAGGAAAATCATATTTCAAAGAAAGTTCTAGAGTTCGCAATGGAAATGTTTTAGACTGTAAATAGTTGGGTTGGTCAAACAGTTCAAAACCGAAAACCTTTGCATTTTTCAATCTTAACGATTCACAGTTTTTACTACACCACACATTTCTTTTCTAGATAATATAACTCCTAAGCAACCTCCAAAAGTTATTTTTTTTATAATTCATAGGTATTTAGAATGTTGTTGGATCTCCAAAAATATTTCCATGTATAGAACATAATTTGTACCAGTCTAATCATTGCTTTGAATTGCGAATTACATAGGTACCAGGAATTACGATGTAAAAAATCGCATCTTATTTAAGGGGGCATTCCCTCTTCTACTTTAAGCGACCCCTCCTCCCCGTGCCTGTAAGCAGAGAAACAAATGGCGACAATAATGAACTGACAAATATGCAACAAGAAATAAAAAAGGCGCGTTTCGTTCGCGCCAATTTCGTACAGTCGGAAAAATTGATGGGGCCGATTTGTCAACTGTTTTAAAATCATTTATTTTTGTGTACCTACATAGTTAGGTTCTTTGATATTAACTCAAATGAATTACTTGGCTTTCAAGTAGAACAAGAGTATTTGATATTTTATATTTCATTTCTTTCAATATTTGATTTGTCTTTTTGAAACATTTTTCTTTAACTTTCATGAGTCTAAACTGCGGCATTTTTAATTTTGGTTGAATGAATTGAGGAAGGGTAAGAAGATGGAGATGGGAAAGGTTGGATCATATCAACTCAATTAGATTTGTGGACATTTTAATATACTAGTTTAGGGGAGGATAGTCGTATACATTTTTGGTTTGCCTCCTTATGGACAATGAAACCAAAATACATCATATTTTTAAAAAAAATCAACGTATTGACTCGCGTATTAAGGAGAAGACATAGAAAGCTTAATATAAATGTTTAATCAAAGGAAAATACTTTAGTCATTTGATGTAGGTACGATAAAATTATGATTGTCAATTGATAATTTCATTTTATTTTAGGTATATGTTACCGGAAATGTATGAAATCTTGGAATTGTATACAACTCCTTGGAAATGTATACAATTCCGAAGCTATTTAGGAAATGTATAAAATATTGTTTTAAAAATTATTTAATACATATATATCCTGGAAAATGTATACTTTTCGTAGGAATTGTAAATAATTCCAATGTAATTGAAATGTATAAAAATAATGCTTTCTGTATGTTTTATTTATAGCTCTGTTATTCATGAGTTGTACAAACCTCAAACCCTCACTCCTTGTATCTTGCATCCACGTGGTCAACATATTTTCAATATCCTGATTTGCTCTTTCCACACTCCCCTGACTACCTGGGTTTAACCTAACCTAACCTGACTGTTTACGCGGCACTAGCGCGATCGCCTGATCAGACGATGCAATATCCTCCCCTCGCCCTCTATCCCCGCGTACCCATTGATGTCTCAAATATTTTTCATTTCCGATTGATATTTAGGAAATGTATAGATTTCCTAGGAAATGTATCTAATATAATTTACTTCACACATTTCCAAGCGATTTTAGGAAGTACATACATTTCCTAGGAATGAATACAATGACGGATTACATTCATTTCCGTTAACATATACAACCATATGAGCGTGTTTCCAGATCCAAGTACATATATTCGTAATTTTGACCTATATTTTCTTACTAAACTTTGTTTTGCAACGATTACTATTTAAAATAAAATTTAAAAATAAAATTTAAAAATTCAAATGGTATGGCCATATACAATTTCAGGCAAGTGTAAGAAAGAAAAAGATTATACCTTATTTTTTTAGATAGGATGTAAGTATTTTAAAAAATATAAGAAATAATAAACGAGATATTTATTATAACGGTTAAATTAATAGTAAACAAAGACTAAATTACAAAATCATTAAAGTCCCCTCTGACTGTACAGTGTGTAGGTAGAGCTTGCATTTTTAATTTTGGATTTTTGTTAAGACTTTTTTTTAATTGGTTCCTGTTTAATTTGTCTGCAGCGCCCCTCTGTACGTTATAAACCCCGCACTCCGCAGTCAGCGGCCAGTACTTTTAATATGCAAATTCCTTCGCCGGTTTTTTTGTCGGTTGCGCGAGTTAAATGTTGCGACGGCTAATCCAGTCCTGGTGATCCCCAATTATTTCCCCGGCGGAGGGATTGAAATGATCGTAATGCTAATTCAGGGAATTCAGACACTTCGTAAAACAATGAACGACCAGGAAATGAGACAATGCGTACCAATTTTCTCAAAGAAAAATGTTTTCCAGAAAATCCATTTTTAAAAAGATTATGAAATCTTTTGATGTAACTTAGCATTTTCTTCCATAATGAAATTAATACAAAACAATATTACATCAAATTATATAAAACAATTTTCTACCAGGCACATTCATTTTCTATGCACTCTCCACTGTCACATTCATGTATTTCTACCAGAGTTGTGTACCAATGCTATAGAACTTCTTCACACTTGTGCAAATAATGCATTCTATAGTATGTATATAAAAAAAAGAGCATTTCCCATTTTTATGTTTACCACCATCGCAGACCCTAAAAAATTACGGGTTATTAGAATTTTAGGATATGAGAAGTTGGGAGTATTTATATTATATACATAAATCGCATAGAGATCCATTTCCTTTCAAAAATAAATGTTTAAGACGAGCAAAGGTTTACTTTTACGTTTAAAAATAAGCACCTTTATTAAACTTGAAAAATCACGAAATCTATCAAAATTGTAAACAAAGGAATTCAGTTTTGGAATTATTAATTAATGTATTTGTATCGCTTGTCTGTGTTATTTTCCACACACCTGGTGTGCTAGCACGGTTGATCGATATGAAGTTACCGACCGATTGTCGGTAACTTCTCATCTTTCCCTAGGACAATTGCAGATCGCAAACGAATAGGTGACAGTTCACAATGACTAAGTGTCCTTAATATATTCGATATCAACTGTCGTTTGTACCTTAGCGATCTGCAGTTGTCCTAGGGAATGATGAGAAGTTACCGACGATCGGTCGGTAACGTCATATCGATCGACCATGCTAGCACGCCTGATTGAAAATGACACTTAAATTCAAAGCATATTTGAGTTCACTTGAAAAATTCCACGTAAGTAAAGCTAACGCACTCATCGCAGACAACCCCATTTAGTATTTAGGATGATATTATACAATCCTCAACGATTGCCAGTTTTTTATATATTTTTTTTTTAATTTTTTACCTTATACATCTTTATTTTTTCCACATTTACGATTTTCATAATTCTAATTCTTGAGAGATTTATTTCTAATAATTTCGGATATTATTATTACCTTCCGAAAACCAGTGATTATTTACACAAATTAATGGCTGGCAAAAATTGATCGCTCAATAAATGATCTTCCGGTCCAGAAACATTAATTATAGTTTTTTTACTAACTTTTGCAGTAGTTCTTGAAAGCGGTCGCAACACCGCAGAAGCTAAAATAGATAGCTTGGCAATCCCGAGCACAGTGCTCGATTAAAACTATGTTTTTAATTAACGTTACGTACATTACGTACACCCAACAACAAACCAATGATTAATGATATATTTTTTTTAAATGGTATTATGTAATTTTAAAAAGTGGTAACAACGTTCCTTTATACATTTACCCCTATTAATGCGCAACCTTTCCTAAGCACAAGCCCTAGCTTTCATTAGGAGTTAGGAAAGAATAATATTGTACTAAATTGTATAATGAAAACTGTTAATTCATGTGAAATACGTAATAGAAATATGTACTACATAATAAAAAAATAAATAATGCTTTATAACAAAACTTTTCCGACACTCAAAATATAGTCTAAACCTCATTTTGAAAACTGGCAGATCACCCATAACAAAAAAAGATCCCGCCCAAAAAATCACAACTCTGAACATTTTACTCCTATCTGAAACTGGCTTGATAAGTTTCTATGCCTCAAATCTAAATAAAGTGCATTTATTACCATGCAACGTCCTCTTATTGACACTGAGAAACTCATTGTCAACAAGCAGTTTACTGAAGCATCAATGTAGTTATGGAGCTACCTCCCCAGGTGTGTTTTCAAATCTAGTTTTATATCCTGGAAGGTTTTTATCGTCCTGCAAGTCTTGCGCTTTCATTCCTGAAGTTTGGAGTCGTAAAGGCGAAACCAATTTTGCAGTTGATGACGCTACTAACAACACTAAACATAAATATTTTTTTTAGTGGTGTTTTCATACCTACTTAATATTTATTATTCCTACACATTCCTACACGTTTATATAATATAAAATCAATGTAACCCCCTTTACCACGATTAGCTAACGGTTATCATATACAGGAGATCAATAGGTTTAAAATTCAAAAGATACTAGCCGAGACCCATGAAAAATCACGGGCTAGTCATGGGGACACTATTGCGTACTAATATTTCGTCGAAACATATTCCACCATTATCAAGTGAGTAGTTTGTAACTCCGGTTCAAGGTTGTGGAGGCGATATTGCGTACTAATATTTCGTCGAAACATGTTCCACTATTATCGCGCGAGTGGCGATGATCGCGCGAGTAGCAATCAATCAGAAAGAAATATTTAAATATATATTTTTTTTAAATAACTAAATTTCAATAAAGAAAATTGGTTTCGGTTAAGCCGTTCATATATTTTTATTCGATTCGCTTTAGTCGTAATCAGACATGATTGGGTCTTTGAAATTAGTAATGATAAATTAATTTTATTAGTTCTTATGTTATGAAAACGTTTTAAATTCCCGTCAGTCAAGCTCCAATGTTAAGCTATCATGTACTCATAAAGATAATATGACATTAACCTGTATCTTTACGAAGTGGACACTTTGTTAAATGAGGTAAGATTATATAAACAATTTTATAGCAAAATTATCGTGTCTCCAATTTGCCTATTACTTCGACGTTCATAATAACAGGAACGTACCTTGTCAACGAACAGCAATTTAAATAATATCAAGCAATAAACACTTTAATATATTCAAGCAATTTATTCACCGGATCACAAGTAGATGTACTAGTACTTTTCACCCTCGTCTTTTTGTAACCCTCCCTCCTGAAGACGGTGAGTTTCGAGTTTCGCCTGTAAAGACATCCTCAGACCCCGGCAAACTACCAGGACCGAGGTACGGGGCAGGAGAGCAGGAGAGCAGGAGAGCGAGGAGGTCGGGGAATTCTCAGGCCAATCAAGAAATGCAGATGAGGTGAATTAGTGAGACAACTTCCACTCGATGACTTGCGGCGGACTTTCAAGTGACGTATTTTAGAAGGGATCTATTAACTATTCGAGAGCTTTTTGCCACATTATGGCACTATTTACAAAACCTCGGATTGCTTTGTTGCCAAAATGTGGCAAATTAATTTTTTTTATTAAAACGACAAAATAATATATTGTTCATTCAAAATATAATAAAATAAAAATATTCTCTAGATTCTTTATAATGTTTTAAGGTTAAAGATTTAATTATATATTTTTTTATAAATCCTACAAATATGTGATAATAGACAAAAGATAGGGGAATCCATTGGCTACATAGAACTATAATAATTTTGTATGTCTCCATATTCAAATTCGGAGGTATGATTTTTTTAATGTAGGCGGAAAAATTTCCTCTGGCAATCCGAAAAAAAATATTTTAAATGCTCTGTCGCTCCAGTGGTTAAGAAGTTTAGAAATAAAATTATCAAGTATATAATAATATTTCGTTATAGGAAATAAAATCCTAAATTATTGTTGGTATTGAGTTATTACACTAACTAATAACCAAATAACAAATGTTTTTGGTTGCGGTTTTAACCAAATAACAGATTTTTTGGTTGCGGTTTTAACCAAATAACAGGTGTTTTTGGTTGCGGTTTTAACCAAATAACAGATGTTTTTGGTTGCGGTTTTAACCAAATAACAGGTGTTTTTGGTTGCGGTTTTAACAGATAAATAAATACGGCTCAGTAGTAAGCGTAAATTGAAAGAGAAGATGGTTTCAATGGTGGTATGTAAATAAGTATGTTGGAGGGAGCGCGCTAATGAAGTCGTGAAAACATTTAATAAAACCCTATAAAATAGACCAAAATTCCTCGACTAATGCCAAAGTTGCATTTAAAGAAACATTTTGAATTTTTTCATATATTTAATTATCATAACTTTCGGAGCATAATTGGAATTTTTTTTTAATCGAAAGAGTTTCATATAATTATCATTATGGCTGCACAAATGTATAGTATTATCTTGAAAAATAATGGTTCCATGAGTAATCGGACTATGAGATCTCAGCGCCTGAATTACCATAGAAAATATATTCAGACACGATACTTCCTCACATGATAATTCATCACATCATAACTCACATAAACCAACCCTTCCACCCCCCCCCCCTAACCTAACCTAACCTAACCTCACCCAAGGTTAAAAACCCCAATTGTCAGTTTTGAACGCTTCGAGACATAATGAATTATCATGTGAGGAATTAACATACGATGAAAAGTTTGTTCTCAATATCAAAGTTTCCACTGAGTAGACCGGTCACCAAAAATAACACATATTTTCTTAGGAACTTAAAAATTTTCAAGAGAAACATTGTTAGAATATTATTATTTAATAATACAGAAGAGTATTGTTAATTTAACTTGACAGCTATTTCGCATTCTAAAAGCAATTATACAATGCACCAATCTTATGTTTTCTAATCTTATTATTATTTTATCTGTAAATTTCATTGTCATATATTCCTTGTTATATTTATTACCTGTAAACATCATTATCATCAATTACTATATTATATGTAAATTTCATTATCATAAATTCATTGCTGCATTAACTGTAAACCTCATTATCATAATTATTATATTATCAGTAAACGTACTTCATTACCCATATAATCTGCATACTTCACCCGCCATAACACATGGCGGGCGAAATAACACAATATGTACACTATGTATAAAATTCTTTAATAAATAAATAAATATTGTAATTAATTATTGTTTAATCTATTTCGATATCACCGTTCCTTGCAGACCGACTGTAAAATAAGTTAAAGCGACAGTTTTAAATTTTGTGTTTGTTACAAATTGTCTGAACAAGAAAGGGTGTCTACTCCCCGGGAGACACACTTATCATCTCTTGTCGTGCTTCTTCCTCGTTACACTTACAGATGATCCAAGCTCACGGCATCCTAACGGCCGCTGTTCCCAATCCTACTAATCAATTACTTTGCCAAAATTTTGCCTTAGTATTTGATTAGTGCACAGCTACGCTTTTTCCAACACACAAGTATCGCTTAAGCATTTATCTTAACCTAAGGAAGCCGGACTAGTGGATTAAACTCGTTCCGGCCGCCTCAGTTTTGGACTAGTTCTTAAAAGTGTCAACAGAGTAGAAAAAATACCGCGAACACAATGTATGGTCGATGAAATATCACTGACAGAAGACACAGTTTCGCGCTCATTTCACTTCTGTTGTATTGCGTTTATCAATTATCATTTTAATTAATATGGATTGAGAAGTTCGGATGCGTGCGGAGCAGAGACGAAAAACGGTTAATTTATGCGAAAAACTATGTCGTTTTCGAATATTCGCCAAGCCAAGTGTCAAGTCCAGTACCTACGGTCAAGCTGACACTTTATTTTATATACGTTTGTTTAAAAAATATAAAATGTCAGTTTATGGATAAAAATATTTTAAATAAATTACGTGTATTAATAATAAATCCAACAATTAACTCTATAGTATTAATTTAACTTCGAAAGTTCTTACTTTGATGTCATTTTATTGTCTATGAAAGTGGGCGAGGCCAGATAACATAAGATGTTTGGGGACAACATAAATCGAGCGCTACCCTACAAAATGCTTGGCTGATCGCAGCCTCAGATGAGTCGATTTAAAAGTTAGAAACAGCGGCCGTTAGACTTGTTTACTCTTATAATTGTAAACGGTTTATTCTGATCTTGTTTATTATTTCTTGAAAAGCGATCGCGAAATATGTTGATATTTTGGTTCTTTATTAAATTCGTTTAATCAAATTTTGTATTGGCCTTAAGAATAAACTTTAGTATAAATATTGTAATTATACTGTAAATTTATTGAAGCATATTCAGTGCCACTGCAAATGAATAAAAATTTACGGAACATGAATCATTTAAAGTCAATAGGCCAAAGGCTGCTTTTATAATTCATACGGTAACGGCACGGCGACGGTAACGATACGCAGCATCTTATTTCTTTAAAACCCACTGGAGCGACAGATAATATTTAAAACTTTTTTCTCGGATTCGGAAATTTTTCCGCCCTCATTAAAAAAATCATGCCTGCGAATTTGAGTATGGAGACATACAAACTGATTATAGTTCGAAATAGCCAATGAATTCCCCTATCGTTTGTCTATTATGTGGCAACAAAGCAATCTGAGGCTTTGGAAATAGTGCCATAATGGGGCAAAAAGCGTTCGAGTGGATACGGTGAGGGGGATGCAAGAAAATGATTACTCTTTTCCTTTGGAGGAAGAAATCTTACCTACGTCGTTTGTTTCATCATCTGTCTCCCTATTATTTTTGGAATAAATAAAGTACGTTTTATATTTTTTGTGCCGTTGCCATGCCATAACCGTGGTAATTATATATAATTGTATATTATTCTATAAGCCGCCGTAGCCTTTATGTTACATACAACCGAAATATTTTATGCTCTCATAAACAATTGCGAAGGCTGACTTTAGGTACTTCCAAAAAATAATGTTAAGAAATTTCAACAAAATAAATTTACGTTTCAAATAAAGAATTAAAATAATTTTTTGGTTAAAATATGCTAATATTATAGGTAGGTACTTTATCGCTTGTCTGATTTCCTCTCACCATCAGTTCCAATTTTGAAAATGACACTAAAATACAAAGCAGATCCAAGTTCATTAAAGCACCATTTCACTGTCAGCAGATAGATAAGTGGTAAGTAATTGGTTATTCCTTTTTCCTTACATGCTTAATTTTTCCTACAAATTTTGTCACCTAATTTCAGCAAACATCATTTCGTCTTAAAAGTTCTCGTTAAAGTTACAGTTCATTTTCAAGTGCATTTGAAGCTTTAATTCGGAAACATTTTCGGATGCAACATTTTGACAGATAGAACACAAAACCGGAATTAGGATATTTTAATCCTCTATTTTTCGAATCCATGAAATGGATCATAGGACACGGAGAAAAATGTTATTCTAAAATACGATCATTTTATTTGTAAAAACGGTTAAAAACGGGACTGAAGTTCTTACGAGCAAATAAACAGTGTTTCAATGTTTATTGGCGGGAAAATGTAAGAATAATTTGTTGGTATACGTACGAAATTACGTATACCAACAAATTATTCTTACATTGTAAGAACTTCAGTCCCGTTTTAACCGTTTTTACGAATAAAATGATCGTATTTCAGAATAACATTTTTCTCTGTGGACCTTCACGACTTTTTCTATTGTATACTTCCTCATTACATTATAATAATCTCCCCATTTTTAAACCTTACGGTGGTTATAAAACTTCAACCTCTTAAAAATGCATCTGCCTCTCAATCCCAAATCTCAAAATAATCTACGTAATGCATTATAAAATATTCATATCGATAGTCCTAATTTTAATACAGACATGGTATTTTCTTTTCGCTTTCATTTTTATTATGCAAATCGATTTGTTAAATCTCCCATCGCCTTCATATCTACCTCGTATCGCAGGAAGATTGGTAACAAGAAGCTGGGCTGTTTTGCTCCCAGATGGAAATTAACCCCAGGGCGTTTGAAGCTCGATTATATAAATGAATTTGACGCAGAATATGGATGAAAGTAGTCATACTAATTATGCAACATTATATCTGATCCAATCACATCACTGGTTTTCGACTATTCTATAAATGAAATAAGTTTAGAAAGAGTAATGGAGATGCGAGATCTTGGCATAATAATGGATGAGAAACTAGACTTTACGGCCCACATTCAACAAATTGTGAATAAGAGTATGAAAACATTAGGTTTTATTTTAGGAAAAATTAAAAACTTTGAGTCGTTACAAATCATAAAACTGTTGTATGTATCCCTTGTTAGAAGTCTAATAGAACATAACTCCATAGTCTGGTCGCCCTTCTACAAAATTCACATCCATAATGTTGAAAGAGTTCAAAGAAAATTTCTACGTTTCATAAATTTTAAACTTAACATCCCTTTAGAGCATATAAATTTAGAAAACAGACGAAAAATAAACGACCTAACCTTTTTATTAAAATTATTAAACTCTAAATTCGATTGTTGTGAACTCCTACATTTAATAAATATACATGTACCTACAAGAACTACTAGACAAACATCAACATTTTACATACACACATCTCATTCCAACTATAGCTTACATTCTTCAATACAACGTTTACATAGCCTTGGTAACAAATACTTAAACAATATTGATGTATTTGACAATACTTTGAACTTGGCAAACTTCAAACGCCGTATGTGCGAACTATTTCCAACTACCTCATAAACTATTGCGAATACCAATTTTATACGATTTTATTAATATTATTTTTGATTTGGAGGATAGTTGCAGACTATTTATTTTTACTTCATTTATATTCTATGTTACCTAAATTTTGTTAACTTATATATTTTATGTGCCTGAAACCTAAATTTTATTTCTTATATTTTCTGTTACCTATATTTTATCTACTCGTATTTTCACTGTAATTAATAAAAAAAAAGTATTGTTTTATATGTAAAAGCCCTATGGGCGTTTAAATAAAATAAAAATAAAGATTGCGGATATAAAATATTTTTCTTTAATTATATATCTATTTATTTTTAATTTATGTGAGTAGCACGGTGAGACTGTGGCATTCTTAATTGAGACTAAGGCATTTTGTGAGGCTGAAGCTAGAAGGGAGGGGAATGGTGGTGAATTACCTGGCTATTCAGATCCGGTCACCATACAAGTCTAAAGCCTTTTCAAAGCAAAGTTTCAATCGTAATTGTGGTCTTTCTCCAGAGCGTTACCGAACTCAGCTACCACTTTACATGGCCGAACTTTGAAATATTTTAAAACCTACATTCTTGTCACGGTACTTCGTACCCCTAATTTTTGTTTTGCGTACCCCAAGGGGTACGCGTACCATAGGTTGAAAACCGATGTGATAGACAGTTAACAAAAATGGTGCAATGTAAGTGTTATTATTATTTACAATTAAATCAGTCAAATCATTCATTGAACCTGTGGGTGATACAAACCGGTTTCGCTCAAGAGTTAGTTTTTTCTTCTTTATTTTAATTTGAATGCCTCACTTCATTATTTCATCGTGAAAAATAACAATGTGAGGTGATATAAATCGATTAAGAAATCAAATTTACATTTTTTTTTAATAATGTGTTATTTTGTGATAGAACGTTAGTAAAAAAACGATAGTTTTTAGATCAATTTGCGCAGGTACCTAGACCAATAAATTTAATGTGAAATGGATTATGAGAAATACGTATTAAAAAATATCTTATTTTCGTCATTTAGCGAAGGCTCGACCCATTGTTATTTCAAAGTGTCTCAAGTAAACTTATCCTCTGTTTTTATCATCAGTTTGTAGGCATATTATTATACCATACTGTTTTTATGAATCGAAATCTGATTAGCTTTTCAGCTTTCGCCGCTTGGCGCTAGGTGGCGGCTTGTTCGCTTAAAGGAAATTGAATTAACATAAACCTCGCGGCATCTTTGGAATAAGTGGGGAACTGAGGTTATTTAAATTCAGAACGGTGACGTCATACATATTTAATATTTAGCGTTATTAGTTAACTGTGTCATGCAGAGGGATGCAGAGAGCATGAAGTAAAGACTGGCCGGATCGGGAGTGACTGGTCTTTTGACCTATTCATCAGGACTCTCTCGGAGCATCGCCCTACACAGCAGTTAAATTCATACGTCCGTCATTTCTGGACCCACTGACCTCCAGATTACTACCCACCTCTCATACGGTTTTTCTTCCCAGAACTTTATTTCCTTGGTTTCTTAAAAATACTCTCCTCACAGCATTCCCAAAAATGAATTTCGTCATAACCTCCTGTGTAGAGCTTAGGTATATAAAAATAATATATTTTAATAACTTGTTTCATTACTCGGTTTCGCCCTAATTTCAACAACTTTTACATTGATCAAAAATGTGGGGAGTTTATTTGTTTGCTCATGGATAAATTGATATTTCAACTCTCCACAGATTATGATCGGAATTGGGTTTTAAATGAAATATTGTCGCGGCTCGAATTTAGAGACAATTATTTTTAACTTTTTAACTTAAGATGATAGACTTCGCTTTTTTGCCCATACAAAAAGGACACCCGGGAAAAAACACTTTTCTACATCGAAAATTGCACAAAATGAATATATTTTTTTATATTGCCTCCTAAAGGGTAAAAACTATGTCGGTATGTTTTCGAATTTTCGATGCGTTTCGTATTAACGTAAAAATTCATTGTCAAACATGTACGATTTATCAAAAAATATTATTTGAGGAAAAAGTGCTGCTAACTCAACTCTCATAAAGAATTATAAAATTATAAAAAGCTACCGACGTAGCTTCTTCTTTTTAAATTTTTTTTTTTTTTTAAATTTCAATTTCGTGAAAGTTTCGGTGTAGAAAAGTGTATTCTCCATTAACCCCTTTTCGAGCGATTTCTGTAGGTAAATTTGAGCGTTGTCTCATTCGCACATTTCGCATTCGCATGTATTGTAAGTGTGCGTGAGCTTATTGTGAGCGGGACAGAATGACAAACGCGGGTGTTCCGCGTGTCGTTCAAAGTCTAGCCTCTTAATGAGTTAAACCTCAAATTATAATATTATAAGAGGCCGTTGGCCCACCGGTGACCACCGATGAAAATTAAATTTATTTAGATTTTTTTTTTATCATTATTTGTTTACGAATTTCTATAACATAATAATATTATTAGTAAGATCAGTTGTATAAACTACCAAAATCTGAAAGAATTGTTACTGTAAACTTATAAAATGCGACACAAAAAAATTCTGAAGTGACGTTTGATTTTTTTTTTAAAAACCTGGCCTGCCAAAGGAATGAAGATAATATTAGCTAAAGTCAATCGAAAATCCGAAACAGAAAAATATACGGATACATCTGGATGGCATGATCTAGATGGCATTTAGTTCGAGTTGAATCTTGCAATCATACATAAAGATAGCAGCCAAAAAAATATGCGTTAAGAACTGAAAATAATGTTGGTGGTTCTCAGTTGAAGTATGATACAGTAAAAAAGACCGAATCGGATAGAGATACGTTGGCGCAGTGGATAGCGCTTTGGCCCGGATTGCCAGAGGTCCTGGGTTCGAGTCCCAGATGTATCTGTATTTTTTTCTGTTTCGGATTTTCGATTGTCTTTCGCTAATATTTATCTTCATTAATTAAAATATTAGAAAAATTTATACAAATTTCAAAATATAGAGTTCAAAAAGCACTGAAAATTGCAATAAACTTTACGATATTTCGAACGTTTAACATAATGACATTCGAGCTTATTTAAGTTCTATTAAACATCTCTCTTTACAATGTGCTTTATTTGAAAGCTCAAAATTTTATCTCTGTATCATACGAATTTAATTTTGAAATCTTCAGAAAATATTTCAATGCCCATTTTCTTTTTCATTTTTTTAAAGAATGAAATAATATGTTAATGTTAAGATGCCATCTCAATATTTAATAAAAGTAATAGGTTGATCCCCTCCCGATGTCATCAATATGTCGTTTGATTTCATTGTTCGTAAACTAATCAAAAGTTGGAGGGATGCTCCGCATTGTGGAGATGAATCTAGTATGGCAGGAGTAACAAATAATAATCCCTTTGTATTTTTTTATACAATGTCCCAAAAAATGTATTGCATTTTTGGAATTGAGAATGTCATTAATTATACAAGTATTTGCCTAATGGTAGAATGATTTCTTATAATTGATAAGTAATTTCTTTGTGCTAGTGTGGTATTTAAATTATCTGTTTATTTATGTCGTCAGGTTATTAAGGTGAAAAGAATAGATTGATCAAATGATTAGAAAACTGGCTATTTACGACTGATTAACATTTAAGTTAAACGTTGAAACTATAAAATGTAATATAAATCGTTAGAAAAAACTGTTCGAGGATAGGTGTTACATGCCTGCGTGGTGATATAGAATAGGTTTTTCTTGAATAGTTGGTAAAAAAAATTGAAAATCAGTCCAATTTTGGAGAAGAAAAGTGGGGAATACAAAACCTCCATTTTAGTTAGGTATTAGTAGCCCGAGGTACATTGTCCCTTTCGCTCAATATCCGGTGGAGTAAGAGCAGCAGTGACAGAGCAACAATTTAGTAAAATCTATTTTTCTAATTTCTTCACCACAGGGTTTCATATTAATGGCTTGCTTGAATTATTCTTGAAAGAATCAAATTATTTTCAACACAAATTTTAGTTCAATAAATTTCACGACGTAATAATAACTACCACATATCATACTATATCCGTTGGTAGTTGATTTTATTTTCTGTTAAAATGTGTTGATGTTGCTATGTTGTTTTTGAAGATTCGTGATGTTGACAAGATCTGGTTCACTGTGTATAACTAAGCTCAGCACTGTATATATATTGCCAAAGTAAATCCTCATCCACATCTCGATCACGTCTCATGTTTACTAAGTATCTTAGTCTACATAATCAATACCTTGTGTGGATGGAGTTCAAAGGATACAAGAATATATTCGTACAAGACGAAATAATATGTTAACAAAGTTAACATAGTACAACAATTTTACAAAGTAATTTAATTTGAAGTTAACTCATTAAAAACTGTTAACAGTCATCTTAATAAAAAAAACATAGTTTTATTTTTAGGTATATATTTGCTTCGTAGACACTGTAGACAGATATTAATAATATCAAACTCATACACGGAGAAAAATGTTATTCGAAAAAACGATCATTTTAATAGAAAACAGTTAAAAACGGGACTGAAGTTCTTGCGAACAAATTAACAGTGATTAAATGTTAATTGGCGGGAACATGTAAGAATAATTTGTTGGTATACGTAATTTCGTACGTATACCAACAAATTATTCTTACATGTTCCAGCCAATAAACATTGAAACCCTGTTAATTTGTTGGTAAGAACTTCAGTCCCGTTTTTAACCGTTTTTACTATTAAAATGATCGTTTTTTCGAATAACATTTTTCTCCGTGTAGGAACTTTTCAGCAAGATATCAGAATAACTTAAAATCCCAAAATTCAATATCAAACGTATTAAAAATACTTGCCTCTATCTACGAATGACTTACCTTATCAGACATTTTGGGAGGTTGAATAACCATTTTTGGATAACCAACACCTTTGCAATGCTATACCCCAAGATGTTCTCTACGTTTGGTGGCTTAGTAAGAATGCCCGCGTTCAGTGAGTGATGTTTGTCTAGGTCTTGGCGACGGATGCACGTTTCCTCCAGTTGTGAACCGGATAGAGGGAGGCCAGTTTAGGCAGACCCTTTTACCTCTCCGGCTGGCCTCTCTCGACTCATCGTTCTTTCTTTCTCTCCTTCCTTTCCTTATAAAGACACTCCACACAGCATTCCCAAATATCACATAGACCCCGAGGTAAATTATTACTCACATGGACCTCCTGTTTGAGGTTAAAGTAAAAAAATCACCTAACTAAACAAGTTTATGATGTCCGTACGAACTCTCTCTCTCTGGGACTAGTTTTAGTTCATTATTATTTATATATTTTTTTAATCTTGCGTCTTTCTTATTAAAAAGTCATTAAAATAAACATAACGTCAAAAAAATAAAAAATAATTGTCCATAACCTAACCTAAGGTAACCTATTTAACTATTTTTTTATAATTTTTTTCCACCATTAATAACTTTTCAAAGGAGGTGTTTTGTAGAATTCATTTTGAGTAATCCGGTCCCTTAAATTCTCTCACCAAACACAAAAGTCATGTCTCTTTATCTAATATGATTTAAATAAAACAAATTACTTTTGTGTAAACCTTGTTATAATCCTGACGAAAAAACCATCGGTTTTGAAACATGTAGATATTATAACAAAAATAATTTGTTTATTTAATTAAAATGATGCCACAAAGTAAATTTGCAAAGATTGAAGAACTAATATAATTGTTTAATATTAAATTTTGTTATTAGAAAAAATCTCTTTTTAACTTTTGAAGATTATTCCCATCAATGTAATATATCATTGAAGAAGAAGATAACAATAATAATCTAATTTTTAAAATATGAAAATGAACAAGACACAGAAAAATAATAAAAGATAATGGTCGCAACTGGGACTCGAACCCAGAACCTTATGTCTTACCGGGACATACACCTCTACCAATTGGGCCACTGCGATCTATTATGGGACTGTCGTAATTGTCAACTTCATATTTCAAATGTCAGAATTAACAATATTGGTAGAGGTGTATGACGTAAGGTTCTGGGTTCGAGTCCCAGTTGCGACCATTATCTTTTATTATTTTTCTGTGTCTTGTTTCTTGTTATCTTCTTCTTCAATGTTTAATATTAAATTTATTATAAATAAATACGCATATATATTAAAAACATGACAATATTGTTTTAAATTTGAATGTGATTTTCCCTAGACGAACATTAATTTGTTTAAGCGCCTTGATATTATATCATTGCATTTATTTTCATGCTATTTAACATTCCGATAAAGCAAACGTCTAAATGAAATTTACGCCCCATAAAGGAATTACCGGATTGGAAGTTTAAGCTTCCTTTGTTTCTCGGTGTATTTATTCTAAGACATTTTAATCTTTGTAAATATCGTGTATTAGAATAAATTGGCAATGAAAAAACTACAGCTAGAATAAAGAAATTAAATGTGCAATTTTTTATTAAGTGCAAGTAGGGGATTTATTCGGAATTTATCTATTATTTTAAATAAGAGTTGATTTTGACTTGATCAAACTGATAATAAAAAAGGTTTAACCTATGATATATATCGTCCAATTGATTAGTTAGACATCTCAAAATACTTGGTTTTGAGATAATGAGGAAAGCAATATTTGATTGCTCACCTTGAATTAAATGTTATTTACACGACCTGTCTGTGTTTTACAAATTAAGGCCGCGCTATCCCGCTCAAAAAGAAGAAGATGGAGAGATACGACAATACGAACGTGAGACCGAGGGCGCTAACATTAAAAACCATAAAATTCATGCGAAAATTGTGAACATGTTTAATAAAAGACGACTCGTTTGAAAAAGAGCAAAAAATCTCGTGGGGGCTGTGTCAAGTAGCATTTAAGGAAACATTGTGATTTTTTTAATACATGTATAACTTTTAAAATAACAGAAAAAAACGTGTAAGTAATAATTTTCGGAGCATACTTTGCGATTTATTTCTATCGAGGGTATTAAAAATAATTATCGTTTTTGCGTGGGGAATGTTTAGATACCTTCTTAAAGAATGACATATATTTTTTTTTAAACTTAAAAACTTCAAACATTTAAGGAAAACTTGTAAGAAATCGGTGGAAATTGGCAGAGCGGCCCCTTAAATGTGCTACAAAATAATACCGGAAGGCATCACGGTCCTTAACATTGTTCTGACATTTTGAAATATCCTACTTGTGACCCAGAAAACATCAACGTTTAGTTTAATACAAAATATTTTTTTCTGCATTATAAGTAATTTAGTGGTGTTTATGAATAATCTAAGTATTGTACCAGATAAGAGGGTACACTTTTACATATAACTGCATACTTTACTCAAATTGCGATTTTTCGGAGATGTTTGACTAATCAACTCGACGATCGATATACTTACACATAAACATTTTTCGAGTGTCATTTATCATCGTTTTTTCAATTTTTATCTTTTTAAAAGCGTCCTAAGCAAGTTTAGCACAGTTATTTAGTAGTAACTTTAATAAGAATCCAAAATCGCAATCAAATGCACATCTTTCTCGAATCAATCTCTCTTTTCTGTTCACACGGCTCGATTTAAATACTTGGGGTGGATTTCTCCGCATCCCCTTGCCTCTACAGCCAACAAAGCCTTTCACCCCTGATCTCGAATTCTTCGGTCCATTATACGGATGCTGTGAGGGGTGTAGGCGGGAGGAAATGAAATGTCTCCTGATTTCCTGTCAGTGGAAGGCCCGGAAATACATGACAGGAGTCGCTTTTAAATGTGCATAATTCGGGGATAAGAATGAAATGTAGGTGGTCTTTTTCACGCTCTTCGCCCTCATTATTTCGGAATGCATATTGTTGTACATTTCGCAAAGAAATAGCATTATAAATTTAAATAATATTTTCCTCTATGAGATGTGGAAAGTCCTTAAAACTTTGGAGGTGTATTTTTTATACTGATAATCGAATTCCTTATTTTATTCAAGCATCATCAAAACTCACCCCTCTCCCTTATCAAGATTTCTTTTCATTGAAGAAGAAGATAACAATAATAATGTAATTTTTTAATTTTTTAGAATATGAAAATGAACAAAACACAGAAAAATAATAAAAGATAACGGTCGCAACTGGGACTTGAACCCAGAACCTTACGTCTTACCGGGACATACACCTCTACCAATTGGGCTACTGCGATCTATTATGAGACTGTCGTAATTGTCAACTTCATATTTCAAATCTCAGAATTAACAATATTATCTTCGACTAATGTTTTTTGTTTTTTTTTTCTTCTTAGCAATTTTATTTTCTTATTTCTTTTCAACTTAGCCTTTACTTTACTTTTCACCAAAGGTATTGACGGCCTCCGTGGTCGAGGGGCAAGGCTCTCGACTAGCGATCCGGAGGTCGCGGTTTCAAATCTTGGCGTGCGCTGATAAATTTCATTTGATTCATTTATGTTTTCACAATTTCATCATTTTGAATAAAACAAGGTAATTTGCGGCAGTTTAAAGAGTGGAATATACTCTCGGTATCGCCCAGGTGTAAGTCCACCATTAAGAATTGACAGGTTGCTTGTAATGGCTTTATCCGTGTAAGATGACTAGATCTGAATAGCAAGGTACTTCCCCACCTTCCTCTTCCTCATCTCCTTTCCCTTCCGACTTGCCTTCGGTTTCTTACGCCGTTCTTCCATGGAGCTAAGTTCAAGCGACGCGATCGCCGCTCGTCTGTATTTTCAATACTATTATTATTGTTTGAAATCGCCGCTAGGCGCTGCACTAGAGAAATTGTATGACAGGTAGCGGTAGCGTCGCTTGTAAATATCTACGTGAACGATAAGCGTTATGGTACCATTTTGCAATAATTATTAAAGATTTTTTTTTTTTTTTTTTTTTTAACTTTTAACTTAAAGAGTTAAACCTCAAATTATAATATTTTAAATAATGAAGATAATATTAGCGAAAGTCAATCAAAAATCCGAAACAGAAAAATCAGAAAAAGATACGGATACATCTGGGACTCGAACCCAGGTCCTCCGGCAATCCGGGCCGACGCGCTAACCAACTGCGCCAACGTATCCCTATCCGATTCGGTCATTTTTAACTGTATCATACTTCGACTTAGTTAAAAAGTAAAAAATAAAAATAAAAATATTTCATCCTAGACTTGCAGATAAAGTCAATAGATGTCGCATATTAATAAAAAGTGATAAAATTTATCCTGACACTATCTAGAGGGCATTTAGTTCGAGTTGAATCTTGCAATCACACATAAAGGTAGCTGCCAATAAAAATATGCGATAAGAAAAATGAAAATAATGTTGGTGGTTCTCAGTCGAAGTATGATACAGTTAAAAATGACCGAATCGGATAGGGATACGTTGGCGCAGTTGGTTAGCGCGTCGGCCCGGATTGCCGTAGGACCTGGGTTCGAGTCCCAGATGTATCCGTATCTTTTTCTGATTTTTCTGTTTCGGATTTTTGATTGACTTTCGCTAATATTATGTTCATTATTTAAAATATTATAATTATTAAAGAATTGAAACAATGGCTTTCCGTGTGATCGATGTTAAGTTTTCTAGGAGTCAGCTGTTCATCTATTTTTTTTTAAATTCGATACATTATTATTGTTTTTATAAATTGTAAATTTAATGTTGATTGACTTAGCTAATGAGTAGATTTTTTTGCTTAATTTGCCGGTATAACTATATCAATCTTGTTAGGTTAGGTTATATCCATTCAAATATTGGCGAATGAAGTTATAAAATGATTTAATACTATTTTATGGTGTAATATCACGAAGCTCAAAGTTCGCGTCAAAACTCAATAAAACTTTCAGAGTTTCACGTTAAGTTTGGAGTTAACTTTTGGATTAGCATTTCCGAATTCCCGGCACTTCGGAGGCTGCAGTTTCCGGCCTCACACAAATTAGTGGGATCTTCGGAGTCCTTAAGGAGGCTGCTAGGATCTTTAGAGGATCTTAAGGCGGCACTTAGGGGATATGACTAGTGCTAAGAATGTCAACGGTGGGTTACCCATTAACGCAAGGGCATTGCCGCAGGGTGAAAAACAAACATTAATTACAGTGAATTAATTAACTTGTGATGAAAATAACATGAAATGCTATAAATCCAAATGATTACCAACAGACCGTACCTTTTTCGTATATACTTGCGTTTTTTTAAAGTTTAGTTTTTGGTGTCATAAAAATGTTTCTTAAATCAGCAAAACTATCACTAACTTGGGTGCCCGGATGCATGGGATGATGTTTGTCTAGGTCTTGGCGGTGGATGACCTGGACCCACTGAATCCCAAAATACAACCCACCTCCCATACATTTTTCCTTTCCAGAACTTGTTCTCCTTCCTTTTCATTAAAATACCCTCCATACAGCATCCCCAAAGATGAAATAGGCCTTTTTGGGGATGTTTTTTTCCCTCAGGGCCTCCAACGTTATCATTACATTATTATTTTTCATTTTATTCTCATTGCACTTCTAATATCAATCTATCACTACAGCCATTTTATATTTTGTATATTCATACTTATTTGGTTCCTGCTTTATAGTTACATCTACATTATCTATTATCATTTCCAGCGTAAAACAGATATTATTATGGCGAGCCACAAAGTTAATGCTTGTTACGAACATGAGATATTATTCTGTTTACACTGTATATTTATGAAATCAGGTGTCACTTGTCCGTAAAAAAAATTCTTTGGCGAATATTTATTTTATTTATTTATTTATTTATTCATTTTCAACGCCTTACAAGCTTTTACATAGTAAGTGTATCATATGATATTTACAGAGACACATTGTTTGGATTAAAAAAAAATATCAACTTAAAATATGAACTTTACATACATAGTAGGTATGAAGGTAAATTAAAGAAAAATAATATATGATAGGAAAAAGAAAGAGAGAAAAAAAAAACAAAACAGAAACCATTTTTTCAATTGTAGACAGCATAAAAATTAATAATGCAATGTAGGTTAAAATATATATTTTTTTAGCTGAATAATATGTGATATAGAAAAAGAAAGGAGAGGAACAAATTTTTACATTTTACATAGATAAAAAAAATACAAAAAATATATCGGACATCTCTTATGGGATGCTTTATTTTAAAAAAGATATGCTACATTAAAATATCATTCAGGTATCTCTTAAATAATGGTAAACTTATGTTAAATATGTCGATATCTGAGGTGAATTTGTTTGCAAGTGTGTGGAAGTGATGAATAGGTGCGTGTGTATGGTAGTTGGTCCCAGAATTATTGTTTCAGAATAATATATTTTGCCTAGTTGCTCGATTAGGTATAAATAATCTCTTCTGACGGTCTTCCTGGTTAAGGAGTAAAGCTCGCAATTGCCGATCCGGTGGTCGCTGGTTCAAAACCCGGTGTGCGAAAGTTCATTTTATTCGATTTTTTTATGTATTATCACAATTTATGCAAATTCAAGTTTCAATTTTTTTTTTATAAAACGCCATAATGAAGTGACGGTATACGGTTTTCTTTGAAATGGTAATTTTTTTAAGAAATAATTTGTAAATCAGTTGAAATATATACTTCTACGCCACTGCCCCTCTTAGACGTACAAGAAGTGCCATCTTACGGTGTGATTATGCAATATCCACTCTGGGGCCATTCATTGCCCCTTTTATATGTTTTTAAGACTACTCCGAGGGTCCAGACACCATTACCACATTACTGGCACAAGGACGACAGAGGGGGGAAGAGATGGGGAGGGGAAGGAGGAACATTACGAGAACTTAAATAATAACAGCCTCGGATGAAAAGTTAAGCTTTACTAATGTGGTTAGAAGTTGTTATCAAGTTTTGGTAAAAAATTTGATTTTGTGATTGCTACTCTGAAAGAAAACATATTTAGCAAGTTTTGATAAAAATATTTTTTTAAGGTGAAAAAGTGTTTTAAGTTTTTTTTTTTATATTTTTTCTAAGCGAAATCATGTGATTTTGGTTTGAAAATTAGATTGTTTAAAATAACATACTGCTAGCAGAACACGTCATATTTGTCTCTGAAATAATGGAGTATTTTTTATTAGTCTTTTTATAAGCCCATTAAAAATAAAGTATTTAGCCTTTAAAAACTGCTTTAAAGTTAAAATTCTCCAACTTACAAACCCTTTACCTTGGTGACTTAGCAGGGGGCCCGGGTACATGGTGTGTACATGAGGATTGTCCGGGTTTTGACGGCAGATGCGTCTGCCCACCTCGTAATCCACATCGTAATTTCGTACGTATACCAACAAATTATTCTTACATTTTCCCGCCATTAAACATTGAAACACTGTTAATTTGTTCGTAAGAACTTCAGTCCCGTTTTTAACCTATGACTATTAAAATGATCGTTTTTTCGAATAACATTTTTCTCCGTGCATGACCTTTTGACCTCTCTAGCGTCGGAACATCGCCTTGCACCTCAGTGGGAGTGATAGATCCATACGTACGATCTATAAGACCCTCTACACAGCATCGCTTAAGATGATACAGGACCCGTGGGGAATTAATATCCGCAGTGCCTCCTGTGTGGAGCTAAAGTTTAAAAAAAAGGTGTTAAAAGTGAAAAAAATTTGATTTTTTAATAAAATTTTGAATCTTTTTGATTTTTTAAAACTCTCGAAAGTATGTACCTAATATCTTATTGCTTTCTTGAGACTATAAAAATATTCAACTATTTTGGTATCTTGTCTCGTCTACTTGCCAAAATGTACTTTTTCTTCCCAAAGGACCAGAGGCAGGTCCCGTGTGTTGCTGGGGCATCGTAAAAGATTCCGAAGAGCTGTAAAAGTCGTAGGGAGTGAGTAATTTGGATGTTAGTTATGTAAGGGGTCTCCTGACCCCTGGGATGACCTGCACCCCCGCCCCCACCCCACTCCCATGACCTTATCATGAATATATTCATGGATGTATTTAGGTACTTGTCGGTGCTCGATTACGGATAAATCAATGATAAAATTATATTTAAATGGACTATTGTAAAATATTTTTAGAAGTCGTCATATTAGTTCGTCAGCAAACACATAGGCTGCATTATTTCTCACTCTTCATATTTCAGTTTGTTTATAAATTAATATCTTAAGTTAAGTACTTAAAATTGAGTTCACTTATAGTGTTTTATGAGGGCTTTCGCCCCATAATATTTTCTTTCCGGTTCTCTACCGACAAGTTAAAAAAAAAAAAAACAATTTAAAAGTTCAACAAGTGAAACACGTCAAACATCAAACGTTATTTTGAACTGAAAAACTAACTTTGTGCTGTGAAAAAGAACTAAATAATGCAATCCGCTCTCACCGTGTATAACAGTGTATAAATCATATTATTTAAGTGCAATAGCGTAAAAAAAAATATAAATATATTATTTACAAGTGTTACAATTACAAGTGAAATTACGTGACCTTTTTAGTTTTTTGTTCTTGAGTTTAAATTACTTGCTTAACCGCTTGGGCACATATATAAGCTTGTTTTCGCGACAATTTAACGTAGGTAGACATAGGAATGACGTATGCCTGGACCCGAGTTATTAAGATATACTAAGATATGAACGTATTAAAAAAAAAACACATATTTTCGGCATTTCAAGTCATTATCAAAATATGGTACATTGAGACTAATTTATGTTTTTTTATGTTAACTCCACACAGGAGGTCATGAGGATAATAATTTCCCTCAGGACCTATGTCATCTATGGAGATGCTGTGTGGAGACAATTTTCGAAGATAAATGAACATTGAAACAGAGATAGGTAAATTGTTTCATAGCCGAGCTATTGAACTGATGAACGAGTCTTAGAGTCAAGTTTTTTTTTTATAGTTAATACCTCACAAGAGTCCCCAGCTGCTCCCGTCTGGAGCCAGTGAGACTATGGCATCCCCAATTGGGGAATGTTATGAGGCTGAAGGTAAGTGGGGAAGGGAAGGAGACGAGGAAGAGGAAGGTGGGGAAGTACCTGGCTATTCAAATCTAGTCACTAAACACGGCTAAAGCCATTTCAAGCATCGTTTCAATTCTGAATGGTGGTCTTACACCAGGGCGATAGTAAGAGTATCTTCCACTTGGGGCTTCCGTGGGGCGCACTTGCGATTTGTACAGGTTCAGAAATTGTGTACTAATAAAATATCTGCGGGCGCTGTACAATACATCCATCAGCTTCTGAGAGAGTAACTTGGAGTTATCTGTACGATCTGTAAAAAGATTTTTTATTTTTTTCTTCTTAGTAACCGATTTACTTAAAAAATCAACAATGTAGTGTTTAAGGTAATTACCGCAAAAATTTTGGTTTTCTATACGATCTTTATAGAGATTTTTTAATATTTTCTTCTTAGTAACCGATTTACTTAAAAAATCAACAATGTAGTGTTTAAGGCACTTACCGCAAAAATATTGGTTTTCTCCTCTTTTAATGATTGCAGGTTCGTCTTAATTACCCAAAATGTCCTTTGCCTTAACTGTCTGTGTTGTCACTTTACCATCCTGTAATTGGTTGTAAATAATTTGTCGAACAAGTACAAAGAATGTCTTTCAGATTTAGTCTAGTCGTGTTAACTTGATGACTTTTTCTCTCAAGTAAGTCAAGCCATCACCTCATATCTGAACATGGTTTGTTAATTTAATTTATGGGGTTGATTTTGTTCAATCGTTCAGTTACAGTATAACCTAAACAAATTATCGTGCAAAATTTTGAAAACACAGGAGAACTGGAAAGTAAATGTTACTTAAAGAATTAATTCTTGTTTTCAAATTTCCAAAACTGGAGTTAATACTCAAAATTTGATTGTGACAAATTTTAGAATTTGTTTATAAGATTTACACAGTACATTAAATATAAGTTGTAAGGTATTTTAAATAAATTACATGGTTTTGTACCTATTACGTAAATCTGTAAAACGTCAATAGGTAATTTCGCCTGGGTTTTAAAACTAAATTATGATGAAACTAATGAAAAGAATCAAACATTGGTTGACTAATGAAACACAAATGAAAGAGTATGGGTGGAGAAAATTTAACATTTTAAAATCAAAAATTATTTACTAAAGTTTAATAAAACGACAAGAAATTTAATAATTTTGTTTTGTATGTTCGCAATGAATCATGAAAAATGTCTAATTGTAATAATTTTTCATGATGGGTATAAGTTGTGATTGAGCGAGTGATTGGTGAGTTAATTGCTACATTGGTATTGTGGGCTTCTATATGAAGAAGAGAAGTGTGCCTTGTACGCCGCGTTGGAGCATTTAAACCAATGACGGATAGTAATTCGGGACTATCAATATTATTATTAAGCAGGTTATACAGAAACGACAGATCCGACAATGTGCGTCTTTTTGTAGTGTTAACATATTATTTGTAGTTTTGTTGTATTTTAAAAGTAAATGTTTAGAAAATTTATTTTGTATATTTTCTAATAAATCTATGTATACCTTATATTGAGGATTCCATATTGTGGACGCGTACTCCAATTTACTTCTGCTAATGAACAAAACAACATTTCTAGTGTCTTATCACTTTTGAAATCTAATATCTAACTGTGTTTTTAGATATTCAAATAACGTAAATTAATGCAGACACTGTTGTTCTGAAACTAGTTTGCTATAAACTCTCTGCAATTAGCATAAATATTTTTTATTAGTATTATTCTAAAATGATTATTTCAGTTACGCCCATGTAACTTATATAAAAAAACAATAACAAAAGATATCTGTAATCTAAAAGTTCAGTTGAAACAGTATGGTATGTAGTCCGATCAGCGCGCATTGTATTTTTATGGCAATGGTCAACCGTTATGGGTCAAATATTGGATATTTTATGACCCCCATTGATATTCCGAATAAACCCATATTGACTCCGATACCCCCAGCTATCTTTTAAGGGTGGGTAGAAGGAAGTGCTTTGCTGTATCTTTATATTATTCGAAAAGGGACTTGGAATGGAAATGTTCGAGAAACAGATTTACATAATTAAACAAATAAAAGATTGCGTTATAATTAACCTACGCAGTTTCGAATACAATAATTTTAATTCTTGTAATATTATTTGAAGTTTATTTATTTTTATTTTTAATTTAATAGGTAAAACCTCAAATTATAACATTAGCTAGACTAGATAGCATTTATTTCGAGTTGAATCTTGCCATCATACATAAAAATAGCAGCCAATAAAATATGCGTTAAGAAAATTAAGATAATGTTGGTAGTTCTCAGTCGAAGTATGATACAGTTAAATATGACCGAATCGGATAGGGAAACATTTGCTCAGTGGTTAGAGCATCTGCCCGGAAAGCCGAAGGTCCTGGGTTCGAGTCCAAGATTGACCCGATATTTTTCTGATTTAGATTGAGTTTCGGTAATATTGTCTTCATTAATTAAAATTTATTTAAAGTGTTTAGTGATTTGCACGACTTAATTTTCTCATCATGCAAAATGCACCGGTAAGAAAAAAAGGTCATGCATTATATTTGTAAGAACATTTGGAACTACCTTCGAAGCAAGTTTTTGGGGTTTTTAGTGTACACAACCTCTTCTTCAAATAAAATAATGAATTTGACCATCTTAATTGTACCTACATAATATCATTTTGTACTCATTCGTTTGTTGGGGCGATAATTACCTCGAGGTATCGCGGTAGAACTATATAACTCTATTGTGATTGTGTCGTATGTCGTATTTCGCAGAGATAAGGTGGTAAGTGAGTGATAATTCCTTTTTCCTTGCATACCTTGTTTTTCATTCACACACTATCATCCAATTCCAGCAAAAAAATCTTTAAAATAAATTTCGTTTTTAGAATTTCGTTACAGGTGCGTCTGGAATTGTAGTTCGTTAATGGTTTTGGATGCAACATTCGGTCATGTTGTTACACATAAAAAATATTCATTCACAAATGGCAAGAATCTAAACAAACTAATTTCAATCTTAAGAGGAAGGTTGTCAGGTGAGAATGCTGTCCTTTCTCTACCGGTATTTCAGTGGAAGATGCTACGTAGATAGTTGGTAACCGCATCAAACGCGAGCCCAACAAATTCGTGAAATTCGCACAATCATTCCATATGAGAATTTATGTCCACCTTAGATCAAACAACTAGGTCTATCGTCGAGAAATTTGAGTCAATTTCATTCGAAAGGTGCGGACTTGGTCTAACCAATCTAGTCAAACACCATATCAAGACAAACGGCCCACCAATCAAACAAAGGTACTATAATTTGACCCCCAAAACTTGAAATTGTTGGAAAAAGAACTAGATGACATTGACATTTTGTCTTCTTTCTGCCAAAAAAAAATGCCTGCCTTGAAAAAGTTTTATAAATGGCTCACTTTACGTTTTTTCTAACTAAAATTTCTGATAATGAAAAAAATAAAAACCTACATATTTCATTAGACAAATGAATTATAAACTTTACTGTCACCTCACTTTTTATTGTTTTATGTTAAAAAAAAATCTTAAAATATTCACAAAGTTTCATAATTTTTTTTTTCAAATTGCGATCGGAAACTTTGGTTTCATAAAGGTACATTTTAATTTTTTTATAGTAAACTTTTAGATTTGAATATATAGCGTGTTTTATTTTCTTTCCAATACCGTTTAGATCATACTTCTCACTTTGACAGTAAGAGAGACACAACGATTTCTGTGCGACCTTTGTGAGCTGGGACAAATATGGTCTCCTGTGATTAAACGGGTTTTAACTTCGAATAATTGTTTTATTTTAACTTTTAAAAAGTTACACAGTTTTTCATCTTCCTGTAAAATTTGTTACACGAGAACGGGTCGTTTCTACGATTGTTGTTCAGTGTCAACAGTTCGGCTGTGGAACGATTTGCCGGCCTAATTTTCCTCCCTTTCAATGTGCGTGTATTTTGCATAATGTAATACTTTTATCCCAAAAGAGCGTCAAAAACGAATCATCATAACACAACAGCTGTATAAGTCTTCAATTTTATTAATAATTCATATCTCTAAACTTCACTTTTGTTTGTCCTTCATCCTTGACCAATGTAACTGTCCCGGACCATATGTCACCATCGTCTCTCGAAACAATCCAATTCACATTAAGTTCAACTTATCCTGTGACACTTTGCGGCGGCCCCAAATAGGAAATGGTCAATGGTAGTTACAGGGGTCAGGGATCCTTGCTTTTCCTTCTTCCCGTATTTCCATAATGCGGTCATTCAGAGTCCTGCCTCCCTGAGGATCTTTACACCAGAGGTAGACTGGACCGGCATGTTACAGGGATGCTTCTAGGATATAATTCAATATTATTCTGTTAATTGTATAAATACTTCTGATTACGATCAATTCATGATACATGAGATGTGATCTGCTTTCTTCTACTGCCAATTTAAAACATATCTCCATCCACTTTCATCTTCTTGTGGATGTGGACCTAACCTAAAATCTAATGTAGCCTTACATGATCTTAAGTTATCTTTTCTAACTATTATCTGCGAATGGAAAACCCGTACATATTTATCATGGTAGGAAATTTAGAGCATTTTTATTTTCACCCTGATAAATTATTCCACACCGATATTTTTCTTCACATCATTGGGAATCGAACATTATACCACCGACCGACAGGCCAGAGTCATAAATATGACCACTATGCTATAATCTTTTTACCAAATGAAACAAATAACTTAGTTTTAAACCACTTTATTTTTATTTTTATATTTGTCGACCGGTTTCGATTGGACCCAATCTTCAGTTTATTTTGTTGTCCTTATAAAGATTGAGTCCAATCGAAACCGGTCGACAAATATAAAAATAAAAATAAAGTGGTTTAAAACTAGGTTATTTGTTTCATTTGGTATAATGTCAAGCCACAAAGTGTTTGCTTTCTTCGATAAGGTAATCTTTTTCTTTAATATTGCCTCTACTATTTCATGTGGTATCCATAGCGTAGCGGTCTGCGCATTTGACTATAAGTCGGGTGATAGTAATCGATTATTTTCGCAACGAGTAACGTGTAAAAGGATTCTCCTTCTTCCTCTTGTCCTATTCGGGTCGGGGACCCACTGCATCGACAAGGCTCCTCCATACATCCCTGTCTTGCGCCGATTGTTCGGCCTCCGTCAATGGCAGACCCATCCTCTCCTCGCACAGTTTCTGGAGTTGCCTCGCCCAACTGTGTCTGGGGTGGCCCACTGGACGTCTACCTTCTGGAATGGCACTCAACAAAAGAATTTATTTTCCAAATTTTGCGAAATCAATTTCTAATGCCAATCCACCCCTGCTTGGCACCCCCTTCTAAAGCGGTCGGTCTATCAGTTGCCATCTTTATTTAGGATGATTGCGGGAAACAAAAGGGATATTTTCTTATCAAAATGCCCGTCTAAATGTTTCCGAAGGTCACTTTATAAGGCTTTGTTATGGCCAGTTGGTCAGGTTAAGTTTTTTCAAGTTCTTTTGAACCCTACGTTTATTTCACTGATCAGATCAAGATATGGATTTTCGGTAAGAATTTTACATTCGATTATTCGTGCTATAAAAAAACCTTCTTGCCAAAATGGTCGGTAGCCTTAGCGAACCATTTAAGAGATTTTCTCAATAATTTATGTTTCTTAACATAAAAAATCTTTCAGCCCTTCCATTGGTAGCAAATATTTTCTTTTGTACCACTGGAAATGTACGGCGAAAAACAAAACATACAAAATATTGCAAAAATGGACAAATTATACAATAGATCCCTTATTTTGACGGACCCAGATAGTTTGCAATCTTAAAACCTAAATGTCTTCTACCAGTAAGTGATTGACTCCAGGTGCACCTTTGAAAAACTAAAGACCCTGTGTACCCAATGGTTGACATTATGGTCGTTTAATTCAATTCACGTTCATTCACTCAAGAGCTCGGCATTATAACGATTTGTTAGTATTTGTGTTTTCTCTCTAATTTCTTCTTATCTCGAGTTCTCTTCAAGTCTTGGGTTCACCTCTTAAAAAGGTCTTCTTCATTTCCAAAAAGTTAACGTTTTATGTGGTGAGCGAAAAGATAACGACTTCGGCTTATCATAACAGTGCAGTTTGATCTGTCTTAAAATGTGTCTAAATCGGCAAGTTTTGACAAAATAACAGCTCTGAGATATTGCACAAGAAAAATTACAAACTCTGATCGTCTAGATTCATGTAGACCTATGTTTCAAAATCTGAAGATTCTAACAGTCAGACACATATATAATGGAGTTATGCATGTTAGTGCGATCATCTACAGACAAGTTCCTACAAAAAACTCAGCACATAAATACGCTACAAGGTTCACAGAAAACTTATTAATTCCAAAAGGAAACAAAATAATATTCCATAAAGGACCATACTACTTGGCCATTAATATAATAACCTTCCACATAACATTAAACAAATACAAGATACACACAAATTCAAATCGTCACTAAACACTTTCCTTGTTAACAAACGTCATTACACCTTAAGTGAATGCCTCAAATAAATGAAATACCTATTTTTGTATTTTTATTGGTATATTTGTATTTTTTTATCTGTATAAACATTATGATAAAACATGTATGTGGTTAGCTGGAAGAAATGGGGTCTACCCATAAGCTACACCTTTTGTATTTTTTATTTGTACAATAAATATTTCTTGATTTGATTTGATTTGATAAAAAAATAATCTGTTAACTGCCAAATAGAAAGAAAATTCATCCCTCCACACTATTTTAAAGTTTCATTTAACAGTTTACCTCATTGCCCATGATTTGCCACGTACAAAAGAAATAATAAAATAATACCATAAAAGACAATGCAACGTATCGAGTACCCATTCATTTAGCATAAACTACACCAACTATTATTTCATAGTCTCTACCAGAGTGAATCTCTTCCTAAGCATAAGTAGTATAAACAGAGGCCCCCTCGAGTCATTTGGCCAAGTAATGGCGACGACAGCTCGGCTTTAGTGCCAATAGAATCCCGATAGAATTGTCCTGCGGCCGAGTAAGACATAATGCCGATGTGCGGAGGCCAGGCCATTTGGTCAAGATGGACCATTAAACGAGCCTTGAGGTACGCCCGATGTGGCGGTATTGCGCAGCTTTGATTTATAAACATAAAAGCAAGCTTGATCAAAGAAAATAAAGCCGTTTCCTTTCTGGACTTTAACCTTAAATATACAATTTAACATTTACCTGTTACGTAATGCTTCTATTTCCATTAAAGCTTCACTATTTTTTTTTTTCGTAGATGTTCAGATATATGAGTGATCTTTATTTTGGTCTATCATATTAGGATCATTAGTTAAGCTTACCCAGATTCAATACATTGTGATGGTGTGGTGATTTTCAAAATTTTCACTTCATGGGAGCAATTAAAAAGTCCTTCGATCTCTAAAATTACGTAGATTCAAAGAAAAAAATAAAAAAATTACAATATTAATCCTACTTTTACTTTTAACCCAAAAAGTTCAATCAGACTACTCTCAAGCTTTCGATAATACGGTGAAACCGATCCAGTTCCAAGTTATCATACAAATAAATAATGCACACTTTTAAAATTAGAGACAAATTAGGCACAATAAGGGCTCTTGTCTAGCAATCCGAAGGTCGGGGGTTCAAATCCCGACGTCCGTAAATAAATAACAAAAATAAAGTGAATTTGCCACACGTTCCAGTGTAGAAGATGCTCCCAGTATCACCCTGGTGTAAGACCACCATTCAGAATTGAAACGTAGTAGAAATGGCTTTGGCCGTGTTTGGTAACCAGATCTGACTAGCCAGGTATTTCCCCACCTTCCTCTTTCTCACTTTTTTTCCTACCCCACTACCTTCAGCCTCACAACATACCCCTATTGACTATTGGGTATTACTGGTCCAGACGGGAGCAATTGGGACCTCGTGTGGTATTCACAATTAAAAAGGCACGTAAAAAAGCATAAAAACATTGGTTTAATTTACATAGTAGAAATTTACACGCTTTAATTTCTTATGCTACTAAATTAAGGTGATGCTAAAAGAATGCATAATGTGCTCTTTCGTAGATGGCGCGAATTTAATTAATTTAGGTATAACAATTTTAGCAAGTTTAGCTTTAAAATATTAAATATAATTAATTATTTGCGCCTGTACCCATATGCAATATTTTTTTTATAGTGAATATCTCACAAGATTCCCAACTGCTCCCGTCTGGAGCCAGTGAGACTATGGCATCCCCAATTGGGGTATGTTATGAGGCTGAAGGTAAGTTGGGAAGGGAAGGAGACCAGAAAGAGGAAGGTGGGGAAGTACCTGGCTATTCAGATCTAGTCACTTAACACGGCTAAAGTCATTTCAAGCAACGTTTCAATTCCGAATTGTGATCTTACACCAGGGCGATACTAAGAGTATCTTCCACTCTGGAACGTGCCGCAAATATACTACATATTATTTTAAATAATTAATTGTGAAATAACACAAATCAATTAAATAAAATTTATTTGCGCAGGCCGGGTTCGAACCCGCGGCCATCGGAATGCCGGCCGTCAAAATATATAATATTTAATATGAATATGAATAAATATGTTTGTTCATAAATAAACTCGAATGCTTCAAGAAAGGCTTTCAAAATACAATATTGGAGTGACTCACCGATATAATATTGTTTTTGCAAGCCTTTCTTTTTAAAACACTGATCTGTCCTTTTTTCCAAATTTCTGTCCCTCCAGCTAACCACAAATCGCCTCTCATAAAATTATTTATATCTGTATATTAGGTTATGATTAAGACAGATATCGGCACAAGAGTGAAAGCTTTATGACGCATGTAATCGCCACTTGGTTGGGTCTGAAGTATATTTTTACATCGGTATTCAATTATATCGGCACTAACGGCCGGAAACCTTTATTGCATCATTCACCAACGCCCAAAATGCAATTGGTTGGTGATTTCACCGGTCATAAAATTTATAAATAAATATTTGGTCTTGATGTGATTATCACAATAAACGAAACAAAATTTTACCACTAGAAGAGAAATGAGGATATTTTTGTTACTTGTTGATTGTTGCTTGTATTGTAACTATATAACTAGCAATCTAGCATCTATAATTAAATTGAAGACAATATTAAAAACTCTCAAACCAAAAATTGGTAACAGAAAAAGATTCAGTCCGATCTAGGAATTCAAAACAGGACCGCTTTCTTGCCCAGGAAGTGCTCTAGCCACTGAGATAATTCGACCATATCAACTTTATTTGTTTATTTATATACTCCCACTTACATATGTATATGTAGGTATTGTTTTATGATAAAATTAATGTATACGAGAGAATAATTTGATAAGGACATATTTTTCACCTACCATTAAATAATACATAAATCGTATAAAACAATATAATTTTGCAAACCACGTTAGACGGCCGCGGCCGGCGTGATCTAGGGGCAAGGCTTTAGACTCCCAATCCGAAGGTCGTAGTTTCAAAACCGGCGTGCGCAAATAAATTTTATTTGATTAATTAGTGTGATTTCTCAATTAATTAAAAAATAATATATTGTATATTTGCGGCACGTTCCAGAGTGGAAGACAATCTCAATATCGCCCTGGTGTGCTAGCACGGTCGCTCGATATGAAGTTACCGACAATCGGTCGGTACCGATTGTCGGTAACTTCTCATCGTTCCCTAGGACAACTGCAGATCTCAAACGTACAAACGACAGTTGATATCGAATATATTAAGGACACTTAATCATTGTGAACTGTCACCTATTCGTTTGCGATCTGCAGTTGTCGTAGGGAACGATGAGAAGTTACCGATAGTTATCCTATCGATCGTTAAAGAGCAAGCGTGCTAGGGCCTCTGGTGTAAGATCACCATTCAGAATTGAAACGTTGCTTGAAATGGCAATAGCCGTGTTAAGTGATCAGATCTGAATAGTCAGGTACTTCCCCACCTTCCTCTCCTCATCTCCTTCCCCTCCCTACTACCTCCAGCCTCACAACATACCCCATTTTGGGGGTGCAATAGTCTCACTGGCTCCAGACGGGAGCAATTGAGACTCTGATGCAAAATTCGAATTAAAAAAAATAAAATAAAAATACACGAAAATTAAAACTAACATAACAACAAGAAAACTTAATGAAAACAAGTAAAAATATTTAATTAAGTAATTTAACATTGCTATATATTGTAATACATAACTCTATGTACATTACAAATATGTATGACTTTATCATTATTATACATGATTTATGCCCCATAAATTATTCATAGACGTAATAATATTTTTTTCATCAAGTGATAATAATTAAGAAGTTGTAATTAATTAAATACTAATCAACAATAGGTAGATAGATACCTTCATAATATTGTTGAGGTGTATATTAATGACTGCGCATCGGTGTTTCTCCGTTCGTACTGGTCATTGTGGGGTGACCAAAATTTAAACACGATAGATACATAAAATCATTTTAAAAAAAAAGAACTTTAGTTTTTTCATTAAAGCAGGCTACAGACCTTTAGTTTTAACTAAGTAATTTAACTGTATAGTGGAAGAAAAATTATATGTAGGTACTTTCCTTTTTAAATCTAAGGAAAAAATTATCACGGTTTGAGTTTTCTATAGGTTAAAGAAATTAATAGTTTTTTTTTTTTAATTTTTCTTTATTCATTAAACTGCTAGTTACATGTTTTGAGAATTTTACGACCACCACGCTAGGCACACGCCCGTGTTGGGGTGGTCAGTGTGTCGGTGGTCAGTCATATTATAATGCATATAATGGAGACCAGACAGTCGACACAAATTCAAGATAGCTTCGTACGTAATCATAGTATAGATCTTTGATAATAACAATGTTTGTGAATTCTTTTGTATTTCTTATGATGAAACCAAGCATTTTAGCTGCTTTGTTTGTTATTTGATTAATATGAAATAATGAACTATAAAAGAATGTGAAAAAATATAAATTAACATAATATGAAAAAATATTTAAGTTATTCCGAATATCTTTTTTTTCTTTATTGACTTTTAAAACCTATTAAACTACTTTTCTAGTTGTAGCAAGCACATATTGACAACAATACCTCGCCGCCTCAAGAACCATTTATTGGATATCCAACACCCCTACCATGGTTCACCCCAAGTGGTTCGCTACTTTTGGTGACTTAGAAGGGATATCCGGGTTCATCGGGTGAGGTTTTGTCTTGGTCTGGGCGGCGGATGCTTTTGCCAACCTACTTTTTGGAGGCCCAGATCCTCCTGGATACTTGACCCCAGATTTCTATCTACCCCTAATACATTTTTCCTTACCAGATCTTCCTCTTCTTCCTTTACCTAAAAATACCCTCCACACAGCATCCCCAAGATGACATAGGCCCCAAGGGAAATGTAAAAAAAAAGTATTTTTTTTACATTACCTTCATACGGTAGGCCCTGAGAAAATAATTTCCCTCAGGGCTTATGTCATCTTTCGGGATGCTGTGTGTAGGGTTTTTTAGTTCAGTTTTTTTTCATTTTTTATATTAACTCCACACAGGAGGCCCTGAGAAAAATAATTTCCCTCAACGCCTATGTCATCTTTGAAGATGCTGTTTGGAAGGTCTTTTGTGGAGAAGAAGGTCTTAAAGAGACCCATGTTGTAGGAAGGAGGAAACACAGAGGCCGGCAAATCGTTCCATAGCCGAGCCGTTAAACTCAAGAACGAGTCGTAAAAACGACCCGTTATGTTTGTTATGTTCAAGTACACGTTAGCAGAAGTTGACAAATTATTATATTTTATAATAATAATGTTAATTTATTTAGCGCCGTTTTATTGAAAAATCACTTAATAATAATATACATTATATTTTTTATTATCTCGAATGATATGCAGCCTATAATTCCCTCGCTTTCCCACGAGGTGCTGGAGATGACCTCTGACACATGCGCACACGGACCAACATATCGTATTATATGCGCATGCATCCCATTGTTGTAATGCACCGTGGATAGGAATTATTGTTAAGTATGAGGTTATAATAGCAACTCACAGAAACAAAAAGATCCAAGGCCCGATTGAAATTGTGGCATTTCGTAAAACAATAACTCGCGTTTCAATTATTATGTGTTTATGTTATAAAAGGTGCTCATGTTGTGTAAATGAATGTTTAGATGGGTGGATTTATATCAGTAAATAAGGTGACTATTTATATCAGTGAATGGAGACCGTGAAAGTTTGGTAGGGATAGGTTTAATCGCTAGGTTTTCATGACAACCTTACATAATTCATTATAGTGATTTATTTTTGAGGTATTATGTCGTGTTGCGCTACTTCCTTCGCTAACACATCTGCCCTGATGATGGACACAGAAAGGCTGTCCGAAACGTTGGCTAAATAAGGAGGTAGTGCAACACGGCATAACACCCCAAAATTAAATCAATATAAAACTTTTAACCGTGAAAATCTAAAATCATATTATCTTACATTGATTAATTTTTATTTTTTTATTAGCACTGAACAATTTTTTTCTCGTCAGTTATTTAGCTGTCATCTTTGGGGATGCTGTGTGGATGGTCATTTTATGGAAATAAGGGAGAGGAAGTTCTGGGTAGGAAAAGGGCATGAAGTGTGGGTAGGAATCTGGGAGTCAATGTGTCCAGCATTGATGGATGTCTAAATCCATCCCTCCCACTGCGGTGCAAGGTGATGTGTCGAGAAAGACCAGATGGAGAGGTAAAAAGCTCTACCTCAACCAGTCTTTCGCGATTCGGCCCGCCATGCAGTAGGTGGGCAAACGCAACCGCCGTCAAGACAATGACGAACCCTGGCACCCCTGCTAAGTCACCAAACATAGCGAACCACGTTAGGCGACCTATGGCAGAGGGGTTAGTTATCCAATAAATGGTTCCCGGGACTGCGGTTCTCATAACCGCCTCACAAACTGGAGATCTTGATTACTTAATAAAATTATTAAATATTTTTTAAACCAAATTAATTGTGTTAATACTCGTAGTTTTTGCATGAAATAGCGTTTTTGGAACTTGTTTTTGAAAAATCGTCTTATTTTATCTAGTTTACTTAATTAAGTTCCTATATCTTTTTTTTATTTATTTATTAAGTTAAAAAAATATATATATTTCGCTTTGTTAACTTAAGTATACATTGATACAAATAATATTAATAATGATGGTTTACTACCTAACACCAAGTAACACATTTTTTTAGGTAAGAACATTTTGGTTTTGCTCATTAATCTTGAGAGCAAACAGTTTTTTTTTTAAATATATTCATTTTATTTTCGGTTGTCAGGCAGGAGACTATAATATATGTTTATACCCTCATAGCCTATGTTTCTTTTGCCACACTATATATTATCTCCTATCTTTTATCTCACTGGCTCCAGGCGGGAGCAGTTGGGACTCTTGTAAGGTGTTAACTATAATAAAAAAAGCAGTTTATGTACTTAAAATACTTTTTATGAATTTGAACTAATGCAGGTATTTTATTTGTTACAGGTAAGCAGAATATTCTTTTTGAATCTTACAATACAGCGTACGGTAAGCTCAGTTAATATTACAATTTTAATAATTGTTTAAATATTTTTAAAACTATTCTAACGCCTTTTTCTGTCTAATATCCATTTAATCTAATTTACCAGACCGGTCAGTGGCTGAGTGGGCATCGCGTTTAGGTCCCACCCGGACGTCGTGTGTTCCATTCCTCGGCTGGCTAAGTCCTCCATCACAACACAAGCAACATCTTTCTTTTACTGTGGTGGCAGTAGGAGTTTTTCAAATATTGTCAGGTTATTCGTAACGTATGTCGTGCATCATCGGGTCGCTAATAGAACACTCCTTGTCTATATGGTTTAAATTCACCCGCGCTTTGTTTTATTTATGAAAGAGAAAAAATAACCGAATAGTGTGTTTTATTTTAATTAAATTAAACAAATAACTTTGTATCAACCACTATTACATAATCACAATTACCTACATGTTTCGAAACCGACGGTTTCTTCGTCAGGGTAGTAATCTCAATTATTGTATTAACGTCATTACTACCCTGACGAAGAAACCATCGGTTTCGAAACATGCTATATAATAGTGGTTGATACAAAGTTAGTTGTTTAATTTAATTAAAAATGACGCCACAAAGTGATTTTGCGAAGTTTAAAGAAAAAAATATTTTTTTTTTTGCAAATTTCGAATATTTAAATATTTTACGATAATTTTCGATCATTTTCTGAGCACTTAATTTGCCACATTATGCCAAAAAATCGTAACCGAAAAAGGGTTCGTAACTAGGAGATTTTGTATTTGACAGAAGTTTTTACATACCTGTTACTTTATTTTTTTCTGGGCTTATTAAAAGACTTCTAACATCTAAAATATTTGTAAGCGATTAAATGGTAAAACTAAAAATAACAACATTTTTGGTGAACTTAATTGCACGGCGGATTTTTTGCTGAACTTTAACTAGATGTCATCAGAGTCTTCAGAGTAGACTTCATTTTGTATCAGTTGAGGGAACCAAGTCCAGTTCTTTTCCGTGCTCTCCGGCGTATCTCAAGGTTCTTATTTAGGGCCATTATTATTTAATCTGTATGTATATGATATTCACAAATGTTTTTGAGCAATCTCTTTTTTTTTTTTAAATTTATTTATCATAAATACATTTGTACAAAATAAGGGTAGTCCCACAAAGCTGTCATATGGCAGCTTGTCTGTAGGTTCTACAATTTATCACTCTTAATATTATACATAAGGAAATATTTGTTAAAACATATTATATAGTTTTAAGGAATCATTAAGATAGATCACATAATAATATTAGATTATTTTAATTACATCTATAAGATATTTCAATGTACATGCCTAATAATAAGATATATAGGCAGCTACATTAAGATAATCAATTCAACATATTTAAAGATACATCAAGTTTTCGTTAAATAACCGCATTTTTATTATTTTAGGGCATAATCTGTCATTTTTTCAAATTTTAAGTTTTTATTTATTTTATTGAAAATGGTATTAGGTATTCAAGAGTACGGCTTCCATATTTATTTAATATTCGAGGAGTTTTTATGCCCTTTCCTTCTTTAAATCTTGTGGTATGTTTGTGTACCATTGGGTGTTAATATGAGCTTTCCCCGCGTTATCCATAACAGTAATGAACCAAAGGAGACCTTTTATTGTAAGTATGCTCTCTGAGCCACATAGTAGTTTTAAGTTATTTCTCTCTCTGTAACAATTCAATGTATTTGATGTAACAATTTTTTATTATGGCAGTTTGTAAATTTTTAATATATTTAATGTAAATAGTGCTTGCCTATCCCCAGGTTCGAATTCCATATCTAAGGATGGATTCGACCATAGAAAAATATATGAATTTTTGAGATGACAATTATAAGAATTTTGTAAAATGGCAATAATTTTTAGATACAGGTTTTTTATTTATAGCTCTCATTCTCTCAGATATAAATTGACGAAACTTGGTTCAGATTTGGGATTACGACGTACATATGTGGAAGTTTTGTAAGAAGTAAATATAAAAAAAATAAACATTGTATTTCGTTATGCAGTTGTCCTTCACGTACATAGGTTTTTTTGCTGAAGTTTAACTAGATGTCTATAATTTTTTAATAGCATAACATATGACAACTGAATAAAAAATCAAGTGGCTTGGTCTTTCCTCCAAGCGTTTAGTTGAAGTAATTCATGAAAGTTTATTTTTCCAAACGTTTTTTGTAAGTGGTTTTCGTACTGTATCATCACATTGAAATTAAATTTAATAAATTATTCAATATTTACCTACACTCTGTCTCAATATTTACATTAATTTCATATCTCACATTTGCTTATAGTGATGGTGTATGAATGCCAACGTCGTATTTCCTCCCCGTCGTAAATTAGGGGAACTGAATTCCTGAACAACTGAATAAGTTAACGACATTAAATGCATTCGTCATTCGAATCAAATCGTCATCAGCCCTTAAACTCTGAGGGAACACATTATCCTTTGAACTGTATGGGATATCCTGGCCCGAGGGGCCTCGAGGGTTGATTTGTGTATAATAACGAATAATAAATAATGATACTATAAATTTATATAGAACTAATGAAATCCTATCACATTTTTGTTTAATAATTTCGTATTTCAATATAATCTAAAAAACATTATATGATAAAGTTTTTCACCTTGATGAGCTTTCTAGGGTTCAGCTTCAGATTGAGACTTTCCTAAAATATCTTCATATTTTCTCGAATCTTAGCTACTCGTTTTGTGAAAAATGTGGTATTTGAGATCCTTTAAAAAAAATATCATTTATCAATATACACATCTACGTAATTCTTTTTTTTCACATTAGCTCCGCACACACGAAGAAAAATGTTATTCTGAAATACGATCATTTTATTCGTAAAAACGGGACTGAAGTTCTTAAGAACAAATTAACAGGGTTTCAATGTTTATTGGCGGGAACATGTAAGAATAATTTGTTGGTATATGTAATTTAGTACGTATACCAACAAATTATTCTTAAATTTTCCCGCCAATAAACATTGAAACACTGTTAATTTGTTCTTAAGAACTTCAGTCCCGTTTTTAAGCGTTTTTACGAATAAAATTATCGTATTTTAGAATAACATTTTTCTCCGTGCAGGAGACCCCAAAGAAAATAATTTACATCGGGGCCTATGTATCTTAGGAGATGATATGTGGAGGGTATTTTTAAGGAAATGAAAGAGAGGATGTTCTGGGAGGGAAAAGGGTTTTTTAAGTGCGTAGAATCTGAGGGTCAGTTCGTCCAGGAGTGACGGACGTATGAATCCATATCTCCGACAACGGTGGAAGGCGATGGGTCGTGAGAATCCGCCTGGGACGTCAATAGACCTCCCTCAACCAGTCTCTCCCGACCCACCTGCCACGCAGTAAGTGGAAAAATGCATTCGCCACTAGGACCTATACAAACCGCACCCCCATGAACCCGGAAACCCCTGATAAGTCACCAAACGTAGCGAATCTTTTGAAGTGACCATTGCAGAGGAGTCGGTTATCCAATAAATGATTCCCGGCGGTACCCATATCCGTATCCCAAATTTACTTAAAATATTATTCAAGTAGAGGACGAAGGGCAGAAAATTCCTTATTTTTCAGGTCTGGGTACTACAAGTTACATATAGCTAAAGTCATATAAACAATGATTTGGTTCTGAATGGAGATTTCTTAACAGGGCAATTTTGAAATAATACTTCCATGTGAAAGTGTAAATATATATTTTACGTATCAATCATGGCATTTTTTAGTTTTTGAACTATGCTGGAGTTAGTGATGCAGCTATGATCAATCATGACAATTTTTAGTTTTTGAACTATGCTGGAGTTTGTGATGCAACTATGATTAAACTGATCCCATGACATCACAACAAAGTGGCATTTCAACGCCCTTTTTAAAAGTCATTAAAAGTAATATTTAAAATAAAAAAGGACATAACCTAATATAACGTAACCTATTTTACAAAGTTTGTTTTATAATTTTAAATTCCCTTTTAAATAATTGATGAAGTTGTGTATTGTCGGGTTGTCCGGTAACCGATTGAATTTATAGCCTAACCTTATATTTCTGCCACGAAGATAACCAATAAATACGATACGAGTGTATTATTTTGTTCAGAAAAAATCTCTTGCTTTAAAGTACCTAAATATCTACTTTGAATAACGAAGAAAGTATGTAGACACCTAGGAACTCTTTTTATTTTTATTTTTAACTTTTTAACTTAAAGAGTTAAACCTCAAATTATAATATTTTAATTAATGAAGATAATATTAGCGAAAGTCAATCGAAAATCCGAAACAGAAAAATCAGAAAAAGATAGCGGTTGGTGGGCAGGTCGGTTGATAGGCAGTTGGATAGCGCGTCGGCCCGGATTGCCGGAGGACCTGGGTTCGAGTCCCAGATGTATCCGTATCTTTTTCTGATTTTTCTGTTTCGGATTTTCGATTGACTTTTGCTAATATTATCTTCATTAATTAAAATATAATAACCTAGGAACTCATTTACATCCCCATAAATCTATGAAATTCTAACTTCAAAATATTAAAAAATAAACGGGTATTAATGGTGTCTTTGATATTAATATCGTCATACTCCATTGCACATTGGCGCCGATTAAAATGTCAATAAGCCGAGTTGGTCGGGGCGAAAGAAGGGCGGGGGGGGCAGTAAATCATTTGGATTACAACATTCCCCCCTTCCTGCCTTACAATCCATCCCCCCTTTTACATTTCTCAAAGGAACGTGTGCAATGTCCACCTTTAGAGGATTACATTCATTTGCTTTTTTACTATTATATTGAAAATATTACACTCGGTAAGTGCAATTTCGAGTACAATATTGTAAGACTATTATCTTTTTATTTTATTTTGCAGTAATTTTACATAGTCATCCATGTGCCTTTTCGCAATATTCATCACATTGAGTCGATCAATGCATGCTTTTTAGGAATATGCTAATTAAGTAAGAGATTTTGGTCACAAATTTCATTGGTAGGTATCTACCAATGTATTTATGAATCTTACTGTGTTTTTTTTTTAATATTTAAAAAATATACCTAAGAAAGTAGCTATTTTTGACAACTTTTTCAAGCAATTATTAAATCAATAAATTTACTTCATCCCTTCAGACTAGACTTCATTTTTGTATCAGTTGAGGGAACCAAGTCCAGTTCTTTTCCGTGCTCTCCGGCGTACCTCAAGGTTCTTATTTAGGGCCATTATTATTTAATGTGTATGTATATGATATTCACAAATGTTTTTGAGCAATCTCATTGAGATGACAATCATAAGAATTTTGTAAAATGGCAATACTTGTAATTTTTAGATAAAGGTTTTTTTTTATTTATAGCTTTAATTCTCTCAGATTAAATTGGCGAAATTTGGTTCAGATTTGGGATTAGGACGTACATATGTGGAATTTTTGTAAGAAGTAAATATAAAAAAATAAACATTGTATTTCGTTATGCAGTTGTCCTTCACGTACATAGGTTACAAAATAATTCAGTCCTGAAAATTGCAAGTCATCTTCCATCGCTCTCTGCCTATAGAGAAATCTTCACAGACTGCCTGATCTGAGATAAGCCGTAATATATGTCCGTATTACCATATAAATACCACTTACCCCAGAGAGGGTGGGGCCCACTCACTCCCCTATGGGGGTGGGAGAAATATGGGACTAGTCCATTTATCAAATATGCGATTTGTGGATTTACGGAAACCATGGTTATTTGACTAATATCTCATGTAGAATATAATGCCTCAGTACTAACTTGCAAAATAATGTCTTGTTTAGATACTTATGATAATATTTTTTATCTTTCACTATTCATATTGAATATGAGTCTAGATTGATAATGAGAACTTCGTTCCAAGAAATCCGAAGAGTCCAAAGCCAGCGGGACTATGTCATCCCAATTTGTTGGGGAATAATTTGATACTTAAGGATATGTGTAAGAGCAAGTTTTGGAAGTAACCTCGCTATTCATATCTGATCACTAAAAATAGCTGATTCATTTTACTTTGTTGTTACGTAACTCTCTAGATTCAAAGCTCCAAACATTTTTTAATTAATGGTGGTATTGGTTTAGATTTCTAGATGGGACCTTATCTTTTTTCTGATTTTTCAGTTTCATATTTTCGATTGAGAGTTGCTAAATATTGTCTTCATGAATTAAAAAATGCTTTGTTTACTGTGAATAATATAGTTTGAAAGTATTTTATACCTGTTACCTTTATGTTGAGAATTAAGGAATTTCCCTGTCTGACACATAGAAAAAATTACGTAATATGAGGATAAATTGATAAATATCACAATATGATACAAAATTTCGGTGTTTCCTGACTTACCTTTTTCGAAATTTCTTTCTAATTAATCAGCTAAATTTATGGCAGTGATCCGCATTCTTTTAATGTGAATTATTTATTTTAAAAAACACTTCTCCAACGAACCCATCGTTCAAATAAAATTTATTTTTAATTCTTGAATTCAATCAAAATTAAACCAATTTTAAATTTATTCCACGTTTTTATTTTTTCTGACCGAATCGGTTTAGACAATCACGCCCATCTTTCAGACTGGTAAATTTTCGATATTTATACATTTTTGTGCCGGGGGTAGACAGCAACTAGTTTTATATGATATGTATAATCCCATGATTTTATATATTGGGGAGTTTAAGGCTCCCTGGTTAGCGTTCAAACAGAAGAAGATAATTAGAAAGGAAGATATAGATATTTAAATACGAATTTAACAGGGAGATTGTAATTAACAGGCGTTAACGAAAATATTTAAAAAAACTTGACTTATTTAATCAATTGTCTAAAGTAGCATTTAAATAAACACTGAGATTTTTTTATATCTTTATCATGCTAAATAATTGAACAAAACTGATTAATAATGATTTTCGTTGCACAGTTTGAGGTTTTTTCATTTACGATTAATTTCATACGGTTACTAATTTCGGCTTGGCATAGATATACATAGATATATTAGTAAAATAATATACTTTTTATCAGCTTAAAAACTTAAAGTTTTCAAAAGAAATATGTTATAAATCTGTAGAAATTCGTATTGCGGGGGCTTAGCATCAAATAATTGAATCTTATTTATTATCAAATATAATGTGGGTTCATTACGTTTTCATTTAATGATTTTACAAAGAATTTATATTATAATGGGTTGTTACATGAATGCTGATATACACGGTATCCGGAAATAAGTTGGCAATACTTTCTCGGAAGTTTTAGATGTGTTAACTGAACGAAATAAGTTATAAGAAGGCTATAGAAGGAAGAATAACAACCATATTCTTTTGCATGGGTTCTAAATATGTTAAGTAGCATATTTTACTACATGATTACTGTTCCATTAAATTATTACGTACATCCAATGTGTGTAAAAGCCCATACAGACGTACAATTTAAATAAATGTAAGTACCTCTTCCTAGCTAAAAACTCGATATTTCTCACCTTTATTCAAATTTCCAACTAATATCTTGCATCTATCATCAAGTTCATCCTATCCAATAGGTAAAATGTACCAATAGTTCCTCTTCGTCATAATAATAATTTGTTACGGCGATAAGTCATCGCGGGTACAGGATCCGATTTGCATATAAATGATAGTTCATACTCCACAATACCATCACACAAGGAGTACAGTACAGACCTGGTGAAAGTAGTCAGCGCACACTACTCCCAGTACTGTGGTGGAGGTTAACGGTTACTAAGACAGTACTTACTTGCGGGATGCTGGTTTGAAATGAGTTGGTTAGGGGGACCAGAAACAGGGATGAACTTTTTTTTATATATTAACCCAACTGCGTCTGAATATGCAATAAATCATATTATTGTTATTGGAAAATATTGATATTTTTTCACACCTCGGTTTTTTGCAGTAATTTAATTGCATTATAAAAACCATAGCAAAGCAAAATATGGGATGAAAATAGATGCGTTGATCTACAAATTTTCGATGTAAATGCTGTGCAAATTTCATTACCCCAGATCTCAGTGTTTGATAGTTTTCGCCACATTCCCCTGCGTTGCCCGTGTTTTACGCAGAATTTTACATAATCAGTAATAGACAGTTAAAAAAATTCCTCCTATTTTGATTGGCAATTGTCAAAATTCAGCTTCAAGATGAGAGAAAAGCAAATGGGAGAGGTTTTCCTAAATAGAATTTAGATATTGACATCTCTTATTTTTAAGGTTAGGTGTGCAAAATTTCATTATTAAAAAAACTGTAGATTTGTATAGAAAAATACACCAGATTATACAGACAGATAGTAGATGGATGGATATAATCTAGTCCTGGTTGTTACAATTTATATTTAAGCCAAAAATATGTTTTTTCATACCACGAACATCAGAATAAAAATAAGTTTTTTTCTAAACAATTAATGTTAGAATTATGTTGTGCTTAACATCCCTCGAAATAATGAGCGATTGAAATCACAATTTACTCTTTGCGTGGAGTAATTTTCTATTGACTTTCCTCCAATTAATGAAGGTTTGAAATTATGTTTCCTTTTTGGTCAACATGAATCATTTTTCAAAAACAAACTTAATATTATAATAGTAGTTGTCGTGTCTCCATACAAAAAAACATTATTGTTTTAAACATTTTAAAAAATCAACCCATAAAAAAATTTTTATACTATAATACCTTGATTTTCAATTTTCGTTTAAAAATTGAAAAAAATATAATTATTGTTTTCATTGAAGATTCATCCTTCCTACCCAGGAACTTTAGTAAACTGCACTACTAATATATGTATTGATCATCCCTTATCTACTAAGCCAAATCGCGATTGGGTAAGAACGATATTTATTTCTCGTACCAATTGCTGTAATGACGTCGACATTGACAGAGACAAGCGTATATTTCCGCGTGTGTGTTCGTGATTGCCACCAAAGGTTGATAGAATGCAATGTCATCGACAAGCAATCTATCTGCCGAATTTCAGCTTGATCGGATGTTGGAAAGCGGTTTAATTTCTACTTCTACGATTCCACTTCATTCATACATTCATTCAATCAATAAAACAAGTGATTTTCAAATAGATGTATTTAAAAACGTGTCATGTGACAGCCCTGTTCTGACTGCAGCCCCAAGACGGCAAGTCATTGCTAACCATGATTTATTAGTACCAACATATTGCGCAGCGTATGGCTGATGTGTCGGCTATGTGTTTTACTTATTAGCTTATTACTTATTGCTTGCTATAGGCACTAGGCAATAGGCACTCAGCTCGGAAATTCCGTACGAAATGGGTGATGGGTGATGGGTGATGACATACCTTAAGGGAAACTGACCAAGGGGTGTTATTATGATGTTATTTAGCAGAAAAGGTTGATGGGGTAAAATTAACACTAGTATTAGAATTTATGTAAATTTGTAGGCAGTATAAAATTGTTGTAAAACAATATGTGTTCAATTTTTGATACATTTTTTTACATTAGCTCCACGCAGGGGGCCTTGAGAAAAAAACACGACCTCGGGATCTATGCCATCTTTGGGGATGCTCTATGAAGGTTCTTTTTGGGGAAAGGAATTAGAGGATTTTCTGGGAGGGAAAAGTTAGGGAGGGGGCTAGGAATCTTAAGGTCAATGTGTCCAGGAGTGACACACACGGAGAAAAATGTTATTCTAAAATACGATCATTTTATTCGTAAAAACGGTTAAAAACGGGACTGAAGTTCTTACGAACAAATTAACAGTGTTTCATTTTTCTCCGTGTGTAAGAATAATTTGTTAGTATACGTAATTTTATACGTATACCTACAAATTATTACATTTTCCCGCCAATAAACATTGAAACCCTGTTAATTAGTTCGTGAGAACTTCAGTCCCGTTTTGACCGTTTTTACTAATAAAATGATCGTATTTTAGAATAACATTTTTCTCCGTGCACGTATAAATTCATCCTTCCCAAGGAAATGGGCAAAAAGAAGCTAGAGAAGTAAAAAAAATCTCCTTTTACCAACTCCCCAAGCAGTATAGGTGGGCAAACGCACGTGCCGCCACGACCTAGATAATCCTCACCCCATGAAATCCCCGGCACCCCTTCTAAGTCACTGAACATAGCGAACCAGTTGGGGTGATCTATGGCAGGGATGTTGGTTATCCAAAAAATGGTTCCCATGGCGGCGGTACCCTAGCCGCCTCCCAAATTGCGTACTTATGGTAGGTTAGGCATCTCTTTTTCTGGATGATTTTTTAAAACTTTTCAAAACTATATAAATGATGATTTAAATATGGTTTAGAAAGAAAATTATGAAAAATTTTAAATTAATAATTATGTGACTAGGTGAGACTTGATTTATATAGGTTATGTTATGATTTTCTGTGCCCATGTGCATCCGAAACGAAATTTAATTGAAGTAATGAAGTGCAGTAATTAGATTTATGTACTATTCTAAGTACATAAACTTAGAAAATGGTTAGAACTATACAAGTAATATATAGTTATTCGTGGTGTCCGGAAACTAACGGTACAAGCAGGAAACTGGTTATTCTGCATCACAAATGTAGTTGATTTTTTGGTATATTTTTTTTGATCAACTTGATTTTTTTTCCAGTAAATCGATTTCAAAGTTGGAATTAATTATGTCGAATTTGAAAAAAAAATCGGTCGCTACTGTTTTTTTGTCCTTTTGCGTCGGATAAAACCTGTTTCCCAAAATACATGAACCCTTTGATGGCCAAAGATGCCCAAAAAAAAGGAAAAAGTAAAAAAAAATAATAGTTAAAAAAGTAAATAAAAAGAATCGAAATGCTCAGATCTAAGTTTTTTGTGTTCTCTATGTGACGCAGATTCATAGTTTCTTGCTTTTACCACAAGTTTCCGGACACCGCGTATAATTAATTTTTTGTGCGTAACCACATAGATTTTGCAATTTGGTTTTGTAAGAATAAATTTGAAATATGTACAAATTTCGAATGAATAATCTGGAAAAATAGTTTTTTTTTAAGTTTTCTGAAAATTCGCCAAACCCGATAAATGTAATTAATCGAATGATCGAGAATGCCTTGGAATTTTTTGAGCTCGTGTTTCACTTTTTGGACTTTCGATCACCTAAAAAACCTTTGGGAAATGTGAATCCTCTCATGCACGAAGGATGATCAATGTTGATAAAAATGAGCTTTTTTCACATGCATACAACTCCAGAAACAAAGCCTTATTCTATCAACTCTGCAAAATTCCTACTCATTTTTCACTCGGTCGCACAAAGAACAAATACGCCAGTAATCAAGCATATTTTTTCAGAAAGGGTTAAATCACAAGATGAATATGCCTTATGACAAACTGTCCTCATATAATAATCGGATGATTCGTATGAAATGCGAGTATTTCCTAACAGCAGACGTCCAAAGGATTTCCCCTACAAGAGCAGTGAAATGGGACGAATAACGCACGGCAATTTCTTCATACATTCCTCACGGGGGACTTTATTAGTGCATAAGAGAACAAATAAATGAACAAATAACTAAAATATTTTTAGGTAATATATATGGTATAACAGCATGTACCAGAATGATTTTAACCTACGATTCCTGAGCATATTTAGAACATAAAAAGTAGATGTCACTTTGCTATCCCATAATTTTTTTTTCTGATAAAAAAAATAAATCGACGGTTTCCAAAAACAAAGTTGGATGTGCGATTTTGTAATTTTGCAATAGAGCTGTTAATAGTGTCGCGTCTGCATTTTTACTGTTTTTGAGATCAGGAAATGTATCATTTAAGAAATATATATATGCATTTCATTTCATCTCATACAAAATTCCAAAAAACGCAGACTTTTAAATCGTAAAGCAGACTCCTTTGGAGGGCCAGGTTTTTTTTCAAAAAAAATCAAACGTCACTTCAGATTTTTTTTGTGTCGCATTTTATAAGTTTACACTAGCAATTCTTTCAAATTTTGGTAGTTTAAACAACTGTTGTTGAAAATAATATTATTATTATATATATTATTAAGGGCAAACGGCCAATTAAAGGTTTAGGAAATTAAAAAAAACTTATGAAGCGGTTTTCAATTTTTGGCGGATTCGTTCGTTCTTTGGGACCGTTGATTTATATTATTCAATCACACCTCCCCACTGATCACACTCCTACACATCGCAAAGAAATCACGTGATACGCGATTTTTTTCTTTGTGTTACCAAGCTGCTGGAACACGTCGGATTATCACATGACCCGTTGCCAAGCTATACCCGATTACTCATTTGTGACGTGTGATCGAAAAATATTTATATTGTTTTTAATAGAATATCATTGGACAGCAAAATGCCGTCTACATTTCTTACTCCAAATATGTCCAGGAATCGCTTAAATCCTTCGGGTACGTGCCGTTACATCCTGTATATTAAGTTTTTTTTTATTTGCGCACGGGACACTCCCTTCCAGATAATGAGCTAGAAATATTCAATGGATTAAGACAAAAATTTGACAAAGTGTGTAGTTTCCATTAAAATATAATATCTTTTTTCCAAAATTGCATTATGCATAGTCACAATTCACAGATAATGTTAAAAAACTTGTTTTGTTTTAAAAACTTCTTAAACTGTGGCTAAAATAAAATTTAATATGAAAAAATTATACAACAAATCTCACAAATACAAGGTCATTTATGTCACATTAATGTTTTTCTCCTTTTCCTAGCTTACCAGAATCTGGGTAAGTGCTTTTTTTAATTATCTACCTTATAATGTTGGACTTGGTACATACCTAAAAGTACCTACCTATGTGTTATTGGTGGCGGATGTGGGCAGCGCCACCCCGGGAACCCTTTATTGGATACCAAAGCCTCTGCCATAATCCCCCAAGTGGTTTTCTACGTTTGGTGTCTTAGAAGGGGTTCCCAGATTCATTGGGTCAGGTTTTTCTAGGCCTTTTCCTCACCAGCCGGACTCTCTCGATCAGGCCTTGCACCGCAGTGGGAGGGATGGATTCATACGTCCGTCACTCCTGGACACACTAACCACCAGATTCCTACCTACCCCTGATACCTTTTCCATTCAAGAACTTCTTCTCCTCCCTTTCCTTAAAAAAACCCCTTTGCACAGCATCCCCAAAGATGACATGACTTCCAAACGTAGTGTACCACTTGTGGTGACCTACGGTGGAGGTGTTGGTTAATCATTAAATGGTTCCCGGGGCAGCGGTACCCATACTTTCCTCCGAAATTAAAAATGCTTAGGTACGATTTGTCCTTTATTAAACGTAAATGTAATATTTTCAGTGTGCTTCAGTACATTTTTTTAATTAATTTTCTTTGATCACACTTATAAAGTCCCTGCAAATCCAGTAAATCATCCCAACAGAGTTGATAAGGCGGGAGGTCCGCGGAGCAAATAAAAAACCCACCGTAGGAATTTGCAGAGAGGAATGGTCCTGCCGCCGAGAGTCTTGTTTTAACCTCTCTTTCGGTCGCGTGCGTCGCTTGTGGGAGAGAGGGAGAGGCTAAAGCGGAGCTTTGGACGGTACGCCTATATCATCGGAGTACTTTCATTTCTTCTTATTTTTCTTATTTTACTCTGAGTTATTACTTATTTCTTATTACTGGCAAGACTTCCTATTGTTGTTTTATTTTATGTTCACTCTACTAAAATTTATGGACGTACAATGTTTACAAATGAACATTATTCTCTCTTGCTAAATAAATATCGTCGAAAAAAATAAGGTTCAAGTAGGTAAGTTTTATTATTTTAACTCAACACAGGAGGCCCAGAGAAAATCAATTTCCCTCAGGGCCTATATCATCTTTGGGAATAATGTGTGGAGGCTCTTTTTGTGGAAACCTGGGTATTGAAGAGACCATGTGGGAGGAAACACAGAGGTCACACGGAGAAAAATGTTATTCGAAAAAACGATCATTTTAATAGTCAAAACGGTTAAAAACGGGACTGAAGTTCTTACGAACAAATTAACAGGGTTTCAATGTTTATTGGCGGGAACATGTAAGAATAATTTGTTGGTATACTTAATTTCGTACGTATACCAACAAATTATTCTTACATTTTCCCGCCAATAAACATTGAAACACTGTTAATTTGTTCGTAAGAACTTCACTCCCGTTTTTAACCGTTTTGACAATTAAAATGATCGTTTTTTTTCGAATAACATTTTTCTCCGTGCATCAAATCGTTCCGCAGCCGATCTGTTGAACTGAGTCTTGAGTTCTGACTGTTGAGACAAACTGACGTTGATTCATAGAAGCGACCCGTTCTTAGGAAACACATTTCAACCGTATAAAAATGTTAAGTGCGCGTTTGGCGTATTTCCTGACTGTGCACCAGTACCGAAGGTATCAATGACGCTAGTTCCTTGGAGCAGCTTCTATTGAAATACCGGTAGAAGAAGTTATCGATAATATGTATAACGATGTCTTCTTTACTAGATTAATACAATTTTCTGTAAATATCTTATAATATTTACATGACGAAATTCATATATTTCATAACCTGTATCAAGTTATTTCTCATACGTTATGCATGTAACAGAATAAAATGTTAGAAGGGATGTCTCAGCAGCAGAAACATTAGTCTACTCAAGAAAATTCAAGTGTTTTAATTTTTTTTTAATTCTTCATTCACTCTTCACAAAATCACTTTGTGGCGTCATTTTTAATAAACTAATTTAATTTTTAATAAAATGAAACAAATTACTTTGTGAAAACTACTATAATATATTATAAAATTAATTTGTTTTATAAGTAATTTGTGTCATTTAATTAAAATGATGCCACAAAGTAATTTTGCAAAGATTGAAGAAATAATCTTTAGTAAATTAATTTTCATGTTATTATCCTGACGAAGAAACCATCGGCTTTTGAAACATGTAGATAATTGTGATTATATAGTGGTCAGCGCCGGATCTGCCATACGTTCAAAAACGTGCAAAAAACCTGGCGCCCACTACGAAGGGGCGCCGTGATAAAATAAATATTGTTTTAAAATTCAATTAAAATATTCCCCGAATCGTTTAAAAATTACTCGTAATACGGAATTATTAGTTCGCGCAGGCAACACTCACTTTCCATATGCGTGAACCTAATGCGCGCGCATCGATGGTTAAAATTTAACGAAATACGGATTTGACTTACGTCAAGGAATTTTTTTCCAAATACAATATATTTCATACGAACGTAAGACCTATTTTTCCTTGTTGCTCTTACGACCATTGTATCGTTCGAAATTCAACAAACATTGTGATTGGTTCATTAATCGCTTCTCGTACGCATCTCCCTTCGTTGATTACAAGTTGCTCTTTGATGATAGTTCGTCGCTTTCGCCGCGTTATTGGTTTATTTATGTTGCCATTCGCGCGCGATTTGGCACCATATTAAACAAACTGATCAGAATATTATTATTTCTGAACTAAACTGCCTCATGTTTTATATTATATTTTGTTATGATGTTATTATTTTGTCCAGTGTCATAGATAGCTACCGCCAGGTCACTTGGAAAAGTTACTCTTGATTCTTGTTGGCTGGATATTAATTTATTTTAAACGTATTGCATAATTTTTTTTTTATTTTTTTTTATATGTATATAAATTTTTTATCTGAATTTTAAAAAAATGTTGGGGGGGGGGGCGCCATCGGTACTTCCTGCACAGGGCGCCAGATTTCGTAGAACCGGCGCTGATAGTGGTTTACACAAAGTTATTTGTTTCATTTTATTAGTTCTAAATTTTATTATATTCTATCTGAAATTTAGCTTAAATTTCGTTTTATCATAATTTATCCAACTTCGAATTATATTATTTAATTCGTGATAGAGTTTATAGTTATCGAAAAGAAAGAAAAACCTACCCCTTTCTTCAATTTTCTTTCTCCTCTTCGTTGGGCCTTCCCCAAGGGATTCGTTGAAAATTAGAGACACCTAGCGGCCGCGCTGAAAACTAGTTTTCAGTAGGAGTAGTGCAAACTTCTGACAAAAGATGGCGGGCGCGTCTCGCGCTGCCTAATTCAATAAGGCTTCAATGCTTTGATCTGGGTAGAAGACTTTGTTGGTAGATACAAATAAATATTACCAATGTAGGTATCTGTTTAAATAATTACTTCTTTTTATAGCTTCAATAATAATTTTTTTTTGTTAATCTGACTACAGGTACTTACTTAAGGGGATACCCGGCGGTGATTTTTCCATACAAACGTATTCCCTATTTATCTCTCTGGATTTTCACCCTAGAGAAAATATTGTTTTTACATAAAATAGATATGAACTACTAGCGTGTTGGTATAGAAGTTATGACCTTCCAAAAATCAATAAAATTGACTGGTTTAAACGCCGTCAAAAGACGTTCAGTATACAAACTAGACAATGTTTTTTTTTTAAAGTAAAACGTACAGACGTAGAATAGTTTTTTTTAATGTAGTTGTTAAAAAAAATATGAAAATCAATCCACTTTAGAGGAGAAAAGTGGGGATTACAAAACCTCGATTTTAGTTAGGTATTAGTAGCCCGAGATGCATTGTCCCTTTCGCTCAATATCCGGTGGAGTAAGAGCAACACTGACAGCAACAATTTAGTAAAAGCTATTTTTCAAATTTCTCCACCACCGGGTTTCATCTTAAGCTTCGCCAGAATCAATGAAGAGCTACAACCAAACCCTCATGAAGAAGTGTGCTTTAAATAACTCAGGTACGGGCCAGACGTCATTCCTATGTCTACCTACGTTAAATTATCGTGAAAACAAGCTTATGTGTCCAAGCTGTTAAAAATTAAAAACTGTTGTGCCCATAATAGAATTAATGGGTGTATCATTGTACTTTTCTCATTTCATTCTAGTATCTTTTGTTAATTTGGGCAGAATCGATTCGAATCATTCGAAAACTTCCACAATTTAAATAAGTACCTACCTTTCCTAGATGAATCAAATAAGAAGTGCCCTCGCCTAGAAGTGCGTTCTAAAGTTCCGACTGTTTGGTTCCGCGTGGCCGAGCCACAACTTTCAGAATTGGGACAATAATCGTCGTCCAATTAAACCGTTGGCGTTCTACCCCCCTCGCTCACCTCTCGGTACGGCCAATTAGTCGGACAATTAACCCCGTGCTCTGAGAAGCATAAAAGATCACAGAATTAAAAGAGAGATGAGAAGATGAGGGAGCAAATGGTGGATGAAATGAGTGAAATGACAAAACTTAAAGGCTTACCTGACTTTTGTGACACTTTAAAAGTCTTTGGAAATTGCGGACGATTATCTGATATAAACGAACGAACACCATCATTGTCTTTCTAAGAAGTTGTTTGTACCTCCTAGCTGAACCATCCACTTATTTATCTTCTACAAAAATACTCTTATTTTTTTACTTTTTAGTTTTCATTAGTACATGGGCGATGTCTCTATAGGAAATCCTGCACTGAGAAAAATGAACTGTTAAAAACGGGACTGAAGTTCTTACGAACAAATTAACAGTGATTCAATGTTTATTGGCGGTAAAATACGTACGAAATTAAGTATACCGACAAATTATTTTTAATGTTCCCGCCAATAAACATTGAAACCCTGTTAATTTGTTCGTAAGAACTTCAGTCCCGTTTTTAACCATTTTTACTATTAAAATGATCGTTTTTTCTATTAAAATGTTCGTTTTTTCTATTAAAATGATCGTTTTTTCAAATAACATTTTTCTCCGTGTGCATTGAGAGTAGGTGCAGTTTTCAACATAATCAGTTTACATAAAAAATAATAATAAAGCCGAAAATTAATCAAGCTTACGACATAGTCGCACTTTATATCGCCTGCTCTCAATATTATAATAAAAACAAAAATCAATCGATGTCTTAACATTTGAAATACACACTTTCAGGATTAAATAATCGTTAATGATCGTTGGTAATCCAAGACTTGGGGTTCATATTTAGCGTAATTGGTGTCAGCGCCGGATCTGCCATACGTTCAAAAACGTGCAAAAAACCTGGCGCCCACTACGAAGGGGCGCCGTGATAAAATAAATATTGTTTTAAAATTCAATTAAAATATTCCCCGAATCGTTTAAAAATTACTCGTAATACGGAATTATTAGTTTGCGCTAGCAACACTCACTTTCCATATGCGTGAACCTAATGCGCGCGCATCGATGGTTAAAATTTAACGAAATACGGATTTGACTTACGTCAAGGAATTTTTTTCCAAATACAATATATTTCATACGAACGTAAGACCTATTTTTCCTTGAGGCTCTTACGACCATTGTATCGTTCGAAATTCAACAAACATTGTGATTGGTTCATTAATCGCTTCTCGTACGCATCTCCCTTCGTTGATTACAAGTTGCTCTTTGATGATAGTTCGTCGCTTTCGCCGCGTTATTGGTTTATTTATGTTGCCATTCGCGCGCGATTTGGCACCATATTAAACAAACTGATCAGAATATTATTATTTCTGAACTAAACTGGCTCATGTTTTATATTATATTTTGTTATGATGTTATTATTTTGTCCAGTGTCATAGATAGCTACCGCCAGGTCACTTGGAAAAGTTATTCTTGATTCTTGTTGGCGGGATATTAATTTATTTTAAACGTATTGCATAATTTTTTTTTTTTTTTATATGTATAAATTTTTTATCTGAATTTTAAAAAAATGTTGGGGGGGGGGGGCGCCATCGGTACTTCCTGCACAGGGCGCCAGATTTCGTAGAACCGGCGCTGATTGGTGTGTCAATAGAAGTGCATTATATAGCTTTGTTGCAAAGTAACTACGTATATATATTTTTATACAATAAAATATATAAATTTGTTTTAGACCACTTTAAATTTTAATTACCCTCTTCCGGTTTCGGAAGAACCCTTCTTTCATCAGGAGAATATTGAAACTAACCTACGATACAAAATATTGATAGATATATACCATACATTTAGGTGCTGAAGTTGGAGGTCAAAGGGTTTCGCAGCTGTTTCGCCAATCAAAGGCATTATCACTACGGAGAAAAAAATCATTCAACATTTTTTCTCAGCAAGTATGTACTGTGAGAAATTTAGCTCTGGACCTCAATATCCCTGCTTCACTGCCTCTCGTTTCTTGGGGATTGAAGCAAACACTTAACTTTTTAAATCATAATAAATCATTTAAATCTTAACTTTTTAAATCATACAAAAAGGAAAAATATAAAAAGTAACCAATACTATATTATATTATATATTCATGTTATTTTCTGGATGTAATAAATATGTAATAGTTTATATAATAATGTATTCCTGTTCTTTTTGATAAATAAATACTTTATACTTACTTTATACTTTATTCATTATCGTATTTTAAATTATTGTATTGCCCATATAATGTTTTAAACTTGCATCGTCTAGTTGAAAACAGCGAACGCGCTTACCGATCTGCCAAAGATATCTCTGAATAGAGTTAACTGGAATGATTGATTACACGGGATACTGTTCCCTAAATAGCATTATTTTGAAGACAACGATAAAAAATGCGTGTCGTTAATTTTCTTATGAAATCCATTTATCGACATAACATAGTATAACTTTTTACAAGTATTATTTCTAACCAGAGTCTTTGTACCAGGTTTTTAGTAGCAACTGGCATCATCCATCTTCTGGTACTCGTTGCTTGGGTCATTTCTTGTCCCATCTCGGCAGTGTAATTTCTGTAACCGTAATAGCATTGTCTGGCGATTATGGTCAACTCTTTTTGCGTCGTTTCTTTCGGATTTGGTTTTATGGTCAATTTACTTTTGTTTCTCGGTCAGCGAACGGTGAAGCGCGGAGCTTGGGAAAATTCATGGAGGAATTTCACAAAACATATGACCGTGGTGCTTATAAATTTAAAAAAATTAAACTATTTAAAAAAAACTGTTACTCGACTTAAAAGAAAAACAAAACTCTCAGTGTGTTTAAAGACTTCAGATATCACCGATAATCTCAGCATACTATCCCGATAGTATGTCGAGTGCTGAGAGGACGGCTTGCAGAACAAATCTATATTGACATATACTCCTTACTTCATACACATTCATCTCTTGCGAGCTGTCTTTAGTTATTCACGTGATCACGTGATGTCGGGGCGTCCCTGATATCTTTTACCATTTATTTACTCGTCATATGTAAATTGTATATAATATCGCGAAATTTAAGACCTAGAGAACATAGTAGCCGGCGTAGTCTAGCGGTAGGGGGTTGGACCTCCATTCCGAAGGTCGCGGGTTCGAACCCGGCGTGCGAAAATAAATTTTATTTAATTGATTTGTGTTATTTCGCAATTAATTATTTAAAATAATATATAGTATATTTGCGTAAGACCACCATTCAGAATTGAAACGTTGCTTTAAATGGCTTTAGCCGTGTTTAGTGACTAGATGTGAATAGCCATGTACTTCTTTACCTTCCTCTACCTCGTCTCCTTCCCTTCTCCACTTACCTTCAGCCTCACAACATACCCCAATTGGGGATGCCATAGTCTCACTGGCTCCAGACGGGAGCAGTTGGGACTCACTGTAAAAAAAAAAAACTGAGAATTCACTCGTACCCAATAGATATAATAAAAAGTGAGAAAAACTGTTTTAAATTTAAAAAAAAACTAAAGTAATTTTTTTTCCGAAAACCAACAGATTGATTGATTTTTTTTTGTTTTTAGTGCTTTTACTATTTTTTCAGTAATGTTATAATCGGATACGTTTTTAGATATTCACGACCAAGAGCATTTTCGTTGTTTGTTTTTGGGGTGTTATGCCGTGTTGCGCTACCTCCTTCTTTACCCGACGTTTCGGACAGCGTTGCATTATCCATCTTCAGGGCAGATCCGGCAGATCTGCCCTGATGATGAACACATCGTCGGATCTGCCCTAATCGATTGATTTTTTTTTTTATTATTTGCTTGAATTTGGATTAAGACAGACTAAAACGATTTCATTGAACAAAAAGACTGTTTTATAAAAGAGTTTCATCTCACAAACAAAATTAGATTTTAAATATCTTAAAAATCGATCACTTAAAATTACACATTGATTTTGTAAACTCTATCCCATATACCGTTCCCAAAACGCTGGTAAAAACAAAGAACAAATTAAGAGATTACCTATATCACTAGTGATATTTATCGTTAAAATTTCCCTCTATTTCAAACATTCATTCATTAACCAAACTTTTCTAGTTAACCGAAAGATGGAGTTGAGAACTAATTTGAAATGAGAACGAACCCTCCAAACTTTTAATGACATTCAAAATAAGAATGCAACGTTCAAATGTTCGAAAGAGCTTTTTAAAACCGTCTTTAATTTCACACGCTATAACGCCCGAGTATCAATTCCACTTTTAAATTCCGCTAATTACCCCCAACCGTATTCTAAAACGGAGACTTCCTTTTAAACCCTAATCCCGGATTAAAATTCACCTGTAAGTGCTGGGGGATGTTTTGTTATGGGGTAGAAATAAGAGCGGTTTTAGCACAATGAATATATAGCCGGGGTTAAGACTCTCTGATATTGTCGTGTTTTTAAAAACCCGTTTAAATTCGAGTACAGTACCTACCCTTTATCCTTTCTTGGAAACTAGCAAAGGGTGAGTTTTAAAAAATATGTACAGATCTTAAAGTAAAATTTTAAATATTTGCTTTGATCGTGTTGATCGGATTGCTTATCAATTTTCCTATTTCCCATCTTCATATCTCTTTTATATTTTTCTCGTTATAAAAAAAAGTATTATATTAAAAGTAGGCAGTACTCGGCAGAAACGATGTTCTAAAACCGTTTTTTTAACATAAACCAGGAGGCCTTATGTCATATTTTGAATGCTGTGTGGTGCCATTGAATTTAATTTCTAAAATAGTATAAATATTTAATTACTCTTAAAATAACTTACACATTTAATCGTTTGCATATTGTTGCATCTGAAACTGGTTACGAATTACATACCGCTTAAGATGCACTTTTAATGGATTGTAAATACTAAAAACGAAACGAGACAAAATGATGTTTGCTGGAAATGGGTGATAATATTTGTTGGAAAAACTAGTTATGCAAGGAAAAGGGATAACCAATCACTTACCACTGAATATCTGCGAAGGGGCAGAGGGCACAATCACAATATAGTTACATGTATAGTTTCACCGCGATATCAAATCTTCTTAAAAAGTAGGAATTAAGCAAATTCTTATTTCAAAACAAAAGACCTACATTTTCAAAAAATTTCCTATCCTTTACGGAGAAAAATGTTATTCTAAAATACGATCATGTTATTAGTAAAACGGGTTCTGAAGTTCTTACGAACAAATTAACAGTGCTTCAATGTTGTTTGGCGGGAAAATGTAAGAATAATTTGTTGGTATACGTACGAAATTACATATACCGACAAATTATTCTTACACGTTCCCGCCAATAAACATTGAAACCCCGTTAATTTATTCGTAAGAACTTCAGTCCCGTTTTTAACCGTTTTTACGAATAAAATGATCGTATTTTAGAAAAAAGTTTTTCTCCGTGTAGCTGAAGGCAACGGATTAACATAGGATCCATGATCCAGGTATCTCCTGGTATTCTACCTTCTACCAGCCCTTGGATTTCAGATCTTTTTCCTCGCTGTGAACAGTAGTAGGTAAGTAGGTACTGCAGACTGCTGTAGTTTAGGGTTGAATCCTGTAATGCCTTTATGATTATTTTTATGGTGCACGAAAGTACCATTACGGCGAGATTCTTCTGATGAAACGAAAGGGTGAATAATTATGATTGTAATGGCTGCGGATCTTCTCACTTTTTAATGCTGCCTTAGGTGGATAGTAGATATTTTTATTACACCTTTACTCAGAACATTTAAAGTTTCCAATGTTCTGTAAAATAATTTCTGCAGTTTTTTTAATGAATAAAACAATACAACATTACAAATATCTCTATTGCTAGCTGCGACATAAAACAATTCGTACATAACGTACTTAAATTATGGTTCAACGAAATACTCATTATAGTGGCATTTCAACACTCCTTTGAAAAGTTTTTTTTTTACATTAACTCCACACATGAGGCTCTGAGGAAAATAATTTCCCTTAGGGTCTACGTCATCTATGAAGATGCTGTGTGAAGGGTTTTTTGAGGATAGGAAGGAGTGAACATGGGTCTTGAAGAGAGGCCGGCAGATTGTTCCACAGCCGAGCTGTTGAACTCAAGAACGAGTCATAGAAACTACCCGTTCTCATGTGACAAATGTCAACCGTGTACATATGTTCGGCGCGCGTTTGGTGTTTAACTCGACTATGCACCGGTGACGAGGGGATCAATGATGCTAGTTCCTTGGAGCATCTTCCATTGAAATATCGGTTGAAAAAGGACAGCATTCGGCTCCAGACCAGAGGTGGATGCCAAATTCAACAGTGGGGCGCACTTGCGATTTGTACATGGTTAGCAATTGTATACTATTAAAGTATCGGCGTGTTCTGTTCAGTACGCCCAGATTTTGAGAGGCTAACTTAACTTTGGCTTCGATGGAGCCCCCGTACCTGAGCTGGTCATGTAGAGTTACACCAAGCATATCAATGGAGGTTCTGTTCGAAAGATTGCTTCCGTTAAAGGAGACTAGATTTTCATTTCGATCCCTTTTAGTCATAATCAAAAATGATCGGCTCTTTGAAACATTAAATTTGATGAGGTTATTCTTACCCCAAGAAAAGACTCTCTCAAGGTAACCGTCCATTTTTTGCTTCAAAGCCCTCCGAGCCTTGGAGTTTGTGTGTCCTTTGGGGGCTTGGCAAACAAAAAGCTAGCATGGACTGTACTGTCATCCGCGTAACAATGAATAATTGTAATAAAATCATTTTGGGCAAGGAATGGAAAATAGTCTGTGTATTTTACAATACGTTTACCATAATATTACACGCTTAGCCTCATTAAAATGAAATATTAAACGATTTGAGCTGCAATTTCGATGCATCTCTCATTCCGCTACCTATCTCTAACTGCCGGCAGATTGAGCTTATTCCGTGCTCCGGCTTGTTGGGACACTTTGAACTTTTAAAGGGGAATCAAGGGACGATAAAAGTATTTTAAAATCCACATAATGGTCCCGGCCGCTCAGCTCTGACGGAGAAGAGGTAGGAGAAGGTCCCTACCAACTATCAGAGGTGCACTTAAAAGGATTAATGTCGGCATTATAAGGTGGCATTATTGCAGCTAAGAAAAGGGGAGTTTTACATTATTTGTTTTGGTGGTTTTATTTCTCTATTATGTTGGCGGGGTAGTTACTCACTCGGTACTTACTTATTATTTGATACAGAGGAATGAACCTTACCAAATTAGTATAGGATTTAATAGAAACCTTGCAGTATTCCGTTTTCCTTCTATGATTTAAATTAACGGATAATGATGTGTAGAGATTTAAAAAACGATATACTTTTTTTTACATTAGGTCCACACAGGAGGCTCTGAGGAAAATAATTTCCCTCAAGGCCTATGTCATCTTTGGGGGTGCTGTTTAGAGGGTAGGAATCTGGGCTTCAGGGTATCTAGATCATCCGCCGCCAAGACCTAGACAAACCTTACCCCCATGAACCCGGGCACCCCTGCTAAGTCACCAAACCTACAGAGCGAAACTATATCCTATATCACAGGCATTCAAACGTGCTCTCTTTTAAGTGTAAACGCTTATTTATGTCCAAGAATAACTAGTAATTTTTTGAATAGACCTCGCGTTAAAAGAGCATTTTTCTAATTTTTTAATTTCTCTTACTTAATAAATCAAAACGAAAATATCCTTTGAAATCACAAGATTTGTAATTCAATAATTAATAAACGTAAAAACCTATATCGATCTGACTATTAACTTAAAATTTTTGTAACACTTTTTAAATTTTAAATACGGACTTATTGTCCAAAGAAGCGTCAGTATTTTTCAGTTAAAACTAACCATCTAGAGAGAGTTAGCCGTCTGGTCTAAGAAGGGCTTGCTTGAATAATAATTTTTTTTAATTAATTTCATTGCCGGCAACCCGGGCGTTTATTGAGATAAAATAATATTTTATAAGCAAGTAAGTTATTCGCCTCACTAGACGATGTCTGTTCTGAGAGGGGTAATAATTCAAACATAAAAAAAGATAAAACGATGTACTTGAAAATTGATACAGAATAAACATGAAAATACAGTGTATCTATGAATATAATAAAGTGGATCTTGCAGATTTTCAAAACTGGTAACTAATAAAACAATTTACAAACAGGTGAAATGCCTAACGGTCTAGTTTTTTAAAAAAAATTTATTTTATTTCCTTTATTTTTTCCCATTTTTTTTACATGTTGACATTACAGTTCAATAATAATAAGAAAGGGAAACCCACTAAGGCGCAGCCTGTGCGTGGGTAATATAAGTCTTTACATATTATTTGTGTACCTAAAAATAACAGAGTGCATCTAAAGAATATACCAAGATTAATATCTAAAAAATAAAAGAGGTAAGATTGTAATTAAAAGTTGTCTAAAGATTGTACAAGACGTAAATACTTTAAATATATCGAAGTAAAAAATAAATATTTTAAGCTACTAAAAATGTAGTTAAAACAGTATTTCAGTAAATTCCTTGTAAAATTTAAAATAAAAATTAAATTATCTTGGTTTTTACATCATAGAATTAAGATAGCCAGTCAAAAATAATGACAAGAACATAATGTCTTTCAGGATCCTTGCAATTTTAATATACACCATTATCAAATAACTGAAATATTTTACCTCCAGAGCAGACAATAAAACTAAGGGTAAAAACAAACATCATGGTCTAAAAATTCCACCGTATTAGGGTGGGAGCAATTAGAACAAACAATTGAATTTTTTTATATTATTAGGGTTGTCTTTGTCCCCGGCGCTAATCAACAATTTAAATCAGGTTGTAGACAAAAAAAAATAGAAAAATGACATAATTCAGGCAATAAAACAGTGGCTTTATGGTGCAACCATGAACCGTGCATGAACCACTGTCCAAAAGTGGTTTATCTTTGGTGTCCATCAAATTAAAGCGAAAAACATAACAAAAACAATACGACACAATAACACGGTAAGGTTGAATAAAGAAAGAACAAGATATAAGTAATTGACTCGGTATGAAAAAACTGCCACCAATCCTCATGGGTGATTCAAAATAAAACAAAATTGATTTATATTATATTATTATTATTCACCAAGATTATTCACAATCCATATAACAACAAGGGACCTAAACCATTACATGTAGAAAGTTCTTCGATTAAATTTACTCGAACAATTAGAAATCAATAAACGCACGAAAGACCCTAATTTAACATTAATTAATAAAGTAAGGAAAATAATCTATTTACCTCTTCTTAGTATATTCACAAAACTTAAACAATGTTCTTAACAGTAACGTCATTATTAAACAATTAAGACCACAATTACAAATTTCAAAATACCCCTGGTGGAGAATCTATTTTTTTTCCAGGAAATCGGTTTTACCGATAATAAATCAATTTACTCACTTATTATATAAATATCGTCGTCTAATTGTGGAACCCCACAGTTTGAAAATGGCCCAGTAAGCCGAAACAGCTGTCACAATAATAAAAACTAAAACACTTGCAGAACTCAATAATAAACATTATTAAATTTAATTTAGATTACATTTTTCATTTTTAATGGAGTTCCACGAATTAAACACAAACCAATAAATACTCTGTTTTCGAAATTATTTTTCTCATTGAATTTAAAAATAATGAACAATCAACAGTTTTATTCTTTTTTAATATTTAAAAGCTTCGTAGTTCGTATTGGACAAACCTGTGTGAATTTAATTGCAAAGCTCACAGTTCCAGAGGTACATTCAGCTTAGACATTTCCGTCTTACAGTTAATATTGGACAAATGGATCTAATTGATTACTTTATTCGAATTCGGTTATTTAAAACCGTTATTCTAAGTATACATGAGAAATGAGGTAGATGAGAAAATGAGGTAGATAGAAAGATGCTTCAAAATCGTCAAAAAGTAGTTTTCAAATTTTTTAAACGAAAAATTTTTGGGCAAAGTTTTCTTGAACCACCCCTTAATATTTTATTCGCTTCATCATAATATATATTATATTTTATGATATCTTCATGATAATCTTGGGGTCGAATCAAAAAACCTTACTAGAAACCTTCTTCGTATTTATAATACGAACAAAACACTCTTTCGAGTGTATTAAAGTGTCTTTATAATTCGGTCTTCGGTGTACAAAAAAGTGTACCTGGGCGCGGATAGGTCCCAAATATTATCCCTTGTATGACAATAAACTAAATGGTTTCTTCCAACAAGAGAAAACTAAGTTAACGATAATGTAACTGATACATTTTTTGATATGTGGCACTGCCTTTACAGTATGAAGATTTTTTTTTAATATTCGTACAGTAGCCCAGAATGTTTAGGAAGAGTAGCTACTATTGTTTATTTATAAGTTTATAATCAAATACCATCCATACTTTGCTTTGTTATTTTAATTTTATTTTATTTATTTGCGTTATAAACAGTCTGTACATTTATATATGACAGTGAATAATATGATAATATATGATTATATTTAATTTAATCGTCTGGGGTGCACAAATGTATTTGAATTTACCAATATATGGGAGACTCTATTTAATTTAGTTGATCAAAAGTCGATTCGAACGAATAATGTGTTTTTGCTTTGTTTTTTCATTTCACAAGGAAATCTAGTTTAAAAAAATATATTGATTTAAATTCATATTCAATTTTTCGGAATAACTTTTAAGAAAAGGGAAGTTTTTAAGAGAAGCCTAAAAAACATAAAATTTCGATCCAAGTATTTCTTTTTTGTCCCTTTTTTTCGGCAACTTGGGGTAAAACTTTTTGAGCCATTTTTACGCTTCGACGAACTTTAAACAGCTGCGGTGTTTTACTAAATTTGTTTATCTTCGTACTCTGTTAGCTAGAAAACATAAATCAAATATATATATCATATAATCGACTTCAAATGAGATGTAGATTCACCAGTTTCCCACTTGTACTATTAGTTTCCCCCTTATACTACTAGTTTCCCATTTGTATCATTAGTTTCCCACTTGTATCATTAGTTTCCCACTTTTATCATTAGTTTCCCATTTGTATCATTAGTTTCCCACTTGTATCATAAGTTTCCCACTTGTACCATTAGTTTCCCACTTGTACCATTAGTTTCCCACTTGTACCATTAGTTTCCCACTTGTACCATTAGTTTCCGACTTATACCATTAGTTTCCCACTTGTACCACTAGTTTTCCACTTGTACCATTAGTTTCCCACTTGTACCATTAGTTTCCCACTTGAACCATTTGTTTCCCATTTGTACAAATAGTTTCCCATTTGTACCATTAGTTTTCCAGTTGTACCATTAGTTTTCCACTTGTACCATTAGTTTCCCAATTGTACCATTAGTTTCCCAATTGTACCATTAGTTTCCCATTTGTACCATTAGTTTCCCACTTGTACCATTAGTTTTCAGACACCATAATGTGTTAACAAATCTCAAAGCACTTCCCGTTTTTATTTTTTGCGTCTTTTTTTTTCATGTTTCGTTCAAATTTTTCAATATTATATTCAGTATCAATTATTAGATTTAAACTGATTCAAAAATTATCTATCATTGTGTGTAATATTTTAATTTAATTACCAAGAAAAAACATCTAATTAAACTCGTCCCAGCGAGAGATCGTCTGTGTCGTCATCGTTCTAGTATCTTCTTTTTCGTGTTGCCATATCTGCCAAAAACACCGATTGCAAGAAATGGGTACTTAAAATAATCTTTTGTCTCCATAACACAATAAAGCAACTCCCCAAGTAATACGGTACGGATGGTGAAATAATCTAGAACGTATCTCAATATTTTATATAGTCCGTAGTTCCATTTGCTTCGGAACATTTTGTAGTGTCAAATAGTAAAAATAAAAAATTAAAGGTGATACTTAAAAGAATCCATAATCTGCTCGTTCATAGATGGGGCGAGATTAATAACTATTTTAGTAAAAAATAAGTTTTTGCAAGTTATGCTTATAAATATTAAGTCTAATCGGTGATTAAATCCCGTGTATTTGTAAACCTTTTTTAAAAGATTTGAGTTTGTTTATGGATAAACCTATTTATTGCGTGTGTACGGTTGCAAACAATTGATTCATCTTAACAAGCATAACTTGCAAGAAGTGTTTTTCCATAAAACAATTAAACTTGCACCATCTATGAAAGAACAGATTATCATTTTATTCTAGGTATCACCTAAATATGAGATCTTAAAACCTGGAAGACACAAGGTCTCATATATTTGTTTAGCTTCCAGGCGCTCCCTTGTATTCTCTTGTCCACATAAAGGATTCAGGTTCAGTTGTCACAGGCCATAATTTGGTTTATTATGACAGCTGTCTGATATAAGGCACGCTTCCCTTTGTTACTCCTCCCGGGGAGTCCTTCACAACTCTACACTATCCTTGTTATCATCCTGGTTTCTTCTTTTTGTCATTAATAATTTCTGAAAAATTACCAACAAGACTTATACGTAATAATATGATTTACTTTTTATTTTTACGATTTCTTACCTTTAGTTCAGGCTCAAATCTGATATTTAAGATGATCCACTAGTCCTTGACTCATTCGGAATTGGGCGGAGCGAACGATTTTTGGGCGTTTACCAATAAAAACCCTAATCTCTAGAAAACAACAGTGTTTTGTTATTCCGCAAGTATATTTGTAAAGATCGAAGCGCCGCGTAGACTAAGGCAAGTCCGTTTGCCCCGGGCCCTGGGCGTAGAATGAGCGACGGGCTAAAATCCTTCCGTACATGGCATAAGGATGAAATTCGCACTTACAAATTCGTTGGGTACCGCCTATTTTTATTCACTGAAAAGAAACGTCGCCAAAATGCACGTTTTATTTTATTTTGTGAAGTTCAGATACAAATATTAAAATGTTTTCCGATCACTCTATAAGAAACTTAATTAGCTACATTATTCAATAAAACAACACCAGAAAAAGGATTTGTAATAGGAGATTTTTCACTTTTAACCATTTTTTATAGGTCAGACGCATAATTTTTTTCTAAGCGCATTAAAAAGCTTATCAAAAAAATACTCGATCACTTCAAAGGCCAAGATGTGTTCTACTCACAGTATTTAATTGAAGCATCTATATTATTTCTAAGCGATCAAATTTTCAAAACTAATACACAAGATTTTATACGATTTTGCGTTTTTCCGCATGTCTTCACCTTAAGCTTTTGCAGAAGGTGTTATACATATTAAAAAATAAGTAGGTATTTATATAGAAACAGTTTTACCTACATGTTGTTGCTAATATACAAGATATACGGGGTAAAGTGCACACACTTCGGGAGGTGATTCTACGATGAATAACTTTTTTGAAATTCTAACGTTTAGAGGTAGTTTTCGGGTAAAACCATTATGTAGAATCATCTCCCGAAGGTAGTGTACTTCACCCCCGGACACCTTGCACAGGTACTCACTTAGTTAGATATGCATTACCTACCATATCTTATAACCAGCGCGCCAAACCTCCGCAGGGATAGGCAGTGGGGATGGAACGCCAAAAACTCTGTTCTCACATACACTCTTCGTGTTGTCCACATTCCAATAACGTTTCACAAATTATTTTCTTTTATTCTTACTCTCATTGTGATACGACTATTGAAATTACAATAATTAATACAGAACGCGTAATTGGAGCATTTGGTTCCTTCGAATAGGCAATGTGCCTAGCCTGCCTGTTTGCTTTGTTATTTATTTTTCTTTTAACATCCGTCTCCGAAACTGTAGTTTAAGAAATAATATGTAACTACTTTGGTATAAAATAATAGACTATATAATAGCCTTAATATCATCAAGTCTGAAATGTGCCTAACTATAAAAAACTTTCGATATTGCTTAAATCATGTATGGATTCTATCAAAACCTTAGTTCAGACATTATTTTACTGGTGTACATACTTTGTGCAATTTGTCATTGCCAGATACATGTATTCATATACAATACGTGGGTAGTTTTTTGGGTACCATTACCTTCTGTTATAAAAATATTTAATATGGGTTATAAGAAGGGTGAATTGCCTTTTACAAGAATATATTTATAATTATTGTGTAATATTCTGTAAACAAATAATTTTTTCAATAATTTTAAAATTTCGCACTTAATTGTGTTATGCTTTCCAGAGATTACGATGTGCCCCGACTTCTACACGGAGAAAAGTGTTATTCTAAAATACGACAATTTTATTCGTAAAAACGGGACTGACGTTCTCACGAACAAATTAACAGGGGGTTACGTTTTTAGATTTTCACGGCCAAAAGCATTTTCGTTGTTTGTTTTTGGGGTGTTATGCCGTGTTGTGCTACCTCCTTCTTTAGCCGACGTTTCGGACAGTGTTGCAGTGTCCATCATCAGGGCAGATCCGGCAGATCCGTCGATGTGAACTTAACACAACAAATTCACATCGGCGGATCTGCCGGATCTGCCCTGATGATGGACACTGCAACGCTGTCCGAAACGTCGGCTAAAGAAGGAGGTAGCACAACACGGCATAACACCCCAAAAACAAACAACGAAAAATTAACAGGGTTTCAATATTTATTGGCGGGAACATGGAAGAAAAATTTGTTGGTATACGTAATTTCGTACGTATACCAACAAAGTATTCTTACATTTTCCCGCCAATAAACATTGAAATACTGTTAATTTGTTCGTAATAACTTCAATCCAGTTTTTAACGGTTTTTACGAATAAAATTATCGTATTTTAGAATAACATTTTTCTCCGTGTACTTTTACCATCCTCTCGGGAATGAAATATACATACATTCCTCTTCCTCTGTTCACCTGTTCTACAGGTTCAGTCCTTCGAAGAATCCCTTTCGTAATTTTTCTTCAATTCTGCCATACAATAAAATTCCTCAATTCCAATTAAGTCACACACGATTTAAAGTCGGATTTGCATAAAAAAATTAATTTTTACTACATTCGTAATTTAAGTTTTTTCTGTGATATTCGCGTTTTACCTTATTATCCATCAGTTCTCAAGTTCTCAGGTAGGTACCTATATGCGAGCCTTCAAAACGGTAGATAGCTTCAGTGAGTAGGTTGGTACTAGACCTTTAGTATGTAGGTAATAATAGTTTCGATTAATTCATTCAATTCACGATCACAATATAATCCTTTTCACTAGAAATCTTGACTACCCAAATTATGCATTGTGTAACCTCCATAAATAACATTTTACAGTTTACTTGGTAGGAGTAGTTGCCACTTCATTCAGAGGGCTTTACGACAAATAATAAATAAGGCGTAAAAAACCTAAAACCTTCATTATCCGGTAGTTTAACAAGCGTTACACGTCTTTACCTGGAGAGACAACACGGGAATATAATATGCTTGTAAGTAGAAGAGCCAGGACCGCATCCTTATGTGCAGTTGTGTGATGTGCACACGGGCGGTAAAATCAAGAGATGACCATTTTATTATATTTTTTAACATTAGCTCCACACAGAAGGAAAAAAATCCCTTGGGACCTATTTCATCTTAGGGGATGCTAGGAATGCAGAGGAGAGTAGACATCTGGATGTCAATGTGTCCAGGGGTGACAGACTTGTCAATCCATCCCTCCCATGACAGAGTCTGGCTGGAGAGGTAAAAAAGTCTCCCTCAACCAGTCTCTCTCGATCTTGCCCGCCACGCAGTAAGTGGGCAAACGCATGTGCCGCTTATAACCAGACCAAAAAACTCGGGCACCCTTAAGTCACCAACGTAGCGAACCATTTAGTGTGGCCTATAGCAGGGGTCATTATGGTTCCATTATAGTTATATAGGTCATTATGGTTCCTGGGCGTCTCATAAAATATGCTCTCCCTATACTTGATTAATCGATCAATCACTCATTTGTTCGTATAATTTGACTTATGGTGAAACTAACGAACGAACTGTTTAAAATTTAATTTATAATAATATTGTATATATATACAATAGGAAAGCTTACCTAATGAGAGATATTCAAAGGGATGAAAGTTGGTTTAAATAATGTTTTATTCGCTTTGAAATAATAATCAGAAATAAAGTTAGTTTCATAATATTCATACCTTTTTCTATCCTACATTTCTTTTAATCTCTGTTGACAGATTTTGAAAACTTGCGACCGCTGTTCTATTTATAGATAAGTATTTGGTACCAGGTCCAGTTTAATATTTGTATTTGATTTAGGTATGAGGAAATGCTTATAATACCGATATTTATCAGTTAAAAATTTAAATAAGTGTTCATATATGATTATTTTATGACGAAGGTGATTATTGTTCTATAGAAATAAGCTTCGTGCTATAACAATAACTCTTAATCGTCACCATATACTAAATCAGAAATAGACCATGATATATTTATACAGCCTCCGTGGTCGAGGGTAAGGCTCGCGACTAGCTATTCGAAGGTCTTCTTTCTTCTTCCTTGCACTGTCCCAACTCATTGCCTATGTAGGCTCTTGGGGTCGGCTCTCCTCGTTCTCAGGTTGTAGCTTCTTCGGTTCTGGATATCGCTTTTATCCAGGCCGTTTCTACTTAGGATTTTGGAGCATTGAATCATCCAGGAGTTCTTTGGTCTTCCTCTGGATGACTGTCGATGAAGCTCCATTGACTAGCTATTCGAAGGTCACAGGTTCAATTTCCGGCGTGCGTTAGCAATTTTTTTATTTGATTAATTTGTGTTCTTTCACAATTTAATCATTTAAAAATAATATAAGGTACGTTTGCGGCAAGTTCCAAATTTAAAGATACTCTCATCATAGCCCTGATGTAACACCACCACTGTGGAGTGTTTGGTGACTAGATCTGAATAGCCAGGTACTTCTTCTCCTTCCTCCTCCCCATCTCCTTCCCTTCCGCACTACCTTCAGCCTCAAAACATACCCCAATTGGAAATGACATAGTCTCACTGGCTCCTGGCAGTTGGGAGCGGTTGAGACTCTTGTGCAGTATTCACATAAAAAAGATCCAACAATCACAAAAACCGTGCGTAAAATCACCTGAAAACACAATAATATTACAAAAAAATAATTGTTTATGATATTAAAAATAATTTATAAATTCTAGAATACAATTAAAATCTACTAACATCAAATGTAGGCACTATGGAATATTAAACCTGCCCAAAATCTAATTTCCTAATAATCTCAAAATTCTACTTTTAGAGTGTCATCCTTTAAAACTCAGGTGAATATTTAAATTAAATTAAACAAATAGCTTTGGATCAACCACTATTATATAATCACAATTACCTACATGTTTCGAAACGATGGTTTCTTCGTCACGGAAGTAACAATCGGTTTCGAAACATGTAGGTAATTGTGATTATATAATAGTGGTTGATACAAAGTTATTTGATTAATTTAATTCAAAATGACACCACAAAGTGATTTTGCGAAGTTTGAAGGAATATTTAAATGTTTGTTGGTATCCCGACTATTTCTGAGGCAGGGTTTTTTTTCCTCACGGGCAGCCGTACCCCTCGCGCCGGCTCTGCAGAATCCATATACAAGTACATAAATACCCGTACCTACCCCGGGATGAAGTGATATGTCAAGCGAGGTCTAAGGACTAAAGGACTATAATATGTATGTATACCGTCCCGTGTGAGAGTGCGGTAAATCAACCAAAAATGTCGTATCGGGTGCATGTTTATTGTTACAAATTATGGGAGAGGTGTTTAGGCATGGTTTTTCTATAGTTGTTTTAATATTCATGAATAAATATTTTTTTTATAATAGTACAATAAATATGCCAACCTTTCATAATATAATATGAATGTTTAAATAGTATGGACATGATAATAATTTATTATATTAAAATAAACAACGATAATTAGCTAAGTAAAGGTTTTACAAAGTAGGTAATTGACAGTTTAGAGTATTTAGAAGTTGCACTTAAAAATACATATTTTGTAAAGAAGTAGCAAATGCCGGAAATCATGTATTATGTGTTCAATTATTATATAAATCTTTATTTAATTTTGCTGTTTGTGAAAAATCGCATCACGAGCTCTTTAAAGCAACAGAAAATAACGTAAATCCTGGTAAAGGACCTCTGAAATAGTTTCCTAGCTACTAATCTCACAGAAAACGCAGAATTTTTTGGTAGGTAAATAGGAAAAAAAAAATGTCTCTGTAAAGGACGGAGGTAGTTGACTAATTTTAAGCAGTGATTTCTAGCATTATTTAGAGTAAAAAATGAAAAAGAAACTTTTGTCTCCGGCACATGACTTTATGTTTTTATCTCAAATTTGTTCTTTAAAACAAACAAAAAAAATCTTCCACACATCATCACTAGTCATTCAGCCGAGTAACCGCCCGACCCCTCACTCGATGGGAGATTCTAATTTTGAAAAGACAATTCAAAAAATGTCTTTATTTTCGGTGGGTGCCTACTTTATCGCTTGTGTGAATTTTATCCAAATTCATTTCCAATTTTGGGAATGAAACTTGCATTCAATGCAAATTTGAGATCATTGAACGTGAATAATTTCACGCAAGAATAACTAACGCACATCATCACAGACAACTGAAAATAGTGTTTGATGATAACATTAGTTTAGCCACCTTTTAAAAACCAGGTAACTAAATACAAAAGTTCACTTCTCGGACGGTTTGCGTCTCCGTGATTTTTTCAATGCAATTCACGGAAGGAGATTCACTTTAAGGGTTGGTTTTTTTGTCATCGCTGTAAGGGAGATTAAATTGAAAATGATGTGTGAATTTATAGACCCCGGACCGCCAGCAGAGATGGAATATAAATTGTCAGTTTAATTCGGTAGCGAAACCATAAAGTCATGGTTTCTGAAGAGTTGATGTCATAATAGGAAACTTATGTGGATGTAAAGGACAGATTTTTTTTCTGATTTTAATAAAAAAGGTTCTTTGCTTACCCAGGTTTTTTATATTATAAAATAGAGATAGGTAGGCATAATTACTGTTATGTAGGGATGGAAATGTTTTATTAAAGTTTTATCAGAGTTCTACTGCCGGAACCAGTGGGTTCATATCATCACATTGTAAATATGTGCGGAAGGAATTTAAAAAGTAGGAAATTAAATTATATTCACAATATGTCACTATTTCCAAAACAATGGATTGCTTTGTTGCTAAAATATAGCTTTTTTTATTAAAGCGACAACATAATATATTGTACTTTCAAAATATAACAAAATAAATATTCTCTAGACTCTTTAAAATGTTTTAAAGTTAACGATTTAATCATATTTTTTTTGTAAATCCTACAAATATGTAATAATAAACAAAAGATAGGTGAATTCATTGGCTATATAGAACTAGAATCAGTTTGTATGTCTCCATATAAAAATTCGGAAGTATGATTTTTTTAATGTCGGTGGAAAAATTTACTTTAACGATCCGAGAAAAACATTTAAAATTGCTCTGATTTTTTTATGAGGGCGAAAAAGTTTCCTTTAGCAATCCGAGAAAAACGTTTTAATTGCCCTATATATATTCTACAGAATGATCTTGATTCTCTTGTCAAATGGTCGGAACTGAACAAATTACCCTTCAGCATCCAGAAGTGCAATGTCGTTACATTTACAAGATCCAAAAATACATTTCTATTCCCCTACCAGATTAATAAAAATATATTAACACGGAAAAATGAGATTAGAGACCTGATTGATTTTTGAAGCAAATCTCTCTTTCAAATCCCACATATTTGACATTGTCTCCCGCGCCAACAAAATGCTTGGATTTGTTCTTCGTAATGCGAGATCATTTACTAATGGAATTGCAATACGTCGAACATATGAAGCACTTGTTCGTAGCATCCTGGAATATAGTTCCATTATTTGGGCCCCTTCTGAACAAAACCATATCCTAGAAATAGAAAAAGTACAAAAAAGATTTTTGCGTTACCTGTATATGAGGGAATATACGTACTATCCATTCCTTTATCCATCCTTGTTCTTAACAGGGATGCTCGATTTCAACACCTTAGAAGCCCGCAGAAAAATATTTTTAGGTAAACACTTTTTTAAGCTAATCTCTGGTATCATACTCAATCCGCCTATATTAAAAGAGGTTAATTTTTACGTCCCTAACAAGTATACTCGTGGTAAATCCCATGCACTTTTTTATGCTCCGAAAGTGAGGACTTCTGCCTATCAGAACGCGCCAATAAACAGAGCGACTCAACTGCTTAACGATTCTGCATTGACCATCGACATTTTCAATGTCACTTACAGACAGTTCAGCAACTATCTTTTAGCACATGTCACTAAGTAGTAAAACTGCCCTTGTGTACTTTGTAATTTATAATCTTCTCCATGATATATTGGTGTATAACTGTTTTATAGAGAACATGAAAAAATAAATAAATAAATAAATAAATAAATAAATAAATAAATAAATAAATAAATAAATAAATAAATAAATAAATAAATAAATAAATAAATAAATAAATAAATAAATAAATAAATAAATAAATAAATAAATAAATAAATAAATAAATAAATAAATAAATAAATAAATAAATAAATAAATAAATAAATAAATAAATAAATAAATAAATAAATAAATAAATAAATAAATAAATAAATAAATAAATAAATAAATAAATAAATAAATAAATAAATAAATAAATAAATAAATAAATAAATAAACAAATAAATAAATAAATAAATAAATAAATAAATAAATAAATAAATATATGCTCTAATCGCTCCAGTGGTTAATATATTTTTTAAAGACGGAAAAAGATTCCCGGGTCACGAATAACTTGACAATATTTCTACTTCCACCATAGTAAGCGTAAAATGTTGCTTGTGTTGTGATGGAGGATTTAGCCAATCGAGGAATTGAACTCACGACGCCTGGGTAGGGCCCAGACGATATGCCAACTCAACCACTAACCTGTCTTCAGTTACATATTCAGTTCTGGTGACTAAATTTGACTACATAAAACTATTTCGAGAGACGAATTGTTTTTTACTTATTTTATAATTTTTGTTAGCGCCAACTGAACGCTGTACAAAGGACATCGCTAAGGCGTATGGTAAAACCATGTATGAACGTGTGAGAAACATGAAAATTTGCAAAAAAAGCAAGGCTATTGACGCGAATATGAATGGAACGAGTCGGGGACACCCGAAGAAGACATGGCACGATTAAGTGAACCGCATAATGTAAGACCACAACATTTAGAATTGAAATGTTGCATGAAATGGCTTTAACCGTTTGAAATGTTTGGTGACCAGATTTGAATAGGTGTGTTGTGAAAAAAAAATGAGAAGGGCCGTAATAACAGAAACGTGTGATTCGATATCTATATGAATGTGAATGAAGCAAGGAGTGTGTGCCAAGACCCGGTTGTTTGGCGGTCCATATTCTCTGCCTGGCGGGTAAAGGTGTGTTGATTAGTTATTTTTTTACATGTGCACCTAAGCATAGAATAGCGGGTAGGCTCATTGGCTCTGAGTCTGATTTTACATAATTTTTTTTCACTTAGGATATATTGCATATTTGCACCTCGGTCTACAGAAGAATATATGTTTTTTCAGTAAAGTCCTGGTGAAAAACCACCAACCAGAACCGATAACTTGCCAGAAATTAAACTTTCACCGTGATTAATTACAAGATCCAATAGTCAGATACTTCCTAAACTTTACCGACCCCTTCCTCAAGAAAGTTAATCCACTGGACTATTAAGCAATGATCAATCACACACTAAAACTGTATTTAAAAAACAACACATTTTCCTTTGAACAAAATTTTCCCATGCAAACATTACAAAGCTATTTCCATCAATTCGTTCCTAAAATATTAATGAATCCAAATTAATACAAAATAAAATAAATCCGCTAGGATTCGAAATTCAAACACGCGTGCGTGCGTCTGTATGATTCGTGCTATAGGTACGTGCGTGGTACATACCGCGTGCTATTATTCGTACCCGCGTGCGACGTGCTAACGCGCTAACGTGCCGGAGAAACGTGGCTTTGTCCCACCCGTGTTAACACGCGATCTACATGTGTTAGAATTAGAACGTGAACGAATTGAACCTCGCCATATAAATAGTCTATGATTAAAAACTTCATATCCGCGCCGCTGTTATCGGAATATAAATTGAATTAGGTTTTAGCGGAATTCGATAGATGGCACCCTATGAATAGTAACCACCATCATGGAATTATGCCAAATCATACTGATTAATGCTGGGTATTGAGTTAAACAAAGTTTTTTCACATAGCATGGTCCGTATTTGGGGAGATCAGTTTTCGTAACGGATACGTTTTTAGATTTTCACGGCCAAAAGCATTTTCGTTGTTTGTTTTAAGGGTTTTATGCCGTATTGCGCTACCTCATTCTTTAGCCGACGTTTCGGACAGCGTTGCAGTGTCCATTTTTTTGACCTGATGATGGACACTGCAACGCTAAAGAAGGAGGTAGCGCAACATGGCATAACACCCCAAAAACAAACAACGAAAAAAGTTTTCGTGGCGTTCGAATTCTTGAATCGTGTATATAAAAGACAAGTCTGGGCAGAGTTATGTTGGTAAAGAAGTTTTAATAAATTGTGTCCAATGCGTACAAAACTGTAACATCTTATTATTTTAACAAAATTTGAATATATATTTTTTTAAGGTGAAAGACAAACATTCCCGGGTTACGAATAACCCCATTTGAAAATCTCCTACTACCACCACACTTAGCGAAAGATGTTGCTTGTGTTGTGATGGAGGACTTAGCCAGCCGAGGAATCGAACACGGAACGCCTTAGTGGGACCCAAACGCGGTGCCCACTCAACCACATTTTAATAATAAGATGTACCAACATTTCATACAAATTCAAACAAGGGAGATTAATCTAGTACTAAAATTCAGTGCACTAATATCATAGAATCACCAACCGGAACATTTTAACTTCAACTTGTTGGCGATCTACATGATAACTTCTTCTGGTTCTTAGCCAACAGAATAAATAGCTCGGGAAAACTCCTTTGACCTTACACTCCTCCTTTCTCGGCCTGTTACGTTGATATTTAGTCCATGTTATTCCATGTAATGTGTCCTTGATGTGAAATATTTACTTCGATGTTCTTTAAAGTCTTTGAAAGATCAATCTCAAATTCCTTCTTGCTTCTTCTCTCCTCTTCTTGAACTCCCTTGGCATGATTTGATCGTTCATGGTCCAAACGGTCCATGCTATCTTTAGCAGTATATCTAGGAGTTGATTTTAATAATTAAAATGGACATTCAAAATGCATGTCCTAATGAACAGAATTATGTTATTTAGATATCTAAGAAAGCAAACACTTTGTGGCTTGACTTATACAAAATGAAATAATTAATAATAATTTTATTATTATTAATAAAATTAACCGTCGACCGGTTTCAATTTCGACTCCAACCTTTATCAGGACAATAAATATATAATCTTACGATGAAGATTGAGATAGACTTGTATTTAAATAAAATAATAAATATTATTAAGATTTAAAATATTCAAAACATACCGGCAGGATTAAGGTTTTCGAAGACTTCATTTTCCGAACCCTCGAGGTGTTTAATGTTTTCAGAACATGAAAAGGTTCAGAATTTGTCAACCGAAACTGCGTTCCGGCTTAATCCTGTTAAGTTCGAGCACTGTCTCAATGTACTTATGCATTTTTTTACTTGTAAGCAATTAAGGCTACAAGTAATATCTACAGCAGGATCGAGGTTTTTCAAGACTTCGATTTCAGAATATGAAAATGATTAGAATTTGTTTACCGGAACCGCGTTCCGGCTTGTCCCCTTTAAGTCTGAGCACTGTCTCAATCTATCTAAGCATTTTTTTATATCCAGTAAATGCTACAAGTAAACTACGTAACCATTGCTTCCTTGTATTTTACACTGCTTTCTAAATTACACTTGACCAAACTGTCTAGTGCTGTCTTAGGTTTGTCAATCAAATTAGTATGCCTGTCAGGCTTTGTCGTGGCTCAGGTAGGTGGGCAGTGGTACCTACTCAAATGTCCCCTCTTCTTCCCTCTCTACGTCTTCTTATTCTTCTTCGACTCCTTCTTCTGTGTTCCTCTGATACGCCGTGGCGGGGTCAACAGGAAACTGCGCGTCAGGCGACTGCCATACCGACTGAGCATGCGCGTGGAATTACGGCGTGGAATGAATCCGTAATACACGCAGTTGGATTAGCAGCTAAAAGACAGGCTGGTAGAACAGAGGGTTAAAAATACATTTGGTTTTTTGTGAAACTTGTAAGTAAATTAAAATTTGATGAAACTGAAAAAGTTAAGGGAACGTTTTTATGGGACGCAATACTTAAAAAAAAGTATTTTTATATTAACTTCACATATAGGAGGCCATGAGGAAAATAATTTTCCTAAGGACCTATGTCATCTTTGAGAACGCTGTGTGGAGGATCTTTCTAAGAAAGGAAGGAGAGAAAGTACTGAGAAGGAAAAATGCATGAGGGTGGGTCAGTGTGTCCATGAGTGACGGACGTATAAATACATTGTTCCACTGCGGAACAAGGTGATGTTTCGAAAGAGTTTAGATGGAGAGATCAAAAGGTCACAAAAGGTGTTTAAAAATAGACTTTTTTTGTTTTTTAACTGATCTGAAAAACCAAGAAACTGTGTCTTCCGCAACTATTCACTATCTGTGATTAACATTACTTGAAATGTTTTGGGAATATTCCAAATAAGATTACAATTTGCTTTATTGACATTTTTGTAAAAGTTGACAATTAATATTTAAAAAATTTATTATCATTTATTTAAAATGACTAGACGTCCTTACTCAAGTAGACTCTGAGTTATTATGTCGCTGCAGGTCCCAGACGGATGGGATCTGCCCGACCACCAGATGCCTTTGGCTATTATCGGAACCGTCCGTACATTAGACGCGAACGACGATAGTGTTCTATACTGTTCCATAAAAATACTTATGTGACAGCTGTTGGGATACCACAAAACTTCAAACAACTCAATATACTAGCGACATCTAATGAAGGATTTTGAAACTATATGACTAACCTATACACCACACTTTCTGTCTTCCATACCCTTCATAGGAGTACGTTTCTGTGGGGGTGCCAAATACCCACTGGTTCCAAGCATCTTTAACCAAAATATTTCATTATATTTACAGAAGTCTGGGTCGATGTAAGTCGTGAAGAAATAAATGTACATGATAATAATGGCATGAACCTACTGCTAATTACAATAGATCAGTTAGATAAAGTTAAGTAACTCGACATTATTAGTGGAATCGCAGGTTTCACGGAAAGTGAACATACGTGACATGATTGCTTAGCGAAGATCCGATCTGATGTTCTAGGAAATTGAGAAATGTCGGAAACTTCCCGCAAAGACACATTATCTACATATAATTATATATAATTACATATTTTTATTTGAACTTTATTGTGTTTTGAATACAAGATCCCTGTACCCTAAATTTAAAACTCTACCAAAGAAGTTGTAGGCCTAATGTGTTCTGATTCGACAGGATCTCCTGGTTGATGTCCTTCGCAGGACTGCCTGGTTTGAATCATTAAAGAAACGGAGCCTAGATCAGAATCTCTGAATGATTGACTTTGAAAAGACCTTTTAGGAAAGGGGTCGCCAAAAACACGCCACAGGATCCGTTAAATTTATTGGAAATTGAAGAAAATTGCACAAAAATTTACGCTATAATTTATATTATACGATAAAGTTTATTAAAAAACTAGCGTAGACTCTGAAAAATCACTAAATCTGACTTGACTTCTCAAGATTTATCCTAAGGAATTTAAACAAAAGAAACATACATTGGGAAGCGGGTATGGTTACCGCCGCCCAAACCATGTATTGGATAACATCCTTGCCGTAGGTCATGATGACTTAGAAGGGATGCATGTTCATGAGGTGAGGTTTGCCCAGGTCTTGGCGCCGGATGCATCAACAGGGTGGCAGGGATTGGAAGAGACTGGTTGGTCAACTTCCACTTTTGACCTCTCCAACAGGACTCTCTCAGAACATCTGCAGTGGGAGAGATGGATTCATACGTCCGTCAATCCTGGACACACCGACCCTCAGATTTCTCAGATATTTTTTTCCTTCTAGCATCCTCAAAGATGTCAGAAGCCATGAGAAGAATTAATTTCCTCATGACCTCCTGTGTCGAGCTAATGTAAAAATAAATTTAGAAAAATTGCTCCCAGCCGTCTGGGGACGGTCAGACTATGGCATCCAAAATTGGGTTATGTTGTGAGGCTGAAGGTAGTAGGAAAGGGAAACAGATGGGGAAGAGCCACTCCATCCTGTATTTTTATCTCAAATTATCTTATATTTGCAAATTAACTTCCACTTTTACAATTCCTTTAGAAAAGACAAAATATGTACTGCCTATTTTTGCGTTGTTTATAATGTTTATACCTATGTTATCTTTCTCGCATCAGCAGGGATTTTCCCCGCCGTGGTAGGCAGTGACTTAACCTTAATATTGTTTACTTATTCAATCAGGTACAGTACCTACCTACAGTAGACTACCCACTACCCGTGAATATAAATAAGGTTAACGTTTCGTTGGCCTACGTGTGATTTTTAAAATTAATTCGCTGTCGTGACAAACAGGCGGTATTGTCCAGTACTTAGCAGTAAAAATATTGAGGTGGACCAAAATTATTCACGACACCGACCACACAGCTTGGCAGACCACGGGCTAAATAGTTAATCGCTGAATAACAAATCTTTATTTTGCCTATTATTCTAAAATAAAACAACGACATGACCTATCTTAAATGGTTGGTATTTTTGATTGCTTCTTTAATATTACTGCTTTTGAACTTCTTATCAATTGGATATGATTTTAGATTTTCACTTAATTTTTAATTTTTGGAACTGGGTTCGAGACCCAGTCATCTTTTTTTGCGTCTTATTATATTTTTGTTTATTTTTAATACTATTTTCAGCGATAAATTATGAAGAATTATAGTGATTTATTTTTAGGGTATTATGCCGTATTCTACCCCCTTCCTTAGCCAACGTTTTATTAACGTCCATCTTCAGGGTAGATGATTTTTTCCTGAAGTCCTGGTACGAGCCACAACTCACAGAGCGTGCGTAATTGCGGAGCTAATATAAATTCACAATAATCCCATTAATATTAATAGAGACGACGGTGCAAGGCTCATCACTTCTTAACATTTCTTCATAAGACACCAAAAATAAAAAGAAAACGATCACATGTCTTTTAAGATTTACTGACAATATCCGCTATTATATTTCCATTTGTAAGGCACCATCTTTGGAATGGTTGCAAAATTCTTACCGGAATATATTTAAACCTATAGATAGGGTCTCTATTTTTATTTATAAGTATAGAGCATCAATCGCACCGCTATCTTTTATTTTCGGTGCCTTATTCTAGTTTAATTGAGAATTATTATTTTACTACCCTGAAATATCTAAGTATTTCTTTTGTTGATATTTCTTAGGGTTAATTTTGAGAAGTAAAGTCAGGTTTCGTGATTTCAAGGGTTTGCGCTTTTAAGCTATCATGGAATTATCAATCTTACAATCATAAAATCGCGTTATTTTTCACTGATACAGAAGAAATAATCAGATTAAATAAGAAACCATGCAAATTTTTATTTGTTGGTAACTATCTACCATTTTTGGTAGGTAGTTCAAAGATGGTCCTGGTAAACGAAATAAAAAAAAAATTATCGATGATCATAAATCACTCCGATCGATGTTCATTCATAAGCCGGGAAATAAATGAGGATGCAAATTTTATTTCAAACAAAAGAGATGAATATCTTATTTAGTATCGGGAATACGAATGTGCATTTACTTAGATTTATTTTGGCGCCATCAGTGTTTATGACCGGCTGCCATCTTGTATGCATCGGGCGGCCATCTTAAATTAATAAAAATGGAATAGATTTCCTCCAGCTTCGTGTGCGCTTCTTGATGTTCGCAATTGAAAGTTTAACGATTTAACAGCTTCGGAGAAGAAAAAGGCAATGCAAATAGTTCTCATTTAGCGGAAAGGAAACAAAGTTAGGTGACTGATTTTGTTTGATGGGTAACCACTCGTTTTTTTAAAAAATTTAATGAGGTCTTTATTCGTATTTCAACCATTTTCATTTCTCAACAATCGAACGGAATAATTTGATTGCGTCTTAGATGCATTATTTATATGGATGGCGGATATGACTTCTTTCATTTCTAAAAGCTTCGTTAGGTCAAATTTTTCATTAAATGAGCCAGTAATTTTGCATAACGAACGACTTAATTCAAAAATATGTGTACATTGGTGGTTAAGTGAAACTTAACTATCCTATGGAGGCTACGCTAAAATTTATCAATCGTCGGTAATCGGAATGTGTGTTAACAATCTTAGACCGTGCTCGCAAATATTTATAATTGACCATAGATGACAGATTTGGACAACATCGTATTGATACGGGATTTTAACGATCGACCATGCTAGACCTCCTGGGGGCTATTGCTAAATATAAAATAGTTCTTTGGAAAGGACGTGGAAAGTTTCGGTTTGAAAATTAACTACTTACTTATCAAATTACAAAACTCTATGCAATACTAAAATTATTACGTAAAAAATGCAGTCCTGGAATTCAACTATAAAAAACTGACCATAGTTCTTTTTAGTTAGAAAATATCGCACCAGTACGCTGATTCAGGGATCTTTATCAGTAAATCTTGAAAAATCGACCTGTGACAAATTTCTGATATTTTTAAATTTCCTTTTTAAATCTTTTCCTTAGCATTAAGAATCCAACGTTCCGATTGAAGATTTATTATTCTTTAATACGAGCTTTAATAACTTGTCACGGATAACATTTATTTTAAATTGAAGTCTCATTATTTAGCTGATCCTGCCGACATTTGCATACAATCCTGTTACTAAAAGTTCTTCTACGCTGGCTGCTGGCTGGCTGCACCGGCAGACACCAATGGCCTGGTGGACAACTGTTTAGTATGGGTCCCCTGTGTCCATTGAGAAATCATTTAAACTAAGCGACGCTCTGCATTTCCCATCGCGGCCATTGGCGGGTTCCTCTTTATTAACATTTTTATGGGCCAAGCCCAAAATTTTGGACACACCGAACCCGCGGACCAAACATGGAGGGAATGGCTAATTCCAACGGTAAGTCATCTATCAGTGGGATTGAACCTTTTCTATAGGTATGCACGAAAATACACTATAGTCAAACAGATACCAAGTGCACTGCCAAAATTTCACACGGGGATTAACGTGCAGTAAAAAATCCGAAAAACCCAAACTCGAAAGACACTCCACCGTAATATTTATATTTTGTATTTCTTATTATTTATTCGGCCCTCGAAAATTCCGATTTTCGGAAATACATTAATCTGGATCCTAAGAACAATATTTCAGACGATACCTAATAATTATACACTCCGAAACAAAAATTTGAAATTCGAATTGCGGTTATTCCCGTCGATTTTACCCAAAAATTTACCGATGTACACATTAAAGTGTTTTTTGTCTTTAAAAAAATAAATATGTAAAATTCCAGCCGGGGGTAAAATCAAATATTATTTAAATTTAAATGACTCATAAATTGTTTACCGCTTTATTAATTAGCATCAGATAAACCTGTCTAAGAATTTTCTTGATTCTGAAATATGTATGTAATATGAGTTACCGGACACCTTGTAGGTATTTTTAAAACACCTACGCATTTTTATTCAATCCTTAAATTCAGACTTTAAGATACTTGAATTCAGTCCCCAAGGTAATAAAAACATTTTGTTTAATAAAATGAATTTTAAGTCGTGAACCTTCTCGTGTTTCTTTACCTGCACTCAGTTTGGACTTTGAACACGCATTTAGTTTCTGTTTGACTATAGGCGTTATTTTATTGGTGCTATACCAAATAAAGACGACACTTCTTAACTATTGCTATCTCTCTTAATTCAATATAATAATCCAAAGTATGTTCTATCAAAATGTGCAGTTTATGACTTGGACAGAAAGGCTTTCATTTTAGAAGCAAGTTTAGCCACTCCATGTGACGTATTGCGAAGACCCCGTTTTTTGTCAATTTTGTCATTAAATATTTAATTATTTGCGTTATAAACAGTCTTTGTACATTAATATATGATGGAGATTAGTATATTTATGTCATTGACCAATAAAATAACGACATTGAAATTCAGACCATAATAAAAAAATACACAACAATATACCGAATGCATACAATTCTGCACTTTTTGTAAATGAAGTGCATATTCAAAAATTTACAAAAAGTGTTTTAAGATATACATATTTCTATGGTTTGTTTTTAAATTTTAATGGAAATCAATAATATTTTTGAGCAAGTGATTTAATTCAAATACAAACTACTAAAAGTAAAAGAGGATGGATGAACTAATAAAAAAAAAGAAATCAATGAAATATTAAGTTTTTGGTTAAACATATAACATTCAATAGGTAACTACTCACCTACATACTCATGAAACCAAACCCGTAAAAAATCACGGGATATTCTAAATTCTTGACAAATCAGTTCCAATTTTGAAAATGACAAAGTTAAAATAACTTTTTGTTAAAATTCATTATATATTTATCACAATATTTTTCGCTTGTCTTTTCACAATGAGTTCCAATTTTTTAAATTACACTTTAATTCAAAGCAAATACGAGGTCATTAAACCAGCATTACAGACAAACACACAACCGAAATCATTTTAATGAATCATTATGTTTTAATTTTAATTCTGAAAAACTGGTTGCTTACCCCTTGCTTTAGATAGAAACTCAATACGATTTCAATCACATGCTTTCTCAGAATAAAAGAAATTTAATTGACAAAGTATTCAAATTCAACGCCTTTGAAAATGTGAACAGCAAACAACTTTATGTATTCTGCTTTTCGACGAAATATTGCACACATGTTGCAATGCTCATTAATTTGGTATTTAGAAGTTTTATTAATTAGTTAACCACTGGAGCAACAGAGCAATTAAAATATTTTTTCTCGGATTGCTAAAGGAAATTTTTCCGCCCACATTAAAAAAAACATACCTCCGAATTTTAATATGGAGACATACAAACTGATTATAGTTCTATGTAGCTAGTGAATTCCCCTATCTATTATCACATATTTGTAGAATTTATATTAAAAAAAAAATACCTAATTAAATATTTGACCTTAAAACATTTTAAAGAGTCTAGAGAATATTTATTTTGTTATATTTTGAATGTACAATATATTATATAGTCGTTTTAATAAAAAAAGTTTTTTGAAAATTTGCCATATTTTGGCAACAAAGCAATCCGAGGTTTTGGAAATAGTGCCATAATGTGGCAAAAAGCGCTCGAGTGGTTGACGTATTGTGAATAATGTGAATTCATTCTTGTTGCGTGAATTGGAACAATTTGTTTATACATGCACGAACATGCAAGTGTAAGATATAAACTTCATATTAAGGCGAAGCTTTAAAGGGGCGACAAACGCGAAGCTCACATCAAAAGATAGGTACTTTATAACACAATAGCGCTCGCCATACAATCACATACAGACCCGCCAGACGTAAAAAGATGATGTGTTATAAGCGCGGTTCGAGTCTTCGCTATTTATTATTATTCTCCGTAACCGCTAGCGACGCGATTTCAGAAAAAGTTATGCAACCCCCCTCCACCGTAGAGGAGAAGGGGTCATTTTTAATGCACGGAGCGTCGTGTCTAGCCGCTGTCAGCCTTCAAGTTGGCATATCCAGTACAAAGAAATGATATTCCCTCAGCCGTTTCCGAATTCAATTGACCCCCTCTCCTGCCGTAGGAAGAAATCTTTTATAACGTAGTGTGTCGGTAGAACAGATACTTTATAACACGGTATCTTCTGATGTGAGCTTCGCGTCTGTCCCTACCTTAATGCTAAATCACTATTTTAGATCAATCTTTACCACAAAACGGTTTACATTATAAATACAAAAAACGTGTTTTGGATAAATTGAAGCTCTTCCTACCATTTCCATTGAGTAGAGTTAAAATAAAATTGTTAATTACTTTTTTAAAAGTATAAGCGTAACTTACGAAAAAATATTCATTAGAAATATAAGGGCTTTATGCAAATACTACAAAGACTAATTTTTAAGATTCAGAAGCTCCAATAAATATACATTTTTTAAAGATATTGACTGTGGAGTAAAACCCTTCAAGCCACATATTTTGGAATGTTAGTTTTTAATGATATTTCGCATATACTAAAAAAGGCGCAATTTTTGTTGCTTTTGCAAACCCGTGCAAAAAGAACCCAATTTTGCTTTTCCACTAAATGTACTCCTCTAGTAACGTTATCATTGAGCCTCAGTATTTAAACAAATGGAAAATCATCATTCATAAACGAAACATTACATAAAATGGCTTTAGCCGGTTTTTGTGACCACACCTGAATAGACAAATACTTCACACCTTCTCTTCTACATCTCCTTCAATTCCCCTCTTCCCCTTCAGCCTCACAACAAACCATTGCATTGGCTCAGGACAACCGGATGTAGTTGGTATCTACTCTTGTGCGGTTTTCTCATTTAAAAAAAAACCATAAAAGTAGATACGTTTTTAGATTTCACGGCCAAAAGCATTTTCGTTGTTTGTTTTTGGAGTGTTATGCCGTGTTTCGCTACCTCCTTCTTTAGCCGAAATTTCGGACAGCGTTGCAGTGTCCATCATCAGGGCATATCCGGCAGATCTGCCCTGATGATGAACACCTCCTTCTTTCGTCACATATCGTCGGATCTGCCGGATCTGCCCTGATGATGGACACTGCAACGCTGTCCGAAACGTCGGCTAAAGAAGGAGGTAGCGCAACACGGCATAACACCCCAAAAACAAACAACGAAAACAAACCATAAAAGTTGTTCTTAACTAAGTAGAAAGTGAAATTAAGAAGGTTGGACGAACATCTGTACATTTGGTCTAGGCATTTAACATAGCCTAAGTTAGACAAGTAAATTTCACTTTGCTGAACACAACAAAACATGGACAGGATGCTTGCAATCTTTTCCCAACTTCGCAAAGAGTTCGCGGTCAGTCCTCCCTCATATCTTGTGATCAGCAAACAGTGAATACATTATCCAATCATTTTCTAGATCTTTCTTGAAGCCATCAATGTGACAATTGAATCAACTTTTGAGGCGGATATATAATAAAGCCATAATTCACAGTGTACGTGATGGAAGCCTCACGAGAGAAGGCTTTGACTTATCTGCTAAATAATATAAGCCTTTTCGTCCAATTGTCATTCATCTCCCGACTCCTTGCTGCAAGGAAGCGATAATTTATATTTATTTATAAAAACATAAAAGAGAATTAACATACTGAATCGAATTATTATGAGCAGTGACTCCTGCATTTTTTTGATGCAAGAATTTAAGAAACACGTGTTTTTGTGTCTAAAATGTTTCTTCTTCTCTTATTGCATTACTATGTCTGAGAAGATGCGTATCGCTCTAGATGAAGATTGCCCAACCCGATGCCCACGGGCCACAATGTGGCCCTCGAACGAATTATAAATGGCCCGCGTGAGCAAGTTTAAAAATTCCCGCCAACTTACAAATTTTTGTTAATCCTTTTAAAATCAATCACGACTATAACATACAATTTTGTGTGTAAGGAGAATTGCGGAATCCAATAAAATGACAAAATAATTCATATCCTGAAAGTAGTAAGTACACAAAAACTAAACAATAAAATTTAAAAAAATACTAAAAACAATAGGACAGTTAAATCATAAATAATTCATTACCAGAAAAAATTAGAAAGATGAATACCAACATAAAAGAATTTAAAACTCACCTTAAAAATTATACTGAAAACTTGAACTGAATCATGTCAAATCAAACCAATGTAATAATACCCCCCCATACATACAAGCCCTGCTTATTTTTGGAGGTAAATCAAATACATATGCTATGTAATTAATCACTGTAAAAAAATACATATTTGTAATTTATGTATCCTTTTGTAACTAATAAAAAAAAATTAAAAAAACATCGTTTAACGGTTGGAAAGGATTTTTTTTTTAATAAGTTAAGGCTGAAATGAAAAAGGCCACTATAACACGGGCATGTGCCTAGTACGGTGGCCATAAAATCTATAAATGTTAAATTTACTATTCAAAGAATAAACAAACATAAAAAGTATATCACGATTTAAAATAATTGAGAAACTGCTTACCAACTATTTATATTCCTAGTTAATTTAAAAAGATTATTTTCCCGGCTTACTAAACGTAAAACAGTAGGTACATCAACCGGCTATCACTATATGTCTGTGTGGCATTTTCGTTCTTTTTATTGTGTCCCATTTTTCACGTTTCAGAGGCAATTTGCTTCAATTCATTTTTCAAGTTCACTAGACTTAGCGGGGGTTGCCAGAGCAGTAGTTGTAAAATCCAAACAGCGTGTTCCTTCCCCTAAAGTCATTTTTTACAGGATTCCGTTCTGGGATATTCTGACGTTTGACTTGAACGTTCATCTTAAAAACTTTTTTGGAAATATTACAGATATGTTGAAATGAATATATAAAAAAATACCCCTTTCACCTATGTTGAAATCGAAGACTGGAACACGTTCTGGTTTTTTGTTCCTTCTATAAATACTAAAATATTAAATCAAGAAATTTTATGATAAGTGTAAGTAGAAAATACTAGAGTTGGAAAGCTTGGCAAAGGATCCATGGAAAAAAAATGATATTCATAATTGTTCAATAATCATGCCACAACTTTTGACTTCTTATGCCAGGATTATAACTGGGGAATTAATAAATATAAATGACCACTAAAACATGATAAAAAACATCAATTTGAATTGATTGACATATTTTTCAGAAGTTGCCTACACAAGAGTTGACTTTTTTGTATTGTTAATCGCGATTGCTTTCCAAGTTTTCCTTTTTTCGATGTTTTGTTCACATTCATACATGCTCTTCTATTATCCCGACTCCTGACATGGCCCGACTCAAATATCTGGTTCACTTGATCGTGCCATGTCTCTCTCAGGCGTCCACAACTTCTTCTTCCTTTCACTTTTGCGTCATATATCCTCCTTACACTACTTTCTTCGTCCATTCGCTCTACATCCTCAAACCATCTGAGGATCCCATTCTAAATATTACTCATTACGCTTACATCAGCCTTGCATTCTTTGCGGATTTCTCACACGATCGTACATGGTTTTACCACACATACGCCTCAGGGATCTCATCTCTACAGCATTCATTCTACTTTCATCCTTCCTCTGCCAGTTCCATGCTTCACTACCATACATCAGGGTAGGTTCGAGCACTCCATTGTGGACTGCTAGCATCGCTTCTTTGGACAGCTTTATGTTGGCGCCAACGGCGTTCAATCCACCATTAATGGAGTTACCAGCATTCACCCTTCTTTCAATATCTCTATCAGCCTTCCCATCTCTCATAAACATACCTTCCAAAAACACAAACTCATCTACCTGCTCCAAATATTCACCATTCACAACTATATTGCACACTGTTTTCGTACTCTCTCTTTCAAACTCTAGTTCTTGTTAATTTTTATTGCTTTGAATAAAAGTCTTTCGCTTAAACCCTTCTTACGCAGAATCATTTATCATACAAATTTCATATCAAAACATAAGCCCACCCATTTGTGGTTTAATGCAGTATCACCCTCTTAATAGAAGCATTTTCTGTAATATGCCTGAGTACTTGAACTGTGGATAATTTCAAATTCGATGAATAAGGGATGGACTTTATACAAGGATCGAGATAATAATAACATTCGCACCCCAAATTTTAAAAAATCCTATGATAACCAGTTTATAGGCTATCGATTAAATCAAGCAATTTTTGATTTTTAATAGAAATTTATCAAATTTTCTCTGTCGTTTGCGTAGAAAAATGTCAAAACATTACAAGATATTTGATACATTCCTTAACCGATAGCAGGGGAGCTTCACCCCTCAACTCAAGGCAGGAGGCGACTGGCAAACCAATCATATCAGGACAATATGATCTAATACATCCTAAGCAATATAAATGTGACACGGAGGAGCTCTTACATCATTACTCAACCCTTGGTACGGACAGTTCAACCCTCGATCCTTGCCTTCTAGCCTTCTTGCCCTTACCTACCCCCTACCACTAACATATACTGTCCGGGTAAACTTACAACACAAGTGGTAGTTTTTTTAATTGTGTGGAATTCGTGCAAATATTTAAGCTTTTGTCAGAAAATGAATTTTAAAATATCACTCATCTCAGTGAAGCTGGGCATTTACAAAAAAAAATATTTGCCTCTAAGTCATATATTTTTTTAATATTTTCGTTTTCATAAGTTTTCGTATGAAGTTAAAATAGGCTAGTTTTTAAGAGCGATTGACCAGCGACTGAAAATAAAAGTTTGAAAATGCTTGCAACTGTAGAGGGAGGTTCCAATGAGAGAGATCAATTATTCCAGTATCAAATTTTTTGAATTAAAAATTTAATATCGATTTATTTCATTCAAAACTTGCTATAATATATACCTACATTCAAGTAAGCAATAAAACTGCTCAAATCGCACGATGATAAATTATTATTCATCGTGTACTTCTTATAAGGGTGTAAAAAATTTTTGAAATATTTTAGTTTGAAAGACCTTAAATAAATAAAAAAAAACTGAGGTGTTTTTGTCACAAAGCACGTTCTGGGATTTATTTTTTAATGATTTGAATTTAACTAAAATTAAAATTCTGAATACTGTGTTGACTAGATTATGTATTGATTTATTTTGTTGTAAGATTACATGATTTGAAATTTGTGTTGTTTAATAGAATCTATCGTTTGAAAATTGAACAACAACGACCAACGGTATAACTTTAGTATATTAAAAATAAACTTAGTTTTTCAAAAATTTTGAGCTGCGTTTACCAGATAAAATAACAATCTTTCAAAATCAATTTATGTTTTTTTGTAAAAAAGATTCAATACGTCTAGAATTTGTTTTAAAAATGACTAATTTCCGGTATTCTCTGGTAATACCCTCTTAAAATGTCTTGTTATCTAATATCGTGGTAATTTGCCCAAGTTTTCATCTGCTTTGATGACAAACACTGTAACACTGTTCGAAACTTTGGAAAGAAGGAGGAAGAACAACGCGACACATTAACCGTAAAATGAATTACGATGATTCTTCTGTCTTCTGAAAAACTCAAATTATATTTCTTTTTATGAGTTAAAATCTTCATTTACATTTCTTTTAAACCCTTTCGTCATTTTTATAATACGAAGCCTGTCTTGAAAAATAATCCCTTTATGATGAATGCTTCCCGCCCTCGAGCTGGACAGTGATTGACCGTGGCATTGCCGGGGGTGGATTCGGTGGGGCGGGTTTCACGGGAAGGAACCTGATGTCACAGGATATAAGGAAACAAGGCTTTTAAATATTGTCATCGTACCCCGCATACATGAATATAATATATTATTATTATTATTACGAAAGATCAGGGGCGTAAAAATATTTCTTCAATTTTGGCAAAAACACAAAAAATTAAACAATTTGCACCACTTATATAATCACAATTATCGAAATATAAATTATTATAAAATTATTATTATAAATTATTTGAAACCGAAGGTCTCTTGGTCATGTTCTTATTGTCCTGACGAAGAAACATTCGAATTCGAAACATGTCGATAATGAAGATAATAAACAAAGTTATTTGTTTCATTTAACATAAAAAAAATAATGTATATATTTTAATGGGTAAACTTTCGTTAGTTGGTATATAAAATATCACATGGAAGGAATGCTATTTCAATATCTTTATTAATGGTTTCCTGATATTTCAACTCTTAACGTTGTCTGACACAAGATTTAATTAACTTGATTATGTCATGAATTCCTGGGGCATCCCCGATTTTTATTCCATCTTCTTTCGCGGCTTTTGTTTCCTGAACATATTTGCTCCGTCCCTTCACTGAACGCGACCTCAAAACTGCTATATCCTAGAAGTTTGTGTTGGAGCTCACTCATAGACGGCACTAGATATTAGGTAGGTTGATAAGTAATTGGGGTATATTCTGAAGCTGGATATTGAGGTGGGAAAGTGCCTAGCTCTTCAGATCTGGTCACCAAACACGTCTAAAACCATTTCATGCTACGTTTCGATTCTGAATCATTTCACCTGGGCGTTACTGAAAGCATCTTGGAACTTGCCTCAAAAGCACTACATATTATGTTTAATTAATATATTGAAAAATAGCACCAATCAACCAAATAAAATTCACTTTCGCGCTCAGGGTTTGAACCGGTGACCTCTGGCCAAGGAACATGATTGAGTTGAACACAATGCTTGAGTTGGAATAATTATTGAAAATATGTTGTAAGTCGATACCTATATGATTGCGGATGAAGCAATAAGTTTATAACATATATATTGTTTATGTTTGTAACGTATATAGCGTTCCATCCACAGTTCTTACCTACCTATATTGCAACAAAACTCAAAACAATTTGAATGCATCAGAGTATCATTGCAATTTATAATTTATTCTCAAGATCGTTAGAACTTACAAGATCTCCGATTAGTTCATTCACTCCTATCATAAATTTCAACCCCGTCGTCCCTACCCCCATTAGCCACCGTTTTATTACCTTAAAAATACACCCCCCTTGCCTCTCCTGCACCCCATACCCTTTCTAAGGGTAGCAAGCGCCATGGGCACCTCAAAACCCTACAAACTCCAACTATCAGATTATAATATTTCACTATTTAATTGCTTTAAGGAAAGATAGAGACATCCTGAAGTGAAATATCATCCAAACTACAGATTTTTAAATCAACTTTCTTGGAAGATTGAATTGAAGGATTTTTTTGATCCTTTATTAAATCTGTAAGGGTTTTGTTAGTATTTAGTTATTGAGTGTCAGATCCTTTTGATGGCATTATTCTTGTAATATTTATAAGGGGTGGTTTTGACAATTTTATGTGCCAATAAATTTGTGATACATATCGGTTTTGTTACTGGTGCTTTGAGTTATATGTGATCATGTTTCAACATACTATTATTTATGTTTTATAAGTTGAACATAATGGTTTCTTCGCCTTCTGAGTAATTTTAATCAACACAATACACAACAGTAACTCACTCACAGTTACAGTCAATCTCAATGATAAGTAATTCTTAGAGTAATCTCTATCTATTTTTAACTAAGATCTCTTTATTGCAATAATGTTTTCATGTGAATGTACATATTTACCCAATCAGCAAATAATTGCATTAGGTACGTTGTGTTCACCATACACAATCCTCAAATCAATTGTTTATTAGGTAAGGATATTCTATTCAACAATTATTTTATTTTATCAAGGTGATGCACTACTGATTACTGCAAAATCATGTGTTTTTGGTTTAAAAGCTAGATCACTTTGAAATATTTTAGATGCTTCAATTCAATGTGTCTTTTAAATAATCGATTATTTTTTTGATTAGTCTTTTTATAATCCTACATAAAAATAAAGTAACACACCTATAAAAACTGCTTTAATGTTCTAAATATCCCCTTTAGTTTATGGTTTTATTGTAACAACATAGTTTTTTTACGAGGAATTGCTTGGAGATTGGGACTTGAAAGAGGCGCGTACTCATATGATGATATTGAACAAACTTTGAACATTTCTTCTTTAGAAAAACGTAGAAAATAATTTGATCTAATTTAAATTTTCAAAATAATCAACAGTATTACTGGCACATCTGCTTTGTTACAATTCATCCCGTTCAAAATCCCTACCCGTAGACCCCGAAATAATGCATTGCTGTTCCTCAATCCACATTTTACTAATTACGGATACCATTCTCCTTTGTCCAGAATGTCGAGACTTATCAACGCAAGTCAAAGCATTGAATTTTTTGGTGTAAGACTAAATCACTTCCGTCAGTCGATACGAACTGTATAATTTAAAAGATTAAATCCTTCTTTATGCTTCGACTTGTAGTTATCTTCTATTTGTACTTTTATATTATATATTTTCATTGCTCTTCAGTTATATGTGCTCTCCTTTCACTGTCATCTCTGTTTGTATTTTATTACTGTATTGTTAATAAACTATTTGTCCGTCAATAAAATAAATAAATAACAAGGAAAATTCAATTCTTTAGAAAATGATCGTTAAACATTTAAACATGTGTGCCTTAACATCGCAAAATAAAATAAAACACTCATTTTGGCGATGTTTTTTTCTTGAATAAATCCAAACAAGCGGCTTGTGGCTGGTATTTAAAACTTATCGCTATCTACATAAAAGGTGTGATTGATATATGAATGAATTACATGACGTGGTGCATCGCCTTCCACTGTTTTCTCAAAATGTTATGGAATATTAAATTCGTAGTGTATTTTAAATAATTCAGATTTTTCTGTGTTTTAGCGTAAATTACTATCAGACCATAAAAATATTTTGTCCTTTTGACACGTAGATATTACATAGTTATATTATGTAGATTTAAAAAAATTATAAATAATTATGTCAGTTCAGTAGCTCTCTTCGATTACAGTAAGCTTACCAAGAAAACCATTACCGTTTTGTTATCAGTTAGAAAGAAAGGCGAGTTTATAAATTTTAAATGAAATAAATATACTTTTGCCGGCGCCATGATTAATGTGGGGAGAAAAATGATATTATTTTATCTTTTCATCCCCCGTTCCGCCCTCCCTTTTACCACCTACCACCCTTAGACCAGCCAGTCTTTTCCACCGTCCCGTATTTTAAATAATTTGTTTTCTGTAATGTGTTTTTAAATATACATCTTGACAAAGATATTTTATGGAAATTAACAGGGTGAATCAGAAGAACTTTGATTTATCGATTCAAATATATAAATCACTCGAACTTGGATAATGATCACGGCAATAGCGAGCTTACGGCTATAATGAGCAATTACCTTATGATGCTTTAGCTTTTGCATGTCTTCGTACAATTTTATGATGTTATAACAATAATAATAATAATAATTGGATCAATCTATATTGCAATATGGTATTATTGGTTGGGGAGGAACTTATAATAATATTTTAAATCCACTCAAAATTGTTCAAAGATTGATATTATAAATATTGAAAAAACCATCAAAATTTTCAAATATTCAATACTACAAATTTACTAATTTAGTTAAATAACTTGCCATTCCTTTCATCAGCAAGATATCAGAATACTATCAAAATCCCTAAATTTAGTACAAAGCACACACAAAATACTTATCTCTATCTAGGTATAACATATTATAACAAACTACCATTATATCTGAAAGTTATCGAAAATATTCAGGAATTTCAGCAAAAATTTAAAAAATACCTAAAACTACTATAAGAGTCTATATCTCACTATTATTATTATTTCTTTCAAATCCTTTATTGATAAATCTTGCATTTTCCTAATTATCCCTTGTTTTTGCCATATTGTATTATTTACTTTCACACATGATATTATATAATTGAACTAAAATTCCCTCACCAAACACAAGAGCCTCGTCTCTTTATGGTGAGGAAAAGCTATTCTTATCTACTATTTTAACACTGTATAAAATGTAAAAATTGTGTATTTATTATAAAAAGAAACCTATAAATATTAAATAAATAATAAAAAAAGAACAATAATAAAATTTGTAGAGCGCCGTTATTTGTGAAAAATCATCTCAAGGGTGCTGTACAATTTATTATGATTTTTGGGTTTTATCTAATTTTATCCTTTATAATCAGATAACATACTTACCTGGCAGGTTACTTCCGATAATCATACTTTAATTAGAAAGTTTAAAGGTGGAGCTTTACATTTTTACATAATTGTAAAGTAAAAGCGTAACGTAAATTGTAATAACGAGGTTGCTTCATTGAAATAACGTACAAATGACATTCTCAAATTGTTAACCCAATTTTTAAATTCACCAAAAATCATTGAGTCTGAAATTGCCTTGATTATCAGAAAATAGATATCTGAGATCATAATGCATTCCTGCAAACGAAACGTTGGGTACGTATTTAACTAACTTAAAAACAGTTTAAAGTATGCTTTTTTGACAAGTTTGCAACAGAAGATGGCTTGGACTTGCTAAAAAATAAAATAAGCAGAGTGTGGGTAAGATTATTCTCGGTTCCCTGTTAGGATAATATTTTACAAAGCGAGATTGTAGCTCTTCTGACTTTAAATACTGACAAAAATATGTAAATTAATAGAATTCCATATCAAAACATTCTACTCTTATACATAAATTAACCCGTTGGGAGAATTCTGTTTTAAAGGACCCTCGTGGACAAGGGTTGTCCGATAACACAATTGCGTAATTTTATTAGATTAAATAATTATTTATGTTAAATGGGAACTTTGTGGTGGAGAATTATTTAAAAATAAATATTCGTCTAGAACCAAATGACTTTATTTGAAATTAAAGCCAGATTTAACTTAAGGGGGTATTCTAGTCTAGAATTTAGAAAAAAAAAATATTTTTCGTATTTTCAATGTTTAAATGTTTAAAAATGTGTCTTTAAAAGGATTTTTCGAATTTCGAATTATTTTCGGAGTTATAGCTCTTTTTGTGGCGCGCCAACTAAACCGATCTGGCCAGAACAAATAGAAAAATATATGGTAGACGTTGCTCGACTACCTGCAGATGGATTACCCCATAAAACCTTTCTTATATTATATACCTATATAGTGTATATATAATGCAAATATAATGTATTTTTAACTGAGAGTCCTAGTAACGTAACGTAAGAACACCGTACCCATTATATGAATAAAACTGCATACAGTTTTTCTCGAAACTACTTTTTTCAAGCTGGCGTACATGATATCTAGAGTTCTACTGAACCGATTTATTTGTAATTTGGTATGAACCTTCTCCACACATCCCTTTATGACCCATAGAATCAGGGGAGGAAAATATTTTTCACTATATAAAAAAATTCTACAATATAATAAATAATAATTTTAAACTCTGAAAAAAACGTATAAAAACATTTTTTTTACTCCTCCGAGGTCCCGGCGATAGCAACATTCTTACTGATTAAGAATCCGTTCGATTTTTATTTCGGACTAGACGGGTTGCAATCATGCCCGTTACGAAATCCCGTTTTTTTTTGGATCCCCTACTTTACCAGCCGATTACTTTTTGAGTTTTGATTTTTTTTTTGTTTATTTTTAAAATATAAGTAAAAAAATCATAAAAAGAAAGAGACTTAACATATTCTTCGTTTATTTTTTACAAAGCTCGAAAAAATGCCAGAAATTTGTGCCTCTAGATTAGAATCCCCCTTGCTAATTTGGCAAGAAAAATAAAAATTCCGGTTTATTTTTGAAATGAGAATATAATATGTATATTTAAAAACTAATGGTAAAACAATTTGGGAGCCAAGAATGGGTACCGCCGCCCCGTAACCCTTTATTGGATAACCAACACCTCTGCCATAGGTCACCCCGAGTGAATGTAATGTAAAAAAAAAAAAAAACTACGTAGAATGTTGATAGAATCATTAAGAGGTTTTGATTCACTACATCTAAATCAGAAAATAAATAAATTTAATTTAATTTAATTTAAGTAATAATAAAATAATAAATAGTAGCAGCAACAAGCTATGGGTGCGGGTACATTATCTCTTGAATTAAGTTTCGGATTTATTCTGAAAAGTGGAATTTGAATTAGATCTGCTCGAATACTTACAAGTATTTTAATTCTCATATAAATTCATGTAAGATTCTAATGAGTGGGCGGGGAGTGTGAATTTCATTCGATTTAAGGTGGATAATTTTCTCAACTTGAAATGAATCCCCTTTTTTCAAAAATTTCTACCTTTGTTAAAAAGGGAACTTTTAAATTCTTGAAAATAAAATGCTATTTCGTCAAATCGTTTTATTTGAATCCACGAATACCTGCTTACAATGAGTTATTTTTTACAGCAGGAATAAAGCAAAACAAACCGTAGAACATTCACACAAATTGCTGGATTTAAAGCGACACCTATCTTCAGAGGAAACCAATTCTCAAAGACGGTAATGCGACATATATTATATAGGGGTGTATTTTGTTTTTAAACTATGTAAGGGGATGAACTGGAGAGGGTGCTATGGTTATAAATCGGTAAAATATGTTAACTCCTGACTCTCTTTCTTCTACACACCCCAAGGGAGGTTTTCTTTGATGCGAAATTGACTTAAAACATAAACCCTTCGGTTTTTCACATGCGAAGGTGTGAGTCAAGCTAATCTATGTAGTGTATAGAAAAGCTTGTTGAAAACTTTTTTTTTAAATTGAGTGCCTTTAGTTATTTTGCCGATTTCTTTTTATTGTCATTTCTCCGTCCAATTTGTCCATGGATAAAATGGAAATGTCATGGAAAAAATAAGTTACATTTTTATAGAGAACTTTTAAATAATATAGAATTATCATCATTATATCAAACAAAAGATTACATAAATATAGGAGACATTGCTACGTCATGATAACCGAAGCTACAAATAACTAAACACGAAAATTTCTTCACATTGTTGGGGATTGTTTGTAGAAATGAAGACCCTTAAATAAAATGAGGTACATTTAAAACGTAAAAATGCAATTTTACAGTAGATTTTGTCTGTCACAACCCTCTTAACTTGCATTGTTACATATTACCCCTATTTACTACCCTTAAGTCAGGGGAAACCGGTAAAAAATTATAATCTTTCGAGTAAAGCATTTTTATCCTTACTTCCAGCTATGCTTCTGAAAAACTTCTTCTTTTAACGATTCTTGAATTTTTTTTATTGATCGAAATCAATTTTTGCGCTACATATTTTCTAGGCACGAACAGTTAATTTTTCTTTGTTTATTATACTCAGTTTGTTGTATTGAGTATTGCGATTTCTTCGATGACAATATCATAATATATTTAGTGTTCTTTGACATACCATTTCGATGTCATTAAAACTATTAGCATGCGTTGTGTTTTCAAGTTGAATCATTCTTCAACTGGTTATGAGTCATTTCGATTATTATTTAATTCATTAAATATACAAATTTATAACATTATTTGATTGTAATTGAAGGCTTTCTTCGAATTTTTTCTGCAGTTGATAAAATATCTGCTCGATTTGACCACTTACTAAGCGCCTGCATCGCTGAATCATTTCCGAATGAGACGCGTGCTTTGATTGCAATAAGCTCAAGAATAATGTGATTTTTTACATTCATTCAAAATCGCTCCTTCAAAATATACAAAACATAGGTATTTCAGAAATTGAAATTAGGAATATTTTTCGCTTCTTGTTAGTCAAAGACGCATAATAAATAATATAATAATAAAAATATGAAAGTAAATAAAATAAGAAAGTAGACAGATTTAGGAAATGCAAGAAAAGAATTTAGTATTCTCAGACTATAAAAATATTATCTAGCATTTATTATTTCGGCTACTGGCATTATACCTAGCTCTCTCATTAAAAATGAAGGCGTATTAGATTTGTCAGAGAATTTATATATAAAAATGCAAAAATCAGTCATTTTAAATACATGTAGGTTACGAAAGATTTTAAAAATATTTATATTGAGGGATCAGTAGGATTTATCGGTCAAATTAGGAATTTCACCGAGCCGAACCTAATATTATATAATGAAGGTTATATTTTCATATAACATTATTATATAATGAAGGTTATATTTTCATATAACCTTATTATATAATGAAGGTTATATTTTCATATAACCTTCATTATATGAAAATATCTGGAGTCGGTGAATTATTTTCCCATTTGGTACTCTGGTAGGTTAATATGTTGTTCTTGTATTGTTTTGTATAATGTATAATACACTTACATGGCGTGGATTTACTAGGTGATCATTTGTGGAAAAGTGTGATAAAGGGTTAAATTTTTCCTGTGGGGAAAATTTAACCCGGACTGAATAGTATATATATAGTCTGGTGTATAATATTATATATTATATTGTATTATATATATATATATATATATATGTTATGTTTTATAGTTATACACAAGTGTTCTAAAAAATATCAGGTACACCAAATATGCATAGTATTTATAATCTTATGTAGGTATTCATTGAATGTAGGATTAAAACTAACTTTAAGAGAAAAATTGCAATGATTTCAGGAGCACATAGCTTCTCAATGGGCACATTTGCAATCCTGATGTTCTAAAACGTGTTACGCTCTATGTCCCCGATAACTTCATCGGAGCTAGGTAGCACAGGATATTTTTTTTTCCAAGAGGTACAGGACCAATCTACCAAAGATAATGCCTTTAGAGAGAATAGCTACACTCTTTAACCACCTTTCTTCTGAGGTAGATATTTTTCAGTTAAACTCCAGTGATTTCAAGATTATTTTAATTACATTTTTTAACACCAAACTTCGTCTACAATGATGTAATAAATTATAAATGTTTTTTTTTATGTGAAGAGACTCAAATGCTTCCGTCTGGAGCCAGAGAGATAATGGCATCCCCAATTGGGGTGTGGTTATGAGGCTGAATGTAAACCTGGATAATAAGAACTGGTCACATAAATCGGCAAAAGCCATTTCAAGCAACGTTTCAATTCTGAATGATGGTCTTATCCAGGGTGATACTGTGATTATCTTCCACTGTACATTATTTTCAATTAATAAAATTGTGAAAAAACACAAATCAAACAAATAACATTTATTTGCACACACGGGATTTGAACCCACATCCTCCGGCTTGCTAGTTGAGAGCCTTATCCCTCTACCACTTCAAAACCTCGACTGTAATTGGAATCAATGTTTTTCACAATAAACATATAAATAAATATATTTTGCCATTTACTTCAGTTTGATGGGGCCAACAGACCTAGCTATAAAAGCTCAAGCGTTATTTGGTTTGGCGTATTTCGGCATATCGGTTGCCGTACATTCCCAATGGGAATGTGAATGACGAGCGATATGCTGAAGTAGGCCAAGCCAAATAACGCTTGAGCTTTTATAGCTAGGTCTGTTGGCCCCATTAACCTAAAATAAGAAAATTACTATTTGCCCTCTCTGAATTTTTAACCCACAATCTTTGCATCCAGAATTAAGGACTGTTATATATCTGTGACATATAGGTAAACTATGTAAAATACTTACCTATCTCAAAATATAACTACGTTTTCTACCTCTAGTACTGCGAGCACGATGTATGAATATCTAATACCTAGCAGGAATTTAATAAGATCTATTCTTGTCCATTCTCAGTAGCGACTCTTTCCGTGTTACTGCTGGTGTATCTATGATTGATCTTTTCGTCCAACTACTCCCGTCAAAAGACTTCCCCTCTCCTTTCTGCTACACTCTCCATTCCATACACTAAACACTATTATCAGTTCACACGTCTGAATGGTCAAGACTTGCATTCACATTCCATTCTCGCTCCGTTTCTTCTGATTCACCTCCCCAATATCATACCTATACTGGCGCATAGATGGCCGCAAGTGTCGAGAATAAGTTTTAGGTACCTACCTACACGTATTCATTTCTTTATTTATTCATATCATTATATTTCAATCATAATTCCCATACTGAGCGTATTCATATGATTTCGACAGCCTCCGAGAGATTAGATAGAGAAGACAAATCCACCTCTTTACTGCTATTTAAAAGATTCCATCATACTTTGATGTAGCATATTTTTATAATGTAGGAGCTGTTGCACATATTTTTATATTATTTCTATTTATCTAAAATGTAAAAACTTGTTCTCTTTTGTTTTTCTGTATTGTAAACTTTTTCTTGTATTACTCATCTGTAAATTTCTAATATTAACTTACACTATATATTATTATTTTTGTGCCATCTGCAATTTAAAAACTGGTTTCAGTTTAATTTAATTTTAATTTTTCTCTTTTATTGTAATATAATATTTTTTTACTTACTTTTATACCTACCATTTTTATAATGTTCATTGCTATAAGTTTATATTTCTTATTTAAACATTGTATTACATATATATCACTGTATTATGTACTTATTATGTAAAAGCCCATCAGGGCGTTGAAAATTAATAATAAATAAATAATACAACTGCAACTACAATCACAAATAAAATATGAAAGCTAAATTGAGCATCGTCCCTCAAAACTTAAAATAAATGTATATTTTTTATGTTGAATTTAATGAGTTAAATTCAAATATGAATGTTTTAATTGATGAAAACAATATTAGCGAAACTCAATCGAAAATCTGAAACAGAAAAATCAGAAAAAGATACGGTCACATCTGGGACTCGAACCCAGGACCTTCGGGCCGCGACTCTATCTGGTGACTCGGCCCGGAAAGCTCTGGGTTCAAGTCCCAGATGTGACCGTATCTTTCTCTGATTTTTCTGTTTCAGATTTTCGATTGAGTTTTGCTAATATTGTTTTTATTAATTAAAGTGTTAAAATAAATATCCTGTAATATTAGACACTTTAATAGGGGGTAGTTTTCATTCCCTTCAACGAAACATCATTAATCATTGACGTCCGGTCAAGTCAAGGGTCACCATTTTTGAAGTAAATACTTCTTTACGCACGCTTGACTTGGGGGTAAACTGGAGAAAGCGTTACGAAAGGCGTTATATCCGAACGTTACGGGCGTTACGAACGTTACGGAGGCGAACGATAATTAATTTAAATTAATTTTGAGGTTCATTCCTCACAATCTAATCGTAACAACAGTGCTCATAGTCATGATGTTTAGAATGGGTGCTGGCATTTATGCTGACAATAGTTGTGTTGTTGTTTCTCACAAGCTAAACTTTAAAATGTAACTAATAACTAGCACTTTTTCGATTGGATTTTTTTGAATTTCCTGCTGCAACTGTAAATAAACGTCGCTCTCTAACTAGAATCCGCATCCATTTTTTTTTTTTTTAAACTTTGTAAGAATTAAATCAACAACCCCATTCTAAGCGTAATTCACATAATAAAATTAATAAAATTTTCGTTTAAAATGTGCGAACTCAGTGCATCGAAATGACTGATTTGTCAAGATGTTTGGTAACATTCCAAACGAATCTTCAATATAAATTCTTATACACTGATGATTGGAATGGTTTTATTCGATGCTAGGAAGAAAATTATATTAGATTACTAAAGAAGTATTTATCGTGTGGTCTAAAGTCTAAAGTACACTCGTATTTTTTTATTTATACCTCTGAACCTATTTCATTTCACCTTGTGTTCAAACTTCACATAAACTAAGATACAAATGTACATATGTACATATAAAATATGCAGGCTCTCTATACACCCATTAGTGTTATATGGAGGTACATTTGTGTGTATGTAGCAAGTAGCAAAGTTGCCAGGGTAGGGGAAAACCTTCCGCATTAGGAATTCTGTCCTCGTGCCGAGTGATGGACCTTCATCCGGTGTCCTGGCAACACTGTCGAAGCTAACTGCGTGATCTTTGAAAAGTTATTACCAAATATTTTCTAAATATAAAAATAATGCCTCGGTTTTCTTGGAATAGGGGTGTTTGCTTGCCGTGAATGAAATTAATTAATTTTTATAAAGTATTATTATTTTTAGATGCCCTTCAATGTACTCGATACCCGAATGATTTTAACTTGTGATTCCTGATCATATTACGAGTATCTTCCAGGAGTAAAGATGTAGATGCCAAATGGCTTTCAGATGATTTTTTAAAAAATTAAAAATATTTATCAATCACAATTTAGGAGGCGATAACGGGTACCGCTGCCCCGGGAACCATTAATTAAATAACCAACACTTCTGCCATATATCACCCCAAGTGGTTCATTACGTTTGATGAAATAGCAGTGGTGGTCGGATTCATGGGTTGAGGTTTGTCTAGATACTTAGTATAGTTTGTACAGAACTTCCTATCCTTCCCTTCCTTAAAAAGACCCTTCACTCAGCATCCGCAAAGATGACATAGGCCTGGAGGGAAATTACTTTCCTCAGAGCCTCCTGTATGGAGCTAATGTAACGAAAACATATTTTCCATCACAGGTCGCCACTGAATACAACCTAGCGCATCACGTGATATGCATACGAGACAGAACGTAGCTTATCACGTTATCCGTTGCAAAGTGTGGTTATTTCGATCATTTGCCCTTTCATTATTTTGTTTGTTTAGTAATTTGGTCATTTTTTTGTAAATTAATCCAACGCAATTAATCTCGTTTTACAGATTGCAGGTACTACAATAGTAAGCATTAAAAAAGGTTTTTTTTTAAATACAATATATGGCCAACGAAATCAAGGTCAGTTATCTTACCGCTATGGTTAAATTGTTTAATTTACTTTGTGTGTACAAAAAACTCTAGAGTTGGGCTGTGTTTTTTTAGAGAAACCAAAAGTACCTACTCATTTCGCACGATAATTGTCTAACAGAACAAAGTAATGTATACTAAGAAATGATTTAGTCAGATTAAATAGTTTTTACGGTTTGTTGAATGCATGTATTTGCGTTATTTTTGAAGGACGAAGGTCTGTGGCGCATAATTTTGTGTTTATTTACATTTGCTATAAAATTTATAACGATTGTGGTCTCAACTTGGTTTGAATTTGATAATTTAGTTTAATTATATGCATTGTAATAACTTTTTTGCTCTACTTAAAAAAGCTAAACCAAGTTGAATTTGTTGGATGTGTGAAAATAATCATGTATGACTGGATGCCAAATGCCAATAAATACATAATTTTTGCAATATTATGTGTAATAATCATTTTGAGACGTTGTCTACTAATAAGACAGTATGATGTAGAAAACTCCAAAAGTAACCGTTTTCAACACCATGGTTCACTGAAGTTATTAGCTGTAAAGATTGGAATTGAGAATCATGTTTCTATTATGTTCCGGACATGCACCAATGAGAAGAATATTATGTTTGATGGGCCTATCTGATTCTCCAATGTGCTCGATATGTGAACAAATCGAAGTTTTTTTTAATTTAAATCTATTAAGGAAACATACAGTTGTGTAAAAGATCATTTAACATAAGATAGTGAAAATAGTATCAATTAATTAAGTTCCATTTATACATTTTTGTTGTGACTACTGATTAGGAAGTAGTTAATGTCGAACATACGCTATCGAAGTGCATTAAGTATGAACAATAGAGAGTGGCAATATTGATTAGATCGAACCTATCGAATGTTCAGAATGTAATACCCTCAACTGAGTTACATATATGCCATATCAAAAACAGTGAAATTATATAAATTAGAAAATATTTTAAAGTGAATTATTACATAAAGGACTCAGTAGCTTTTAAAGAACATTATACGTTACAATGTTAATATATATATATAAAAATATTGTAGTTTAAAAATGTACGAGGCAAAAATGACAACATTACGTAAGTCTCGATAACATAGGTACATGACAAAAAAAACATAAACCCACGGTTTTGCAAGAACAAAGTATAATGATGGTTGTTTTTTTCCAAATTAAATGAACAAAAAATATTTTTAAAAACATTACCAATTTATATTGCCAATTTTTAAATAATTTTGGTTGATTATTGTAATTCGGGAAAGTAAAAAAAAATGCTAAGGTTTGTTTTAAAGGACTGAAAAAATTGTACGACATTTATTTCCCAATAGTGTACATATATAAGTGTTACTCAAAGAAATAGGGGAGGTAAAACATGAAAATGAAGCTAATCATCAGTGAGGGTGGAAAAAACTAATAAAAGAGGAAAGATCTGTCGTCTTGTAATTTCAGTCAATTTTTCATCCCTTAAGAAATGAAAAACTGTAGACTCACAAAATGTATTGGAAACCGAACCAATACATTATAATATGTATTGCTAACCATTGGTTTCTTATACATATATTTCTTAGTTCAAAGTTTGATGGTACTGACGTATTATGTTAGTTAAAGTTCTATTTATGTATTTGAATAATTGTATTGTTAAGTAAAGGAATTTTCCATATGATTTGAGATAAAAAGAATAGTTAAATAAATGCTAGTGTTTCCGCTTCATTGCAAAAATGTCTATAATCTCCCTAAATATTGAGTCAATGGGGCATGTAATTGCGTCAATTTTGGGTTCCGACACATCATGTGAGTTATTTGAATATGTTGTACAATTTTTGGGGTGGACAGTTTCAAAAGATATGTAAAAAAAACTCTTACCAGACTTTTCTACCAAATATCAACAACGTTTATTCTAAACTTTATGTTCGAAATGATTAAAAAAAAAGTGGTTTGTCAGATAATGGATATATTTAAAGCTTCATATTTCATGATAGAAATGACTCTTGTAAGCTTTTTTTATGTGAATACCGCACAAGTGTCCCAACTGCTCCCTACTGAAGCCAATGAGACTATGGCATCCCCAATTGGAATATGTTGTGAGGTTAAAGATAGTGGGGAAGGGATGAAGGTGGGAAAGTTCCTGGCTATTGATGTCTGTTCTCTAAATACGTCTAAAGCCATTTCAAGCAACGTTTGAATTTGAACGGTGATGGTCTTACACCAGGGCGATTCAGAGAGTATCTTTTTAACCCTGGTTTTAACCCTGTCGCAAACATACTTTATATTATTTTGATTGAATTAATTGTGAAGTAACACTAATAATAACATAATAATAAAACCAAATGTAGAACCAAACCAAACGAGACCTTCGGATTGCTAGTCGAGAATCTATTAAAATTAAAAACCGCAGTAGCATAAATAAATGTGATTAACTACAAATTTCAAGTGTGAAAAGTTTTTCTAATTGTGTGATACGAATTTCTAGCCGCTTCGGCACACATATGTTACAACGCCTGTAGACAAAGTATAAATCGAAATAATTATAACGTAGTAATGGCGTTCTGTATTTTCAAATTTAGTTTTTGTAAGGTTAGCCATCAAAAACATCCTCGTTACTACTGTGTTCCAGATCGAATCATCCGTTTGAGTCAACCCGTCCACATCAGTCATCGAATAAGGAAATGCACCGTCTAATCCAAACGATTTTTATAAAAACCACCCCTAGCTTACGATTCACAATTCACCCACCAGTTTAGGAGCAATTGTTTTATTTTCTTTTCCCCATTTCAAATAGACAATTTTTGTAGTTGACTAGTCGTTATTATCAGTTTGCGCTCATATTTCCACCTTTAAAAAAAAAACATATAAAATGGAATGTAATATCTAAAAAATATGTTTGTTTATTTGTTCGTGTGTTCGTATGTTATGCGCGGCTATAACGTTCATCCGATTGCGAATTGCGATGAAACTTTGGGAATATGATGTGTGCATACCCGGGATGGTTATAGGTTATAGGATAGTGAGCTCTGGCGTTATGAAATTATTTCTTATACTATTCATACGATTGCGATTAAAATTTCATCCGATTGCTATTATTTTTTTTTAATTGTTGTAAACATGCCCGTGATTTTTTTTAAATATATATATACTGGTGAGCTCTGGCATTATGAAATTTGATAATGTCACGCGAGTTGTTGGAAATATGATGTATTTTACTAAGTGTATTTTATGGAGTTAAGCGGCAGGGAAAAATGGCGGTAGGGAGGGGTATGCGGGAGAGTCGGATGGGGAATTAAGGAGGGAGGCTTCCCGGTAGGGGTACGAGGGAGAGGGGGAGGCGGAGAAGGTGGAAGAGGAATGCGTGGGGGGGAGGGTTTGCGAGAAAGGGGAGAGCGGGAGAGGGAAGGGGGAAACCGGCGAAGGTGAAAAGGGAATGCGGTAGGTGAAGGGGACGCGGGATGGGAAGAGGAAGAGGGGGCGGAAGAGGAACGGGGATGAATGGGAAATGACACGAAGGGAGAAAAAATTGATTTATTTAAGTGGCATTGCAACGCATGCCGGGTATCAGTTAGTATATCATAAAACAAACAATAAGGCTTCGTACATCATTTATTGACAGAATTTTAACATTTTTCAAAGCTCTATAGCTCATGATGAAGATCACATTTTGACCTAAAAATAGAGACTTTCATCTATACATTCCCCACAGTTAAATATTTCAGTAAAGTTTTAATAATAGAGAGTTTTAGAGGGGGTGTATCAATAAATTATTTACACAAACCAAAAACCCCTGTCGCGACAATTCCTTCATTTTATGTTTAGTCAAATTAAAGTCACATGTGAATTTAAATCTGCCAATAGTGTAAATTTATTCACTTGTATAAAATGCATTGATTTGCGGCAATCACCCAACCATTGCATTCCAAAGTTCTATGTGTTTGTATTGGAGGTCGTGATTTGAATATTTCATGCAGTATTTTTGATTGCACCTGTTTAACATTTTTGAATCGTGTACTATGTATTTGCATCGAGTAGTATTTTGGATTTCTCTGTGAAGATTTAAATATATTTACCTACATAACGAACATTTTGTAATGTAAATGTTATAGAAATACTCCCCTATTATAGTCGAAGATAACTTTTGTTGGCATACTGAACTAAATACTTCGGGTTATTAGTTATTTACCTAATGCCAAATGTGGAGCAATATCAAACAAAATTACAAAAAAATATTACAACTTGAATAAATTATTGTAAGCATATTATTTTACTTGTATGTTATTTAGCTGAAAATGTCGTAAGATTAGGGGAGCCAGAATCCTTAAACAGTAGTAGATATTGTAGAATGTAGAATATACCAGGGACACATAAATGCATGGGGGAGTAGGGACAGAATTGACTGGTAACAAATTGACATGCGTAATTTGATTTCGTGTGCGACGCCCATTGTTCTGGTATGTTTTAAGGGTGCCGTTGTACAATACGTCAAACAGTCCATGCAATAGTTCGAAAGCATAACCTAAATTTTTTTTTTCTTATATTGGAAAGGTCTATAGTCTGTCGTGGATTTAAGATATACCTACCTTTGATTATAACTGCTTTAAAAAAAAAATCATTTGTCGTTTGGAAGATAAAATACCTATCAGGTATATTTTTATATTTTTATTTTAATTGTTTCTTTACACGGTAGGTATTATTGTTTAAGTACAATTATTGTTAATCATCAAAAAAAAACATGTTTAACATCTTTTTCTGAAAAGATTTTAAAATGTTTTTTCAAAGATTGTTTCAGGTCAAATAAGTGTATTGAATACTTTTTACTAACATGTTTTAAATCATCACTTACCTAGGAGGTATTCGTTCGTGTTGATAGCTGTCTTTCCCAAGTAATAAAATATCTTTTTTTGCATTAGACAATTACAAAAATTAGATCACCTACCACTGAATAAATAACACTAGAAATGTTTTCCAAGTAGACTTGAATGGAAGCTGACGTAGCCACTGATTTAGTACCATTTGGTTCTAGCCCATTTAGCAAGTGCGCTGTATCTCTTATCCTACTTACCACCGTATATCACCATCATTCCGTTTGATCGAATTAAAAATATCATAATTATGATGAAACTAATTTATGTATTGAAATTTAAGCAAAGAATTGTCAGACTTTTGGATCACGAAACACGCGATCCTTATATTATTATTGATTCTATCGTACCTAAATTCCAAATGTCTATTGCCCATTTTCCATAAACAGTAATTTTGACCTCTTAAAATGTAGATTTGTCTGAATGCTTTTCCAGTAGCTATATGATTTAATTGTACAGTTTCATGTTGATGATGTATAATTTTTTTATTAATATTATTTATTGTGCTTAATTATTGTACGTAAAACACTAATTCAATTTGGTTTTCCATTCTCTGGTTGCTCGCGCCCATCTACAGGAACTTTGGGTAAGTGATTAAATCATTTTTATTAATACATATTTTTTCTGGAAGCTTCTAACGCTTTTAAAAATTTCTGGTCCGTAAGTATTATTTGTCACTGATATTTATTAACATTTCTAGAATCAACTTATATCCTATTTTCCACAAGTTAATTATCAACTATGTTAGAACGAGTGTGCCTTGACTCTGGTCACACAACTGATGCCTAAAAATATAACACCTTCATTTGCAATATCTCAATTCAATTTTATAATTTTTTAAATCGAGTCACAGCAGTTATCTTTCGATTGTGATCAAAAGAGGTGACCATGTTTTTTATGAACCTTCATAGGCTCAGAGTACTAAAAATCAACGTTTACTGGTTCCACGACAACTCAATAAATTGGCATCTCAACACCACTTTGAAACGTCATTGGGAGTTATGGAAAAAAAATTAAATAGCCCAAAATTTAAAATTTAAAATAACCTAACGTATTCTATTTAACAATTTTTTATCAGTTTTGTCCGGTCACCTTTTTTACTATACCTAATATATATATTTACAAATTAATGTCTTTTAAAAATTAAAAAATATTATATTAATAATTGGTTTGACTGAGGATTGAACCTGGAACTGGAGTCGACAACTCTATCAACCGTGCCAAATAATTTCCTAACCGATTTAGTTCTCCTGTCTTTGTACACTGTGCTGACAGGGGCGCATTTGTGAAGTATTACATTTCATACGCCTTTTGTTGCGTACCAACTAACATGATGTCTCATTCATACTCGGTTCTCTCTCTCTCTCTCTCTCTCTCTCTCTCTCTCTCTCTCTCTCTCTCTCTCTCTCTCTCTCTCTCTCTCTCTCTCTCTCTCTCTCTCTCTCTCTCTCTCTCTCTCTCTCTCTCTCTCTCTCTCTCTCTCTCTCTCTCTCAACCAGAAATTGGCTAAACGTGTTAACTAAAAGGTCTCAATAATTTTCCTTTCTAATTTGTTTCAAAATCTCAATTTCTAATTACCATTTTAGAGATGCCATAGTTCCCCTTGCTCTTGGGATGAGACTAGTAGTTTCAGCATTCAAATAAAATATAAAATAAAACGCTTCACCAAAAACCCCTTGATAAAAGCTAATAAAATTGTACCCACGGAATGAAACCACCAATAAAATACAACACGAGACATTAAGCATTCCCGAACTAATTCAATTTGGCAAATCTCCAGCGGTCATCCGACTAATTTCCTCGGGATATCTCCGCCTAGCCAATGGGTCCTTGGTCCTTAGGGAGACTGCGACAGTTAAAATTAGAATATCTTAATTTCTATCAGGCCTTTATCCTTTATGCCTCTCCGGTATATCTCGAACAGTGGCCTTAATAAGGAAATAGGAGATCACAATATTAAAATCTAAATACCAGTCCTAGAATTCATAAATATTATAAATTAAAATCAAATCAAATTTGTCCTCTTTTAATTTCCCGTAATTCAACGCACTATGAGTTTTTAGAAGGTATATCAGTACAAAATCAAAACATAAATTGACATTTATGTATTAAACGGGTAGAGCTATGCATCCACAATAGGCTGTCAACTATCTGCCTACAACCTATCTTGAGATACTTTGGACATGTTGCTCGCCAAACTGAAGACTCGAACTTGGAGGAACTCATAGTTGTAAGGTGAAAGGCAGAAGAAGCAGTGGAAGATCACCAATGCGCTGGAGTGACCAAGTATCACTGGCGTCTGGTAGGAGGTTGGTGGCCGCAGCTCTCCACGGAGCTCAGAATTGCGTAGAGTGGGGAAGCCATAAAGTTTCTGCCCACTACACCGTTCCATACCATGACCGTAATATGAACGTATCAGCCACGAAATAAACTCGCTCCGCCCTATAGTATATATAGTATACTATGCCCACTAGAACGTGCTAACACCGTATGATACCCGTATACACCGGGGTTAGTGTCCGTACCATCCCCGTTCAATAGGCGTACGGTTCTAAAAAAAAGAAAAATCGAGGGAGAATACTGGACGTTATTTAGGCAACTAGCTGATGATGAAGAAAAATTTTATATGCACTTTCGTATGACGTCATTCCAATATAATGAATTATTAAGAAATATAGAAAATATTATCACTAAAAGAATAATATCACTATTAGAACGGTTAGAACGGGGATCATACGCGTATGATCCCCGTTCTAACACCGTCGCGTGCCATGCATAGAGTGGACCGGCACCTGCAAAATATTGTTATCGAGAATTCGCCTTCAGTCCGGTCATGGTATGCGACGGCGTTGGTCGGTGACACGACGGGCTAGTGGGCAACGTTTCATACTGATCGATACAAATAATATTTTTTGCATGCGCCGCTACGGTTACGGTCATGGTATGGAACGGTGTAGTGGGCAGAGACCATTATCCATAATGGAAAGTGGAGAAGGGATCACGATCCTCAGTGATGAGGAACCGACTTGTGAAAAAAGGTTCATTACATTGATTGTGGTCGAAATGAGATCCCTGGGGTACACCGGCATTTGTGTTGAAAAAACATTTATGGGAATGCAAGTAAATGCATGATTATTGAATAAGTTTAGGAATTTGGTCTTTTACAGTTTTTGACGTGTGTTTTGGGGGTTTCTGAAACATCCCAATATATATATATATATTTTTAATAAGCTTTTTACGTATCCAAAGTTGTTGAAAAATAATTTATCCATTGGTTTAAAAATTATCAGTTCGCAGTCAAATCTGTAATACGAGAGCTAGATAAAACAAGATTATATTTTCATCCCTTAAAATTCCAGCAACCCTGTAGGCATATTAATTATGCAAGGGGTAACAATAAGGTTATGTTTCCACCCCTCTTGGCATTCAAGTGTTTAATCTGATTTTGCCAGCGAAAGCTTTCACGCTTTTGGCTTTGCTTGTGTGTTTAAAATCATGTAGTCTTTGAAAAGGATTATCTGTTTCGCTATAAAGTGGATAAGGTGGAAATTCAGTACTCTAATCTAAATTCTATCTTGCGAAAAACGAACTTCATCTCGTCATTTAAGAAATATGAATTTATGAAAGATATCAGAAAGTTTAACGTATTTTATCCTAATAAAATAAATTACAAATTAATTTGTTCCCTGAATATGCTTGAGTAAAGCGAAACCGGTCGGTTCATAATTTAATAAATCTCGTGGTTTTAAACAAAAAAGTATTTTATTTTATTAAATATGTCAAACCACAAAGTGATTGCTTTCTACAACAATAGTATTTTATCCTGTTTTGATGTTATTTTTAAACCAGCTAGGGACATTCTTAAATAGGATCGAGTTGCTATTATAGCGTTACTAGAGAATAACGATACTTTTGCTATAAACTGATAGCTAATAATACATAGAATGTGCATAATAGTAGCTTACAATATTTATAACGGTTCACCAGTTTTCCGATTAAAATATAAAAGCTTTTGTTTTAGTCATTTTTAATTAATGTCAATGGATTTTTTAAAAATAAAAATGTATTTCATGGTGTAGATATGAACCAATTTAGCCTGAATCCTGAAAAATAATCATTTTCGGCTTTTCAAGTGAAATTTAAAAATTAAAACAAATTTCCAAAACCTTTGTTTTCAGAATACTTGCAAAAAAGTTTCCGTGCTTGAAATATAATAACGAGATTACTTAAAATACGAAAACAAAAGAGACAATAGTAATAAATAAATAAAATTGTCTTGAAGTTAACGGCCTCCATTGTCGAGGAGTATGACTTTTGACTAGTAAAAATTGTACTTTTTAATATTTCTATATTTGAAACTGATAATTCGTGGTGGAATTCCATTATAATAGTATAATAAAACAAATTTAAAACTTTTTCCACTTTTAATTAAAAGTGGAAAAAGTTTTAAATTTGTTTTATTATACTATAAAAATTGTAAATCTCGCAGTGCTGTAGGTTCAAAGTTATTCGTGTAGTTATTATCTCTGGGCGAATAATATCTTGGGGTTGTTACAATTTAGTATGACAGACTGCACCGCGAGGGGTAGGTACCGACATAAATTGCAACAGTGCACTGCCTTTATTAGGGTTGTCTCGATATAAGGGAGGAGGGTGGCTCTATTACCCTTAATGTGGGGCACGGAATAATCGATACAAACTAGCTGGATAGACGGGATAGCTACCTTGTCAATCGATATGTTTTTATTGACATCACTGAATTATGCTCGTTGTTTTTGGATTGTCGTATTACTTTCTATGTTTAGTTTTATAATGAGTTGAAAAGTACGGATTGCTTTCTAAATGTGTGTTTAAATAATATAACGATCTCAAACCAGCTAAGTATTTTGTGTACATCTAAGTACCTAAAAGGGTGAATTATTTTAAATAACTTTGAGTAGGTATAGCAACTTTACCACAAAACTTACCAGGCGTTCGAAAAGGTTAATCACTTTCGTAGAGGTCAGCCCTTGGATATGAAATTTATTGGGTTTGTTATCAAATTAAAAATGATATCATATCATGATTAATTACTAAGCATTATTTTTTTAATTGTTTCTACTAGCGCAGACCAGTGAAATTGTGAACCCGTTCACCCGTCTGAATACTTGAAAAATAAAATCCAATTAAACATGACTATTTTTTCTGATTTTTTCACACAATCAGTTTCGATTTTGAAAATGGTACTCAATTTCAGATCAAATTTGAATTCATTCAACTAGAGTAATGCAGGACCCACAGACAACCGAAAATAATATTTTTTATTACAAAAACTCTCGATCGTCAAGCAAGACGTCGTATTTATAATTTTTTTTCATAAGTCAACGAAGTACGTATTTTATGTTTCAGTTTGCAAACTTATTTCTGTTGAAGAAAATATCTATGCAACGATAAAAAAAAAAACAAGACAAGACGTGAAATTTGATGCTTATATGCTATTTCAATGACGATAAGCTATAATTCCCCTATCGCCACCTAGAATTTGTGCGATAGTCCGACTGGCTCTGAACCTGGACGTTAAGAACCATAATATTATATTTTCAAAAAATTCACGTTATTGCCAATTATTTATTAGGAAAGAATTTAACCTCTTAGGAACAACAAAAATTGGGCACCTTAAAAACACATTATTTAAAATTTTGCTTCTTAAGTATACCTAACATATTTCCAAAAAAATTGTACAGCGTGTAATAGTATAGTAGTAGCCATTTATTAACATCTTAGAGGCACAACAAAAATCCACGCCTGTTAAAAACAAATAATTTGGGTCAATCACTAACTAGGCCGTGTGAATGGCTGCACGAGTGAATGGGGTAGTTTTAGGGCTCGTCTTATCAGGAGCACAGCAGGAGGAGGGGTGACTGCCACCCACCCGCAGCAGTCACGCAGACCGGTAATACAGTCATTTGAATTCATCTTCCATCGGGCACGTGGTCCGGGGGTAGCTCGGGCTTTGGCTGTGGGCTGTTGTAGGTTATATCCTAAAGCTTTAAGCTCTTTCAAAGTTGTTTCGACTACTGTCGCTTTGGATGTTTGCTGGGTGGATTTGTGGTTATTTTGTGGTTGTTGTTGTTACTTATAGTGAAAGTAGACACATTTTTGTTTTAAATATTAAAATGTGTTTGTAAATATACCTGCTTTAATTGCTTTAAAATTACAAACTTAACAGAATCTTTAGTAGATACCTGACTGAAGTTCTTACGAACAAATTAACAGGGTTTCAATGTTTATTGGCGGGAAAACGTAAGAATAAAGTATACCGACAAATTATTCTTACATTTTCCCGCCAATAAACATTGAAACCCTGTTAATTTTTTCGTAAGAACTTCATTCCCGTTTTTAACCGTTTTACGTATAAAATGATCGTATTTTAGAATAACATTTTTCTCCGTGTACACAAATATTTTACGCGATTTTTAATATAGTTTTTTTGTCAGTATGGTTGGTTGAACTAAGAATATTTTATTTCCAATATGCTATTATCAACAACCATGCTTTTAGAATACAAAATTATTATACCCTCTTCCTTTTTTGTTTCTCTGTGCGAAACATCTGTCACACTTCTATGTACACGGAGATAAAATTTATTCTAAAATACGATCATTTTATTCGTAAAAACGGTCAAAAACGGGACCGAAGTTCTTACGAACAAATTAACAGTGTTTCAATGTTTGATTATGTTAGCCCCCTGAGGTGATTTCTCACAAAAACGGCGCTCTACAAATTATCCAATTATTAATGGCGGGAAAATGTAAGAATAATTTGTTGGTATACGTACGAAATTACGTATACCAACAAATTATTCTCACATGTTCCCGCCAATAAACATTGAAACCCTGTTATTTTTTTCGTAAGAACTTCAGTCCCGTTTTTAACCGTTTTTACAGATAAAATGATCGTATTTTAGAATAACATTTTTCTCCGTGTAGTTATGTAATAGTAGGTACCTAAATAATAAAATGTGAAATTACAAAATTCAATAAAATAAATTTTGCTTTCGTGCGTTGTGATTTGAACCAGTCACCTTTGACTTGGTAGTCGAGAGCCTTATCCATCGACCACGGAAGCCGTCAACTGAAACCAGTACGAAAAACTTATCTCACCGCACGTCCACTCTAATGGATTGTAGGTCTTTCACTGATTCGAATCGGCAAATTCCAATCAATCAACAGGGCATCGAAATATTCGTAACATTTTATTGACAGAATAGATCTTAGTCCGGTTGTTGAGTTGACATCGCTTTGGGTCCGACACTGAACTCCTGAACAATTTACCTAACAATGTATACATGTAAAGACGTTAATATATAAACATGCATATTTAAAAATATCACATAAACAGCACAGAACTCTCATTAAAACAATTCCAACCGGAATTTTTAATTTTCACCTGATTTACCGGAACGGCTTTAGTTTTTCCCATAGGAAAAACTAAACCCTTTCATACACTTTTCCATATAAATGATCATCTAGTAAATCCATGTTATGCAAGTGTATTATATAAGTATAATTAATACAATACAATACAAGAACAACACGTTAATCTACCAAACTATTAAATGGGAATATAATTCACCGTCTCCAGATATTTTCATATCAGAGGGTTCGGCTCTGTGGAATTCCTAATTTGACCGATAAATCCTACTGATCCCTCAATATAAAAATTTTAAAAATCTTTCGTAATTCTACATGTATTTAAAATGACTGATTTTTGCATTTTTATATACAAATTCTTTGACAAATCTAATATGCCTAAATTTTTAATAAGAGAGCCGGGTATAATGCCAGTAGCCGAAATAACAAAAGGTAATATTTTTATAGTCTGAGAATACCAAATTCTTTTAATTTCATTGCCTAAATCTGTATACTTTCTTATTTTTTCAGAAACAGATTTTTGAATTATTATTAATACACAAAATTCAAAAATGGCTTTATGGCCTTTCAAAATGGTACACCAACTAATACTACACTTATGAAAACATCACAAGTACATGACCAAAACACAACGTAATAAATTATACACAAATTCAACAAAGACAGAGTGTGGCAAAAGAAACATAGTCAATGATGGTATAAACATATATAATCTCCTGCCTGACAACCGAAAAAAAAGAATATATTTAAAAAAAAAAACTGTTTGCTCTCAAGATTAATGAGCAAAACCAAAATGTTCTTACTTAAAAAAATGTGTTACTTAGTGTTAGGTAGTAAACCATCATTATTAATATTATTTGTATCAATGTATACTTAAGTTAACAAAGCGAAATATGTATATTTCTTTTAACTTAATAAATAAATAAAATAATTTATATTTAATTTTACCTTTAAAAAAGGGACTTTTAATTCAAAAAAAATGTTTTTGAGATAATTATTGTTAATTTTTGACACTCCCTGGTAATGTGACCAGAATTGACTGGTGTCTAGTGTTTAGTGACTCTAGTCTAGTAGTGCGTCCTGACCTTACTGCGGGCGTGACTTGTGATCATGTCAAGGGTCCCGCGTGCCACCCCGTGCGGGTCAGACCCGCTATTCAAAAGAACATATTACTTATTCATTCTTGACTCCTGACCCTCTATTGGTTCAACAAGTCGATTATTAGTCCTAACTCCTCGACAATCTACATACAGTATTATATTATGAAGGCATGTATTGTTGTTAGAGCATTGATGAATTTTTTTAGGCGCGATATGTATACATTTTCGATATCGATACAATTACTGTCATCTGTGTTTGTTTTTATTTTTAAAGGTTCTCGCCTTCGCTAAATTATGTAAAAATTATGTATATAGATTCGTTCTTGGTTTTTCATTCAAGTTTCAGAAAATAATAAAACATTCTAGCGAAGGCGAGAACCCTTTAAAAATAAAAACAAACACAGATGACAGTAATTGTGCCGTTTTAGTAATTCCTGCCACAAGAGTCAAATAAGTTTTACTTTATTTCATATTTCACTCATATTTTTTTAATAGGTGGGTGTTTTGGCTAAAAATTTTGTACCTAACAATTTGACGGGTAGGTTTGATTGCTTCTGGCCCCCTAGCACACACGATCGATAACGATTGAGAGGATAACTTTCGGTAACTTCTCATCGTTCCCTAGGACAAATAAAAATCGCTAACGTGCAAACAACAGTTGATGTCGAATATATTAAGGACACTTTATCATTGTGAACTGTTACTTATTCGTTGGCAATCTGCAGTTCTAGGGAACGATGAGAAGTTATCGAAAGTTATCCTGTCAAGTGTCAATCCTTATCGATCGAATGTGCTAGGGGCCCTGGACCCCTAGCACGGTGGATCGATAAAGATTGTATCGATTACTTTCGGTAACTTCTCATCGTTCCCTAGCATGACTGCATATCGCCAACGACTAAATAATAATTTTCAATTACTGAGTACCTATTCTTTATATTATTTTTAAATTAATAAATTTTGAAATAACACAAATCCATCAAATAAAATATATTGCGATTACCTTTAGATTTACCGATAGTATCTGAAGATCTTTCAGTTTATGGATGTGGCGCATCCCCAAACTGAAAGAATCCTGAAAATCTTCATACAAAAAGTTGAAATTTTGAAAAAAAAAATCATTTTCAGCTACAACAACATCAGTAACGATGTTTTTTTCAATCTTAGCACTCTAGCTCACTGAAAACTCACGGACCGCCACTAGACACCCACTAGAATTTATAAAATAGGTTACGATTTTGCTAACCAATACAGGTCAGTGAAACAAAAAGGCTTGTAAACCGCAACAACTGTGATTCGCATTGCCAAATAGGTTGATATTTCGATTCGTCTGAAAACACGTCAATTAAAGACAGTTTAAAAATAAATATATTCGTTATTATTCTTTTTACTCCGATTTCCATGCAAATCTAAATGTCAATGCGTCACTCGCGTAAACACGATGATGACATTGCCTACATTATTTAAAATAAAATAATAATAAAAGGTTTTTTGTATTTTATCTTTTATCCGAACAACGCCGGAATTAAAATACCTGGGCGCACATTTTGGGCGCCGGTCTTTCTACTAAAACACCTCGCAATTCAACCAGCCAATCAGGGGGCTCCGCCGGTGATCGAACGAGACCACGCCCATTCTCTATTCTCCAATCGCGAGGCGGACGAAACCGAGCTAATCCGGAAACAGCCGAACACAGCCTTCGGGGTTGCCGAGTTGCCACCTCGGGGAATTTTCGGCTACAAGTGTTTTTGGTGATGGATCTTTTGTCAGTCGCACATTTCCAGTGTTGGAGAGAGAGTGTGTCGGTTTCAGGCCAGGTTTCTGTATCGAGATTACGATACTTTTGACAGTAGGAAGCAACGGTGAATTTCTCGAAAACAACCTAACCTAACTTAATGTATACTTTTAAACATATCAAATCAGTGCGTGTTACTTATACATAAATTAAAAATAGAAAACAAAGTTTTAATAATAATAAAAACTAATTGGAATATGCCAGGTTTCTTGCATCTATTTTAGCAAAGTTTATTAGTATATAAAGACAATAACAGTCTGTAAAAATTTTGACAATAATTATAGTTGTGTGTTGATAAATAAACATTGGAAGTTGAGTTGACAGTGAATAAATTGAAAACAATAATAAATTTATGCAAATGACCTATCGTTGAAGTCACCAGTGTATTTGAATAAACTCTAGGTTTGAGCGTCGTGCAAAGTGACTGCACAATTTTTAAATTACTAGGACACACAAAAATATTAATGACATGTAAATAAAGTGATCACATGCCAAAATAGAGAGAGCTTTTGAAGTTGAATGGCAAAGGTTACTCGAAATTCTCAGAGCCTCGTAAATAAAAAGTTGTCAAATTTTGTCATTTGGATGTGAAAGGATCAAATTTTAGAGACAATAAATAAATAGTGGATAGATTTGGACAATTAAAAGCTATCATTGATCTCCTAAACGCCAAAATAAAATTTAAAGCTGAAGACAAGTGGATATTTTTTAGCCAATCAAAATATCAATGTTCACCAAACCAAAAGCACAATTCAACTAGTACTTGAAAACTATTAAGTTGGCTTTATCAAAATCAACAAGAAGTGCAGTGGATATTATTTAGGGGATATTATTGATCTTCCAAAAGTTAAAGAGAGAGTCTAAGCCAGACCAAAACTGGCTGTTTGACCAAAACATTGGCCTTGTCAAAACCAGGACCTTAACCAAGATAGCAGTGCAGTCAGTGAAGAGTATGTGCTTCTGAGCGCGTTGAGAGTTTGCAGCCATGCTGCCCTACCAGGCCGTGGCCATGGACTACGCCGTGGCCTCCGCCGGCTTCCACCACCAGCGCGGGGTGGGCCAAGGGGTGCCCGGGGTCATGGGGCTGGGCAGCCCCGCCTTCACACACTCCTGGTTCGTACAGCCGGCCGGCGATCTGTGCCGTCCGAACACCACAAACCAATCACATCTTGAACCCGGGCATGTTATGTTCTATATTTATACTCTTATCATTCTTTATTGTTTTGTTTTGTTGATTATGTTATGTTCTGTTTTTGACTCAATCCGGCAATTTTTATTATTGATTTTGTTTTGTTGTTGTTGATTTGTTCTATTTGTTTTTGACTCATCCTGACTGTTTGTTTATGTTACTATTGTTTATTTATATTTTCAAGTTATTTCCGACTCTGGATCCTGAGCCCTGAAGCAACTTGTTTTTTTCTATTTTATTGTTTTAATTATTTTTTCAGTTTTTTTTGTTGTTGTTTTGTTTTGTTTATAAGCTCAATTAGGATCACCACATTTTGCAATTGAAAAAACGTTATATTTTACCAAACAATCCGCTTTGAATACAGTTTCTTAAAAAAAATGTTTAGTAGACGCACTATTCGAATCCTGAAAACATAATATTAGGGACATAGGTATCATCTTATCGAAAACGACAAAATCCATACAACTTTACAATAAGTTGAATAAAACATTTTTACAAACTGGTCAGTATTTTTAAAACGAAATTCTCACTGGTAGATTAGTTATAAAAGAATTCACAAAGTCTGATAGATGGAAAATTTTGTCGTTTTTGCTAACCCTTAATACTAACATAAAAATAATACAAATATTATTTCAGTTTCAACACACTTTTAAAACTCGTTGTTTTCTTTTATCTTCTACACTAAATGTATTGAAAATATACAGGGAATTATAAAAACCTGAGCTTAAATCGATGTGCTTCAGCTTGTATTTATTTATAATAAAACCACCAAACCTATTTGCTTGCTTTGAATATTATCTGCTAAATAGATTAACGTTAATTGCACTAAAAAAACCAGACATGATTAAAAAAAACACTGTTCTCAGCCATGTTTTCAAACTGTCTGATACAATACAATCAGCAATACATAGAACTAATTATTTTCAAAATCGAAGGACACATTACCAGAAACGTATCCACTTTTTATAACGGCCATTACAGCAAAATACACTGGCGTAAAAGCAGCAATTCGGTAGCAGTCTACGTCTATCCAAAAGATATTGCAATATAAATTCATCGGTTATTTTATCCCATTAGTTTTTACCGGCGTGTTTATTTTTTACTCCCCGAGACATTTAAGTCCACACCGCAAGACTCCACCACAAAAGATTTAACCAAAATATCAAGGTACAAGAGGTACCTTACCTACAAGGAAATTTATCCTAAGCCATTTTTTACCCACTCGAAAAACCGCCGGTACATTTTTTGTGACAAAGGAGTTTTTTTTACTGTTGATATATTTCAAAGCGATTTTTTGGTTCGTTTCTTTGTGCGACACGTGAAAGGCGAAAGTTCACACCAAAATCTGCAGCTTAGTTAAAAAAAACGTTGTTAATTCATCCATGACCTTTTATTGACGTAGTTTTGAACCATCAGTGCTTATTCGATGGGAATTACGCAAATTATAAATACACCAGAAATGAATCATCACCAACCTAGGTTCACGGGATTAGGTTTGTCGAGGTATAGGCGGAGGATGCGTCTGCCTACTTATTTCTTGGCGGGCCGGATCGGGAGACACAACTGAGAGAAATCAATACTCTCGACTCATCGCCTTGCACCTCAGTGAGAGGGTTGAATTCACACGTACCTTTTTCCTTCCTAGAACTCCTTATTTTCTTTTAAAAGATCTTCTACACAGCATCCCCAAAGATGATATAGGCCCTGAGGAAAAATATTTTTATCTGGACTTCCCGTGTGGAGCTATTGTAAAAGAATATAACAAACCTAATATGTAAAAGGAACTATCAAAATATTATGTACAAACAATTTTATTTTCAAGTACTCAGTACTTAAAAAAAAACCTCATTAGGTACCTGCTTAGTACGATAAATTTTTCCGTCTACCTCTCATACACGGAGAAAAATGTTATTCTAAAATACGATCATATTATTCGCAAAAACGGTTAAAAACGGGACTGAAGTTCTTACAAACAAATTAACAGTGTTTCAATGATTATTAGCGGGAACATTGAAACCCTGTTAATTTGTTCGTAAGAACTTCAGTCCCGTTTTTAACCGTTTTTACGAATAAAATTATGGTATTTTAGAATAACATTTTTCTCCGTGTAGTACCTACCCTGTAATTTATCTCAAAAATACACCAAACTTTTACTACATTCCACTAAAATTACTTTTACTAAACAGCATTAAACTTTTAGAGAACAGAAATTAATTCTTACATGCATAAAAGTCGATTTTTTTAAACTGCACGTAATTATTTATATCGTGCATATACGCAGATAAGTGTTATTCTAAAATACGATAATTTTATTCGAAAAACGGTTAAAAACGGGACTGAATGAAGTAAAAATTAACAGGGTTTCAATGTTTATTGGCGGGAACATGTAAGAATAATTTGTCGGTATACGTAATTTCGTAAGTATACCAAAAAATTATTCTTACATGTTTCCGCTAATAAACATTGAAACACTGTTAATTTGTTCGTAAGAACTTCATTCCCGTTTTTACGAATAAAATGAACGTATTTTAAATAACATTTTTCTCCGTATAATTTTCTACATTTTTCAAGGCACCAGTTGTCGTTAAGTTTTTCCTTTTTAAAAAATATATTGCGTAGGTAGGTACCTGCGTGATTAATTTGTCGTGTTTTGATAGATTAATAGTCCTTCCTGTCAATCAATGAGTCTGAGAACCGGTACATCTTAATTTAGCCAAGTTATTTAGCCGATGAATGTGTCCAAGTAAATAAATCAGCCGGAGGTATTTGTTTACATATTTCATATGCAGCTTCGCACAATAGAGCATTAGTTCATGTAAACCACAGGCGCGTTTATAAATATTCAATCACTTAAGACAATTGATGAATCAGCATCACGAATTACTATGCTAAATATGAGCAGGACAACAATAGGCAACAATTATTCATCCCATTAAGTGTGAGAGAATACCTTGTTCCCACAGTGTTCTGCTTTGCTCCCACAACACACTAAAATAATTCAGTCATGTTAACTTACCGCCGCATTTCACTGCTCATTTAAATATATACCCAGAATGTATTTATGTAAACTGCACATTCTCATTGCCAAAATATAACCATAATGTACATAATCTATGTAAATTTACGGTCATTTTAGATCCGTTTCGAGTTTTGTTATTCTTCACATTCTCACACAGAAAAATGTTATTCTAAAATACTATCATTTTATTTGTAAAAACGGTTAAAAACGGGACTGAAGTTCATACGAACAAATTATCAGTGTGTCAATGTTTATTGGCGGGAAAATGTAAGAATAATTTGTTAGTATACGCATGAAATTAGGTACACCAACAAATTATTATTTCATGTTCCCGCCAATAAACATTGAAACCCTGTTCATTTGTTCGTATGAACTTCAGTCCTGTTTTTACGGATAAAATTATCGTATTTTAGAATAACATTTTTCTCCGTGCATCCTTACATCAGAGCCATGATTTACCTGATGAAGGAGAAAAAATCGATCTATCCTGTTTAGTTATTCCAGTTTCTAAGATATGACACATGTTCCATTCGAATTGAACCGATTAAGATTTTCTATTTCTGACTATGTGACAACATGAAATGGAGTTTTTTTCTATTTTATGAAGCAATGAAGAGTTTCGTTTTATGCTGCATCCAAAGTAACACATCTAATTTACGCATTTCTTCCAACCAAGTTATTTTTAGCATCTCGTTTTGAAATTTACTGACTTCAAAATTTAAACAGGCGCACTACTTTCTTCTTATAGAAGCCAACAACACTAATGCAGCAAATAACGCATTATATACACACTAAAAAAATGTTTTAAAAAGTACCACACTTAGTTGTTCACCAAATTTTTATTAATAGTCAATTACAATTCTTAAGAATATAATTATTAATTTCAATATTTCTCTTTATCTCTCCACAGAAATTCATCATTTTTATTATTATTTATTGTATTATATTGTATTGCTGTGGCTAACGAAACACAACGCAATCTACTGGATGGTTGCCTAATCTAGATAACCAAGTGTTGTATCAATAAATTAACTCACACCGCCAACTGTCAGAAATATAATTGTCCCATAAAAAACATTTAATTCGCAATAATAAATATTGAGGTCAATAATCGAGATAAAAACTATCATATCTTTTAAGTTCGACCAAATTATACATAGTAAGCTAAATTTCATCAAAATCGGTTAAGTAGTTTCGGAGTTTACCTCGGACGAACATTGTGACACGAGATTTTCATATATATATAGATATTCATTGGATACCGTTCTCATCCCAGGCGAAATTACTAATATTTAAAATGCCTTATCACTTGCATCATAATGTAGATACTGTATATGTCAAAATAAATATATAATTAAATCAATTTGGTAATTAATAATTAGTTAATAAATTAAAGCACCAAAGGAAGACAAAAAAGTTTCTAAGAACAATGACAAATGCGTTGTACTATGAAGGTATGTATTTTCCTGTTAAAAATTGTGAATATACCGTTTTTTTTACCATTGAAACGTCTAAACACACCAGAGATCGCTGTCCACACATATCTAAACTTGTTTCGTAGAACGTGTCAATGTTTGCTGCAATAAATTGAGTGTTAATTTCATAACAAGACATTGAGCACACTTTTTACATCACTCCCGGATTACCCAGCGATACCATCTGCAGATTGCTCTTACTAAAACCGGTTCTGGATTGATTTTTTCTCAGTATTTTGGTCATCTCTAATCCTTCATTCATAAGCAGTATCCTTTCAGCTTTTGTATGGCGGTAAGATAGAGAGGAAACTAATTTAAGAGGCGTCACGCTTGTTATGGAGTTCCATTTGATCTCTTTTATTTCTTTTTATCACGGACCAACCTGTACCACTTTATGTAAATGAGATGACGGATATCGGTAGTGTATTTAAAATTCTGTTTGCTCTGGTTTCAGTTATTTTAAAATGTCCTTATTCGTTTTCAATGATCTGAAAAACTTCTACCTACACACATTTTGTTATTTAAAGAAACATCATCCTGTCAAATCAAAAGTTCATTTTATCCTAAATTTGTTTGATGCATTAATATTTTTTAATAAAGCTTAATAATTATTTGTTTCGGTCTCTTTTCTTAATCCAATGCAGAATAAAATAGTGCAGAACAAGATAGCAGATTGATGTATGACGATGGTGTAATTTCGCATTTTTCTGTTTACCCAGATAATTTGAACTAGCTACAACCCGCGTAAGTATGGACTATGACTTAAAAACGGAATTATATAAAATCGAAAACAACAACATAATAAAAAATTCAACCTTGTACCGTACCGACTGTATCGAAATAGGGCAAGTACTACTTGCCCTAAAATTGAATAGACACCTTCCAACATAATTGCAGCAAGAACCACCACATCAAAACGAACTTTCATAATCATCCCTCTGGCAAAATCACGCATGGATTCAGTCCGATCTTCCTGCACTTTACCGCCCTTTCCATGAAAGCAGTCGTTTCTCTTATATCCTCTGGTTTATGTGCAAGTCACTGGGCCTGATGCACCCAGCATTACGCCTGTATCGGACATTGGACACAGGTTTTTTTTTTTTACTTCCATTATATTTTTAATCATCTTTTTCAATGCGCCATCGGCATCGGAGATCGGGAATCGATATTGAAACGATCTTATTTATGTTTTACAAAATAAATTATTTCGTTTGAAAATCTGCTTATTTGGGTGTGAAGTATATTCGATGATAATGAAAACGTGCGCTTTCTTGATGACGTTATTCATGGATTTGTCAATTATTATTATTTCATACAGATGTTAACCTGAATGATATGTCCCACCTCAAGAGCAACCAATGTCATTTTAAAGTTAGGTGGTTTCCTGCTGTATGATGCATCTTTGATAGGTTTGCAATTTATTTTACCTGTGACTCTTTTTTTGCAGGAATTGAATCAATTGCTTCATCTCAAGGGCGCTATACAATTTATTATGAGTTCTTAGTATCTATCTGATTGTATTTTTTACAAACAGATAACGAAAACTTACTTACCTGGCTGGTCACTTCTGATGAACACACTTTATTAGAAATATTGTGCTTTCATAAGATACGACTTTGCGAGCAGAAGACACCATATTTAAAACACTGAACATTGAATGATTTAACGTTTGCTACATTCTACATGTTATTTGTATATTTTTGAGAAGAATAGTGGCCAAAATAGAGTTGATATTTATTTTAACTGGAGAATTTTGAAGAAAATAACTTTAAAAAGCTTAGAAGTTCTTATTTGCGTACATTTTTAGACAATTAGTTATTTACAATGTCTGTGAAAGTGAAGATGAAGGTGACAGAATATGACTTTATGGATACGACTGTCTAAAAGGGTGAGTTTTAAGTTTAGCTCTAAATTCTGCTGAGTTTGTGATCATTCTTAAATCATGTGGCAGTCCATTCCAAGATTCATTCGAACGTTCAATCTCTTTGCTATAAGTATGTTGCTTCTACTGACGGTGTGTTTTTTTTTGTGTGGAAGAAAAATGGAGATGATGTAGTAACATAAAAATAGGATTAGTTTGAATTGTGAAGATTGGAACTGATTGGCTACTTTTATAATTCCCGCGGAAACGGCACGGCGACGGTAACGGCTCTCGGCATCTCATTTATTTAATACGAGTGAGGGAGATGCAAAAAGTAATAAATAGAAATGAGACGGCGTGAGCCATTCCCGTCACCGCTCCATTTCCGCGGGAATACTAAAAGCGCCTATTGAGGAACTTAAGATGATACCCGGTGGTGCAGAAATAGATTTTACTAAAATATTGCTGTCACTTACTCCACCGGATATTGAGCGAAAGGGACAATGCACTGACACCTAACTAAAATGGAGGTTTTGTATTCCCCACTTTTCTCCTCCAAAAGTGGACTGATTTTCATTTTTTTTTTATCAACTACATAAGAAAAAACTATTCTATGTCTGTACGTTTTGCTTTTTTTAAAAAAACATTGTCTGGTTTGTATACTGAACATCTTTTGACGGCGTTTAAACCAGTCAATTTTATTGATTTTTGGAAGGTCATAACTTCTATAAAAAGTAACTTATCAAAAAAAAACAAAAAGTACCGACACGCTAGTAGTTGATATCTATTTTATGCAAAAACAATATTTTCTCTAGGGTTAAAATCCAGAGAGATGAATATGGAATTCGTTTGTATTGAAAAATCACCGCCGGGTATCCTCTTAACGGTTCAAACTATCCCGAAAAATTGTGGGGCCTCCAATGAACGGACAATGATTTTTTTTAGAAATATTTGTCTTTAAAATTTTGATGATGTTGTCTGAAAATCTCTTTCACATTTCTTGCAAATACATCAGAAGTAAGTAATTCATTACCAAATAATATATAAAATGAATTCGTTTGTTATTGCTCGGCTAAACTATTGAACTTTTTTTTTAAATTCCATCTCGCTTGATTAATTCCGTCAATCAAGTTTACTGACGCGATTATGTTTAACTTCCTTGTTCTTATTGCGAATAAATAAAAAAAATATCGTTTACTCTTTAAATTTATCTAACAGTATTTTATTGAATTATAGCGGATATTAAAAGATTTAAAAAAAAAAAATGATAAATAATTTTAATAAAACGTCAATATTAATATTTTTTTCCGCATATTTTCATAGTTAAATCAACTACAATAAAATAAAATTCGTCGAGAAACAGTCTGCGCAGCCTTTTTCATACAAAACTTAATTTTAGATTTGAGGCCAAAATATCCAAAAAAACGTATTATTTTTTTTGATTTTCAGCTATAGCAAATTTCTAGTACGGATATGTGCTTTTCTATTTATATATGTTCTGAATTATGATATACAAGCTTCTGCCCGTGACTTCGTCTGCGTAGGATTAGTACCTCGAGTAATCTATTTTCTTTTCCTAGGTCCCATCTACGTTTATACCAAAATTCTTAACCTATTTATTTAAAATATGTATAATTCTTGATTCGATTCAAAGTATTAGGCGAGTACTTCAAATAAATTCACTAATTTAAATATTTTCCAAAAAACCATTGTTTTGCAAAATGTCATTCTCAAATTTTGACGTTTTCTATTAAACAATAATTATTATTTTCAATATATTGAAAATAAATAGCTAGCTTTATAAATTATTGCCTATATGTTATTCTGATGTATGAGCTATATTATTGAAAAGTTTCATTAAAATCCAATCATTAAATTTCGATTTAAAGAGTAACAAACATACATACATTCATACAAACTTTCGCGTTTATAATATTAGTAAGTTTAGCTATTAGATATTCAATTTTTCATGATCATAGAGGCATCTTTGGATTTTTTTTGTGAGTTAATGATATTTATTTAAATAGTAATCCTACCTAAATGAACATATATCTAATAAAAATAATATAAAAAATTTTAACGTTTTTTGGGACAAAATTTTAAATTTATGGTCGACAAATTTGTGTTCCAACTTAAATCAGTCATTTGTAAGTAAATTTACAAATGACTGAAGAAAAAAAAATTCAGTTGGTTAAGTATTTTGGCTTCAAATAAAAAATTAAGTTTTATATGAAACGTGCCACAAAAAAATCATGTCAAATTTAAAAAAAAAAAAACTAAAGAAATTTTATAAAAAACATTCACCATTGAGTAACGTTCCCATTCATTAAAGTCCGTATTCTCCCATCGCTTACTCCCGAATTTACCAAATAGCTTGCGGTCAATCGAAACTAGACGGTTGGATTTTTTCATGTCGGTAACAACTAAAATGAGTATTGGTGGCTGACTAATTTTTGAAAATGCGCCCCGGGCAAATCGGCTACCGTATCATAAAGTTAGACAATAAACCAGGTTGTAAAATATTCAAAATTTTGTAACAAAAATCACAATGCAGCTACTGTGAAATAACGCAACCGACACACGAACTCTAATTACGATATAAAGTTTATAATGTAAATTATAAGCTTTTATAAAATGCCATGATTTGGTATTGAATTACAAAATTCGCTAGCTTGCGAAGAATAATGAGAAAAAAATAGTTTGTAATTGTGGAGATATTATTAAGTATCACTGCATTTTGGATATCAAATTATGATAGGTAGTTAATTTATAAAAATTAAATAGGTGGTTGTTTTTAAATGTTTGCTTTATAAAGTAATAATATAAGTTATCAAAATATGTAAATACCTTCCTACTTTTAAATTGGGTTTGGATTCTTTTTTTTACTTACTTCGAAAATGAGTTAAAAATTAATTTTGTTATATAGACCTCACTATATAGGTATTATATCTATTAGGAGTTCTCTACATGTTACAATAAATTATTATTTTTACATTATTCTGTTGTTTGTGATTTGAACGGTTACTCGACAGTTGAATTCCATACAGTTGGCTCCCCAAAATATAATTATGATAAAATTATAATTTTTGTGCATTTTTTACGACTTCAAAAATATCTTTATGTATAAGTTGGTTTGGTTATAAAACGAATTTATTTGCAGTGTAGATTTATTGCGCTTATATGCTGGTATAAAGATACAGTAGGTACTCGTATACAAACAAGTATTTTTTTTCTTGATGCATTTGAATGAAAATATGTTTTATTCTTATAAGTATATATCTTACAAGATAAGTAGTTTTACCGTATTTTCCGAAATATTGTATCGATTTGAACCTAGAGTACATTAGAACACACAAAAAGACGAAGAGTAGATTTTAGTGTGTCGCTTCTGTTAGTTGTGTAGTGTATAATTCATTTATGCGCTCAACATATGTACACGGTTGACATTTGTCACATGAGAACGGGTCGTTTCTACGACTCGTTCTTGAGTTCAACAGCTTGGCTGTGGAACGATTTGCCAGCCTCTGTGTTTCCTCCCTCCTACAACATGTTCATTTTTTCCTCTCAAAAAGACCCTCTACACAGCATCTTAGATGACATAGGCCCTGAGGGAAATTATTTTCCTTATTATTGTGTGGAATTAATGTAAAAAAAAATGTTATTCCTTATTTTCCAGTTTGTATATGATATCTCTCTTCTTATTGATATGATCCATTATTATTTGTTTTTAAAAGCTAGATTTTGAATTTTGTTTTCTAATTCCGGACTATTATACAATTTTGATCTTAAGTAATGCCCCATTTGTCTAAAAGTATTATGCATTGAGACTATTAATATGTATGTTGGATCGGTCATCACGAAATTGATTTCCAATAAATATCTAATTGAATTAAGTTGTTTGCAATAAAAGCCAATTGCAGAAGGCAAACAAATCTTATTTTTTTAACTTTAATGAGTAACACAGTCTGACCTAACTAGTTGATTTGTTGCAGATATGTACACCTAATGATTACTTATTAATTTCTTTTATCAGTCTAAGTACTGACAGTATTTTTATCAGTTGTAATGCCTACATTAATGACTTTCCAACTTTCGGCTTATCATAATGACAAACATAAAAAACTTACGCATTTCAACATTACTTTCAAATACGAGCACAGTGGTTATTGTAACACCATTTTATTCCAATTCTCTGCTACCTATGTGAAAACTTGTTTATATTTTTTATTTTTATTTATTTACGTTGTTCACGTCGCGCAGGCCCTATAAATCCATTTCTTTTTTCTCGTGTTTCTTTGGTTTTGAAATATCAACCATTATACGTTATACTATAATATACAGAATCGATTTCTATTGACAAAGAGGTAATACAACATGGTTTCAATGACTCAATTTCGAAATACATACTCCAATTGGACGCTGAAAGAAATCTGCGGTCTCATGGTTAACCGTATGGCGTGTTTTTAGATCGATCCATCGATAGGAATTCAATGAAATAATATGCATTTGGAAATCTTATTATTTTACAAGTATTAACTTGCATAGGCAATTTACATTTGAATTTACTTTATACAACCTGTATTGATTTGAAGAAATATCAACAAAGAATATTGGGTTACAGTAAGTGACATGTATACAGATGGTTTTACCTTTCGAATTTGCCCTTTTCGGACATGTTGCTATATTTGTGTATCTTCAAATAGTATCTACATTTCAGGACAAAAAATATTTTTTGTATTTCTTGCGTATTAACTATCTAACCACCATCTCTACACATTTTGTATATTAATTTATTACTTTTTTTTTCAGAAGAAGCAAAAACATTGTGACGTGACTTTTGAAATAAATTAAAATAAAATACTTGGATTTAAGTTACTTCATTGATATATTTTCACTGCCTACCGGTATCGTACCTCCGTACCATCATCAGGACTGTTATAAAAATAATGCTGTCAAATACAGAAATACACGTGACAAGTGACTTAAAACTAAGTATTTTCCAATATTTGAAAAAAAAAAATTCATTTCATTTATTAACTCCCGGTTTCAACATATCCGTGTCATTCACCAGCAATCTCTAAACTAACTTAAATATTATAATACAAGTACGGAATTTTGTTTATTTATTTTTTATTTAACGCCCAAAGGGCTTTTACATGTTGGTACACACTTGTTACATTTTGTTGGTAGTAAAAAGTAGAATTAATAAGATATTAATCAATCCAAACGAAAATATGAAACCGACACAGAAAAATAAAAAAGGTGACGGTCCCAACTGGGACTTGAACCCAGGATCTCTTGCCTTAACGTGACAAACGCCTTAATCAACTCGACCATTGGGACCTCTTATTTTTAATTCATTTTTGACAATCTTATATTTCAAATTCAGAATTAACCATATTATCTTCGAGTAAATTTTCACATATTTACAGTTGCTCTCTCTCTGGTTTCAATCCTGGGATTGGTTTGCAGCAATTTCCTTTAGTTTCTTCTTCCATTCTTCCCTATCTTGTGCGGCTCTTTTGAATTCTGCATATGATGAGCAGCGCATGTCCACCAGCAGGTCCTCCAGGTACTCTCGGCGTACAGTTGCTACATTTTAATAAATTAAAGGATCACAAAGTTCTAAAGAATTTGTTTGTAATCTAGGTAGTGTCTTGGATAAACATATTCGATTTTATAAACATGGACACCTACTGACCATTTCTAAGAGTATAAATAAAATTTATTTCCTGTTCAAACAACCTAAATCAACTCCAGTTGCATTCCCACTGAATCAATGGAATGATATCACCGGTGGTGGCATTATAATAATATCATATGATTTGAATGCGCTGTACAGCCGAACAGTTCCCAAGGGTTATTAGTGGTTTCTGCTGACCACAAGATCCAGAACCGGTGCAATGCCCCTTCGGATAGTTTGCTTTGGTGATACTCGAAGTATCTACCGATGATAATATGATTGTTGCATCAGTGATCGAAGGACGCGATACAGCTGATTCCTGGTATTAAAGATGATTGTTACCTTGTATAAACGGGAAGGTATGTAGCTACTAAGTTAAACTGGGTTAATTTGTCACGTAACATACAATTTTCGTAAATTTTAGTAAAATTAAGCAACATTTTCTATGATGGTAGTAAGAATTTTTTAAAATTATTGTTATCTTTTATTTGCCTTTCTTTATAATTTTTCTCTTTTTCTTATAATATAATGTTGATTTTTTCTTTTGTTTTGTATGTCACACGTACACGGTGTCCGGAAGCCCGGAAGGTCGTAGTGCCTGCGGGAAACTGGTGGAATATATCTCACATGTAGAACCCAAAATATTTTTTTTCCCTTTTGTCTATTATTTCGGCAACTGAAGTGTTAAAAAACAAATACATTAAACAGCTTAACTAACTAACTAACTAACCACCACGCCATTTCCCCGCAGCGGTAGGCAGAGAGGACGGACCGCCAAACAACTCGGTCTTGGTATACACTCCTCGCCTCATTCACATTCATACATCTTATCATACATGCTCTTCTATTATTCTGACTCTTGACATGGCCCGACTCAAGTATCTGATTCACTTGATCGTGCCATGTCTTCCTCGGGCGTCCTCGACTTCTTCTACCATTCACATTCGCATCATATATTCTCTTGGCACTCCTTTCTTCAGTCATTCGCTCTACATGTCCAAACCATCTAAGCGTCCCTTTTTTAATCTTATTTATGACGCTCACATCGGCCTTGCATTCTTTTCGGATCTCCACATTCCTCACACGATCATACATGGTTTTACCACACAAACGCCTCAGGGATCTCATTTATACAGCATTCAGTCTACTTTCATCCTTTCTCTGCCAGTTCCATGCTTAATTGCCATACATCAGGGTAGGTACCAGAACTCCATTGTGAACTGCTATATTAATTAAACCCTAGCGACCGATTTATTTCAAATTTTATCTAAACAAATTCCAACTTTGGGCTCAATTGTCCTAAAACCAAGCTCAAATCAAAAAAAAGTTTTCTTTCAAAATCGTACCCATTTCTTCTTCCATTCATTTTTTGCATCATATTTTTAATATGTGTACCTAATACTTGTACACTCCTTTCTCTGTACATTCATCTACATATTTTAATAAAACAATAACGAGTGCATTGTTAAGGCAGTATGTATTATGTGTTTTTTTCTTAGTCAAATTATCATGTTTGTATTAACATTCATCTAGTGTAAATATTTGATTGAATAGACCATGAAGCCGTTTTAAACCGTAATAAATCGCGCAAGCCCAAATAGATTGAACGAAGAAAGTCAAATAAATAGTAGTCAAAATAAAACTGGCAGAGTTCTGAATAAAAACTTCAATAAATCGCGTCCAATCTGTGCATAATTCTTTGATGTATTGCCGGTGAGTTCTTTATTCCCAAAGACTTGGTTGTTTGACGGGCAATTCACGAAAAGTTTGTTTGTTGCATTCAATCATGTTTATCATGCTGCATGATAAAGGAACTACAAACTTTTCGATTATCTTCTGTGCGGAAAGTATTAAATTTTAATAAGTCGCTGGATTACGAATTATCTTTCTTTCAATATTTTATGGAGAAAACTAAGAAAAAAATTACATATTAATTATGGGATTTTACAACTTACGTCATATTAGATTAACGACCAAATTAACAGAGTCATTATTATTGTATTACAATATTATCAGTCGTCAAGCCTACCATCACGGTCGTCACGTTTAAATGCTGATTAAAAAATGTCTCAAAGGCCGAAACGGGCTAAGAATCGACGTTTAGCGATATTCTCAGTAATCAAATACGGTGATATTTTGTCAATTGTCTATGGCCGAATGAACTCTGATATCATGAAATTTGCACAACTTTCCCAGTCTCAATTGTCTTTTTTATTAGCTCCACACAGAAAGCACTGAGGAAAAAGTTTTCCATGGGGCCTACGTCAAATTTGGGGATGCTATGTGGGGAGTATTTTTAATCTGAGAGTCGGGATCAATGTACCCAGGAATGACAAACGTAACTCTCACTACGATGCAAGGATCGAGAGAGTCCGGCTGGACAGGTCAAAAGGTCCTTCAAACAGTCTCTCCCGTTCCGGCCCGCCAATCAGTAGATGGGCAAATGCATCCACCACCAAGACCTAGACAACCTCATCCCATGGACCCAGGTGACCTATGACATACCATTAATGGTTCCCAGGGCGGCGATTAGGTCAAAGCAACTATTTTCAGCTTCAATTGTGTCATGAGCTAAGATGGTTTTAAATATTATTTTAACTGTAAAAATAAAATAAAAAATATATATTGTATAAATTAATACTGTTGAATTCAAATTTTGGGATTTCTGAATTGAAGAAATTATCAACCTCACTGATAAAACATTATCGTGACGTGACTGACCAAGTCAACCACCCATAAAGCCTTGTCAACTAACAAAGTGATTATCACGACTCCTAGGTCCCAGTGTTAGTCGGATTTGTAGAATTAGCCTTTTCCTATCACGATTTTAATCACGTTTTCCTGGGGACACGGTTAGTACGTCAAGAGCACATAAAAAACACAACCCGGAAAGAGTGGAACTTATGTTTTTACGCAAAATGAAATGAAGAAAAACGTGCAGTTCTTCTGTGTTTTATTGATATTCATAAATATAGATCAACATAACACTCAAGAAAATTTATAGGATTTGCCGTCACTGTATTATATTTTCTATAGGTCCTCCTTACTTTTTTGAACAGTTGAAATTTGTCACATTAAGTGGATAAGAATATACTACAAACTTCGGTTGTTTAATAAAGCAGTCTAGTCAATAATGATTGATGGTTGAGCTTTCCAAAGTATACATCTCATAGCTCTGTTCCTAGCTTGTTCCAGTGTCCTTCATTGGCCAAATATAACTTCGTTGAGCAGTAATCTAAATGTGGAGTAACTATACAGTTTTAAAAATCAGCTCGGTAGTTTTTCCATTGAGTTCACTTCTAAGTCTTCTAAGAAAAATTCCTTTTTTTTGTTACTTTCTTTAGCGAATATTTAAAATTTGCCGGGAAAGATAATTTTGAAACCAATATTACACACAGGTAAATGATTTCATTATCTTTTCCAAATTTCGTTCATTAATTCTCAAATTTAACCCTCATTTGTCATGAAATGTATTTAATTTGCGTCGCTTTAAGATATTTTTGAAGTTTTATTTATTTTCTGGGTATAATAAAAAGCTTCTTAGAGAAACCGATCGAATTCGAAAAGTTCCAATATCTACATATACCTTTTTTTATTTATTTAATATTTAAAGGTTTTTATACAATAAATACACAATTTTTACATTTTATACAGTGGTAAAATAGTAGATAAGAATAGCTTTTCCTCACCATAAAGAGACAAGGCTCTTGTGTTTGGTGAGGGAATTTTAGTTCAATTATATAATATCATGTGTGAAAGTAAATAATACAATATAGCAAAAAACAAGGGATAATTAAGAAAATGCAAGATTTTTCAATAAAGGATTTGAAAGAAATAATAATAATAGTGAGATCTGGACTCTTATAGTAGTTTTAGATATTTTTTTAATTTTTGCTGAACTTCCTGAATATTTTCGACAACTTTCAGATATAATGGTAGTTTGTTATAATATGTTATACCTAGATAGAGATAAGTATTTTGTGTGTGCTTTGTACTAAATTTAGGGATTTTGATAGTATTCTGATATCTTGCTGATGAATCGAATGGTAAGTTATTTAACTGTACTTCTTTGTAAATTTGTAGTATTGAATATTTTTTATATATTTTGTCTATTGTAGGTATATTGAATATTGAGAAAAGAATTTCAAATGATTGATGAAAAAATTTGGATGGTTTTTTCAAAATTACTTTAATTATCAATCTTTGAACAATTTTGAGTGGATTTAAAATATTATTATAAGTTCCTCCCCAACAAATAATACCATATTGCAATATAGATTGAACAATTGCATAGTACACTCTTTTTAAGTTTTCTAATCTAAGAATATTTCTTAGTCTTGTAAATATATAAATACATTTTCGAATTCATACCTGATTAATATTTTTTCCTATAATACGTTTCCTTCGACAGTGACCAGTGTTCAGGATGCTAGCTAATATATCAACTTCATCTACCTTGACAAACGTACAGGTTCTTCTTTATTATGAGATATATATGTACTAAATAGAAAAATATAATTTCACGTTTTTTCCACAAACAATACTTGTTTGAGTCCAAAACAAATATTTTACGATTGTATCCGTATAGGGCGGCATCGCTTGTAAAATCTTTTATTTTGTATCTTATGTCCAGTGAAATATACGATTACAATTTCTCTAACACCCCTCCCTCTTTGTTCTTAAGGGAGGAAATAATCAGCGGACCATTTCACCCCCGACCCCAGGGAACAACATTTTATATTTTATTAGATTACCGAACCTCTTCAAGAGGTGTCCGAGTATTTTCTTTGTGGGAACAATTCTCTTTGAGATGTTTTTAGAGAAGTTCCTGTTCAATGGAAGGTTGGGTTATACACAGACTCAGCCCTGGTAGATAACAACTTCTTAATATTTTAATGTTCTGCCTTTTTTATCCACCGGAGCGACGGAGCAATTAAAATATTTTTTCTCCGATTGCTGAAGGAAATTTTTCCGCCCACATTAAAAAAATCATACCTCCGAATTTGAATATGGAGACATACAAACTGATTATAGTTCTATGTAGCCAATAAATTCCCCTATCTTTTGTCTATTATCACATATTTGTAGGATTTATAAAAACATATAATTAAATTTAAAAACATTTAAAAGAATCTAGAGAATATTTTGAATGTACAATATATTATATATTCGTTTTAATAAAAAAAAAAAATTTTAAATTTGCCACATTTTGGCAAGAAAGCAACCCGAGGTTTGGGAAATAGTGCCATAATGTGGCAAAAACTTTATACCTTGCAAGGAACATATTTTATCGTATTTAAAATATGAAAAAAAGATGAGCGAAGATTCATTTTTCTGACATTTCATACTTAATTCATTTAGAATCTACTGGGAGGCTTATATATATATATGTATGTTTGTAGTTTAAAAAACAACAATCTTTCAAAGCTTTGATGTAATAAATTTAACGGGATCTTTCAAATGGTTTTATAAGAAAACGCACTTCTACTGATATGTACCTATTACTAACTATAACGCCATTAAACTGCATGGGTTTGCGGGGTTTATGAAATGCTAAACAAAGATGTTTAGCACATAGCCCTTGCTACATTCACTTTAATGCATCGTTTCATTAACCCCTTATGTCAATTTGTTTGCTTTTCGGAACAATCCGTATAGGTCGCTTAAAAATCATCATGTCTCCATTGCTATCACGTCTAGAAATATGATCTAACCGGAGTTAGAAAGAGAAAATACCACGCTTTACATTCAAATCAAAGTTAGCCACTTGTAAATTAATAATAATGTAAATTGTACGCTTTTATGAAACCAAAGTTTCTGACCGCAATTTGAAAAAAATTATGAAACTTAAGGAACGACAAAGAAGTGAGTTGACGATAACGTTTATAACACATTTGTCTAATAAAATTAGTGTGTGTTTTAATTTTTTTTCGTTACTTTACGTTATTTTAGTCAGAAAAACGTAAGGATGGCAATTTTAAAACTTTTTATATTTCAAAAGTTATGTGTTAACTTTAAATTATAAAATTTTATTTTAAAAACAGTTTTTAGTTTCCGGAAACATTAAAAAATTTCCATTTTGGATTTTAAGCGAAGGAGGAAATATTTTTACCTTCTGACAAAATATATATAGTTTTATTATGCTTTACTGCTGTCTCGACTCGTAACACGCCTCAAGTATTTGATTCACTTGATTGAGACATGTCTTTTGAGAAATACCAGAGTTCCTCATTCCTTCTTTCACAATTCTGTTTACATTCCTTAATCCGTGCACTCTCTTTACAACTGTCTGCTAACTAGCACCTTCATTGAAATCAATTATCATCACAAATAATAAAGCCCATTAAACCCGCTCTGAAAATCTTCATTATACTTTATTCAAACCGTATGAAAGCTGCCAACAAAATATGAATCGCGCACGCGTGACCGGAATGGCGATGAAAATAAACAATATTGCATACATGCGGCTTACATTCGCACCTCGCCCGGGGTAGAACTGTTATATTGAAATCTGAACGCCCGGCGGGTGAGGGCGGCATCCAAACTACCCTTAATGAGGCTCGGACATCGGACCGCCCGCAACCCCTCCCCGTAGAAGGTTTGTCCGCGCGCAATCGGCTAGACGCGCTAACTGATTTATCCCGGTAAAAATGTGCAGTGCAAATTCTCATGTCTTCGTGGATTTTTCTGAGGCGTTGTATTATTTTTTACAAGTAGATACAAACGAATTTTATTGTTGGTAGTGTTATCGTGCGACCGACTGTGAAGGTGTAGAAAAGCACTGAACGTCTTTATTGTGAAAAAACACGTATAATTTGTATTTTATCACTGCCTGAAAATGTCCGTAGTAGGACGAAACCGGTCCTGGTGTAAATAAACAAGAGGAACAAAGTGAAAAAAATTGTTTAATTTCATATCTAATACAATGGAATTCCACCATGAATTAACAGTTAAAAAACTAGACTCATTGAAGTCAATATATATTTGTTTTTACTGGGGTTTATATATTACTTATGAATACAGTTTTCCGTTTTGTGTTCTGAATGAAAAAAAGGGGCATGCATGGTTTTACAAAATTTACATTAGGTACCTACTTATGTCTAATTAATAAAGAAACATTAAAAATCATAAACAATCATTTTGAGGTTTGAGATTTTTTTTGATTTTCATCGGATGTGGTGATCCTGTTTTTACATTCGTAAAATAACGAATTTCGCACTTATGCTTCCATTTTTCTAGTAGACAGGTATACAAAACAACATGTTTTATTAGTGAAATCAGATAGATTTTTATCTTACTTACACGAAAAAACATCAAAACCCAAAATATTCTAGCTCTTGATTTGTCCGTCAAGTGCCCGAAATAATGTTATTCCGGATTACTATTGCTGATTGAAATGCACTCCTGGGACCTTAAGATCCGAGGGGACTTGTTCAATAGCAGTACAGTACTTCCGATTCTCCCCTCCCGTAATAGTAGTCCTGTTCTTTACCTTATTCGTTAGGTACTGCTAAACTTCCGCGTCACTTTGCCCGGATCCTAAAATATCCGCATTAAAGCCTGCGATTTTTTCGATGCGGAGATAAGCGTCGATGATTGCTCGAATGACTGCAGAACACATTTTCTTTGCAGAATGCTTTGAATTATATTTACCTTAAAGATACGCACTCCCGATAGCAGTACAAAGAAGATATATATGCATTTCCATCGATGACTCCAAATAAATGCGCTTTTTGATACTTATTATTTTGATGTGATAACACGACTTATTATCAATTAGGGAGGTATTCATTTACACTAAAAAACATGTTATATATTAACCAATATAAATATTTTTAAGAAAATGCCTAAAAAATTGTAAACAATATGATATGATACGGTATTATGTTACTATCTTCTTTAAATAAAAAATTAAATAAAATTGTTTTAACTCAAAAAGTTCTGATTTCCGGGCATACAACGAAGAAATTCTAGCAGTTTTTTTTTTAAAATTAATTACTTTTAAATATGTAGTACTATAATTAGTAAGTAGGTTGTATTTGTATACTAAGATTAGTGGGAAGGTTATATAACCATAAAGCTGAAAATCTATTTACATTTCTCAAAAATATATCTTTTAATGAAAATAACTAACTTTGTACAACACTATTAAATCAAAATAATCGTTGTTTTAAAACCAATGGTTTCTTCTTCATAATAAGATGAACACATATAAGAATAGATTAACAAGTATAACCAACTAATATTAACCCGTAGACAAAAACATTACAATAAGTGGTAATTAATTAGTTATTGGGTTTAGTAAAAAATAATTACATAAATTTATTACTAAAGTGGTAATTATGACATTTATAAAATATAATACTTTTATAAATTAGCACAAAATATTTAAAGAATAACCAAGATGTCTAAACAACAACAACAAAAAATTAAACGTTTATCCTGAAGAAACCATTGGTTTTGAAACATATCGATTATTTTGGTTGTGCCAAATTGCAATGGGTCAAATTAAGTGGTGTATGCAAAGTTATTTATTTACATTAAATTTAAAAATAGACCACACAGTGAATTTTCAATTTTTGATAAGTCATCTCTTGATCAACGTATAGATTTAATAAATTCTCTTGGATAAAATTATATTTTGTATTTGTAAAAATCGACAGCTCGATTTTTTTCAGTCCTCCTTTGGTAAGTGCAAATAAGTGTAAGTAAGAATTCGAGTGGCTACTTGCATCACTATGACACATAAAGCTCCATGTAATTTTTCATAAATGACTGTTCTTTACAAAATAACAAATTCGAGCTCCCCTCAAAATTGGCGAAAAATCCCCAATTAGACTCGATAAAGTAGCCCATTTATCAAAAAAATCCTATTTTTTCAAATACCGCAAGTTCTAGGAGGGAAATCCGCACCCCCGGCCGATTTGGATTGGTCAAAGGAAAAATAGTATAACTTAGTTTACCCCTTATTAGCAATCAGGGAAGATTGTTGTACATGTGGTCAGTTTCTTCTTCTTCTAAAGGGGAGGAATCAATCACAAATTGGATCAATTGATGAACTATCGGCACCGGCCGAAATTATAGCCTTCCTACCCTTACTTTTGAACTTTTAGGGTGTTTTAGCTTAGATCTATGTAAAGAGTACTACGTGATATTTGATTCTCATCAACCCTCTTTTAAATAGACGTCAATCGGAAATCATTTCGATTTCACGAATGAAATGTTAATATTGTATGGTTTTAATATATACTTTATTTAAATTCATTGTTTTAAAATTTTAAATTCATTGCATTAAAATTTTAAATTCATTGTTTAAAAATTCGTTCAATCTGACCACAGTGATAGAACGATGAGCTTTTTGGCTTTGTACCCAGGGTTCATGGATTGAAAATACGGCAGACCAAATATTATTTCGTGCATCACTTAGCTCATGTCTGATTTGACAGATAATTAGTTTTATCCTTCCGCTGAGCGAATATGGTTGTGTATACGCTTGAACAACGCTGGGAAATATTGCGACATTACTTTGAAAATCATGGTAATGTTGCAGAATGTGTGCGAAAATTGCGTACGGTTTTTGGAAGAAGAGAAGCACCGTCAGCTCCGTATGTTCGTTATCTTGTGAAAAAAGTGAAAGAAACTGGCATCCTCATCGATAAACCAAAGCGTGAAAAGCAAAAAACAGTGCGTACACCCGAGAATATCGATGCTGTGGCAGAAAGTGTGCGTGAAGCGCCATCAACATCAATTCACCGTCGTTCTCAACAATTGAACATTTCGGAGACATCATTGAGACGAATTTTGCATAAAGACCTTGGTATGACGCCATACAAAGTCCAATTGGTTCAGGAGTTGAAGCCAACTGACCATCCAATGCGTTTTCGCTTCGCTGAGTGGGCCTGCGATCGACTTACAGAAGATGCCGATTTTGCCAAAAAAATCATCTTTTCGGATGAAGCTCATTTTGATCTTGGCGGGTATGTAAACAAGCAAAATTGTCGTATTTGGGGCACAGAAAACCCGCACGCATACATTGAAAAGCCGGTACACCCAAAACGAGTCACTGTTTGGTGCGGATTTTGGTCCAGAGGCATAATTGGGCCATTTTTCTTTGAAAATGAGCAAGGAGTGGCCGTTACAGTCAATGGCGATCGTTATCGGGCCATGTTGAACGAATTTTTGTTCACAAAAATTGAAGAGGAGGATATTGGCAACATTTGGTTTCAACAGGACGGCGCTACGTGCCACACAGCCGAAGCTACACTCGATGTTTTGCGCCCTGTTTTTGAAGATCGCATTATCAGCCGCAGAGCTGATGTCGTTTGGCCACCTCGGAGCTGCGATTTGACACCGTTGGACTATTATTTGTGGGGTGCCCTCAAAGATAAATGTTACGCCGACAAGCCAGAGACAATTGACGCTTTAAAGGACAATATTCGTGAAGCCATTGGTGAAATACAGCTGCACACAATCGATAATGTGCTTAAAAATTGGACCGATCGTGTAGGCTACTGCATGGCCAGCCGAGGCAGCCATTTGAATGAAATTATTTTTCATTATTAACCGGAAGGATTGTACTTATAAATAAAAAAAGAAATTTGAGAAAATATTCAGTAGTTTTTTTTTTATAGCATTTTCAAAAAAAAAAAGTTATTTGGCGGACCCCGTATAACCCTTGCCTTGGTGCAGAAATGGGTGGACAGTTTGATAAATTCCCCTAGCTTAACATAGATCACAGATCTTGGTGCACAGGCGTCAGGTAGGTATGCTTTCCATGTTCATTGTTCAACCGATATCACAATGGAAGATGCTCTGAAGAACTCGCATCATTGGTCCCTTCGGCACCTGTGCATAGCAGGGAAACACGCCAAATGCGCGCCCAACCCGTAGTAGGTCCTCAATGATATATCTGTATTAAACGTAGGTTCCTACTAACTTTTTTCTTGGATATTTTTTTATTCTTAACAAAAATTGAAGAAAAAAAACAATTCACAGCGGTGTAAATATTTAGTTTTTATAAGAAAAACTCTATTCTTAACTTTGGAAGGTTATTCCCATCAATGTAATATATTAAAGATGGAAATAAAAAATATTATCAATATTATGGAAAATTTAATATTTATGGGAAAAAAAAACATTAGTCGAAGTTTATTGTTAATTCTGAAATTTTAAATATGACTTTGACAAATATGGCAGTTTTATAATAGGTGGCAATGGCTGAATTGGTAGAGCGCACGTCCGAGTCGAGAGATCTGGGTTCATGTCCCAGTTGCGACCGTTATCTTATATTATTTTTCTGAGTTTTGTTCATTTTCATATTTCAAATTAGGTTATTAGTGTTATCTTCTTCTTCAATGTTATATTTAAATATTTAATTATTACTGATAATATTATGTGTACGTAGAGTCAAACTTAAAACCCACTAACCAGCGGCCAAGAATTCAAAATTCAACTTGCGATCCTGCCCTTGCAACTGTACAGAGCGGTTCCGATGTGAAGGATTGATTATTCTCCGTACGAAAATTTTTAACTAATAACTCAATATCCACTTTATTTCATTCAAAATGTGCTTTTATATATACCTGCAGTCAAGTAAGCAATAAAAATGTTCAAAAGCGTGATGATTAATTTCTTAATATCGTGTAGTTCTTGTAAGTATTTTTTGATGAAAGGTATTTATAATTTTTTAATAATGTCTAAGCAAAATAAGTGTGTAAAAAAAATTTTAAATATTTTAGTTTGTAAGACCGTAAATAAATAGATAAACTCAGGTATTTTAGTCACAAAACACATACTCGGAAAATATTTAAAATATTTTTATTTGAACTAAAATTAAAATTGTGAAAACTGGCTTATTATATGATTTGAAATGTGTGTTGTATAATACAATATTTCTTTTGAAAATTTAACAAATCTGCCAACGACTAACGGTATAACCTTACTGTATTATAAACTAGCTTCTGCCCGCGACTTCGTCTGCGCAGGATTAGTATATATATACTTCGAGTAGCCTATTTTCTTTTCCTAGATCCCATCCATGTTTATACCAAAATTCTAAAGCTATTTATTTAAAATATCTATAATTCTTGATTCGATTCAAATAAATTCAATAATTGAAATATTTTCTAAAATAGGATTTTGTTTTAACAATCATTGTTGTGCAAAATGCCATAGTCAAATTTTGACAGTTTCTATTAAACAATTTTTATAATTTTAAATATATTAAAAATAGTTAGCTTTATTATAAATTATAGCCTATATGTTATTCTGATGTATGAGCTACATTAAGGAAAAGTTTCATTAAAATCTATTAATTAGTTTTTGCGTGAAAGAGTAATAAACATACATACAAACGTTCGCATTTATAATATTACAACCTTGTGCCCGCGATTTCGTCTGCGTAGGATTAGTACTTCGAGTAATCTATTTTCTTTTCCTAGGTCCCATCTACGTTTATACCAAAATTCTTAACCTATTTATTTAAAATGTGTATAATTCTTGATTCGATTCAAAGTATTAGGCGAGTACTTCAAATAAATTCACTATTTTAAATATTTTCCAAAATAGAAATTTTATTAAACAATCATTGTTTTGCAAAATGTCATTCTCAAATTTTGACATTTTCTATTAAACAATAATTTTTTTTTTTAATGTATTGAAAATGAATATAGCTAGCTTTATAAATTATACTCTATATGTTATTCTGATGTTATTCTGATATGTTATTATGAGCTATATTATTGCAATGTTTCATTAAAATCCATTCAGTAGTTTTTCCGTGAAAGAGTAACAAACATACATACATCCATACAAACTTTCACGTTTATAATATTAGTTAGATTAACTCGGTTTTTCAAAATTTAAAAACTGGCTTTACCAGATAAAATAACAATCTTTCGAAAACAAATTATGTTTTTGGTAAAAAAAGGTCAATACGTCTAGAATTTGATTTAAAAAGGACTAATTTCCCATGTGTTTAGCTCTAGAGTTTTAGTGCTCATGTAAAAACTGCAGAATTTTAATGAACAGTTTCCAATCACCGTTCTAACAACAGTCATGACACCTAATTTGAAGATGCAAATTTCAATAATGATATTTCATCTGTCGCATTGTGACTCGTACCAACTCCCCTTGCTCTAACTGTTGCAACCAACTTAGAGCGATAAATGAATATTTACTCGGCCAATTTAGGCAAGACCGTTGAATGACGAGTGTGAACGTATGGCATCAGACAGAAGGGGAGTAGACATTGATTAAGTGTCGTTAATATTCTAAGTGGTTATTGAATAAAAATTTAGCCAACCAGATTTAATTCAAATGATTTTATAAACGGTTGTTTCCACTTTGCGGTATGTAAAGTATCACATACCTACAAATATGTTAACAATAATGCTGACTTAATATATTAATACATTTCACGAAACCGACATTCTATAAATCATATTTTGTTTTCAGGAACAAAGCTAAAACAATCAAATGGCTTGCTTTTGAAACTTTCCACATATTTTTTTTTCTGTTGACGTACGTTTAAAGCTCTGTTGAAGTCATTTTTTTTATATTAGCTTCAAACAGGAGGCGCTGAATATTAAACCATCGGGGCCTATGTCATCTTTGAGGATGCTATGTATAGGGTATTTTTAAGAAAATGGAGGAGAGGAAGTGCTGGGGAAGGAAAAAATGTATGGGGAGTAAAGGTGATGCATTGCATTATGATGTTAATTATGAGGTATAGATAGGATTATGATGTTAATATTAGGGCATAAAAAATCTGTTCTTTTATCTCGGTAAAAGTTTTACATTTGTCACATGAGAACGGGACGCTTTTACGACTCGTTCTTGTGTTCAACAGCTCGGCTGTGGAACGATTTGCCGGCCTCTGTGTTTCCTCCTCCCTATAACATGGTTCTCTTCAAGACCCATGTTCACTCCTTCCTCTCCTCAAAAAGTCCCTCCTCACAACTTTTTCAAAGATGACATAGGCCCTGAGGGAAATTATTTTCCTCAGAGCCTCCTGTGTGGAGTTAATGTAAAAAAAAGTGTTTGAACGGCGAGGCTAAAAAATTTGCTAAGATTTTTCTTTTTTATGGGGCCAACAGACCTAGCTATAAAAGCTAAAGCGTTATTTGGCGTGGCTCACTTCAGCATATCGCTCTTCATACATTCCCATTGGGAATGTACGGCAATCGATATGCCGAAATACGCCAAACCAAATAACGCTTGAGCTTTTGTAGCTAGGTCTGTTGGCCCCATTAGAGTTTAAATGCTTAAGATGATCCACTAGTCCTTGACTCATTCGGAATTGGGCGGAGCGAACGATTTTTGGGCGTTTACCAATAATTTACCCTAATCTCTAGCAAACAACAGTGTTTTGTTATTCCGCAAGTATATTTTTAAAGATCGAAGCGCCGCGTAGACTAAGGCATGTCCGTTTGTCCCGGGCCCTGGGCGTAGAATGAGCGACGGGCTAAAATCCTTCCGTACATGGCATAAGGATGAAATTCGCACTTACAAATTCGTTGGGTACCGCCTATTTTTATTCACTGAAAAGAAACGTCGCCAAAATGCACGTTTTATTTTATTTTGTGAAGTTCAGATACAAACATTAAAATGTTTTCCGATCACTCTATAAGAAACTTAATTAGCTACATTATTCAATAAAACAACACCAGAAAAAGGATTTGTAATGGGAGATTTTTCACTTTTAACCATTTTTTATAGGTCAGACGCATAATTTTTTTCCAAGCGTATTAAAAATCAAAAAAATACTCGATCACTTCAAAGGCCAAGATGTGTTCTACTCACAGTATTTAATTGAAGCATCTATATTATTTCTAAGCGATCAAATTTTCAAAACTAATACACAAGATTTTATACGATTTTGCGTTTTTCCGCATGTCGTCACCTTTGTCCTATCACATATGACATTTTGCAATGACATTTTTTTCTATCAATATTGTAGTATATATATGTGTAATGTTTGTCATTTGAAGACGGTTGGAAACATCTTTTCTATCTTTAGTTGGGAGCAAAATACAGGTAGCGGATTAAATTAGTGTGAAGTTAGGAAGGAGTGAGCAGTGAGCAGGGGCACGGGCACTGGGCAGGGCATTTCTAAGCCCAGGGCTCACCCTTGGGCAAGTCGGGTCACGCGCCCTGCCATTCATTATTATAGGGGAAGTTAACTTTTTTTTCGATATTTAATAAATACTACTATTATCACTTAATTTATAAGGTTCCTTTATAAAATATCTTTAAATGTTAAACTTAAAGAGACAGACGTTTTGATTTTTTTTTTCGAAAATTAATTTATTTTTTTTTTTGTAAAGAAAATATTTTCAATCATTGATTGGATAAGAAACAACGAGAAATGTTTAAAAATACAACAGAATCTATTTGAAATTCGATTTGGGTTTCGTGAATGAATTAATGCAAATCTTAGAAGTATAAATGAATCCATTTTCCGACATCCTATAAAGCTGAAATAATTTGAAAGACAGATTCGTTGTCGCTGACAATACATTATATTAATACATATCAATATATTTTGGTGGCGCCCACGAACATCCGCACATTTGAATGGATTGACTGACTTTGACTTTTTTTGAAGCTAGCAGTCCACAATGGAGTACTGGTACCTACCCTGATGTATGGCAGTGAAGCGTGGAAATGGCAGAGAAAGGATGAAAGTAGACTAATTGCTGTAGAAATGAGATCCCTGAGGCGTATGTGTGGTAAAACCATGTATGATCGTGTGAGGAATGTGGAGATCCGAATGGAATGCAAGGCTGATGTGAGCGTAATAAGCAAGATTAAGAAAGGGACGCTTAGATGGTTTGGGCATGTGGAGCGAATGAATGAAGAAAGGAGTGTAAAGAGAATTTATGACGCGAATGTGAACGGTGGAAGAAGCCGAGGACGCCCAAGGAAGACGTGGCACGATCAAGTAAATCAGATACTTGAGTCGGGCCATGTCAAAAGTCAGAATAATAGAAGAGTATGTATGAGAAGATGTATGAATGTGAATGAGGCAAGGAGTGTGTGCCAAGACCGAGTTGTTTGGCGGTCCGTCCTCTCTGCCTACCCCTGCGAAGAAACGGCGTGATGGTTAGTTAGTTAGTTAGACTGACTTTTTATTTAAAAATTTACATTTAGTATACAAAGTAAATGTCAAAGCCGACCAATTACCGTTCGTTTTGATTGTATAGAAATTAAAATGTATTTAAACTCAATATTCATGTAACTATGTTTGTATACATTTATGTACTTCTATTTCGTATATCTTAGTGAAACAAGCATAAAAAAATCGCATGTAATCAAACTTTATACAGATAAATAAATAAATATATAAAAATTGCGATTTGGCTTAAAAGGTGTTAGCAGTGTTCACTCATTGACAGGAGATAAAGGTACAATACTTCGTCAAACTATTTTTATAAATTTTTTTATTTAACATTTTAAAAGTTCACAGCATTTAAAAGCCAGTCCTTGAGGAGGAAGGTTTGAGACTCAGTTAAACCAAAAAAAAAAAAAAATTTGCTTAACTATTATACGTAAATTGTAAGAAAACTTTATTTTTCAATTTTCATCTAAATAATGAAAATTGTATAATAACCCTAAGAAATTATCAATTAAAAGTCTTACAAATGATGTGAATTGTGAACACGTGAAAATTGTATTATTATGTCGACCAAAAAAAAATCATTTACATCTCCAAATTTAGTTTAAGTATCTATCTATCTAAATCTATCACAATAAACACTAACTGAACAAGGTAAAATTTATCATAAGTTACCAGTTGCAAAAAGAAAGATATTTATATGTATTAGGGTGGAAAAAAATTTCCATGAAAGAAAATTGGTAGGCAATTAACATTAACACAACATTTTTCCAGTTTTAAATGATAACAACATCCATTAATCTCTCTGGAGCCTTCAGCCTCCCTTAACTTGGATAAATGGACTGAGATAAAAATGCACCCCTGGCAATAATAATTTCTGTCGCAAAGCTGTCATCCCGTGTCGTATATTAATTGTGATATTTAGCGCGTTCTACCCTCCGGAGCTACGTAGTGCTATGTATGATTAGTTCGCTCAAATAACCCTCACTTACGGAATAAATTACTGTTATTAATGTACTGAATGTGATATTTGATGGGAAAATGCTTTGTTACTCCTAGGAAGTAGGAATGATGATTTCGCAAATGAACTATTCGGACTTAGAACTGCGGCATTCTTGGTTGGAAAGAAATTTGGCAAAGTTGAAGGTCGGCATATGTATGGCCAGTTAAGTAGCCTAGTAGTTCGAAGCATCAGGTGCCAAAGCAGATTATCTCCGGTTTAATTCTCCGTTAGCTTCGTCCTCTATATATTATTGCACAAGCAACACTTTTCTTTTGTAATGGTAGTCCTAGATAGGAATTAAAATATTATGTCGTAACTCAATTTTTTGTAAAAATGGACTCACTAATTCGATCGTTCTAGTATGTGGGTAAATAATAATTTTATACTTACATTATTAAAATAAATTTATTACACCTAATTTTAAAACAACACAAATGCAAAACCATTATATTTATCAAGCCATAAAAAACCACCACAACCTACCTTCTATAGGGTATTTTCACAAACGAGGGATTCTGTTGAAAATGTATGGAATATTGAAAGGTTATTTTATACTCATACGAAAAATGTTTTTTTTTTAACGTTTTCTTTCTTATTAATATATTTATTTTAAAAACGCTGAAAAAACTACGAAACCAAAACAGCCCGTGATTGCCAACGACGATTCGTACGCACGTCATCAAACAAACAAAGTAGAACTGTCGGAAATTTTTCAAGAACGAGCGATTCTTATGACGTCACACGTCGAAAGTGGCGTTTTGGCGGGATTAAAAATGGGCAACTTAAACTCGCTGTAGAAAATTTATTCGTCAATATAAAAATAAAATAAAAATGCCGTAATAACCTTAATTGTTTGTTTAATTTATTTATGCAAATATACCAATCAGCAAAAAATATATAAAATTAAACAATTATTGAAAAAAATCTTTCATAAAAAAATTAATATTTTATATAAATCGTATTTAACATGCAACCTAAGTGTAAGAATCGTGACTCCCTTATAAGGCACAAGAGCTACTCTTTTCTGATAGGGTATAAATGACAAATAGTGACCTTAAATTAAAAAAATTGTAAAATGTAACCCATTAACATTATGATGAGTTCAATAAAAACTAGTCACCATCGAAAAGCATCATCGAAAAAATGGTCACACGATTGTTGTCAAATATTATTCATTGACAATTTAACGTGCAAACTATTTTTATTTTTTAAATTATATTATTTTTCAATATATTTCCGCTAAATAAAAGCACACCTTCCATTTTCTCCCCAGCACGGCTTTAACAATCTTACATTAGCTTTCAGCACGTCCTCTTTTTTTGCAAAGTGTATTTTCTTCCGTACCTAGTTGGTGGTGTGAAAATAACATTAGCCTTCAAGTCCCCCGGCTCGCCGGCCTCCCCTATTCCAGGCGCGTTTATTAAAACACCCCCTCACCCACCCCCATCCACCCTCCCACACAGAGAAAATATCCCCCGGCTAACTGACCGTGAGGTATTAAGAGCAGGACAATAAATATTCGTCAGTAAAGGAAATGTTGAACGATACAATGAAAGAAGTTTGGGCAGTAGTTGCTTTTAAGATAGGCTTCTTATTTACATATTTTCATTAATATAAACTTTTGATTTGTGTTTTTACTGATCGACATAAGAGCATAGTAATATAAGCGTCCCTGTCTGTACATTAAATATTTGTACGTTGCACAACCTACCAAAAGTTTTCGGTAAACACTCTCACCACCGCTGCTAATAAAACTGTTCAAACTGTTATAAGAATTCTTTTAAACTCTATAAAAATGTTTTTCAGTATGGAGCCATTCATATTATATTATATGTAAACTTAATTATTATAAATTCATTGCTGCATTAACTGTAAACTTCATTATCCTCAATTATTATATTATCCGTAAACTTCATTATCATCATTTATTATATTATCTGTAAACTTCGTTATCATAAATTCATTGTTTCATTTTATGTATACTTCATTACTATCAATTATTATTTTATCTGTAAACTTCATTGTCATAAATTCATAGTTATATTATCTGTAAACTTCATTACTATCAATTATTATTTTATCCGTAAACTTCATTACCATCAATTATTATTTTATCTGTAAACTTCATTGACGTAAATTCATTGTTATATTATCTGTAAACTCCATTATCATCAATGATTATATTATGTGTAAACTTAATTATCGTAAATACATAGCTATATTATCTGTAAACTTCATTATCATTAATATAATTATTATAAATTGATTGCCGTTAACTGTAAATTTCAATATCATCAATTATTATATTATCAGTATACTTCATCATCATAAATTATATTATCTGTAAACTTCACCCGCCATAAAACTGGGACATCCCTAGCATGGCGGATGAAATAACACACTATCTACACAATGTACAAAATTCATTTAACAAATAAATAAATAAATAAAATAGGCCTCGGACATATTTTTGAAAATATTTACGTTTTGCAATAAAATCTAAATAATGGAATATTTCTGAACGTCTTCGAAAACTTAAAAACTGTTTTTGAATGGTATCTTTTTGTCGTTTCATTTAAAAAAAAAATAATTAATTTACCATGTTTTTTTTTTAATTGCTGTCGGAAACTTGGTTTCATAAAGGCATACAATTGAATTATTTTGTGATTAACTTTTAGATTTAACACCGTTTAGATGATATTTCAAACTATGCGAGTGTGTGTCCCTACACGAGCATTTCTTTGAGAAATATATGGGCAAGCTAGATAACCATCTTAGCGTTTTCACGAAAGAGTAAGCAGAAACTACAGAAAATGACACATTTCTGTCTTGACACACTCATATTCAAATGCAAATTCGTTCTCTGATTCTTGATAAGACTCTTATCAAGTATTCATATACCAAAACAAAATTTTACGATGGAATCAAATAAACTTCAATCATGTGATCAAATAATGTTTTCCCTTAATTAAAAAGAATAGTTAATTTTACTGCCAGTTTCTCGTTTTTAAATAAGATAAATAATAATATCATGGTTTGTCCTGTAGGCTTTTTTACTATGGTGCTACGTTTTAGTTATAAATAGGTGTTTATTTTTGTTATTGCCATTTCCCCAAGACAAAAAATATATTATTTTTCGCCCACCTTTGTTATGACAAATAAAACAAAATACCAGATATCTCACTTATGTGCCTGCAAATTGGTCCGATTCCCTCCCGGGTGTGAGTGAAACGGGACCCTTTACATCCCCCAGGGCCCTGGTCCGGGGTCCGTCCTACGTTTTATCACTCTTTTCTTTCTTCCCCAGTCTTCCTTCATTCACACATTTTACCTCCCCATTGGACTTTTTGCCTCTCTTCGCAAAAAAAAAGAAGAACCAACTAGTTGAAAAGTCGTAGCTGGTTATTATTGAAAAAGACTGGATTTCTTGGAAGAAGTTGTTCAATGAAACTTTGTTTTTTTTGCGAAGGGTTTATTTTTTAAGTGAAAAAGAAATAATGATATTAAATTTTTCAAAATAATATTTGAAACGTTCTTTGGAATGAATTAAGCTTATTTTAATTATTACAACTGAATAGCTACATAGGTTTCCGAACCATTTTCAATTTCTGTAAATTATTTTACTAAAGATTCTTTTATCACAGTCGCTGTAATTTTGTTGTGGTTATAACATATTTACAAATTTACATAGTTAAATTGTGGTGGGCGGTGATAAATATTTGTAAATATTTTTGACATAGTTGGATGAATTAGACTTATTAGACATAGGTAGAACTTACTGGATAAATTACTGGTGCATTAAGTATGCAAAGACTTTCACTTCGAATAACAATTCTTGATGGAAAAAACAATCAACTTTTAGCCCCAAAATCTTATAAATCATGTTTATTTTTCGAAAATAATGACCAGCTTTTAAAAATACTTCTATCAAACCATTAAAACACCAAAAACCTTAATTTTAATGATTATGTAAATCTAACCTTTCAAATATATATGTGTTGCCAACCTTACAGGCAAGGTCCTTGCTGTAGAAAAATTGACCCTCCTTCCCAAGATAAATGCAAATCATTCACCAGCATTAGCCTTAAACTTGTGTAAAGTGATCGTGAGTGTAAAAAGGCTTCGCAAGATCCTTCTTGTCCCCTGGGAATAGACCACTTCACACCGTCCAGGGGTAACTTGCAAACACAACCTTAAAAGGGGAAGAATTCCTGATGCACAAATAAAAAAGCTCAACCGTAGCAAAAATACAATCCATTCTATCACAACTTCAAGCTGTTTTTGATAATGATTCACAACTTTTTTCATATTCACTAACTCACTTAATGATGTGAACTATTTACAAGTCATTTTTCTTCGACTAAGTACCTACTATTAACTTCTTTCAAGAAACTTTTTCAGCTTTTAAAGTTAGAATCTGTAATATTTTTTGAGTAAAAGTTCGTTGCGTTTTTATCGGAGCCAATGCCACATAAAATAGCAATTTATATGGCACCTTTGCAAACAACATTCATAATTTGACTGTTTTTGGGCAATTTTTTATTGTCTCTTTGTTGATTCGGTGTTGATTGGGAAGTTTCTTTGATTTATTCAATTTGAGAAATCGTTACAAGCGTTTTATCATTATCACGTACTTAATAAGCTCATTACAGATATCATGAACCACAGCAAGTGGAAACCGGACAAAATAAAAGCGATAAATAAGTGATGGATCTACCATAACATTTATTGTAAAAATATATTAATTAATGGTAAAAAGTGTGCATTTTTTGATTTAACGTTGTTTTAAATATTCAACGGTATAGTGTAAATAAATTACCTGATCCAGTTGTGATATTTCTACGCTCTTTATGCCTTGTTACTTAGTACTATTCTCATTTGGTTTTTTGCTCACTTTTACCAAAGGTTCTGAATTCTGTGACACACATTATATTATGGTATGTTGTAGTAGCAAAATACTGACTTTATGTCATGACCTAACTAACTAATCACCGTCTTGTCTGTCGGCAGGAGCAGACAGAGAAAATAAACCGCCACATAATTTCGTCTCAACTCCTTGTTTTAATCAAATTCATATTGTATCGTACACACTCCTTTGTTAATCTGACTCTTAAAATGATGATCAGTCAGTGGCTAAGTTGTCATCGTATCTGGGTCGTGAGATTAATCCCTCGGCTGGCTAACTCCTCCATCACGAAACAAGTTACATTTTCTCTCCATGTGTTCGATAGTAGATTTTTAGATTAGATTATATAGATTTAATTATAGATTAACATTACCGTAGATTTTTAAAATATTGTCAGTTTATTTGTTAGGCGGGAATGTTCGTCTTTCATTTTTCTAACGGAGTCTATATGGCACGAATTCAACCGCAAAAGTGGTTATTATTTGCATTGTAATAATTTAATTATTTCAAACCACAATGTTTATTTTACTATTATAGTGAATACCTCACAAGAGTCCCAACAGCTCCCGTCTGGAACCAGTGAGACGACGGCATTCCCAATTGGGGTATGTTGTGAGGCTGGAGGTAAGTGAGAAAGGGAAGGATATGGGGAAGAGGAAAGTGGGGAATTACCTGACTATTCAGATCTAGTCACTAAACACGGCTAAAGCCATTTCAAGCAACATTTCAATTCTGAATGGTGGTCTTACACCAGGGCGGTACTGAGAGTATTTTCCACTCTGGAACGAGCCGCAAATATATTATATATTATTTTTAATTAATTAATTGTGAAATAACACAAATTAATAAAATAAAATTTATTTGCGCACGCCGGTTTCGAACCCGCGACCTTCGGAATGAGAGTCCAAAGCCTTACCGCTGGACTACGCCGGCCGTCGATGAAAATGATAATGAATGTAAACTGTCACAAAAAAAAACGGTCAGTGGTTGAGTGGGCATCGCGTTTGGGTATCACCCAGTATTCGATTCCTCGGCTGGCTCCTCATCACAACACAAGCAACATCTTCCACTTAGTGTGGTGGTAGTAGGTGATTTTCAAATGTTGTCAGGTTATTCGTGAATAACCCGGGAATGTTTGTCTTTCTTTAAAAAAAAAAGAAAAAAAAAATAAAATAAAATTATATTTTTAAAAGTTTTTTCTTTTATGTATTCCACACATTTATAACGAAAACACATTTTTTAGATGATTATATTTTTTATAAGGTAATAATTTATAACAAATTTATTTAAATTCTACTCAAGGGAAACGGTAGGAAAGCTTCAGTTTAATTAAAGTTTTATAATAATAATAACATATTCGGAGTAAATATTAATCGAAAATATCGATTTGGTATTAATCTTCGCCATAATCTTTGTTCACTTTCACCACATTGGTGTTCTTAAAATCGTCAAATGTCTTAGCCCTCGTAATACATATTTACGTTTTCATTCCCTATTTTTATAAATTATCTACATGATTTTCGGTTTCTCCGTTTGGGTTTCATAAAACCTAATAAAAAGGCAGGGTTCACCAACAAATGCGAATGTAAACAAACCACCATAAAGCATGCATCACGTAGGCAGACCAGTCTTCCATTACCTAATCCCGGGTCTGGAGGGACGTAACACAACACGCACGATCGTCCCGGAACAGTAACACATGATGGATACTCTTCGCCGTAATGGCCGGTATATTGCCAGTACTTACCTACCATTTACCAATTTTTACCATTGGTACATTTGTAGAAGAGGAAGATGGGGAAAGGGGGAGATTTGGGTAAAACAAAAATAAGTGACAAATTTCCTTTTAAATCTCTTATTTCGTGACTTATTGTAACAGGGATCATAAAACATACATATTTATGTTTGTGCGTCTATCTGTGATCGATTTTTAGTACTCCGATGCAATGAAATCGGATTTGTTTTTATTTTTTTTTATTCATGCAAGCGATAAAGTACCTATCCACCTATAATAACATAATATTTTTACGAAATTTTTAATAATTTCCATTTTCAAAATTGCAACTGTCGTGTTAATAATTCAGACAAGCTATAAAGTAGGTACCCAGTGAATATTTGAAATGTTAATTTCTTTTGTTTAAAAATCTTAGGGATATCCTTGACGAGTAAAATCAAATTTCGTGATTTTTTAAGGTTCTGCGTTATTAATCAAGTAACTAAATTTACTACTACAATATCCCATGATTTTTCACGTGTTTGCACTACTTAATTTACTACAATTGAATTTAAGAACCTTTTAAACGTATAAGAAATCAAATATTAGCTTTATAATAACACTTTCTGTGAAAAAAAAACATCGTATATTTTACAAAGAAAAACTTTACTTTTAACTAAACTAAAGTTTAACTTTTTTTACAAAGTCTTCAGGCAGGTAGACGGTCCATTTTCATAAAAAAAGATTTTTCATATTAGGTATAAATTTTAGTGTCAGTATAACACATGTATTGAGTCATATACTATCTAAATTGACAGATTATTAAGTATGATTATTGAATAAGGTACCTACCTGCATAAACAAAGTAGTAGCTGGATGGCTCCCAGTAAGGGAGGCAGGTAGGGGTGGTTTCGGGCCCAGTTCGATTCCCAGGCGGGTTAAATTCTGCTGCGGCGTGCCAAACGCTGATGGCCCTCCGTCATAAAAGTCCTGCTCGGACGTTATGTAGTCACGGACTCGCTGGGGACATCGACTATCCTCATCCGCCTTATATTGTATGCTGCCCTGGGAGGTTATAAGGGGGAGTGGGTGGGAATGGGGTGGAGGAGGAATTTTGTAAAGGTATTGGAAGGTACTAATTGAAGATGTATATTTTGTGGGTTACTTTTGTGAATTATTAATGGATAAGCTAGTCTTACCCTTCTGACTACATTTATAGTTATTCTGAAGATATGTTTCTAAAGAGCTTCAATCATTTTCTGATACCAAAGACTTGTTCTAAACAGTCTTTAAATACATAGAAAAGATAGTTATAATACAAGTCAATTTACTTTTATGAAATTGTATTAATATATTATCTCTAGATGGTAGTTTATATTATTCGAAAGTAAATTAATGCAATGAAAAAAATGTTTGCTATTCTGCAAGGATTTATAAGCAATCATTAATTCATAATTACTATATTATTGGCTGACAAAAGGTTCAAAAAATCTTGTGAGATAAATGAAAAAAATGGAAAGAAGTGTAAAATGTAAATTTGATAAAGTATATATATACATATATTACAATTATTATTGAACATATTAATAATCATACATTTTATTATTTTCTAGGCCAGACGATAATAAAACGTATCCCTTGAAATATATTCTGACAGTCTTATTCCTATACCCTCTCTTTATCTAACTCTTATACTCTCTTTCTCTAATTTTTATATATAACTCTTTATTTCCGTCACCAGATGGAAACAAAAGAATTCTTCAATTAGTTCATATTATTTATATTTTCATAAGTAATAATGAAATAAAGTAATACGTTACCATAATAAAATTTTACTTTTGAGAGTATGGGTTTGTGCACCATTCAAATAAATTTCTCTTGCTCGAGAATATATATTTATAAAAAATGTATCATTATCGTTTTTTTCATGAACAATTGTCCCGCTTTCTAACACAGATTATCACCAGCAAAGAAATGTTTTTTTTCTATTAATTTAAAATCTAGTCAAATCGAATTTCCTTCAACGCGCTTTCCCTAAACAGTAAATAATAAAATCCAACCCACCCCATCTTCCTCTCCAATAATCCTATTTATTCTAACGCACCGTAGAAGCCCTGAGTACTGAGTGTACCGAAAACGCATTTACTCTAATCATCCAAACGACTTTTTTCACCCCCCGATACCTCAGGACTAACAAGAGGACAGTTTTTATGACACACCTGGTTTTACGACACCTCCCTCCCCGCTCTCCCCTACTACACCTTCGCCCCCTGATGTTACATTTTCCTAGGCTACTTTCTTAGTGGATGGACTACTTAGTCCAAAAATAAGAAAAAATATATTTTAGTGTTTAAAATGTATAGTGTTTTCAAAGGTAAATTATTAAATGTGTCAAAAAAACAAATACATGATTTCGTGCTTTATGCTTTTAAACTTAATGCTAATTAGTTCTTCACTGAAGTACCTAACCAGTGTACTAAAGCTTTGTCATATCATGAAGTTACTCTATTTAGCTAATAAAAAGTAACTTTTTAAGTATCATCACAATTGGCTCTACAACCTCAAGATCGGCCTCCTCAAGAGTCTTCCTCCACTCATATCTGTTTTGCACTAGTTCTCTCCAGTTTGGAAGCTCCAAGGTACGTGGGTCTTTGAGGACGTTGTCGTTCCATCTTTAATTTGGTCTTCCCAGGCTCCTTCGCCCTACAGGTCTAGATTTTAGCAGGGACTTTGGTGCTTGATGCTCTGTCATTCTTTCATCAGCCACCGAAGTCTTCCCAACTTTTAGCATAACACGGTATAACATCCCAAAAATAAATAACGAAAATACTTTTGGCCGAGAAAATCTTAAATCATATCTCAGGAATCACTGGTTAAAGTAAGTCGAATACGATCCTTAACACCCTGCGTATAATTTGATTAGCATAACCTCAAGATTGTTCCACAAAACTATTATGTAAGTCATATGTTTTGTAAATGCCTAAATATGTGTATATTAATATAAATAAATAAAAAATCCTATTTTCAAATGATAAAAGTTTTCGTTTAGTTGGAAAGGTTATTTCCGTGAATTTCAAATACCGATAACTTTGAGGTTATCTTACCAAAATATTTTGAAACCCGAAATAATAGGGTTGTTTCAGAACGGTATTCATAAATAACTCTATAGTAACTACTGCGGTAGGTACGCATTTATTCTGTAATTCCTGAGATTCCAATTTAATTTCGATGTGGGGAAACCGTTTTATTTAGTTCTTTAAAGAGGTTGCGGGGAGCACGAGAGTTAGCGCGATGTGAAAAACTGCCCCCAGGGAGGAATAAAATAAGAAATTGGGTTTATCTTGGATTTCTGGCAACATTGGCACAATGCGTACAATGTAAGGGGATAATTTATTGCTTCCTGTTTTAAATGAAAATTTAGTTCTGATTTAAAATGTTACTATTGTGTGTGGATTTTTATTGCGAACAACATGTAAGTAGTTTCACGTGTATAAATAAAGCCATTTTAAAAAGCAATCTGTGGGGATGACTGGCCTTCTAAACTTCTAACAGGGATCGCTCAGTTCAAGCACAAAATACTTTAAAATGATAAGAATAATTGTGTTTTCGAAATTATTTATTTTCTAACAAGACCAATTAGTATCTAAATAATAACAAAACAGTAACAAATCAAATGTATTAAAAAATTTCGAAATTTTTGGCTCCTTTTTTACAAGAGAATAAAGTCTAAGATAGCCTAAAATTTCGACATTTTTTAAAACATTTGATTTGTTACTGTTTTGTCATAGATACATTCATATACTCGACTTACTAAGTAATTTAATGGTTTGACAAAGGACAACACCAAGTCAAATACACCACATAGATATACTCGAGATGTTTTGATGTAAGTACAAAAAGTACCAACTTACCTATAACATGTGCAGGAATATATTCATGGACTCACACAGAAAAATACCCGTAGATCAGAGCTTATCGTTATGATTCTGCTGAGCTAGGTGTTTGATGGGCGACGTTTGATCCGTCATCACATCTCCTTCATTTTATGACATCCCGTGCACTCCGTGATGAAATCGGAATAAACCTAAATTCAAAACCGTCCGTTAGGTAAATACCAATGTTTATTCAGAATCTACATAGAGAGAGTATGTCAAGAGAGCTTTTGAAAATACTTCGCGAGAGCAAATACAATTTTCACATTAACGATTTTATGACGCAGGCATTTGATAATTTAAAAAATGAGCTTTCGACATTTAAGAATAGTTAGCATTAAGTGGTCTCCGTTTCATTGTGGTGGTTGCATTTGACTCAGAAGCAAAAAGTTGGGTTTCCTATTTGCGCACAGCAAAAAACTAAATAGATAAGATTTTTAAATTATTCTATGCTTGTTTCTAAAAGCGGAAATGTCAATTTTTCTGTATGTATTTCGCCTAAAAATTGGATCATCTTCCGAATTATAAATGAACCTTTCAATTTCGTGAAAAGATTTTTCGATTTTCAGTGGCTAATGTTACATTAGGAAATCGCTTATCTTAAAATTAAAATTTTTCTAAATCGAGCGAATTCTACAAAGGCCTCGTGAAATTGATTTTATATTGTATGATCGGTATGATGAATCTTACAAAAAAATATTTTACGGTTCTCGTGTAGAACGCGGACAAAAACATTAATAACGATATAAATAATATAACACGCAATTTACATCGAATTCTAGAATGTTTTTCCCCCGAAACATAAAACAAAAATACCTACATCTAATATTGTCGCACAGTCCCAAAGGAACACAACTTCCCGTACCCCACCAATGCGAAACTTTACAACCGATTCACTTCAAAATGCTCCCTTTTATTTATGTTTTATGTAGTTTCGATTTGCGCTGCTTTCTTTCTTATGTTCCTTCATAAACACTTGCTTTGCGGTAGCATTATTCGCAATATGCCTTTGCTTATTTTCAGTATTAGCCTTTTTTGCTTTTCTGTCTGTATTTTGAAAGGAAATTGCTTGAAAATAGGGCATCCAATTTTATGTAGATTTGAAGCTACGCTGTAAACATATTTTTATGGTCGCTTATTAACATTCCTGGCACATCCTTCGTAAACATAAATGTTTTGTGGCTTTAGTATAATAGACATACTGGAATACTTTACTGTGTAGCCCACATATTTATGTAGATAAGAGGAAAAGAATATTGGCTGAATTTTTAAAAGATTTTTATCGCAGTAGGAACTAAATAATTCAATTAAACAGTATGACTTTTTTTAAACCAAAATATTTTTTTTTACATTAACGCTGATTTCGTAACAACCGTTTCTTCCTCAGAGCAAAATATATACTAACTAACTTAATATTACACAATTATTTTGGTTGAAAATATAATTAGCTTTTGAAGTGGGGGTGGTGGCGTGACTAGGGATTAGTGAAGAGTGGGAGCAAAATAATTTATTTAAATATAACAAACACATTTTTTTACCCCAAAATTCTTTAATTGTATTCACCAACTGGTTTCCTTGGCTCACGCTTAATCAGAATTTAAAAATTACTAATAAAACTTTAAAAAATTAAACGTATTGTGTTATATTATAAGTGTTCCGTTTCAAATTTGTGAAACCACAAAGTGATTGCTTTCCACTAAAAAAAATGTTCTGTTAAATTGCAAAATAGGAAAAAAGCCAATTTATGTAGAAATCACCTTTCCTATTAGGTATAATGATATATGTTCCGCAGCAAATTAAAGACTCTCCCAAAAAATAGAATTAAGCCAAAATTACGTTAGCTAATAAAAAGATAAAATGTGATTAAAAAATATAACTTACTAATATTATAAACGCGAAAGTTTGTATGGAGTTTGTATGTTTGTTACTCTGGTAATTATTGGATATAGATGGAAACGGTTAATACGCACATTTTTCAGAAAAACTCTTTTGATTCACTTTAATCACATTAAAAGACATCTATTTGCATTGGAGGCAGTGGAAAATATTTCATTTTAAATTTCAATTACAAAAAATAAAAAATTAGCTTTTTTGAAATAGATTACTTAAAGTACCATAAATAGATAGAAGTGAATTTTGGTATAAACGTAGTTGGGACGTAGAAGTGAATTTTGGTATAAACCTAGTTGGGACCTAGGAAAAGAAAATAGATTACTTGAAGTACTAATCCTACGCAGACGAAGTCGCGGGCAGAAGCTAGTATGTATATTGTATGTATTTGAGAGCAATATATTAGCGCCTTGCTTCAGAGCAAAATATTCCATTATCGGAAGTGCTTCAAAAACTTTCATACTTTGTATATTTGATCGAAGCAAACCTTCCACTTTCTTTTCTTTTTCGCCTTCCCCTTTGGTGGTCACAGTTCTACAGATTGACTATCGTATTCTCTTCGATTCTGTAGTTCTCTTCACATTTAATTCGTAGTCAAAATCTTCGATTTTGATTAAATCACAGATTTAAATGCGAATAGTTGTTTTTTCGTTTTCTCCTGCACAATTTTATTAATGTGGGTCATTCTGTCTGCGTTTTTGCATTTGGCACCTATTGTAATGGGTTGCATTGCATAGCTCACTATTAGGTGCCTGTATGCTGTCAACTTTGATTGTTCTAACATCGGTATATCAGAACTGAGTCATTGTTCAATTCATAGCCGCCTTACTTATTCCTACGACCAAAATCTTAAATATGGCAGCGAAAACTATGATTTCATTTCATTGAGCCAGACCACTTGACACATTATACTTTTGAAGCCTTATTTGAATGCGCGCGCCTTGCTGACTTCCGGTCACTTTACAATTGTATATCGAACACCCGGAAATTTCCTCACTTATGGGCATGGCGTCACTTCCGGCCAGACGCGTAACCTCCTATAACTTATCCAGGAGACAGGTCAATGAAAAATACTTCCTTGCTTAAGGATAAACACCAATAAACAAGCTTATTATCAAAGAGAAACATTGTTTTTGACCACATCCTTTCAAACTTTATTGTATCTAAATTTGATCTTTCTTTGAAAGTCATTGTCCTGTTACCTCGTTTTGACTCCTCCGTGAGTTTATTATTTATCGTTGGGGAGCTCTAACATTGTAGATTGTAAATTTGCCTTTTTGTGTTATGTTTTCAACTTGCATTGATATTTTTACAATATCAGCCAATATTCTAATAAAACGTGCCTTTCGTTCACTAAGTTAATGCCGCTCATCATTAATGGACTTTTGGAGGGGACCCCACCACTTTCCCAAAGGCATTATAAGGAAATATATAGTTTCCTCCTTTGCCGCACACGTCAAGACTCTAATTTTTTTTTTTTAACGAAGTTACATTTATTTTGAACGACCTTAGACCCTCCAATGTCCATGCATACGAGGTAAGTAAGCAGTATACAAGTACTCACATTGACATAATACGAGAGAGAAATAAAAGTAGCTGCTCGTGGAAGAATTCTTCTGAAAAAGATAGTTTAAATGAATGGGCTGTATACCAGTTTCAAGCCTTACATCTGCCATCAAAGATCTTTCTAAAACACCAAAATTGTTGTTCGTATACATTTGCTTTACGATAGCCAAACAGAAATTCATTATCTTTTGTTCTTTGACCCAAGCAAACATTTTCTTCCAACCGCTTTCTTCAATACAATGATCAAGTTTGGTCTTTCAGCAGTTATGATTCCAAAAATTTGGGCTTCGTTCATTTTTTTGGTAGTCCTGTCCTTCCCAGTTTGACATTTTTCGGCTGGCTCTTTTACTGATGAAGAAATGATGCTCTTAGATACCACTATATCAAAAAATTCCTACTGCAACACCATGATATTTTCTAACCATTACTGTTCTGATACCGCTTAGATTTAATACCCATATATTATATAACTACAGATTAGACGATGGCGCTGTATTAGTTTCGTATCATATAATATGAGGATCAGCGATCTTCATGTAACATCCTTGTCTATATTGAGATTCGATATCTGCGAATAAAAACTGTTAGTAGTATTTTGTCAATGACTCAATTGATAAACAATATTATACTAGTCCTCAATTACGAATTTTCTGGCGTCACCCGGATTTTACACAGTTTTTTTAAAACAGATATATGTAAATCCCGTGACCATTCATTAGTGTTTTAAAGATCAAGTGTGCAAAATTTCACCAATCTCGGAATAAAACTATAGTTTATGTACAAATCAAATCAACGCCACCTACACTCTCCTTTGTATAAATAGATGTAGATGATAGTTGTACAATGTTCATATATGTCTCAAATTGGATTACACACACACATTACAGCTCTGTTTTTAAAAATAGACACCATAAATCTAACAGTAACCTTCTATTGCAGCATCCTCGAGCTCCGCAAGGAAAAGTCCAGAGACGCAGCTCGCTCCCGGCGCGGCAAGGAGAACTATGAGTTCTACGAGCTGGCAAAATGCTGCCCCTTCCCGCTGCCATCACCTCGCAACTGGACAAGGCATCCATCATCAGACTCACAATCAGTTATCTTAAGTTAAGGGACTTCTCCGGGCATGGTGATCCGCCCTGGAGCCGAGATACACAGCCTTCCAAAGCCATTAAAGGTAATATTTTTTTAATATTTCATGATTATATTATTTTCTTTGTCTTTTTCTGGATGGACTTCCCATTTTGTGAAGGCGCTTCTAGGCGTCTCTGTCCTATAGTCTTGCCCCTCCCCTCCTTCGGCGTCCTCTGTCTGAAAGGTAGACTCACCTGCTGGTAGAATTGAAAGACGTCGCGTACGCAATCAATTCGTCAATAAATTGATATCATTCTTGTTTGAAGAAACGAAATGAACACAATTGTTAATAATATCACGAGTTAAGGCTACAGACTTCATCGATTAATTTTAAGTTTAAAAAAGTACCTACGGACTGCCAATGTATATCGAAGTGAGTGTATTTAATATTATTATGATATCTTAAAAAAAAAAACTTTATCATAAATCGACGATAATCGATCTTTAAAATGATCGCGTTTGACGTTTATGAATGTCCCTTCGTAGACAATATCCGCCAATCTCTAGTGTTGCTAACGCAGGGCGATTTATTACTTATTTTGTTGGTAATATCGATTTGGCTGTCGAAGAGGATATTTTTCAATTTTTGTAACTGATGGTGGAAATAGTTTTAAAGTGAGTTCAAACGTGTTTTCCACGTTTATAACTGTGTTCAAAGTACTTATTGATCAAAACTGTAGATACACAGGCCTATGGTGTAAAGTACAATTATTGTATAGGTACCAATAAAAACCACCACAGTACCATCATTATGGGTGGAGCAAAAAGAGGAGTGTGGGCCAAATTAGATTTAAAATGCCCAGTCCTCTGTCATTCACTGTTCACATAGTAATATTGACTCAATTTGTTTACCGAGCGCGCTCTCCCCCATTCACTATTCCACAATTTGATTTACAAAGCAACCGCCGAGAAAATATAAAGGAAATAAAAAAGGGATTTGATTGAGGCGATAATATAATAAAAAAGATAAACCTTGAAAACATTTTCATCTAATGGAGTCAATATAGTACGTCTATTATTTCTGAAGCAATAACACCTATTATAATATCTGAAAAGACTTTTTTTTGTAATTGTGGTACACAGTAGGAGATTTTCAAATACTGTCAGATTATTCGTCACCCGGGAATGTTTTTCTTTTTTAATAAAAATATAAAAAGTATTATCATCCCAGTTTGGCAGCTTCTTGAAATATCTGTAAAGGTTTTAAATGTAAATATAAATGTTTGTAATTTTTTATGGACTTATAATTTATTTAAGAAAATAATTCATTTAATAATTATTGTAACCACTGAACAGACAATATCTAGAAGAATGATCTTTACCAATTTGAATGAAAATTGATGTCTACAATAAACATAACACTATCGACCTCAACATATCTAGCATAGATAATGTTGGTAACTTGCAACGGTTTTCGCTCATCACTGCAGATCGCCAACGGAAAAACAACAGTTAACAAAGACTAAGTGTTCTTAATTTATTCGATAGTGAACAGTTTCTTGTAGATTAGCGATCTGCAATCGTTCTCAGGAACGATCACAATTTATTGACATTTTCGATAAATCCTTTATCGATCGACTGTGTTAAATTCTCAGACAGGCCAATGAAATTGATTATATCCGATTGTTGAATTTTTTTGATTAATTTCACAAGAAGTAAGGTAAAGTTGAGCCTACTTCGGTCACATTATCGGATTACCAGATTCATTATATTTAAAAAGTAGCATTTTTTATCATTTTATTAAACTCGAGAGTGGCCATATGGACATTGAGCTGGTAGCCTTTGAAATTGCTTCAAGTGTCGACCGCGTGTCTCTAATTAGGCTAAACATGAAAAAAAGTATTTAACTCGGGAGAAACTGGTTACTAACTTCTAATCTATCTAATGAACAGTTTCTATGCTATTTCTTGCTCGGTTTACAATTTATGTTTACTTTGTATCAGATACAACACTAAACAATTTAATTCACCATTGTTCCAGTGGCTTACAGATTTATTTGCTTGAGTACTAAATAGATAGGTACCAATCAGGTCTATTCTGTTACAATCCAAACATCCTCAACTCCAAATAACGAACCAAAATCCAATAATAATAATAATGAATACACCCCTCACAATCGTACGTAAGGGTACATTATATTTGAACTAACTTTGTACAAAAACCTCAAATTGTCAATTCACCCCGTTAGCGTGGCGTATGAAATCATATAATCAAATTGGTTGAAATTTAAAGTTGTGTCATGTTTGCTGCAGTGGAGCGATGGGTCCTCGGGAACCAGTGCGATTAGGGCGAAATGATCGAATTAGTCGCACCCCTGTCAATGTGCTGCAACAACTCAGCGAGGGTTTGTTGTAGAAGCTGATTGGTTACTAAAAAATGTGTTGGTTTGATGAATGGTCGATGTTTTAAAAAATGTGTTGGTTTGATGAATGGTCGATGTTTTAAAAAATGTGTTGGTTTGATGAATAGTCAAACGTTTTGAAATATGTGTTGGTTTGATGAATGGTCGATGTTTTAAAAAATGTGTTGGTTTGATGAATGGTCGATGTTTTAAAAAATGTGTTGGTTTTATGAATGGTCGATGTTTTAAAAAATGTGTTGGTTTGATGAATGGTCGATGTTTTAAAAAATGTGTTAGTTTGATGAATGGTCGACGTTTTAAAAAATGTGTTGGTTTGATGAATGGTCGATGTTTTAAAATATGTGTTGGTTTGATGAATGGTCGATGTTTTAAGAAATGTGTTGGTTTGATGAATGATCGATTTTTTTTTAATGTGTTGGTTTGATGAATGGTCGATGTTTTATAAAATGTGTTGGTTTGGTGAATGGTCGATGTTTTAAAAAATGTGTTGGTTTGATGAATGATCGTTTTTTTTTAAATGTGTTGGTTTGATGAATGATCGATTTTTTTTAAATGTGTTGGTTTGATGAATGGTCGATGTTTTAAAAAATGTGTTGGTTTGATGAATGGTCGATGTTTTAAAGGTTATTGATTGGAAGATGCTTTATTGGTCACTGGGAAAGATTTAATTTTCTTAAATGTTTTCTTCGTATACTCTCCTTTGACTTTCATCGCGGCAATCTGTTCAAATTCTCTATAGTTAGATACATATATACTCAAACATACATCGATTATCACGACTGCACTTACTCAGTTACATCATACTTTTTTTCAAATCGTTCCCTGAAGATTACCATTAAAAATTTTAAAAATTTATTTTGAATACAGAAAAGTCACAACTGCTCCCAACCGTCTTTTTTAAATTTTTTGTAGTGAACACCTCACAAGAGTTGCAACTGCTTCCGTCTGGAGCCAGTGAGACTATGGCATCCCCAATTGGGGTATGTTGTGAGGCTGAAGGTAAGCGGGGAAGGGAAGGAGATGGGGGAGAGGAAGGTGGGGAAGTACCTGGCTATTCAGATCTAGTCACTAAACACGGCTAAAGCCATTTCAAGCAACGTTTCAATTCTGAATAGTGGTCTTACACCAGGGCGATACTGAGAGTATCTTTCACTCTGGAACGTGCCGCAAAAAACCTCAAACCAGCGAGACTCTAGCATCCCCATATGGAGTATAATGTGAGGCCGAAGGAAGTAGAGAGGAAGGGAATGGGAAAATGGAAAGATGGAAAAGTACCCAGCTATTCAGATCTGGTCACTAAACACGGCTTAAGCCATTTCAAGCAATATTTCAAATCTGGATGGTAGTATTTCACCAGGGCGAAACTGAGTATCTTCCACTGAAATTCATCATCATCATCACAATTGGCTCTACAACCCCGGTGGGTCTTGGCCTCCTCAAGAATCTTCCTCCACTCATCTCTGTTTTGTGCTAGTTCTCTCCAGTTTGGAACTTCCAAGGTACGTAGGTCTTTGACGATTACTGAAAGCAATTGGAATTAACTGTGAAACAACAAAATTAATTAAATAACGCTGGGATTTAAGCCCGCGATCTCGAGTTGAAAGCCTTACCCCTCGACCACGGAGGCTGTTTTTTGAACGAATGACTTTTTATGTCGGGTATATACATATATATTATATATTCACCTTCCAAATTTTTCGCTAAATACACTGCACAAATAAAAAGAATATCTACTCTCCCACCGCCATGATCATGATGAAATTCAAAATCCGCTCAAATTATCCTTTGATATAATATCTTAACAAATAATTGAATTATAAATAAAGCAAAGTTAAGCAGCGAACTCCCTGTGCACCCTAATTCCGCCGTATAAACAGAGCACTAACTTTGCGACAACCGATTGGCCTTGCATACAAATCAGCTGGATTCGTCACCAATAACTGGGTGGTTAGGATGCATCGATCTACTTAAAAATTTCGGTCTACTTAATATTTCTGACAATTTTTACTTTTATTGTAAATTGGCAATTCTTTATAATACAAAAAAACTCTGTTCCGCCATTTTCCAACAAGAATGAAAAATTGAAAATTATGAAATATACAATTAGGCAGTTCATCTTATTCAGTCATTTTGATGAATATTTCAACCTAATAATAAGCTTCAAATGATAATTACGGTTGCTCACCGTTCTAGTTCTTTTTGCTGCTTCAGACAAAAGCAACACCACTAAAGATTATACTTGAATGGTCCTGTGATTATTTAAAGTGTTAAGTATAATCATCGTGATTTAATGTTTGGCTCTTTATTTAGCCAACGTTTCGGACAGTGTTACAGTGTCCATCAGCAGGGCAGACGTGTATAATCATAAGTATGATTTTGATTTACTACAAATCTATAGCTATCTTCTAAAAGAGCAGTTGAGATGTTTCAAGATGTCTGATATTCAAATTTCCTGAGGCATTTGTAGAATTTTCTCTTTAGGCAAGTTTTAATAGAAAACCAAAGTGTAAAATTGCCTCCCGAAATTCGAAAAATCCTTCCCCGAAATCAAACGGTTCTTTTAATGCTCGGAAATATCCCAATTTATAAGCGAAATCGCACAAATTAATTTAATTTATTGAAGAACTGAAAATGGCCCTTTTAGCAGCAAGCCATAGAAATATCAGTATAGTATGTTGTTATGTTTCTAAACGATTTCAATTATTAATTTGATATATCAAATTCGAACAATTTTAATATACCCTGTCGTCGTGAGAACCGCAAAACCGCCCTTAAAATATCTTCCCTTTGCATCGCGCTAATTTAACTAACTAACAATCACGCTAACGATACCTTTACCAGCCTTGTTACATCCATCCCTTCCTCTTCCCCTTCTACCTACCCTCCCCACCACCATCCGCCCCACTCATTCCTCAAACCCAAAGCTCGATTCAATTTAACACGGTGCATATTTAAATGGCACAACAATGAAATTATATCATTAGATTATTTACAGAGAGTATATTATTAGGCTGCTTTATTTCATTGGGACGTTTAATTAGTAAGGGATTCTTTGTGATCTCTTTGTATGAATTAAATTAATTTTAGAATATTTTCCTGGTCAATGTTTTTGTATGAATTCATCTTTTTTTATCAATTTACTATTTACTATTCGTCTATATTCTCATTCAGACGGACTGTATCACAGAATTTGAACAATTTCAAAGTTCATTTTCAAGCACTGTAAAGGTTATATTTAAGTTCTGTAACTATATTATTATTGGCCAGATATATCACATAACTGAAATCATAACCGAATAGATTAACTTGATTTTTTATAAATATGTTGATAATATGAACACTAAATGAAAGTGTATCAACAATTACATGCAAACTAAGATGTTTAATTACGGTGCAGACAAGGCAACCTTATTAAGAACCAATTATTTATTAAAAAAAAAATTAATCTCCATTCCACTTTCCATTCCATGGAAATTAATACTAGACACTATGGGGAACCCAAACATTAATTTTTTAAACATGTAAACTGTAAGTGGCCACCACGGGGACACTTATTGGAAATCCAAAACCTTTGCCATACTTTTGCCACCGTTTGGTGCCCAGATTCACGGGATGAGTATTGTCCAGGTCTTGGCTGCGAATGTTTAGGTGTTCGCGGGCCGGATCAGGAGACGCCTGTTGAGGGAGCATAACATCGCCAGCCAGATTCTCAATACGTAGTACTAATTTTATTCGTAAAACGATTAAAAACGGGACTGAAGTTCTTACGAACAAATTAACAGTGTTTCAACGTTTATTGGCGGCAACATGTAAGAATAATTGGTTGGTATACATAATTTCGTACGTAAACCAACAAATTATTCTTACATTTTCCCGCCAATAAACATTGAAACACTGTTCTTTAGAACTGTATTTTAGAATAACATTTTTCTCCGTGCATTATTCGCCTTGCACCTCAGTGGGTCTGTCTCTGCTAACAGCATCTCCAAAAATGATACAGGCCATGGGAAAAATAGTTTCCCTCAGCCTGTATGTAATTAATGCAAAAAGAATTATAATGATATTAAATGTGTCAAGTTGCAAACTTCCAGTATGATAATAATTCTCTTATGATTGTTAGGTTTTTGGATCGATGCTAAATATATTATCTTCCAAGCCATCGACAAAATAAATGCTGTTTATTACAATATTTGGTATTTTCTTATTTTTCCCGCGCCAAAACAAAATCCACATATTAGCAGAGGGAAACATGTTAACAAATAGTTTTCTATTTTCCCGGCTGTCCGGCAAAGCCAACTGATTTATCTTCTGTCTAATATTTCATAATTTCTCCGTCGGAGGCGCCCTACACGGTTCATACTAGCCCTATACAATCCCATACTTGCCCCATGTGTGGTTCTGCCATAAATCTTAAGACAAATTCTCAATATGTAACCCGGACACCATGTGCTTTGTCGGAAAGACAAGGTGATTTTTTTTCTACCCTATTTCTGTTTTTCAAAAAACATAAATGGGCTCTTCTGACCTGGCTTGTTTTACAAACCAATACGACATAAATATGATATTACTAGCTTCTGCCCGCGACCTCATCTGCGTAGGATTAGTACTTCGAGTAAACTATTTTCTTTTCCCATCTACGTTTATACCAAAATTCTTAACCTATTTATTTAAAATAAATATGTATGACTCGATTCAAAGTATTAGGCGAGTACTTCAAATAAATTCACTAATTTAAATATTTTCTAAAATAGAATTTTGATATAAGAATCATTGTTTTCCAAAATGTCATTCTCAAATTTTGACAACTTCTACTAAACGATAATTATTATTTTCAATACAACGAAAATAAATAGCTAGCTTTATAAATTATAGCCTATATGTTATTCTGATGTATGAGCTATATTATTGTAAAGTTTCATTATAATCCATTCAGTAAATTTTGCGTGAAAGAGTAACAAACACACATACATCCATACAAACTTTCGCGTTCATAATATTAGTATGATTTTTATATCGGTCTCGCGCATAAACAGTAACTTTATTAGAATCTTTGGAATAAATTTTACTGAGCCCCAAAAATACAGTTTTATTTTTTTTGTGGGTCAGTCAGTCCCTCATTGCTGAGGATCGTGACTCCTAGTCCAATTTCCTCGGTGGACAAGGCTCCTTCAATCCTCGCGATTCTGCGCTGCGTGGGGAGTTGCGGACACCTTGGTCACTCCAACTAATTGGTGACCTTCGTCTTCTTCTTCTGACGAAAACTTTACCAGTGACCATGAGTTTTTCCAGGTTGGAGTCCTAAGTTGGTTGGTAATGAATCCATCCCTCCCGCTGCGGTTTATAGCGATGTTTCGAGAGAGTCCTGTTGGAGAGATAAGAAGTTTTCCCTCAACCAGTCCCTCCGGATCCATCCTGCCACTTGGTTGGTGGGCAGACCTCACCCTATGAACCCGAACACTCCTTAACGAACCACTTGGGGTGACCTTTGACAGAGGTGTTGATTATCCAATAAATGGTTCTAATTTAAAACACAGTGGCCTTTCCACTGTCTGTGTCCTTCGTATGTTTGTTAACTTAAATAATTTGTTGAAATTATTATAATAATTTCCTATACCTTCGCTAGTCAGCTAAATACATGCGAAACATTCTTAATCCGATTCTGAACGCTAGTCACGTGGTCGTAAAGTTTAGCTCATAAGTTTGCAAAACCGTAAAGCCGGCTTTTGGATAAAACACAGGTCTCACCTTGCTACAATGCCCGAAGTTTAGGCGCCTTAAAATAAAGTTCGTTTTAGTGCTAATGCTTGAAAAACTTCAAACATAAATAATAATGTGTACACTGTACATGTAAGCAAACGTTATAGATGTGCCGTGTTGTGAAACTTACATTCAAACTCAATGTTTAACTGTGTTCTTAAGTAGGGTTTTTAACTAGAAAACATGGTTTTATCCCGTGGGGGCCTCGCTTTATAGGTACACAAAACTAAGTTGTTTGCTCTTTTTAGAATTCTGTCACCTGCATCTCGCCTACTGATGGTGCCCTTGCAACAACAACGTTACATCTCCATTTATATGAAGTTGAGATATTGAGGTTCAAAGTATGAAACAAGTAAAACTTGAAATTTATTTATTGAATGAATTATAATAAAAATCTTATTGTAATTGGGTTTCTTTGTACAAAAATGTGAGGCATTTAGGCAAAAAACTATAATTAAAAACAACAGATAGTACCTCATTGCTTTGGAAAACAGCTTAACTTAGAGCAACGGGGTTCTATTTCATTATTATATTAAGGTATTAGCTCGAAGTACAATGCAAATGAAACCATGTTGCCCCAAATATATTATTTAATCTATGACAGAGAGAGTAGAAAAAAGTCAATTTTGACCATAATGTCAGATGGAACCTTGTTGTTCCAAGAAGGCGAGATAGTGACGTAAGTAAACTGTGAGTGTAGTTTCATTGAGTTGTGTCGGGCTGCAGAAAAGATTTCCCGGATGATAGCCTACATTCGATAGGAGAGGGCTCTACAGTATGAAGTTCTTTTTTCTCATACAAGAACATATAGCATTATTCATTTGCATTGTTCTTACTACGGGAAGAGCGTTTTTTATTTGCGACCTAATAAGGGACTGAAGATAGAACTTGAAAAAGACTTTCACAGAACTTGTAAAATAACTAATGAATTGTTCTAATTCTGTAAAACAACATAACTTACATTTAGAACATCATTAAACACAAATACATTTTGTTGATCTACTGTATACCGGATACCCAACAAGTTACCCACCCATGCTGTGGTGTTTTAGTATGTAGTATCAGTTCATTTAACTTATTTTATGTTGACTTAATATCAAAATGAGAACTTAGTTACTAAAATAATCTAAGTGACTGTTTAGTATGACTTCAACGGGGGTGATTCAAAGCAAGCATGAATAAGTCCTGCCAACGCAACGGTCGTGGGACAGGACAGCTTGCATTTAAATTTCATTCAAATCCTGCAATGTTATCCTGCCGTCATCGTCTCCGTCGAATATTTTCATGTGGCAATACCGTAAATAAAATAATAATACAGCAGCGTTCGTAAGCAGAGTCAACTGCTGAGAGCAGGCTTCGGCAGCGCGAGCGGAATGCTAATTCACTCGGTTGGCGGTAGGCACTTTACTTCTTGCTTATCCGAGCTTTGTTTCCTACCCGCATTCTGGCAACACCGTCATAGACAATTCTCAAGACTTATCCAGAAACAAACGAGAAATCCGAAACGAACAAGACCACAACATAGAAAGAGCATTATTTCACAACTGTAACAAAATCACAGCTAGTGTTTGGTTAGTTCCTTTTAAGCTTGGAGTTTAGTTTGGTTGTTTGTTGTGTTTTCAAGATTTAAGGGACGCCATCTTTTTAATTTTTCCCGCTTCTTTGTGAGTTGCAGTACGCTACCGCCAGATCGTGATAGTTTAGCAGAATTGGTTTTCACAGAACAAAGATTTTCTTAATAACATACCTAATAATTAAAGTTATTTTAAATTTAACGATATTAAACACAGTGACATTCCACTATAAAATAGTTTTTATGCCTACCAGTTTCGCTTTGATTCACTTTATCGAGGCAAAAATAAACAAAAAACAGCACCAGCAAAAGTTTTTTTTTTATTGTATAAACACGTCATGATTAATAGGCGTAAGGCGTTTTTTAATAAAAAAGATGTTCCATGAAAGTATGTATGACGTTATAAATTAATCACGTTGGAATCACGGGAATATAACTATCGAAAGAGGAATACATTATCACCTAGGAGATAGTGACAGTTGATTCAATGGAGTAAATTTAAAATTCGTAGTTCAAACTTTGACCAATTTGTCAACTCTGACTTCAAGTTTGAAAAAGTAGTCCATATTAATAAATGAATTGGTTGACTCATTGAGCTAAACAATAAAAAACGCACCGCCAATATTCATTGTGCATTTCTAGTGTCAATTATAAAATACTTTCTTCGCGCATGCTTTTGAATATGGCAAAGAGATCAATTAAACGCAGCCATTTAACCGCAGCAATGTCACCAGCGAATGCATTAATTGATCGGCGATGTGGATTTAATGATACATAATGTCATTTGATTGATCTGGTTGACTGCGTTGAACCAGTTTTTTAGTAAACGCGCTGTTACAAATATTCGTTGAACAGTCAGAACGAGACTTTACAGGAATAAGTTACATTACCTGGTATTTAGTTAGAAAATAAATTCGAGCTGTAATTAATTATTTTGTAATGTTCCTAACGCCATTTTTATCAAATAAAACGCGAACATTGATGAAACTATTTTATTAAGTAGACTTGTTTAAATGACAACCGGTTTCGTAAGAAAATGGCAAAAGTTAAATAAACAATATGGAAAAACATATTAATTTTTTAGTCATTATTATAAGTAGAAAATGACAGAAGAAGCTAGGTAAGACGTGTGTGAGAAAAACCAGGAAATTTACCCAGAATATTTTATATATTTATTTAAAACTTATTCGGATATTATTTACTTTCAAAGGGTTTGAATGTCTTCAATCTTTCGTGAAACTGGAGAACCTTAGGTACCTAGTCCAAAATTAAATCATTACAAAAAAAAACACACTTTTTCTCTGTATTTGGGTAAATTATCTCTAAAAGAGACGGCATAAAAGCGAGACAACTGTTGTATAGTAAACGCTTAAGACGATAGACTTCGCTTTTCGGCCCATACAAAAAGGAAGCCCGGGAAAAACACTTTTCTACATCGAAAATTGCACAAAATGAATATATATTTTTTTATACTGCCTTCTAGAGGGTGAAAACTATGTCGGTATGTTTTCGAATTTTCGATGCGTTTCGTATTAACGTAAACATTCACTGTCAAACATGTACGATTTATCAAAAAATATTATTTAAGGAAAAATTGCTGCTAACTCAACTCTCATAAAGAATTATAAAATTATATAAAGCTACCGACGTAGCTTCTTCTTTCTAAAAAATATATATTTTTTAAAATTTCAATTTCGTGAAAGTTTCGGTGTAGAAAAGTGTATTCTCCATAAACCCCCTTTCGAGCGATTTCTGTAGGTAAATTTGAGCGTTGTCTCATTCGCACATTTCGCATTCGCATGTATTGTAAGTGTGCGTGAGCTTATTGTGAGCGGGACAGAATGACAGACGCGGGTGTTCCGCGTGTGGTTCAAAGTCTAGCCTCTTAAGAGAGATTGACCATCGGCCGAGAATAAAAGTTTAAAAATGCTTCCAACTGTACAGGGCGTTTCCAATGAGAATGATCGATTATTCCCCGTATCAGTTTTTTAAAATTAAAAAATTTATGTCGATTTATTTCATTACTTGCTTTAATATATACCTACATTCAAGTAAGCAATAAAAATGCTCAAAATGCACGATGATAAAATATTAAATATAGTGTACTTCTTGTAAGTATTTTTTGATCATAAGTATTTATGATTTTTCAATAATGTCTAAACAAAATAATTGTGTAACAAAAAATTTGAAATATTTTAGTTTGTCAGACCTTAAATAAATAGAAAAACTGAGGTATTTATGTCACAAAACACGTTCTCGGATTTATTTTTGAATGATTTTAATTTAACTAAAATTACAAATCTGAAAACTGTGTTTAGTGACTAGATTATGTATTGATTTATTTTTTTGTATGAATATATGATTTGAAATTTGCGTTGTTTAATATAATCTATCGTTTTAAAATTGAACAAATCTGCCAACAAGAAATTCACTCGATAGAAAAAAATCGCACGGGATGCTCTGAAAAATATTAAAAATACATTTTGTGTTTTTGAATTTACATAACTGCCTTTCAAACCATCTTCTTCTTTTTGGAATCTTCCTGCAGAGCCTAAAGTGTCTACTAATTGATTGATCCTTAATCCCAAGCCTACACTATTAAGGAACTTATTTTGAATTTGTGGGCACGCGTCCTACACGTAATAAATAATGCCAATTAAATAGGATATCCGTATAAGGTCAAAGATGGAAGGAAGCGGAATCACATTGTTTAATCGCGAGGTCATTAAAGCCAGATGGATGGACGCTTGTCAATAAGATCTGAAACCATTATGCAGATTTATCAATAAAATACTTTAACCAACTAACGTATACGGCCTTACCGGACAATGGATACTGATGCACTGATGCACTGATGGTATGCAAACTGAGCTGAGATGGTGACACTGCAAAACCAATTCATTATAAATAAAGACGATGATTTTATTCACCAAGTTGCCTGCACTGAAAAGAGTTTATTTTTTTATTGTATCTAATATATAAAAATTAATGTTTGTTTGTTTGTTCGTATGTTACGCGCGGCCATACCGTTCATCTGATTGCGATGAAACTTTGGGAACGTTATAGGATAGTTAGCTCTGGCGTTATGAAATTATTTCCTATACAATCATTGAGATTGCGATTAAAATTTGATCCGATATCGATGATTTTTTTTAATTGTTGTGAACATGCCCGTGAATATTTCTAAATATACTGGTGAGCTCTGGCGTTATGAAATTTGCGTGAACCAATTGAAATAGGTCACTCACGCGAGATGTTGGACAAATGGGTGTATTTTATGGAGTTAAGCGGCAGGTAAAAAAGGCTTGAGGGGGTTGGCGGGTATGCGAGAGGGGTGAAGCGGAATTAAGGAGGGAGGTTTGTGGGAGTGGGGATAAGGGAAGGGGATAGCGGAATTCGTGATGAGGGGGTTCGCGAGAAGGGGGACAGTGGAAGAGGGAACGGGGAATACGAGGAAGGTCAAAGGGGAACGCGGGAGGGGAAGGGGATTCGTGAGGGGAAGAGGAGGAGGAAAGAGAACGGGTACGAATAGGAAAGGAAACGAAGGCATAAACAATTTATTTATTTAAGTGGCATTGCAACGCATGCCGGGTATTAGCTAGTTACCTATATTTTTTTCCACTTTCATAATATGTACCTTCTAATATTTTTTCGGTGGGGAATTGTAACTTTGCACAATTAGTCAAAAAATCTATTTCCAAACGCATAAATTCAATAAAAAAGAGACCTATATTTAACGCGAATTTTGTGCATGAAGGTATAAAAAACAAAACGACAAAATACTTTAAGGATAAAATGGTTTTTAGTAGAGATTGAACATAATTATAAAACCAGAAATATAGAGAGAGTTAGATTGCCCCAAATGAGAAAGTCAGAGTCGCAGAACTGCCTAATCTAATGTATAGAGGACAAAATTTATGATATAATGTCTAAAAGTATGAAGAATGCAGGAAAAAATCATGTATTTTAAAAGGGAGGTTACGCTTACTGTAAAAATATTATTTAATAAAATAAAAAGAAAATGGGTATCTATTTTATTTTGTATACAAACGTTGTATAAACTAACTCAATAAATACTTTTTTTTAATATTAACAATAACTTGATTTAGGCCTGAAATTAAGCTAAGCTTTCTAAAGAATGGTCTTGGTTGGTAAAATAAGAACAAACCATCAAGCATACTAATTTCCGTTGTATATGCGCGTTAGTCCTGCGTGAAATCTGGTTCAATGAACTCAAATTTTCTTCGAGCTATTGTGTCATTTTCAAAATTGTAATCTTTGTTTAAAGAACCTGTAACATGTTGTATAATTTTTAACAGAAAATTATTTTAATTTATATTTTCAAAATTTGGACCGATCTTTAAATAATTCAGACCATCCCGTGATCCTACATGGGTCTGCGCTGGTATACAAACTAATGGACTCATCTAGAATAAAGAATAAGAAATTCTATTTTGTTTGAACAGGAAAAAATGCAATTAATTTATTGTAAATGGAAATTTTTATTTAACATAACTTGGGCCGGTTTAGTCCTGTCATTCCTGCTTAAACAATAGTTGTATTGTTTTGTTACTTATTAAATCAATTAAAAAGTCGTAATTAATTCATAATTCATTGTGAGATGCAAAAAAATAATTTAAAGCTCAAAATAGCATATTAACACAAACGTGTTTTGTTGTTCAATTCAGGACTAACAATTTATATTCATCTAGGATCTTCGTCTCGGCTCAGAACAAAGTGTATTTATGATGTACCTTTATTTGTAATCTGATCTCATGTCAGAGACACTCCAAGATGATACTAGGAAACTGGGAACAGACTCCCTATCCCCCTCACTTATCTGGACTCAGTCAGTTGAAAAATTTTCTTTCTTCCCCACGGTTTTTATCCGGATTCATGCATATTAAATATTGTATTGTATCTGGAGATGAGTTTTAATAAATTTCATTAGATGTCATACAATTATTATGCAACCTAACAGATAACAGTTACAACTTACATATTAATACATCCAAAAGTTGACATTGAGATTAGTACTGAAATGTACCGAAGATAACTTATATATTTTTTGGAGTTAAAATAGGGAATTTCCTAAAGTAACCGTCCCAAAGATAAATTAAACATAGCAAAATATATTGTCGATCTTCTAGAACTCTAGACAATACTTAACATTAACAATACTTGATATTGTACCTACTTAACAATATATTTTTCTTTATGATGAAGAAGGCCATGCCCAAATTTTTCGTTCACATCGGATATGAAATTGAAAACTTACTTTTATGTCACAAAATCAATTTTTTCTTAGTTTACAAAATTTTAATTTTAGTTTTCTCATTGTTATAATTTATGGAGGTACAATATTTGAAATTAATCTTAATTTTGTCAATTATGAAAACTTTACCTATATCAGTAGTAACAAACATCATTGTAACAATATTGTTCTTTCAATGCTTATATTATTTATTATCTTACTAATATTATAAATGCGAAAGTTTGTATGGATGTATGTGTGTTTGTTACTCTTTCACATGTCAAAATTTGAGAATGACATTTTTCAAAACAATGATTGTTAAATCAAAATTCTATTTTAGATAATATTTAAATTAGTGAATTTATTTAAAGTACTCGCCTAATACTTTGAATCGAATCAAGAATTATAGATATTTTAAATAAATAGTTTAAGCATTTTGGTATAAAAGTAGATGGGACCAAGGAAGAAAAATAGATTACTCTAAGTACTAATCCTATACTTTATAAAATTGTTAAACTCAACACAGGCTTGTTATAATTACAATTGAATTTTAAACTAAAATACCTACCATGTAAAAATACAATAACTATATTTTTTAAATGGTTTAGTAGTTACTTACGTACCGATGGTAAGTAGTTGTTTTCGTATATTATAATTATATGTTTTCTTCTTAGAAGATAATCAAGATGATACCTTTGTACTTATGTAAGAAGTAACCATCAAAAGACAAAACATCTATGTAGGTACTATTTTTTCTACGTGTACGTGATACGCGTGGATGCTTCTTTGTCTAACAAAATCCGTGACAATTATTTAATGTGCGTAATCCAGTGACATCTTTTGAGCCTTTATGGAAGTTAGTAACTTGAATAAATTTTCATCTCGGTGGTAATGTTGTTAAAATAAATACATTATTAACACTTAGGAATACAGTCACGTTTACTGAAGTAATTAGGCTACTTTAATAATCTCGTTTAGCTATCCGTAGAATCACACAATTCTAGGGTTACTATAGTTTCACTCGACAAGAGGAAAGTTTCATATTTTCGTATTTAATATGTCAAGTTTGCTCTGGCTTTTGGAAATTTCTTGTGTGTGCTTAATTTACTGATGTTTCCCCCCAAGCTCGCTTATTTTTATCAATGTGTAAATTTTATAATTATTTTTAAAAATTGCTTATTATTCGCTTTTCTTAGACAAAATTAACTATAGTCTTGGCTATCTACACAATTTCCAATTATTTGTTTCTTAGGACATGCACAGTACATTATTATTCAAGTTGTAAGGTATATTAAATTAAATTTTTACACGGTTATAGTACCTATTACATAAGTCAATATAATATCATTAGGTAATTTCGCCTAGATGTGATCGGTTCTTAAAACTTGACCAATGAATGTATGAGTAATAGTAATACCTAATATAAATGATGAAGGTGTGAAGAGATAAAGAGGAATTATGAATTAATAAATTAATTAAATAAATGAAATAATATTAAGTATGGTCCTGCATATTATCTTCCTGTATATTACGTCCATTGGTCAAATGCATTGTACATTTAGTTTTGTAAAACTGATCGATACTGGATGCAATTTGTTAGTCATAGTTAGTAATAAAAGATTGTCTACAAAATCTTATAATATTGTCTAAAAAATTACTATAATATTGTGAATGAAATCTAACGTTACCCTAACCTGTTCTACCTCTATACTATCTACAATATTTGTGTAAAGAAATTTTTTTAAGCACATTGTTTTACACGTCCAAAAACTTTTCTAGCTTATCTGTATTGTGTTATATTTTGCCAATTATTAGAATTATCGGTTTCCATGTGATTTCTATAAATTAATACGATGTAGCTTTTAGATTTTAGCCTCCAGATATTTCGATTTATAATTTCCTTGACCATATGTCATGTAGTCCAGGCAACTATGCTTGATTAAGTAAACACTTGACCACCGGGTCTCATAATCCTTTAGGATAACTAGGTACTGATCCTAGGACCCTTGTTGAATTGGTCATATGGGATAGACGCTTTGGGGCATATTCGGTCAGCGCTTAATAAGATTTCTCCCGAGACAGAAATGATAACAAACTGAAATATACTTTGTTAATTAATTTAGTGAATCAATGAAGCTGTTTCACAGAAGGTAGGGATTTTTTTATGATAGCCTTAACTCATAAATACTTGCTAAAGTTCGAATTCTCAGTATCTTATATATCATAATTTAAAACACAGATAAATAAAGTAGCTCAAATCCAAACTAGATATTTGTTAAAAAATGTTTCAGTTTAGTTAGTGAATTTGCCTAAATTCCAAAATTCAGTTTTAAATGAAAAAAGTCGCGCAAACAATCCTTTAGTTTTTTGCAATACTGCAAATAAATCGAACTTACCGATTTAATTAATTCGTTTTATTTGCGTATATTGTGTATCTCAAAAACGTGTAAATAATCATTTGCCGTCATTGACAGGCCACCTTTCGGGAGTAGACATTCTAGACAACAAAAACGATAAACTTATATCGACATGCACCGTCGAAAATCAAAATGATTCACATCAAAGTACCGAGCTTTATACCAGTAATGGCAAGAAACGTATAAAAACTCACATAGCGCGATTGCAAATTTCCATTGTCTGCAATTGAACTGTGTACAAAACAAAATGCTCCATAAAATGTAGGCAAAACACAATTTAATGTGTACTCTAGAATATTGGAAGGATTTATGGTAGATTCAGACTGGGTCGACGTACGTGCATCGCTACGCTTAACAATATCTGGACTGCTTAGCGACCATACATTTTATATGAAAATTAATGTTTTAGAATCACATTGGCCTTACGCATTGCGACGTGCGATGTCTGTGGCCATTTTCATAGAAAATGTATGGTTGCTAAGCATTGTTTGGCGTAGTGATGCGTACGTACGTCGACCCAGTCTGAATCTACCTTTATAATAAAATCAAATTTGAATTTAGATCGCGATGATATTAAAATCCGTCAGATCTCCGTCATATTCTGTAAGAAGGCCAGAAAATTTCAGCGATAAAATTCAAATTAATGGAATATTTCTGAATGTATCCGAAAACTAAAAATTGTTTTTAAAAGGTGATAGAATATGCTTTCAAATGTTATTATTAGAAATAAATACTAATTTCTGAAATATTCAATTTTTTAATGCAAACGTAAATTTTTTTAAAATGGCTCACTGTAATTTCTATCTAAAATTAGTGATATCGAAAAAAAAGGAAAACACAGACATGTTTTATTAGCAAAATATATTATAAACGTTATCACATCGCATTTTTGTCGTTTCATAAAAAAATAATGGATCAAATTTCTCGAAATTCTATACATTTTTCTCAAATTACTATCGGAATATTTGGTTTCTTAGATGCTTAATTTGATAAACTTGTCTTATTTCACAATTAATTATTAAAAAATAATATATAGTATATTTGCGCCACGTTTCAGAGTGAAAGATACTCCAGTATCGCCCTGGTGTAAGACCACCATTCAGAATTGAAATGTTGGTTATAATGGCTTTAGCCGTGTTTGGTGGCCAGATCTAAACAGCCCGGTACTTCCTCAACTTCCTCTTCCTCATATCCTTCTCCTCCCCACTACCTTCAGCCTCACAATATACCCCAATTGGGGATGCCATAGTCTTACCGGCTCAGACGGGAGCAGTTCGGACTTTTATGCGGTATTCATATAAAAAAAAGCATATTAATTTTTTTTATAGTTAAATTTTTTGAAAATAAATCGTGGGGTTTTCTCTTTCTAACGCCGTTCAGATAATATTTTTTGCCATTTATAAGAGACATGTGAGCTGGGACGATAATAGATCTCCTACGGGTTAATATAGTCGATTCCTTTATTTGAAAGGACACTGAATGATTCATTCCGTATCACTGTTTAAGCAGTCAGCGAGGGGTTAACATCCTCTCCTTTATATTAATCCTTTTAACCCTTCAACCGCCGAAGGGTGTGTACTGTGTGGGTTAAGGGGTATTGGCAGGTCTTACCCACCAACTGATTACTGATATCTCATGAATATATCTTACAGAGTCTAACGAGTGTGATACGATTTATAAAATCGATAGTCATTATTATGATAATAAATAATAACCAATCGTCCATTGTGAAAAGTACCCATATTGTTTTTATTGATTTTTATAAATCGTTTATTTGCTGAAAAAAATTATACACGTTGTGACCAACTATATGTATTTTTACAGTTGATACTTGCAAGGGCTTATAAATTAATAAATAAATATGTTTTATCAATTGTTATCTTTTCGAGGAAAGAAAATAATTTGAATAAATATCTATCTTACAACAAAAAATGTCAATCTCAGTCGTTTTTCTTGAAATCGACCGATTCCTCTAATGTATTTTATTAGTTTCCTTTAGAATTTGCATACAAAGAAAGCATTAAGTATTGATAAAACAATGGAAAGTTTTGCTCATTATTCTATTAAAATTATTAGATACTAGCCCTGAAACTAGTAGGAATTGTGAAGCTGAAAGTATCTGTAAAATATTGTCAATTTGTTTACAACAAAAACATAATATTTTTTTTTGAAATTTTCCTGCGAAATTAGAGTGCGAAATTTTCCTTTCGAAAGTGAACTTGAAAAAAAATATATATATACATATTTCAAATGTAAAATTATTAATTAATAAAAATAAAATAATTTTATGATTTTAGGTAAGTGCCTACCTTATCGTTTGTATGAAAACAATCATTCAATTTAATTATTGAAAATTTTAAAGCACATTTGAGTTCATTGAAAGTGGATCATTTCACGTACCGATAACCGAAATTAGTATGTTTGCAATTTTGTTTCGAGAGTATAATCCAAGGTCTATTATAGGTACCTATCTTAACGACAATACAGAAATCTGCTAAATGAATTAGTTAGGTAATACACTTCCAGGTGCAATGGTATTTGTCAACCTCCACGCTTTGAAGGTAATCAGAAAAATAATCCCAAATAATGTCACACGACTGTAAGTAAGTTCATCGATTGGGAGATATTTGGTTCGGTTTAATCCGGTATATTCCGATACTTGTGTGAGGGGGGTGCGTATAAGTTGGTGAGGAGACCCCTTAAGACTTCATTATTTTCCTAGCGAAGGGTAAAAGTTGATTAAGGAATACCGGACTTTTCTCTCGCTATTTGGACAAAGCTCGCCGGACCCTCGCTGATGGACGGACACAAAAGCTTCAGCGTAAAAGCACACAACTTAAGACAAAATGGGAATGATTAGGAACAGTACTATATTTTTACTCACTAACTTGCAATAAATAATTTACTGGGTTTTACAATCCAGTTATGACATTTCAGTTAATTAATACACATATAGGTACAGATAGTTATAAATATCTGATCAAACAAATTATACATTTGCCTACATCTAAATAAATATAAAAAAAAAAAAACAAAAAACAAAAAAAATAATAAAATTATGCGAAAGTATACTCAAATTTTAATAATACAATGAGAGCTAAGAGACACACCAAAGACACAAGAGACTAAAGGGACACATGAGATACAAGAGACACAAGAGACACAAGAGACACAAGAGACACAAGAGACACAAGAGACACAAGAGACACAAGAGACACAAGAGACACAAGAGACACAAGAGACACAAGAGACACAAGAGACACAAGAGACACAAGAGACACAAGAGACACAAGAGACACAAGAGACACAAGAGACACAAGAGACACAAGAGACACAAGAGACACAAGAGACACAAGAGACACAAGAGACACAAGAGACACAAGAGACACAAGAGACACAAGAGACACAAGAGACACAAGAGACACAAGAGACACAAGAGACACAAGAGACACAAGAGACACAAGAGACACAAGAGACACAAGAGACACAAGAGACACAAGAGACACAAGAGACACAAGATACACAAGTGACACAAGAAACACAAGTGACACAAGATACACAAGAGCCACAAGTGCCACAAGAGACACAAGATAAACAAGAGTCACAAGAGACACAAGAGAAACAAGAGACACAGGAGACACAAGCGACACAAGAGACACAAGTGACACAAGAGACACAAGAGACACAAGAGACACAAGAGACACAAGAGACACAAGAGACACAAGTGACACAAGAGACACAAGAGACACAAGAGACACAAGAGACACAAGAGACACAAGAGACACAAGAGACACAAGTGACACAAGAGACACAAGAGACACAAGTGATACATAATATTATCAGCACAACATATTTCTTTGAGTTGTTTGTATTTATTTTATATTATAGACACAAAACAGTTGACAATCCCTTGATAACACACCGATTGCCATCTCTAATGCACAGAAGCAATGTGGACATGGTGAGTCTGCTCTACGGGTATTTTAATGGAGCCAGCAGCATTCATCGCCGGTGCACCGGTATACATGCGTGAAACTCGACGGCATGAGCGGAACGGAAGCGTTCACAATTAATGTTGACTTCATGAAAACGGGTCGTTTTTTCAACTCGTAGTCAGCTCGTATGTGGAACTACCTATAGCTAGTTTTCCTCCTTCATATAATCCGGGCCTCTTCAAGACCTGTAATAATAAAATCCTTTCCTACATCCCCTCCCTTAACCTGCCTCACAACGCTGCCTAACCGGGTGGTGCAACTGAATCGAGCATATTTAGATCTAGTGGGTAAACAATCTTATTACGGTACCTACCTATGATTACATCCATTTTTTTTAAATTTAAGCTGGTGTTTAACAACCAAGTTGTCCACCGCAGTAACAAACATTTCATAACATTTTTTCAAATGAAAACATATAAATTGCATGTAAATTTAGTTCAACATGAAGAAAATTCTAAATAAATTCAGCTTGTCCGCTGCAAAAAAATCAACATTTTCACTGTCGAAACTAAATAAATCAGGCCAAAAAGACAACACTTCTCGGAACCAAATGTTATTAAAGTGAAATAATTCAAATTTCATAGAGTTATGATTGATTCGCTGTCGTCAGGGGCACCGTGTCGCAAAGGACAGAGTAATTCGAGCGAGAAGCTCTCATATAAAAGCTTGCTCAAATTCACTTTCAACATGTGTACTTTATTTTTAAAATTGATACGGTTTTCGTATAAAAAGAGATCGGAAGACGAAAATACAAGAAAATGAAACAAAGATTGTGATTGAAATGTTTTTAGATTTGGACAAGAATTTTACCGGATAATAAATGTTATTTAAAATTCTTACTTCAAAATAATTTAATATATTTTTATGTGAAAGGGGAAGTGCGGAGGAAGGAGACGAAATAGGTACTTGGCTATTCAAATATAGTCAGAAAACACAGGTTAAGCAATGTTTGGTGACCAGATCTTAGTAGTTAGGTATTTTCCAACCTTTATCTTCCCCATCTCGGTATGCCTTATTCCCACTGAATTCAGACGTTCAGAAGCAAAGCCCACAGCATGCCTAAAGATGACATAGGCCCTGAGGGAAACTATTATCTTGTAAATGTATAAAAAAGATAATAATATCTGCGGATATTAACCTTAATCTATCTGAATTTTCAATACCCTAGAGCTCAACTGTTATCTCCACTTATTACCAGAGAATACCGGAAATTAGTCCTTTTTAAATCAAATTCTAGAGACGTATTGACTCATTTTTACAAAAAAACAAAAATTTATTTTTAAAGGAGTTATTTTATCTGGTAAACGCAGTTTTAAAATTTTGAAAAATAAGTTTATTTTAAATATACCAAGGTTATACCGTTGGTCGATGGCAGATTTGTTAAATTTTCAAACGAAAAATTGTATTATACATCACACATTTCAAATCATATAATAATTACCTATACAGTAAAATAAATCAATGCGTAATCTAGTTAAGATAGTTTTCAGAATTTTAATTTTAGTTAAATTAAAATCATTAAAAAATAAATCCGAGTACGTGATTTGTGACGAAAATACCTCAGTTTTTCTATTTATTTAAGGTCTTACAAACTAAAATATTTCAGATTTTTTTTACACACTCATTTTGTTTAGACATTATTGAAAAATGATAAATACTTGTGATCAAAAAATACTTACAAGAAGTATACGATATTTAATAATTTATATTAAAATAAAGTAATAATCGATTAATCAACTAATAAATAAAGTAAATAAAGTAATCGATCTTTCTCATTGGAATACCCCTGAACATTTGTTTTTAAAACTTTTATGCTCAGCTGCTGGTCAATCAATGGCTCTTAAACCTAAGAACATACAACAAAAAATATTGCTTAAATTAATTTTTATGTATAAATTTCACTATAATAATTTAAACTACAAAACTCCAGTGGCAAATTCTGCACGCCTAACACTACGCCATGAACGATAATGTATATTATTTTTTACTAAATAAATTATTGGTATGTTACAAAAGAACACTGTGTATGCAATTTCAAGCGTAATTCGATGTTTCTTCATGGTATTTGGTTTTCATCGGTCTCAATTCTGGACCATGCATTGTACAACGTTAAATATACATTAGTCTTTTGTATGGAGGCATTTCTTCATCCGGAGCAACTTTGCGCTTTTCAAAAGCCTATTAGGCTGTTGCGTATTTAATAGCCTTAAATATTAAACTTTTACGTATTAAAATCAAATCCAATTTCATCGTAATTTCATACTTTATTGCATCGTGGAATTTTGGTTAAACGTTTTATGATGATGTCATTACAAGATTCTACTAGAAAACTAGTTTTTTTATTGCACTAATACACTTGTAAAGTACAATTATGAGTAAAAGTTTCTAGTTTCTCTATTCGGCTAAGCCCAAAGTTTTCATTAGTAAATTTATAACAAACGATATGTCGTCGTTTTTTATTTTTTTACACTTAAATGGATATTTCGAAGCTCCGTTGCTCATGATAGAAATTACGTTAGGAACTGAAAATTGTAGGTTGAAGTAGATATTTCATCCTTTATCCTTTTTTTTAAAGCTGTGCAATATTTCATAACACCAGAGCTCACCGTTCCAAGTTGATTGCTACATGAGAACATACAAACAAACAGAATTTCAGCATTATAGTTAAGATTTTTTTAGAATGTAGCCAAGTAATGAATAAACAGATATAATCTCGAAGAAAATCGACACATTAACATTTGTTTCGTATTTTTCTCTTGATTATACAATGTACAGTGTACATTAAAATCTTGAAACATCAAGGCCCGGTTGTTTCGCAGAAATTCACATGTAACCTTGTCATCAAATGGCCATTCGGTACCATTTTGTTTTTCTGTAATTTGTAGCGTCCCCAATTCTATGTGCATTTCAGCTTTCTATTAAATTTTAATGAACTGACCAACATGATAGTTAACCTCTTCGGCTAATCAGAATTTGATCAAAAACTGAAACGGACTTAGAATCAGCATTCAACGGAAACCTTTCAACTGGCCATGTGATGACTTTGTTACACATGTGAATTTCTGCGAAACCACTGGGCCTAAACTTCCTCAATGGCCAAAGTAGGAACTTATGATCTAACGAACAACTTTTTAAGTCCATCCTCAAAATTCACATTAACGACGCCACTAACTGGTCACTGTCTACATCATTATGCAAATCAAATAAATTGTTTGACTCGAACTAGAAAACTTAGTTGCAAAATATGTATATAAACAAAAACACACCTTTCCAGGTAAAACATGTTTTGTTCTAAATTAGATGTCTTTAATTCACTACGAGCAATGTGAAATCCTTTACAGTGGAGGCATTATATATTAACGTATTACCATACAAAACAAATAATGTTATGATATGAGATGTGATAATAGATCTAGGAGTCGAGATGAGACTAACCCCAACACGTGCACACGTGCACCAGTCTAAATCTCTAATAAACTCGCACGTGGATGATCTGCCGACGAGAAGTGCAACGGGTATAAGTTAATTAAATTTCATTGTTTTTATGGAGATGTGCGACGGTAAACATTCTTATTAAATTTCATAAAATGTTCAGTTTATGGTGGTTTTTATATTCATTTTAATAAGATTTTATTATATAGCCACTGCGGAGAATTGTCTTAAAAACGGTTGAACATTTATGGTATGTCTTTTAGGAAGCTCGTTAAAGGATTCTGGGTTTATTGTTTTCATAAAACTAATAGTGGTAAGCCCGTTCTAAGACGTTTTCTGTATAAAAGAAATATTATCTACAAAGAAAATTGAATCGTAATTATTATCCTTTAAATAAATCGAAAAATAATTCAGGGTCATGTGAGTAATTATTTTTAATTACTTCTTCAATATTCGTAAATTAATGGCATCATTTTAAATACATGCAAACAAATCACTTTGTATACACCCTTATTTAATCAAAATTATCAACATGCTTAGAAACCATTGCTTTCAAAACATGTTAATATATTTTATTACCAATTTTGGTTTACAAAGTGAATTGTTCTCAATTAATTATTTTTAACAATTGTTTATTATAAGCGATATTTATTAGCCTGAAACACTCATCCATATTGAAAAAACCTCCCGATAAAAGATACATGCCGCCGACGGGACACGAACCCGCAACCCTCTGATTGCCGGTCAGGAGCTCACTATATACTAGTGTTTCATTCAACAATTACCGCTTATTACGAGTACATTTTTTTTTCACCTGCAAACAACCAACTTTATTTTTTTAATGAGAAAGGCATTGTAAGTGCTAACTTTCCAGCTAGATGGCGTCGAGACATATTATGTCTAAATTTTTTGGTGAAATACTTTAAGTCATCAAATATTAATTGTTATTTTTAATTGATAAACTAATGTTTAAGACAAGATTGTATGCATAGCACAAAGGGTAACAATTATTATAAGCAATAATTATTAGCCCGAAACACTCATACATATTGAAAAAACCTCCCGAGAAAAGATACATGCCGCCGACGGGACAATAATAATGAATTATTTTAAAATTGAAAGATGAGGTCGGTAAAAATGATTGAATTAAATAAGATTTCAGAAGCTCAATTGGTGCTCATTCAAATTAAATAAAAATTATTTTTAAATTAAACAGCAAAATATTTCCCATTTTTATTTTTTATATATTTTCCAACTTATAATGATACAATTTGGTCAGGGTTTATAACTTTTTTCTAGATTACCTACCATTAGAATTTTTCCAGATGCTTTTACGGTACATATTGTAGTAATTCGTTATATTTTACTTGTTGTCCTTTAGCTATAAACCCTTTTGAAATCCACAGAACCAAGAACGTATAGATAGCAGGAGATAAACACACCACCAAATTTGTGAGTCTACCCTCTGCGTACGTTTTATTACCGGGACAAATTGTAATAAAATATCGTATAATATTTTGCCCCGTTTTGCTTAGTACTCGACTGTACTGTGGGGTTATTATTGGGTTATTCACTTGATTTGAAATATATATAGGTAGGTTAAAATAGATCCAGTCACGTGGTCCAATATAAACATAAAAACTACTTGGACTCTAGTTGAAAATGAAAGCTTAAATCAAAAAAAGTTATACCACAAAATCGAGTCCAAATAATTTTATTAGAGCCAGCAGTTTCCCGATTGTATCTACTACGGGTTTCCGGACACCGTTTATTTTAGGCGCTGCCAGATCTACGTAGGTATTGTGAATTTTTTTATTATACGTAATTAACCTTATAATAGTGGATTTAAAGCTATCTCTAAGAATATTCACAAATAACCAAATGCAATTTTACCCATCTGATAATCAGGGAAAAGCATTCAATTGATTAGTTTATTAGGCTTCGAAACTAGAATAACTGGTGCCAAGTTCTTGCGATCTGCACTTTTCAGGGTAAATATTGCCTTGAAAATAGCCAACCTATGATGAAAACAATAATAAAATAACACTTTAATAGGCGAATAGCAGGTACATAGGTACTTATTTAATTCCCAACTTACCAGAATACATAAAATCTTACGTTATTCTGTCTACTGCCTCCGGTTACTCAAAAAATACTTACCGCCATATCATAAACATTTTTTTATTAAAAACAAAAGGTTTTTCATTTGTTTCATTCTTATTTGAAAGATCTTAGCCAGGATAAGAACCCACAACCGCCGGACCCGAGGCGCGTCACTTGAGAAGGAGCCGAGAACTCTACCGCGAGGCAATAAACATATAAGCAAGTGACATCTCTGGACGTGGTTGCGTAACTTTTGGAGGTTCATTCATAAAATGTAACTGGAGCGAATATAATGAAGGAAGATCACGTAGATTTGTGGGGAGATGGAAGATGGAGGATTCTTGGAAGTGGAAGCATGTGGTTAAAGGTATATTATCACAAAAAAAAAATAGATTATTTTGAGGATGTAACTGTGTACAGGTGTGCTCGTTTGAAGATGTATTTTCGGAACTTGGATCTTTTTTATATCTTCTTCCTAAGAATTATGTCATTTTCAACGTCTTAATAATATGATAAGGCTTCGTTTTTTTAATGTAGTTATCTACAACAGCGTATAAAAAAGGACTTAAAATAATACATTTATAAATATGTTTTTTAGTTTCATGTTTTGTGAGTGGTAAATGCTTCCAACAACGTCCCGGTGAAAGACCAAATTTAATGCTACTCGCTGAATTTAGTGACCAGCTATGAACAACCAGGTAGTAAACCCACCTTCCTCTTTCACATTTCCTTCCCCTTCACACTTCTTGCAGCCTCACAAGATACTCCAAATTGTTGAAACTTCTTGTATAGTAGTAATTTTATAAAATTTATTAAATTCATGGAAGGGCTTTAAGATACGATAAATTTTAGAGTCTACATATTTATTACAGTCTTTGATTAAAATATGATTAAGTTCCCTTTTCTCTTGCGTTAAGCCGCCACACTTGATATCAAAAGAAGGTAAAAATAATACGTAATATTTATTAAAAAACATTCAATCTGATAACACACACAGCGAGTCGATCTTAGATTGTAATTTCCTTTGTGCGAAAACCGATCTTTATGAATCTGCGTTTAAAGCACACTGTTTAAAAGCTTTCAAGTAAATTAGTGGCACCTCTTGGAAAATTCATTGTTCAACAATACCTTACAATTATACACCTTAACAAATAAACGTCATCTTTTGGCGATGTTCTTCTTGTTTTTAAAGTATTTATTCATTTAAATATGTTATCACTCACATGGTTTGCATGTGTATCGTGTACACACCTGACATTGCTTGCGAAGGTTGTGTGCGTGATTATTTAAATAACACTTTTATTTACTATTTATCTTTAAAAAACAATGTTCGTAAAACCTTGACGACATTGCTTGATAGGGCGTAAAGTAGAACACCGAAAAGGTTTCATAGGTCTAAAATGGGTGGTTGGACGTTTTGAGTATTCTAAAATATGATCATTTTATTCTTAAAAACGGTTAAAAACGGGACTGAAGTTCATACGAACAAATTAACAGTGTTTCAATGTTTATTGGCGGGAAAATGTAAGAATAATTTATTGGTATACGTACGAAATTACGTATACCAACAAATTATTTTTACATGTTCCCGCCAATAAACATTGAAACTATGTTGATTTGTTCGTAAGAACTTCAGTAACGTTTTTAACCGTTTTTACGAATAAAATTAACGTATTTTAGAATAATATTTTTCTCCGTGTAGGTACCTAAACGAAACTGTATTTAGAAGAAAGATGATGGGACTGACGTAGGAATTTCTTAAAGACTGTAGGGTCTCTAAAATATGGTGATGACTGCAAAACGTGATTTTAAAACTATGTACATCTAAACACCGCACAAGAGTCCCAACTGCTCTGGTCTGGAGCCACTGAGACTATGGCACCCTTAATTGGGGTATTATATTTTTTTAATTGCTTTTAAAGAATTAGTCTCTGTTATAGATAAACGAGCGAATAACACTTAGAAGGATATTACGAGTATTTTAGAAATAAAGACAGGAGGATACTGTGTTTTTACTTATGTCGTCAGAATAACACTTAGTCCAAAACATGCGAACACCACAGCACAGGTTCTCCCAGTGGGGTGTTCACAAAATGCTACTTTTAACCTTTTTACATACAGTTACTGAATATTAACATTTTTTATACTACTATGTAAACCAATGTAAATTTGTAAATGTATGTTCAAGAATAGAAATAAATAAATTAATAAGTTGAATAATAAGTTGCGGATTGAACAGAAATTTTCATTTCACCAACGTAGCTGCATTCGGCTGAGAAGCAAAGGGATTCCAGGAATTTTCAGTCATGTAATAAATACACATGTCATCTTATAGCCTGTTACATGACTGGTTTGCGTAGACAATGCTATAAACTCGTCTGTCCGGGGAATACAGATATATATCAAAAAACTTACTGAATCGTAAAAGTAGATTTAATCGAACCATGACAACTTTTGACGAAAATGTTGTTTTAATATGTTAAAAATAAGGGAATTAATGTCAATCTCGGACTTGAATATCATTTTTTTTTGGGTTGTTGCAGTATTCGCTTCCTCCTTTTTTAACCATAATTTCGGACAAGGTTACAGTATCCATCATCAGGGGAGATGGATTTTTTTCATTCACCAAAACTGAACTCCTAAAACCACGTTTTTTTTTTAATTTTCTTTATTCATTTGGTTTGTTACAGGTTGTTTTACATAGCTTTTCGACTACCAATCTAGGCAAATGACCGTATTATGGTAGTTGATTATGGTAGTCGATATTACGGTAATTGATACTGAATATTACCTCTACATACATAAATACACGCTTCAATAAAATCTAGATAGGTATCTGCCCTGATGATGGTCTCTGTAGCGCTGTCCGAAACGGCATAATGACCCAATAATTAATCACGATAATCTTTGGGTTTTTACAACTTTTACCTCCTAACAACTTTTACAGCTTTTACGAAATCCCTCACTATCCTACTTAAAATCTGCCATTTTTTTTTTACAAATTATTTTAATAAATATTGTTTTTTGTTTGTTTCAGGTGCTCAAAATAGGAGAACACCTGCAGGACTAGCGCTAGAACTATTTGAACAGCACCAAGGAACACACATATTACAGGTAAGCTTTCTAATTTATGAAATGCATTAAGGTTTATCTTAAAACCTACATAACATGATTAATATCATACAAAAATATACTAAAATGTATTTTATTTTTAATAAAACTAATGTCGGATTGTCTCACAAAATTTTAACAATTTATCAAATGCAAAAGTTCTATTTTTATTATCATGGGCCAATTGTTTTAATGTATTTGGATAATAACTTTGAATAGAACTTTCATAGAACTCGAATATTATCTTCATAATTTAGTGAATTTTTAAAATTCTGTCAATCAACCCGTCCTTAGTACATATTATTATGCTAACATCGGGGCACAATAGCTCTCACAATGAATAAAAACAAACAACATTTCGATTACAAACTTCGGCACAAAACTAGGTCCACATACTCTTCCTTAAAAAAACATAAATTCAAATAAATCTTTAAAGTATTGATGGAAAAGTGAAATCAAAATATATAGACATAGAATAGAATAATTATTAAAAGTTACTTTACTTACCACACGAAAGGTTTTTTGATAATTTAAAATCAAATTATCTTGTTCCAATGTACGAATATAATATAATATCCATTCGTACGAATGCCTACACAAATATGTTTGAAATGTTCTCTTAATTAATATTTATAACATTCGAGAACTCTAAATGGTACTCACTTGCGTTTATTGTTGACAACAAAATAATTAGCTGAGTAAATAACGATGAATAAGCTCAGTGGTTGAGTGGGCATCGCGTTTGGGTACCTCCCAGGCGTCCCGTGTTCTGTATGTTTTGTGTTATCTTTTGCTTTAAGTCAGCGTTACGAGACAATTAAGACAATAACAAAATCCGTCGGATATCGGAAGGCGTCCGTCGTGCGTTATCGGCTGTCAAACTTCTGTGATTTTCTATGGCTTTCAATGGCTTGCCTATGCCTGCCATGTGTTGATGTCAGTTGGTGTAGATTAATTACCCACTTAAAAACAAGAATGACTATTTATTAGTTATTATAACTACTTACATGTAAGCCTAATAGGCGTTCATAAATGACTTTCCGTTTATCGCATTATTTTTATGTTTGGGAACGATAACATACGATTTCCTAATTTTCCCGCGACTGACATCTCTTAACGAGGATTACGCGGTAAACGCATCGTCATATCTGGCGTTTGGGTAACTCTTTTAAGAGCTAGTATTTAGCTCGTTAGCACGGTACGGAATACCGGATTTAAGAAAATGTCTCGTATATGGCCGGTTTAACACTCGTTAGAATCACCATTCTGGTATCTTGGATGATGGAAGCATAACACTCCACAGTCTAATGGTTATACATTTGTCTTTGAATCTATTGGATGCGGGTTTAATTCCCAACGTTAACAGTTGCCATGTTGATTGTTATTTTTTCATAAACCTTAATGCCTTTATTTTTGCCATAATGAACATTGTTGGCACGGTACGGAATACCGGATTTAAGAAAATGTCTCGTATATGACCGGTTTAACATGCGTTAGAATCACCATTCTGGTATCTTGGATGATGGGAGCATAACACTCCACAGTCTAATGGTTATACATTTGTCTTTGAATCTATTGGATGCGGGTTTAATTTCCAACGTTAACAGTTGCCATGTTGATTGTTATTTTTTCATAAACCAATGCCTTTATTTTTGCCATAATGAACATTGTTACATGCATAAATTAGTGCCAAACCAATATACTCCAGAAAACTATTGCTTTCAAGATTGATGTAGTTGCCATTAGTCTGAAAAATTCTCGGGGTAGATTCTTCTGTCTGAGAATCCTCCATCCTTCGCGGGGGGAAGGACCCTCCCGCAGCACCTTCCCTCCCCCTAACCACCCTACCACCCCACCTTCACAGCATCCAACATCCCCTAACGGCCGGGGATAATGAAGAATGGCCGACGCTCCGTGACTTGAATCCTAGGACGGGCACACGAAGGCTCTACTTCAAACAAAGTCTGGAAACTGGAGACACAACAGATATGCGTTTTTTGTACCCACGCATATAGCCATGCCTCGTACACTGTACGTGTGGCGTGTACCTGGGATGTTTTGTTTTTACCAATCGATACGGTTGTTCTTCGTGATAATGGGTTTCAAACTTACTAGTTCTCCGAAGTCTTCAAACTATGTCGGCTTTTTTATTCATGTAAATTTTTTTGTTTGTTTTCAAATTGTTCTTTTAATCGTTTTTCATGACTATCTAGCGCAGACCGGTGAAAAATCACTGGAGAGTCTGAAGTCTGGACAAATCAGTTCCAATTTTTAAAACGACAATAAAAATAATTTTCTGTTAAAATTATTGCTTGTCTCAATTTTTCACAGTCAGTTTCAATTTTTAAAATGGCACTTAAATTCAGAGCAAATCCGAGCTCATTGAACCAAAGTTAGAATCGCATTCACTTTACCTGGAAGGCGGGTAAGGGTACCGCCCCTCGGGAACCATTTATTGTAGTAATGGCGGTGGATGCGTCTGCCCACTACCTGCAAGTCGGATCGAGAGAGTTTGGTTGAGGGAGCCCCTTTGAATCTCCAGCCGGACTCTAACGGAACATCGCCTTGTACTGCAGTGGGAGGGATGGATTCATACATCTGTCACTCCTGAATACATTGACCCCCAGATTCCTATCCATCCCTCATATATTTTTCCTTCCCAAAATGTCCACTGCTTTCTTTTCCTAAAAATATCCTGCACACAGCATCCCCAAAGATGAAATAAGCCCCAAGGATTTTTTTCCAATTATTCGTAAAAACCGACACAATCATTAAATCATTAACTCATTTCATATTTAGTGGACTCTCACACAGATTTCTAAAGAAGTTAGCTAATTTCATGTTACACTTGATCCATATGGTCTAAATCCTCTCAAAAATTATGAATTGATTTGTGTTATACGATAAAACTACAATTTGAAAGTGTATCAGAGATGATCTCTTTCGGAAGCTGAATTCATTCTGGAAATTAATTTTCACGCTTGAGTAGCTTCTCAGGCGAACACTTGGTTTACCGAATTTTAATCTTGGATTTTGGTATTATTCAGGGCTACCGATAAATCTAATATTTTTAAACTTGATTTCTTAAAACTAAACTAATATTATATCGAAAAACTTAACAATTATTTTATTGGAGACTGTAAATGAAAAATGCAGGATTCTGATAATCATATCTAATATATGTATACAGGATGTTAAGGGACGCATTTGACTTTCTTTAACCACTGTTTCTTGATATTATTTGAAGCAAAAAAAGTAAATAAAATTTTGTATAATTATTTTTTTTTTATCTTTTATTGTTTTTATTTATTCCTAGAGCAATAGTAATATTCCTGAGTTACAAAACTCATTTTAGGACAGGAGGAACTTACAATTTTTGGGTAGGAGGTAGTAGTTACAATTTTACAAAAATATTTTGATATAAAATTATAAGTTTTACATTCAGGACAGCATAAAAATAAAAATAAGGACAGGTTAAGTATAGAACAAACAAGAGAAAACACGTAAAGAAAGAAAAACATGGATACGAATATATAAGATAGAACAAAACAGATTTCACAAGACAATTACATATTTACATTTTTAAATGTAGAAAAAATATTCTTTTAAAGCTTTTTTTTTTTTTTAAAGAAAGACAAACATTCCCGGGTTACGAATAACCCAACAACATTTGAAAATCTCCTACTACCACCACACTAAGCGGAAGATGTTGCTTGTGTTGTGGTGGAGGACTTAGCCAGCCGAGGAATCGAACACGGAACGCCTGGGTGGGACCCAAACGCGATGCCCACTGAACCACTGACCGGTCATAAAATTGCTTTGCAATTTTTTATTATGCTGGATGTTTTTGTACATATCTGGAAGCGAATTATATAGTGTATAGGCAATATAGTTCAGAGATTTTATCCCATATTTTGTAGTGTGTGTTTGAGGAACGCGGATTTTATTGTTATTTCGGGTATTGTGGTTGTGGATGTCTTGATTGTAAAGTGGCTTGATGTTAGTGTGAGTTGATTGTTGGGAAATTTGTAGGATGGTGCTTGTAATTTCATGTTTAGGAAGAATTGTGATTGGAAGGATACCGGAAACTAAATAGATGTCCCTGACATGAGTGTCACATGGAAGTCCATAAACATTTTTGAGAGCTCGGTTTTGAACCACCTGCAGGTCGGCTATCAATTTCTTTGAGGCAAAGCCCCAGATACAGCAGAGATAGGAAAGGTGTGAGTGTACCATGGCACTGAGGTTACTAAAGAATATATATTCGTATAATTCGTATTACCCTCTTTGGTTGGATAAGCAATGTTTATATTTCTTTTGTTCAAAAAATTTTATTATCTCTTTCAATTACTGTTTTTCTTGTATGCTTTCTTGTATCATCCAAAAATAACGAAATGGTTACTAATTTTAGGCACTTTAGACAGTCAGAAATATTATTAAAAAAACTATCGGATAATTATGTACCATAAGCACATTATATATTTCTTTTGTTCCAAAATTTTTATTTTCTTTTTCTTTCACTGTTTTTCTTGTATACTGTTTTTCTTGTATCCAAAAATAACAAAATGGTTACAAATTTTAGACCATAAACACTATTAAACAATTTTTTTTTTTTTGAAATAACGATAGTACATTGAAAATTAAAACTCTTCAAAACAAAATCACTATTAAACATGCTATCTTATAATTATGTACTACCAGCGCCTTAAATATTTCTTTTGATATTTCTTTTGTTCCAAAATTTTTCTTTTATTTTCTTTTTCTTTTACTGTTTTTCTTGTATCCAAAAATACGATACCTGTAAATTTGACTGTCCTAGAACGGGAGATCTACCTAGATGGACAGTCAAAATGTCAATACAATGTAAATGTATTTTTGTTATAACAAAATATCTTTTCGTGAACTATTTTTGTCAGTTTCTACATTAGAAAGGTTATTTATCAATTGTATAAAACGTTCACGACGTTTTTTAATATGATTATGTTTAAATAATGCTCTCTTTAACAACCCTGCGTATGTTAACCGTTAACAGAATATTATGAAATTCACTTTGAAACGTATTAGCTTAGGAATTAATGGTCCAAAACTCGCTCCAGCCTCTGAATGGAGACGATGATGCTACATTTTTGACCGTCAAACTATTTCAATGAAAATAAATAATAATAACAGCGTAACTCGGTGTACCTAGACATTACTAGGCACTGCACAGTAGTCAGTACACAGTAGACATGCTGGCTGCGGAATTTAAACGGTCTAAATTATTGGAGAAGCGAGTAAACGTTTTACGAATTTTAAAAATAAACTTGATAAATAACCCAAATGTATATTCTTCCATTCTAAAATCTTACAGGTGCTTAAAATTGCACATGAATTTTGTATACATTTTTAAAAATTATTTTTTAGGATAGCACACTGGAAAAAATTTCCCCAGGGCCTGTTTCCTTGGGGATTCTGTGGGGAAGGACGTTTAGGGAAAGGATGGAGAAGAAGTTCAGGGAAAGAAAAAAGGTATTAGGGGTGGTATCTAGGGGTAAATGTAACCAGGAGTGACGGGCGTATGAATTCGTCCCTCGCACTCCAGCTGGAGAGGTCTAAGTTAGGTTAGGTTAGGTTAGTAGGTCTGAAATCGCATCCGCCGCCAAGACCTAGACAAACCTCTCCCCTTGAACCGGGGTACCCGTGCTAAGTCACCAAATGCAAAGCCACCAAACGCACTTGCGATAATAATGACAGAGGTGTCTCTGAAATCATAAGTTTTATAAGGACATACTTAAATTGAACTGAACATTGGTTTTGACATTAGTGTGGGTTGATGGACGATTGATTCGTTTGTCGAACAACATACTCATGAAATAAGTTAACAGTCACACCTCTAGTTATTTTAGTTATTTTATTTCAATTAATTGTTAAATAGATTGCGCTATCCAAAGATTTTCTCTATCGGCAACCGTAAATGAATATCACAAAATTGTCTCATCCATATTGTACTGCATTAAACTTCCCACTGAAAACCTAATTACCGCGATATTAGCTATTTTTAAATATGTTACTAAATATAATCAAAATGGTGGCCTTTTACGTCACAAAGATTTCATTTCACTTTATAATGATTTGCATACTCATACACGATGGCAAATAACCAATAAAAGCAAAAAAATTGTTAACGAATTGATTTTTTCAATAACTCCTGTAATTTATCAAACGAAATTAGGTAACCACGTGGCCTGGTCAGAAACCATTAAATTGGATGTGTATCATTACAAATACAGACAGTGGAGTTTTTATCCCAAAATCATTCAAGCCTGAAATAAATTTGTTTACGATCTTAATATTACATGCATTGTACAAGAGGCCGTAATGCGGTTTCAAAAATATAATAGGTATATACGTTGTTAATATTCCATTAATTATGTTCTGTTTAATGAGACGTAATTTTAAATCTATCAAAACACACAAAAAAATAATGAAACTTAATTCGATGACAATTAAAATTGGGAATTGCAAAAAATTTTCTTTGTCAGAACCAGCTATAACTTTTGAACTACCATTGCCCTCTATGGGGTAAAACTCGAAGGTATTAGGTTTGGAGCTTGACTAAACCCCTAATTTATAATAATATTATGATAACGCTGTTCTTGCTCATATGGTAAAGAAGAGTAACTAAGTAAACACACTCTGTCATTTCTTTTGTTGTGGTAATAGTTTTTTGACAACTTGTTATAAATTCTAGTGTGTCAAAATTTCTTATTTATAATTCGTAAACTAATTGTGAATAAATGCACACTACTCCTTTTCCAAGTGTTTTTTTTTTTTACTACTGAAGTGACCTGAAAATTTAACAATATCGTTTCCATCACGAGCTATTGAGCTTTGAATTATTATTTTCATCGTGGTTAAAAATGACCATGGATATCATTCTCAAGGCAGTTAATTTTTCTGTAGCCATGTAGTCACTATTTTATGGTGCGTTTTTTCTCAGTCGCCGCAGCACATAGTCATTTTTTTCCGACTGCACCATTGACCCTGGGTAAGTTTTTGTTCCATGTTTTAGGTCTGAATTACAAAATCTAACCCGAGACGTGACAATTTCCCGTTCACTCTAAGCCTAGGAATGCGTTTCTTTTGTAATGCAATATTTTCACTGTTATTAGATAGAATACTAATGTGTCACTGTTCAAATATAAAAAAATAATAATATGCATACATACAAAACGATATTTCTTCTAGCCCAACCCCCCAGCGTTCTCTCACTTAAACTCGCCTGAAATCGTAGTTTTCCATCCCATTTGATTTTCAAAAGCATAGTTTTGTACAGAACTATAAGCCACAATTGGGCCTATAATTGGATCACGAAACACGCCCATGAGACACTACTTGTGTTTCATTTTATTCTATGTTTCTATTATATCCATAATAATTTTAAATTTAATTTCCTTTAACGAAAATGCTATATTACGCAAATTATATGGTTCATATTGCCATACTTGGTGAATTTATTTATCATCTTTGTCCTTTCTAAATTAATTTCATAATATTTTTTTTCTTTTCATTTTTGTCCTTCTAAAATAATAGAATAATATAATATTAACACATTCTTTTTCTTTTCGTGTTAGTCCTTTTTTAATTAATAGGTTATTTTATTTCAAATCAAATTTCAGCACGTGTGTACTAGCATCCTTCAACTATGAAAGTACCCATTAGCTGTATGAAACATTAATGTAATAATAGGATGGTCCGATGCTTCGTACGGAACCCGCTTGCGAAGCGCGCGGGTGTAGACACACAGTTTAGACTTATGGAATTCAATACTTCGTTTGTGTGAAAGCACTATGAAAACATACATGATTTTACTTCAATGACAAGCCAGAATATTTTTCTTTTAATAGTATTTTATTTGTATTAATTTGTAAAAGTATTAACCGCAACAAATGCTTGTCCTGGGGTGCTAACATGGTCGATCGATATGAAGTTACCGACCGATTGTCGGTAACTTCTTATCGTTCCCTAGGACAACTGCAGATCGCTAACGTACAAACGACAGTTTATATCGAATATATTAAGGACACTTAGTCATTGTGAACTGTTACTTATTCGTTTGTTATCCGTAGTTGTCCTAGGGAACGATGAGAAGTTACCGACGATCGGTCGGTAACTTCATATCGATAGGATAACTATCGGTAACTTCTCATCGTTGCCTGGGACAACTGCACATCACTAACGTACAAACAACAGTTAATGTCAAATATGTTAAGGACACTTCGACATTGTAAACTGTCACTTATTCATTGGTGATCTGTAATCATGCTAGGGAACGATGAGAAGTAACCGATGGTTATCCTATTGATCGTTATCGATCGAGTGCGCTAGGGCCTCCGGTGAGCTAGCATGGTCGATCTGCAGTTATCTGGTTAGCTATCTGCACTTTTCCTAGGGAACGATGAGAAGTTACCGACAATTTGCTCTATAACGATCGATAGGATAACTATCGGTAATTTCTCATCTTTCCCTACGACAACTGCAGATCGCAAAAGAATAGGTGTCAGTTCACAATGACTAAGTGTCCTTAATATATTCGATATCAACTGTCGTTTGTACGTTTGAGATCTGCAGTTGTCCTAGGGAACGATGAGAAGTTACCGACAATCGGTCGGTAACTTCATATCGAGCGACCGTTCTAGCACACTTGGGGTGTACAGCATGGTCGATCGATATGAAGTTACCGACCGATCGTCGGTAATTTCTCATCGTTCCCTAGGACAACTGCAGATCGCAAACGAATAGGTGACAGTTCACAATGACTAAGTGTCCTTAATATATTCGATATCAACAGTCGTTTGTACGTTAGCGATCTGCAGTTGTCCTAGGGAACGATGATAAGTTACCGACAATCGGTCGGTAACTTCATTTCGAGCGACCGTGCTAGCACACCTGAGGCTCTAGCACGCTTGCTCTATATCGATCGGTAGGATAACTATCGGTAACTTCTCATCGTTCCCTAGGACAACTGCACATCGCTAACGTACAAACAACAGTTGATGTCGAATATGTTAAGGACACTTAGTCATTGTGAACTGTCACTTATTCGTTGGCGATCTGTAGTCATGCTAGGGAACGATGAGAAGTTACCGATAGTTATCCTACCGATCGATATAGAGCAAGCGTGCTAGGGCCTCTGGTGAGGTTATAAATTGAATTGTAAATATATCACCTACCATGTAAAGAAACCATAGATAAATAAATCTCTAAACGAATTCTACACCTTTAAAAAAGTTGTCAAATTGAGTCTCCCTGATTTCTAATAAGTTATTATTGGAGTCAATAAACATTACATTAACATTTCTAATTCGGAAAATATTACACAATTTTCGAATATGGTGCAAAACTTAACTATATCTATCAATTCTATTCACGGTCTTTCTTAATGCAAACATTATAGTGTAAACATTATAATGTTTGCAATATAAACATTATAATTTGCGTAAAATGAGATTTTAGTACATGCGTAGGTCTGGAAAACCGAAATCAATTATTTTCTCGAAAAGATTTCTCCTGTTCAAGGTAATACGTGTACAATGCATTTAAATGTGATTTTACACAACAAAATCACTGATAACGTAAGCACGTAGACTTCAAATACAATTTTCAGTTTAAATAGAGCACTTTATAATATCAGAATCATACCGAATTGCAGGTGAAAAAAGTTTAAAAGTTGGTTTGTCGCAATTCGTTCGACATGTGGGTGCTTATCGGTTAGACCCGCTTTCGAAAATGGTTTTTTGTCGGTAAATTTATTTGGAATATTTCAAGCAGTGTTCCGTAAAGGTTACATTCTAATGTTCACACGTAGCACCATAGTTGTTTAGTGCTGCAATCTGCAATACGATGCGGTAGTCGAACCAATTTGCGGCTTTTTGCACTGATGGTTGGGTGCCTTTTGCATAAAAAAAAAACAGTTGCAGTAAAAATATAGTTTAGTGTTTATTATTCTTATAATATTATGTTATTCTAGGTACTTTTGTACTTAACCCTACATGCCTCTGCCATATTCTGTCAGAAGGTCGAAAAATTTTCGCTTTGCAATAATAATATCAAAAAAAAAAAATATTTCTGAACTTATCCGACAATTTTAAACTCTTTTTGAAAGGTGATGAAATGAGCTTTCAATTTTTTATTATTTTAAATAAACACTAATTTCGAAATATTAAATTTTTTTATGCAAACATTTTTTAAATGGCTTACCTCGCGTTTTTACTGATAATTAAAGAAAACAATAAAAACACACACATTTTATCAGACAGATGTAGGTATTACAAACTATATTGTCACTTCAAACTGCTGATGGACTACATAAGAGGATTTGAATATTAATAAATAACTGTTTGTCGTTTAAAAAATAATTGATAAAAAATCATGAATTCACAGATTTTAAAAATGTTATAACGGTACATGGAGAAACATGTTCTTACGAACAAATAAACAGTGTTTCAATGTTTATTGGCAGGAAAATGTAAGAATAATTTGTTGGTATACGTACGGAATTTCGTATACCTACAAATTATTCTTACATGTTCCCGCCAATAAACATTAAAACCCTGTTAATTTGTAAGATCTTTAAAACATTGAAACCCTTAAAATTTGTAAGAACTTCAGTCCCGTTTTTGACCGTTTTTACGAATAAAATGATCGTATTTCAGAATAACATTTTTCTCCGTGTATTAGAAGCAGTGGCGGCTCGTGACTTTTGGTGAGCTAGAGTGCTAATTTTAACAAAAATGGCATTATTGATGTCGTTGTAGCCGAAAAATATTTTTTATTTTTTTTTCGAAAAAAAAATTTTTGTATGAAGATTTTCAGGAAATCGGTGCGGCGCACAGCAAAACTGAAATTTCCTGAAAATCTTCATACAAAAAAAAAAATTTCAAAAAAAAAAAAAATATATTTTTCGGCTACAACGACATCAATAATGCCATTTTTGTTAAAATTAGCACTCTAGCTCACCAAAAGTCACGAGCCGCCACTGATTAGAAGAAAGTAAATAAGTGCGTTTTGCTTTTTTAAAAATACATTATCAAATTTGTATACTGAACATTTGCTGATGGAGTTCAGACTAGGCAATTTCAATACTTTTTTTGGATCCTAACTCGTATAAGGCTAGCTTTACACTTGTAAGTTTTTTCGTAAGTTTACGACTTCTGGCCAATGGGTATATTGCATTTTGAAAATCCAATGTGCCCATTGGCCAGAAGTCGTAAACTTACGAAAAAACTTACAAGTGCAAACTAGCCTAAGAAGTAACTTATCAAGAAAATCAAAACGTGGGGACATGCCAGTGGTCGATGTCTATGTTATATTAAAAAAATATTTGCACTAATTTCAAAATCCAGATAGGAAATAGGGGAATACGTTTATATGGTCAAAACGCCACAAGTTTCAGATTATAATTAATATCTTTATTACGATACAGTGAGACATATTTTCATATTAGTTTTAACACTGCATTTACATTTCACTCACACGGAGAAAAATGTTATTTGAAAAAACGAACATTTTAATAGAAAAAACGAACATTTTAATAGAAAATACGATCATTTTATTCGTAGAACGGTTAAAAACGGGACTGAAGTTCTTACGAACAAATTAACAGGGTTTCAATGTTTATTGGCGGAAACATTAAGAATAATTTGTTGGTATACGTAATTTTGTACGTATTTTACCGCCAATAAACATTGAATCACTGTTAATTTGTTTGTAAGAACTTCAGTCCCGTTTTTAACAGTTTATTTTTCTCCGTGCATCATTAGAATTTTTTCTTATAATGTCATTTTGGTAAATATGTTTAACAATGTTGCCGATTTTTGTTAATATTATTAACTAACTATAACAAATTTTTGTTCTTGTTTCAGTCATTGGATGGATTCGCATTGTCAGTAGCAGCCGATGGAAGGTTTCTGTATATATCTGAAACTGTTTCAATTTACCTCGGATTATCACAGGTAAGTCATAATAACTTTTTTAAAACCTTATTCCGTTTGTACAAGCAGCAGAAACTATCAAACGGTGAGCTCTGGCGTTATGAAGAGTTGCACAGCTTACTTACTGTCTGAAATTTTAGTTCAACACAATTAGTTTCAGCGAAGGAGCTTCGAAATATGTATTTATATCAAAAATATTAACATGATGCAATTTTGTTTTCAAATAATACTGTTCAATGAGAATGAATGAATTGTGCCCCTGCCTATAATTTAAATGATTTTATTAAAAATATATTATTATAAATAATACAAATCCAATAATAAAATATAAATCAAATAATACAATTTCATACAATATAGCTCTAACTACCAGGCCTGCATAACAGCAGAGGAGATAAATAACCATCGTTTATTTTGTAGGAATTTCCTTCAGTCTGATAGCTTTCACAGCGTCCGATAGATGTCGGGGTTGGTCTGGGAACTACGTGGCGGGAATACGTAGGGGAGGCCGAATCATGTCCGGTCAGCTAGCAACCTCCGCAAGGCGATAATTGATACTTCGTCGTCCATGTTTAGTAGGTCCAAAGTATAGGGGTACCACTGAGAGGTCCGTTGTGATCTTCTCCCTCTTTCTTATAAACATCCCCCGCATTCCGAATTTGTACCGATTTATATCATATTTCTCTTGAACACTTTAAGTTTTTAAATTTACAAATAAATATATGTTATTTTTTAACATAATATCTGTAAATTTGCAAGCTAAATCACTTATTATATAAAATTACCTCTATAGGAAAAAATCGCAAAGTATCCTCATAAAATTATTAAAATCATTAAAAAAATAAGTTCGTTTGATATCCGTATTAACATATTATTAATGAAATTTTTATCGATTTTTGGGTTTCAAATTGGTAATTAATGCAAAAAAATATATAATTTTTAATAATTACAATATCGGAGGATTAACTGTCGGGTCATCCTGAACCAACATCCAGCAAGAAATACCAGCTTTAATGATGCTGCAAACAGCGAAAACTCTCGAACGGTGAGCTCTGGCGTTGTGAAATTAGAAATTTTATTTATCTTGTTTTTGTTAGTATCAATGCTCTCAACGAATGCTAAAATCTAGTTTTCAGAAGGTCTTTCAAATGTCACCATCTCACATATAGATACTATACAACAATTATAGAGTTACAAAGGTATATTAAATTCTAGGAATCGAACTAGCGACCTTCCATCTCAAAGCCGAATGCCTGACTTTAATAAAAATGCTTTAAAAACTTATTTTGTGGAAAACATCTTCAAACGCGCTATATAAATAATGTTCATATGAGGAGCTTTACTCACATTCAAATTATTTACATTATTAATATAACACACATACATCTGCAGAAAACCTCCAAATAAAATGCCATCTCTCCAAGGCTTTCTGCCTATCTCCTTAGTCAAGAAACTTCATTTTTCACGATAAAAGAAAATCTCTCATGATCCGCCATGTGACGTCACAGCGGCAAGATGGCGGCCGTGGAAACATGCTGGTCACGTGTCCCACCCCCTTCCCCTCCACCTGGATTAACCCCCACCCCACGTACGCCCCTGGAGTGCGAGCGGCAGGTACCCGCCCGCCCCCGTGCCATGAAAAATCACGTACGCCCATGGTTTATTTAGTAACAAGTGTATGAACGTAATAACGTGTGAATGAACTGTTACAACATTACCAACCGCCCAAAATGGAAGTTGTCAATAAAATATGAGGCAAGCTTTTTGAGATCGTGAATTGTTTGACTATAAATCAATGTAATATACCTGCACAACAATCTAATGTCAGATACCTACTAATTTTATTAAAGTTCGTCGACGTCATTCAATAACAAAAAAAGATTCATGTCCACTTTTGGCGAAAATTGTCAGTAATTAGTCCTTTTGTGATGTGTTTACAATCTTCGAAAAATCCCGTTAGTTCATTTAATTAACGGAAATAGGACAAATGATAAATTTATTAGTTTTAATATATGAAAGTTGTTATTTTAGGTCGTCAACAATTTTTTTATAAATGTATTGTTGATTCGTTACTTCTATTAAAGGACATGTTGGATGTTTTGTCATCTACTATCGAAATTTGACTATCTTCAGGCCCTCTAGCGCGGTCGATCGATAACGATTGTATTGATAACTTTCGGCAACTTCTCTTCATTCCCTAGCATGACTGCAGATCTCCAACGAATAAATAACAGTTCACTATGTCTAAGTGTTCTAAATATATTCGACGTCAACTGTTGTTTGAACAATCGATCTGCAGTTGTCCTTGGGATCGATGAGAAAGTTTTCTATTCAATCCATATCGATCGACAATTCTAGAAGTCCAGAACATTCTTCATCATTCAGTTTGTAGCCTAAAAAATTAAGCACACCACAATTAAAATAACAACCAAAAAATATTTCCTTTAAAATCTAAACTATTGATTAAATCTTTACGTAGGTAGTTAAATATACTCAGTAACGTGCTGTTATGTGAGTATGAGAAAGTTCCCAAGAATCTTTTTTTTTTTCATTTTACAACTGTCCCCTGTTTTAAAAGTTGGATAAAACATTTGTCTATGGCCGTGAAATGACCTGGTATTTTTCTCAAACATTCGCTGCAAACGTCCGAGATAGTTTCCCGCCACCAAAATGGCGGCACGAGTCGAAAATTGAAAGCGATGGCAACTCCGCCGTAGCGCGGTACCTAACCGGTAATCTCCACCGCTCTTGTCAGCCGTCAACTTTGTGCATAACGACATAAGTTCCGCTCCCAAACTTCTGCAAATTACGTGCGAATGGCGCACCTAGTCAAAAATAATAAGTTCCAAGTACCTACCGAGCTGGCTTTATTCCATATTTATCTATGGAGTTTTTAGTGTTTGGAAATGCCGCCAGGTTTGCATAAGTTCGTACCAAGATGGTCATAACGTTATTTGTTATCTATGGAGATTCGAATGTGTGGAAATGCTTTCGCCAGGTCTGCCAACTTTTTCTGGCATGCGCGATGTTCACACCGTTAAAATTGGCGTTAACTTGATTTTAATGTGACCTATTTATGCAACTCATTGTTATACCAATTCATAAATAATAATAAGATCTTGGTTGCTTCTTAGTAGCTATTTTGAATTTATTCATTCACAAAATGAACTTGGAAGTAGATACTCATCTACATGGAACGTATCTCTATAAATTGAATGGCATTCCTCTTGAATCAAGCTTGACGACAGCCAAATTCTATTGTAAATCCGTTCCAATTGTATTACATATACATACGTAACAAATAATCTTATTATTGCCCTGGTGTATGGGCAAATAATTTAACATACCTCATTTTTTTCTATGCAACCGTGAGCAAAAAAAGACCCGCACTTTTAAGTACCTAGGTGCTTGGCAGTTATTTTTTTTTAAATCGGCATTTGGAATTTGAATAAAGTAGCTACCTACCTACCTACATAGAATTATAGTTTGTTCTTTATTCTATACCTTCATATTATAGTACCTACCATCTACCGATTTTCTCGCAAATCTACGAGTTCGCGCGCCGCTCCGAGCGCTGACGTTCTTTATTTAAAAAGACGAACTAAAACTTCGAACAAATTTTATGAGAGGATTTAAAAATCGGTTTGGCGAGAACGTTCAGTAAGTACCTATCCACCTATTGAATTTCATTTCAAAATTTATTCCCCAGTAAAGCGGCTGGATTTTTATATTCCCTAAATAATTCAGTCTTAAATAAGACACGAACTTTCTGGGGAAAGTTCATAAAATACATCTTTTCGTATGTTATTTCAAATATCTTTATGAAAAGGTACTCATATGTTTAATGAGAAGTATATTCGATATAAACAATGGCAAAATAGGTAACAACGCTCCGAAAATTAAAAAATAAATCTTTTTCTGCTATGTAACATTTTATCAAGTATGAAAAAATTCACAATACTTGCTCGTTTTTTGTTTGTTACTTCTTTCAATTTTGGCTCCATTTTAAATAACCCGTGTTTTATTAAATATATTTGCAACGGGTTCTTTTAAAATCAACATTCGTATTTACGTATCTCTTTTTCAATCATCTTTAGTAATATTTGTATAATTTTTTAACAATTTTAGGTATATACATAGCTATATTATTTCGACGCACATTATTCGAATTCTATTATACTTTTCACACGGAAAAATATGTTATTCTAAAATACGATAATTTTACTCGTAAAAACGGTTAAAAATGGGATTGAAGTTCTTACGAACAAATTAACAGGGTTTCAATGTTTATTGGCGGGAACATGTAAGAAAAAAAATTTGGTTTACGTAATTTCGTACGTATACCAATAAATTATTCTTACATTTTCCCGCCAATAAACATTGAAACACTGTTAATTTGTTCGTAAGAACTTCAGTCCCGTATTTAACCGTTTTTACGAATTAAATTATCATATTTCAGAATAACATTTTTCTCTGTGCATAAGTCATAATAATTTATCTATACTTGGTCCTGTCAGGCTGCTATAAGAAGTGACATTTTTTCTGTGTTTTGCACAGTTTAAAAATACACACATCGAAAGATCTGAATCAATTAGAAGTAGGCAGATGCTAACATATCAGACAATGGTTAAAACTGCAGTTGAGCAGGAGGGTAGATGCAGCAGTGAATTCAGTGCATCCTCAGCACCTCAGTAAACCTAATGCGCAATTTGTAGCACCGATTGTTCGTCCAGTGCCGCTTTATGATCAGTATCAGTCTGTCGGGAGTCGTTCTTACGCTTCTTCCTTTTCAAAACCAATTTCCCAAACGACCATCACCATTCCACGGACGGCACTGCGCGTTGCTAAAGTTTCAATTACCGATAAGAGGATAGATTTTTATCGGTTTTCTCATTCCTAGAGCTAATGCAGTGATGAAATTTTCTATCTTAACTCTATTTTTTTACAATTAGAAGATAACGTTATTTAACGTTATTTTTTTGCGGTTTTTAAGTTTCACATGGCTATAAACTGAACACTTTAATAGAAAATAAGTAATTAATGTATGTTCTAACATAAAGTCTGTTAAGGGACACTTACTTGATTTACTTTAACCAGTGTTTCCTGACATTCCGAATGAAAAAATTAAATGAAATTTTGGCCGTGACTTTTTGAAGTTTTCTGTAAATTAAACCAAAATCAAACCATTTTTTTCACAAATTCTCATTGATCATTCAGTCGAATAACAGTCCTACTCCTCACCCTGACCCTTAGACTGTCCAATATCTACTGTTTTTTTCATGTTTTAAGTTGAAAAAAAATGTCACCGGAAACCTTCGACTAAGTATCCGGTCGAAGCCGGAGACTAATTTCAGTAAAATTTTACTCCAAATAATGTCAGGATCAACTTTTTAAGAAAGTCAAGTTAGACCCTTAACATCTTGTACCTATAGTTCATATATTTTCTTTTCTTAAATTTAATCCCTAACGATTTTTAATATTAGGTTTCTGGTAATAATTAAGATTATTTCAGCATATAAGTCGATTTTTTGTGAACATCGCAGTTGACTCCCATCCGCCCGAAGGCAGTGGGATGGAGAGAATTGGGAAGTAGATGAGGAAGAGGTTGGTTGGGAAGTACCTGATTATTCAGACCTGGTAAACACGTCTAGTACTAATGCAACGATTCGTTTCTAAATGATGATCTTGCACAAGAACGATCTTACAACTGATATTTTTACGTAGTTAGTGGGAATTGCTCCCATTAACTCAAGAGATTCATAGTATCAACATCTATCCACTCAATATCTTTTTTACTTCTACTTCAACGCCACCTTCGTTCTTCCCAACTATGCAACTCTGCCCAGCCTCAAAGGCAAACTAGCTACACACAAAATAACTCAGTTCAACTAATACCTCCTACCCAGTAGACAGCCTAACAGTGCCTATCCAGTCACCCACAGTATTAACAGCAGCTAGGTACCCATTCTAGACCTTTGAGGTGGAAGCCACAAATTGGATGACTACATCAAAGGCAGGTGAACACTGCCTACTGTACGTATGTACGTTTGTATGTATTACGTTGGTCCTATCCACCTTCCAGCACCCACCTACAAATAGAGCCCTCCCGCGACTTGAATATTAATGCGAACAATTTGAATAATATACAAAAATATATTTCAAACCTACGCGGGTTAGTATGTGTATGTATGTTTGATTCACCCTTGTAAAATACAAGATTTAAAGAATAATTTCTTTGTGTATTCGCGGCACGGACTCGCGGCAAAAAAGGACAATGTTTTTTTTCCAATTTTGGTAACCAAGGATTATCAAATTTTCATAAAGTATTATTAACATGGATGAATTAACAATGATAACTTCTTTGACTTTATTCCAATGTCTTTTACATTCTTGTCATAAAGATACCAATTAAAAAATACAGCTTCCAAAGATACATACAATATATGAAATGAACCGTCTACGGGTCAACATAATAATAATAAACATTGAAACACTGTTAATTTGTTCGTAAGAACTTCAGTCCCGTTTTTAACCGTTTTTACGAATAAAATGATCTATTTTAGAATAAAAATTTTCTCCGTGTGTTTTATACTATTTTACACAATTGTTTAAACACGCACTGACATGTAAAATTTGTATTTTTTAAAACAAGAAATAAATGAATTGAATTAAATTCAAAATCATAGTTTTGTACACAACACGCACTGATCCCAACCGTCTAGAGCAGTAAGACTGTATCATCCCCAATTAGGGTACATTGTGAAGGTAAAGGAAGCTAGTAGGTGTAGAATTACCTTGCTTTTTAGATCTAGTCGTCTCGTTTCGTTTCGATTTTGAATGGTGGTATTTCAGCAGGGCGATACTGAAAGTATTTACTACTCCGGAACGTGCCGAATAAAGTTAATCGTAAAACATTTTGTACCCTGACGGAAAATATTTATTAAATCTTTAGGGCCTTGCTTATAAACGTGTTTTATATTATACACAACTGCTAAACAATCATTAATGTATGGTAAATGTTTCTTAATTAGTTGTGTAAAATTTAAAACACATTTATTAATAAAGAAGTTATTATTTATTTCTGTCTTTATCCACTAGAGCGGTTTTTGCCACATTATGGGACTATTTCCAAAACCTCGGATTGCTTTGTTGCCAAAATATGGCAAATTTTCAACATTTTTATTTTTATTAAAACGACTTTATAATTTATTGTACATTCAAAATATAACAAAATCAATATCTTCTAGATTCTTTAAAATGTGTTAAGGTTAAAGATTTAATTATATATTTTTTATGAATTCTACAAATATGTGATAATAGACAAAAGATAAGGGAATTCATTGGCTACGTAGAACTACAATCAGTTTGTATGTCTCCATATTCAAATTCGGAGGTATGATTTTTTTTAATGTGGGCGGAAAAATTTCCTTAAGCAATCCGAGAAAAAATATTTTAATTGCTCTGTCGCTCCAGTGGTTACGTCGATAATAATTTTTTGACGTTCCTGAAGAACATTTTTATTGTTTTTAAGATCAAGAATATTGTGTTGTTTTGTTATTTTGCTTTTCATTTCAATTCATTAAAAATTCCGAAAATACAAACTTTTAAATCATAAAATTAAATTGAAATAACTCAAAAAAAAACTATTTTCATTTTTTAGAGTATCAGACATTGTTCTTCGCGGTCGTATATTATCACATATTTTCAAACAAAATGACATCTGTCTAAAATACTACTGAACAATTGCACCTTTCTACAATAAATACATCAAACCCGGCATTATCTCACGGTCCGTATCACAGGTCCGCCCCCTAATTACCAGAGGCCAAACCGGCACAACAGTAGGCGGCTTACCAGCCCATAGGCGGAGCCCTCCCGCCCACGATCGGAATCCGAACCAAGTTCCTCTGCGTACTAAACCATTGATACCCTGCCCGTTCTCTCACACAGACTCACCATTGACTGTAATATCACATTAGCACATAACTTTATATTATCTAGTATAAATTTGAATACATTATTTGATGACAATGGCGACTGTTGTTGTTGCCCGGCTATTATCAACATGTATTGAGTTTGATCACTGGGTTTAGTATTTAGAAGGCGGTTGGTTTGTATGTTCATTAATTTATTACCTGTAGATGAATGAATAGATTTAATTATAAGTAAAATTATGTGTTACTCGTATTAAAATCAAGCCAGTAAAATCGACCACTGTACTCTTTAACGGAAAGAACATTTGAATAAACGTGTTTTAAGGCGCTAATTTAAATACTTATTTTGGAGATTGAGCTCGTACCAATATTATTTAGGCTTACATAATATACATTACTGTTACATAAATACTTAAAATTCAAGTATATTATTATCGACCATGTGGTGGCTATTCCATGCTTTTCCACACAGAGAAAAATGTTATTCTAAAATACGATCATTTTTTTCGTAAAAACGGTTAAAAACGGCACTGTTCTTACGAACAAATTAACAGGGTTTCAATATTTATTGGCGGGAACATGTAAGAATAATTTGTTGGTATACGTAATTTCGTACGTATACCAACAAATTAAATAACATTTTTCTCCGTGCAGAACGATACTAGTACACAACAAACTGTACAAATCGCAAGTACACCTCACTGTTGAATTTGGCAGCTCTGGTCTGGAGTCCAAAAATTCTTGAAAAAACCTCGGCTCTGTGCAGAAGCGGATGGTCCGCTTGATAGATTATATATAGTTAGACTATATTAATAAATCGATCGATAATAGACTATATTAATGAATCAAAAACGGATCGCAGTTTTTAGAGCATAGGGGTCGGGTGGAAAAGATGTCCTTGTTCTATAGGTATTTTAATATGAGTTACTCCGAGGAACTAACATCAATGTTTCCTTAAGCATCGGAGAACAGTCGGGAAACACGCCAAATGCGCATCCAAGTTCACAGTTGACGTTTGTCACATGAGAACGGAATCGTTTCTTCCACTCGTTCTTGAGTTCAACAGCTCGGCTGTGGAAGGATTTGCCGGCCTCTGGGATTCCTCCCTTCTACAACATGCGGTTGTCTTCAATACCAAGTTTCACTCCTACCTTTCCACCCTCCTTACACCATCCCCAAAAATGACGTAGGCCCTGAGGGGAAACATTTTCCTCATAGCCTCCTGAGTGAGTTATTATAAAATACAAAAAGAAAAGGGAAATTTACATATGTCCAACTCTTGTGTCAAAATGCCTTTACAGAATCATTGATCACATAGATAAACTAGATCCGTAGAGCAGGAGTAAAGAGAAATCTTACTAAATTGCGTAGAAAAAACTGAAAATCCTTTATATTTTTCCAGAAAGGGATGACTAACAATGTCCGCCTTTAAAAAAGTTAAACAAAAACAATATCAAATCAATCTTACTAATATTATAAACGCGAAAGTTTGTATGGATGTATGTATGTTTGTTACTCTTTAAATCAAAATTTAATGAAACTTTACAAAAATATAGCTCATACATCACAATAACATATAGGCTATAATTTATAAAGCTAGCTAGCTATTTATTTTCAATATATTGAAAATAATAATTATTGTTTAATAGAAAACGTGAAAATTTGAGAATGACATTTTGTAAAACAATGATTGTTAAACCAAAATATTATTTTGGAAAATATTTAAATTAGTGAGTTTATTTGAAGTACTCGCCTTATACTTTGAATCTAATCAAGAAAAATAGATATTTTAAATAAATAGGTTAAGAATTTTGGTTTAAACATAGATGGGACCTATGCAAAGAAAATAGGCTAATAGAAGTACTAATCCTGCGCAGACGAAGTCTCAAAAGCTTGTACTTTATAAACCAAAGAAACAAAATTTTACAACACACCACTGTGCGTATATTCGGTAAACCCATATAGGACTAACATTCAAGTTTTGAAATATAATTAAACTAGATATAAAAGGACTAAGGACGTACCTAATATGTCAATTTTACCTATTGAAAATTAATCTAATTCTTCTGCTTAAAACTAAGCATTCGTTTGTATGTTCCCCATAATGAAATTCAAAAATTATTATGCAGGCGCCTCTATGCGCACTGCACACAAAAGTGCATTGGATCTGCGCATATGCCAACAACACGTTACGTTTGACAGGCGGCAGGGGCTAGGTAATCCAGCCAATGGCAGCAGTTTTATTCAAATAAGGAACTAAATAAATTATTGGAACGTAATCAGCTGGCATTCGGTGGAAGTGTTCGAATTCTTGTTCTATTCTCTTTTTGAAAATTGGATTCAAAGAATTTCAAAATGGTTACGATTGGAAATCGGTATTAATTATTTTCAAGGTTTGGAACCTACCATCACAACTACTTAAGTAGGTATTAAAAAGATACATTTTCCATAGACATTAACGGCATCATTTTTATAAATTATTCAGTTGCGACGTCTGTTGGAAACATTTTTGTCTTTGACAGTTATTGACAGCAAAATGACATTTATGTTTTTTACTCCAAATAATACGACTACTTAGAAATCGCTGGTTAAAATCCTTCGGGTACGTGTTGTTACACCATGCATTTAAAATTCGTTTTTGTTTTGTTTTAAATCTTTATTTAGATTTATACACGAGTTTTTCAAACATCTAGGAAAACATATCTACTTAAAATAGCAAAAAAATATATTTAAAAAATATTATATCTAAAATTAAAAATAATTCGCACACAAATCTTTTTTTTTCACATACTTGGATAGCAAATTTCCTATGAAAAGTGCCAAGACTGCAGAATGCAGAAATGTATTTTTTTCTTCACTTCGTTATGCATGGACCAATTATATTGTTAAACGGTATTTTTTTTTGTAAATATACACTCTTCCTTCCACAAGCAAATGCTTCTAATGAAGAACAGTACAAATCTTAAGATATAAAATATACGCTGATTTTTTTTATATTAGCTCCACACAGGAAGCCCAGAGGAAAAAAAATCCCTTGAGGCCTATTTCATCCTTGGGGATGCTGCGTGGAGGTTCTTTTTAGGGAAAGGAAGGAGAGGAAGTTTCGGAAAGGAAAAGGTTTGAGAGGTGTGTGGTAATCTGGGGGTCAGTGAGTCCAGGAGTGACGGACGTATGATTCCGATGGGTCGAGAGAGCTCGGCTGGAGAGGTCAAATTAACCTATGGCGGGGGTGTTGGTTATCCAATAAATGGTTCCTAAATTGTAAAGATACATACGTTTTAACATACCCATCTTTCTCGTAAACAACGCATGTAACATTTGACCTAATAAGATAAATGTTACATATCGATAAATGTAACAGAAATAGGTTACAACGGACCTCTCATTTGGTGGACCTAACTTCCTACATATTATTTTTAGTTTATTAATTGGAATCATCGATTTAACCATGTTGAAAATGTATTTCATTACTGCAATATACAAGACATGTATTTTGAGTATTATAAAAATGAGAGATGATACGAATTTGGATGCATTTGTGACCACTTACTTTATTATTAAGGTTTTATGGCACTAAACTGTATAAGATCATTTCCAAAAATACATAACATTTTAGTTCAGACGTTCCCATGAGGACAGATCTGCCTAATGGTCGGGGTGACGTCAGAATATTAAATGTTTAATAAAATATTATATGACAAGAACTAAACAAAGGCAGGAAGTCGGATTTTATTAAAGCAATGGCGTTTGTCGTCACCAGGAAGACGATGATAAAATCGGAGCTCCGAAGCGTCCAAGATGGCGATTTCTGTCGAGATACATAACAGAGGTCGTGAACCTTTAAAAAAATAACACAACAACTTTATATCTAAAAAAGCATTCGTGCATGAAAAAATGTGTTCAAGAAAGTAGAAGTGTCCGTGTTGTTTATTAAACGAATTTTCCATCATAAATCACCACATGGGTACGCAGATAGGATTGGACGCCACATAACTAAGTCTTTAGTTGGTCTTTTTGAGACATCGCAGCCTTCTTATATATTCCATTGTATGTATAAATTAACTACTATAACATAAACATATTAAACTCAGTACTTTCTTTATTTGTAATCTCTCTAGTTAGGTACTATAATAAATTACAATTTTATGATCTAATTTAAATGGCTTACATGACGTCCTAAGTGGTCGAGGGGTAAGGCTCTCGAATAGCAATCCGAAGGAAGTTTTAATTGATTAATTTGTGTGATTTCACAACTAAGTCATTTAAAATATTACATACTTTACGTTCCAGAGTGGAAGATACTTTCAGTTTCGCCCTGGTGTAAGACAACGATTCAGAATTGAAACGTTACTCGAAATGGCCTTAGCCGTGTTTGGCGACCAGGTCTGAATAGCCAGGTACCTTCTCACCTTCCTATACCCCCTCACCTTCCTATACCCCATCACCTTCCTCTTTTACTACCTTCAACTGCACAACATACCCCAATTGGGGATGACACAGACTCACTGGCTTTATATGGTTGGGAGCTGTTGGGACACTTGTGCGGTATTCACTTAAAAAATATTGCGACATGCAAATACTGAATTTTAAAGATAGGAAGATAAAGGTGTTTATTTTTCTGTTTGTAGAAATTGACGTATATATATATATATATATATATATATATATATATATGTAAAGGAATAAGAGTACCTACCTAGAAATGTCTAGGATTCCTTTATATTTATTTACCTACCTACCTAGTATTTAAGTACCTACCTAGAAATATTTGGGATTCCTTTATATTTGAATTATGAATTTTATTTTATTCTATTGTTTTTTTCAAATGTCATTACTTTGGTTACACTATGTTATGTGGCTAATATTTTTAAAACATAATAAAAACAACCTCTATATGACAAATAAACTTTAATTGTCGTTTTTTTATACTCAGAGCAACACATTGTTTTATTTGTCATTTAAAACCTAAAGACAGCAAACAATCTTATATATATTTGGACATCAACATAAGGTAAGATGATTCCGTCGATGTATGAAGCATAAATTATGCATCGATTTATGTTTCCCTATATATATTCCTAAAACAGATGATTATAGTGTTAACACCAGGCACGCGTACCAGAAACAGCACGCGTGCCCCAGGTTCTCCGTGCCCGCCAAGGATCACGTACATTGCGCACGTTTTCGGCATCCAAATCCTAAAATTATTTCTTGTATGTGGGAACCACGACGGCTCAATTATGACACTTTGTTGTGTGCATGATGAGGAATATGCAATTATTCAAATACCTAATGTACAGAGCACTGACTGTAATCTAAGTCAATCAGAACTTTCTTCTGATTGACACTCGGTGAATACATATTACGGGATTATTCAATTATTGATGGTGACTTTAATTCACATCAAATTATTATAGTTCCCGTCAGAACTCACGTCATTGAGGTTAATTTGTAAAGCTATTTAGTTACCATTATTAAATAAAATTCGGAAATGCAGGTATTATTTATTTATTACAGGCCCTAATGGGTTTTACCTTCTATTTTACATTACTGCTATTGTAAATACATAAATAAAATATAATTATTATGATAAAAGTAATGACAAAAGCATGAATTAAAATACATAGGTAAAAATGTGGACAGAGACTAAGATTTCTAATTAAAATAGTGGAAAGTATATACTAGAAAAAGTATGTCTAGAAAAATAGAATTATTAGAAAAAAAATATATTGATTATTTTTAAGATGAAATATATCTTCCAGAAGCCCTAGCACACTCGCTCTTTAACGATCGATAGGATAACTATCGGTAACTTCTCATCTTTCCCTAGGACAACTGCTCATCGCTAACGTACAAACAACAGTTTATGTCGAATATGTTAAGGACACTTAGTCATTGTGAACTGTTACTTTTTTGTTGGGGATCTGTAGTCATGCTAGGGAACGATTAGAAGTTACCGATCCTCTCGAGAAAAAACTGCAGTTTTTGCACAATGATTGATCGGTAAATGTATATCGATGGAAGGTACTAAAATATGTAATAAACGTTAAAATATGTGGATTTTAACTTTTGAATCGTAAAATAATTATCCATAATTTTATTTTCGATTTACCCTCACAAAAGATAGGGCAGATATTTTTAATAATTGCTTTTCTGAATGATACTCAGATAGGAATTCGTGGTTCAAAAATAATCATCTATAATAGTAGAAACTCCTGTCAACTTAATGTGTAGATTGTAGATGATAAAATATATAATGCCATTTATTTTTGCATATACCATCTACTCCCTTCGTAAAGTGATGAAATACTAGTAAAGGAAGATTATAATCGACCCATGTTTAAAAATACTCTTTTTTATCAGATCCTCCTCCCAAAGTATAAGTTTGAAAAAAGCTGATTGGATGAATGTGCTATGTGTTTTATTCTAAATCTAATATCTTATGTATTTGCTTATTTTGTTTGTGTTGAAAATTTACGTATGTTTGTGTTCTCCTGTCGGGTGAGTCTTTGATTCCCTCCCGTTCCGTACCCTATGCAAATGGGTACAGAGAAAAATCAATTCCTCAGCGTACACAAACCGTCGGTACCTCTGAGCAGGACGTGAGGTGAAAGTTTATCGCCGGTGTTAGCTTTCCAATGCGTTAAAAATAAGCCAAACTAGACGCTACTGAAGAAGCAAGTCAGAAGCCACATCAGAAACAAGACATATTTACGCTGTTTGGATTTCATTTGCTTTTTAAATGTTATTTGAATTTTTATTCTGTCTGTCTTTTTGGTTGAAAACTCATTATTATAATATCGTCTATTGTTTCCAATGTATTTAAAACATTTCTAACTAGATACTCCACAGAAGAAACAAGATACGTGTCGAAACCACATTGTCTGGACTTTTTGACATTTTTGGACTGTTATTTAGATAAGTTTGCGTTTTTGTGTTATTTTAACTGCTTTGACTAGTTATGCCTTCAATGAGTAGCTTTCTAATGTTTTAAAATAATTCATTCAAGAATATAACTAAATTCCTTGTACAATTTACAGAAGTTAGAAAGATGTCGAACTCATAACACTTTGATTTCCCCTATATTTTATCCTAATATACAACAGCCCAAACTAGAAGCTAAACTAGAATTAAATATCACAGTAAGATATTGCATTCTCAAATATTTGACGCCATTTGTATTATCCTGTCTTTTCAGACCATTAATGATATTTATTAGTGTCATGCATTTTTCTTCGATGCAAGGCTTTTACGATCATGTCGCGATTAGCAATTGTCTATGGAAACAATCATTGTATCATTATTTAAATCAAGCTGTGCTCCTGCTACATACTTTAAATGTAAGTCATGCTTGAATCATAAATCATATCAGATCCTAGATGTATCTATGTACAGTGGCCAGTGAATAATATATTAAACAAATTTGTTGAGCGTATGCGTAATTGTTGTCCATACATACCGTTTAATCTAATTGCATATTACCAGGAGTAAATAAGAAGTCAAGAGTAAAGAAAAAACGTGTTCTAGTAATTGTGTCATTGGACAATTGCTAAACAATTTTACTGGACGCATGCGTTGTTGTTCAGATGCCAAATCCAGTTGAAAGTTACAAGGAGTAAATAAAGAGTTATAAAAAAAGAAAATACTTGTTCCAGTATTAGTGTTCATTAAACATGTTAAAAACTGATCCTGAATGTATTATTGTTGAGATGTTCAAATCTAGCGTACCGATGGATCTCGTAACAAATTACCGGGAGTACAGAAAACATTAAGAGTGTCATGAAAAAACATTTTCTATGTCCATCTACTTGCAATGTTCATTGAATGTGTTAAACCATGTGTGCATTATTGTTTAAATATGTCCATAACGTTGAATCTAATTGCGAATTACCAGGAGTAAAGAATGAGGTAGGAGTGATGTTTGAAAAAAAAAGTTTTCTAGTAGCAACTAGTTTTCAGCGAGTGACCGATACTGCTTGTGCAAGAGTTTGGTCACGCAGTCCATACGTGACCTGGCTAATACCGTCTTGCCTATACTGTATTATTTCATAAGTAATCTGAAGGTATATAAGACTATGGCCAGTGAACAATGACACCTTTACGTGAAGATAATTGCATTAGCACGTTCGATGACGATTTTTATTCTGCCGATGCGCGCTTTCCGATGAATGGGTTATGCAATGCGACAGCGTTGCTTGTCCAATCAAAGGTTGGTAAGGTAGGAAAGAAATACTTTTTTTATTTCAAGACTTGAAGGACATAGTGAGGCAATATTCAAATAAAGGTTTGTTTTTGTGTACGTGAAATGACTGCCAAACAAAACTTCTATTCTATTATCTCACAAACATTTCGAACGAAACTGACCATCCCCTACGACGATAAAATGCATATCATCCATTTGTTTGCCCCACTAGGACTCTTAGGATATTTATACCACTTATTTGCGGTCTTAAATTTCTAACTTAACGCAAATGTATACCTATTCAAATTTGGCCAAGAGATGTCATAATTAGGTGAGTTACCTATTAATGCTAGAAGTTTCAAGCTATTGGCTTTGTTTGGGATATTTGTTATATATCTTGTGTAATGTCCTGAATTACAAGAAACATGGTATCATCCTTCTATGCATGTAACTCTTCATCGTAACAGAGGCTTATGACCGCCTCATCCTTTATATCTGGCCAGCCTTTTATTATTCAAAGCATACAGCCAGTGAGAACATTTCTTCATATTACCTACCTAACTACCACCTTCCCACTGAATGAGGTTTTTATCATTTCCTTTATGTTTTATTGTCGACGTTTTTATTTCTGCATTCCTTTTTGGTCTTGTCTGAAGAAGTCTTTGTTTTACGGCTTGTTTTTTGTCAACTGTGGACATGGGAAGAAAAGTCTCACCTCGATTTCACATGTTTTGGAAGAATCGATTTCAACACGTTTTACTTCGCCAAAAAACAACTGTTGAGTATCAACGCACATATCTTCTTTTTTTAATGCAATGTAACTTGATCTAACTATAAAACAGATAATCTGTTTGGTTGCATTGGTAACGTAAAATTGAAAAGAAATTAGAATTTAGGTAACACATTTTTTACATAGGCTTGTCAGTAGTATCTGAATTTAAATTTAACAACCTGTTTGACACATTCAAAACAAAAATAACTCTCAAACGATGAGTTCAGGCGTCAGAATTTAGCATTGATTTGTTGTTCAAATTTGCAAAGCTTTTGAGGTCTACTTTAGGTATTGCCTTGGACGTTTGCTATTCGTCCAACTCTTGTCATATACGTATTTATTATCTCATAACATCAATTGTTTATTCTGCCATTTCTGATTCTACACGTCAAGACCTCGAAACAATCCCCAAACTTACGCATTCGACCAGTCTAAAATTAACCTCGGTTAATGGCACTAATATTTAAAGTTTGTAACCAGTTAATTTATTATTCAAACGGCGACCTGGACAATTGTTATTACTATATATGAAGACTCTGATCAGGTTACCAAAAGTTGATAATGAAAGCGTATGAATGAACTTTACCAGTAAGAAGCAATAATCGTGGTAATAACGTTCCAGGAAAATGATTACGTGATGAAATTTTTTTGCAATCTGTTACTGCTTTTTTTAAAAACTAACATCTGGCTAGGAATATTAATGGTAGATTTTCGCCTTGAGGCCATTATTCGTTCGCACTTTAAACTTTACGACGTTTTCAATTACTTTGAATAAACTATCAATTTAGTCATTCTTTCAATAGACGGATAGTTTTATACATTGAGCTTCCACCCGCTAGTCGAACGTAGTTAGGACTATGTATATTGTTTCTATTACCATGCGTTTCGCAAAACTGCCTTACTAGTGCTAATAAAAATACAACATAAATATTATGATGATCGGAAATGCATTGTACACTGCTTTATTGTTAAAACTTTTAAACTATAGGAATAATTGCAGGTGTGATTTAATGTAATAGATACAAATCTTATTGACAAAACGGATCGCTGATTGCGAAATGCAGCAAGAACTTATGTCTACAAAATTAATTTGTATTTTTATGAAACGGGTTTCAGAAGTGTTTCTGTCGATCCATCTTATGTATGATCAAGAGGAGTTTATTCAGATTGTGGAAAAAACCTCAAGTGACTATTATAATGATAGCATTTGGATAATTTTAAATGTACAGATTTTCAAAATCAATGGAAGAAAAAAAATACATTTTACTTATACCATTCAAACATATCCACAAACCTTTATATGTATAGCGATTAAAAAATCTATATCTTAAGATTTACTAAATTTTGCAGTGTAATTTGAGGCGGGAAATCCCTGGACTGCTTTTGTAGTTGGCTGAAGTCAAGAGTTTATGTAATGTTTGATAATGTAGGCACTAAAAGAGATACTTGAGGAAACCCCCCCATGGACAAAATAAAGATCATTAAATAGTTGGTTTAAATATGTGAAAACTTATTCATATATAAATTCAAATAAACCTGAGTGTGATAAGAGATCCTTGGGGAAATGCCTCCATCGACAAAAAAAACTATCATTAAAAATAGTTTATTTTCAAATACAAAAACTTATTGGTAATTGTTTTTTTAATTCCAGGTGGAGATGACAGGCAGCAGTATATTCGACTACATCCACCAGGCGGACCACGCAGAGGTGGCGGAGCACCTGGGGCTATCGCTAGTTGGTACTGGAGCCGGCGGAGGCGGCGGCAGTGGCTCCGGGGGCGGTGTTAATTCCCCCTCGAGCGCCCCCGACGAGGATGGGGCTCCCAACACTGGCACCAATAATCCTGATGGTAAGTTGATGATATTTTTATATGCCAGCTTGACCTGATGACCAACTTCATTGACCCATTTCGAATCATATTACAGGAGTAAACCGTTTTTAAGACATTTTACTTTCATACGTTTTTACTACAGGTATATAAAATTATGTTCTTATAATCCTGATGGTATTTCGATGACTTTTATATGCAGATATGTTTTACCATTTTGACTTAATGTTTGGGTAGTACCTATCCATTATGTTTTCCTCTTCATTGACTCATATTATTCCATCTGCGCTATTTGTCTATATTTGTTATAGCACTTGATTTTTGGGTATAGCTTTGAAGCATTCATCATCAGGGCAGATTTTTTATGGTCGCCAGACTAGACACATTCACGATATATCGATATTTTTAGATAAGAAATCTTTAATTTTGACTCCACGACTCGCAACTCCTCTACGTGCTAAACTTCTAACCGTGATGTAGAAATCTTTTAATCTGGTTCAACAAAACCTCTCGGACGGAGATATCTATTGTTAAAAATAGTTCACAATTATTTTCTAGAATTTCAATGTCAACCAAACTATTTTTAGCTCATATTTCATACATTACTTCCACCATTGAACTACGTTGTGAAAAAACTACGTACTTAACTACTAGTACAATATCTTCAATTAGTAATGTGTATTTTTTGTTGTTTCCACAAAATCCGTTATGAAATTGGACATCAGAATTCTGTTTTCCATGCAACTTATGGCCAGTGAACCTAGAAGCAGAAATAAGAAGTAAGATAAGAAGTCGAATAATGAATCCTCTGCATTGGATTACACACCTGATGGCTTTGGTAATGCTTTTTGTTCCGCCATTCTCGCTTGGGCGACTTCTAAGTATTCCACTTTTCGCTGACACGTTAAATAATAATAAATTTTACTATCAATTTTCGTATTCATAAAATATTTTATTTTCCAATCGAAACGGTGTTTATACAAGAAAACATTTGAATTTTTTGTAATAATTAATGGTATACGTAATTTCGTACGTATACCAACCAATTATTGTTACATTTTCCCGCCAATAAACACTGAAATGGTATACGTAATTTCGTACGTATACCAACAAATTATTGTTATATTTTCCCGCCAATAAACATTGAAACACTGTTAATTTGTTCGTAAGAACTTCAGTCCCGTTTTTAACCGTTTGTACGAATAAAATGATCGTATTTTAGAATAGAAATTTTCTCCGTGCAGTAATAATAATAATAATAATAATTTGATAATTTGTAGACGCCGTTTTTTGTGAGAAATCACCTCAAGGGCGCTGTAACTAAAAGTAAAAACCCTTGACCAACAACGATAACATATAACTCTAGCGTGATTTTGCGGATGCATTATTTAAAAAACTTGAATATTCGTAAATAGATTCTTAAAAAAATAAAGTTATTATTTTACTTCTTCTTTACATCTTCCCGAGCCATGGGAACCGCATCTTCGGTAAATCACCGTGATTTTCCCATGTTTCTGTTTTCACCCAAATTATAGAGAGTTGACGCAGCGTTAACTTCACGGACTGCCTAACCCATCTTAACTGCGGACTTCCACTACCTGCTGAAAATTCTCGCTGTGATTTCGCTAAGTGGAAACATTAAATTTTATATCTTTTTCGTTGCGAAATTCATTAAAAAATATTCAAATTTGCAGTTCCTACAGGTTTTTTTTTAATAGGAACTCCGTACAATATCTGGTCCCAATGTCCAGAGCTAACGCTAGGTCTGCTACGGAAATATATATATATATTTTTATTCACCAGATTTACAGGAACGGGTTTAGTTTTTCCCATAGGAAAAACTAAACCCTTTCATACACTTTTCCATATAAATGATCATCTAGTAAATCCACGTCATGCAAGTATATTATATAAGTATAATTAATACAAAACAATACAAGAACAACACGTTAATCTACCAAACTATTAAATGGGAATATAATTCACCGTCTCCAGATATTTTCATATCAGAGGGTTCGGCTCTGTGGAATTCCTAATTTGACCGATAAATCCTACTGATCCCTCAATATAAATATTTAAAAAATCTTTCGTAATTCTACATGTATTTAAAATGACTGATTTTTGCATTTTTATATACAAATTCTTTGACAAATCTAATATGCCTAAATTTTTAATAAGAGAGCTAGGTATAATGCCAGTAGCCGAAATAACAAAAGGTAATATTTTTATAGTCCGAGAATGCCAAATTCTTTTAATTTCATTTCCTAAATCTGTATACTTTCTTATTTTTTCAGAAACAGATTTTTGAATATTACAGGAATTTGGAATAGCTACATCAATAATATAAGTTATTTTTTTAATTTTGTCATGTAAAACTATATCAGGTCTATTATGACCAATTGGTCTGTCTGTTAGTATAGTTTTATCATAGTAAATTTTTAAAAAATATTTTCTAAAAATGAATTTGGTTCGTATTCATAATATGGTACTATATTATGACAGTCAATCAAGTTATGTTTAATTACCAAACTTTGGTGAATTATTTTTAGAACCTGATTGTGCCTAAATGTATACTCAGACGGCGCTAATATAGAACATCCTGATATAACGTGTTCTATAGTTTCCGGAAAAGCCATACATTTTGTACATAAATCATCAATTTGATTTGGATCTTTGATTACACGCTTCCTATAATTTTTGGTATTAATTACTCTATCTTGAATAGCAAGCATAAATCCTTCTATTTCTGCGCTTAACTCTCCAATACTCAACCATTTGTTTGACGAAAGTTTGTCAACATACGTTTGGTTGAGATAATTGAAGTGTTTTGCGTGAATAATTTTATTTGACCAGGAATCTAATAATTCTTGATTTGTATTTATAAAAATGTTGGCATTCTCGTCAATATATTTTATAATTTAATTATATATAATTATATAATTTAATTATATATAATTATATATATTTTATAATTTAATGAGCAAAACCTCAAATCATATTATTTAAGAGGAGCGGCTGCTCGGCCGGTTTCATACAATACGTAGTTTTGGATTTGAGGCCGAAATATCCAACCAAACTGAAAAATTATTGTTGTAATAAAAAGGCATGTCAAATATCTATCTCGGAGGGGGGCTACTTTTTTATTTTAAATGATGAAGTATATGCAATTAAAGAAATCAGCTTCATTTTATAATGCCTAATCCTTGGTTTTAATATAATGAAAAATAAAGTTTAAAAATGTTAAAAATGCGTTTCTTTGGGTAGTAATTTTTAAATATTTTAATTAATGAAGATAATATTAGCGAAAGTCAATCGAAAATCCGAAACAGAAATATCCGAAAAAGATACGGATACATCTGGGACTCGGATGGCCAGAGGTCCTGGGTTCGGGTCCCAGATGTATCCGTATCTTTTTCTGACTTTTCTGTTTCGGATTTTCGATTGACTTTCGCTAATATTATCTTCATTAATTAAAATATTATAATTTGAGGTTTAACTCTTTAAGTTAATAATAAAAATAAAAATAGTATTTTTTTATATATGAACGACATGTTTTTGTTCCGAAGTAAATAGGTAATTTGTAATTTAAATTTATACCCATCAAAAAGGTTTCTAAAAAAAAAAATATTTGAAGTATGTACTTAAATTTAGTTTGGTTGGGTATTTTGGCCTAAAATCCTTTACAATAGCCTTAATCATTGATCACAATATTAGGAACTCTCCGAAATCCAAATCATTTTCTGATTTTTCTGTTTCAAATTTTCGTTTGAGAGTCGCTAATATTAAAATAAAAATAGATTCAATTCTCAAAGACACTATCTGGATTGCTTTTATTTCGGGAATAATCTTTCAATCAGACTTATAAAGATAGCAGCCAATAAAAATATGCGTTAAGAAAATGAAGATAATGTTGGTAGTTTTTAGTCACAGTATAATTAAATGACCTAAGAGGATAGGTTCGAATATTAGCTCAGTGGTTAGAGCAGAGCCCCGGCAAGGCTTAGGTCTTGGGTTATATACCTAGATGCAGCCGAATCTTTTTTGTTTCAAATTTTTATATTGTTAAATATCATTAATATATTAAAAATTAATTTCAAGATCCGTTTCAACAGAACCTTTTTATTTTTTATTTTTCCTCCTCCTTTAGATATTTGGGTGTTTTTATCTAAAATATTCTATTTATATATATCTTCACCTCTGCGCTTGCCTCGGGTAACTCACCTAGAAACGTAAAAAAAAAGTCTCTTCATCCATTTTTAAAACTAATCTGTCAGTGTCGTCCATCATTACAAGCCGATAAATTGATTTTTAATGTGTATCCGAAATTACAATAAAAAGGTTTCTTTTATTTCGAGACAAGTAACAAATTCCCTCACAGACATAATAATTGATTTCCTTATTTTAGACTACATTTAAATCGGATTCGTATCGAATGGCATTTTTTTCAGACGAATTTCCTCGATTGAAAACACTGTGTTCATAGCTAACTCTACTCGTAGATTAAAAAATACTGACAAAAAATACCTCGTTCAATATGTTATGGTACAGTTTTTTCAAATTATTTGGTGCCGAAAAACACAAGAGACAAGAATGAATTTTAACCGTGAATGTTTAATTTCAAAAGAATTTATGTATTGTTGTTTATCCAGTATAAAAAAAGATTTTATTTAAACTTTTTAATCAATGAACCAGATTAATGTTGAATTTTGAACAGTTGTAGGCACTAGAAAAAAAATCACAGCTTTGAAATTTATTTATCTCTGTACCAGGAGAATATAAAAATATCAGAGTGTCTAGGGAAGTCACGATACAGAGTTAATACCCTCCTCTTTTTGTTAGTTTTAGTATGGTTGACCTGCTTTTTAATTTGTTACATAGAAAATAATTAATTTAACATTACTGGAAGGGGTTTGCGAGCTTTTTTTGGTGATATTGTTGTCTTTGTGGTGAATTTTTTTACTTTTTATTTGTGATACAGTCACCTTCTTGATGATGGTGTCTTTTTGGCTGACATTGTCACCATTTTGGGTTTTTTTTGTCCCCATTGTTGGAACTGGCCCAGGAATGTTGGTGAAGATTTGATGACGGGTGATGTTTTCACCTACATTACAACATCTGGTCATTGAATGATGAAGCGCTTTTTACTGGATTTCATCGGCCACTAGAACACTTTGCCTGACGTAAGATTGATGGAAAGACGTGGATTTTTGTCACGCCATTTCTGTAGAACAAAGATTCGATTAACATTCAGCTGTACAGATTTTACCTTAACTTTTAACATTAAATAATTATTTAGGTTCCTATCAATTTTCTTGTTATTGTGGATTTTGGATTAATTTAAACATCACGTGAAATCTGAGCAGATAATTGAGAATATAAAAGTTAAACCATTAATGATTCATTAAAAATTTGAATTAACCACATAAATTAAATCTTTATGTTTAAATGACTTCAACGTCGCTTTACAGGCTTTGTGGAGAATAATGTAGACAAAACCTTTTAAAAATGAATTCACGTCAATAAATTTACACGGCTTCATGGTCGAGGCGTAAGGCTCTCGACTAGTAATCCGAAGGTCGTGAGTTTAAATCTTGGCGTGCGCAAATAAATTTTATTTGATTATTGTGTGTTATTAGGAAAAAATAATTAATCTAATATAATGTATAGAATATTTGCGGCACGTCTCAAAGTGGAAGATACTCTCATTATCGCCCAGGTGTAAGACCAACGAAACGTGGCTTAAAATGGCTTTAGCCGTCTTTGGTGACGGGATCTGAATAATTATGTTCCTATTCCCCATTTCCTTTACCTCCCCACTACGTTCGGTCTAACAACATACCCCAATCGGGGATGCAATAGTGTTGCTGGCTCCAGACGGGAGCAGTTAAGACTCTTATGCGGTATTCACGGTATTAAAAAAACGGTGTCTTTTGTAATTTCCCTCACGGGCCATGCACCTCTGAAATATTCATTTTAGTTGTAAAAATAACAAAAAGCACTATTGGTGTTCTAGCCAAAAATATAGTGTAGATAATCGGGATAAGTTGGGTGTAGATTAAAATTATTAATTCAATTATGAAGTGGCGTTTTCAGAGAAGGATAAATTTCTCACCTTCAGACGAAATAATGAATCGATTTTACCATCTACCAGGAGCGCATGCATCAACAAAGGTGAACATCTCCATTCTTCTTTGCTCCAGCCTTCAGATAATTGAAAACTTAACAATTCCTTTGGAATCCGCTGAACAGTGGGTAGATAGTTTGTTTAAAAAACGCTGAAGGCTAATTGATTTATATCGTGACAATCGTTCCCAACTTGTTGTCTCTCATTGTGATGCTCTTCGCGTCCATCTTCTACGTTTTTTATACAACTTGATCTATCGAGAATTAAACAGAATCAATTGGAGAGGCTCGAAACTGGACGAGAACTGTTGATTGATTTTCTGATTTCGTTTTGGGGTTTCAATTAATATGGGAATGCCTTATTTGTAAGGGAAACGTATTTCACAGGAATGATCAGATGAGTTTTTTTTAGAGATATGTATGTTGATTTTTTGTAATGAAAAAAAACCACATAGATATCTACTAATCTTCTATACATATTATAGTTCTATGGACAGGATACTTCGGTATTGAATTCCAGCAACTGGAAAGCCTAGAAGTTGGTTAATCTATGGCGAGAAATCTGTCAGTCCTTGGCCCTTCATTTTGTGACTTATAAAAGATTTTGATGATATTATTAGCTGTAAAAGTTACTTTAAATTAACACTGTTAAAAGTAACTTTAAATTTTATAACTGCAAAAGAAACCTCTGCGCAAATACGATGGTGCAGATTCAGCTCAAGAATATGACATACAAGCTTTTTGACCAATCAAGACATAGAAACCAGCCGGTTTTAGTTTGGTTTCAGTTGCCTCGTCAGCGGAGCGCCTTAATCTATTTATTTAAAATATCTATAATTCTTGATTCGATTTAAAGTATAAGCGAGTACTTCAAATAAATTCACTAATTTAAATATTTTCTAAAATAGAATATTGATTTAAAAATTATTGTTTTGCAAAATGTCATTCTCAAATTTTGACATTTTCTATAAATTTTTTTTTGAAAATTTTGACATTTTCTATTAAATGATTATTTTCAATATATTGAAAATAAATAGCTAGCTTTATAAATTATAGGCATTATGTTAGTCTGATGTATGAGCTATATTATTGTAAAGTGTCATTAAAATCCATTCATTAATTTTTGCGTGAAAGAGTAACAAACATACATTCATCCATACAAACTTTCGCATTTATAATATTAGTAAGATATTCAGTTATTTCCTAATCCATTATACAGTGTTAAGGGACATAATTGAGTTACTATAACCATTTATTCCCGACATTATGTAAAAACATAGTTTCCACTTATGAATATCATAATATTGTACATATAGACACAGTGTAGCAAAAGTGGGGCTTTTTATGAACTCTTTGCACCGCTGCTGACTGGCCTATTACATATTTTACAAGTCTACAATTTATTTTTTTAAATGTAAAAATGTAGAATAATTTAGCCGCAGAACTAAAGATTCAGTGGTCCAGGGTTGGTAGACGTCTCCAGCGAAGCGTGGCAGAGATTATAGCATTATAAATACAACATCACATCTCCACTGTGGTCAGCTGATGTTATTATGGTGAACAGGGGGCAGTGAGCACTGTACGCGGGGATAATGACCCTCAACCGATGATTGTTATTGATCCTGGCCTGTTTGTCTGTTCGGGAAATCACCGCAAATCTAAAAAGCCTTGAGCGATAATGCTGTAAAGCTATTTTTGCGGCTTTCTTATGTTATCGTAGTTATGTGTGTTTGTAGAAGTTAATATTTTTGATTGCTGGATGCAGGATATCCCTTTTTTATTAAATACCTTAAAAATACATAAACTTGAGGATCGGTGAAGGATAAGCAACCAATTTTTCTTTTTTATAATTGTAAATTCGGAGCTTGATCGTTGCGAATTCTTGAGTGTAGTCAATTTAAGAGTACCTATTCAAAAGGGCCTATTTCAATGTCACCATTCACAAACAAATTATGTAGCAACTCGCTAATTCCTCGCTGACGTAGTTTAGCAAACAAATATGTGGTAAGTCGCCAAGACGATAATGGGTCACACTACAACATTTTTTTAATAGTCCTTCTTCTTTAAATTGTAAACGCAGTACAAGAGTCCCGACTGTTCCAAACGATCTGGAGCAAGTGAGACTGTGGTTTCCCCATTTGGGGTAGGTATGTTTTGAGACTGAAAGTAGTGCGGAAGAGAAGGAGAGGGACAGGAATGTTGGAAGTACCTGGCTATTCTGATCTGGTCACCAAACACGGCTAAATCCATTATAAAGCGATAATGAGAGTATCAACCACTAAATCATTTATTTTCAAATTTGAACCCGGACCTCCGGATGCTTAGTGAAGGGCCTTACCCATTTTGTTTAATTTAAATTAAACAAACCTTTATTTTGAAACCACGACATTTGGGTCCAGAGACAAGGGACCTTATCTGTCTGCAACGCCAGACAGCAACATTATGGGCCACCAGACCTAGCTATAAAAGCACAAGCGTTATTTGGCTTGGCCTACTTCGTCATACATTCCCATTGGGAATGTACGGCAATCGATATGCCGAAATACGCCAAAACAAATAACGCTTGAGCTTTTATAGCTAGGTCTGTTGGCCCCATTATTGTTTTCCTTCGCTAACACTTTCTTCCAAGGTCCATGAGCTAGTACCTACCGATCAAATAAGATACTAAACGATCACCTAATTCTAGTGAATTTCTAAAGCGTAAATCTTTAAACTCTTCATTCTACCACTTTCCCATCTTTCTACCTGAGGATTTAACGGATTACACCGAGATCATGCTACAATGTCGTCCATAAAATAAGTCGAACGAGAACACGTTTCCGAGGAGTTATCAACAAATTTAGTGTCGCGGACATTTTGCACGTTTTTGCTATTCCGTGACCCGTTTGCGATATGATCTAGACTCTAGACTAGAGCTGGAAGGGTGGGTGCAGGAGGGGGTGAATGGATAGACTGAGTAGGGGTAGGAGTCGAGCCTTGAAGGCCGAATATTAGAAGACTTTGTGAAATATGGATTTTGTTACGTCTCGCATAACGTTAATAACAAGGCATCAAATGGCTCGGTTTTATTAATGCAAATTCTCTACATTTATCTTGGAAATCATTGTGATAAATAAATATTTCTCTGTACTTTGTAACGTGGGGTAAATTAAGAATTAAGAGGAAGCTGTGCGGCTTATTTCATACAAAACTTATTTATGAATTTGAAGCCAAAATACTCAATAATTTGAATTTTTTAAAGTCAAAAGGTGTTGCAAATGTCTTATACGCATGTAGGCTATTTATTTTTTGTGTCTTAAATTATAAAATGTTATATTAGAGGCAACTCTGGCAATTTTTGAATGTTAGTAATAGATAATTGTTAGAAAAATAATCTTCCTCAACCGTGTTAATATTTTTAAAATATACGTTTTAAATAAAACATCATAAAAAAGATTTTAATTTTTTGTGTATAAAAAAATTTATTTACAATAAATTTGCGTTCCATCCATGGAATGTTTTGGTTCCAATGTGAATTTGTCGTTTTTAATTTTAATTTAATGCTCAGCAAAATGTTTTTTTTATTCTTATTTTTAATTTTATAATATATACCATACTAGGTAAGTAGTGCAAAATATATTTTTTAATAATTATAATTAACTCACAAATAAATATTGCCAAAGATACCTTCGTTATTATGAAAAATCATTTTTTTAATGGCTTTTTCTGATAATACAAATTTACTTCTATGTCTACTATATATTTGCTATAAATTTTGATTTAAAGGGTTTTTTTTATTTTGGTCGAGTTTTTTGACCTCAGATTCAAAATTCAAAGTTTGAAGTTTTTTATGGAATTAAGTCGCGCAGCCATTCCTCTTAACATGGGTCACCTTTAATGCTTTGTAACACCTTATAAATTAACTATTTATATGGGTTTTGAAAACTCTTTTCCTTATTGTGTTGTCATCAATTTTACCGCTTCGGACTACACTATTGCTTATGGTTTTCTACACGTTCTAATAAAGCACCTAAGGAAGAATGGACACCAATTCCAGTCCAATAACGATAGCTCTTTAACTTCATAAATAAGTGTCAATTTTTATTTTATATTTATTTATATTTTTAATTACCTACCGTGGATTTAGTCAAGATGATCTCTATAAGAAATACAGTTCTTTACTATAAAGAGTAACAAAAGTGTCTGTAACACTGGTTCGCTACGTTCGGTGACTTAGCAAGGGTGCCCGGGTTCATGGGGTGAGGTTTGTCTATGACTTGGCGGCGGATGCGTTTGCCCACTTACTGTATTGCGGGCCGGATCAGGAGAGACTGGTTGAGGGAGACCATACGACCTCTTCAGCAGTACTCTCTCGACCCATCGCCTTGCACAGCAATGAGGGGGATGGATTCATACATCTATTACTCCTGGACCCACTGGCCCCTATTCCTATCCATCCCTCATAAATATTTCCTTCCCAGAACTTCATCTCCTTCGTTTCCTTATGATGACGCTATACGCCGAATTACTATTTAGATTTATCTTTACTATGAATCAGTTTACATTACGAGTATGAAAAAATATGCTATGGATAGATACATTGAAACTTTTTCTACCTTCTTTATTTATTGGAATTAAAATAAAATTATTAATTACATTACAAAAAATATAAAGGTATATAAAGTACTAAATAATTTGTTTTTTCATTACATAAGAAACAACTTTTAAAATATATCTACCCCTTTATGGCTAAGATTATTTTTGACTCGATCCATTGACTAACTTTTTTTCATTCTTATAAAATTATTCATAAAAAAATACATACAACTTTGGCGCTACTTTCCTCGTTCAGATAATACCAAAAACACGCGGAGTTTTAAAGGGGTAAGAAGTCAAATATTCCTCTTAAAGAGACTCCCCACACAACATCCTCCGTGACAATGACTCCACACATCCTCCTGTGTGGAGTTAAAGTAATTTTTTTTAATGATTTTGGTGAAGTCGTCTCAGTGACGTGTTACGTGTGACGTGCCACATAGGAATATGTGTCGATTGCCCAACACCATTACTTCATCATTGCATAACCAATAGAGGAAAATAGGAGATATTAAAATATTTTAAAATTAATCTAATAAAAACAAAAATAAAGAAAAATCAGAAAAAAAGTATTATCAAACTCAATCGTTTTAAATGTCAAAACAAACAGATGAAATAAGACAGACTTGCATTTCATTAAAGTCACGTAGAAAATGCACAGACGATGATACATCTATATATTTCATTGTTAAAAGACAACAAATATACTATTTAGCTTTTCATCATATCGTCGAGAGTGTTTGTTCCCCTTGCAGCTCGCGCAGTGTGGGCGGGCCTCATTAGTATTGGGCGGGAGTAGCGGTGATCGATCCGCTCTACGCTACAGCCTCCCGCCCGGCACGCCCGCCCTACCAGCCCCCGCTAGCCCGCCCTCCAGAAACCGCCCAAACCAGGAGGGCTAATGGTACAGATGATACTGCATTTTTAAATTTTCAGTTAGGAAGCTAACATTATCAACAAACAAAAAAATACATTATTTCTATCTTAAATTCATACGCAAGTAAATGTCTGTCAAATTAAGCCTTTAAATAAAATATATTTATTAGGAAACTTTTCTTACTAATATTATAAACGCGAAAGTTTGTATGGATGTATGTATGTTTGTTACTCTTTCACACAAAAACTACTGAATGGATTCTAATGAAACTTTACAATAATATAGCTCATACATCATAATAACATATAGGCTATAATTTATATAGCTAGCAATTAATTTTAAATATATTGAAAATGTCAAAATTTGATAATGGCATTTTGCAAAACAATGACTGTTAAATCAAAATTCTATTTTAGAAAATATTTAAATTAGTGAATTTATTTGGAAGTACCTACTCGCCTAATACGTTGAATCGAATCAAGAATTATACAAATTTTAAATAAATAGGTTAAGAATTTTGGTATAAACGTAGATGGGGCCTAGGAAAAGAAAATTGATTACTCAAAGTGCTAATCCTACGCAGACGAAGACGCGGGCAGAAGCTAGTTATCCATATATCTAGAGTAATTGTTTTTTTGTGTTTCGGAAGCCTCTTTTAGTTAGAAATAATATAATTAAACTTTCATCGGAAGCAATAACTTTGTTGTTAAAGACGTTTAAATAATTTGACTTTTTTTTGTATTTGATCACCATTTTATTGAATATATAAACAAACGGTTTCGGTTCAGCCTGAACCTTCGTCAGGTATCTTTATCATTCATACTTTCCATTTAAATAGGTGACCGGACAACTCAGAATTATGCAAAATCAACTCGTCCTTTGAATAAGTCTTTAAAAGTAATGATTTTTTTTAAATGGTTAATTTTTTTTTCTTCATTACTTTTAACGAGTTTTCAAAGGGGTGTTGAAATGCCACTTTGTTGAGTTGTCGTGGAACCATTTAAACATCCCTCAAATAACGCAAATTATTAAATAAATGTTTATAACTGAAACCTTTTGCCACGTGTTTGTATACATAAACTGTTTGTTCACTTCGATTTAACAGTTTAACTAAATGACACTTACACAAGAAATAAGATATATTAATCATGAACCCCTTAGATTTACGCAGGGACTTAAGGGGTTAATTTCATAAAAATATTTTTTTAATATCCATGACAATATTCGTTTTCGCCTGACGAAAATAACTAAATTATTTTCGTATATGGGAGAATGTAATATTATATCAAAGTTTCACAGCAAATATAGTTTCGGAAACGAAAACCGCTCTATTTCTTTTTATGGCGTTTATTTCGTTTTAGAAACACCTCCTTCGTTGCAGCAGAGTTCTATTCCATTCTATTTTATACCTTCCTTCATCGTGTGACATGGGACACGGTCCATCATGCTTCTACCAAGTCAGACACCTGATACGTAGAAACTATATACATTCAGGCTGCAGACAAGGTACAGAAAACGTTCAGACTACGTACAGGCTACAGACATACGGACAAATAAACATACGTATAAAGGTTTCATTTTACGGGCAGCTGCAGGGTGGTAGGAAAACCCCGAAACTATCAGACTAAAATGATACGGCACGTTCGAGAAATGGGAAAACTAAAGATAGAATTGGGGTAGGTACTGGGAATAAATAGCTTGTCAAATGAAATGAGGGAAAATTGTGAAATAACCGACAAAACCATTAAAAGCTTAGTTATTAAGGTATGATTCAGCGTAGGTGCTAAAGCAATATTATACAATTTTTACAGTTTTTCGGTTAGTTTATTTTTATTAACATTATTTTTTTATTATTTGTTGAAAATACAGCTGTTTGCTTTCAACCAGACAATGTCAAATTAACAAAAGTATTACATTAGAAAAATCATGGAATCTAATTAGAAATATAATACATGCCAACTATTAAAAATTGAATTGGTTTTGACGCTTTTGAAACTTCTTGTACAATACAATCTTAAGGCCGCACTAACCCGCTCAAAAAAAAAGAAGATGGAGAGATGCGACAATACGAACGTGGGAGCGAGCGCGCTAACATTAAAAACCAAAAAATTCATGCGAATATTGTTAAAATGTTTAATAAAAGACGACTCGTTTGAAAAAGAGCAAAAATCTCGTGGGGTCTGTGACAAGTAGTATTTAAAGAAACATTGTGAATTTTTTCATACATATAACTTGAAAATAACAGAAACAAACGTGTAAATAATAATTTTCGGAGCATACTTTGCGATTTATTTCTGTCGAGGGAATTCCAAATAATTACCATTCCGGCGTGGGGAATGTATAGATACCTACTATCTTAAAGAATAACATATATTTTTTTTTAAGAACTTAAAAACTTCAAACGTTTAAGGGAAATATGTAAGAAATCGGTAGAAATTGGCAGAGTGGCCCCTTAAGTAAATTTTATACATAGGTATAAGAAAATGTAAAAATGGCATTTAAAGGAAGATTTTAAAATATTAAAGGTAGATATACATTTCACGCAGAATAAAAAAAATCATGGAATACCTAGTATGGTTTTCGATTGAATCTCTTCTTCCTGACACAAAATATGTCAATATTGGAAGAGATTTTGTTCAGGAACAATATAATCCTCCTCACCTGGAGAACTATTGAAAGGTTGGTCCTACAGTAAAGATAAATAACCACTGGAGCGATTGGTGTTTAGTTTTTGATTTGGCCATTCGATTTAATTAATATCATTCCTCAAAATATTATTATGGATACATATAAACTTACTGCATATTAAAGCTAATGAATTTACGTAGATTTCAACTTCTACACGGAGAAAAATGTTATTCGAAAAAACGATAATTTTAATAGTAAAAACGGTTAAAAACGGGACTGAAGTTCTTGCGAATAAATTAACAGGGTTTCAATATTTATTGGCGGGAACATGTAAGAATAATTTGTTGGTATACGTAATTTCGTACGTATACTTTATTTAACTTACTTTCAATGTATAACCATACCTTCTTTCGGTAGTTTTTCAATGTTTACAATATAGTATAATAAAACAAATTTAAAACTTTTTCCACTTTTAATTTAATGACCGTAACCGGTTTCAGCTTGTCAAAGCCATCTTCAGACTGGTGAAAAATATTCTTAACCTAGGGATTTTATACAAAACATATTAGGGAGGGGGAGGAGGGGGCGGGGGGAGGGAGGGGTGGTCTACAGGGATTTTATTCAATTATGGATTTTATTACATTTGTTGTTAAGTGGTCTTGAGTGTCCAACTATCTAATTATTTTTTTGGTTATTCCCAGTAGGCTAATTACATAGGGTTGGTAGCTTACATACTTTAAACAATACTAAAGTATGTAAGCTACCAACCCTATGTAATTAGCCTACTGGGAATAACCAAAAAAATAATTAGATAGTTGGACACTCAAGACCACTTAACAACAAATGTAATAAAATCCATAATTGAATAAAATCCCTGTAGACCACCCCTCCCTCCCCCCACCCCCTCCTCCCCCTACCTAATATGTTTTGTATAAAATCCCTAGGTTAAGAATATTTTTCACCAGTCTGAAGATGGCTTTGACAAGCTGAAACCGGTTACGGTCATTAAATTAAAAGTGGAAAAAGTTTTAAATTTGTTTTATTATAATATTATAATGGAATTCCACCACGAATTATCAGTTTCAAAAATAGAAATATTAAAAAGTTTACAATATAATTTTCCTTCTTAGAAATAAATATATAAAAGGATTGTTAAATGAGTGATCTATTGCTAGTCTATAAATAATTGCAGACGATCGACCAGCATTTCAATATGAAAACTTTTTATCGCAACATCGAATAGCATCGGTTTCAATTAATTCCCGGCGCTTTCCTAGACAATTCATCCTGTGGACATTTTTACAATCTGACAGTGACTTAGTGGAAAGTCTTTTAATATCGTGGATCAATCAATTTATATTCTAGACTGAGCCAATTCATGGATTGAGAGAATGGGATTGAATATAAATAGTTACTCTATTTTCTATAGGGTTCTCACACATATGTTATATTTATTGTACGTTTTTAAATATACATGGATTCTGAAAGCGGTTTTTTTCCTTATAACTCGCAGGAGTGCCTAGGTTCATGGGGTTGAAGTTTGTCTGTTCTGGATGCGACAGATGCTTTTGCCCACCTCCTTTGTGGCGGTCCGAATCGGGAGTGATTGGTTAAAGGAGACCTTTTGACCTCTCCGGACGGACTCTGCACCACAGTAGGAGGGATGGATTCACACGTTTGTCATTCCTGAACATATTGCCCTTAGACTCCTGGCCATTCCTCATACTTTATTCCTTCCCAGAACTTCCTCTCCTTTCTTTCCCTAAAAAAAACCCTCCACACAGCAACCCCAAAGATGGCATAGGTTCCGAAGGATTTTTTTTATTAGGGTCACCAGTGTGAAGAAAATGTTTAAAAATTTTTTTTTTTTATAGTGAACACCTCACAAGAGTCCCAACTGCTCCCGTCTGGAGCCAGTGAGACTATGACATCCCCAATTGGGGTATGTTGTGAGGCTGAAGGTAAGCGGGGGAGGGAAGGAGATGGGGAAGAGGAAGGTGGGGATGTACCTGGCTATTGAGATCTAGTCACTAAACACAGCTAAAGCCATTTCAATTCTGAATGGTGGTCTTACATCAGGGCGACACTGAGAGTATCTTCCACTCTGTAACGTGCCGCAAATATAGTATATAGTATATATTATTTTTATTAATTAATTGTGAAATAACACAAATTGGATTGGGAGTCAAGAGTCTTACTTGACGGCCGTCTGTGGTAGTTAAGAAAGTTAATGGTAGTTAAGAAAATACAAATTAAAACTTGAATAAAATATATTTTTTTAAATTGTTCATCTATTCAGATCCAAGTTTTGTGACGATAGGTATAATATATTAATATATTTCACAATTAAATTCTAAAAAGTTTTTTTTTACCCATTGACGAAAAATATTTTGACTTCTTAATTTACAATCCCCAACTTCGTAATTTACAACTCCGCAGCCTTTCCTTTTAAATAAGGACACACCATCCCACTAGTACCTATGGTAATCAGCTCAATTAAAATCCAGTAAATAGGAGGCAGAATAGATCTGAGACTATCATACCTAGACCAGGCCGCAAATCCTCGCAGCATCAGGATTCCACTGGAGTGGTCCAGGAGATGCGGTGTCTAATGCCAAGGTCGTAATTCCAGGCTGATTGAAGCAGTTGAACTGAAGTAAGCCATTGTTATAACGCGGTTGTACATCTATCGTGTACACACGGAGAAAAAGGTTATTCTAAAATACGATCATTTTATTCGCAAAAACGGTTAAAAACGGGACTGAAGTTCTTACGAATAAATTAACAGTGTTTCAATGTTTATTGGCGGGAAAAGTAAGATTAATTTGTTGGTATACATACGAAATTAGGTATACCAACAAATTATTCTTACATTTTCCCGCCAACAAACATTAAAACCCTTTTAATTTGTTCGTAAGAACTTCAGTCCCGTTTTTAACCGTTTTTACGAATAAAATTATCGTATTTTGGAATAACAGTTTTCTTCGTGCACTTATTTGATATCAATCTTTAAACCGTGAGAGAAATACTACCTGTATTATTTTATGTAATAATGTTATGAACAATCATTTTTATGGCAACTTGCATATCGAAAGCATCCCTATTGTGAAAATATAAAATCTTTTTGTGTCTCACTAATAATTCATCATCTGGTCTGCAATTTAACTAAAACAACTTATTTTTATGTAAAAAGAGTCATATCCGCTCCCAACATTTTGGAGGCTTTCTTTAGAGTGAGAGATTATTGCATCTCTGGTAATTGGGTTATGTTTGAGGCTGAAGGTAGTAGGGAAGGAAGGAGATGGGTTTGAGGAAGATTGGATATTCAGATCTGGTCACTAAATAGGTTAAAGTCATGTCAAGCAACGTTTCAATTCTGAGTGGTGCACGGAGAAAAATGTTACTCGAAAAAACGATCATTTTAATAGTAAAAACGGTTAAAAACGGGACTGAAGTTCTTACGAACAAATTAACAGGGTTTCAATGTTTATTGACGGGAACATGTAAGAATAATTTGTTGGTATACGTAATTTCGTACGTATTTTACCGCCAATAAACATTGAAACACTGTAAATATCTTCGTAAGAACTTCAGTCCCGTTTTTAACCGTTTTTGACTATTAAAATGATCGTTTTTTCGAGTAACATTTTTCTCCGTGTGGTCTCACACCAAGGCGACATTGAGAGAATCTTATACTCTGGAATGAGCCACAAATTTAATATACATAATTTTAAATGAATAAGTTGTGAAATAACATAAATAAAAACAAAATTTACTTGCCCACGCAGGGATTTGAATTCTAGACCATGGAGGCCGTCATCTATTTCGTAACTTCTGTCACTTCTGTTGTTTCTCAGTCCGTTTTACTATTGGATAAATAGTCTGTAACCAAAAAATTTAAGATAGTCTATGTATAATTTATATTTAAAGTTCTTACATTATGTAGATAGGTATAAAGTTAAATTTTATGTAACAGTATGTAATAGGAAGCTTTTCTAGGAAATATTGTGTATGTATAATGTTCATACATGGCACGTATATCACTTAATTGTCATTGGTAAGTGATAAAGTTTCTCGCCCGATAATCCAGGAATCAAAGTAGCTACCAGTTATCAGTAATCCCATAAAAGTTATCGGCAGGATGTACCGCTCGCCGTCATACATCCCGTAAGTACTTGGCGGCATCGTAACTTTGTGACAGTTTACGCTATTACAAAAAAATATAACCATATAAAAAAATAATCGATTCAATAAATCAATCAAACCCGCTGACGCTGGCGTGCGGCTATTTATTGTCAGGAAAGATGCTCCCGATCGAACAACCTGAACAACCAACCGTTCAACCAAACAACATACTCCTCTGTTTTTCTGCTACCCGGGGAACGACCAAAGAACAAATATTTTTTCTTATAAAGAGAAGTAGGATTTTTATCGTGTTTTTCTGAATAAGGTTATAAGCACAACTGTCCTTACACATTCGACATGCATTCCTACGGTCATTATGTGTTTACGTGATACCGCACAAGATTTCCCTGCTGACAGATGCCAGTAGGACTTTGGCATCCCCCATTTTGGGTACGATACACACGCAACAAGCATTCCTATGTCTTAATGTTTTTGTGTGATACCGCAAGAGTTCGTGCTGCCAGAAGGCGGTAGTACTATCACATCCTCAATTTGGCTCCAAGGTGGGTTACTCGGGTCTGATCACTAACCAAAGCAGCTACAAACAACAGCTAAGGGTAATTAAAAAAATAAATATATATTTAATTGGTAGGCTCTCACCTAAGCGATAATGAGAGAATTTCCCAACGTAGGACCCTTGCTAGGTTTAGAACCCGTAAATTCAGCGCTTTACTTATTTAGACGAAATGTGTTTTTAATGAATTGAATGTTGATAAGTACCGTCCAAAATTAAAATAAAAATGCAGTAAGGCTCCGTATTAAACGTTCAAGAAGAACATGCTTATGACAGGGAGATATGTTAATGAGAATATTAGAGGGAGTGCGCTAATATTAGTTAATAAACGATTATAATCAATATAAGTAGGCGAAAATATTATTTAAGAAAGCGTGACTTACTTAAAATAGAGCAAAAGTCTCTGTACAAGCGTCGTAAGTAGCATTTAAATCAAATTGTCGTGTTTCCCAAGTGTGCACCTATGCCTAATGCCTTGTTCGCACCTGACAAGTAGTAAGTCGAGTGGCGAGTAACTCGCTACTTGACTCACCAAAAAGTGTTGGCACTACTTTCAAGTAGAGTTCATTAGTACGCGGCGCAGAGTTCAGCGTAATATGACGAGATGCAACGCAAAAAAGTAAATGCGCTAATAAAGCTAATTATAATGCTTACTTAAATTAGTGAGATGAAAATAAATAAACTATAGACACGAAAATAGATTAATTGCCGCAAAAATAAAAAAATTTAGAGTAGCATTTTCGCTCCAACGAGACGACATATCGCGCGTTTCTGCGACTACGTCGTCTACGAATGAACTGCGCAGGGACGTGTGGAGGGGTTCTCTACTCGCCGAAAAAATAGAACCAAATGGATTCAATCTACTAAAGAGCTGACTAACTTACTCTACTAAAATTGTGGTGTTCAGACACGTTTAGTTGCTAAACTCACTACTCGACTTAACTACTCTCCCAGTGCGAAAGACTCTTAAGAGATCAATGACGCTAGTTCTTCGGGGCACCTTCCATTGATATACCTGTAGAATAAAGACGGCACTCCCACATTACGCCAGTGCTCTAAAGTTTAGGAGTCTTAAGCATTGGTAATCGGCAAAGATATTTTTCTATGTGGGAATTTAGGCGGATAACATTTTTATCGATTTCGTCAATTAAAAATCGATTAAGTAAAAAATTCCCAATCGCTGATATCATCTTGTTCAATAATTTGAGTCATGAATCAGTCCTCTCCATTTAAGTCCCTCAACTGCTATTATTATATATAAAACATTATTTTCCAATTTGTCTCGGTCGAGCCCTTCATCTCCAACCCTTGACCAATCGCCTTTATAAGACGATCAAATTTCGCATCGTAACTCTTCCGTTTTTCGATCGTGCAAAAAATAAAATGCACGCATTCATACTCAACAATCGATGCGAATTACACGCGACGACGACTGGTCAATGAAAGAGGTGATTTTTGAAGAGATGAGAAGAGAATGGGTTGAGGAATTAATCGCTGGTCATCGTAAGGAAGTGTTGATTCACGATTTATTTATGATCATCAAACAGTGGTGTGATGAAAAGAACAATTAAAAATAAATGGAGTTTATCTGTATAGTAAGGTTGTGGTTATCTTTTATCTTATCTAAAGATTATCGTAAGATAATTAAAACTTGCGCTTTTTTGTGCAATAAGGTCTAGTATAATAATTGTTTATTATTTGTTTGTTATCGGTTTTTCACCAACTATTGCAAAATTTGGATGTTTTGCATGAAGCAGTGAAAACTCTTCCAACTGTGAACTCAGGCTTCGCAAACTTTGCACAGATTTTTCTGACTGCAATTTCTAGATCAATGCCACTTATTTAAGCTCACAACGCTGCTCCTTGATATTGAGGTATTGTTCTCTAATCGTGAGATATTGAACTTTTAAATGTTAATTGATATCTGCCAAAAACTAGGAATAACGAATTGCGGTTACCCACAAAATCTAAACAAAAAGCTGGCAAATACGATGGTGTTTGCAGCTTCAAGTAAACAGGTTTTGTCGCAATAAACAACAAAATAATTGTAGGTTAATAAGTAATTTAATATTTTTATTGGAAATTAGGTTTATTTCCTGTAATATGTCATATCTTCTCAACTTGCAATTTATCTTACTTATTTTATACCTACCTATGTTAATCTACCTCATCTTTATGTTAAGTTAAGTTATTTACATATATTATAAAAATATATTTTTATATATTTTCATCGTTCCCATCTTGTTTTATTTACAGGATCACATTGAATGCTTTGTTATTTACACATGTACTCAACATCAATTTTCTATTATTTGCAATTTTACATGCTCATCAAAGCTGTCTTTTACAAATGTACTCGTTTAGATATGTTTTAAACTTGAAATATACTGTACTCACTATTTGCCTATCCTTAATGTATCTCATCTTCATTTGTTTAATTTAATTAAATAGAATAAGTATTAAGCATGTATATCTAAGATATTCTAATATTGTATTACTAAAACAGGATTTAAATTTGACTTGTTATTTTAGGCGTTAATATTGGTTGATATTGGCTAAAATTTCTTCCCCTTTTGTTAAATTCGTCTGTATTATACTATGTATATTGTGTTTGTGAAGTATTCTACTAAAAAGGTTTTGTTTGTTGCAGTTTCCGCCCAGATGACCCTGGCGGGTAGCAGCTCTATCTACCGAGGGATGGACCGAGCCTTCTGCGTGCGGATGAAGTCCACCCTGACCAAGAGGGGCTGCCACTTCAAGAGTTCCGGTTACCGGGTAAATTACCGGGTAATTGATACATCCGGGTATCTAATAACCTAACTAGAGTGGATTATTACAATTATTATAAAATTTTATTTTATTTCGGTGGTGTGTTGTGCAAATGTGTTAAATGCGACCTGAAACTTAGAAGGATTAGATACCTACCTTCTGTTATCATTTACTCTTCCAGCCATTTACTCATTTACTGGTCGGCATACAATAACAGAGAAGTATACAGGGTGTAACAGCAAGTACGTGAAGGGATTTAACCAGCGTTTCCTGAGCATATTTGGAGTACAAAAACTATATGTCGTTTTGCTGTCCGATGATATTGTTTGTCTATTAAAAACAAACAAAAAAAAATCAATCACACGTCCCTGTTGATCACACTCCTACACCTCGTGAAGCGATCACGTGATCCGCTGCTAGGCTGTACCCATAGATTCAATTGCGACGTGTGACTGAAAAATATTTTCTATCGTTTTTAATTGAAATGAAAAATCATCGGACAGCAAAAGAACACCTACATGTTTTACTTCAAATAAGCTAAGGAATCGCTGGTTGAAATCCTTCGGGTACGTGCTGTTATTCCTGTATAGGAGAAGATGTAGGAATGTGAATGAAGCAAGAAGTTTTGCCAAGACATATATATAGAAGTCTATCTTATGTACCTACCATTGCGAGTAAATTAAGCTTAACACATTTGTTCGCTACGCCTCGATTAATAGATTTGTTACCAGATATATCGTTTTCTTAAATTACTTTGAATTGAAAACGTGCACGTTTAAATCATCTTCATTTTACTACAGATGTATTGAAACTATGATCAAATAAAAAAGGCTTGTAAAAATCTTTATATTTTTCAACATCCACTTTAGTTTCGTTTAGTTTTACTGTAGATTTATTATTGCTATGAACTTTCTTTGGGATGTATCTTATTTTACAACTTTTCTTGGTAGATTTTTGCTATTTCAATACGTAAGAGTAACTTAAAAATAATAATAACATATTAAATATTATACACTGTTGCATCCAAAACTGCTTACAAATTACAGCTTCAAAAGCACTTGTAATGGACTATAAATATCTAATAAAAACGAAATGGAGTTTGTTGGAATTAGGTGATAATGTGTGTAGGAAAAACAAGGTATGCAAGGAAAGGGGATAACCAATCACTTAGCACTGTATCTCTGCGATGGAGCAAATCACACAACTACAAAATAAGTTAAATAGTTCAACAAAACAACCAAAGTATAGTTATCACAACAAAACGAATGAGTACAAAACGATACTATGCACTTCCGAGATATTCAATTTCCATTATTTTACTTAAAAACGAGATTCTAAAGAAGAAAAACACCACCAATTTTCTTGCAAGGCATGTAGTTCCAAATACTTCACAAATATTCCAGCACAGTGTTGTTTAGGTAAAGGCTCCGTCAAACAGAAGGCGTACTTACCGCGCGTCAAGGCGTCAGCGTAACGTCGCGTACTTTCTATTTAAACGGCTTCGACGCGCAAGCCAGCGCGTTCGGCGTCAGTAACTGTCAGTCGGTCTTCGCCACGATGTCCAGCGATTTAGATGAAGATAAGTTGTTACTGCTGTGTGCATTATCATATTCCCGTAGTAATAGAATATGGGTGCATGATATTAATAAGAAGAGGAAAGAATTTGGAGAATATCATCGTTTATTCCGGGAGCTTTCATCACATGAAGATCGCTTCTTTCAATGTCTCGAGAGTGCTTCGAAGAATTGCATTCCCTTCTGCAACACCAAATAAGCAAATGCACCATAAATGCATTTATTTTTAATTTTTGCTTTTCCTCGTGTCATACAAACAAGGATGTTTTCGGACACATTCAATTAACTTTTCAGCAACCATTTTTACAACAGTCAATCAAGAACTTCCCGCGTCAAAGGAAATTTTGTAACAAAAATACAACGTGGCGTTCTGCCGCGGCGGCAGGGCTTCGCGTATTGCTACACGCTTGCTCTGTTTGACCGGTTTAGACATGTTCAGTACAACACAACTTAGCGTTATACTTCCGGGACGTTTTAACGCCTTGACGCGCGTAAGTACGCCTCCTGTTTGACGGAGCCTTAAAGGTAGGAACTGGATAAATGGCATCCAAGTAGGAATTAAGCACTTTCTCTATTCAAAACCAAACATACACAAAAATTGATTTTTTAATATTGTGCTGTGACCGAATGATCCGAACATCGGATTCATATTAGAGGCTCTAAATTATTTCACAGTTTACAGATTCGTCTAAATTAATCCCCGATAAAGGTAATCACGTATTCTAGCTGATTTATCCTCGCAAACAATATTTTATCTTACGAGCAATTCCGATAATAATTAGGTAATTTATTAATGAAAACTTGGGATCCAGCACCTGAGGCTCGGTTTAATGGCCGTGCACTATTATTATTGAGGACGTTAAATTTCGAAGAGGAACAAATGACTGTTTGCAGTCCTCGTGGGCGCAATTTTCACATAGAACCATTAAGATTCCGATCTGGGGACATGATCACTCCATTTCCCGATCTGAATTTCATTCCCCGCGGCTATTCGGGCGGGAACTTCGGAGTGAGAAAAGTTCCAGGCAGAGACATCTAGCGGCAAAGCTCTGGAAGCTCGGCACAATGTTTTATGGAGCTTTTCTCAGCTGAACTACTTCCGGAAATAAATCTCGCCAAATTAAAAATCTATCATTTTGTCTTTTCATACGGCAGTATCTCAGTACAGAAATGTGAAAGATGTTTTTGTGACGACAGTGTAACATATGAGGTCATTATTATACGGTGTCCGGAAACTTATAGTACAAGTGGGAAAATGGTGAATCTTACTGATTTTAATTGGCTCGTGCACAATAAAGTGTGTTTACAATAAAATATCGACGCAAATGTTTTTTTAATATTTATTTGGCTAAACCACGGTTAACAATTTAACCCGGCCCAAGATAATTGGAGATAACATACTTGACTTAAATTAAGTAAATTTATTAGAAATTATTTATAGTAAGAATCTAAAAAAAACTTCTTCCACAAGTCATCGCTGGTCTAGACTGTGTAGTCTAGTAACCGCCAAACCCCTTCATCCAACCCAAACTATCCAATACCTACTGGGTTTTTTTTTTAAATATTTTAATATAAAAAAAATAAAAATCAAAAATGTCACCGGAGGCATGATCAAATAATGTCAGGAACACTGATTAAAGTATGTCAATTACGTCCCTTAAAATACTATATAAATATACATACCTACCAAGTAATAAACATGTTTACTCCGCATCCTCCATATCAGGCATTTGTTAAATTTAGACGATAATCGTAAATCCCAGTTATCATTCCGTAAACGCCGGAGTAAAGTTTGCAAGGTTTAGGAAGCCGAAACAATTTACAACAGGATACGGTCTCCGCGTAATATAGGCGATAATAAATTCACTTAAATATACTTATCTTCCGGCCAATGCGGGAGCTTCCCGCCTTTTCTCCGTTTTGGCGGCGCCATCTTGAATTATGACGTCACCTGAGTGCAATAAAGGTCGTTAGGGTGTGGAGATATGATCTGCGACTGCCAAGGGTTAATTCCATTCCTGTATGGGACTAATATGGGTTGTTTCTACCCCGGAGTTAACAAATGACGCGGGTTTATTACAGGTTTGAGGAAGGTATTATAGATTAACTAATTCGGTTGCTAATTGTGCCTTATCAAGCGGAATTGCTCGAGTTTTTGGGGATCTGATTGCACCCGGAGGTAAATGTTTTGAAACAGAAATTGTATTTTCATGATACATGTGCACGTAGATACTTTGTATGTTTTGGTTTTTGTTTTAATATGTGTACCTACATTACTTATTCATTGCAACATAATTTTTTTTAAATCACAATGTTTATTGATGATATTAAGTTAGAGTTAGTGTGCTCTTGAACAGGTATATATGCGAAATTACAACTAAAAAGACATAATTCACAAGCTTCAAAAAACCATTCGGCACTCGAAAAAATAATATCTAGAAATATTCGCAGGTAGTTTGAAAGGTATCAGTCCATAAGAGAATATGTTTTATTAAAAACCAATAAAAGTCAATGCATACTTTCACACCAATCTGAATTTTTCAATGGCGTTCTACAGGGTTCAGATTTGGGACCAGTGTTGTTTTCTATGCTTATTAATGAACTATTTGAGTTTTTGATTGAGTTGAGATATTTTTGTATATTGATGATCTTAAAACCACAAATTATGAACATCAACGATCGATACATCTATATAAATATAAGGCAATGTTTGTATGTGCGAAAACTCTTGCTCTTTTTGGGGATGCCCGAGGAAGGCATGGATAATACACGGTCTGCTAGTTATATATGTTGCAAAGTGGTCTTTTTCTAATGATTTAATTTGTTTCAGGTTGTGCTCATGCTGTGCCGCCTCCGCCCCCAGTACAGTTTCTCGCACAGCCGCAAGTCCCCGCCCCCGCTGTTGGGCATGGTGGCCCTTGCCATCGCGCTACCGCCGCCCTCCGTGCACGAGATTCGCCTTGAGTGCGACATGTTCGTCACCAGGATCAACTTCGACTTCAGGATAGCGCATTGCGAGCCCAAGTGAGTATTTACCATGATCCCTTCGTGCGTTCTTGATTCTTGTTTTGAATATTCTTTTTAATGAGTTTCACTGGTTTTTACTGATACTTTACTGATTTTTTTTCATTCTTGGTCGTAGCATGTAAATAGACCTTCAGCTATCTGGCATTATTGTAATCATTTTTTTTCTTTTTATGCAGAGTCTCTGATCTCCTGGACTACACGGCTGAAGAACTCACAGGAAAGAACCTCTACGCCCTCTGCCATGGTGAAGATGCTAACAAATTAAGAAAATGTCACGTTGATTGTAAGTCCTACCTATCTCACTAAATAATAAATTATTATTATTTTTATTTATTTATTTATTTATTAATCTTCTCACATGTTATTAATATAATTTTTTTTACATAGAAATTAACCTCACTAGGACTATAATAGCCTGTATTGAGGTTAACTTTAGTACATTTAAGTGAAGAAGCATACGTTAATGTTTTACACACATAAGTTAAATTAAAAAAAAACACAAAAACTGCAAAAAAAAACACATAATACTAAAATATTACATGGAGAAAGAAAGAAATATTACATTGTGGCCAGATGGGTAGAACTTGAGGATGAAATTGTAACAATGTTTAGACCATAAATACATTATTAAACACTATACCCATTGAGAAGCAAAGTGACAGTTCAACACAACTAGGGTGACACTCTGATTTTGGCAGATGGAATTTTATTAAAATCTTACTACTTAAAAAAAAAAAAATCTTATTATTTAAAAAAGGACAATGATGAAAAAATGGTATGCCAATCTTCTGTCAACATAAATATCTTAACATTATTTTTAAATATAGCCAATGAATTGGAAGACTTAATATAATCTGGAAGAATATTAAACATAAGTGGAGCCTGATATAAATAGTTTCTTTGGCCAAAGGATGTTTTAGTATGTACTGCCACAAAATTCATTGTAGAACCAATTCTAGTGGTATGGATTTGTTGGGTTCTTTCTGCAGATTTAGTATTGCTAAAAAATCTACAAATTATTTTAGTGATATATAGCTGTTTTATACACATAACATTGGTTTCCTTGTAAAGTAGTTTCGTTGGATAACGGAATTTTTTTTTGTACATAACTTTAAGAATCAATTTGTGAGCAATATTTAGTGGCTCTATAATGGACTTTAGACAGGATCCCCAGCATACTATATTGTAAGAAAGTCGAGATTGGACTAAAGCATAGTACACAGATTTTAATTTCTCCTTATCCAATATATGGCGAAGTTCTTTAAAAATATAGGTAAGTCTCCTGATATTTTTAGTCAATATATCAATATGGTCGTTCCATCTCAAAAATTTATCAATATTTACACCTAGGTACCTAATACAGTCTACTCTTTCTAAAGGGTGGCAATTACAATTTTGCAGACAATTGTGTATAATTAGGTTAAGAGTGTCGGAAGGCTGACTTTTTGAAGAAATACTAAAAGTCACATATTTCGTTTTTGATGTATTCAAAGTTAAGATGTTATTATTTAGCCAACTCTTTACTATTCTTAATCCTGAATCACATTTGTCAAAAACATCTTTCCAAGTTTTACCCTCAAATATTAAAGCAGTGTCGTCTGCGAAACTAACAATGTTACCTGGAATGTCTAAATTACACAAATCATTAATGTAGATTAAAAACAATATTGGTCCAAGTACACTACCTTGTGGAACCCCAAAAGAAATTGGTTTGCTTTCGCTTAAATGATTATTTATATCTACTTGTTGTGTTCTATCTCTAAGATAGGATTTGAACCAACCTAATGCTGTACTATGAATGCCAAGAGAAGATAATTTTTTGAGGAGTAATCCATGGGAAACAGTGTCAAATGCCTTTGACAGATCTAAGAACACAGCTAAAGCTTTATTTCCATAATCCAGGGCACTAGTGACTTTGGACAATACCCTTAACACTGCATCACTCGTTCCTTTATTTTCTCTGAAACCAAACTGATTGCCAGAGAGTAATTTATTTGTTTCTAAGAATGATACCAATCTCGACTTGGCTAATCTCTCTATTACTTTTGAAAGCGTGTTGAGTAAGGATTATATTGAACTGCTCTTCGAAAAATTGGTACCTGCTGTTTTGTGTTGAACCAGCCTCGTCACAATTTTATTGAATCGCTCTGAAGATTCGTCTTAGGTTCTTCCTCTCAAAAAATTCCAATATCCTTTTGCCATTATTCGCTTGGAACCATCACCGTACGTAGCTTCATAGCTTCTCATCTTCACAAGGTTTTTTTGATATTATATATCTACAGTTACTGTTGGGTCTGTTCGTAAGATAGATTATACTATTGGTATTGGTTTACGTTTTTACTAATAATTTCTAGGAATTACAAGGTTATATATAGTTTTTGATAAGAAATGAGCATGAATAAGGAATTTGAACTTCTCATACAAGTCATTTGAATAATAACAGTCATAGACAAACAATTCCTATCGCAAAAGACGCGTCATGGAGAATGTACCATGGCTTCGTCTGCCTGAATAGAATGTATGGATGATTCTTCCAGCAAGTAATCAGTATGGTAAACGCATGATTCTTTATCGAGTGATTTAGTCTGACACTCCGCTTGACACATTTCCAGGAATCGAACCACACAAATGAGCGCCGTTTGCTCCCGCCCTGCCAAACAATGAACAGTTTCAACGTATATAAAATAAATTGAATTGTTTTATTATCGCTACGTGATTGGCTGACCAATGCTCCGGCTGCGGACAAGACTTGAATAATAATCAGCGATAGTTTGGTGCCGAGGATTCATAGTTATCATATCCGAGTTTCCCAAACATTCCGTTCATCTTATCACATAAACACAAAAATTTATATCTACTGATTTCCCGACACGAATGTCAAAGCCAGTAAAAAACAAAAGTAAAAACAAGTTTAAAAAAACCCGACAATCAACACAAATCTCAAATAATTTTATGTTTCAGACAACTTCTAACCGTAAATAACCGTTCTAATCAAAAATCATTGGTAAACCTTTTCAAAAATCTGTGGATGAAAAACCATGCAAATTTGAGACGACCTCATCAAAAACTGTTCGAATTTCGGATGCATTTGACGAAAGCCATGAGGATTTCTGAATCCAAAAAAGGGTACTCGTTTTTCTTCGATTCTCGGTCAACGATTTTCTCGAGAAGTTTTCGTAACACTTCTACTCGTTTATATTAGGTAAACATCCCCTCTTGCAACCGACACGTGTTGTGTCACTCTCTTGTCACATTTCCAACACTGTGTAACATGGTTTGAACACCCCAGAACTAGCTAATGGATGACTGTATTGCTATGCATGCCGCAAGTTTCTGGTTGCATCACACTGTCGGCCATTTTTCAGTCGCTAGGCCGGACTGGATCGACCGATAATGTAAATCCGACTTTGAAATTATCTGATTTTGTCGATGGCATAAATTCCACACGGCCGATTTACATGCGTAAAGCTGTGCTCCAATATAATATGAGTTGGTATGGTCGCGAATACATTATTTGGGTTCATTTAATAACCAAGTCCGGTTGGGCGGAAATCCACAACTATTCATTGATTTAGATACATACATTTGTTTTGACTTCATCAAACTTTCATTGACATTGAACAAAAAGTAGGTGACAGATAGGAAACTTGGCAAGTTGAAAAGACGGAGACCGTCAGATTGCACAATCTTATGTTATTTCTTTTTGTTCCAGTGATCAACAAGGGCCAGGTGTTGACACACTACTACAGGCTGATGAATAAGTCTGGTGGCTATACCTGGTTACAGACTTGTGCCACTGTCGTCTGTTCATCGAAGAATGCCGAGGAGCAGAACATTATCTGCGTCAATTATGTTATAAGGTAGGTTTTAGAATTTTGTTTAAACAAACAATTGTATTCAGCTAATATTTTGTAGTTGTTAATTTATAAAAATAAAAGAATTTCACTTAGTTTACTCGCATTTTAACACCGAAATTGTGAAATTCGAAATACGATTCTAGAAAGTATGCGTTTTCTGACACAATATTTTAATTTTTTCAAATAGTTAAGGAGTGTATTTAACTTTGTACTTTCCTCTTTACAGTGGTCGAGAGTACGCCAACCTAATTATGGATTGCTGCCAGATGGAAGAAGGCGTCCAAGGAGTGAAACGAGAAGAGACTGTAACAGGAGACCCGGGAGAGGGGTCACCCGACGCGGGAGCAGACAGAGCGGGGGGACCTCGACCTTCCTCTCCCAGAGCCCACCCTGCATCCGACCTTGCCCCACCTCCTGCACCATCACAATCAGCCCCACCAGCACCAACTACGCAACCACCTCCCCCAGCGCCACCCACTCGGAGAGCCAGAAAACGCAAAGCCCAACAACCAGAAGAAGAACAATCTTCAGAAGATGCAGAACAGAACCCATGTAGAACATCAAATTCTCCACAGCCACCAGAAACAGTCAGCCCACAAATACCCCCAGCACCCACTGAGGAAGCCATCGCCGACACAGCGTCAGTAAAAGATTTAGAAAATGCCATGTCTAAACATTTACCGACAACCATCCTCAATCCCAACAAGACAGGATCACCCACCACACACCAGCCAACGGACTTCTCCACCGACGCCCTACTGAAGCAACAACAACACAAATCTACCATCCAGTGGATAGGAGCACACCATCAGTTGGGAACTCCTGGACTCCCCGCCTCTGCCTTGCTGCGGCAGCTGTACGCCAGCAGGGAGAGTGTGATCAGAGCAGCTGGGCACGGGCAGCCTCCTCACTCCCACCCGCACCCACACTCTCACGCACACCCTCACCCTGCTGGACCACTTCCCACCCCACCAGGCAGCGAAGGGTCCGCCTACAGTGATCAGTTCATCGCTCTCCACGCACAGAAGAACGCAGACTCTTTCCAGAACCTCGTATCAACTTACGGAGGACCGGCTTACTCGATGGACTACCACACCGCCATGACTCCTCCTGGGTCTGTATCTCCTAGGGACAAGCAGCAACAGCATCCAGGATACGAGAGCCAGTACTCTGAATCCTTGCGGCATGGATACATTCCTTCCGGGGAGTCTCCTGCGCAACCTCTACCCTTGAAACCTCAGGTCTACTCTGCCCTCGAATATTCTTCTCCTTTAGAACAGTCCCAGTTTTACCCTAGTGCATCTGGCTTCCACTTATACCACCCTTCCTCGAAGGCCGCCCCCCCGACATCCAATTGGTACTCGACCGCTTCATAGTCTCACTTTTATTACTAGACTCTATAAGGTATTTATATGATCCTTCTGCGCCATATTCCTCGTAAGCCATATTGATGGAAATTTTTATAGATGGCGTTGGTTGTTTCGTAGGGAATAATAATGTTAATATGAAAAAAATAATTATAATGGTCTCTAATAGATAGACTTCAAATTGAATCAAAAGACACAATATCTTTAAAAATTATTTCAGTTAAAAATTAACTCAGACATTGTATACTACCTGTATTTTAAAAACATTTTTTCCACTATCTATAAAATTATAAAGAACTTAGGTACATTTTTCTTTCAGAATAAAACCGATAACCCATACAAAAATTGCAACGAAAATAATTTTTGTATATTTCTTTCAGTGTTTTATTTGCCTTTTTGTTTAATCTTTTTTTAAAATTGTTATTATATTATTGCATAATAAGTTGGCTACACTACTTATTGCATTGTTATTGAAAATTTATTTGGTTTGTTTATGCCATAAATATTGTTAAATAAATTGTTTATTTCTGTTCGTTTTGGATAAGTTTAAAATTGTACTAAATATAATTATTCTAATATCTTCGGTATTAGAGTATTAGAATATTGACATTTATTATTGAAACATGGTATTATATAAATTTAAACAATTAAACTACTGTAACATGACATTCCATTGATATTTATAAGTAAACTTCGTACTTTAACGTAAGAAAGATAGGTTTAAAAAATATAATCGTCCAATAAATTGTGTGTACGTAGGTACCTGTAAGTAGATGTATTTTTCACAATGGCAACATTTAATATTTTAGGAAACATAAAAATAGACAGACATAACCAAATACACTCTGAATATCGTTCGCCCAGTCAGACATCTCTAAATACAAAGATTTGAGATAGAACCGGGAAGCATAAGTGTCCGGTGCATTAGTATGACATTTTGAAATTTCCTACTAGTATATAACCCAGAAAATATCAAAATTTAGTTTATTTCACAAGTTTTTCTACATTCTAATTGATTTTGGTGGGCTTAACGAATAATTTGAGTATTGTACCAGATAGACACACTGCGCTTATAAGTACACTTTTACATACATCTGCATACTCAACCAGTGGCGGATACATATAAGGGGCGCGGGGGGCGCGTGCCCCTCCCCCCCTCCCTTGCGGGGCAGCCAGCCCGCACGCTTTCTTTCGTCAGTCGACTCATGGTCGACTCTGAGTCGAGTTATCGAATAGTTGTACGTACTTTCTTATGTAGCACACGCGTGCGTTTATGTCTGGCACATAGATAGCTAACCTACGAGAAAAGTCGCGACCATTCTAGTGATATCGATTATTCTGTCTGGCATTTGTTCGAGAAAAGTAGCGAAAGTCATTCTACTGTTTTTATTTGTTCACACCCCATAAAAGTCTGGAAGCGAACAGTCTGGCACCGAATGTTCTTGAAACAACCGAGCTACATATATAAGGGAAGCAGAGTCGCTGCCAGGTAGTCAGTTTTTTTCTGTATCCGCCACTGTGCTCAACTCAGATATAGATTTTTCGGAGGTGTCTGTCAAATAACTGGACGATTGATATCTTAATATTTTTTTCAAACAATATTGCAAGTGAATTTACCTTTGCCATATTCAGGAATGTTTACTATAATACTCAACTTGTTAAATCCTTATCGACATTTTTTAAAATGCTTATGTCTTTTATGTTTGCAACACCGAGTTAATTTATTGCTATTTTAATTTACAAGGTGTACAAAATTAAGTAGAGAATAAACTTTGCGTGTAAATAATTCTAAAACAACAAAATAATATTATTTTGGAGTAATCAAAGAAATTCTAGCTAATTTTGTCATGGGCATTTTGGTGGCAGTATTAAAGGAAGCAGCTAGGATTATATTACGAATAAAAAAAAAACTATATTACTAAGTATTTAAATAAATTAGTACTACATTCGAATGAGTTGTAAATAATAACTAAATATGAATAATTATTGATATTGCTGATATTTTTGAGGCATTCGCATAGTACAGTTGGTTTATTTGTATTACTAGGCTTTCAATGTACAAATATTAAGGCTTCTCTTTAAGTCGATTCTTGGTTTAACCAGACAACATTTTAACTTTGTAAATACCTACTCATAGAATCGTAAAGTTAAGTATGTATTGTGGAAAATTTTGTCACTAAGGACTAGAAGATAATTTATGAAATGTGTCTGGATTTTATGGATCGAAAAATAATATTTCTAACCAAATCACACAATTAATTACTTTTCATGAAAAAGGTTTTTTTTGTGGCAGACACCAAGTTATTACTGATTGAAACCAACCAGTTTCATGATTATGAAGTTTGCCGGTTTCATTTACAATCCTAACTTCTCCGGGATATTTCGAAACCGGCTTCATTCAATAATAAATGGTGACTGCGAAAAATTATTTTTCGCCACAACAATTGAATTAATTTAATAGTTTCGAAACGTCAGTCTGTAAGTTATTAACTGTTTCTAAACTTCTGATTGTTATTTATTTCGAATTTGTTAACAGTTTAAATGTGCAAGCAAATAAATAATTAACTGTTTGAAAATATAAGAAAATTGGCAGTTTAAATTCGTCTGTTATAAATTAATTAACAATTTCGAATCGTCGCCTTAATAAATTATTTAACAATTTCAAAACGTTAATTTATTTACATTGTTAAACAACGTAACTTAAGCAAGTATTTAATTTACGTATTTGTAATAAGCATTAACTTTGTGGCTCGCCATTATTGACAATAAAAATATATATAAATTTGTTTTAGGCTACTTTAATTTTAATTAAACTTCTTTCGGTTCTTCCGAAACCGGTAGGTTAATTGAAATGAAAGTAGTTTAAAACAAATTTATATATTTTTATTGTCATTTAATTTACAGTTTCAAAACTTAAGCAAGTATTAAATTTACAATTTCAAAACGTAAGCAAGTATTAAATTTACAGTTTCAAAACGTAAGCAAGTATTTAATTTGCGTATTTGTAATAAGCATTAACTTTGTGGCTCGCCATAATTGACAATAAAAATATATATAAATTTGTTTTAGACTACTTTAATTTTAATTAAACTTCTTTCGGTTCTTCCGAAACCGGTAGGTTAATTGAAATGAAAGTAGTTTAAAACAAATGTATATATTTTTATTGTCATTTAATTTACAGTTTCAAAACGTAAGCAAGTATTAAATTTACAATTTCAAAACGTAAGCAAGTATTAAATTTACAGTTTCAAAACGTAAGCAAGTATTAAATTTACAGTTTCAAAACGTAAGCAAGTATTTAATTTACAGTTTCAAAACGTAGGCAAGTATTTAATGTACAGTTTCAAAACCTCAGTTGGCATCAGTTGATTAGTTTACAGATTGAAGTCACCAATAACATATTTATCTCAAATCGTATGCCATTTTAATTAATACATTCAGCCATTACCTCTATAAGTAATATTTATAACATTTTATGGGTCCATTTCTTTGTTTATTCTATAAGACATGAACTATTTGTTTTATAGATGCAATCATTCCAGAATCCATGGACTGTAGAACTGTAGAGGTCTTGTTATTTATTTTGTTTTGAAATATTTGTATATTATGTTAGATTTTGTTTTGCAAAGCACAAGAAAAGGAGTTAAACTCAATTTTCGTGGTTTTTCTTGAACCAGGCATTCAAAATTCCTACATTATTTAAGAGTTTAAATCATCGTGCAATAGAGTGTTATTTTAAATATTTAGTTGTATAAAATACCTTCTTCTGTCTGTTCACCTGTTGTGTTCGATTATATGCTGTTTTCTTTTTATTTTTGAAGATTGGAATTTGTAATATTTTATATTTTTTATCAAAGTTTATTTGTTAGGATTATTTTTATCGACTTCACATGATGGACTTGCAAATAATAAGCTAAAAAGTATACTGTGTTTTATTTAATAACATCCTTTCGTATACATAGTATTCCAAAACCCAGTAGGGGAGGCGGATATAGGTTCCGCCGCTCCGGGATCCATATTCAGCCATAGGTCGCTCCAAGTGGTTCGCCACGTTTGGTGACTTGGCAGGGGTGTCCGTGCTCATGGGGTGAGGTTTGTCCGGCTCTTGCCGGTGGATGCGTCATCCCACTTGCAGCATGGCGGGCCGGATCGAAAGAGACTGGTTGAGGGAGGTCTTTCGACCTCTCCAGCCGGACTCTCTCCACTTGTACCGCATTTGGAGGGATGGATTCATATTTCCATCACTCCTGGACACACTGACCCCCAGATTCCTACCCACCCCTTATACATTTTTCCTTCCCAGAACTTCCTCTCCTTTCTTTACTTAAAAAGACTCTCCACGTAGCATCCCCTATGATTACATAGACCCTAATGGAAAACATTTTCCTCGGGGCCACTTGTAGTCCTGTGTGGAGGTAACGTAAAAAAATCATAGAATTTGAGGTGGAAATAAGTGCGAAACTTTAGAGTTTATGAAATTTTGAAAAATTATTATATAATAATAATTGGATAAATTATAGATCACCGTGTTTGTGATAAATCACCTCAAGGGCGCTGTACAATTTATTACGAATTATTAAGCTCTATCTAAGTTTATTATTTGCAAATACAGGAACATACTTACCGGCCGGTCACTTCCGATAAACACACTTTTATTAAAAAGTTTATGTTTGGAGAAGATTACCAATTTGCACGCGGAGGACATTATTTTGAAAACACTGGACATTGCATGATTTTACATTTGCTACCTATCACTGGTATTCATTTATGTATTAGAAGATTAATGCCAAAGCTAAGTTAATATTCATTTTGAAAGACTTGAATAATTTTAGGATTATTTAGGACTAGAGAATTTTCTGATTCATTTCATCTTTTCATTCATTTTTTTCATTTTATTTCATTCAATTCATCTCAGCCCATATGAGACTCCTCAGGTTGGGATGGGCTGGGCATGTAAAGAGAATGCCGGACACACGCGTCCCAAAAAGAATTATGACTGGACACCCAGGGGGAAAGAGAAAAGTGGGAAGACCCAGACTGAGGTGGGAAGACGAGGTAAGAGGGGATGCGGCCCAGCTTCTCCAGGTAACAAACTGGAAGTCAACTGCTGAGGACAGGAGGAGTTGGAAGCGAATGTTGCGGGAGGCCAAAGCTCGATATGGGCTGTAGCGCCATCGAAGAAGAAGAAGAAGAGAATTTTCTGACCTTTACAAAAGCTTACAAATAAGAATTTGCTCGTATTTTTACACAATTAGTTATTTACAATGTCGCGGGCAGTGGAGGTGAAAGTTTTTTACTTTATGGTCAGAATAGTCTGAAAATATGAGTTTTGAGTTTAGCTCTAAAGTCATCATTCTTAACTCATTCTTAACATGTGGCAGTCCCTTCCAGGCTTTAGGTCCTGACACTCTGAAAGCACGCTCACCGAACTTAGTATCTGGTGTGCGCTTTGGTTCCTTCACCCTTCCGATGGCTGACCAGAGGATTGTTTGTCGAGAGTTGGAATTTTCAGGAAATCACAATTCCGATAAGTAAGCCGGAGCCATTCCGTTAAGGGATTTAAATACTATCCAGCAGAGCTTGAACTAGATTATTTCAGGACATTTGAGCCAGAGAAGATTTTTGAGATGCTCTGAAATATGGGAATATGTAGATACGCCGCGGCGTATCTACATATGATGCCGGTGATAAGTCTTGCCGCAGCGTTGAAAACGGATTGTAATTTGTTAATTTGATATTTTAGTAAACTTGCTTATATTCCGTTGCAATAATCTAGGCGTGAAACAACATACGAATTGACTAGTAATTTAGTCACCTCTGTCGGCAGGTTTCTTTGCACTGCTTTAATTTGCCTTAATTGAAAGAACCCCGTGCTTACAGTTCTGTTCACTTGAATTTTCAGGGAAAAATCAGCATTCGAATTGACCTTCAGTAGTTTTATACAAGCTTTTGGATGTCACTTCTTGAAATGGTTATTGGGGAGTTTTCATGTTATGCTGACGTCTGCTTGTGGCGGTCCAGAGAAACTCAGTCTTTGAAGGATTCAGTTTCAATCTATTTGAGGTCATCCAGCGGGTGATTGTTTTTAGACACTCAGTTATTCGAGTTTGGCGTAATTGGTGTCCGGTCATGGGGAGCTCAGGGGACGACCACATAGTCTGACTCTGCCTCCTCATCCAAACTGCGCATGTGGTGGGTGTTGATACTAACCAGATAGCCGAGCACATTCTGTGGCACAGCGAGTTGATGAAGGATGCCAGAGAGGAAATGTTGGATGGTTTGAGAGGGATTGCGGATCTGGTGTCGAACAGAGATAATTTTGAATGCTTTAAAAAGTCGTGGGTGGAGAGATGGCCTGTGCTTAGAGTTGCTGAATTAGATTAAAATCCTCTTCGTTTCAGGTGCCAAACGTATTGATCTTGTCTCTCCATGGTTCCTCCTATATCTCAATTTTATTATTGCCTATGTCCGTTCGCTTTGTATTTCTGTTACTCTTGTATTTACGTTTATTTTTTGGTGGCATGATTACACTGCATTTTTTATTTTGTTTGAAACTCTGTTCATTTACAGGTATTTTTGTTACCCTTAGGACAGTCACATGTACTGAAATCATTGCATTTGCAAGACGAAATATCAAACAGCACTTTACTTCTGCGACGGAATTCTCCATTTTTTTCTCAGGTATTAGGGCAATCGGTGCTCCCCCCGCCCTCACCTCACTCCTCCAATAATCAAAACTGGGACTTTTTGTAAATGATTTCGCAAATATATTCACCATTGGCTACGGAAGATTACTAAATATAATATGGTTTATAGGATTCATACTAACTTTTATATACACTAGAAATAACCTACAAAAATTTTAATTTTCAAAACTTTGAAGTGAATCCGTAGGAAGAAGAAATTTGAAAAATTTTAAGCATGTCGTTTTGAACCCATTTGGCACCCTTTTATCGCTCCTAGAATTTAAAAATTAATTTTTTTTTAAATGACCCATAAGTACTTACACCAAATAATTTTATAAAGATATAAAGAAGGTATCTCTCGAAGACAGTGGGTACTCTCACGCGGTTGCATGATGCATTGCTTGCTTACAGCATGTTTCATATATGTTATTGAAGTTCAGTAATGCAAATTTTTAAATGGTTCCTTTTTTATTAAAATATCACATATTCAATATCCATGTTGCCTTTTTCTCTAAAAATAATAAATAGGCGAAAGCAAGGTAAGAGGCTTTTTCTCAGTGACGTTTTTCACTGTTTGTTTTTTTTTTTCATTTGATATTATATAAAAAATGATTTCTCTTTTGGAGGTTGGCTATTGGCAGGGAAATCTTCATCCTTCAGGCTGCAGCTTGCAACAACTTTGCAGAACTGCATCCCGTATGCAACGTAGATTTTTATGACTTTTTCAATCAAAGAAAATCATAAATTGTCATAAATCTTTTTTTTTTTGTAAATATAATAAGTGGTGTAAAAAAGACATGAAAGCAAACAAATTGTTAAAATGTCGATAATATTTATTTAAAAAAAACAATAAATACACTTAATCATTTACAAACATATCAAATATCTTCCGTTTTATCTCACAATGAATAACCAAATTAATACAATGTTTAAGAAAATAATAAGGATTACTAATTTCACGAATAATGACAATATTCACTGTTTATAATTTACGTACAGTAGTTTAAAGGAGAAAAAAAACATGACAATTGACTTAGGCCCGATTTTATAGCAGTTAAACCACACTCGAAGGTTACCGACGGACTTAACCATCTGATGAATCTGTTTTGGTCACAGCAAACCTTCGGTTAGATACTTAATCTCAGTCGGATGGTTAGTACACAATAAGAATTTTACAAGAAATTTGCAAATAGCTGCTGCTGTTTGTATTATAAAATTTATCACTTTATAAAATCAGGCCATATTTATAAACCATTCAATATTATTATTTAAGAGAAAAATCTTCCCACGGAAAGGCTGTATCCTATGTTTTCCATTTGCAAAACACATCCAACAGAATTTATTTAAAAAGGCTTTCAACACCAACAATCTTTATTTATTAATTTAATCTTGATTGCTGTAATGAACACAAAAATTATATTATGTCACATAATAATCTACTAGTAAATCTTTAGATTCCTGCAATGTGTACAAAATTCTACCAAATTGATGAAGATTGCTGTAATGTACAAAAAAAGCAACCAAATGGATGAATTAAAAATACAAATTATTTTGTAAAGGTTTATTATTTATCTACCGCACATATTTAATCTGCGATAACTAGTTAAAATGCAGGCGGATTCTCCACTTAGTGTATTTATATTGTTTCACTAATTGCTGTAATGGTTTCTCGTTACATACGATAAAGTGTTTTCTCCTTATGTACAAGAAAATATATAAAATTGTTGCAATGCATTTAAAAACCAAGCAAGCAATGAAGATTGCTGTAATAATAATAATAATTGGATAATTTGTGGAGCGCCGTTTTTGTGAGAAATCACCTCAAGGGCGCTGTAATGTACATAGAAATCAACCAAATAGATGAAGACTACTGTAACATACACAAAAATTAAATTAATAAATCGAAATTGCTTTAATGTTAACAGAAATCAATCTGATGGATGAAGATGTACACAAATATCAACCAAATGGATGAAGATTGATGTAATGTACACACAAACCAACCATTTGGATGAAGATTGCTGTAAGGTAAACAAAAATCAACCCAATGGATGAAGATTGTTGTAATATGATAAATAACAACCATTTGGATGAAGATTGCTGTAAGGTAAACAAAAATCAACCCAATGGATGAAGATTGTTGTAATATGATAAATAATGTGTAATAATAACGCAGGAGACAGCATTTCCGTGGGAGGGTTATGCCCGTGCTTATATCGTAAAACATTTATGGAATATTTCAGACGCACAATAATAATAAATTGCGTCACATAAATGTAACATTTGAATTTATCTTATGTTTAAAATAAAGCTCTTTACTTTTATATACAGAATGGATGAAACCAATATTTTATATTATTATTATCTATTCTCTTTTAACATTCATTACGTTATGAATTAACTATTATCACACAAATCTTTAAACAGTATTAAGAAATTATGAATAAACCATTTTCCAAACACTTTGCCACGCATATTATTTAAGAATAAGTATCAAAAAATTTAACAAACAACACACCCGAGTCGGTAAAACCAATTATTTACGAAGCTGGAAAGGAAAAATGACTAAAGCAATATTGAAACTCTAGAAAACTTGATTTGATAAATAAAAGCACAAACAAACAATATATTATGTAGGTTCATCTTAAATGTCACAGCTGAATGGTGCTTTAGCCGTTTTTCCTTTCCGGCGTCGATACAATTCTGAATGAGAGCAACTTTAGAATAAGAATTTAAAAATATTATTCCTTGGGAAAGATTTGAATAACATTGAAGTTCTACTATCCAGTACCACAAATGTGTCGGAAATCTTTTTTCTTTTAAAGATATTCTTCCGAAATTTAAAAATTTTGAGTGTAGAAGTAGTGTTCCAACACTATTTCTTTTTTATGGTATCATAATTCCAGGATATCAGCAAAATGTCACATTTGTGTGATTTTCAGAGTTTAACAACAATATTAACGGCCGCTGTTCCCAATCCTACTAATCAATTACTAAGCCAAAATTTTGTCTTAATAATTTATTAGTGCACAACTACGCTTTTTCCAACACACAAGTATCGCTTAAGCATTTATCTTAACCTAAGGAAGCCGAACTAGTGGATTAAACTCGTTCCGGCCGCCTCAGTTTTAGATTAGTTCTTAAAAGTGTCAACAGAGTAGAAAAAATACCACGAACACAATGGTCGATGAAATATCACTTTGACAGAAGACACAGTCCCGCGCTCATTTCACTTCTGTTGTATTGCGTTTATCAATTATCATTTTAATTAATATGGATTGAGAAGTTCGGATGCGTGCGGAGCAGAGACGAAAAATGTTTAATTTATTCGAAAAACTATGTCGTTTTCGAATATTCGCCAAGCCAAGTGTCAAGTCCAGTACCTACGGTCAAGCTGACACTTTATTTTATATACGATTGTTTAAAAAATATAAAATGTCAGTTTATGGATAAAAATATTTTAAATGAATTACGTGTATTAATAATAAATACAACAATTAACTCTATAATATTAATTTAACTTCGAAAGTTCTTACTTTGATGTCATTTTATTGTCTATGAGAGCGGGCGAGGCCAGATAACATAAGATGTTTGGGAACAACATAAATCGAGCGCTACCCTACAAAATGCTTGGCTGATCGCGGCCTCAGATGAATCGATTTAAAAGTTAGGAACAGCGGCCGTAAGTGTGCAATTTTAAGGAAAAACTATTTCTCAGCTAAAAAAGTTGTACTTAAATTTTTTTAAATAAACATTTTTCTACCATGTTGTATGGATAACTTTGTAAATTTTGAGAAACTTCCACTTAAATTTCTGTGCTGTAAAAAAACAATAATGTTTAAAACTGTTATGACAATATATATTTAATTATTTATACATCTTTTTTCAAGATTTTTTAAATTGTATTGATATGCAGATTTTAATTAAGATACATTCTGATGTTGTGCATTTTGATTATGGATGGATTTATTATAGATTAATTGACATGTCAAAGATATTTTTTTATCCAGATAAAGTTTCACATAAAATAAAAGCCGTTTTTAGAATCTTCTTTTACAAGCATCAAATTTATGCAATATGGTGAAATATAAGGAATTTTTATACAATTTTTTTTGGATTACATTTTAATGTGATATGTTTATTGTCAATCTTATAATATCAGCATTAATTCATTTGACTTTAATTTTAAAAAATGTACAAAGTAGTGGTTTTGGAAATACAATTTTATAAGTTTAAAATCAATGGGTAAGTGCAAACTTATTTTAGTTTGTAGTAAGTTTCAAAATATATTTTTAAAAGTATTTACCACACGGGTTCCTTTCGCTTCCAATACCTTGTGCTTTACCAAACTTATATCTAATTATTGTATTTGAATCAATAGGGTGTCCTACAAAATGCTGATGAATTTTTGTTTCCAATTCTTGAACAACCGGTTTGATAATTTGTATTAAGGCTGCTAATATCTAGCCTAATGAACTGGTTTATATAAAATAAATTAGAAAAAATATTTATTTTAATTTGTTCTGTTAAAATTTCAAGTCATCTGCAATTATTTTCACTTTATAAAATTTAAATTAAATTTCTTATAAAAAAACGTGAGCAATTGAGCAAAAGAATTTACTAGCCAAAAGGTTGATCACCAGCAAAAAGTTCTATAAGTTCTTCTTTTTCTATACCATTTATTTAACTAAATAATCAATATTATTAAGAATCTAATCCTACATTGAAACTTCTCCCCATTTGTATAATTTATAAATAAGTGTAGTATTTACACTGAAAATTTCAAAAGAACGTCAATTCAAAGTAATAATTTCAAAAGAACATCAGTTCAAATTAATATCATTTCAAAAGAACATTAAGTGAAAAAGAATATCAATTTAAATTCATAAAGACATCAATTCAAATTATCGTAATTTCAAAAGAACATGAATTCAAATTATCATAATTTTAAAAGAACATCAATTCAAATTACCATAATTTCAAAATAACATCAATTCAAATTATCATAATTTGAACATGAATTCAATAATTTCAAAAGAACATGAATTCAAATTATCATTATTTCAAAAGAGCATCAATTCAAATTGCCATAATTTCAAAAGAACATCAATTCAAATTGCCATAATTTCAAAAGAACATCAATTCAAATTACCATAATTTCAAAAGAACATCAATTCAAATTACCATAATTTCAAAAGAACATCAATTCAAATTATCATAATTTCAAAAGAACATCAGTCAAATTATCATAATATCAAAAGAACATCAATTTAAATGATTATAATTTCAAAAGAACATCAATTTAAATTAACATATTAATATATAATTTCAAAATAACATCAATTTGAATAAATATCATTTCTAAAAACATATTTTTTTTAATTAATCATTTAAAAAGAACATCAAATCAAATTAATATTGTTTCAGATGATACAGAACAATATAATAAAGATTAAACTAGACTAATAATATTTTTTTTAATAGTTCATATAAATAATTAAGAATTAAAAAATATGCAAATAAGTACAGTTATATAAACAAAGGTGGGACTATATTATATTTAAATAGAGCATTAAAAAAAAAAAAAAAAAAATGCATATTAATGGCTGAAAAATAGCAGATAAAAAATATTTTAAAATCCGTCTGTACTGATCTGTTTTTTTCTGAACAATAGGTGCAATTCTCTTTCTTTACCTTGCTAAGACCTCAAGTAAGAGTCTAGAGAGAAAAATATTTTTCCATCAAGAGGCAAGTCATAAGTTACGAAGGAGAATTACTCCTATCTTAATTAAACCAAAAATATTTCCATGATGAAAATTTTAAGTATGTAGTTCTAAAGTTTGATATTTGGAAATAAGTATGCACAGAGGATAAAAGCATAATTAGAAATTAAAAAAAAAAAACATTAAAAAGGAAGTATATTTATATAACCTACGCATGGAACCTTTCTATTGTGCTAACAATATTTACTTTAGCATGCAAACATTTACAAAGGTAATAATAATCTTGTGGAATCCATATTGGATACATTAGGATATTTGTAATATAAATAACTATGTTTCTACACATTTAGTAATACCATTTTATGTTATCAGTTTAGTTTAACATCCAGAAAGTGGGAAAAATCTACTCTTAACAAATAAATCATGACTAGTCCTTTTTTAAGATAGTAGGTAGGTACTTTCTACTTCTAATTTAATTTAATAATAGTAAAATAAATAAATTATAGCGATAGACTGCGATTAGTTATCTAATTTAGGTATTTAAAAATAAAACATTTTATGTTAAAGCGATGGAGAATGGAATATGTAGAAAGTTACAGAAATGGAGATTTATAAACAATATTCACGGTTAAGACAAAATGCAGATGGCACTTTTAGGATCAAATCACATTCTTAAATACAATCAAATGACACGTCGGAATTTTGGCACTTATAAAATAACATTTATGTAAATAAGTTAACTCCTTATTGATATTGTAATTATTAATATTTAGTTTCACTATCCTTATGATGGAAATAATATAAACAAATACCCTTAGATTGTTATTCCTGTGTCTCGCGATACATACTATTTTATACAAATATTAATATGATTAAATAATTTTATCTAATGGAGACCATAACATGAATGTATAATGACATATAAAAGTATTCTCAGATAGTACCATAAAAAATCCCAAACTATAACTTATAATTTTGAAAATCTTCCCCATCATCCAGCTTACATCAAGATCTGGTTCGCGTTTCGCGACAACAAAATAAGGTTATCCCATCATAAAAAAACACAGAAACTCTCACATAAGTGACCCGTCGAATTGCCCGTCGGCTCCCGTCCCGGCGGACCTTCAAGAAGTCCGGCGGATCTAGATGGCGCTAGTCGCTAAAACTCAAATACGGCGATCGAAATAAAAGGTTAACAGCCAGGTGAAGTTCAAGACAATATTTATTCAACCAAAATAAATATTATCGTGACAACATAACCCTCCACTAACTAACAATTTGCAATAATTTGTCTAAAAACTATATTTATAGTTTATCAATACTGACAGAAATTGTGCAAATAATCATAGAAATGAAGTTATTGTTAGTAATACATAGATTGATTTCTTTTTGTACCAACATGTACGAACAAGAGTCTAACAGGCCAGAATCAATGTTTCAAAAATGCTTGTCAAAAGTTCAAAAACTAATTTTTATATGTATTTTTAAAAAATCTGTATTATTTGTATTAATTCTAATAAAATAATAAAGAAGAGCACAAGAAATAACATGTCATCGAAAAGTCGGACAGATTGCACATAAATTTAAAATTCAGAAATTCATTCTCCCAGTACAAACTCAAAATCAAATGGAATGGTGATACACACTGTCAGGTATTGTAAGAGAGGTAGAGTATGAAATCTTAATTGGCTGTCTAGATCTAAAACTGAAAAGCAGAGGGATGTATTCCGTATAGGCACGTGAGCACTGCCTACCTCACCTTACTCGCATGAAAATATAAAAAAATATTAAAGTTTATGTCCATTGAAAGAAATCAATCTATACTTTTAAAAAAATGCACACCGTACCGACCACACAATATAATGTGTCAAAAGCAAAAACTAAGTAAGCCAATAATGTTATACATCGATATTAGACAAAATATGTACATGTGTGCTACTGCTGTGTGCTCATTCAAGACATGACTCGTTTCTGTTAGTGTCTAAGTAGACAGGAAGTTTCAGAACAATTCGCAAAGGCCAGCAAATATAGCAATCCGTGCCATTTGTCGGTACCTTTATTAGTTAAAACAACTTTACTAACTATAATATTATGTTGGCTTTATTTCAAAATAATGTCTGCAACGCAACTGGTCAAAAGGTACTGTTTAATGGGTGTAATATCTATTCCATTGCATTTTAACACAAATTCTGAGAATCTGACAATCCACATCTTGTAATGATGATTAGCCCAATAGTTTCACATGTATGTACGTGTGACAATGTCATAAAAAATGGTGATTCAGCGCTATTTTTGTCTTTTTGACAGTTGAAAGATTGACATTATTTGCCGATTCTTAGTCCGTTTCAACATTTAAGCAAATTGTGATCAGCAGAAGAGGACAACTATCATGTTGTTAAGCTTCTCGGCTTATTACAATTTGATAGAAAGGTGAAACGCATCTAGAACGGGGACCCGTTAAATGCCGATTCTAGCCGAATGGCCATTTGAAACAATATTACATTCTGCAAAATAACTGGCGTATGCTATTTCAAACGACACTTTAATACTGTATGGGTAGTCTTTCACGAGATTATATTCTTTATAAATCATTATACATCCCTTTATTCCCCTATTAACACATACTAGCAACTTAAACCCGCCAGAGCAGCAGGTGATTAGTGGAGTCTTCCCTCCCAGCGATCTCGGAGATGCCGGAACTCCTGAAGTCCTCGTAGCCGTCCCCGCCGGAGATGACCAACAGCTGCTTGGAGGTATTCTGTTCTGCGGTCACCTTGAGCTGGCTGGGGGAGTGAGTGGAGCGCCGGAGCAGGGACTGCTTCTGACTGCCCTTGCTGGGGGTGCTGTGTGCAGTGGAGCCGGCGCTGGCTAGGGCGGACGATTCCACCACGGTTAGGAATCGAACATGGCCAGTGTGGCCTTGAGGAATACCTGAAAAAGATATGATATTGATCATTATGCATCTGCAAAATGAATGGAAAGATAAAATGTATGCTACATTTCATTTATGTTTTAGATTCTTCTATATTTTAAGTTCGTATTCCCTAAATACTCCACAAAAACACTGAAAAAATTAGATCCTCGCAAGAAAGACAAATCAAGTCAATAAGTTGTTATTTGTGGATACTTCTATAAAGTTACATGAGTTCTCTCACTATTTCTGAAAGCTTTACCACTGGAGCGACACAGAGAATTATAAAAAATCGCCTTGAGTGCTCGCCACTTTTTAAAATTAATTTAGAATATTTTCCGCCCACATTAAAAACATCATTACTCTACATTTGTGTATGGAAAAATATAAACAAATTATAGTGCTATATAGCCAATGAATTCACCTATATTTTACTAACTCTTCTATATTTTTAAAATTGATAGAAAAAATGTTAAAAAATCTTTAACTTATAAATGTGCAAAATTTGTGCTTTAGTGATCTAAAGATTTGAAAATGCAGTAACACCCATTAGCTAGTGGGTATTTTTAATATTTATAATGAATATTGTTCTACGTTTTTATGTTCTCTATGGCCTGTTTGATAATCATAGATGCAAATATATACTAGAAAATGATTTTTTTATATGTGTTCAATGTTCATATTGATGGAGTGGAAATTCTTCGATGACAACACTTAGATTCGAAACAATCGATGCATTTGAATGACTGACAACCTAGACAAGACATGCCTAGAAAACTATGTCAAGTTATACTATGACTTACCACATAGTGTGGGTTGTGCAGGAGGGCGGGGAGGTGCGGAGGGGGCGGTCAGCAGCACCCCGGCGCTGGTGCCCACCCACAGCAGGTCCCGGCACGCCAGCAGCGAGGTGACTCGTAGGCATGCTGCCTTATGCTGCCTGATGATGTCATCGCAACCTGGATATAAGAATAGTAGAGATTAGATACGTTTTTAGATTGTCACGGCCAAAAGCATTTTCGTTGTTTGTTTTTGGGGTGTTATGCCGTGTTGCGCTACCTCCTTCTTTAGCCGACGTTTCGGACAGCGTTGCAGTGTCCATCATCAGGGCAGATTAGATGGGACTCAGATCAGGGACTCTAGACTGGTGATGGAATGCAGGACTATTCTTACAGAACTCGCTAACATCAATAAAATAACCCTGATCTGGGTACCAGAACATACAGGTATTATATTCAGTTTACAGAATCCTTCCAATCACAATTCTTCCTAACATGAAATCACAAGCACCATCCTACAAATTACTCAACAATCAACTCACATAAACATTAAGACCCTATTCAGAAGGAGTGAATTCGCCGCGAATCGTTACGCGCGTAAGCATACTCGCGAAGGCGAGGTACTAGGAGCCAATACATTGCGTCAAGAAGCATCGCGGGTACGCGCGTAACTCGCATGTAGTACGCCAGACTCCATTGTTGCGTCCAGTTTAAGCGCGAATTGCAGAGAGAGCGGACGTTTCGAGTGCAATGGAGCATGACTGAATCCCAAAATGCGCATTTCGCGCTCCTTCCGGACGCAGATGTATAAATATATACGTGAAAATACAAAAATTTAAAATACAAATGTATACGCGCGTAACGATTTGCTCCATCTGAACAGGTCTAAGCCGCTTTACAATCAAGACATCCACAATCACAATACTTGAAATAACAATGAATTGTAAGTTCCTCCCGACAATGAGTTTTGTAACTCATCAGGATTGCCCTAGCAAGAAATAAAAACAATAAAAAATAAAAACATGAGAAAAACACAGCACCTTTATTGCATTGTTATATATGCTCAATAATGAAACATTGGTCTAAGGCTAAGGTGTTTCATTTCACAAAATGCTATATTGTTACTCTTCGCCTTCTTCCAATGTGAAGTTTAATTACCGGCAAGCATCTTGGTGACTGCGGGAGCGATGTTCAGCTCAGTAAGCATCTCCTTGGTGTTGGCGTGATAGCACTTGAGCGCTGCCGTGTTGTTGAGTGCCACCCACACAGCCGCACCTGAGATGGCCATGTGGCTGATGGGCTTCTGGGAGTCGTTGCTTACGCAGAATGAGTCTTCCACCTGGAGACAAACATGTTTGAGGTTAATATTTCATATACCTATACGGTATTCAGAATTCTCCCTTTCATATATACTTCACCTGCAAAAAAGTATTTCTCTAATTATCTCTTATTTAACCCCTCAGGCTAGTATCTTCGCTTTTGGGAATAACTCATATCGGTCTCATAGAAATCGTTGTGCCTTTCTTACTATCATGGTGAGAAATATGATCTAAACTGTGTTGGAAAGAGATAACACCACCCTTTATTTATTTATTTATTTAAACGCCATAAAAAGGCTTTTACATTCAAGTAATACAAAAGTTTACAATGATACGCAGGAGAGAAATAGATTATGAACAAAATACGTACTCGTAAATAATATCGAAATATATATAAAAAAATAACATCAAGTATATCTATTCATACATACATAGTTTTATTTGCATTCGTTAAATTGTAGGAATTGAAATGTTTACAGTCATTTTTTATTGGGATTATTGAGTATTGTCACCCACAAAACTATACTTCTTTGAAATGGCACTGTATGTACATAGGCGATCCGCTCACTGAGGCAACTGAAAACTGCCAACTGGCAACTGTCTTTGTATGACAATGTGATGGCCCGCACACTTCACAATCACAAGAAAACCCGTTGTCAATGGTAACGCAAGCGGCGACTCGCACTTCTGATTGCCGTGGCCGGCCGTTGCTAGTTGCCAGCTGTCAGCTGATTGTTCTTCGTCTATGGTTAAACAAGCTTTTTGACGAATCAAGACATAGAAACCAACTGGTTTTAGTTTGTTTCAGTTGCCTCGTCAGCGGAGCGCCTTAGAGTTAGGCTGTGTTGAAACAGAGGTTTATTATAATTAAATATATTAAATTAATAATAAATAATATATTAAATATATATATTTTTTTTTAATTTAAAAGATTGAGCATTTATCAGCCAACACTCCTCCTCCACAAAATATGCCCTGAGGGTTAATAAATCAAAATAAAAATTTCCTCTAATCATAAGATTCGTAAGTAGGCATTTAAATACATACCTACTCAATAACTACCTACTTATATTAACCATATCGGCCCTTTGGAATAACAAGGTTCCATCTGTTGTGGAAACGTCATGCGATAATTGGATCTATAGTAAACTAACTTAGAGTTCATTATCGCATGACGTCACCGCAACAGATGGAACCTTGTTATTCCAAAGGGTCGTTATTATATCTTATGTAACATTGTTTTATTTGTAAATGTATCTATGTAAATTTGTTCAAAAGAAGGCACCATCTCAATTACAATTCTATTTTCAAACTTTCTTTAGGCAGCTAGATACAATAATAGTGAAAAAATGTGAATAAGAAAGTCTAAATAAACATGACGATTTCACTTTTGAAATTTTTTTTATTTACTGAACCATTAAAATGACCACCATCTTTAACCGGAAACGGAACGTTAGAAACAAACGATATGCAAAGCGGTTGTGTCAAAACAGGACTTGAACAGGCATACTTTCTTTAATAACTCAGGTACGGGATATACGTCATTCCTATGTCTACCTACGTTAAATTATCGTGAAAACAAGCTTATGTGTCCAAGCGGTTAAATATAACGTAGATGGAATGAAGAAGTAAACAGATAGTTAGTGATATTACTTGAGTAGTAGCTGGATTGATGATCTTCACATTGGTATGCTGAGCGCACCACAGTTTTCCTCCTGACAGCAGAAGTTTAGTCACCGGACAGGAAACTGTTCCCACTGATATACTGGTCTTCTCCACCCAGCCACCTGAAACACCACAGTTACCTGCATATTAATTACATTTCTCAATACAATATGTTCATAGATACACACATAGTGACTGAATTATTAAAGCAATTCGTAGGGGAAGATAGCCAGTTTATCACAAACTGCGAAAAATGGATGCACAGCATAGACATATTATGTATAGACCTGCCCTAAGTGATAAAAGCGTATTATTTCCCCCTCCTTAACTCTGGGTTCCATGGAACTGGCCGGGCTGGCGTATAGGTTCGCGTGAATCTAGAAAATGTGACGTCATCATTCTTGTGCGGACTAGCGTCTAGCTCTCATCGGTACATTTTACGAAATAACACGACAAAAATGGTAACTTGTGCTATTAAAACATGTAAAAATAGAAGTGAAAAATAGTATAAACCCAATTGTCGTATTACCTTCCATATGTAGGCATTATTTGTCTTTATTTTAAGCTTATTCACATCATATAATATGATCAGTTTTATCACACCGAGAGACATGAAGCGTAAGCAACTGAAATTCCCGGTCCCGTCGTGTGCACGTTGCTGTTTACTGGGATAAGTAAATTATGAAACATTTGTAAAAGTGTCTTAACTAAACACGGTAACAAAATATTCGACTATCAAAACAAGCGAACCTTTCTTCACTTTATATGGATTACACAAGTTTGTTCAAACCGGGCGAACAATTCGCGCTCCCATGTAAAAAGGTCTATTCATTCAAAAGCAGATTTTACTTTTAAGAGCTAAATGGTGATATTGTAATGCGTGATGCCTATATACTGTCATATTGAAGTATTAACGAATCACATATCGTTACAGTCAACTCATCCCTCTGCGTCCCGCTACAGTTGGTTTTTACCCCTCTCCCTGATTCTCCGGTCTATGAATATTCATATGTCTGTGATGCACAGGCTGTGGGAGGAGAAACTTGGCCTGAAATGAATCAAAGGCGTCTTCAGGTTATCTTTGATCACTGGATGGACCAGGAAAGGGGATTTATATAATCTAAGATTGTGAATTACTGAAGTAAGCAAATTATTATTTACCATTTTCTCTGACATAGACCGTGATGTCCCCATTAGCCAATGAAACAAACACTTTATTGTCAATGTACCTGAAAAGAAAAAAGATAAAATAATCTATTAACCTCTTGAAAGTCAAATGACACTTGGCCACATGATGGCCATGTACCATAGAAAAATAATTAGAAAGAATTCTGAGAAGCTACATTACTGAAATTAAAAGCAACATCTAGAATGATCCGTCCTGCCGGTGGGCCAGCGACAGATGAGAGGTTAAACAAGTATACATGATGCAAGCGGGAAACTGATGAATCCACATCATATAGAGAACTCAAAAAACTTTTTTTTTTTGATCTGGGAAATGGTTTTTTTTTTTTTTAATTTCCCTTTTTTCCAGCAACTAAAGGGTTAAAAAAACTTTTGGAGCGGGACGTAAAAGACAATAAATAGATGATAATAATTCTTCAATAAATGATTATTTTCAAATTTGACCTGAAAAACTATTTAACAGTTTATCCCATATTTTGAGGATACATATTATCACATTATTAACATTGAAAAAAATCTTTATTAAATAAATTATAAAAAATTTAATTAAATATAAAAAAATATGAAAAATTGTTTAATTTATAAATGCATGACACATGACTTTTTTACGTCTTTTGATAGTTGAAAATAACAGACATAAATTTAAATTCGAAAATGCATTTTTCTATATTTGTAATATTGTTTATTTTTTTAATTTGATCAATGGTAAGAAATAAAAATTCAACAATTTCGGTTTGCAAAATGTCAATAACAAATAATTCATAAGAGATGCGAGACTTCCCTTGTTGATTGGTAAAAACAATAAGTTATGTTTATGATTGATCAAAATAATAAACTTTTGAAATACATAATTACAATATGTAAATGTTTTAAAATATCTCTTCAAATTGGCCATATTTTGTTCAGCGAACGTTCAAACCAAAATGTGGCCAAAAAAGCCACAATGATTATGCCTAAGACCGAGAAGATAACTTCCACGCCATTCAGCCATTAGGTTTCAGGTGTTTGTCTCAAAAATAACAATCTGTGAAACTTACACAATGCAGTGTACTCCGGAACCATGTTGTATTTTGACTTTGTTCTTCTTGATTCTTATATTATCCGAGCAATTGTAAACATGGATACATCCATCCTCTGTCCCCAGCCACATGGTGGGCTGATTGCTGGCATTGGTTTCATCGATTGACTGCTTTGGGGATGAAGTGGCTACAATAAAGAGATCAAATGAAAATCAATGTTTCAGTTTCGAACATACAGAAACCTATCACCAAGAAAGTAATATTTTAACAAGAACGTTTTATATGCAAAGTACTGTAATTTCAAACAACTATGGTCCTACACCACAACACCGATAATTGAAACATGAGTGGCATCTGGTGAACAGTTTTCACACTAAACGAGAGAGCGTAGATTTGATGATACTGTTGTGGTTTCGGAACACACTGTCCACCTTATTTATCACTTGTCAACGGTCAGTGTAGGTGAATTTGAATTACACAAGATTTTATTTAGATTCGTCACAATATGTATCTCTTATTTTTAGAAAATAATATGCAGCGACACGCTACTGTTAGTACAGGCTACATGCATCACAGCATGGAAACTTCGAAACTGGCCGGCACGGCGTGCAATTTTTATTTAGGCGCGGTTCCTTGTAGAGCAGTCCTGATGGTTCTATAAGTCATGGGAAGGCCGGCGCGTTCTCGTCGCAAGTCTCTAAGTTTGCAGTCTATGATGCGTGTGGCATTCTTACATCAAAAGACAAGAAAGGGAAACAGCAATATTATTTATAGGTATGAATGTGAAGGCTGCACTTATTAAAGTTGTGATATTAGATTATATATTGTAATTAAATAAGTGTAACAAGAGTTATACACAGACATTTAACAAAGAGACACAAAAAAGCCAGATTCTTCAATGTGAGGTAATAACCAAATGGCAGATGATTGATACAAAATATTAAACTTCTAATGATTTAAACACAAAATTTACTTCTTAAAAATCCACGTAAATCCAAACTGTTTTATTATAGAATGGTAATGGGTATTATCTTGCAAGTAATTGCAATGTCCTCTCTGTTTAATTAAGTGTGAATTATTTAACTGCCTCAAGGTGATTACAGCACAAAGAATAAATGAAGACTTTATAACCCACCGGAGGCGATTCCCATGGCGGTTTTATCGACATTTGGATTTGAACTCGACTTCATGACGGGATTGATAGGAATGTTTTGTCCGTTGTTCGCCCCGGTGACTGCTTTACCTTGGCTGTTCGCTACGGAATTGTTAGTGGCCGTATTGCTTTGCAAGGGCGTGTTACTGTTTGTCACTTCTGTCCCCGTTTCGCCGGCGGAAGATCCTTCCTCATCTTCGTCGCTGGACGAAGAGCTGAAATTAAAACCAAAAATGTTAAATATAAGAATAAAATTGTCATCGATGTTTGAAAACGGTTTTAGTATAATAAAACAATAACTATATAAATCGGTACTGGATTGAGTGGTGATTTGGTGGAAAAATTAATAAGGAAATGTGCATAGATAATTTACAGACTTAATTAATAATAAATTGATGAATTGGTGTAGAAAATATAAGATTCGCTTTCAGGGTGATATCAACTAACTTGCATTGGAGAGTTAAGGTTTTGTGATTCTTTTTTATGTGACAACATAAGATTTTCAATTCACGAAGCAAGTGGGATTATGGCTCCCACAATTGGACAATGTTATGATCCAGAATTAAGTAATGGAGGGGGAGAGAAAGAAGAAGAAATGAAAGTTGTTTATTTAAATCTGGTTGCTTAATATACCATTTTTAACAATATTTCCATTAGCTGAAAGGTTCATCTAGTATTTTGTAGACCAAATCGCCAAAATCTGGGAAAGAAACACCTGTAGGTCGTATTAAGGCAATTGGTTTCTATTCCTGCCAGATAAGTGGTGGATAAGATAAATTATGAGCAATGTAAAATGTTTTATCACCATGCAGATAAATTTTCTAACAAATTATAAAATTTCACAGCAACAAAAAACAAGCAAGCAAAATATTTATCACAGCATATATATAGCCTTATCTTAACATAGCTGTATCACAGCATTGCCACAGCTATACACAAGAGGCTTTAACCCATAACGTGGCAGAAATGCCAATTGATTAATTATTGCATATTGTAGCATGCACGGTTTTATTATGTATTTCTGCCTAGTGCCTATGTGCACTACAATAGCACAGCGTACACAACTGGAACTTTCTAAGGGTGAGAATAGATGCCAGATTTCTGCGTATGATAATATGGAAAAGGATAGTCTGATCTGACTACCCGAATGTCTAGTCCATAAATATCCAATCGATTCTGATCTGACTATTGGATCAGAAGTCCGACACTCTTATTACCGATCCAATTGTTTGAAGGCAGGTGGTAAAATACATGTCGGAATTCAGTTGTATCAAATGGAAATGACTTTCATGAACTTTCTTAAATTTTAGGGATGAATCCAATAGAGGCGTTTCTTCTGTTTTCGCATTAGCAGAAGCAGATATGCAATCACTAAAAATTCTTCATTATCCATGTTTGCTTGCGTGATAGATTACATTGTCCACTATTGTGGTGTTTTGCTAGACAGATCAGAAAAGACTGAGACCACAAAAAAACGGACAAGAGGATCGGATGTGTACTTGGTAAGTCCGATTCGATAGTCTGATCAGATAATCAGACGCAAAATCTGACACCTAATTCCGCCCTTAGTGTTGATATCTACACAATACACACACAACTCGACAGTGCCTAGGTAAGTGTCTACTGTCTACACAACTGAATAGTGTCTATGTCACCAAACTATTACTTCCCTACTTTAGTGTCTACCTCACTGTTTGTCACTGAAAGTTCAGTGTTTATATGGTCTATATGTCACTAAATACATAACAAGTGTATACACAACTAAACAGTGCCTGCGTCACTCAACAGTGTCTTACCTATGACACAGTGTCTACCTCACTGAATGCAACTAAAAGCTCAGTGTTTATATAGTCTATACGGCACTAAATACATAACAATATTAGGGTATACACAACTAAACAGTGCCTGCGTCACTGAACAGTGTCTTAACTATGACACAGTGTCTATCTCACTGTATGTAACTAAAAGCTCAGTGTTTTCATGGTCCATTTGCTGCTCAATGCATAACTACATTATTGTATACACAACTAAGCAGTGCCTATGTCACTGAACTGTGTCTTTCCTACGGCACAGTGTCTACCTCGCTGCACTTTAAAATGGTGCCTTTGTGAAAGTATTTAAGAAAAAGAAAAACCAAAATGAGAATGTATTAAACTGTACATAGTTAACCTTTCAAGTCTGAGATTTAGTCGATCTTCGTCTGCGGCTTGAACAGAAATACTAACACCAGCCTTACTATTGACTAAGTTTTGAGGTTTACTCCTGAAATGAGAAAGTTTACGCTTTTAATAATAAAAACACCACTCTTATATTATCTAGAAAAAACAACTGTTACAGAAAAAAAATTATCTGATTTGTGTGGCCTTTTGCCAAAATGCTTACTTTTTGACACTTATAAAATCAATTTTATAAATTTATATGTAAATAACGAATGCAATGCCACTATGATTTATATTGTCAAGATAAATACACAGTATACAGACATTTCAATTGAAAACATAGAAATAACGGTTTACATAAAGCATAAAAGAAACAGATATTTTCGTCCCTTCAAAACAATGCAATAATAACAACATCGACATCATACTCAATATTTCCAATAAGTAAAGCATATATTAAGTAAAATTCTAGAACTCCACTTGAATCTTAATACGCCCAAAGTAATGAAATAACACCATATAATTAGTGCAAGAAACGACTATTTACGTTGGAGAAGATGGAAAAACAAGCACAAAATACGTTGTCAGATTCTTAGTTTGGGTTATTTAAATAATTTGTGTATCTGTAAATTGAATTTTCCGGCAAACATCATTTAGTACTAACGAGACGAACTTTGATTGAAAAAAATTACATTGAAGAAACATTTTTTTTGAGTTGTTGAGAAAGTTGTTTTTTCTTTAACCACTCGGAGCACATAAGCTTGTTTCCACGACAATTTAACGTAGGTAGACATAGGAATGACGTATGCCCCGGACTCGAGTTATTAAGTTGAAATGAAGTGTTATTTCAATAATTCAAGCGTATTCCAAAACTGCCAATCATAAGCAGTTCGGATGAAATCTTTCGGAGATTCCTCGTTTTGGACATTAGGCAACATTACTCCAAAAGCATACTAGCGTACCTCTTGAAAAACAGAACTAGTTAAGACAATGTCCAAACTGCTTGTGATACTAAAATGATGGGGTATAATATCTTTCAACCTCTCGTAGGCCGCAGTCCCCCCGGCGGGTCCGGATGTTTGAAGCGATTTTGCCCCTTATGTATAAAGAAATTGTATGAAGAACAAGGTCAGAATCGCTTGGGCCATTCTCGTTCTTGACATTACGAATTACCGGATAGCATTTAGCCACTCCGAATAATTCATATTAATTGCTAAAGGCACGCCGGGCACCAAAGATGGCGGACAAAATGGCTGCCGCTTGATAATATGATAGCTGTCACATTCAAAGTCTATATTTATTCATTGTTTTTTATATAAATCCATTGTGGAAAGCATAGATTTGAGTGATTATTAGGAAGTTCGTTTTATCTACATTATTTTGATGTAATTTTTGTAATAGATCACAAAAGAAATGTTATAAAAATTGAATTCGTAAGAAAGGTGAGAACTGTCAAATATTTTACGTCGTATTGAAAAAAAATATTTTTTGTATGCTGGCCTTCAACACGTTAACCCTTTCGCTAAAATAACTTTTGGCCAAAGAATTTTATATACATCACAACAAAGCTATATAATGCACTTTCACTGGCCATTAGACAGAACACAAATTATTCTAAATATAAATTGGATCATCAGTCAAGACAGATCAAACATCAATGAATTTATTAAAACCTGTTTATAAGTATAAATTTCCAATGGTAAAATGCTAATTGTATTTTATTTTTAATGTAATATTGCATTATTATTTTTATTGTAAACTGCACCTGTTCTCAAGCCATTATTTCCTAGTGAGAGAGGCATATTACTAGTAGGCGGCTAGGCGGTGGCAAAACGAAGAATTCCAAGTTGAAAATTCGCAAAAACATCATTTGGAGATATTGAGGTTTGAAGTTTAGAATTGATTCGTTATTACAAAAACATATAATTTCAAAAATTCAAATTTCAATATCTCCGAATGATGTTTTTGCGGATTCGTGACTTAGAATTCTTCATTTTGCCACCGCTTAGCCGCCTCCTACATATTACATTACCAATGTAACTTAATAGAGTTGAATAAATAATTAAAAATGGAAACTGAAGCGGAATTCTAGAATTTTACCCCACAATCGTTGAATTATTAGGCAATTTGAAGGCCATTAGTCGTCCAGCAATCGTAAAGTTATAAACATGGATTACTCACCCCGAAACAATGGGACCAACTGCAACTGGGATGCAAGGAGCCTTGACTTGTGGTAAAGGAGGAATGCACGCCACGCAGAGAATGCGTGCGTTACAAACTCCGTTACAAGAGGTTACTTGCGGTTCAGGGAGAAGCGTTAATACGCAGACTTGACCAACATAGCCGTCACTGTTGCAAACCTGGAAGTGGTAAAATTAATAATTTATCAAAACAGAATGATAATGCAATTTCACTTTAGGAGACGGCTGTCGTCATCCAGGGCATTTTTAATTCAAGGATGTCATATTTCACATCAATGTAACTGCCTCCGCTGACAAGGCATTTGAAACCAAACTAAAACCGGCTGGTTTTTATGGCTTCCAATCAAACTTCCATCAAACTTCTAAGACGACCTACTTAAATTTACGATTTCTGTAAATATCTCAGCTTGTTTAACCATAGACAAAAAACAATCAGCTAGCAGCCGGCCACGGCAACTAGCAGGGTGAGTCACGAGTCACTGCTTGCGTTGCCATGACAACGGGTTTTTGAGAAATTGTGTAGTATGCAGGCCATAGCATTGACATACACAGGATAGCGAGTTTAGTTGCAAATTGTTTTTTTTTCAGTTGCCTCGTCAGCGAAGGCACTAAACCATAACCAATCGGACAGTTATTGCAGATATGGTAGGAAACCTAATAAAACTAATCCAATAATATTTTGTAAGTAAGAACTACTAAAACTAATTTTGGGTAGAGTAAGTAAGATCTAAATTTTAATGCCGACCTGACGTTGGTACAGAAACCGTTGCAATAGGCAAGTTTAAGGTCCAAAAAGAGGCATGCCTCCCCACCTACCCCTTTCTCTGTCGCACATTGTGTTTTCCGCATTTTACCATTGCTTACGGTCATTGTAAAGTCAGTAAAATGACCTGTGTGAGAATGGATCATATCAAGTTCAGGTCGGCATTTAAGTTTGGCATGTACTGTAGGAACTTTAGCTAGTCTCACATGAGAGCTATATTCTCATAATGTATGTGGCTTAGCCTATTTCACCATATCACCCGCCGTACATTCCCAATGGTAGAGCGATGTGGTGAATTAGACCAAGCCCACAAACATCAAGAGAGTATTATGGGGCCAACAGACCTAGCTATAAAAGCTCAAGCGTTATTTGGCTTGGCCTACTTCAGCACATCGCTCGTCATACATTCCCATTGCGAATGTACGGCAACCGATATGCCGAAATACGTTAAACCAAATAACGCTTGAACTTTTATAGCTAGGTCTGTTGGCCCCATTAATAGCTCTTGTTTGAGACTAGCATAAATTAGCAATATTGAAACTCAAACTCAAATGAAAAAGGTTGCACATAACGAAAATTAGTATTTAATATTGGTACACCTCATGAAGACTTTATCTGTATTATAAATGTAAGTAATGATCATAGATATTAAACTGAAGTAATAATAAATTAGATAATTTGGAAGGCGGGTAAAGGTACCGCCGCCCCGAGGCCCATTTATTGGATAACCAACACCCCTGCTATAGGTCACCCCAAGTGGTTCGCAACATTTGGCGACTTAGCAGAGGTGCATACGTTCCCGGGATGAGGTTTGTTTAGGTATTGGCGGCGGATGCGTTTGCCCATATACTGCGTGGCAGACTGGATTAGGGTAGACTGGTTGAGGGAGACCATTTGACCACTCCAGCTGAACTCTATAAACCCATCGCCTTGCACCGCAGTGGAAGGGATGGATTCATACGCCCATCGCTCCTGGACACATTGACCACAGATTTCTATCCACCCCTCACACCCTTGTCCTCTCCAGAACTTCCTCTCCTCGCTTTTACACAGCATCCTCAAATATGGCATAGATTCTGAGGAAATTTTTTCCTCAGAGCCTCCTTTAAAAAAAAGGGTTTTCAAAATAGTTACCCAAACATCTCTGGTGGAGTTGGGTCCACAAGCCAGCGTTGGTGCTGCACAAGTAAACTGCAATCCAGCTCTAGTCTTCCTTATCAAGACAGGGGTCACAAACTCCGGTGCAGGCCTCTTGTCATCTGACAGAGCTGAAATAAGAAACAAGAAAAGAGCTCAACTTAATGACAAACCAAGGGAATTGATTGATTTAACCTCTTGTAGGCCGCAGTCCCCCCGGTGGGTCCGGATTTTTGAAGCAATTTTGCCCCTTATGTATAAAGAAATTGTATGAAGAACAAGGTCAGAATCGATTGGGCCATTCTCGTTCTTGACATAACGAGTTTCTGGATAGCATTTAGCCACTCCGAATAATTCATATTAATTGCCAATGACACGCCGGGCACCAAAGATGGCGAACAAAACGGCTGCCGCTTAATAATGTGAACGCTGTCATATTCGAAGTCTATATTTATTCATTGTTTTTTTATATTGAGTGCTGGGCCTGATTCAATTTTTATAACATTTCTTTTGTGATATATTACAAAAATTACATCAAAATAATGTAGATAAAACGATCTTCCTAATAATCACTCAAATCTATGCTTTCCACAATAGATTTATATTAAAAAAAACAATGAAAAAATATAGACTTTGAATATGACTCCGTTCATATTATCAAGCGGCGGCCATTATGTCGGCCATCTTTGATGCCCGGCGCGTCATTGTGAATTAATTTAAATTATTGGAGAGGCTAGACGCTATCCAGTATTTCGTTACGTCAAGAACGAGAATGGCCCAAGCGATTCTGACCCTGTTCTTCATACAAGTTCTTTATATATAAGGGACAAAATCGCTTCAAAAATCCGGACGGGTTAAACCGAAGTAAACAGTTCATATGTTTGCATACTAATATTTTAAGGAATTATATCAATTAAATCTAATGGCCAAATCGAAAACCGAACACCTGAATAATTATTAATAATTATTATTATTATGTGCACAAACAAAGCTTACCAATCTTTTGTTTGGCTTCATTGAATATCTCTTCCCAACTCGTCCGTTTTTCTGGCTTAGAGAAAACAAATGAGAGGTTTTCTATTCCGCTCCTGGAATCAAAAACATATTCATTACATTTAAGTATGTTATTTTTCCCAATCTTCATATTATTATTTATCATTTTAATGATTTAGATCTCAAACAACACAAACATGAACTATCCAATACTGGGAACATTGGATAAAGCAAATGTTGACATTAACGTGATCAACAGCTGGAGCCACTTTATTTTATGTTCCCAGGAAGTAAACAAAATTCGGTGAAAAGAATTTGGAGGTCAAAAGTCTCAGCTGTATAACAACATAACATTGGACCTTGTCCACATTTAAATGCTCTCACAAAATCCAATAAAATCAATAATTTTATTTAATGTAACACTTGACAATATATTTTCATTTAATTTTTTAACGACACAAGTCAACAAGACTCTTAACTGCTCCCAACTGTCTGGGCGATTTTTTTAATTTTCGTCATTCGAAAAGTTAAATATAGTTTTGTCATCAAAACTTTTGGTATTTTATGTAATGGAAACCTTTAAAATGAATTAAACATAGATCTCGACAAGAAAAGCGCTGCGCTACAAAGGTGAATAATTTTTTCTACACTGTCAAACTACAAAATTTTGTCTTTGTAAGAATATGTAAGAAAAATCTTATTATTTTGAGTGGCTGATTTTTTTTTAATAGAGAGTACCTCACAAGAGTCTTAACTGCTCCCGTCTGGAGCCAGTGAGACTATGGCATCCCCAATAGGGAAGTTGAGTGAAAAATATTTTGACTTATAAAAAATATGCTCATGTAGATGACATTCAAACTCAAATACCAGTATTTTTTTTTTTTAAAGTTCGTTTTCATAATTAAATTAATTCTACAAGTTTGAATTTTATTAAAGCCCGCCAAAACGGCGGCAAGAGCACAGCAGAGTCCGTGACGTAACCCGGTCCTTGCTTGTGTGAAATATAAGGAAGATATTTACAAAACCGGGACACGCTTAATACGGACGAAAAAAATAAATTTAAAAAGTTGTAGTAGTTAGATATTTACTAGTACTAATCAATTCAGTTACCAGAATTTCAAAAAAAGTGCATTTTAATGGTTAGTTTTTAAATTTAAAAACACGAAATGTCATTTTTCACCGACCGCTATGTTAGGAACTGCTGCAAGTTTCGTTGAAAAATGACATTTCGTGTTTTTAAATTTAAAAAATAACCATTAAAATGCACTTTTATCGAAATCCCAATAACTGAATTGATTAGTACTAATAAATATCTAACTACTACAACTTTTTAATTTATTTTTTTCATCCATATTAAGCGTGTCCCGGTTTTGCAAATATTTTCCCTTATATTTCACATACGCAAGGGCCGGGTTACGTCACAAACCCTGCGTGCACGGTATTATGCCCTTGCCGCCGTTTTCGCGGGCTTAATAAAATTCAAACTTGTAGAATTAATTTAATTATGAAAACGAACAAAAAAAAATAGTGGTATTTAAGTTTGCCTGTGAACATTGATAAAAAAAGAAAAAAAAAGGACTCAACTTCCTTATTGGGGTATGTTGTGAGGCTGAAGGTAAGTGGGGAAGGGAAGGAGATGGGAAAGAGGAAGGTGGGGAATAAGGATAAATAAGGAAAATAATAGAAACAGAAACCGTTATTCTCAACCCCAATTTTTTGATATTTTGTTTAGCCAAGGGGGTGAAAGTGCAAAATGGCTCGCGGGCCACAAAAAATCACTCTTGTGGAATAAATTGTCTATTATCAGATACATTTATATTATATTCATATACATGTTACTATCTGAAGACATGGATTTTGAGGTTCTATTGAGCACAGTAGAATTCGGATATAACGACTTTGCTTATAACGGCTTACCGTTTTTAGCGACGACAATGTAAACTTAAGTTAGGTACTAGGAAAACATATCCGTTTAGTACGACTCCGTTTTAAGCAACAAACTAATAAATAAATAAACCACTCAAGCGACCTATTTTAATGATAAATCGTCCAGTTAGAACGACGCGCAGTGTTTTTTTTACAGAACCTATGCACCAATACCTCACCTACTACTCCACACATCTATCCTTATTAACACGCGTAAATCACTTGTTTATCATCTGTTGTGACAACCGCTCCACACAATGAGTTCCGTGAAGTCAAACTATTTGTCAATTGGAGAAAAAGTACTGTATTTGCACCTTTTTTTTATGAAAATTATGATGTCGCATATTCACAATGCTGTGCGAAGTTCTTGCTATCGAACAAAAATTAGCCAAAAACAAACACAAATTACATACTTTCTAATTTAGTGACTATGTACATATGTATTTACTTGCTTAGAATTTAGGCACACTGTTTATTTTTGGATTACAGTACATAATGTATGTTTGTTATGTGGAATGTTTAAGTACCATTAAAATTATAATTTGTATTAAATGTTTTTTTACCTGAAAAGAAATTTATCTATCTATACTATTACATTTTTCATTACAATAACATTAATATGTATTATATAAAAACAAGCTAAAATTATCCTGCCGTTTTGTGCGTGATCCGGTTAGTACGCCAAAGTATCGCCGGTCCCTTGAGGGTCGTTATTTCCGGGTTCTACTGTACTTTACAGTAAACGAGGTATTTTGATCCAAGCTTTAGGACCTGTCATTCCGAAAGTGCGACCTCCAAACTAATTATCTGGAGTGCACTGTTATTTCTGCAATCTATCGATAGCTGATTTAACAGTTACATGTACATATTAACTTTGGTACATGACACTTATGTTCTAACTTTATTACTCTTACGGCCGCTGTTCCCAATCCTACTAATCAATTACTAAGCCAAAATTTTGCCTTAGTATTTGATTAGTGCACAACTACGCTTTTTCAAACACACAAGTATAGCTTAAGCATTTATCTTAACCTAAGGAAGCCGGACTAGTGGATTAAACTCGTTCCGGCCGCCTTAGTTTTGGACTAGTTCTTAAAAGTGTCAACAGAGTAGAAAAAATACCGCGAACACAATGTATGGTCGATGAAATATCACTTTGACAGAAGACACAGTTTCGCGCTCATTTCACTTCTGTTGTATTGCGTTTATCAATTATCATTTTAATTAATATGGATTGAGAAGTTCGGATGCGTGCGGAGCAGAGACGAAAAACGGTTAATTTATGCGAAAAACTATTTCGTTTTCGAATATTCGCCAAGCCAAATGTCAAGTCCAGTACCTACGGTCAAGCTGACACTTTATTTTATATACGTTTGTTTAAAAAATATAAAATATCAGTTTATGGATAAAAATATTTTAAATAAATTACGTGTTTTAATAATAAATCCAACAATTAACTCTATAATATTAATTTAACTTCGAAAGTTCTTACTTTGATGTCATTTTATTGTCTATGAAAGTGGGCGAGGCCAGATAACATAAGATGTTTGGGGACAACATAAATCGAGCGCTTCCCTACAAAATGCTTGGCTGATCGCGGCCTCAGATGAATCGATTTAAAAGTTAGAAACAGCGGCCGTTATTCTATATAATGATATTAAAGGAAAAATCCTCTGCAATAATTGAATCTGAATATTAATACTCACGAGGTATTAAGCGACATCTCCATGCAGCCCAGCTGTGAGTCGCTTCCCTGCCGTTCCGACAGTTGCCTGGCCAGCCCGGCCATCATGTCTCGGATCAGCTCCTCGAGCTGCGCCCGCCCTGGGCCGTGCAGCGCCGAAGCCATGTCGGCTATCTGACGCAGGGTCACCATGTCCTCATTCAAGGTCACCATCTCGTGCATGATGCGGCGGAGGTTCTCATCTTTAGCTGGAACCACAAGATTGAACATCAAATATATATAATTTTGCAGAAAATCTCCATATTTTGCATAGATTTAAAAGACAATTGGAAATTTTTTTGTTGTTTGTTTTTGGGGTGTTATGCCGTGTTGTGCTACCTCCTTCTTTAGCCGACGTTTCGGACAGCGTTGCAGTGTCCATCATCAGGGCAGATCCGGCAGATCCGACGATGTGAAATTGTTGTGTTAAGTGTGTGCTTATTTACTTGGACGCGATACCGTGTCGTCAGCTTCAATCCACTACGAGCTGGTAGGTATTTCAGTTGACAATTGGAAAGTTGACTTATGAGCAGACTCTTTATCGGAGCATAAATTGAACCCTTCTGAGAGATTTTAACAACAAAAATTATTATTTTGACCACATTCTTACAAACCTTTCAATATCTCCAAATCGTCCAGTGCTATTCTCATGAGAAGTTTGTATTTGTTGGCATCGAGTGTACTCGCTAAACTCCCTTGGCAAGTTCTGAAAACATTTGAAAAAGCATTTATTTTTTTTATTTTAGTACATAAAACAGGCATGTTGCCCAAAAGTTTACATACATGAGTGATTTAATTTCAATGTGTAATATAAATCGTAACAAAGGCAACAAAATAATTACATATCTAAATATGCAAAAGTAGGTGACAAACGAGAATGAGTAAAAGATAAACAATAATTCAATGAATAAATAAATACATATTATTGACACCTGTGCTGATGAGACACTGATTTAGTAGGTGCAACACTGCCTGATTTAAATATAGGGCTTCATCACAATATCAGCTTTATATTATGATTGATGATAAAATATATTTAATAACTCAGGTTCGGGGCATACGTCATTCCTATGTTAAATTACCCACGTTAAATTGTCGTGAAAACAAGCTTATGTGCCCAAGCGGTTAAATGCATTGTTAAAAATGTTTATTTCATTATTAGTGCAGTGTAAAGTGTTATAATGTCTTAATATTCGCGGTACAGTGGAGAAATATCCTGTATTTGTGTGAAATATCCTGTATTTGTGTGAAATATCCTGTATTTGAGAAATATCCTGTATTTATTTCAACAATGGCCGTGACATGACGGCCGGCGTATTCGAGCGGTAGGGGGTTGGACTTCCATTCCGAAGGTCGCGGGTTTGAACCCGGTGTGTGCAAATAAATTTTATTTAATTGATTTGTGTTATTTCACAATTAATTATTTAAAATAATATATAGCATATTTGCGGTACGTTCCAGAGTGGAAGATACTCTTAGTATCGCCCTGGTGTAAGACCACCATTCAGAATTGAAACGTTGCTTGAAATGGCTTTAGCCGTGTTTAGTGACTAGATCTGAATAGCCAGGTACTGCCCCACCTTCCTCTTCCTCGTCTCCTTCCCTTCCCCACTTACCTTCAGCCTCATAACATACCCCAATTGGGGATGCCATAGTCTCACTGGCTCCAGACGGGAGTAGTTGGGACTCTTGTGAGGTATTAACTACAAAATTTTTTTTAAAAAACCAATAAAATTTTTTAATAACTTTTAAATTATTAAAAACATTATTATATATAACATATGTAGATTGACGAGTTGTTGAGAGTGGTTGAAACTTTGTCAATACATAATGACAAGTAAAATAATACATATTGCTGTTATTGCCTTGCAAGTGTCCGAAACACTGTACTTTAATAAATGATTTATTTTTAATAATGTTGCCCCATAAAGATACTAAGTAAACTGTAATCAAGTAAGAAAGTAGATTATTGTATTTAACCAGACGATCATGAATTTTCATTTGTAATGTATGTCCACATCATGGCTTACTTTCGCAGATCATTTTATTTAATAATTATATTAAATTTTTTTTAATTGTTCAAGTTACTAACGCGGCAGATGGTTTCCTTATAGTTCCTGTTCTCCTCTTAATGCTGGTAATAAGCAAGAGATCAGAGAACAAGAACAAGGCTCGTTCCTTAGTGGCGCCGGTCCCTGACGGCATGGAGACGGTGTCATGTCGGAGGAAGGTTCTGTCAGCGGAGACCAGGTTCCCCAGCCCCTCCACCAGAGACTCCAGCTCCTTAAGGGTCTGCTGCTGTTGCTCCATCTCCAGACTCTCTCGCTCCGTGCAGTTTATCTTCACCAGGAGGTCGTGGATCTCCTTCTGGGCCTCCAGTAGGAACTGGTGGTCTGGATGCGAGGGGTCTGAAAAGGATTTAAAGAAAAATTAGATATACAATTAGGCAGCATTTTTGATAAAATGTTGTTGTTAATTTAGAAATTTGCAAAATAAACAATTTCGTAAAGTTAAATTCTTTAAAAAAAACTTTTTACATTTCAATTCAAATGTACTTCTTTTGAACAAAAATAAATTTTCAACTTCGGTCAAGGACATGACAGAGACTGGTTGGGGAGACCTTTTCACCTCTCACACAGATTTAGGAAATGAAATTAAAAGAATTTGGCATTCTCAGACTATAAAAATATTACCATTTGTTATTTCGGCTACTGGCATTATACCTAGCTCTCTCATTAAAAATTTTGATTTGTCAAAGAATTTGTATATAAAAATACAAAAATCAGTCATTTTAAATACATGTAGGATTACGAAAGATTTTTTAAATATTTATATTGAGGGATCAGTAGGATTTGTCGGTCAAATTAGGAATTCGTGTCGGTCAAATTAGGTCGGTGAATTGTTTTCCCATTTAATAGTCTGGTAGGTTAACATGTTGTTCTTGTATTGTTTTGTATTATTTATACTTATATAATACACTTGCATAGTGTGGATTTACTATATGATCATTTTTATGGAAAAGTGTATGAAAGGGTTTAGTTTTACCCATAGGATAACAGACAACAGACCTAAAAGTCTGGTGCGTAAAATTATTAAAAAAATTGAGGCTTCCAGAGCTGTTCTTTGTTTATCCTTCGAAAACTAACTATTTCATTTACTCCCCAATCCAAAGACTACATAGGCTTGGAATTAAATTAAGTTCAGTTGATATTTTCGTTTATTCATTACCAAAATTTATGTCTTATATTTCAAAAATTCTATTTCCCGTTTACTAAGCAACGATTAATAATAATTTGTATATTGTTGTTTCTTTTATAAAAAGTAACAATAATAAATTGTAAAAATAACTAAATAACATTTGTGTATATTGAAGATTTCAAAATACTAAAGACAACAATACCAAATGAACATACAAGAGGTGACATTATTGTGTTACGATGTTATGAATAATACAAAAGAATCCCACAGCCAGGTAAATTTTAAGTATTCATTCCAAAAAACTACATGTTAAGTTGTGATTTGTCAGTTTGAATCATCATCTTTTTGCTTAACAGCGGAGGGAACATCTATCATATATATAACACTAGGTCGACGGCTGAGTTAGGATCGCGTTTGGGTACCACCCGGGCGACGCGTGTTCAATTCATTGGCTGGCTAAGTCCTCTATCACGACACAAGCAACATTTTCCGTTTACTGTGTTGGTAATAAGAGATTTTCAAATCATGTGTAAACTCACTCAAAAAATAAACAAACAACATACCCGTATGCTTAATCAGTCTTTGAATCAGGAGCTCGTATCTGGGGAACTTCTGAACAGGCTTGATGAGCAGATTGTCCAGGGACAGTTTCCCCTTGTGCTCGCGGGCCATGGCCTCCAGGAACCTGGCAAAGGCCGGCCGCGCCGCCGAGGTGGCCTTGATGGTCTCCTTGGCCTTCTTCCAGTTGTTGATGAAGGAGGTGTAGGTCTCGGTGACTGAGGGCTTGGAGAACTGTAAACAGAAACACTCAATTAGTACTAGATTGTAGTATATTGACAAGGAGAGTTAAGTGGTGTTTGGTTAGAGCAGGTCGCATCTAGAAAGCTCCTGCCTTGTTTTTTAAATAACTAGTGAATTGTTTGAGCTACACATCTGAAAATTGTCACATACACGCATATCTATTCACATAACCTGCCACTTTTCGCGAAATAATTTTATTGGTCTCAGAAAAGGAGTTATGTGCGATTAAAGTAAAAGTTTTAAACAACTGTTCCATTTCTTTGTTTCTGGAATTTGTCCACGGGCGCGTCGCAACATCTCAAGTGGTAAAGGTTAAAAGTGAAACAGGACGCGTTCAAAAGTGATTCCTGAAGTGTTCAACCTTTTGAACCCAATGGCGCTAACCGGAGCAAGAAGTCACACTGAGATAAGATCGTTTCAACTTAATTATACTTTAAATCTATAATAAATATCTCATGTGTTTATATTTCAGTCGGATATTACCTACACAGATAGGGCATGTTTACAGGTCTACAGAACACTTAGGCTCTTGATTTACGGATCGGTGATGCTCGCATCTGAGAGCAAAGCATCGATTATCGTTTTGGAAATATTTGGGGTATGCATTTAGAGAAATATTGACATATTACGTCAGAACTTAACAATCTTAAGGTAGAAATCGGTACGCGGGACAGAAAGATTCAATAGGCTCAATTTGTGTGTAGCTTTCAGGGCATATTGGACAATGCATGCACACACCAAACACATATATGTGAATGTATGTATATTTGTGTATGTATATATATATATATATATACTATATATTACAATTAATATAACAATTAATACTATATATTATAATTAATTCTACTCAACACCTCCTTTGAAAAGTCATTAAAAGTGATGAAAAAAATTGGTTAAGTTAGGTTAGGTTATGGGCTATTTTTCAATTTTTTTAATGGCTTTTAACAACTTTTCAAAGAGGTTTTGATTTGAGTTGACATGGGGAACCCTTTTAACTGTACTCTAAATATATTTACCACATTGATGAAGACATCGCCCACTTTCTGCTTGACGTCCCAGGTCTCCAGGCGACGGCTCAGCTCCTCGAGGAAGACCTCGTGCAGTGCGAGGATGGTGGGAACCTGGAAGAAGATCTCGTCCACCAGTGCTGCGTCCACCAGACCCACGTTCTCCGGACTCTTCAGCGGATGCAGGTATTTCTGGAAGGAAATGGAAATTCAGATAAAAATATGTTATTCATCATTAGACATTGGATTATACATGCCGTCTGGAAACAAATGGTACAAGTGGGAAGCTGGTGAATCTACTCAACATTTATAGTCGATTATATAGTATTAGATTTGCTCTTTAGTTTTTGAGTAAATCGAGTCCGAAGTTGGATTATTTTTTGGTCTGTTTGTTGTCTTTTAAAATTATCTTATTACCCGCTTGGACACATAAGCTTGTTTTCACGATAATTTAACGTAGGTAGACATAGGAATGACGTATGTCCCGTACCTGAGTTATTAAAATTATTGAAGTCATCACTCTAAAAGTTTTTTATCCCTTTAAGAGGAAACCCGGCCGTTGAGAAATTTCAACAATAGGTATTTTACCGAACTCTTGCTGTCACTGTCGCTCTTACTCCCCCGAATACTGAGCGAAAGGAACAATTGCACCTCAGGTTGATAAAACCTAAATATTGATAATACCTAAATAATATCAAAATCAAAGTTTTGTTTTCCCCATTTTTTCCTCCAAAACTGGACCGATTGTATTAGAAGAAAATATGTACTCTTAAGTCTGTATGTTTGCTTTTTTTAAGAAAACCTTGTCTAGTTTGTATACTGAACGTTCAAACCAGGCAATTTTAATGATTTTTGGGGGTCTTAACTCCTATAAGAAGTAACTTATCAGAAAATGCAAGACGTACTGACACGCTGCTGGTCGATTTCTATATTATATTTTAAAAATATTTGCAGTACTACCAAAATCCTGAGAGGATATTGAGGAAAACGTTTGTATGGACAAAACGCCGCCCAGATTCCTGGTAACTACCGAAAATAAAAATTATGTCGGGTTCACTATACTCTGTGCTGTACATTCCCCAGTGTCCCCCGCTTGTACCACTAGTTACAGGACACTGTTATAACACAATAGTGCTCGCCATACAATCCCATACAGACCCAGCACACTTAAAAAGATGATGCGTTGTAAGCACGGTTCGGGTCTTCGCTATTCGCCGTTATTTGACGTATCCGCTGCCGATGCGATATTTTAAGTGTTATGCGATCCCCACTCCGCCGTAAACAGGAGAGGGGGTCATTTGAAATATGTAGCTGCCGTTCTCAAGCCGCTGTCAGCCGTCAAGTTGACAGATTCATTACAAAGAGATGATACTCCGTGGCCGCTCTCGAATCTTTTATAACGTAGTGAGTAGGTAGAAAATATAAGTGTCGTAGGTGGCGCTCAATAACGCTAACGCTTTTAAAGCTGCGTTTGTCCTATGCATTATAAAAGTATTAAAATTAAGAAATGGTAAAGAAATATTCATCAAAAATTTGATAACTTTAAATTTGAGTACTTACTAAAAAATTATTTGCCATAATTTTATGGCAATGTAGAGAATATTTGCCATAGAAAGCACGGTACAGACTCGAAGCTCACATAAAATGATACTGTATTATAAAGTATCTTTTCTACTGACACACTACGTTATAAAAGATTTCTTCCTACGGCAGGAGAGGGGGTCAGTTGAATTCGGGTTTTTTTGTTAATTCAGTCGAGAGAATATCATTTCTTTGTACTGGATATGTCAACTTGACAGCTCCGTGCATGCTCCGTGTATTCAAAATGACCCCCTCTCCTGTTTACGGCGAATGGGGGGTCGCATAACTTTTCTGATATCGCGACGGTAGCGAATACGAAAAATAATGCCGATTAGCGAAGATTCAAACCACGCTTATAACACATGATATTTTAAGACAGTCATCCCATAGGGAATCGACGAAATAAAACCGAGTGCTTTAAAGATGCGAAATCCGTGCACACGGCAGGATAAGCTATGTAGCGTAGCTTTTCGTAGCCCAGTAAACTGTCGGTATTGCAGATTTTTGTTTTCACATTTATCGCCCTTGTAAACCTGTATTATATTGATAACATTAAATACACAATAATGTTATTTGAAAGATAGACAGAAGCATCCTGCACAAACAAGTTTATTTTTTTTCTAAAAGTGAGTTTGGTTAATAGTATCAAAATGTTATGATGTCTAGGTAGGTAAATCAAAGAATCTGATATAAATAAATATTATTCTGTAAATTCTGAGTAAACCTTGTACAGCTGATTTACAAACATCAACATCCTAAAATCCCGGGCTGCACCAAGTCTAATCAAAACCGCCTCAACTCAGGCCAGGACACTGAATCAAGGTGGCCTGCTATTTATGTATTTATTATTCAGTGTCCTGGCCTTTGTAAGGTGGATTTGGTATGATGAGTGAGTGGGTAGGTACATAGGTGCAAATAATATAAGTATGGTATGTAAGTATAACTTTAGAGTCTAGTCCTTTGTGGGGTCAAATGCTAGAGGGAGCGGTAGTCCCTCGAGATACGAGGGAAAATTCAAAACATTAAATGCATAAAGATTTTCTCAAAATAAAGAAGCTTTAACGAAAAAAATTCTTGGATTCGAGAACAAAAACTTTTCGCGATATTTGTTAAACCCGTTTGAAACGCCAGTGGCGTGCAGGCACGCCGACACTATCTAACAGTCAGGCGACACGGCGTGCAACCACACAGACCACCAGACCACACAGTGAAGCAGGCAATGTCTATGGAGCTTCATCGACAGTCATCTAGAGGAAGACCAAAGAACTCCTGGATGACTCAATGCTCTAAAATCCTAAGAAGAAATGGCCTGGAAGGGAGCGATACCCAGAACCGAAGAAGCTACAACCTGAGAACGAGGAGAGCCGACCCCAACAGCCTACCTAGGCAATGAGTTGGGACAGTGCAAGGAAGAAGAAGAAGAAGAGGCATTAATAAAATGGAATGTAATCGTCGGAAAATTAAAGTTGCAAATTTGACTTGGCTATCAACAGGTTAAAAAAATTATATCATGGAAACGATGTGGCACCTCATTTTTTGATAAATAAATGGATATTTCAAAGGTCCCTAGCTCATTATAGAATTGATGATGTTAACTGAAAAAATTGTGTTGACCAAAAAAATTTAACGAAAAGTTCCAAATTACATGGTGCCAGAGCGTGTTATTAAGAATTTTGACGGCTTTAGAAAAACAGATTCCTATTTTATAGAAAATAGTATACGAACAGACTGAACACTGAACCACTAGTTTTTTCTTCCTCAATATGTTTACAAAACCAAAATTTCGGTCTACCTACTTATCTATTATGGTCAAACATATTTATAATATAAACAGATTTACAAATAGAGCACCAAGCTTTCTCTTTGCATAAGTTTACCTTTAGACATTAGACATTCCCGTATGATTTGAAATAATTCTGTGATAAAAAGAAAACCGCCAAACCGATCACTCAGTCAAGGTTTGCCAAATTGAAAAATTTTGTTTATATGAAATAAAAAAGGGCGAAGTGACAAAAACATTTGTAATACGTTTGTCTAACAACAAGTGTTGGTTTTGGTTTCTTATAAAGTGATGAATAAAGTTTACAAGAAAAAACCATTGGTAAGCAATTTAAAAAAAAAAAAAAAATATATATATATATATAAAGATAATAATATATATAATAATAATAATAAAGAAGGGCGTATTCAACATCACTCGATTCTTTAGTCATTTATTAATGCAATATGTCAGTGGCAATGACAGCTTTGTGCTATTTTTTATTCTATGGTTAAACATGCTGGATAATAAGGCGCTCCGCTGACGAGGCAACTGAAAACAAACTAAAACCAGCTGGTTTCTATGTCTTGATTGGTCAAAAAGCTTGTTTAACCATAGACGAAGAACAATCAGCTGACAGCTGGCAACTAGCAACGGCCGGCCATGGCAATCAGCAGTGCAAGTCGCGAGTCACTGCTTACGTTACCATTGACAACGGGTTTTTGAGTGATTGTGTAGTGTGCGGGCCATCACATTGTCATACAAACACAGTTGGCAGTTGAGAGTTTTCAGTTGCCTCAGTGGGCGGAGGCGCTTATTGAAATTGTAAAGTTGAGTTGCGCCGTGAGAGAAGCTTGGTTGCTGACCAGTTTGCGACCTTTAGTTGCCCATCAGTTTTAGTTTGGTTTCGGTTTCTCCATGAGCCAGGGCCTAATATAAGAACTACATAAAAAAGATGCTTCAAAATTGAAAATAAAAAAATTTGTTTATTTAAAAATAATAACGGAACAGATCTTATTAATAACTTCGACGTTATAGTGTGTTGGTTATTACCACCCGAAGTTATGATCCAACTCTAAAATATTTTGACAGAAACTCACAACACAAAACCTTCAAAGTAAAAAGTTTGACAATCGCCATTGTTCGAATTCCATTATGTTTAAATTTTGGCGGCATTATCGCTGGCAGCAAGCCAACAACTGATGCCTGCCAGTTAAATATTATTATTCTATTGTTTCACAGAGTGGCAACACAGTATTGCCACGTGATACATTGTAGAGCTTTCTCTGCACACAACACTGGCAAATGACGATTTATTGTTTTCCCGAAAACGTGTACGTGTTTTTGTGTTCAGAGAAAATTAAATTCACATGAAAAGTTTCATATTATATTATTATGATTTAAGCGCACGTGGCGATCTCTGTGGCGTATTTTACGTCGTCTTTAACATCCCTCAAACTTATCAAAGTATCTTGAATTGAATACCGCAATTTCACATTGTTTTCGACTAATTAAAAAAAGCGTCCGGCATTTTTACAACTATTGGTATCTTCAATGTATTAATTAATATATCTGGGTACAAAATAGCCTCAGCTTCAACAGTTATCGAAAATATATGGAATGAATCTCGTATTGGTGAAAAATAATATCACAATAATTTGATTTATGGCAATGGACTGAAGCAAGGAGTGTGTTCCAAGGCTCAGTTGTTTGGCGGTCTGTCCTCTCTACCTACCCCTACAGAGAAACAGTGGTGCTTGATTGTGTCGATTCCCATGTACGTAGATATACATGGTGTGTCAACCGACGTACCTACTTGATTTACAGTGATCCTGACATTATTTGGAGTAAAAAACATCAAAAGTCACCAGAGACCAAAATTTCATTTACATTTTGCTCCAAATAATGTCAGGAATCATTGGTTACAGTAAGTCAATTACATTCTGAATATATATTTTTGCCTGCTATCTTTGTAAACTTATAGATTATATATTTGAATAGAATAATTTAACATTGAAGAAGAAGATAACAATAATAATTTATTTTTTTTGACTCGGTTGCGATTTATTATCTCCATTATTATTAATTATTTTTCTGTGTCCTGCTCATTTTCATATTTAATTTTTTTTTTATTATTATTGTTATCTTCTTCTTCAATGATATACTCATTGATGGGAACACCCTTCAAAAGTTAAAAAGAGAGTTTTTCTTATTTAAAAAAAAAAAAGAATATTATAAAGTTAACAGACAAAAAGGGAGACTTAGTTGAGGCTAATGTCGAGAATTGACGAAAATTCGTAAAATAATCTCAATGGCAGAGTGGCTAGAGTCATTGTCCCGGTAAGACAGCGATCCTGGGTTCGATTTCAAACCGTTACTTTTTATTTTATTTTCTGTGTCTTGTTCTGTTAGATGTTTCGTTTAGATTTATTAATAGTATCTTACCTTGAAAAAATATTCAAATAAATTAAATATTATATTCGTGTTGAAATTCCATATTTCATTCTTTAAACATCTTGAAATTTCACAACATAGTTTCGGTGGCTCATAAGAAAAGGTTTATGACATTATCTCCATGCCAAGAGTGGAAGAACTTACGAAATAACAGTCCACATAGCCGTTTGTATATTAAGCGGTGGTTTGTGGAATTCCGTGTGAGTTGTGGAAGACGTTTCGTGGTCAGATTTGAGATTCCAAGCAATTCTAGCGCACGCGACACAAAGTGACATCCTATTAAATTTTCAAAAAATTCTTCAACTATGTAAATTTCACGTCACTGCGGCACGGAGTATGATAAATTAATATTTTTCGTGTCATGTTTTTAGATCGTAAAACATTTTAGCTTTTGAAAGACATTATCCTCTACAGCTGAACTAGCCCAAATGGTGAATTGCAACTGGAAAAACAGTCCCACTCTTATCAATGTATCAGCCGTAAGACATCACTAAATTACCATATTGTCGTTATATTAAACCATGTAGTCATAGTACAGTACAATCCCTGTCTGCCATTTACATATTTATTTATTTATTTATTTATACTGGGTTTTTACAGATGTTCGCATTTACATGAGAACAATCCAGTTATAAAAACTCAGTTATTGTACAAATAGGGACAAAAAAACATACATAATTACAAAAAATCTACAATTACATACAATTAAATACAGATACAAACAATTAGAAAAACAGAAACATCACCAATAAAAAATATACAAAATTATATACAAGCTCACTCAAGTAACAGATATTACAATGAGAGGCCAGAGACATATGAAGCACGAGAGGCATGCATAGAGAGACAAATGACACAATTTAATTAGTTTAGCATATTTTTTAACAGCGCCAGAACTTTTTTTCTGAATCCATACAAATTATCGACAAAAATATCTACTTCAGCACACTCTATCTTGTTATATAGTCGACACATCTGGGTCAGAGGGCTAAAGTGAGCGATATTATTTTTAAATGTATTCAGGTGAAAAATGTTATGACGTCTTAAACAATGGGAATTGGGAACATTTATTTCAATATTGCTAAGACATAGTGTAGTATCAAGATGGCCGTGGATGATTTTATGTAAACATATTAGATCAGTCAATTGCCTTCTAGTTTTAAGTGTATCAATCTTGAAGTAATCACGACGTACGTCGTATGATCTAAGATGGTCATGTAGTCCACATTTAAAGGACAACATTCTTATTATTATACAACACTATTATTATACAACTATAACATAGAGTAAAATAAAAATTCTAAAACAAAGAAGAAATAAGATGAGATAACATATTAGGTAGGTACCTAATAAAAACATAAAAAGTAATGCCACTCAAAGAAAATGTTTGTGTATTAATTCTGTTTATTGAAGTCCTTTTGGATACACCCTATTTTTGGTTTTTGATCCGTGAACAGGCCGAATAAACTGTCAGTGTGAAAGCATGGATTTTCCAATTTTCACTACCTGCTATCCCTTACCGCTAATGTCTCTTTGGAATCCTTTTCACTTCTTCTCCCTCGAAATTACACATGAAGTGCCTTTTGGGCGTGTTTCGTGATCCAATTACAGGCCCAATTTGGACCTATAAATTCATACGAAACTGTGTTTCATCATGATTACGAAATTCAATTGGGATAACGATATACAGTTTCAGGCAAGTGTAAGAGTGACAGACCAGGTCCTAAATGGTCTAAAACCAAAAGGTACTGAGTCAGTGGTACATTTTTTGTTTCCAACCAAATTTGTATGGAAGGCACTTCTAGTGTTATATTCCTTATTCCATGGGCTTTGTAAATACGCGAACGGGGTGATTTTGTTATTCCAACGGCCATGGAACCATCGCCAGGAATTGACCTTATCAAAGCAAATATATATTGTAGGCTTTCGCGGAAGTAATTGAATTGGGCGCAGACACACCAAAGGTCAAAATTATAATAAATGTACCCACAAAATATATTATACTCCAGTAATTAAAACGACGAAACCTACCATATTTGTTTGGATCATGTATAAACTCAACTTTCCTCTAAACTCTCTGTGAACCTTCGTGTTTCACATTTCACTACAATGTTTGTTTAATTTGTTTAAGTTTGTGAATTACAACTACTTGTTTCACATTTCACTACAATACTATCATAACTACGAAACTAACATATGAGGTGTGTAAAAGCAAAGGCAGCAATCTCCATTTGGGGACAGATTGCTATGCTTGCTTTTGAAATGACATGGAGATTGCTATCTTTGCTTTTACGTACAATATTACATACAAATATTATACGTGTATACAATATATGCATGTAATATTGTACGTAAAAGCAAAGATAGCTATCTCCTGGTCATCTCAAAAGCAAACATAGCAATCTGTCCGAAATGGAGATTGCTGCACACCTCATATATAATTTCTTGATACTGTATTAAAAGTATCATGAAATGTTTACGTTTCACTTTTTTCAATAGTAGGTATATTCTTACACCGTAACTTTAAAATTAATATTTTATACTTAGGTACTAGTTGATGTATTTTAGTATTTTTCATTATATTACCCATAACCAGGCAGTGACTTAGTGGTTTCCCATTACTTTCTTTGTCTTATATGTACATACTCAATTATCGATTTGTGAGGCGGGTATCGGTACCGCCGCCCCGTGAACCATTTATTGGATAACCAACACCTCCGCCGTAGGTCACCTCAAGTAGTTCGCTAAGTTTGGTGACTTAGCAGGGGTTCCCGGGTTCATGGGGTGAGATTTGCCCGGGACTTGGCAGAGGATTCATCTGCTCACCAACTGCGTGGCCGGCGGGATCGGGGCAACGAATTTAAGGTGTCCATCAGCACCTACTTATTTAATCTCGATAAATCCCTTTAAGTCAATGTAATGAAATAAGATAGATAGGGATTGTGAATTTTCTTTGATATTTTAATCAAATTTTTTAATAGAATAAAATCAAGTATAAACCAAACCGAAAGTAAACATATGTTCTTTAAGGTAGTAGAAATATTTCTATACCTTAAGACGATAGACTTCGCTTTTCGGCCCATACAAAAAGGACGCCCGGGAAAAAACACTTTTCTACATCGAAAATTGCACAAAATGAATATATTTTTTTATACTGCCTTGTAGAGGGTGAAAACTATGTCGGTATGTTTTCGAATTTTCGATGCGTTTCGTATTAACGTAAACATTCACTGTCAAACATGTACGATTTATCAAAAAATATTATTTAAGGAAAAAGTGCTGCTAACTCAACTCTCATAAAGAATTATAAAATTATAAAAAGCTACCGACGTAGATCCTTCTTTCTAAAAAATATATATTTTTTAAAATTTCAATTTCGTGAAAGTTTCGGTGTAGAAAAGTGTATTCTCCATAAACCCCTTTTCGAGTGATTTCTGTAGGTAAATTTTTTTTATTTTTTTTTTTTTTATTTATTAATAAGAAAAAGATTTTACATACAGGTGGTTATATATTGACAAGTTATACAATTATACATAATTATTCTACTACTCCATAAGTTGAGCTCAAAGAGCTCGTGTTTATGGGAGGAGTATTTACAGCAAAAAATAAAGTTCTAATTAAATTTGTAATCAATAATCAAAAACTTATAAGATAAATACAAACATTATTACATAGGTTTACAATTTAGAAAGAAATTTTTATTGAAAGACAATAATACATATATATTTTTTTAACATTGAATAGTGCAGATTAAACTAAGCGTAAACTAAAAGTAAATTAAGGTTACAATATATCATTATCCAATTTCAGGGACTTAATTTGTTTTTTGTATTGTTCATATTTCAAAGTTTCGGTTATACTAATTTTGTTTTTGGACAACAATAAATTGTACCATTTCACACCTAAATACAGGTAGTGATGCTGAGCCGTGGTGGTTCTAAGCATAGGGATGGTTATTAAGCCTTTAGTTTTGAATCTATTGCTTATGTTATCTGAGGGGTGAATTTTTTAAATAAAATATTCTTTATAAATTTGATATAAGGCGTTTCTTTTATACAATTCTGTGATAGATGGTACATTAAATTCCCGAAATATCTCTAAAGTAGGGAAGTCGTATGGTTTTCTCAGGATGATTTTAATAATTATTCTTTGTATTGTAATTATGGGCTGTAAGGAAGCCTTAAAGGCCCCTCCCCAACCAATAATGCCGTACTGTAATAAGGACTGAATTAATGCATAATAGACGATTTTGATAGTTTTCTTGTTTAAGATGTTTCGTATGTTATAGAAAACGTAGATAAGTTTTCTTACTCTTTCTACGGTGAGATTGATATGATCTTTCCATTTAACGTTTTGATCTATTAAGATTCCAAGATATTTTACATTTGATTTATGATTTAGCTTAGCGCAGTCCGAATTACATGTACCGTCATTTACACAATTTTTGGAATGAATTGTTATGTTAATTAAGTTATTTGGCACTTCTTCTTGTAGAGAGAATGGGATATAATATGTTTTTTCTGTGTTAAGTGATAATAAATTGTTATCGAACCATTTTTTTATAACCTTCATGTCTTGATTGGCTGCATTGGTAATATCGTTCCACGTCTTTTTTTCGATAATTATTGCAGTGTCGTCAGCAAAAGATATAAGTTTACCATTAAGTGGTAACTTAAACATTTGGTTAACGTAAATTATAAATAAAATTGGTCCAATAACAGTCCCTTGTGGAATTCCAAATTCTAGAGTTTCATCTACACTTAGTGAATCATTTAATTTTACTTTTTGACTTCTTTGAGTTAGATAGCTTTGTAGCCAATACCTTACCTTACCAATAATTTGAGCGTTGTCTCATTCGCACATTTCGCATTCGCATGTATTGTAAGTGTGCGTGAGCTTATTGTGAGCGGGACAGAATGACAAACGCGGGTGTTCCGCGTGTCGTTCAAAGTCTAGCCTCTTAAAGGATAAACCACGGAAGTCCACTTTTGGGTGGTTTTGAGTTGAATATGCAGAAATTTTTTCTGTATTTTATTACGTTATTGGATAAAACAATGAAATCCATAAACTGTATATTAACTGATTTCACTAATTACAAAACTAATGGTGTCAAATATACTTTCAAGGATAAATCAAAATATATTCATAAATTGACATATTTGTCTTAACTATGGCCAAAAACGAATGAAATATGCCGTTCACAGATCTTAATTATTACAGCAAGCAAAAAAGTTATAGAACTTCAAACATTTAGTTCACAAACACAAAAATCGCTTTCCTGAACTAAAGTCCAAAATGGACTCTCGTGGTTTATCCCTTAAGGTACAAATTTATGAAACAAAAAAACAAAAAAACAAAAAAAACTGTCATATTACGGTTTAACTCTTGGATAGGTACCTTCATATTGAAAATGGCGTTAGTTTGTACTTCTTCTATTCAAATTACAAATTCATTGAGTTTTTGTATTTATAACTAAATAATAATCAACGAAATTAAGCGGAAATTTACGGATTAATCATAATAAATTCACCAGAGTTAAAAAGAGTATAAAAACTTTCAACTTAAAAGAGTTAAAAAATCTAAGTAAGTTCACTATGAAAGAAAAAATATCATCATACTATTATGAAGGTTTTAGATTAGCTTCTGAGATTCCAGTCACGGTTGCCAAGTGACGTCATCCTCATTAATCAAATCCAAAAGTTTATTACCCCCTCATGGTCGCATACAAATATCTGGCGAAATAAAGGAATATTCTAATTGAATCGAGGCAAATATCTCGTCCGAATCCTAGCGTGATTGCTCGAAGAACATATTGTATGTGGCTGCACATTTTAAAACGGAACTAACTAAACATCACAAATCTTTTAAAAGCATACAAATGTTGGGATTTATAACTAAGCTGACTAGAAATTTCATCAATATTATATTAATCTGTTATATTTTTTCCTTTTTTTAGAAGTCAACTTGAATACAATTCTTCCGTATGGAACCCACATTATAATATTCATGTACAAGCTATTGAAAGAATACAAAACCAATTCTTACGATTTCTAAATATTAAAATGTGTATTCCAGCAATTATGTTGAACTGCAATACTCTTTTATATGACATGGATATGCTTAAATTGTTAGACAGAAGGATTTCCACTCACTTTGTATTTCTATATAAAATATTAAAAACTCAGGTAATTGTCGTGAAAACAAGCTTATGTGTCCAAGCGGTTAAATTATTATTTATTTTTATTTTTATAGTGAACACCTCACAAGAGTCCCAACTGCTCCCGTCTGGAGCCAGTGAGACTACGGCATCCCCAATTGGGGTATGTTGTGAGGCTAAAGGTAAACGGGGAAGGGAAGGAGAAGAGGAATGTACCTGGCTATTCAGATCTAGTCACTAAACACGGCTAAAGCCATTTCAAGCAACGTTTCAATTCTGAATGGTGGTCTTACACCAGGGCGATACTGAGAATATCTTCCACTCTGGAACTTGCCGCAAATATAGTATATATTATTTTCAATTAATTAATTGCGAAATAACACAAATGAATCCAATAAAATTTATTTGCGCACGCCGGGTTCGAACCCGCGACCTTCGGAATGGGAGTCTAAAGTCTTGCCTCTGGCCTACGCCGGTCTTGCAGTTGATGGTCCAAAAAAAAACTTGCATTGATAAGCTTTCGGATTCCACTAAGTAATACTAGAAGTCGGGATTAATTTCAGGGCAGAAATTCTGGGACTAACTACCTTACGTATTCCTCTTTGCCCAAAATACGAATGGAAGGAAATAATTATACCAATTCAGAGGACATCTTTAATTTGTCATTAAACAAATACAAAATGATGTTTCGGAATCAGTTCAATAAATACTGCATAATTTTTACTATCCGTATGTAAAAGCCCCTATAAAAGGCTTTAATAAATAAATCACGTTAATTTCCCGTAGGAGTATGCAGAGGGGAGGTAATTCCACACAATTCTGTCTCGGTACACAATCCTTTCTTGATTCATTTTCACAAATACAAAGTTTTTCTGACCTTCGACATGACCTGACTTCAAGACAAGTTTATTATTCACTTCTGGAGTAAAACGAATTCTTCTTCCATTCCATTTATTACATTACATAATCTTAACAATCCTCTTTCATCTATTTTCTCAACATATTAAAAGCATCTAACAACCGTTGTTCCCAATCTTACTGATCAACTTTAGAACCGAAATTTTGGACAAACACTCCTCAAATGCAAAAATACGCTCTTCCCAACCCAACTCTCCGACCAACAGGTGAATCGAGCGTTACTAAACAAATCACTTAGCTTATCGGAGGCTCAGATTGATCGATCGAACAGTTGGGAACAGCCGTAAGTTTCCCTTTGTTAATCTTGTAAAAACCAACAGCTGCAATTCAAAAACAAGACTCCTAAATGTCTAAAAACAAAGAAACTATATCCTACAGCTGTGTACAAATGGGATATGTCGCCACTGCAAATATTATATACAAACAAAATTTTATTTTATTTGTTAGTTCCTCCTTTGGCCCCTACGTAGAAGAGTTTGAATAATCTGTGTAGCTCTACATACTATATTAAATTTATTCAATACTCCAATAACTAAATGCGAAACGTCGAAGTTTTCCATTAACACTCACAACAGATCCTATGTGTAAATGTCGCGATGGTTTAATGTTTTGTGCAAAAGATTAGAATATATTAAAGTGGAACGTATTTATTATGAATAAATACGTTCAGCGGTGACAAAGTTGTCATCGGCTGGTGGCGTCTTGCTTCTTGGCGCCATTTCCCGGCCTTGCTTTGGCGCCGCGACCAGAGATGGCGCAAGACGCGACACTAGCGCCACTAGCGGGAGCTTTCACGGCCGAAAGGCAAACTAGGTTCATAATTATTCAGCTGCAATCAATGTGAAATGTGACAGTTTTAGTTTTTGCGAATAAACGCCATTTTTAATGATTGTTTTCAACGCTTCACCACACATGTTTTATATGCCGTACAACCGTGGATGACTGGAATTCAACGAGGGGGATAGTTTTTCTAACTAAGCATGTTTATTTTCTTTATTTTTCTGCAAACAATACACGAGTTTCCTTTCATTCTTCAGTCAGTACTGTCATAGTAGACGATTTAACCGAAAAAAGTAATTTTCAGACAATTTTAGCAATAATAATAAAGTTTATACGAATTCTCAAAAAAATAATTATTTCAGCAAATAACTTATTTGGAATTTCTCTTTATTGTATATATATATATATAATAAAGCATATTCACTTCAGGAAGTGATTCTGCATGAAAAAAAGTTAAATAACTTTTTTTTAAATCAGTTGAATTCTTTGTATAAAAATTTTTTTTTATATAAATTTTATATAAAATATATTTTATAAATGTTTATATAGGTACATTTATGTACCTGTATGTCTGTCTCGACACAGGAATATCCTAGTGAGACAGACAGGCCAAAAAGCGAAGTCTATCGTCTTAACTAATTCCCATATGTTTGTTTATCGCTGTATGATTACAAAGTTGTACCCGAATTTATTTGTAACTAACATAGTGTATTGGATATACCTTTCCGAATTTTATTTGTATAAATTCCCAGTTGTGAACGTTGTCTTTTTATTTTCTATGCCTTTTTTCTGTTTAATGTTTCGTTTAGATTCATTAATATCATCTTCTTCTTCAACAACTTACAAATAAGCTATCCGGAGTACAACTGCATTAGAAGATAAAATGTAAAAAGAAAACAGTAAGAAATTGTTTTACATACGGGGAAACGGAATATAGGGATAGGGGGGACTGACGAGGAGAGCCCTGACCTACTCCCTGAGTTGCAAGTAACGACCACTCTACCAGAATGGGTTGAACTCGGCTCACGGGTTGATAAGGGTGTGTTAAAACACTCTAATGATGGCGATAACGATGCATAGAAGGGGAGGGAAAAACAAAAAGTTAAGGAAAATGATTTTTTCCACGCGTTTAATTGATGAGTGGAAGATAACACTGACTTACAATATGAAATGAAAAACTATCCATCCTTTTTTATAATTCTATCTACACGAAGAAAAATGTTGTTCGAAAAAACGATAATTTTATTCGTAAAAACGGTTAAAAACAGGACTGAAGTTCTTACGAACAAATTAACAGGGTTTCAATGTTTATTGGCGGGAACATGTAAGAATAATTTGTTGGTATACGCAATTTCGTACGCATACCAACAAATTATTCTTACATTTTCCCGCTAATAAACATTGAAACACTGTTAATTTGTTCGTAAGAACTTCAGTCCCGTTTTTAACCGTTTTTACGAATAAAATCATCGTATTTTAGAATAACATTTTTCTCCGTGTATCTACATTTTTACGACGGCGTTCAAACCAGGCAATTTTAAAGATTTTTGGAGGGTCCCAAATCCTAGTAAAACCTACCAAGTGGTCGATACCCACATAATATTTTAAAAAACATCAAAATCGGAAAGTAAATTGGGGAATACATATGTGTATATGAATAAAACGCCACCTGGTGTTCTTTTAAGGGTGCAATTTTAATAGTCCCAACTAGTTCCTGACGGTGTTGTGTTTTATACATTCTAATTAGGACGGGCGTGGAGCATATTTTTAATTTTTTTTATGAACTGCCCGTAGAGCCAGTGTAACTATGTCCATGTACATTTATGAACTGCCCGTAGAGCCAGTGTAACTATGTCCATGTACATTTATGAACTGCCGGAGAGCCAGTGTAACTATGTCCATATACATTTATGAACTGCCCGGAGAGCCAGTGTAACTATGTCCATATACATTTATGAACTGCCCGGAGAGTCAGTGTAACTATGTCCATATACATTTATGAACTGCCCGGAGAGTCAGTGTAACTATGTCCATATACATTTATGAACTGCCCGGAGAGTCAGTGTAACTATGTCCATATACATTTATGAACTGCCCGGAGAGTCAGTGTAACTATGTCCATATACATTTATGAACTGCCCGGAGAGTCAGTGTAACTATGTCCATATACATTTATGAACTGCCCGGAGAGCCAGTGTAACTATGTCCATATACATTTATGGGAAATTTAATAAGGGTGGAGATGGTAGATGGGAAAGGAATAAGGAAAGGTTAGGTAGTATCCAAATACACAGATCTGGTGAAAAAACATAGTGAAAGCCATTTCAAGCAATGTTTTGATTTTGATTAGTGGCCATACGATACGATAGCGGTACGAAGAATATCTTCAACTCTCGAGAAACATGTTCGATGATTTATAACATCGGTTTATTAAGAGCGATTGACCAGCGGCTGAGAATTAAAGTTTAAAAATGCTTGCAACTGTACAGGGAGGTTCCAATGAGAAAGACCGATTATTCCTCGTATCAAATCTTTTAAATTGAAAATTTAATATCGATTTATTTCATTCAAAACTTGCTTTAATATATACCTACATTCAAGTAAGTAGTAAAAATGCTCAAAACGCACGCCGATAAATTATTAAATATTGTGTACTTCTTGTAAGTATTTATGATTTTTCAATAATGTCTAAACAAAATAAGTGTGTAAATTTTTTTTAAATATTTTAGTTTGTAAGACCTAAAATAAATAGAAAAACTGAGATATTTTTGTCACAAAACACGTTTTCGGATTTATGTTTAATGATTTTAATTCAACTAAAATTAAACTCTGTTGACTAGATTATTAATTGATTTAATTGTTGTAATAGAATCTATCAATATATATTAATTGATTTATTTTGTTGTAATAGAATCTATCGTTTGAAAATTAAACAAATCTGCCAAAGACCAACGGTATAACCTTAGTATATTAAAAATACACTTAGTTTTTCAAAATTTTAAAACTGCGTGTACCAGATAAAATAACAATCTTTCAAAATCAATTTATGTTTTTTTTGTAAAAAAGTGTCAATACGTCTAGAATTTGATTAAAAAAGGACTAATTTCCGGTATTCTCTAATAATACCCTCTTAAAGCGACCTTGTTGTTTCATGATAGTACGTGTAGCAGTGGCGGTTTTCTCTAAAGTGCGGTTGTGCGGTGAACCCCCATTAAAAATATGATAAAATAAAACAATCTTGTTGTATAGTAATATAAGCGCATCAAGGATAACTCGACATTAAAATTCCGTCTTTAAAACTCGCGCCACCGAAAAATACGGTACCTATCTATTCCCATTTTGTGCGCGTTGCGATCCGCACACATTTGTCCATACGAAAAATCATAGCCGATACTAATCGCTGTGACGGAAGAATGGACAAAACTACGCAGCTTGGTGCGCTGCTCACGAGTCAAGATGTCACGTGACCTCCGAACTTTGACGAGTCTCGCCGAAACGAAGCCCGAGATTGTCGCAGGATGACCGGCTGACGGTCGACTTTTGCACCGACGGATGCAAGTTAAATGTTATATTGAACTTTGTAGCATTTTTGTACATTTTTTATTTTCTTGTTTCTGCATTTCTCCAACCGTTTACTAATGGCATTTGTAAATCTACTATTGAAGTGGACCGATTTTGACTTCTGTTTTCGTATTTTTTTTTTATAGATATGTTGTTATATATGCCCTTAGTTACGAGTACATTTACTAAAGTTTCGGCAAACAACGTCGCTAGTTATGCAATTTTGTGTTGAGCTTTCCTAGTATTGTTTCGGCTTTCAAATTGAAAGTGGTTGCGTTTATCGGTTGTCGCGAATATTCTGTCCTAATTTTTTCACACAATGACGGAATACAGTGTTATATACAAAAAATAACGCTAATGCTTATGAAAAAAGTTTGGAAATTAAATATTATTATTTTTTGTATACGTGTATAATGGATTTTTAGTGTAAGTGAAAAAAGCTAATTTTATTTCGTGGCCACCTTTATTTGTGTTTCTTGTTTTTTTTATGTTTTAAAATATCAATTATATTATATTCTACATTCTACGCAATTATTCTTATTAAAAAAAAAAACAATAATAGTTAGCAACGTACATTGAGTGTTGTAAAAACCATTAAACAATTTAAATCCTCTAAAACCATTTTGGTTGTTTTATAATTGTGTCGAGGAGTATCAAGTTATTTAAAAACAATAGTACCTATTTAGGTACCGCCCCACTAACTTTATTTAATTTGTGTGACAAGAGTAAATTTTGATTAGACAATATATCATTCTTCTCTTGAATTTCTGAACCCCCCGTTAAAAAGACCACGAACCGCCACTGACGTGTAGGAAAGAACAAGGTGAGGAAAGAAAAGGGATGACCAATCACTTACCACTGTATCTCTGCGAAATAGCAAATAACACAATTAAAAAATAGTTGTAGGGTTTTACCGCGATACCTAATATCGCCACAAAACGATACAAAACGATGTACTTCCAAGATGGTCTTCTTTTTACTTAAAAACGACACTATGTACACGAAAACACCATCAATTGCTTCCAAGATAGTCCTAATACATCTTCTAATTGCAAAACTATTTTTCTTGCCATTCTTCCAAATTTCAAATACTTTTTCGTGGTTTTTTACATGTCGTTAGGGAGAGGTAGGAACTGCATAAACGACTTCCAGCACGGAGAAAAGAGTTATTCTAAAATACGATCATTTTATTCGTAAAAACTGTTAAAAACCGGACTGAAGTTCTTACGAACAAATTAACAGGGTTTCAATGTTTATTGGTAAATTTGTTGGTGTACGTAATTTCGTACGTATACCAACAAATTATTCTTACATTTTCCGGCCAATAAACATTGAAACACTGTTAATTTGTTCGTACGAACTTCAGTCACGTTTTTAACCGTTTTTACGAATAAAATGATCGTATTTTAGAATAACATTTTTCTCCATGCGGTAGGAACTAAGCATGTTCTCATTTCAAAACCAAATACCTAACCTATAATGTACTTTAATTTCAGATAAAATATGGCGGTAAAATTGTGCATCAATGCAGATAAAATAATTTAGAGCGCCCGTCGCTTTGCTGAAATTTTCCGATATTAGATCGGCCGGATATTAATTTACGACAGGGACCAAACAACTCTGATAGATGAGATTGGATTAGAGGGAGAGAGAAGTAATGGAATTGGAACAAAGAACGTGAAAATACCTGTAGAAATTTAAGCTAAATAAATTAGCAAACTTTAAATTTAAAATTTGCCAAACACTAAATGCTAGCGGACCACAGTTTAGAGTTTAGACAATGGTGTTAGGGTTTAGGTTCGTTATCGTAATAGTAAAGACATAGAATTAGACAACTTAAAACCATTGTAGATTTTGATATCAGGTTCCATTCTTATTTATATAATTTGGATATGGGTACCGGATAACCACCATGTCTGCAATAGGTCATCACTAGACATCGGATTTTATGCATATAAATGTCTAATTACTGCGTTAATGCATATTTTAGGCTTTTTTCCGAATCGTGCATATTTCTTTGATTTAATTGATCAATTTGACAGTTCTGAGGCCATTGCAATTCAGTCAAGCAATCTAACATTTGAAGACCCATTAAACATAATATCGCCCTCAACTCAACACATTTCCCCAAGTAACCAAATGCCATAGAATAGTTGGAAATAAAAAACCTTCCTCTATTTAAATCAATAGAAATACTGGAAACAATTATTGAACTTGCCAACGCCCTTCCTAATTTAATATCAGAAAAGATTTGTAAAAAGTTAGACTCTATTTTTCTTTAAAACCGGAGTCTTGACGACATGAAGAACATTGCCTACACCAACGGCACAGGTCCATACCCTGCCTAAACAGGTATCTCCATAAATGGCGCCAAATTTTAAATTTTGTCCAATGACGTCAGTTGCCATCGAGAGGTCGTTTTCGGCGTACAAATTAATACTAGGTTTCAAACGTCACAAATTAGCAACCGAAAATTTGGAATAAATACTTATCTGTAGATTGTCACAAAAACTATGCATAATTTTAAGAATATTTCGCTGTTTTTGTACTGTCTTTAATTAAAATACATAAAAATAAAAATGGTTTTTGATTTTGCATTGTGCATTGTGCATATTTTGGACATATCAAGAGATTTTAGTGCATATTTCGGCCTTTTTAGTGCATATTTTGGCACTTTGATAGTGCATATAATCCGATGTCTAGTCATCACAAACGCTTTTTGTCTAGTTCTTGGCGGCGGAAGCCTTTTGACCTCTTCTCCAGTCGGACTTTCTCGACCCATCGATCGCCTTGCACCGCAGATGGTGGGATGAATTCATATCATACAGACCCTCAGATCTCTACCAAACCCTTAAATCTTTTTCCTTACCAGTACTTCCTCTCCTTCTTTCACCTAAAAAGACCCTCCATACAGCCTCCCTAAATAACACACAGGCACTGAGGTAAAATGTTATCCCCAGGGCGCCCTGTTTGGAACAAATTACAAAAAATAACTTTATACTTCCAACACAAAAAAAATGTGCTGAAACTGGTTGGCAGCGGAAAAAAGTGATGGTTAAAAAGTATTTTAGCGATAAAACCAAAAAAAAATTACTTTAGCCACAGAAATTTTGTACATCATTTCCAAAGCTAAGAATTTCATTTGTTTTAATTACGAGTGGAATGTTTTTCGCGTCTTCTATGTAAATAAATAGTTTTATTTTTCATCCAGCTTAAAATATCGCACTGTTGTTGCTTTTTATAATAATAATTATTCGTATTTATGGTTTATGAGATTTCTCTGCCCGAAACTCGATTACTAACAGCGCTAAAATTTCTGAATGAACTACAATTTTTTTTCTCTAGGAATAACTGGATCGTTATATATCTATTTTTTTCTTCGGGTGACATCTCCGAAAGGAGGTTGGCTATCTGCCTGTGTTGTTAAAATAAAAAATAAAGTAGGTACTCACCACGACAAGGATTTGCAGAGCTTCTACGTATGACCGCTCGGTGTCATATAGTTCCACGACCACGTGAGTCCTTGTGTCCTGAAAAGAAAAATAATAAAAATTAATAAATTTAATTCATTACAAATTGCAAGTTACTGAAAATAAACTAAAGTAACTCTAAGTAATAAATATAATCACGAGTATATAAATGTTGATATGCACAATGAAGGACAATGGCAAACACCTAGCCTACGTACAAATAATCTAATAATGGAAGGTTGAAGTTGAAATATACCACTTCAATCCATTCCCGCTACGTGAATTTTCACCACCATAAGCGAACTATATCATAATAGTCTCTGATCTATTTATTAATTGATAAACTAATTTGATTATTTTTTTAATTGATAAACTAATGTTTAAGAAAAATAATATAAGCAATAATTATTACCTGAAACACTCATCCATGTTGAAAAAATCTCCCTTGTTTGCAGGTGAAAGAATGTAATAAGCGGTAATTGTTGAATGAAACACTAGGTATATATTGAATCATTTGGTGGGTAGGAGGTAACCCACCGTAGCTTAATGGTAATTAATCAGATCTAATACTTTCCATATGAAGATATTCTCCGGAGAAAATACAAAGGACATAACAATAAGGAGATTTTTTTATTTTATTTTATTTATTTTTTATTTTATTTTATTTTATTTTATTTATTTGCGTTATAAACAGTCTATACATTTATATATGACAGTGAATAATATGTTTATGTCATTGACCAATAAAATAACGACATTTAAATATAGGACCATAATAAAAAAAAATAAAAAAAATAAATTTACAGGTTCTGGATTCAGAGATGTACAGTTTCTCATCCAGAATCCTACCCCTAACATTCAACCACATAAATGATGATAATTAGAGTGCTAGGTGTTACATCACATGTGAATACCCTCACGATGCAAAACAGTAAGAAACTTTGGTAAATGTTTACTACTCCGCTTACCGGATAATACGGAATTCGAAGTTCGGTACACGGATACATTACGTACATACGGAGCGGAACATTTCCTTTGCCGCCATTTCTGTGGATTTGATATTTGCGATATTTTTTCAATCTAAATCTGCATGAATTACTTAGTTTACCCAGCCTAAGAACCTAATAACCTATTTTGTGCACATAAATAGGTGTATATTGTAGTAATTGAAATTGTATAAGTCCGTTTCACTTGGCCAAACGTGGCTGTCAAACACTTCGCGTAAGTGAAATAATCTTATAAAATTGAAATATAAAATGCATGTTTTTTCGTCTCCCCCGACATAAATACTCAATTTTCGTAATAATAAAGCAAAATCTAACTGTTTGAATAAAAAATATTCCGTATTAACCAGTAGGCGGAGTACGAAACTTTTTCCTCAGATATCGTCACAATGATTTAGACTTTTTGTTGTTGTTTGTTACATGGTAAAAGTTTTGACATAAATTTTAAGTCACAAGGAAGTTCTCAATGTATTGTCAATCGTCAGTTATAAATTAGGTTTAAAAATATACTTTTTGTTTTTAAAATTCTTTAATTTTGTTATTCAAAATTCCTATGTTGCCTAAGAAAGGTCCGTTTTAAAATGAATTTTGGCCAGAAGTCGTAAACTTACAACAAAACTTTTTTTTTTCTTTATTAATCTATAAAAAGTTTAAATACATGCGATTTTTTTTAAGCCTGTCTCACTATGATATTAATTACCTTCGTCGAGACAGACATAGAGGTACATAAATGTAACTAAACAAACACAGTTCCATAAATATTGATAAGTAACATTAATATGTTACATACTTACTTACAAGTGTAAAGCTAGCCAGTTTAACTTTTACTGTAGCTAGCGTTAAAACAGACGGCCCTAAATAATGTGGTCTGTGCTATAAATTTAAGCGCCAGAAGCTTTCTAATTATTTCCGAAGTAAAAACAATACAAAACATGCAACGCAGGAAACATAGAAAATACAAAGTTATAAAAAAAACGTTGTTTATAATATCATTGGAAGATATGTATTTATAATTCAGGTAATCTTTTCCGAAAATTTTCTAGAAACTGATGGAAAACTTTTAAAGGACTCGATATAATTTCTAAAGCATCCCCCAGGTGTAATGTAATACGTAACCTTTTGGATATACCAATATAAATCATCCACATGAAGTTATTACACTAAACTCTGAGGGATTTCCTGAGCTTAAGATGATAGACTTCGCTTTTCGGCCCATACAAAAAGGACATCCGGGAAAAAACACTTTTCTACATCGAAAATTGCACAAAATGAATATATTTTTTTATACTGCCTTCTAGAGGGTGAAAACTATGTCGGTATGTTTTCGAATTTTCGATGCGTTTCGTATTAACGTAAACATTCACTGTCAAACATGTACGATTTATCAAAAAATATTATTTAAGGAAAAAGTGCTGCTAACTCAAGTCTCATAAAGAATTATAAAATTATAAAAAGCTAAAGACGTAGCTACTTCTTTCTAAAATATATTTATTTTTTAAAATTTCAATTTCGTGAAAGTTTCGGTGTAGAAAAGTGTATTCTCCATAAACCCCTTTTCGAGCGATTTCTGTAGGTAAATTTGAGCGTTGTCTCATTCGCATGTATTGTAAGTGTGCGTGAGCTTATTGTGAGCGAGACAGAATGACAGTCGCGGGTGTTCCGCGTGTGGTTCAAAGTCTAGCCTCTTAACGTAAACTTTAGCTTTGGCGGTTGAATGCAGGCACGAGTCAAATTAAGTTTAAGCGCCATTTAACGCCAAGCCGTTGAATAAACCATGCAATTACTGGCTTACAAACTTTAACTACATTGTAAATAGTAGATGTGTTCATGGAATATAGTTACAAGAAGGCTATATTAACGTATCTCTCAAATAATTACAATTTTCAACACAGTATTGTATTTTTGCATCAGGTTTCTATATAAGTTGCGATAAAATATTATGTACATCACGTGTATGTAAAAGCAATTTTTTTGCAAAAGCAAATTTATTTGTTTTCCACACAGGAGGCCTTGAGGAAAACTATTCCCCTCAGGGCCTATGTCATCTTTGGGATGCCGTGTGGAGGTTATTTTTGTAAAAGGAAGTTCTAGGAAGGAATAAGGTATGAAGGATGGGTATAAATTTGGGGGTCAGCGTGTCCAGGGGAATCCAACCTTCCCACTTCGGTGCGAGGCGATGTTCCGGGAGAGTCCTTCTGGGGTGCTAGCATGGTCGATCGATATGAAGTTGTCGACCGATTGTCGGTAACTTCTCATCGTTCCCTAGGACAACTGCAGATCGCTAATGTACAAACGACAGTTGATATCGAATATATTAAGGACACTTAGTCATTGTGAACTGTCACCTATTCGTTTGCGATCTGCAGTTGTCCTGGGGAACGATGAGACGACGACAATCGGTCGGTAACTTCATATCGATCGACCATGCTAGCACCCCTGGAGAGATCAAAAGGTCTCTCTCAACTAGTCTATCCCGATCCGGGCTGCCACGCAGTTGGTGGGCAGAGACATTTGCCGCCAAGACCCGGACAAACCTCACCTCATGAACCCGGCCACCCCTGCTAAGTCACTAAACGTATCGAACCACTTCGGCTGACCTGTGGTAATGAGGTTGGTTATCCAATAAATGGTTGCCTAAATAAACCACCTACCAAATTGGTATATAATTAAATAAATAAATAAGTAACACAGATTGAATTAATAATTGGAATAATAATTGTTGTTTCACCATGCTTCTTTATCGTTCCGATAGAATTCGTTACTTCATCATTAATTAGCGCCTTCAAATTATGCTTTTTTTTTATTTTTCTCCACTTTTCATCAATCATTTTGCACAATAGGTACAAGCTAAAATCTAAATGCGATGTTTCTTATATCAAGCACGATTTGCCATCCCTTACACCGGCCAGATACATTTCATCCAAAAACAATTGATAAAGTAAACAGATGATTTTATAGTTTGTACATATTATAATAAAAAGTGGCATAGGTGAGATAAATCGTTTCCTCCTGCCAACATCTGCCGTACTAAACTAAGTAGGAACCTGCTTATAATGTTATATGATGCATTGTGTTACTATTTACAAGTATGTTTTGATACTCATAAAAAATATCGATTTTCCACTGGAGTGATAATGACGAGCGTAAAACGATAAAGCAGACAGACGAAGTAAAAATAGGTATTATATGAAGATAGTACTGCGGTGCTTCGAGGATATCATCTCAGTGTCTGAATACTATAGTCGTGAACAGTGAACTAATGGTGATCGACGATGAGACTCGTCCGGGCGTAGATTTTCCCCATATTTCTGTACACGGTGTGGAAACGTGGACAAGAGCCAGCGAAAGAAAGCGGATAAGAAAATGAAAGCGAAAGCCGTCGAAATCTGGTGCTAGAGAAAAATGCTCATGATTCTATGGACAGCTGGAAGCACACGGAGGAAATGTTATTCTAAAATACGATCATTTTATTCGTAAAAACGGTTAAAACGGGACATAAGTTCTTACGAACAAATTAACAGCGTTTCAATGTTAATATGCGGGAAAACGTAAGAATAATTTATTCTTATTTTTATTTTTAACTTTTTAACTTAAAGAGTTAAACCTCAAATTATAATAATTTATTCGTAAGAACTTCAGTCCCGTTTTAAAACCTTTTTACGAATACAATGATCGTATTTTAGAATAACATTTTTCTCCGTATGGTATCAAATTTCTGGTAACAAGTTCTGGTACTGAACCACTGGACCACTGTTCAAGAGTTCTGGTACCAAATTTCTGGTAACAAGTTCTGGTACTGAACCACTGGACCACTGTTCATGAGTTCTGGTACCAAATTTCTGGTAACAAGTTCTGGTACTGAACCACTGGACCACTGTTCAAGAGTTCTGGTACCAAATTTCTGGTAACAAGTTCTGGTACTGAACCACTGGACCACTGTTCATGAGTTCTGGTACCAAATTTCTGGTAACAAGTTCTGGTACTGAACCACTGGACCACTGTTCAAGAGTTCTGGTACCAAATTTCTGGTAACAAGTTCTGGTACTGAACCACTGGACCACTGTTCAAGAGTTCTGGTACCAAATTTCTGGTAACAAGTTCTGGTACTGAACCACTGGACCACTGTTCAAGAGTTCTGGTACCAAATTTCTGGTGACAAGTTCTGCTACCAAAGCAGTTAGGCATGGAACTGGTAAATAAGGTGAAAGATGAAAGCAAACCGTACTTTATGAGGCATGTAAAAAAGAATAATTAATATTGAAGATGTCTGAAAAAAATGGAAAGTCAATCTAAGAGTAATTATCAAGATAAAGAGGGGGACGATTCGTTGAAACGACTTGGACTTGGAAACGGAGGAGGAAGAAAGAAGTAAAAAGAGCCAGAAACATATGGCACGATCAAATTATGCTTAAAATGACCGAAGATAGTAATTGCCGATATTCCCAATCCTACTTATCAACTACTGTTGAGCCGAAATTTTGGCTCAACACTCCTCAAACGCACAAATACGCTCTCCTCAACGTAACTCTCCGACCAACAGTAGAGGGTTACTAAACAAATCACTTAGTTGATCGGAGACTCAGGTTGAGCGATCGAAAAGTTGGAAACACGGCTGTAAGTAAGAAGATTTACACGTGAATCAATGAAACAAATAATATGTCATTGAAGAAAAAGATAACAATAATAATCTAAATTAAAATATGAAAATGAACAAGATACAGAAAAATTAAAAAAAATAGATAACGGTCGCAACTGGGGCTCGAACTCAGATCTCTCGTCTTACCGGGATGTGCGCTTTGCCAATAAGGAAGTTAAGTCCTTTTTTTTTTTCAATGTTCACAGGCAAACTTACATACCATTATTTTTTTTTTTAAAGTTTGTTTTCATAATTAAATTAATTCTACAAGTTTGAATTTTATTAAGCCCGCGAAAACAGCGGCAAGAGCATAATACCGTGCGCGCAGAGTTCGTTACGTAACCCGGCCCTTGCGTGTGTGAAATATGAGGGAAAATATTTACAAAACCGGGACACGCTTAATATGGACGAAAAATAAAATGAAAAAGTTTAGTAGTTAGATATTTACTAGTACTAATCAATTCAGTTACTGGAATTTAAAAAAAAAGTGAATTTTATTGGTTATTTTTTAAATTTAAAAACACGAAATGTCATTTTTCAATGAAACTTGCAACAGTTCCTAACATAGCGGTCGGTGAAAAATGACATTTCGTGTTTTTAAGCTTAAAAAATAACCATTAAAATGCACTTTTTTTAAATTCCGGTAACTGAATTGATTAGTACTAGTAAATATCTAACTACTAAAACTTTTTAAATTTATTTTTTTCGTCAGTATTAAGCGTGTCCCGATTTTGTAAATATTTCCCTTATATTTCACACAAGCAAGGACCGGGTTACGTCACGGACTCTGCTTTGCTAATGCCGCCGTTTCCGCGGGAAATTCAAACTTGTAGAATTAATTTAATTATGAAAACGAACTTTAAAAAAAAAATACTGGTATTTAAGTTTGAATGTCATCTACATGAACATATTTTTTATAAGTCAAAATATTTTTCACCCAACTTCCCTATTCAGCCATTGCCACCTATTGAATTGCGTGGCATGCATTATTCTCTACGAGTTTTAAAGCTTGCACAGTTAGGTCAGCAATAATTAATTTATGATTGAAATCCAATTACCCCGGGAGCAAATGGGTTTTAAAACAAAGGGCATAGAAACTCACCATGCAATGTTGCGATACTGGTTACGTCTGTAATTAATTTCCGATTGTAACCTTGTTACGTCGAGGCCCGGTGGAACAAAAAGCACACAGAATCCCTATGAAATTTTCCTACCTACATCATTGTGCCAGTTACGTTGGTTATTAATTTACTGTAGAGTCCGAACCATGCCGGGGTGCGGCGGCTGAAAATCGAACAAAGAGCTGGAAAATTCTGTATGAAATTTTCCGACATAAATAAGGTTATTACGTTACGCTATTATCATTTATTTGCAATAGTACCGATCTACGTTACATCGAGTCTGGTACTAGAAACAAGGAGCGTGGAAAAATAATTGCCAAAAAAATATAGGATAGTTCATAAGCATTTTTAAATGTCCACAGCCGTCTCCAATTGGTTTGTAATTTGAATAAAAATCTGGTAAATTGTGAGGAGAGCTTTTGGTAGTTGTCAGGAGCTTCCAAAGTTAAAATCATAATAGTAGAAAGCCGTTCACAACCTTTTTAGTAGTAGAGCCAGAACATGTGTATATTTCCCAATGCTTTTGTTCCGGGGGTATTGGGCTATGATGAGCTTCCAAGAACTAACACTAACGACCGTTGTTCCCAATCCTCCTTATCAACAATTTTGGCTCAAATGTACAAATACGCTCTTCCCAATGAAACTCTCCGACCAACAGGTGCAACGAGGGTTACTAAACAAATCAATTAGCTGATCGGAGACTCAGATAAATCGATCGAAAAGTTAGGAACAACGGCCGTAAGATAAGTAAAAACAATGATCTAAGTTGTGGATTCAACCGTATTCAGTTAGTTCTGTACACATAGCTTACGGTCGTTGTTCCCAACATTTCAATCGATCAATCTGAGTCTCCGATTAGCTAAGTGATTTGAGTAACGCTCGATTCGCCTGGTGGTCGGATAGTTTATTTGGGAAGAGCTATTTTTTTGAGGAGTGTTGAGCCAAAATAGAGGCTCAACAGTTGATCAGTATGATTGGGAACAACGACCGTTAGTCATTTTTTTGTACGTTCTTGAGAATTCTCAACGGTGTATCCTTTATTCTTTGACATTTTGTTTAAGAAGATTACAATATTATAATATGTTAAATTGGAACGCGGTTGTCCACCACTATTTTAAAGGTACTCATAATGAAAAAGTATTTAAAAAACTATGATTATAAGATACAAAACAAGGAGAATACGATAAAATAAAATATAAAGGCAGAATACGTACATATATATTTATTTACTGGAGAAAAGGGTTGAAGACATGACGGAAAATTATAAATAAAACCAATAACACTTATACAATAATAACCACTGATAGAAAAACCGTAGTACATTCAAGGGGTTTCTCACCATCCTCCAAATAGCTTATCTACATTAATAACGAATATTATTAAATATAAAAATAAAATACTCGCAGTGGTTAGAAAACTCGTCCAACTTAACAAATATATAGCCACTATTCATAGGTTCGAGTACCGAATTATAAACTCCAACTTAATAAATAAATAAATCGTAAATCGAAAATATTCGTTATTAGTGTAGATAAGCTATTGGGAGGATGGTGAAAAACCCTATCAAGCATATTTAAAGCGTGTTACGAAGTCAATCGACACTAATATACAGAAATAGTCAAGTTTAAATTTTTGTACATTCAAAGTTTGACATCGGAAGAGTGACAACACTCAAAATCATAAAAATTAAACATAAGAATGATGAGAACCTAAAAGTAGGCATTCGATTTCGCCCAGAATTAAAAATCTAAGCATAGGTTTAAATCACATATGAAAGTATTTGCGAATCACATTCAGTACATCCAAATGTTGACGACGACTGAAATTCGCACATGTAACAAAACTTAACATCTAACATCGAAATAATCGTGAAGGTTATATGAAGTATTTTGAATAACCATTCAGACCGTTTAAAGATTGACCAAATCTGAAAATCGGTCACATTACAAAGCTGAACATACAAAGTTCGACGAAAACTGAAAACAGGACATATTTAAAAAAAACTCAACATTCAAATTCGAAGATATGGATTCAAAACTTTATAGGACATCCGACAAAGTTTAACGATCCATATCCAGATTGCATGATACGGTTAAAAATACAAAATATATTGTTACAAAGTTTGGCGAGACATATGACAAGGTTCGACGTCCAACATATAGACATTGACGTTGGATGCAAAACATCAATATTTATTTCTACCTACTTTGGGCTGTAAAGATCGGTCCATTGTGGCAGTAATTTTGATAGTTGGGTCGAGAGAGCGCAGCTCAACGGACGACCTGTCCTATGGAAGCTGAATTCGAATTGAGATCATAATTTCTCTTGCAGTGATTTGTGTACCGGTGATATACTGCGCCTACCGGTGATTCGAAAACAACTATCGATTTAATCGTAATTTTCGATACGTTTTCCAATGGGTGGAAAAAAATAAAGTGGATTTAAAGTAGGACAATTTTGGGCCAGTAGCAAAGTTATTACTGAAAACTGAAGGCATTGGAGGAAGCCCTGTGTTTAGCGATTGTCTGTGAAGAAGAAATATAGATCCTTAACGTCAACACCCTAAACATTTCCTAGGAAATTTATATCAAAATAATGTCGTTTGCTTGAAAACCGACTCAATTCTCTAAAATGTTATCATAAATATATATATATATATATATTTTTTTTTTGTATGACTGTTATGGTAGCTCTGGTTTAATGAACACAGATTTGCATTGAATTTAAGTGTCACTTTCAAAATTGGAACTGATTATGTGCAGATTTCAAACAGGCGATAAAGTAGCTACCTACAATATAATATTTAAATAAAAAATTAAATTAATTTATTAATTATAATTAAGTGTCGTAAAACACCACCTTACCAAGGTATTTATCTAGAAAATCCTTTAAAATGCGTTTATTAAACCTCAAGTTTTAAAACATATAGGTATTTTTTATACCTCGTTTTTGTTTTTTTTTATTGGGTACAAAAGGATACCTAAATTACAAATATTTATTTTTTTACAGTGATTAATTACATCGTAATATATGTATTTGATATACCTCCATAAATACGCAGGGCTTGTGTGTATAAGGGGTGTTATTACATTGGTTTTATTTGACATGATTCAGTTCAAGTTTTCAGTATAATTTTTAAGGTGAGTTTTAAATTCTTTTATGTTAGTATTCATCTTTCTAATTTTTTCTGGTAATGAATTAAAAATATTTACTGTTTATTTAAAGGAATTTTATATATCTAAACATTTCGTGGGGTAATTACTACAACTAAGTAACTATGAAATCAGCTTTGTTGGGAAATTTAATTATAAGACGGTAATCAATCTGATAAATCGACTGTTATATATTTATACTGATAAATATTGTTAAATCGAAGATTGATGTGTTGGGAACCGTAATACTTATATTTTGGAAATAAGAATAATTGTTCTATGTATTTATTTAGAACTTACGCAATTCCACAAAATTTTAATGCTACAACCAGCCAAGTCTAGTTGCGTAATAGGGAAGTTGAGTGAAAAATTATTTGATTTATAAAAAATATGTTCATGTAGATGACATGCAAACTTACACACCAGTATTTTTTTTTAAAGTTCGTTTTCATAATTAAATTAATTCTACAAGTTTGAATTTTATTAAAGCCCGCGAAAACGGCCCGTAAGAAACGGGAGAGTGTGTGACGTCGTTTCACGTCATCCGGTCCCTTGTTTGTGTGAAAAATAAGGGAATATATTTACAAAACCGAGACACGCTTAATACGGACGAAAAAAATAAATTTAAAAAGTTGTAGTAGTTGGATATTAACTAGTACTATATTTTAATTGTTATTTTTTAAATTTAAAGCACGAAATGTCATTTTTCACCGACCGCTATGTTAGGAACTGTTGCAAGTTTCATTGAAAAATAACATTTCGTGTTTTTCAATTTAAAAGAAAAACATTAAAATGCACTTTTTTCGAAATTCCGGTAAATGAATTGATTAGTTCTAGTTAACATGTAACTACTTCAACTTTTTAAATTAATTTTTTCGTCCATATTAAGCGTGACCCGGTTTTGTTAATATTTTACCTTATATTTCACACAATCAAGGACCGGATGACGTCACGAACTCTCCCGCACCGTATTATAATACTCTTAGCCGGCGTTTTCGCGGGCTTAATAAAATGCATACTCGTAGAATTAATTTAATTATGAAAACGAACTTTTAAAAAAATACTAGTATTTAAATTTGCGTGTGAACATTGATAAAAACAAATAATAAAAAAGAACTCGACTTCCTTATTGAAACATGGAAAAACACTTTTGGTAACTAGAGTTACCTAATTATAGAATTAAACGATACCGTTTTTTTGGAGATACCCACAAAAACATAATCAAATTATTCGATGCTTTCAATGCGTTACGACTTTTCTGTTTGTAGCATTCATAGACGAGGGAATAGAGTTATGCTTTTAGTTTAAAACTCAAAAACGCTTACTTCGGAGTTACCTAGTTGTACTAATTACCCCAAGATATCATCCCTTAAATACGCGAAAAATAAAAAATAACATTATTGTCACAAACACAATTTTTTTAAACTTTTTTATGACTTAACTAATACTTGACAAGTATTTCTCAAGAACCCTGTTCCAGTACTTCTCTTCCCCTACTTTCCGAGCCTCCCCGGATATCCGGCGCTGCAGGCCTGCCGCGGGGGGTGTGGGTGGTGGGTTGGGTGGAGTGGGAGGGCGGAAGGGGTAGGCTGTAACTCGTTGCATCGAACCGCCCGGGAAATGCAGGCTGATAGTTCAAAGGTCAATTTCCGGAAGTTGGGCGGAGACGCGAGACTATTTCAAGCGTACACGGAGAAAAATGTTACTCTAAATTACGATCATTTTATTCGTAAAAACGGTTAAAAACGGGACTGAAGTTCTTACGAACAAATTAACAGGGTTTCAATGTTTATTGGCGGGAACATGTAAGAATAGTTTGTTGGTATACGTACGAAATTACATATATCAACAAATTATTCTTACATGTTCCCGCCAATAAACATTGAAACCCTGTTAATTTGTTCGTAAGAACTTTAGTCCCGTTTTTACGAATAAAATGATCGTATTTTATAATAACATTTTTCTCCGTGTAGTAAGCAAAGTATGGATGCGTATTGGTTAATGAGTTCATTAAAAAATTATCTTAACTATACTAATATACAAAGCAAAAAAAAAAAAAAAAAAAACGTTTTTTGACGCTACAGAATGAACCACTCACTAGCTACGTCCAGAATCCATACTGTCTCATAAATAATGGCAAATAAATAATTAAGCATCTAAGAAGGCAAAATAAAGTCTACGAAAATCAATTGTAATTCTTATGATACATTCAAGCCCTCCCACCTATGTTAAAGTATTTCTTAGTTGTTTACTTGCTTGTTTTCAAAGGTTAACCCGCTACCCATGGTGTCCGGATGAAGGTACTGGTGCATGCATATGAACCTCTCATTGGCCATTTGGCATTTGAAAAAAGTGTATTTTCAACAGCTTTTAAAACATGAATAGCTGTGGCCAGAACACTAGAAAGTATTAGTTCTCCGCAGTGAATTAGAATACGCGTTTTTTAATCCGATTTTCATGAACACAAATATTGCAGTCAGAAGACGAGAATGGATTATATGCGATGTGTTAAAAATATACAAAGTTCAGCAGTTCAAAGGTAGACGGTCCGCGAAGCAATACGTTTTTTTTGCCGGTCCGCAGGTCTAAAAAGTTTTGGAAACACTAGTTTAAACCATATATTTAATTACCTACTTATTTATACAGCCTTACATTTATGAGTGCTGAACTACACTGACACTAGAACATTTATTCGAGGGAAGCAAGTACTCTTGAGTCGAGACATTATATATTAATTGAAAAAACATACTTTTTAATATACAACTCTTTACTTGAATTAACAAATGAGAGCCAACCAGAAAAGAAACCAGAAAAACGTATGATTTTGCATGAATTATGTAGGTATTTTATCAAACCATGTTCAGAAATCATAATATTACTTATGTATTTTTTTGTGCAATTTGTCATTGATCAGGTGTAGCTAATTCGTAGCTAGGTATTTTCACTTATCTTCGTTCATTTCGACTGCTTTTTGCGTTCGTATTATATGCCTTGTACTGTGTTATTATTACTGTAAATAAATGTAATAAGTGAATAAAATAAACAAATTGATCAGTATACCTTTTCCAACCTATAATAAACAGTGAATGCGGTTTGTTGTTTTAAAATCATGCGAATAGTTGTAACTAACCACGAAGACACACCAGTTAAAGCTTTAAGTTGTTAAAAATGCAATATGAAATTCTGCGAAAATGTTAATCACGTTATCCCATTAAGTGTCCCGAATCCTGTCCGTACACTAACTTCAATGTTAGCAAATTCTGCTAAAATGTTAATCACGTTATCCCATTAAGTGTCCCGAATTCGGCCCGTACACTACCTTCAATGTTAGCAAATTCTGCTAAAATGTTAATCACCCTATCCCATTAAGTGTCCCGAATTCTGTCCGTACACTACCTTCAATGTTAGCAAATTCTGCTAAAATTTTAATCACGTTATCCCATTAAGTATCCCGAATTCTGTCCGTACACTACCTTCAATGTTAGCAAATTCTGCTAAAATGTTAATCACGTTATCCTATTAAGTGTCCCGAATTATATCCGTACACTTCCTTCAATGTTGGCAAATTCTGCTAAAATGTTAATCACGTTATCCCATTAAGTGTCCCGAATTCAGTCCGTACACTACCTTCAATGTTAGCAAATTCTGCTAAAATGTTAATCACGTTATCCCATTAAGTGTCCCGAATTCTGTCCGTACACTACCTTCAATGTTAGCAAATTCTGCTAAAATGTTAATCACGTTATCCCATTAAGTGTCCCGAATTCAGTCCGTACACTACCTTCAATGTTAGCAAATTCTGCTAAAATGTTAATCACGTTATCCCATTAAGTGTCCCGAATTCTGTCCGTACACTACCTTCAATGTTAGCAAATTCTGCTAAAATGTTAATCACCCTATCCCATTAAGTGTCCCGAATTCTGTCCGTACACTACCTTCAATGTTAGCAAATTCTGCTAAAATTTTAATCACGTTATCCCATTAAGTATCCCGAATTCTGTCCGTACACTACCTTCAATGTTAGCAAATTCTGCTAAAATGTTAATCACGTTATCCCATTAAGTGTCCCGAATTCTGTCCGTACACTACCTTCAATGTTGGCAAATTCTGCTAAAATTTTAATCACGTTATCCCATTAAGTGTCCCGAATTCTGTCCGTACACTACCTTCAATGTTAGCAAATTCTGCTAAAATGTTAATCACGTTATCCCATTAAGTGTCCCGAATTCTGTCCGTACACTACCTTCAATGTTAGCAAATTCTGCTAAAATGTTAATAACGTTATCCCATTAAGTGTCCCGAATTCTGTCCGTACACTACCTTCAATGTTAGCAAATAGCCCTAAAATAATTGAAAGCAAAACTTAAACAGGTCAATTAGAAATTTTAAACACACCGACTTCAAAATTTAACAATGACCAGAGTTACCTGACCTGGAGTATATTTCATGTGTATTTAATTTCTATGCTACACACCCTTACACAATGCTCAACCATAACCCACCCTTCCAATATCCAAACAGAAATAAATTTTCTCGAATAGCTTTTACATTTCCTGAAAAAGCTAACGACAAGCATACTGACTTAATTCATTGGTATAATGAAATCAGTTGCTCTTAAATGGCTTTGTATTGTTACACATAAACTATGTTAAACTAAAACCTACCCTCCTAACAAAGCAAATGACAATAATATTTTGGAAAATCTAACACCAATTCTCTTTAAATTTTAAAAGGCATTTTATAAAAGACAAAATATAAAAACATGAACTTAACTAGCTGGGCTATTACACAAACTGGGCTAGACCCTTTAACCTCCCCTGCCAACATTTTAAACAATATTAAATATTCTCGATCGAGTCTTGCTGTTAAACAGGATCAATTCGGATATAGACATATTTAGCATAAACGAAGCAGCCTATAAAAGGCAAGCTCTGTAACTACTATTATAGTTGACATACTCACTATATATATCTATGTGATTCTCCTACACATGTGTATGTTTTTAAATAATAATTTTGTAAAGTTTTTAAAATTTGATTGAATTGAATAAATAAATAATAATTTTTTTATAAAAAAAACTCTTTTTTTAACTTTTGAATGTTATTCCCTTCAATTTAATATATCATTGAAGAAGAAGATAACAATAATAAGCAAATTTGTTTGAAATATGAAAATGAACAAGACACAGAAAAATAATAAAGTATAATGGCTGCATCTGGGACTCGAACCCAGAACCTCACCGAATACTTGTTTCCAATGAAAAAAGGTAGCTGCCAATAATTTGGAAAAAAACATTAGTCGAAGAAAATATTGTTAATTCTAAAATTTGAAATATGAAGTTGACAAATACGACAGTCTCATAATATGGTGCAATAGCAAAATTAGACGTGAGGTTCTGGGTTCGGGTCCCAGTTGCAGCCATTTGTTTTATTAAATTTTTTTGTTGCTTATTATTGTTATTTTCTTCTTCAATGATATATAAAATAAATAATTATGCTCTAATCGCTTAGGATAACTAATGACTTGGCTAATTTTATTTATCCAATGCACTTATCATTGCAAATACAAACCTACAGCCAGATCAAACCAAAACCAACCTACACATCAAACAAACAATAAATACCGTGGATTAGCTAACTGTAAATATACTCTAAAAGCAAACAGATTACAAACATTGATTACTGATGTAGAAGGCAATACTAATTTCCCTTCCCGATAGAAGGTAAACGTTAACAGTAGGTACTCGGCGGAGTTTCCCGGTAGGAAGTAGGAACTGCCACTTAATTGTTTTAAGGGTGCAATTTCCTCCGGTAATGAAGCTTCGGGGTGAAAGAGTCTACAAGTATTTAAGCGGTCATGCCATGGGGTTAATGTTTCACGGGAAAGAGACAATATGGACAAACCATGATCGATTTAATATGTTAGTTGTTAGTTAATAGTAAGACGTGTTTTTTCTATGTATGTATGCATTACTCTTTAAGCATGTAGAGCTTTTACATTAGGTACGTATTATGGTTATATTTTTTTACAAGGGTTAGTAATAAATATTTAAATAAATTGAATTTGGGTTTCTGATATTTAGAATTCAGGTTTTAACAAAAATTTTGGCAGGTTTGTCAGATTTTTTTAGATTGGTTCATTCGAGGCGAGAAAAAATTAAAAAGGCATTGACAATAGGGAAGTTGAGTGAAAAATATTTTGACTTATAAAAAATATGACCATGTAGATGACATTCAAACTTAAATACCTGTATTTTTTTTTTTTTTTTAAAGTTCTTTTTCATAATTAAATTAATTCTACAAGTTTGAATTTTATTAAAGCCCGCGAAAACAGCGGCAAGAGCACAGCAGAGTCCGTGACGTAACCCGGTCCTTGCTTGTGTGAAATATAAGGGAAATATTTACAAAACCGGGACACGCTTAATACGGACGAAAAAAATAAATTTTAAAAGTTGTAGTAGTTAGATATTTACCAGTGCTAATCAATTCAGTTACCGGAATTTCAAAAAAAGTGCATTTTAATGGTTATTTTTAAAATTTAAAAACACAAAATGTCATTTTTCACCGACCGCTATGTTAGGAACTGTTGCAAGTTTCGTTGAAAAATGACATTTCGTGATTTTAAATTTAAAAAATAACCATTAAATGCACTTTTTTCGAAATTCCAATAACTGAATTGATTAGTACTAGTAAATATCTAACTACTACAACTTTTTAATTTATTTTTTTCGTCCATATTAAGCGTGTCCCGGTTTTGTAAATATTTTCCCTTAAATTTTACACACGCAAGGGCCGGGTTACGTCACGAACTCTGCCAGCACGGTATTATGCACTTGCCGCCGTTTTCGCGGGCTTAATAAAATTCAAACTAGTAGAATTAATTTAATTATGAAAACGAACTTAAAAAAAAAAAATACTGGTATTTAAGTTTGCCTGTGAACATTGATAAAAGAAAAAAAAAGGACTCAACTTCCTTATTTAGTGATTTTAAACGCATCATTAGACTAGACTTGCAGAAAATTCAAAAGATGCCGCATATTAATTTAAAAAATGCACAAATTTATCCAAGACACTATCTATGAATGAGAATGTGTTCCCTTACTGGGGTACCCCGTTCCAAAGACACATTACAAGTGATTAGATTAAAGTAAATATCTATGTTTAAATAATACGGGAAAAATTATAAAACAATATCTAGAAGAAAATATAACACATTTAGCTTTAATCTTTGTTTGGCTGTAAAATTATATCAATATTCTTCCTTCCCGTGTCCATAATCCATATCTTAATGCTTCTTTTGAAGTCAGTTATTTTTTTATGGATTTTATTGTAAGAGGAAGGATTTTTAATGGATTTTATTGTAGGAACTCTGATGAGGACTTTAATAAGGATATTAAATAATTTTATAGAGAGGTATTGCATGTTTTTTTGTCAAAAGTCGTTTTAGTTGTGGGTTGATGTAACGTGTGTTGTAATTTGGATCTTGTAAATCAGCCCGAGTTTGTCTGAGTAAAGTTTCCCTAGTTTTTGAATGCCTAAATTAGAACATCTTTTGTATATAATTGTTTTAGTGACATTAAAATTCAGGACTTTAAAAACGTAGTCTGTAGGAGTTCTGATGGGGACTCTTGAGTATAATTTTGAAAATTGCCTTTTGTGCTATGAGGACTGGTTTTATCGTGGAATAAATAGAACAGTAGTAGTGTACTTATTATACCTATTTCCTTTCAATATATACTCGAATGTTTTGTACTACTATACACTTGTTATACTGCTTTGTAAAACCAACCAATAATATTGAATATAAGTAGCCTTCAACGCGTGAATAAATAAATAAATAAAACAAATTGTGGACCCGTTATTTCCGCTGACTGTGCGAAAATACACGAAAATTGTGATAAGATTTAAAAAGCCAGGCCATTTCAACTTCTATACCTAAGAATTGCTTTCCCCACTATCAAACGTACGAGTATATAGACAACCGTGTGCCGTATCACGTAAAAAAATACAAATATAGACTATGAAACTCTTTAACAGAAGCCGACTCAAGCACTAAGAGGGCTTTTTTATCATGTTGCTAGTCAAAAATCAAATAATAAAAGAACCTTCTCAACCCCCTAAGAAAGGTTCTATGGCAACAGACAAGCAGGTTATCATCGGTTACAGCCTTTATGGGCTTTGTGATAGTTACCAGCTGACCTCGGGCATATTTTGTCAGATAAAATCCAAATAAATGGATTATTTCTAAACGCAACCGAAAACTAAAAACTGTATTTGAAAGGCGATGAAATACGCATTAAAATTTTAAATCGAAATAAAAATATAAATTTTAAAATTCAAAATTTTTTAATGAAGACATTAAAAAGTTTTAAAAATGGCTCACTTTACGTTTTTTCTTACTAAAATACCTGCAAACAACCAACTTTATTTTAATAAGGAAAAATGTAATAAGCGGTAATTGTTGAATAAAACTCTAGTATATATTAAATCATTTGGCGGGTAAGAGATAAGCCGCCGTCATTTAGTGGATAGAGCTCCTGACCGGCAATCAGAGGGGCGCAGGTTCGAGTCCCGTCGGCGGCATGTATCTTTTCTCGGGAGGTTTTTTCAATATGGATAACTGTTTCATGCTAATAATTATTGCTTATAATAATTGTTAATATTTTTTAATTGCGGTCGGAAACTTTGGTTTCATAAAGGTGTACACTGTACACCTTAATTGTGGTTAACTTTAAGATTTTAATACAGAGGGTGATTTTTTCTCTTTATAATACCGTTTAGATTTAGATTTCTATGAGTTGTTCCCAAAAGAGAATAAATTAGCTTGAACTAAGGATTATCATATATTGAAATCCAAATCATAAATTTGGATTTCAACATATTCGATCAGTTCAAAATGTTTACGTATCTCGTTTATGCCCATCACTTATTCTTATATCAAGAAATCCGTCCCAGGGAGCAAGAGGCTTCAGGGGGTGTCGTAAGGCTTTTTGCACTCACTTGGCAACAGCAATTTAATTACCGTGCCGGCGAAATGGTTTCTGCGAGGCTGGAGACGAATTTTGCTGGGAAATCGAATTAACTTGCACGTTTTCGCCTAGGAAAATGGAGTTATGAACCGTGACAAGATGGAAAAATCCAACAAATCAATGAAGATAATTAATTACATAATTACTCATCCATGTAATATATCATTGAAGAAGAAGATAACAATAATAATAAAAAAAAAAATATATAAAAATGAACAAGACACAGAAAAATAATAAAAGACAATGGTCGCAACTGGGACTTAGGGTTCTGGGTTTGTGTCCCAGTTGCGACCATTATCTTTTATTATTTTTCTGTGTCTTTTTCATTTTCATATTTTAAAAAATTAGGATATTATTGTTATCTTCTTCTTCAATGATATATTTTACATTGATGGGAATAACCTTCAAAAGTTAAAAAGAGAGTTTTTCTTATAAAAAAAAATTAATTACTCATCCGGCTTAATAATCTGCCAGAATTGTAGATGCATTTTAGAAAGTTTGAAGATAGAGATATTGTGAAGAAAATTAGAATAAAATGATTTTTTTTAAAGATATTGTGATTGAATTTTCTGTATGTTTAAGAACATTCTACCCAAAAAAACGTTGCATTTAGCCAAACAAATAAGAAAACAAAACAGATAGAACCTCGTTGCTTTGAAAATCAGCTAAACTCGGAGCTTCGGAGGGTTAATTTCGGATCTGATTAATTCTGCTAAAGGGCATATTTTTTGCATAGAATGTTCTTAATCATATAGAACATTCAATTAAAATACATTCATCATAATCGCTTATTCATTAATGTTAATTTATTTTCTCGGTTTATTTGACAAGTGGAACCTGTATGCATATTAAAGCAAGTTTTGAATGAAATAAATTGATATAAAAAAATTTATTTAAATAATTTTGGGGAATAATCGATTTTTCTACCCGTACAGTTTCAAGCTTTTTTAAACTTTTATTTGTTGGTCAACGAACGTACTTGACTTACTTTAACCAGTGATACCTGACATTATTTGGAGTAAAATGTAAATGAAATTTTGGTCTCCGGTGACATTTTTGATGTTTTTTTTATGTGATTTTTCTCACAAATTTTCTCATGAATGCATTACGAAATATACAACAATAATTTAATAAACAATTCTGACGGTGGTCAAATGACACTTGCGTACACCATGGTCTATGCAAGTGTCTTTTGACTACCTCTCCGAGATGTTGGCTCAAAAATGAAAGAAGCGTTAAACAAAAAAACATACAAATATAAGTCCAGAAATACTTTAAAATATTAAGAGAGACAACTGCGCGATCTTTTTTATATAAGTTAAAATTTGTATTAGACGCCAAAATACCCAACCAAACCACATAATTATTTTTTTACTTAAAAGTTACAGCAAATATCTACACGGAGAAAAATGTTATTCTAAAATACGACCATTTTATTCGTAAAAACGGTTAAAAACGGGACTGAAGTTCTTACGAACAAATTAACAGTGTTTCAATGTTTATTGGCGGGGAAAATTTAAGAATTATTTGTTGGTAGATATACGTATGAAATTACGTATACTAACAAATTTACTTACATGTTCCCGCCAATAAACATTGAAACACTGTTAATTTGTTCGTAAGAACTTCAGTCCCGTTTTTATACGTTTTTACGAATAAAATGATCGTATTTTAGAATAACATTTTTCTCCGTCTAGTACAGACCAAAAAAGAACACAAATTTTAATGATTTTAAATGCAGCATTGACATTTTTTTGTGAATTAATTATTAAAAACATAATCTTGCCCTACCTTTTGTGTTAATATAAGTAAGTTAAAAATTTTCGGATCGAAATTTTAATTTATATTATTGGTACGAAAAATTTGTGTTCCAACGTTAATCGGTCATTTGTAATTTGAATTTACGTAAATCGGTCATTTGTAAATTTACGTAAATCGGTCATTTGTGATTTCAATTTACGCCCATCCAAATGCATTTTTATTTTCTACTAGCTGACCCGGCAAACTTCGTACCGCCTCAGAATTAATAAATGTTGTGTTTAATTTATTAGCCGAAAAAAATTAAGTTTTTATTAAGTTAAAATAAATACTCTAAATATTCAAAAAATGAAATCGAGCTGTTGACTAAGCACGAAATGTTCGGCACACTTCATTAACAATTCAAATTTATTCAAATTATGTCGACCAACGCACATTATTTAAAAAGCCGTTCCATACTAAATATATGAAAAAAAAAAAAATTCTTCATAATTATTTTTTCCGTGATTTTTTCCGATGTTTTAATAGTTATTCTGTTAATCGGGACGGAGACCAATCTAACAAATCAAAGATCATAAAAATCGGTTCAGCCGTTCTTGAGTTATAAATGGTGTAACTAACGCGAATTGGTTTTATATATTAAGATTTTATATTTCGTCGTATTAGTTTAGTAAATAGAACAAAACTATTATTTAAATATTTATTATTAACTAACAAATAATTGCTTATTATGAAAAAGTTAAGGCTTTTAAATAGCCTATTTAAATTAAAATTATTATTAAAATAAAATTATTATTAAAATAAAATTATTATAAAAAAGTTAAGGCTTTTAAATAGCCTATTTAAATTAAAATTATTATTAAAATAAAATTATTATTAAAATAAAATTATTATTAAAACTATTATATAAAATTATTATTTAAATAATTATCATTAACTAACAAATAATTGCTAATATTGCCTCTAAAATTAAGAAAAAATTAATATTTCAATAAATATCATATATATATATATATATATATATATAAAATTTATTTATTATCTTTATATTTTTTTTTTTTTTATTCACCAGATTTACAACTTTCATACACTTTTCCATATAAATGATCATCTAGTAAATCCACGTTATGCAAGTGTATTATATAAGTATAATTAATACAAAACAATACAAGAACAACACGTTAATCTACCAAACTATTAAATGGGAATATAATTCACCGTCTCCAGATATTTTCATATCAGAGGGTTCGGCTCTGTGGAATTCCTAATTTGACCGATAAATCCTACTGATCCCTCATTTATAAATATTTAAAAAATCTTTCGTAATTCTACATGTATTTAAAATGACTGATTTTTGCATTTTTATATACAAATTCTTTGACAAATCTAATATGCCTAAATTTTTAATAAGAGAGCTAGGTATAATGCCAGTAGCCGAAATAACAAAAGGTAATATTTTTATAGTCTGAGAATGCCAAATTCTTTTAATTTCATTTCCTAAATCTGTATACTTTCTTATTTTTTCAGAAACAGATTTTTGAATATTACAGGAATTTGGAATAGCTACATCAATAATATAAGTTATTTTTTTAATTTTGTCATGTAAAACTATATCAGGTCTATTATGACCAATTGGTCTGTCTGTTAGTATAGTTTTATCATAGTAAATTTTAAAGAAATTATTTTCTAAAAATGAATTTGGTTCGTATTCATAATATGGTACTATATTATGACAGTCAATCAAGTTATGTTTAATTACCAAACTTTGGTGAATTATTTTTAAAACCTGATTGTGCCTAAATGTATACTCAGACGGCGCTAATATAGAACATCCTGATATAATGTGTTCTATAGTTTCCGGAAAAGCCATACATTTTATACATAAATCATCAATTTGATTTGGATCTTTGATTTGATTTGGATCTTTGATTATTATTATTATTATTATTCAGTAATTATTATTATTATTAATTTATTTAATATTATTATTCAGTAATATTATTATTTAATTAGTTAAAAATAGTTTATTTATAAACAAGTTCTGCTACGTGATTGTTATTACGCGTGACAGCTGTTTCGCACTTCTGAAGGCATTATCAAACTGTCCAGTTTAGTTTACTTAGGCAGTTTTATATTGTCTTTAGAAGGCGAAACATCTGTCACGCGTAATAATAATTACAATAAACTAAAAATAACCTATATTTCAAAATTTAGAACACAAATAAATAAAAAAGCACATATCCGCTAACGACATTTGGCAATTGGTAAAAAAATAATGATACAGTTTTGTTGGCATTTTTTTTTACATTTTGGCCTCAAATCAAAATTTAAGTTCCTCTTTACATCCTCCGTGTTGTTAATAATGTATGAAAACCTCAATTGGTTAAACAGTATTGATAAAATATCAATTACTAATATGCTAACCTAACAGAAAAATCCCGGCTGAAGAACATAAAACTTTATCAACTCTAAAAATATATTGAAGGTACAAATATTGATTGTGTTTGCTTTATATGTCTAGGTAGTTATTTATTGCAAACAAACTTGTTATTTACAAATAAACCGCAGCTAAAAAACAAACAAATTAACCTGATCTAGAAATATCTTGAAAGTTGAATTGGATTAAAGAAAATATTTTTGTTAAAGCCGTTCGAATAACATTTTTTATGAAAAAAATTATCTGCATTTAACATGCTTTATAACAGAGTTGTTATTGTTCGTATACTCGTATGTGCTAGGCATAAATAAAGTAGGTGTATTAAAAATTATACCCTATATCAGACGAAGGTTTCTAATGTATATATATATAGCGATATGGAAAAATTTGAAGAAAAAAAAATCTCGGCTATCCTGACAAATCGGCAATTGCCGAGTATTTAATTGAAACCAGCCATTACTTTGGAATTCCTGAAATTCTGGGAAGACCCAAAACGCATGGAGCACGCCTAAATAAGGAGGCAATCACATTTATAAAGACGACGGAGGTGTTCAATAGTTCTTGGTATCCGGTAATTGACGGCTGTACTTAAACTAAAAGCAGAAAACCAATTCATATATATATATATATATATATATATATATATATATATATATATATATATATATATATATATACATATATATCGGTGCAGGCCTTATTATGGTACAAAATATTGATTCAGCATATATCTGACTCTATATATATAAGAGGAAAGTGGAATATGAACATATACCAGGTTCACAAAGAATAAAGGAATGCTTGTTCCAAAATATAACAATAACTACGGACAGCAAACTCTGGAATATAATGTGCCCAAAATATTTAATATGTTACCAAGTAATATAAAAAATTGCGACTCACCAAATAGATTGAGATATATGCTGAAAACATGGTAACTAAATAGAGATACTTTATACTAAGTCATGTATGTTAATTGTGACAATCTGTATATATTATAATTAGTAATAATATTATGTATGTATATTTAAATTGTAATTTAACATAAACATCCTGTTGACAAACTGCTTAATTGCGGCTTAATAGGGATTGTACTTTCAAAAACAATAAAAAAAGTATATTAATAAATAAATATTATATTTAAAATCAGCATTCTGATTTATAACAGTGTGATTAGTTTCTGTACAAAACATAAGATCAGTGTATTATAATTACAAGACGGCAGTTTCCATGCCATCGATATTACAAAATTGTGTGGAAATTTCCACAGATGGTAGTGTTATTTTCTTAGACAGGGGGGCGGCTTGTCATCGAGTGGGGGTGGGGTAGAGATTGGAAGGTAGCCAAGGAGCAGGGGCGCGGCGTGGAAAGGTCAAAGGCCACTTGTCTGGGGGCTGTGGGCTGTGGGCCTTGCGGAAAAAGGTCAGCAACAGGTCGCGCCCCACAAGTGGCTAGTATTATAGGGGTATAAGTATTATACTATATTATAGTTGCAAAGATGGGTAAATTAATGAGACTGAGCTGTTCTGGATATTGGTATTGGATTTTGTAATTGGTGTTGGATTATGTGTGGTTTGGGGTCGGCGTAAGCTGGGAGTCAGAATGTTCGCGCGTGCAGACGACACAGGAAATGTATGGGCTTATACGAAGCATGTCGTACAAGTCCATACATTTCCTGCGTGTCTGGCTTACGCCGACCCTTAACCATGTACGATGGTATTAGACTGGCTTCCTACCTGATCTATATGGTATATTTCATAGAATGAAAGTCGACTCAACTTTGGGAATCTATCGCCAGGAAAGCTTTTCTCACTGACATATTTATTTTTTATTAAATAGTACTTTAAAGGAGAGCTGCAAATTAATTGTTTTTATTACACAGGTCTCACTGTGTATTATAGATTCCTGCTCTAAGGTCTTAGATTACAATAAAAAAAATTGTTTCTTTTATATATATAAGACAATTTGTTATTTGTCCTTTCAATTTATAATCGCAAATTAAACCATGCCGTTGCTCTGAAAACAAAGTTTTTTTTTTTTACTTTCACATTTAGAAAAACACTAATTACATTATCGTAACGTTACAAACATTACCTGAAAAACAAAGAAACGACATTTAAAGTTTATTTGTCGATATTTTTATATTAAATATATATTTTTTTTTAATAATATTTCAATCACTGAAATGTCAGACAAATGGTGAGTAAACAATAATGCTGTATTTATTGTATGCCCTTAAAAAAATTGGCGTATTTTGTCAGAGGCTAAAAATATTCCCGCTTTGCAATAAAATCCAAATAAATGGAACATTTGTTAACGTATTCGAAAACTAAAAACTGTTTTCGAAAGGCGATGAAATAGGCTTCAAATTTCTATATTAAAAATTACTATGTATTTTTTTAAATATTTTTTTTTTGCGAAAACTTTAAAAAATGTTCAAAATAGCTCACTTTACTTTTTTTCTAACTAAAATTACTGATAATGAAAAAAAAAACTTATTTCATACTTATTTCAATAGAGAAATGAATTATAAACCTTGCTGTGACCTCACTTTTTTTCGTTTCATGTAAAAAAAATTCACAAAGTTCCATAATTTTTTTTCAAATTGCTATCGGAAACTTTGGTTTCAGAAAGGGGTAAATTTTAATTTTTTTGTGGTTTTCTTTTATATTTGAATATATAGTTTGTTGTATTCTCTTTCCAATACCGTTTAGATCACATTTCTGACGATGATAGTAAGGGAGAAACAACTATTTCTGTGAGATCTATATGAGCTGGGACAATTATGGTCTCCGGTGATTAAACGGGTTAATGTGGAACCAAGACAGCACATCAATGACAATTGATGTGCTGTCTTGGTTCAAAAGCGTTCAAAAGTTGACAAAAGCGCGTCATAATTCGAACACAAAGGGATCTTAGGCATTTCTAGGTATTCCTTTACATATATTCAAAAATATAATTATTTTTAATAATTTATAAAAACAATTTACTTGTAAACAATTTCCGCTACGTCATTATTATTAAGCGTGACTTTTTTGGTGAATATTTCCTTTTGCACTAGTCCCAAATTCCAAGAGTGAGTGGGATTTTCTCATCTCCAAATGGGGTAGTAATATTTTGAGGCTGAAGGAATTGGGATAAGGAACATAATCTTTATAAACACGCGTAAGAAAGCGCCGCAGGTAAAGAATTTGTTCGATGCAAGGTGAAACTAATAAAAATATAGCAGACTTAAAAAAAACGGAAAATTATGTCCCAAAAAAATCACTACAAATGAAAATTTAAAAAAAGCCCTTCAAGAAGTTCAAATTGTCCCCCGGTGCGGCATGCCCCTACGTTGAGGAACACTTCTCATAGGATATTGTACGCTACAAAAATACATTGTGGTTCTAAGACATATATAAGTGTCCCGTACGTGTTAATAAGCTTCAACCCCCTTCGAGAATGAGAAGTGATCGTGCATGACAACTGTAAACACCAATTCTTACCGCGAGCAGTCCCGCAGACACCGTCTTGTCCTTCTCCTCTTGCCGGCGCTGCATCTCGTCGGCGTCCATCGGGTCCTCGTGGCGCCCCTCGGGGCACGGCGAGCTGAGTCGCAGGCGCAGCCCGTCGCGCGCCCCCCCGGCCCGCATCCCGGGCTCACTCGCTCTTCGGTGGGGCACCGTGGGGCCGCATCACTCGCGATCGCAGCCCCGGCCCACAGACAGGCCGGAGAGACGGTGAACCACCTTGCTGAAGAACGACATGGCTCTGAACCACTTATTTAAGTCAATCGAAGATGGTTCACACGTTTCCAGGCATGAAGAATGGCACAGCTTCAATAATTAATGTACTGTAAATCACTCGAAGATGGTATACACGTTTCCATACATGAATAATGGCTTTTTACAATGGCACGTTTACACGTTACACGTTTCGTTGAAAAGTACTGTAAGTCACGCGAAGACAGTATACACATTTCCAGACATGAAGAATGGTACAGCTTCGTTAAAAACTGCTGTAGTTACTGTGTTGCTGTGTTGTGTCACTCGAAGATGCTATAGAAGTTTACCGACTTGAAGAATGGCATGGCTCTGATGAAGCACTTTGGTCATTTGAAGCTGCTAAAGTTTCCATGCATCAAGAATGACATAGCACAGTTGAAGAGTTGTGAGATTACCTGTAGACGCCCCTGGTCTTTACGGGCTTGTTGATATAACGCTGTTGAAAAGTACTGTTGTTCCTTTACATTAGTCACTTGAAAGATCCGAAGATTCCACAAACGGAGTAGGAATAAATGGCATAACTCCGAACGAAGAAAACAAGAAAAAGGTCTTACAGATTATCTGGGCGTACGCAGAAACGTAACATAACTTAAAACAAGCGGAGAAGCTTGAAGATAGCCAAGACCTTTTCTGAAGAAACGACACTCAAGTTGCAGTAGTACGGTGCAATCACAAATAATGTCTTGGGTGTTCCCAGAATAATATGCCGTAACTCAACACTGGAATGAAATGGCACAAAACGAACTTCACTTTGGGACACGTTGTCACTTCTAATCTTACATCATGTTAAACTGCACTTGTGTTATGATCAATGAAAACTGAAGATATTTAACATATTTTTGTTGTTGTTGTATCAGTATAAAGCCAATGAGGGGGTGGTAAAACTTATGTAAGGTGGTAATATGTAAAGGATCATGGAAAATCCAGCGTGATCAAAAAACCAATCTACTTGCATCCTTGTACGTAAAGAGCGGTGATTTGAAACAGATTATATAATGATTTTTATTCCGATCTGCCATTTTTCCGATGGAGAAAAATAGCAATAGACGATTCTTGGATATTATATAAATGTCATCCCTAAACATTTGATTTTATCCTCATATCTATACAGCAGAGGGTTGCAGATTTCTACTTTTTTAATTTTCTCGAATTTAAAAGAATAATAGCCTTCACGCATTTTAACCGAAGAAAAAATGGTAGAACAACATCATAGATATAACGCCCGACCTGTGCCATTTTGCAACAAAATACATCACATGAATCTAATTTTATTGATATGTTTAATTTATAAGTTAGCCGCTGTGTTTTTAGTAAAAAAAACATCGAGGTGGTATTTCACCAAATACAATAATAATAAGATAAAAATTAAAATAAAAAATAATATATCTAAAAAAAAAACTTCCTGTTTCCAGGTAATTTAGAATCATATAAAATGCAAGTTCGTTAAAGTCGGTTCGTATCCTCGCTGTATACGACAATCCTTGCTCAAATTTAAGCGTGCTTAATCGGCCGCTCAATCTTTGATAAGCCGCAAAGAATTTAATTTTTTAAATGCCAAGGAGTTAGCAGTAACACATGTAAAATTTTACTTCCAGGAAAATAATTGCTTTCTCATCTCATCGAAATTTATGTAAATTGCCCAACTTATCAGTATGGACATTCATCGAATGGAATGTCGATGATATTAATTGATAATTAATCTAAAATAGTCTGATAAGGTATTTATAAGAGCGATTTCAAAAGTTTCAAAATGAGAACAGTTTTTCAGCGATTAGTCCGTCATAATTTCACGACTCCAGCAAAACGACCAGTTGTTTCGGAAAATTTCACGTTTGAATTTCCCTCAAATCGACATTCACCGAAAAATTGGGTTGTTTCAACCTCCGTCAGAAGAAATTTCATCGAAAATTCCATAGGATCAGTTGTTTCGGAATTCCCTTCAAATTTGAATTTCCTTCAAATTTGAATTTCCTTCAAATCGTCATTCACCGAAAAATTGGGTTGTTTCAACTTCCGTCAGCAGTGAAAATACTATAGAAATGTGATGTGAATGTGATCAGCCGAGTCCGGACGGTTAGCGAAATAATGGGAGGCGCATGCGCAGACGTCAAAATTGTGATTCGGCGGGGAACACTTGAATAAAATTTTCAAATTTATCGAACGTTATTTGTTGCTATTTACTGCTGACGGAAGTTGAAACAACCCAATTTTTTCGGTGAATGACGATTTGAAGAAAATTCAAATTTGAAGGAAATTCAAATTTGAAGGGAATTCCGAAACAACTGGTCCTATGGAATTTTCGATGAAATTTCTTCTGACGGAGGTTGAAACAACCCAATTTTTCGGTGAATGTCGATTTGAAGGAAATTAAAACGTGAAATTTTCCGAAACAACTGGTCCTAATACTTTTTACAATAAGTTAAATAATTCTTTTTTATTTTCAAATTTGACACGCAATTACGTCTTCCTTCATTTCGTTCCCCACCGAATCACAATTTTGACGTCTGCGCACGCGCCTCCCATCACATCAACGCTAACCGGTCGAACTCGGCTAATTAAATTTCACATCACATATTCTTCAAATTTTTATTGAAATTTCTTCTGACGGAGGTTTAAACAACCTAATTTTTCGGTGAATGACGATTTGAAGGAAATTCATACGTGAAATTTTCCGAAACAACTGGCCCTTAGTATTATCGCATATGGCACCACGCTGACTGAAACGTGGAACTTTATCAAAAATCAACTCGTACAATTAAACCCTTGTAAAAATAAACTGCTGTCGTTGATATTTTAAAAGATCGCGATGTCAGGGTAGTTTGGTTTTGCAAACAACAGGTTCCTCTATTAAAATCATGGACAACACGTGTAATATTGGTGATATATATGCTTAAGACCTACGGATTGCTACATTTTCAAACCAAACCGAGCTTAAAAGCAAATGATAAGCCTGGCCTTAGATTGTAAGGCAATCAACACTGCTCCTAAAATCAATCTATAATATACTAATTAATGTTTGTTTGTCTGTTCGTACCTTATGCGCGGTCATACCGTTCATCAGATTGCGAAGAAACTTTGGGAATATGATGTGCGCATACCCGGGATGGTTATAGGGTAGTGAGCTCTGGTGTTATGAAATTATTTCCTATACTATTCACGATTGCGATTGAAATTTCATCCGATTGCTATTAAATTTTTTTGAACATGGTTGTGAATACTTCTATATGTATACTGGTGAGCTCTAGCATTATGAAATTTGCATAAAAAATTTAAATAGGTCATGCAAGTTGTTGGAAAAATGGGTGTTTTTTATGGAGTTAGGCGGCAGGGAAAAAATGCTAAGGGGAGGGGTCTGCGGGAGGGTCTGTTAGGGAATTAAGGAGGGGGGCTTCGCGGGAGGGGGGACGGGGGAGAGCGGAAGGCGTAGAAGGTGAAGGGGCGCGGGAGGGGAAGAGGAAGAGGAGTCGGAAGGGGAACGGGGACGAATGGGAAATGACACGAAACGAGAAACTATTTATTTATTTAATTGGCATTGCAACGCATGCCGGGTATCAGTTAAAAGAAGGTATAAAATAATCTATGTCCGATGCGAACACCGCAACGCGATCACGTTTTCTCGCGCGGGCGTCTTTCGAAAGTCAAGAATGTTAACCTTGCCGACTAAAATGCAGTAAAAATAGCATTAAACTTCATGTTGTTATTACAGAGCGTTTATGTTATACGAATTAGTTTATGATATGTATGTGATTTATTATGGCATGTTTTTGGGTTAATTGTTTGTGTCGTCTTATACTTAACACTATCAATGCACGTTTATAACGTTAAGTGTGGTATGTGCCGTAGAACTAGAGTATGATAGTACGGTAGAACGTCACGGAATTTTTTTTTCTAAAATACGATCATTTTATTCGTAAAAACGGGACTGAAATTCTTACGAACAAATTAACAGTGTTTCAATATTTATTGGCGGGAAAATGTAAGAATAATAGAAGAATAATTTGTTGGTATACGTACAAAATTACGTATACCAACAAATTATTCTTACATGATCCCGCCAATAAACATTGAAACCCTGTTAATTTGTTCGTAAGAACTTCAGTCCGGTTTTTAACCGTTTTTACGAATAAAATGATCGTATTTTAGAATATCATTTTTGGGTGTGGTATGAACGGTATAACATAGAGTGTGGTATGTAATGTAGAACTGAGTGTAGACTGTGGTAGAGTGTGGTGTGTTCGGTAGAATATGATATGAGCGATAGAAGGTAGAGTCTGGTATGTATGGAAGAACGAATAGTATGGTATATGCGGTAGAATATACAGTATATAAGTAAGGTAGAACGTAGAGTGTGGTATGTAAGGTAGAACGTAGAGTGCGGTATTTGAGGTAGAACGTAGTACATGATATGAACGATAGAACGTAGAGTCTGGTTTGTACGGTAGAACATAGAATATGGTATGTACGGAATAACGTAAATTAAATCTGTAATGTAGAACGTAGAGTGTGGTGTGTAAGGCAGAACGTAGAGTGTGGTTTGTACGGTAGAACGTAGTATGTAAGGTAGAACATATATAGAACATATAAACATAGAATATGGTATGTACGGAAGAACGTAAATTAAATCTGTAATGTAGAACGTAGAGTGTGGTGTGTAAGGCAGAACGTAGAGTGTGGTTTGTACGGTAGAACGTAGTATGTAAGGTAGAACATATATAGAACATATAAACATAGAATATGGTATGTACGGAAGAACGTAAATTAAATCTGTAATGTAGAACGTAGAGTGTGGTGTGTAAGGCAGAACGTAGAGTGTGGTTTGTACGGTAGAACGTAGTATGTAAGGTAGAACAAGAGTATGAAATGTACGGCAGAACGTAGAGTATGATATTTATGGTAGAACGTAGAGTGTGGTATGTATGGTAAAACGTGGATCGTAATATTATTATATTTAAGTAAAATTGGATGTATAAGGAGTATAAGTACTTCCCCACCTTTCTCTTTCCTATCTACTTCCTCTCCACCCTACCATCAGCCTAACAACATCCTCCAATTGGGGATACCGTCTTTTCACTGGCTCCAGACGGTTGGAACTATTTTGCAGCACTCGCATAAAAATATATATGTATATATATATATATATATATATATATACGATAATAATATATATATTGAATTCAGTATTTTTCTGTACTTTGTGAGTTTTAAACGTGTGATTCGTAGACGAAGGCCATTTAACGATTTAAATCACATAACAGTGTAAATTTGTCTGGTGACAGTAATTTACACGGAAAAACTTCCACGGAGCACTTTTCCACACATCTTTCCCGGTCTTATCGCAAAATTATGATATGAGATGGGCGGCCGTCCAAGGATACCAGTATAGAAAAAAACAAACGATTTTTGTTATTTCTAAAACATGTCATTGATCGGACTCACAAACTATTCTTGTAGACATGCTATTTTCATTTCAAAGTAAACATACAACTTTAACTTTTTAACATTAAAAACTTGAACATCTTCTCCAATAGCATAAAATAAAAATTTCGAATAGAAAGTAATAATCTCTTAGTTTTTTAGAGGTTAAAAACGATTAGATAATAAATATAGAATAATCAAATAAATTATTAAGGGAACGGCTGCGCCTCTTTCAAAATCAAATTTGGATACTTGAATTTGGATTTGAGACCAAAGTACTTAACCGAATCGAAAAATATATTTTTTAATCAAAAGTATAGCAATGAGGTCTCTCTGCATGCTATTTATTTTTCAGATTATAAAATACTAGCTTCTGCCCGCGACTTCGTCTGCGTATAGGATTAGTACTTAGAGTAGGTAATCTATTTTCTTTTCCTTGGTCCCATCTACGTTTATACCAAAATTCTTAACCTATTTATTTAAAATATCTATAATTCTTGATTCGATTCAAATTATTAGGCGAGTACTTCAAATAAATTCATCAATTTAAATATTTTCTAAAATAGAATTTTGATTTAACAATCATTGTTTTGCAAAAGGTCATTCTCAAATTTTGACATTTTCTATTAAACAATTTTTATTATTTTCAATGCATTGAAAATAAATATCTAGCTTTATAAATTTTCTGGTGTATGAGCTATGTTATTGTAAAGTTTCATTAAAATCCATTCAGTAAATTTTGCGTGAAAGAGTAACAAACATACATACATCCATACAAACTTTCGCGTTTATAATATTAGTAAGTATAATTAAAGAATAGTCGATTGTTCATTATTTCAGAGCCAATTTCGGCAATTATTTTCGTTTGGGTGCGACTCTTCAAAAAACGACTTAATAAATCTCTTCCTAAAGCCCCTACCTTTGCCAGCCTCACAAAGCTACCCAACCGAGTAACGGCATAGTCTTGTCTTATTCACATCCATACATACTCTTCTGTTATTATCGCTCTGGAACTCTGGACATGGCCAAACTTAAATATTTTGTTCACTTGATAGCGCCGTATTTTTCTTGGGCGTCCCCGACATTCTCCCATTTACCTCCGCTTCATAATATCAGATTTAAAATTAAATTTGCGCAGACCCGTGATATTCGTGGATATTTTGAAAAACTAAAATAATTTTTTTTTAAATAAAATAATATATATCTATTATTGCCACGGCAGGGAATCGACCCCCAGTCAACTGCTTAGACGGCAATATGACAAATATGTATTTTTAATTTTAGAACACCGTAGGTACCTACTTAGACATTTCAGAATGTTACCTACAAAACCGAAACAGTATTGTTTATATTAATTATCAACCTTATCTAATGTTTTTATCCTCGTCTGTGAATAATATTTTCGTCGGAAAACATCAACAAATTTAACAACTGGCCAAAATAAATATTATTTGTCGGTAAGTCCTCCTGTAGTTTTAACTGGGTAATTTTCCAAACATTTCCGTGCAAACAAAAGCATCCTCATTTGTCCAAACAGTTTCATTTTTACGACAACCCATTATCCGCTGCGTGCACGGCAAGCCATTAACGCCAAGTCGTAACAAGGGGCGTGTTGATGGTACGGGCATCAGTGCAAGTGCACTGACGGGAATCGGGCAATTTGCCCAAGTGCCCCTGCCTAATGGGTTTATTGAGAGCCGGGGACCGCACCGTACGGTGGCTATTGTCTCAGAAGTGGAGTGGTTCCGCTTGGTGACTTTGCTCACAGTATTGTACTCTGTGACGCAATTAACTAACCGCAGTTTAACACAATAGAAGTTAGTGAGATTTACCACTAAAACCTTCTACTAAAAAATCTAATTAAATAAGAAAAATTAAAACAGATATATTTTGAAATGAATTCCGAACAGGAGTACAAATTGCTCCCGAATTTCCGTTGCTATTAGGCTTATGGCATTCCCAAATGGGGTGTGTAGAGAGGCTGAATGAAGTGGAGAATAATAAAAAGTGGGAAGGCGTAGAGGTAGGAATAAGTAGGTATCTGGCTTTTCAGAGATGGTCACCAAAGCACTTAACGCAACGTTTAGGTTCTGAAAGGTGATCTCTCATCAGGACGATACTCAGAGTTTTACCACATATATTTAAATACTGGATTTGGATTTGAATATCTACACTCAAGTGGGACTATGTTGGACACTTTGCGGATAAATTAATCCAGAATATAGTGGGATGAAATCCAGTTTTCTAATTAAAAGAGGTTTTGAGCAATCGTGACATTGTGTCCTGTTTCAGTCCTGTCAACTTAATGGGATAAACTGAAGGGAATAAGGCACAGTGACTTAGGAAGACACACTGTGGAATCAGGAAACATAGCTGAATTTCCAATTAAACTTCATCAAAGAGTCTGGGTTATCGTCAAAGGACTTGTATAAAATGCGAGATAGCACAATGGACCCATGACAAGTAAGAACTATGTTAACCGTCTGCGTTTTTTAAACATTAGAAATCAAATTGTGGCCTGTGTTCGAAGTAATTAATTACTCTGTACTATGCTGATCACAGATGATCCCAGGATATTATGGGCAATGTTCAATAAGATATGCGAAGTGCTCATTCAAAATCGTCGTAATTCTTTTGTTGAGTAGACCGATTCTGAATCAATACTACTTTTGAAATAATTTAGAAGAAAATAGAGGCTCCGAAGAATTTAGGAGCAAATAAAAGAAGAAAAACTTTGCTATATTTTGCGAAACGAAATATAATAGAATTTTCACGAAAGTAAAAACCACGTACAGAGTATAAATAAAACAATATACAGGCTGTAACAGAGCATATTTTGAGTAATAAATGTATTTGTCATTTTGCTGTCCAATGACATTTTTGTTCTAATAAAAACAATAAAAATATTTTACCACCATGCGTCGCAACTGAGTTTGTTTCTAGAGAAGCGCGTATATATTCTAGCGCATCTTGATAAGCGTTGTGTCTCATCCTAGCTGCATGCCGCATGCACGAAACGCGTGTCCCGAAAAATCCCATCGTGACGCGGTATTTTCGATAGCTATGGGATCAGTAGCGACATGTGATCGAAAAAAATATTTTTTTTGCTTTTAATAGAAAAAAAAATAATTTCGAACAACAAAATGACACATACATTTATTACTCCAAATATGTTAAGTAATCGCTGGATAAAATCTCTCGGGTACGTCCTGTTAAATCCTGTATATATATGTACATTTTGTGCAGCATCGCGTTCATTAGTCAAATGCATTGTACATATTATAGTTTTGTGTTAGTGATCGAAGAACCGGTGGATGCAATCTTTTAGCCATACGTTGTAATAATGAATTGTCCAGCCTCAGTTAACAGTAAGATTGTACAAATATATTATAAATTTGTACAGCGCCCTTGAGGTGATTTTTCACATATTTTTATTAAAACTGACAAGGGAGAATATTCTTTTACAAACGTCGTACACAAATAATCATGTACTTTTATCAAAATAACTTACTTGCTAAGTATTAAGCTTTAAAGTGTGATTAATTTAAATATGGATTAATTTGTTTACAACAAAATTGCATCCAAGGAATAACGATTAAAGACCCGATATTAGGCAAAGTGGTACTCGAGCTAGGTATCCCAAATTACGAAAAGGTGATTAATAATAATGGGACTGGGCATTTACTTTTCTAAAGCAAACAGCGACCACGTGAGCTCGTGGCTCTCCACTTGTTAATATGGTATCTGTATAGCAGGAGCAGGAGATACAAGAGTCAAACGGCTGCCAATAAATAATCAGTAAGTGATGTCTGGTCAAGCGGGTAGATAGAGAGTGGCGCCTCAAAAAGTCTGCTTTGGCTTTAGTATTGGCCTTATACTTGGAAAACAATAGTTTAATCAATGGTTAACTGATGGTTTAAACTGTTGTTTACGGTAGGTTTATGTCGCATTTCACTCAACGGAGAAAATTATGGAAAAAAATTGAAAATTCTGGTGAAAATCAGCTAATGAAAAATCGGTGCAAACTTAAAAAAAGAGCACCAAGAAAGTAATTCCTGAGTAAAAACTGCGAGTATGGGTACTGCCGCCCAGGGAACAAAAGCCACTGCCATAGGTCATCCCAAGTGGTTCGCTAAATTTGGTGGCTTAGCAGGTTCATTGGTTGAGGTTTGTCAGGCCGGATCAAGAGAGACGTTTGGCCGCTCCAGCAGGACTCTCGGAACATCTCCTAGCACCGCAGTGGGAGAGATGGATTAATACCTCTGTTGCTCCTGGAGACACTGACCCCCAGATTCCTACCCACCCCTCATAGATTTTTCCTTCCCAGAACTTCATCTCCTTCTTTTAAGGATTCTAAAAGATGACATAAGCCTTGAGGGAATTATTTTCCTCAGGGCCTCCTTTGCGGGGCTAAGGTAAAAAAACACGACCTCTCACAACAATATATATTGGCATGCTGATGTTTAAAGGTTCATAGAACTAGTAGAAGAATTAGTAGGGGTGAGTTTGCACTAGAAAATGCCTGCCCTCCAAAAGAGGATTGCGGTTATGTTTGGGTTCCTCTACGTACGAATTTAAATAATTATTGTTTTTCTTTTACAGTTTTATTAAGTACAGAAAGAGAATCCATGTATCTATTGTCTAAATTGGTATGATCTTTAATCAAGACTTTTTTAAAGCTTTTCAAAGTTAAAAAAAACATTCTGAGCATGTTATTAGGCCGGACTAACGAACAAATTAACAAGGTTTCAATGTTTATTGGCGGGAACATGTAAGAATAATTTGTTGGTATACGTAATTTCGTACATATACCAACAAATTATTCTTACATTTTCCCGCCAATAAACATTGAAACACTGTTAATTTGTTCGTAAGAACTTCAGTAACGTATTTAACCGTTTCTACGAATAAAATTACATTTTTCTCCGTGTGAGCTTTTTAATAAATCTTTATGAATTTCGATTTTGGTTTCTTAATCATTTAAGAAACCAAAATGAACGAATGTAAGACTTCAAATTGGAAATTAATTCGTTTTCCAACGTCTGATCGAGCTTAACTCGGCAGACAGACTAGTTGTCGATGACAATGCATTCTATTTTCTTTTTTGGAGGCACTCACGCACACAAAAGCGCGAACACACGCATTTCATTTCTTCTCAGAAATTGTCTACTAGCCGGCCCCGAGAAAGAATAATTGAATCACATAAAATTTACTTGGGCACTCCGGGGTTTTACCCGCGACTTTTTTTCTGTTTCACATCTTTCATTTAAGAGTTGTTAATATTGTCTTCAATGATTAAAATTAGCTTTTTTAGGAGTTCACACAAGGGGTTCTGAAAAATATTTTTTCAAAAAAAATTCACTCAGCGCTTAAGTCATCTTTGGGAATGTTGTGTGGAGGGTTCTTTGTGAAAAGGGGAGTGAATCTGGGTATTGAAGAGAAAGGGGAGGGATTAAATACAGAGGCCGGCAGATCGTTCCAGAGCCGAGCTGTTGAACTCAAGAACGAGTCGTAGAAACGACCCGTTCTCATGTGACAAATGTCAGCTATTTTAAAGTGTTGGGCGCTCGTTTGGGGTGTAGGGTAAGGTTGATTAGATTTTGCGTAATACTAGCGCAGAATCGTGAGAAATCGAGAGATATTATATTTGTAGGCTGTGTGAAGCCGAAAATATTTATTAAAAAAATATTTGCCTTGTGGTAAATCCTTTCAAAAGCTGAAATGTATCTGTCGAATGTTGAAAAATTATGATATCTGTTAAACGTTTAAACAAAATTAATATACATTAAAAATACACAATTACTGTTCCATAAAAGAATTTTAGTACCCACTTTATTGATTGTTTTATATTATATGATTTATGCTTATCAATTATAATTTTAAAAATGAAACGTTCCTTGAAGTTGAATTATGTTTTAAGTATGTTTAATAATGAAAGAATGGATAAGTAAAAATGAAAGACAAATTTTCTTTCTCCCTTACATTCCTAACCTAAATTTTTGACAAGAAATTTTTTTAAATTTAATTTTAAATTTTGACAACTTGTATGAAGAAAATGTACACATTTATACAACTTACAACGTTAAAGATTTTTACCTGGATTTTCAAATTGTCCTTTTTATATCAGACGAAATAATGTTCGTTACATTTTTATGTAGTATTTTTTCAGTGCGTAGTGACGAAAACGTATCAAAGAAGGCGCTGTCAAAAAAACTATAGTTTTTAAAAACAGTTATTTTTGGTTTGTAAAAATAAACGCGCGTTAAAAAAACATTAATAAACAACTAAAGAAATAAAACTATTGGTAGTATTTAGAGATATGTTTTATAATATTCAGTTTTCGTCTTGTAAAATGTTTAGAATGTACATAAAGGTAAAATTTATCTCACTGTAAGAAACAGCAAAATACTTAATACTCGCGCTAAAAATGAAATATGGCCAGATGCAATCGAAAAGATTAAATCAATACAGTTTACTTAATGAGTCAGATGTGTTTATTATTGAGATTCGGCATGTAAACATTTAAAAATCGGGAGATACCAAAGTGGGTTATTTTCGGAGAAATCGGAAATCAATTCGCACACGTAAAACATTCTTTACAAGGGCTAAATACATTATAGTTTCCATATAAATCTTATCACAGGTAATATAAATTACCTTCAATTTAATAACTTAATATTTTTACCACACCCCTCATACGTCGCTCCCACTAAAACCGAATTAAACGCACCGCGTCCATTTTCATTTAGAAATATTTTCACATACACCACTAGATTGAATTGGGAACTTTGAAAAACTGTCGTATCCGCGCCGCACCTGAGGCTATTTTGTTTGTTTTTGAATCGGCTTGCAGAGTTTGAGTTAATCGAAACTAGATTGATTTCAAGACCTGTCAAAATGTAAAGCTCCGTTCGCAAACCGCCGCGTCTCGGCGAACGATCAGCCCGGTACTGACTTGGACACATGCTGGGCAACTTCGGGACGATCTTTCATGAGCACGCGCCTTTGGATGGGGCAAACTGCGCATGCTCCCAGACGTGGGTTCTATATCAGACACTTTTATTGCAATTATTATCCGAAATTTGAAAACCGGCGCATGTTTAGATAAGGAACTGAACATCAATATTGATATGCTGAAAGCTCGCTGTTTTAGAAGGCAGAAATATAAGTGTTATTTTTATAGGAAATTTGAAAACAAACGCATGTTAAGTAAGAAACAGGACGTCAATATTGTGAAGCCGAAAGCTCGCTTTATTTTGTAAGAAAGCTCAACAGAAAAGTTCAATTAATTAGTGTTTGAAATTTGATAAAGAGCGAATATCTAGATAAGAAATAGAAAGTCAACCACTATTAATAATGTGTAACTTCATTAGTCAATTATTCGACGCATACTATACGTCAGTATTGATAGGTTGAAAGCTCATCCGTTGAAAGCTTGCTGCATTAGACAGATATTATTTTCACACAGCCGGAATTTATACCCGCTAAGCCATTACAAGTAAACTTATCAGCAGTAGCCTAGTTCAACAAAAGTTGAATTTTTGTTCAAATTTTTAAAACATACTCATGTTATAATGATAACAGCTTCGCCAATCGTACAAAGCTTAGGTAATCAATGATCGTACAAGCTTAGGTAATGCAGAAGTAGCAAATCTAATTAGCACTGAAAGAACTTACAAAAAAGCATTCCACCATTTTTTTTTACTTTGATTAGTTTACAATATTTTGTTTTTAAGTTAATTTCAATCATATTATTATGTTTACACCGTAATCCTTTTTGTAAAAAAAGTTTTTTTTTGTATTTGAAGGTACTTGTACCATAAATAAATAAATAACTTTAGGTTAATATTGATATGCTGAAAGCTCGTCAAGAGCTAGATATATGAGAATAATGTTAGAAATTATAAAAACGCACATCCATATGACAGAAAAAAAGAATCAACATCTTTGAGCAAAAAGCTCGACAACGGTAAGTTTGCAATTTTAAATACATCGATTGAAGTTTCTGTTAAAAAATTGAAAATAATATTTCAGATTTTCACGGCGAATAGAATTATGGTGATCCATTTTTGTGTTATTATGCCATCAAGCGCTTCCTCCTTCTTTAGCTAACGTTTAGGACATCGTTGATGTTGGATAAAGATGGAGAAAGTGCAACACGGCATAAAAACTCGAAAAATTAATCACGATAACCACATTTAACCTCATAGGATTGTATGATGAAAGCCTTCACGGGAATTATTTTTAACGCATTCCTGAAAATTGGAAGATGTCTTCGACGCTTGATTCTTGGAATATCGATAGTAAAATCGCCCACCGTGCCCAGACTGACACTATTTTCGTAATAACTTACTTGGTTTTGCAAAAAATTGTTTTATTACGTAATTTGTTCATAAAATGATTAAAAAAATGATTTTTTTTTTTTTTTACAAATACAGTTATTATACATTGTATATATATATTTTTAATACATTTTTTAAATATCGTGATTCACCTTTTATATCTATATCCTATTTAGTTTAAACTTCGCTTTGAAAATTTTCACTTTATAACTTTACAGAATTATATACAAGTAGTTGTTATATATAAGATCTCCTTTCCCAAGCACAAGCATTTGCTTTATCAGGAGATTTTTTTAATGTGAATACGTTTTTTTATATTGAGACTATGGTATCCCCATATTGGTATATGTTGTGAGGCTGCAAATAGCAGGGGAGGAGAAGTAAATGGGGGAGAGGAAGGTTAGGAAGTACCTGGCTATTCAGACCTGGTCACCAAATACGGCTAAAGCCATGTGAAGCAAATTCTCAATTCTGATTGATGGTCTTACACTAGTACGATACTGAGAGTATTTTCCACTCTGGAACACGCCGCAAATATACTTTATCGTCGTTGGAAGCACAATATATCCGTGTGACGTTTTTGGCCAAAATGAGTTATTTAATATATTTAATATATCCCATATCAATATTTTTTAAGTTTTCCTAAATAGTCGGACCTAAAAAAATCATATTTTTCAATTCAATTTTTCACGATTTTAGAGGCTTTGGTAATTTGTGTTAAAAAATTCAAATTACAAAGAACCTATTACGTTGTTAACACAAATTTGTCTTGTAAATTAAATTTTCTAACGAAAGAAATGTTTTTATATGATATTTAATTATTTTCAGTATATTAACTCACTCAGTACAGCAATAATATTTTTTTCCATAAACATAATTTACTTACAAAAAAATGCCAATGTTGCCTCCAAACTCATGCAAAATTCTATTTTTAATGACCAATATATTTATACTTTCAAACAAAAATAGATAAAATAGCACGTATCCGTAAAAGATATTTGCTGCACCTTTTGATTAAATTTATTTTTTCAGTTTGGTTAAGTATTTTGGCCTCAAATGCAAATTTAAGTAATGAAAAAAACCGCGCAACCGTTCCTACATTTGCTGCACAAAATACCACACGTGTAGTAAACGGTGGGCACAATAAATACTGTACGTAAAATTTAAGAAAAATTAGTCCATAAACAAGTTATCAAAAACTTTACAATTAACGAAAATAAATACAACATATCTCCTAATGTTATATTTAATTAATTTATTGTGAAATAACACAAATTAATCAATTCAATTTATTTGCGCACGCCCGGATTCAGACCCGCGACTTTCGGATTTCCTAGTCGAGAGCCTTATCCCTTAACCACGGAGGCCGTCACGTAGAGTGAATGTAAATCAAGGTTATTATGCTGAAAAAAAACACAATTAATTGTGGAAACAACTGGTAGAAATTCGCCCATGTCTGATGGAAATTTAAGAAAATTGAATACACAATGTAAGAGTTACGCATGAGTCATAAGTAATTTTCTAAATCAAACGGAATTCGTACAAGTGGAACATTTCATTGCCACACATTAAAATATTTGTCGCGCTGTTCCCAGAGTAGAAGATCGGTTATGTTTGACTTTGAACTAGGCTCGGTTGGACACTTTCCAAAAGCTTCGGAAAAGCGTTTTTACATAATATTATAGGAAATAGCCAATGTCTGTCATACATTCGCTAACTGACAGAGATATTTCTAACACCTAATAAAGGACGGTTATAGCGACTTTAAGCTCCGTTCGAGTGTGCTATGTAGTTTACAGATTTACACATAGAGAGTTGTTAGAAATTATCATATTAATTCGTGCGCATTTGAAAGCCTGAGTCACAGAGTTTAATTATAAGTTGAACGATTTATTTTTATCGCAATTGTCCATTATATCTGAATTTCAAGAAATTTCTGGTGTTTCTGGATTTTAAGTGAAACAAATACATTTTCAATAGCGTAATTCGTGACGCTATTATCTCAACTGGGCACATGGGCATCCGAGAGAACTACAACAACAAAATTAAGATATGCAAAAAGTCCACCTGCTGCGCAATCTCTCCTTCCTACCTAAGTAGTTTTGTATAATAAATTTAAATAAAAATACAAGAGAATGCACTAAAATAAATAAAGAAAGATTTATAGAAAAAAACGGATGAAAGGCTGTATGCAGTGATGAGAAAATTCCCAGTGAATTTTTTTTTCGTAGAATATTAACGATATCGGGAAATAATGTCGTCAATTTTGGAGATATCAAAAAAATTATTTTAAAATTTTTACTGTCTCAATTTTAATTCTTTAAATGTAATGCACTAGCTGATACCCGGCATGCGTTGCAATGCTAATTAAATAAATAAATTGTTTCTCCCTTCGTGTCTTTTCCCATTCCTCCCCGTTCCCCTTCCGCCTCCTGTTCCCCTTCCACGTTCCCTTTACGTATCCCCCCCCACTCTCTCCCGCCCGCACCTTTCTCGCTAATCCAACCACCCTAACACATTCCGCTTCCACCTTCTCCGCCTTCCCCTCTCCCTCGCCACCCTCCCGCGAAGACCCCTCCTTAATTCCCCATCCGACCCTCTCGCGTACCCCTTCCCACAGCCTTTTTTTCCTGCCGCTTAACTCCATAAAATACACCCACTTTTCCAATAGCTCGCGTAACCTATTTCATTTTTTAATGCAAAATTCATAATGCCAGAGCTCACCAGTATATATATATATAGAAATATTCACCGGCATGTTCACAACAATTCAAAACAATTTAATAGCAATCGGATGAAATTTTAATCGCAATTGTATGAATAATGTAGGAAATGATTTCATAACGCCAGAGCTCACTATCCCATAACCATCCCGGGTATGCGCACATCATATTCCCAAAGTTTATCGCAATCGCATGAACGGCATGGCCGCGCACAATATACGAACGAACAAACAAACATTATATATTAGATTTACATGAGCAAAAAACAATATCATTTAAGAATAACTTTGAAATATTTCCGGGTGCACAGTTCGGATGGTCAAATAAGGAGTGGGAAATGTGTGAGAGACACCTGCTTCAATCGGCAGGAAAGTTTTATTGTGGTATGTAGGGTTGTAGCCACAGTTGGATACCAAACTAGGGATGTATCGATACGCCTCCGAAACGAAATCTTTTAATTGTTTTTAGTTCTTTAAAACCATATACACGCCTACATAAATAAAAAAATTTTATGACGGGAAAAATAATATATTCTACAGCCTCAAAATACCCGACATTAAGAATCGAATAAGTTACTTACTTCGGCATAATCTTGAGACTGAGGGCATAAAATCATCGAATAATATATCTTTGAAAATTGAAACGTTGGCAACGCTTGCGTTAAATTTTTCCCTAATGTTAATATAAATTTATGGACCTATTTCGTAACATTACTTTGGTAAAATATTTTTGGCGTTAATGACGTATAATTTGTATTTAATTTTGTACATAAGAAAGTGTTATGTATTGTGCAATGGTAATATAATATATTATCACCCGCGAAGTCTTTCGTTCCCCGTTATTAACAAGTATTCCAATAAATTTATATAGAGCACAATTTATTCATTTTTAGTACCAATTAGTAGGAATAAAATATCTTTGATAAAAAACAAAGAAAAAGTCATACGTAGAGATAGAGTAAAGATAGCAGCCAATAAAAAAATCGTTAAGAAAATGAGGATAATGTTGGTAGTTCTAAGTCGATATGATACAGTTAAATATGACCGAAAGGGATAGCGTTAGCGATTGCGAATTAGCTCAGTGGTAGAGCGAAGCCTCGGCAAGGCTTAAATCCTAGTTTCAATTCCTAGATGCGCCGAATCTTTTTCAGATTTTTACTTTTTTAAATTTTTGTTTGGGAGTCGCTAATATAGTCTTCAATGATTATACAGTGTGTTAAGGTACGTACTTGACTTACTATAACCAGTGATTCCTGACATTATTTGGAGTAAGAAATGTGAATAAAATTTTACTCTCCAGAGATTTTTTTTTTCAAAATTTTTATTATCAAAACCAGACAAAAAAAAATCTTCCGCATGTCGTCACTCCAACCGCCCAACCTCCCACCCCGCCCCAAACTGTCCAACAACTACTATTTTTTTTATGTTTTTGTAGACAAAATAAAACATCAAAAATGTTACCGGAGACCAAAATTTCATTTACATTATTTACTTCGAATAATGTCAGGAATCACTGGTTAAAGTAAGTCAAGTACGTGCCTTAACACCCTATATTTTTTTAAATAATTAGCAGCGGCGCGAGAATGATTGCAAAAATTAATCGGAACTGTACACCAAAATTGCTATATTGAGACATGCTATACATTTTGCCTATATTTAGGAGGAAACAGTATTGAATAATTTATTAACTTTTTCACAAGTGTTTGATGAATGTGGAAGATTGTCTAGAACAAACTTAAAACAAAACTTAAACAAACTTTAAACTAAACTTTAGAAGTAATAGAACAAAATTATATTAAATATATTATTTACCCCCTATAATATATACATACAATATTACACCCCTGTACTTGAAATAGGTATATTTATCTTTTAGTGGTGGGTTAGGTGGGGTTATTTTGTAATATATAAAACAAAGTCGGGTTAGTTACACCATTTATAACACAAGAACGGCTGGACCGATTTTTATGATCTTTAATTAATCTCCGTCCCGAATAGCAGAATAATTTTTGGTATTTTATGGAGTTTAGCGTTTTAGTTTTTAGTTTTAGTTTAAAATTTTATAGTGAAATACCTCACAAGATTCCCAACTGCTCCCGTCTGACTAGGGCATCCCCAATTCGGGTATGTTGTAAGGCTGAAGGGGTTAGGGGGAGGGGAAAGAGATGGGGAAAAGTAAGGTGGGGAAGTCTCTTTCTATTCAAATGCGGCTTAAGCCAGTTCAAGCCACGTTTCAATTCTGAATGGTGGTCTTATACCAGGGCGATACTGGGGAGTATCTTCCACTCTGGAACGTGCCGCAAATATAGTATATATTTTTAATCAATTATTTGTGAAACAACACAAATTAATCAAATAAAATTAATTTGCGCATACCTGGTTCGAACTCGCGATCTTCGGATTGAGAGTCGCGAGCCTTGCCTCTAAACCTCGCCGGCCGTCCTCATAGGGACCATTAGGTACTGTGATATTTATGGAGAATTTCTGAGTTATATTTTTCTATTTTTTTTTTTTGTTTTGTGTGATTGAATGCTGCCAAGCCCCATCCTATTATTTCGTAATCCAAATGAGAGTGGCATAAACGGGCGGTCGGTTTGATAGATTCCCCTATCTCGACAAACGGATTGCAATCTTTAGTACCTACACAGGCGTCAGCAATGTCTAGCACGGTGAATCAATAAAACCATATGTCAATACGATGTGGACGGAAATCATCATCTATGGTTAGTTGGCGTTATTTGCGAGCACCGTCAACACATGATTTCGAAAGACCGTTGACAAAAACCGCCAATTTTCCAGACTTATAAAAATACAAGCAAGACATCTGGCGTTAACAGGGGAAGATAGGGAACAGGGTGGGATATTCCCGAATATGTTATAAGTGCGGAATATTCCTGTATGGCCGTATGTTGAACTTTCCTCGACCCTTTTCATGCTCGGTGAAGACTGGGAAAGATGATTGCGGTCGAGAAGAAACGCTACATACGACTACGGTCGGCTGGAAGACGCGATTGATACATTCACCCAAGCAGAGTGTTTAAGTGGGGGAAAGGCAGAGATTGACTTGAGTGTCTCCTGAGTGTCAGATGAGCTCTCGATGTACACAACGTTTTGAATAATGCCATTCGTTATGCAAAATTATTAATGAATGTATGTGAATCAACGAAGTTCTTAGAATTGAAAGAAATCGTATAAGCGATCCATAAACATAATTAATTCATCGAATATGCCAACAATTTCTTCCGTTGATCTTGGAGAAACAAAAGTGGTGACAAAAAGTACATGCTAAGTCCCAATAATAATAATAATAAATTTGGATGATTTGTATAGCGCTGGTTTTGTGAAAAATCACCTCAAGGGCGCTGTTTATACAAATACGCCACAAATATATAATATACTAGCTGACCCACCGACAGGTTGCTGTGGCTAATAAAACACAACGCCATCTACTGGATGGTTACATAACATAGATAACCAAGTTTTGTTTCAATAAATTAACTCACACCGTCATCTATCAGAAACTTATGGACTTTAAAAATAATTTCAAATTATTGTCCCATAACAAACATTTAATTCGCAATAATAAATATTGGGGTCAATAATAGAGATAAAAACTCTCCTTTTTTTAAATTTGGACCAAATTACACGCAGTAAGCCAAATTTCATCAAAATCGGTTAAGTAGTTTCGGCGTTTAGGAACACGAGATTTTTATATACAAAGAAGAAGATGAATAGAATGGTTGTATTTTAATTCGAAATTGTAATTAATTAGTATCTTTAATGTTTTTCTTAATGGTTTGACGTTTTGTAAAGTGAATTCATAGACAGATTCGCCAGTATTGCCAGCATATCTATATCGATTTCTTATTTACTGATAAAATCATCGGTAGTTACGCCTGTCGATCCGATATCGTAAGTTATCGATTGCACTGTACGAGAGAAACTCCGAATTCTCAAAGTCAGGTACCTACTTACTTTTTCACGATCGTCGTCTTATTTTTATTCACGTTCCCCATAGAAAAAAAAAGAAAACTAGAAGTGCCTTTCATACAAATTTCAATCGATACAATGTTTTATTAAGCCTATTAGCCCAGTGCTCCATCTCACTTATAGTCGTCTGAAAACGTAGGTCTACATCCCGTTCGAATTTCGTAAACAAAGTTTTGAATTGTAAAATTAAGCCTCGATTAGGCAAATATTACGAAATCCGTCCACAAGGCAACTTCTTCTTTATTCTATGAACTCCATAGTTATACAATATTGGAGTTGCCAAGTTACATTGAAAGGCCAATGGGATTTTAGTATTATAGTTTCACACAAAAACATCTTAAATCATTATAGCGCATTGTTCAATATTATTGTTATGAGTCACACCAACATTCAGTCGGCAGGATTATAGCATTCATGTTTATTATCGTGTACGTAGTGACTTCATTACGTAGAGGTATGCAGGGAATTTCAAGTGGGCGGTCGCGGCCAAAAATACTGACTTTTGTTGGCGGAATTATTAGCGAAGTTATAATATTATCATTATGCGGAATGCATTCAGTATCACCCTGGCTTAAAACTAATCTAACAAAAGTTTAATTTTAAATCAGTAATAATGAAAAATATATTAATTAAGATTCAAATTAGCGTTTTCACCGCAAACACAATTTGAATTTCAAAGATTGTCAAGAAATGTTCGTGATTCATTTTTAGGGTATTTTGTCGTGTTGCGCTACCTCCTTCTTTAGCCAACGTTTCGGACAGCCATACAGTTTCCAGCATCAGGGCAGATGTGTATCATCCAGAAAAAAAATTAGAATTTTAGTAAATTGGTCATGGAACATTTTAAAAGACTCTGGCATGTTGGCTGTTAACCGTTCGTCATTTCTTCAATCATTTATTTAAGAGGGTATTAACAGAGAATATCGGAAATTAGTCCTTTTTAAATCAAATTCTAGACGTATTGACTATTTTTTACAAAAAAATCATAAATTGATTTTGAAAGATTGTTATTTTTTCTGGTACACGCAGTTTTAAATTTTTGAAAAACTAAGTGTATTTTTAATATACTAAGGTTATACCGTTGGTCGTTGGCAGATTTGTTGAATTTTCAAACGATAGATTCTATTAAGCAATACATATTTCAAATCATACAATCATACAACAATATAAATCAATACATCATCTAGTAAACACAGTTTTCATAATTTTAATTTTAGTTAAATTAAAATCATTAAAATATAAATCCGAGAACGTGTTTTGTGACATTAATATCTCAGTTTTTCTATTTATTTAAGGTCCCACAAACTAAAATATTTCAATTTTTTTACACACTTTTTTTGTTTAGATATTATCAAAAAGTCATAAATACTTACAAGTACATTATATTTAACAATTTATCATCGTGCGTTTTGAGCATTTTTATTGCTTACTTAAATGTAGGTGTAAACATTAAAGCATGTTTGGAATGAAATAAATCTATATTAAATTTTTTATTTTAAAAAATTGATACGGGGAATATTTGATCTTCCCCATTGGAACCTCCCTGTACAGTTGCAAGCATTTATAACTTTAATTCTCAGCCGCTGGTCAATCGCTTCTTATCATTCTTCATCTCAACAATATTGTAATTTTTTGCCTCATCTGTTTTTAAATTATAATATTAATATATATGGTCCTTACATATGAAATTGGCATTTTTACGTACTGGCAACTTTGATCTCAAATATCTTTTCTTTGGTTAGGAATTCTAAATTTAAATTTATACAACTATTTACTCATATATTTGTGTTTCGAAAATTATAATTCATTTGTTTTTTCCTTAATTTTTTTTCTTTGCGTCACTTAGTTTACATCCACCGTACTCTCCGGACCTTGCCCCAACAGATAACCATTTTTTTCGAAATTTGGATAACTTCTTGCAAGGGAAAAAATTCAACTCGGATGGGGCAGTCCAAACCGCCTTCAAAGAATTTATTGATTCCCGTCCGAATGGTTTTTTTAGTAAAGGGGTCGATGAACTACCTATAAGATGGCAAAAGTGCATAGATAGCAATGGTACATACTTTGATAAAATAAATATATTATATTTAAAAAAATCCACTTTCTGTTCCTCCCATACAAAACGCCAATTTCATATGTAAGAACCATAGTATCATTATTATCTCTAATGTTATTTAAAAGGTATTTAGTTCTTTTTATTATTAAAAGGTCCTTATCATTAATCCTTCGAGCCGTTTCTGCAGCACTGGTGCCACGGTGGAACTCGTACTCGTAAATAATGCGATATTTCAAGTTTTCCATTTTGTAAACTATGTGACGCAAAGAAAAAAAACAATTAAGGAAAAAACAAATGAATTATAATTTTCGAAACACAAATACATAAGTAAATAGCTGTATAAATTTGAATTTGGAATTCCTAACCGAAGAGAAGATATTTGAGATCTAAGTTGCCAGTACGGCAAAACGGCAATTTTATGTAAGGACCTAATATAAGAATTCACTTTCAAATTATTTCAAGTTTATATGATCTAGTAAATTTCAGTATTCTCGATATGGCATGGTAGTTTTTTTTTTAAGTTTCCGTTTCAAGATATTGGACGTTTAAAATAGGGATCTAGCATCTAGTGGCACCCCCACTCCCACTTCAACACCTAGTAATATATTATATTCACCCATTGTTTTCTAATGTCAAGTTAGTATATTTTGCCTTAATGTAGGAACGGTTGTTCCGAAACCGGTCTACGTATATAAAAAAAATTTGTGGTTACAACAAAGATACATAGCAGACATTCATTGTTTCATTTATTTATAATGGATAACCACAAAGTTATAGCTACAATCAAATATATAAAGTTTTTTTTTTCAAAAGTGAAATTGTCGTGTTTATTTGGACTGTTTTTTTCGCATTTTCAATATTATACGAGTATAATTTGGGAGGCGGTTATGATTACCACCGCCTGGGGAACCATTATTGTACAACACTCCTGCCATAGGTTGAGAGAGACATAATCTAGACCTCTTAAGCAAGACTCTCGCTACCCATCGCCTTGCACCCTAGTGGGAGGGATCAACAATGGTCACTCCTGGACACTTTGACCCCGAGATTCCTACCCACCCCTCATACATTTTTCCTTCCCAGAACTTCCTGCAGTTTATTTTCCTAAAAAGACCCTCCACCCAGCATCCCCAAAGATGACATAGGTCCTGAGCGATTTTTTTTCGTTAGAGCCTCCTGTGTGAAGCTAATGTTAAAATAAAAAACCTACCTGCCTGATGAAAGTTAGAATACGAATTGTCATTGAGATAGTGACGTTTCTTTGGATAAATAGTAAAATTCCTTTTTAAAAATAAAACTAACTAACCAACTAACCATCACGCCGTTTCCCGGCAGGGGTAGACAGAGAGGACAGACCGCCAAACAATTCGGTCTTGGCACACACTCTTTGCCTCATTCACATTCATACATGTCTCATACATACTCTTCTATTGTTCTGACTCTTGACATGGCCCGACTCAAGAATCCGATTCACTTTTTTTTATTTTTATTTTTTTTATTTATTAAATTTGCAATATCACAGCTTTGTGGGACTACCCATATTTATAAAATATGGGTAGTCCCACAAAGCTGTGATAGGTCAGCTTGTCTGTAGGTTCTACCATTTAATATTATTACATAATACAATTTAGCTTGTTATAATAATTATACCTAATACAAGATTTAGGATAGATAAATAAGTTGTTCATTTATTAGCCACTTTTTTGTCAGTTTAGGGCAGGGTTTCTCATTTTTTTTAATTTTAATGTTTTTTAATTTTTTAACTTGATCGTGCCATGTCTTCCTCGGTCGTCCCCTACTTCTTATACCATCCTTACGCTCCTTTCTTCGTTCATTCGCTCTTCCTGCCCAAACCATCTGAGGGTCCCTTTCTTAATTTTACTCATTACGCTTACATCAGCCTTGCATTCTTTTCGTATCTCCACATTTCTCACACGATCATACATGGTTTTATCACACATACGTCTCAGGGATCTGATTTCAAGAGCATTCAGTCTACTTTCATCCTTCCTCTGCCAGTTCCATGCCTCACTTCCATACATCAGAATAGGTACAAGCCAAATACAGGGCAAGTAGTAAAATATATATTATACAAGCTTCTGCCCGCGACTTCGTCTGCGCAGGATTAGTACTTCGAGTTGCCTATTTTCTTTTCCTAGGTCCCAACTATGTTTATACCAAAATTCTTAACCTATTTATTTAAAATATCTATAATTCTTGATTCGATTCAAAGTACTTGTCTAAGTATTAGGCGAGAACTTTAAATAAATTCACTAGTTTTAATATTTTCTAAAATAGAATTTTGATTTAACAATCATTGTTTTGCAAAATGTCATTTTCAAATTTCGACATTTTCTATTAAACAAAAATTATAATTCATAATATATATTAAAAATATCTAGCTTTATAAATTATGGCCTATATGTTATTCTGATGTATGAGCTATATTATTGTAAAGTTTCATTAAAATCCATTCAGTAGTTTTTGCGTGAAAGAGTAACAAACATACATACATCCATACAAACTTTCGCGCTTATAATATTAGTAAGATATTAAATAAAATATACCTATGCTTTATAACTAAGTAGGTACATACTTACAAATCTTGTGATTTCAGAGAAAATTTTACTTTTGATCAATTTAATTTGTAAAAGAAAAAAATTACAACATATATACTCTTTTGGAGCCTATCTACTGTTTACAGAACTACTAGCATAGTTAGTTGCTACCAGGTAACAAACTACAATCTACCTGTGCCAACCTGTATATGATTTAGAATAAAGACTCTGTTATTTAATACGTTTATTCAACATGAGAATAGAAGAAGTAGGTACTCAGCATCTACTGACTCCTTAATTCAGTGAAAATACATTACAATATGGGGCAAGGTCACAAGGTTCCACCTGGCCACAATAAAAGGAAGCATTCTGTAATGGGGTATATACACAAACTCGTAACGAGATGAAATTACAACACAGGCTGGAATTTATCGTATCTAACAATATTACAGTGCAAGAATTACACACGGACAGAATAACACGTGGAGAAAATTACACATGGACAGAATTACACTTGGACAGAATTACACATGAAAAGAATTAAACATGGACAGAATTACACATGGATAGAATTACACATGGACACAATTACACATGTACATAATTACACATTGACATAATTTTAAATTGACAGAATTACACGTGGACAGAATTACACATGGACAGAATTACACATGGACGAAATTACGCAAGGAGAGAATTAAACCCATTGGAATTACGCACGTCAACAGATTTGTTTATTGAGAGGTTGATATTTTATTTTATAGTGTGTGGTGGGTTAATGCGGTGAGGATTGTATAGGTCTTGGCTGCGGGTGCATCTGCCCAACTAGTGTGTTTGCGGGCCAGATTTGAATAAAATTGTTGAGGGAGACCTTCTTACCTCTCCAGCAGGACTCTCTCGACCCATTGCCTTGCACGGCAGTGGGAGGGATATTTTTCTCCGTCACTCCTGGACACACTGAACCCATATCCTTACCCACACTCTTACCTTTTAGTTCCCATATCTTCCTCGCCTTACTTTCCTTTGAAAAAAATCCTCCTTTAAAAAACACAGCATCCCTAAAGATGGCATGAGCCCCGAGCCAACAAGGCCTCCTGTGTGGATCTAACGTAAAAAAACGCCATATTTAAAAAAAGCGTGGTTATGTTAGGGCAGTGGTTCCCAAACTCGTTTGGCCCACGAACCACTTTTCATAGTCAAAATTTGCCCATGGACCCCGGGGTAGGGAGCTATCCTGCCAAAATTAGAGAATTTTAGGTTAAGAATTCTATATTTTACCTAGGACGTAAAAATTGCAAATAATTTGTGTATAAATATTTAACATAACTTCCATATTAATAAAAATGTGTCTACCCCCTGACATTGTTCAGGGGCTCCCTGAATGATCGGACCACTTTACTTTGGGAACCACTGGCCTACATTGATAAGCAAAGCCAAGACAACATTTTGGTTCTTTACTATCGAAATCAGATAATTTTTCGTGGACCCCCACATACAACTTATATCACGCCAACGTAGACCTCCATTGAGTCTCCCGTAAACCCCTGGGGGTCCACCTGGACCACTCTGGGAAACACTGGGTTAGGCTTTTCGACGTGTGCAATTCCAGAAGGTGTTATTCTCATCCTGTGTAATTTCGTTCCCGTGTTAATATTGTTTTATATTATTTTGTTTTAAAAAGAAAGACAAACATTCCCGGGTTACGAATAACCCAACAACATTTGAAAATCTCCTACTACCATTACACTAAGCGGAAGATGTTGCTTGTGTTGTGATGGGGGACTTAGGCAGCCGAGGAATCGAACACGGAACGCCTGGGTGGGACCCAAACGCTATACCCACTCAACCACTGACCGGTCAAGTATTATGTGTTAATTACAATTCAGTCCGTGTGTAATTCTGGCAGCGTAATTTTGTGTGTATTATTATTAACGCCTGTGCAAAGTGAATGTTAGATAATCTTGTCATTCATTGATGTACCATCATGTCACTAGCCCAAAACATTGAAAGCGTGTACATTTTGTGAACCAGGTTTTACAGCTTTTTCCAAATCTATTTGTTTTCGGGAATGGAAATTCGACTGAAGTCTGCAGTCGATTGTGAGTCACGCAAAGTAAATTAAATCTAAATCAAAATTTAAAAAAGAAAACAGCAGAATACACTCATTGTTACAAAGATTCGTGTGATTTGTTTATAAACAAATCTGACTCAGAAACTGGAAATTCCTTCGTATTGTTTTGCATCTGGGTTAAAGCATACTTCAATAATTTGAGTGCGAGTGTTGCAAGTGCAGTTGCAAAATGCATTAATACAATATAAACAATCAAGGAATGCCACTGAAACTCGGGTCAGATGTTATTACTGTTTATGATGCAGTCCTCGAGCACTTTAAATCATGAGCCGGCAACCTTTTGTTGTAAAAGTGCAGAATATTAGACGTGGGGATTAGTGCGGGCCGCACTAGAGTCACATGTCATTACAGTACATTACAATATTTGTGCACAAATATTTTAGTTTTAAAGCTTGCATTTTTGAAGTAGAGGAGCGCAGTATAGCGTTCAAATTTAAATCCAATAACCGAGAACAGTGTTTGTTTTTTCAATAATTCAGAATTGAAAAAGTTTGCTCACAAATATATATGTACCTATCACCAAATATAGTAATTATTTGCTGAGCAAACCTTGTGGTTTTCAGAAGGCAAACTCCAATAGAAATCCACAAAGCCACTTTAAGTGTGGTATCAGTTTACAAATCTATCGCGTTAATTTGCTAATAGCTTAGTACATTATAGATATCCATTAAGAAGGGGTTTTCGAAAATCTCTATCTTACGTGGGAAAAAACACTTTTCTACATCGAAAATTGCACAAAATGAATATGTTTTTTATACTGCCTTCTAGAGGGTGAAAACTATGTCGGTATGTTTTCGAATTTTCGATGCGTTTCGTATTAACGTAAACATTCACTGTCAAACATGTACGATTTATCAAAAAATATTATTTAAGGAAAAAGTGCTGCTAACTCTACTCTCATAAAGAATTATAAAATTATAAAAAGCTACCAAAGTAGCTTCTTCTTTCTAAAAATATATTTTTTTAAATTTCAATTTCGTGAAAGTTTCGGTGTAGAAAAGTGTATTCTCCATAAACCCCTTTTCGAGCGATTTCTGAAGGTAAATTTGAGCGTTGTCTCATTCGCCCATTTCGCATTCGCTTGTATTGTAAGTGTGCGTGAGCTTATTGTGAGCGGGACAGAATGACAGCCGCAATGAAAAATAAAATTAATAATTTTAAAATGTTAAAAATGCTTTTCTATGGGTCGTAATTTTAATACATAAACTACAAGTTTTTGTTCCGATGTAAATAGGTAATTTGTAATTTAAATTTACATCCATCAAAATTGTTTCTAAAACAAATAATGTTTGAAATTTTATATTTTATTATATATAAAAAAATATATTAAAATTTTTTTTTTTTAATGCTTAAATTTACTCGCAAATAATTGTCCAAGTTGCCTCTGAAATTATAAAATATTAAAATCTGTAATAACCTACATTTTATAAATTAAAGCAAAAATAAATAAAGTGGCTCCTGTCCGAGATCGACATTTGATACCGTATGATTGCAAAAATTATTTTATAGTTTAGTTGGGTATTTTGGCCTAAAATCCAAAACTACGTCTTGTATGATACCGGCCGCGCACCCAATAGCCTAAATGCGCTTTTCATTTTAGTATTTTGCCAAACAAAATTTATCCCAACTTCTTCTATTGCGTTCTTGCAATTTGGAAAATGATCTCGAGTTTTCTTTTATCGATATCAGTCTGTCACGTGCGTTGCAGCGAGAAGCTTGCGGGCCGCACCGAGACGCCTCGCGGGCCGCAGGTTGCCGACCCATGCTTAAAATAATTGATGGTGTCAATTTCAATCCGGAGATAAAATACGCCTAATAAGTACTGATGGAGTCTTAGTGACGTACCAAATGAGCAAATAAACTGTAATGGTTTATTTGTTGGATTCAGCAGATTGAAAAGTCATTTCGTCGCCTGAGTGCATAATTGTCCAATCTCCATTTTAGTTTTTTTTCAATTCATTTTAAAATTCATCCACGTGCAATATTTTAAAACAATGAGCGAAAAGTCGTGTTAAACTTTTGCTTTCTGATGCAAACGGGTGCTTAGCAACACTTTGAAAAAGGTCAAAGAACACGAAACATTTTTAACCTTTAGGTACGTAAAGGTAAAAATCGCGTACCACCCGAAGGGAGCTCACCAAGGTTCCCTATTGAACATAGTCATTGGGACACTTAAATGGGATGGTGCCACTCAAAAGTACGTTACTTTCCAGTAACACTCTAATATTAGTCACTACCACCTACCTACCATTTCAACTGAACATCGCCCATTTTCGCCCAGCAGCCAAAGATTAAGTAATGCAAAACGCGATAGTCCAACATCGAGCATAACTCAAATAACAGAGTATATATCATATATGATGCAATAAACAATTAAGATATCGAATAATATTGAATAAACTCTCGTTTGGAGGAAGTGCTTTACCCCCCTCCGGTGCGGAAGGGTTAAAGGATGTTATGTTTATACCAATGAAATATCGGAAAACAAACAAACAGATTTCAAAGGATTTTCCAAAATGTGTTAATACACCAGAAACGAGTTTCATGATGAAATATACGTAAATTAAAAAGGAGTAAATAACTCTGATATTATTGAGATGCCATTCTATCGAAATAATGAGAAAGCTGAAGTTGAAATCACAATGTTTTCAAAGTCATTATTCTTTTATGATAAAGTTGCACATTAAGAAAAATTATTTTATGAATATTTAATGTTACCGTTGTTTCAGATTATAATAATGTTTAAGGTCTTTGTAACGACAAATTATACGAAAACTTTAAGATTATCGTAACCGCAGATTATAACAATAATCAACGTTATCGTACGGAACCACAGATTTTACGAATATTAGAAGTTATCGTAACCACAGATTGATATAATATTCAATGTTATCGTAACCACAGATTGTAATTATATTCAAGGTTATCGTAGAGAACGTCAGATTATTATAATATTCAAGGTTATCGTAGAGAACCATAGATTTTTACGAATATTTAGGGTCATCGTAACCACAGATTTTAATAATATTCAAGGTTATGGTACAGAACCATAGATTTTTACGAATATTTAAGGTTATCGTAACCACATATTATAATAATATTCATTATCGTAACCACATATTATAATAATATTCATTATCGTAACCACATTATATAATAATATTCAAGGTTATCGTACAGAGCTACAGATTTTACAAATATTTAAGGTTTTCGTAAGTAAGCACGGATTATAAGAATTTATAACGATGTACCCACAATATACCGTTAGTAGAAAATTATATCTATAAAAAATAAGATGAAAATTATAGATTCGCATATTTTAAACGCTAATTATAAAAAATTATCAATATTGGCACTATAGCAAACAATAAAATATAAAGAAATGGTGACCGGATAACTAATGTTAAATAATGCATACAACTCAACGCCTGCTTTGAAAAGTCATTAATGGGGCCAACCTAAGAGTATGGATATTAGAGAGACGGCATGTGAAGTGTGCCCGCGCGCTCCAAGTGTGCCTTTTCGAGAATTTTACTTAAATGGTTGACATTGGCTGCTGGTTTTTGGACGTTTAATACGTTCCGACATTTTTACGATAGCAGCCATCTTCCATGGTATCAGCCGTATAAGTAAAATTCTCGAAAAGGCACACTTGGAGCGCGCGGGCACACTTCACATGCCGTCTCTCTAATATCCATACTCTTAGGGGCCAACAGACCTAGCTATAAAAGCTTAAGCGTTATTTGGCTTGGCCTACTTCAGCATATCGCTTGTCATACATTCCCATTGTGAATGTAACCGATATGCCGAAATACGCCAAACCAAATAACGCCTGAGCTTTTATAGCTAGGTCTGTTGGCCCCATAAAAGTGAAGAAAAAGATGGTTAAATATGTTAGGTTTTGGGCTATTTTTCAAAGCTTTTAATGACTTTTCAAAGAGGTGTTGATTTGACTTGATTCTGAGTTGTCATGGAACCAGCACATTGGCGCAGCCGAGGGGAGGGGGCGGCAGAGCCTTATTTTGTTTTATTTTAGAGGGGACCCCAAAATGATTCCATTCTATATATATATATATATATATAAGTTCCATTTGCAGAGTGCCACCCTAATTGTTTTTAATATTCAGTTTGTTTATTCGTGGGAATAATGATATTGATTTGTTTACGGTTCAAATATTTTTACAATTCACTCTCATAGTAGCGATCTGACCACTCATGTGACTTTTTTTTCCTTTCTCCATGTAATATTTAGTGTTTTTTTTATATAGTGATTACCTAATGCTGCTTTACTCAAATTTGTCAATGTTTACCTCAGAACAGGCTAGTCCTTAACGTATTCGAAATCAACTATTGTTTGTACGTTAGCGATGTGCAGTTGTCCTAGGGAACGATGAGAAGTTACCGATAGTTATCCTATCGATCGTTAAAGAACGAGCGTGCTAGGGCCTCTGGAGAGTTGATTTTCAGTGTAATAAATACGTATAATTTTTAAACAGTGAGAAGCAATAAATAAATACATATGTTGTTTTCGACGAACAAAGAACAACCCTGAAAGAATCTTGTATAACTTTCCAAGCAAATATGTATAAATAAAAAGATTTTCTGGCAAGAATTGCCACAAACTTTAAAAAAAACCGTTGTATCTTAAAATATATAAAAAAAAAAACATCAGACCACATTCAATATGCAATACGTCATGCCGACAATCAGTCGTGAGAACATGTATATTACCTAATTTCATTCATACGTAAGTGTGTCCCAAAATTTCCTCGGTTTACAGGAAGCTGCCTGCCAAGAGGCGATGGGCGGGGGCGAGACAGAAGCTAATTTTACTCCTACTATGTAACTGTATTTCAATTATAAAAATAATAAGATAAACTCCACAAAACTTTACATATGAAAAAAACTGTTTGAAGAGGAGAGAAAAGGTTCATATTTAAATGTTTTTTTTTTTAATTTTTGTAATAGTTTTGAAATGCACTAACAGATTTGTGCTTAACCCCTCAGATAATATGATCTCTTTTGGTAACAACTCAAATGAGTATCACAGAAATCACGGTGATTAAATATGATCTAATCTAAACGTTATTAGAAAGAGAAAACACAACGCTATATATTAAAATCTAAAAGTTAACCACAAAACAATTTAAATATACACCTTAACCAAATTTTCCGACTGAACTTATACTTTTTTTTTTATATATTTTTACAGGAAACGACAAAAAAGGAAGGCGACAATAACGTTTATAATACATTTGTCTAAAAAAATAATATGTACCTTATTTGTTTCGTTCTTAGTAATTTTAATTATTATTAATTGATAAACTAATAAGAAAAATTTTAAGGCGTTCTTTGGACCGATCCTAGAAAATGGATTTTGGCGTAGACGTTACAACGATGAGCTCTACACTCTGTTTAAGGAACCAAAAGTGACACAATTTATAAAGTTGCAAAGGCTTCGGTGGCTGGGTCATGTGGAAAAAATGTCAGAGCATCAAGCACCAAAGTCCCTGCTAAAATCTAGACCTGTAGGGCGAAGGAGCCTGGGAAGACCAAAATTAAGATGGAACGACAACAACCTCAAAGACCTACGTACCTTGGAGATTCCAAACTGGAGAGAACTAGTACAAAACAGAGATGAGTGGAGGAAGACTCTCGAGGAGGCCAAGACCATCCAAGGGTTGTAGCGCCAATTGTGATGATGATGATGATAAACTAATGTTTAAGACTATATTTTATGCATAGTATAAAGGGTAAAAATTATTATAAGCAATAATTATCAGCCTGAAACACTCATCCACATTGAAACAATCTTCCGAGAAAAGATACATGCCGCCGACGGGACTCGAACCCGTGTCCTTCTGATGTCCGGTCAGGTATAGGTGTGTAGAATCAAATACAGCAATCTCCACTTTTATCAAAGGTGAACTAATGATGCAACTTTGTTAATGATTGACTCATTAACCTACAGAAGCAGTTATTTGGCATTAAAACCAGCTCTGTGTGCCCAAGTTTCCCTGAATCACTGAAATGAAAGGTTTCGTTTGGTTTTCTTAAAATAAAACATTTTGGAAATTGCTGCATTTGATTCTTCACACCTTAGAGCATTTACAATCCAAAAATGTGTATATTCTCAGTCCGCCTTTTATCACCAGGAATATGGGTCATAAAAATAAAAATCGCATGGCAAAAGGAATCTAGAAGCGGTCAATTTAAGCGCAAAAGTCGAATTGAAAAAAAAAAAATTATAGGGAAAAATAGTTAAATGTCACAGAAAATCTTATCCACAAAAATGTTTTTTTTTTAAGTCGTTACTTACAGGCGTTCGCAAATTTGTAAAGAAAAAAAAAAATTTTTAGTTGTAAACGCTTATATTTTTTGTCAAGTAATTAACAATTTTATTTTTATTGTACTCAAGTGAAACGACAGGAAAAGCTTCAATTTATCCAAAGCATATTTTTAGATATTCATAATTTAAACTTATTCGTAGTAAATCGAAAATGCCGATTTCACATTAATCTTTGCCTCGATTGTGATGTTAGGTACAGATAACATCTTTGTAGCAGATACGTTTTTGTCCGAAACGTCGGCTAAAGAAGGAGGTAGCACAACACGGCATAACACCCCAAAAACAAACAACGAAAATCTTTGTAGCATTTTAATTACTTTTAGTAACTTTCTAGAATAATTTTATGCCCCATGTTTAAGATTTTCCAAGAAGTTCTTGTCTAGAATTACACAAAAAAAACGTATTTTCAATGTTTAGATGGTTAAAAATATGTTTTTAAAAGGATTTTTCGAATTTCGAATAATTTCTTAGAGTTACAGCTATATTTGTGGAGCGCCAACTAAGCCGGTCTGGCCAGAACAAATTGAACAAGAGCGTGACTACCTGCAGATGGATCACCCCATAAAACCATTATTATATTATGTACCTATATAATGCAAATATAATGTATATTTTTAACTGAGAGTCCTAGTAATGTAACGTAAGAACACCGTATCACTATATGAATAAAACTGCCTGAAATTTTACTCAAAACTTTAAACGCATTTTTCTCGAAACTATTTTTTTCAAGCTGGCATGCATGATTAGAGTTCTACTAAACCGATTTATTTGAAATTTGGCACGAACCTTCTCCACACATCCCTTTATAGCCCCAAGCAGAATCAGAGAAAAATAAAAATTTTACTATTAAAAAAAATTTTTAACCGTTGAAAAAAACATGTTTGTTTTTTCAAACGGCCACCAATTTGTAAAAATAATAAAGATTTTACTCCTCCGAGGTTGCGGAGATAGCGACATTCTTACTGATTAAGGATCCGTTCGATTTTTTTTTAAGATAACCAGACGGATTGCAATCATGTACGCCATGGCGTCCCGTTTTTTTGGATCCCCACTTTACCAGCCGATTTCTTTTCGAGTTTTGAATATTTTTTTTTGTTTATTTTTTTATTTATTCTTAAAATATAAATAAACAAATCATAAAAAGAAGGATACCAAAAATATTCTTCGTTTATTTTTTACAGAGCTTGAAAAAACGACCGAAATTTGTGTCTCTAGACTAGAATATAATTAAGCAATCATTTGTGATTTACAAACTACAAACCAAGCTAGTTATTAATACGATAAATAATGAAAATGCATTACAGTAAATGTACATTATCTTATTCAAGGGGTTGCCTGACACCTAGCGCCAAAATCGTTAACCTTTTACAATAGTCTCGGAAACTCTCTGAAATTATTCAGAGGTTTAAGGTTATAATCAAACACGATGATGTGTGTGGTGGGATTTTTCGATGTTTTCATTCCAATAGAGGTGAGAGCTATCAATAGAGTTGAGCACTGTATTAAAAATTGATTTAACTGTTATTCCCGAAAATTCTCTCGCACAGCATCCCCAAAGATGACATGAGGATTTATTTTTTCTCAGGGCCTCCTGTGCGGAGCTAATGTTAATAAAAATTAAAATAATAGATATTATATTTGGGGCACGTTCCAGAGTTGAAGATCCTCTCAGTTTTCCACAGGTGATTTCCAACATTCAGAATTGAAACGTTGCTTGAAATGGCTTTAGCCATGTTTGGTGATCAGATCTGAATAGCTAGGTACATTCCCCCCCTTCGTCTTACCCATCTCATTCCTCTCCCCGCTACCTTCAGCCTTACAACATACCCCAATTAGGGATATCATAGTCTCACTGGAGCAGTTGGGAGTGTTGTGCTGTATTCACATAAGAAATAAAATTGTTTATCTAATCTCCTGCATCATCCTCTACCCCGTCTTATTCAACCTAACAACATTCCCTAAACTAGATCCCATAAATTCCCTAGCTCCGGGAATCTCGTGGGGTAAAAGCGTATAAAATAAAAATCTTAAATAAAAAATAAAAATAAATGAAAAAAGTTAGTATGAAAGCTTAAAGAATACTTCTACGAAAGACGCCTACGATATTCCCCAGCTTTATTACTTGCATAAATTTAGAAAGAGATATTTTTTAGTTCACACCTACGAAATAATGTGTTTTTTGCTACGGAAATCACAACTCCACGCGGCTGTATCGAGTAGGAAGATTTAATTGACTTTTGTTTCACATGAAACTACTTGTAGGTACATACAACTAAGCTTGATTTTAAATCAGTTATCACCGAAAAAGCTTTCTCTCCGCCTTTAAAATAATTTGAATTACAGAATGAAAACCTACTTAAAATATGATATTAATACGATGATGTTAAATTAGGTGAGCAATTTCAAAAACTTTTTTATGTTTGCATTCAAAATTTTTATATTTTGTAAAAATAAAAATGTTAAAATTATAACCTTACTAGCTTCTGCCCGCGACTTCATCTGCGCAGGATTAGTACTTCGTCTATGTTTATAACAAAATTCTTAACCCATTTATTTAAAATATCTATAATTTGTGATTCGATTCAAGGGTGAGTACTTCAAATAAATTCAATAATTTAAATATTTTCTAACATAGAATTTTGGTTTAACAATCATTGTTTTTCAAAATGTCATTCTCAAAATTTGACATTTTCTATTAAACAATAATTATTATTTGTAATACATGGAAAATAGCTAGCTTTAGGTATAAATTATAGCCTACATGTTATTCTGATGTATGAGCTATATTATTGTAAAGTTTCATTAAAGTCCATTCAGTGGTTTTTTTGTGAAAGAGTAACAAACACATATACATCCATACAAACTTTCGCGTTTATAATTAGTAAGATTCTTATGTAATGCTTTACACTTACATCGTGTACAAACTTAGAAAAATATATATATTCTTAAATATTATCACTCATCAGGGTTAAGATGCCCAGACCTGTTCTATGGAAAAGATGGGTTCACTAACACACAAGTAAAAAGAAGACATTATTACAAAATATATGTTTATCAAAAAGCTTGAATGCAACTCCCAGTAACGAAAACTAGAAGTACAGTTCACAGTAGTGTGACATGATCAAGTCTTTGATGCAAGAATAAGCACGCAGTATAGTGAAGGAGCTCTTGAAATTAATGATTTTCCAGGAAAAGCGCCATGCTTCTAGCTCGCTTCGCCAGATGTCATCGCTAAAAACATTTCTCTCCGCACGAGCACACTGTCCTTTAGAAAGCTTCCTATATTTACTCAACCAAGATTATTTTAAGGAGGAACCTATTTGAAATATTCTCACCTACAAAATAACTTATTATACGGACGTACAGATCTATACACTTATATATGCAGACGGCCAAAAGAAGAACTAAAAAATTAACTGTTATTATCTATATAACGCACTCCCACTTCTCGACCGTCATGAATCAAATCTGTGTAAATACTGTTGACAGTTTTGCAGAATTCAATCAACAACAAAAGTTTATCTAAAATACTTAATTTTATTGGCTTTTGTTGTTTCTGGGTGTTCTTTCAAAGATACCCTATTCACTCAAAAAGGCAAATTATTTTATAAGGCTGAGAATAAACGGACGGCTATAAGCAGTCGATATCAACAGCTTCAAGCAGTGACTGTATAGTTGTCATAGACCACTGTCAACTGTGCATTTCAAAAATCGACTGCTTGTTGCGATCTGCGTATTCCAGTCTTGCTGGACTGTGATGTTTTCACAATATATATAAATAATATTTACAATACCGACGCCCCCGACTGCACAAACGCGTATTTCAGTATCTAGTTAGTTTATTTAGTTACAAATGACGTTGGTAAACACTGAACAGTGAGGTAGGTGATCATTATTCTTTGTTTGGATAACTATCGTAGATTTTCGTGGGCAAGTTTGACGTCAGACCACAGCGGAAATAGCCAGTGGATTCCGGCGAGCGTTGGTGTAACGTTGACGCTTTTAGAATATCCCAAAATTGGATATACGTGAGTTATAAAGATAATAATAAGACGACAGTGTTTTTTGTAGAACATCGCACGTCGCGTCGGGTGAGTCCTGTTTCTAACGATGCATCATAAAGAATGGGGTGAATCTTTGACTTTTCTCGTATGGACGAAAGACTGAATGATAGAATGTATACTCTGAATCTCGAATGCAAAAGTGCAACGTCATGAAAATGTGTCCCGGCCAATGATTTTTCTATCTTCGACACCCGATGTCCTGGCATTTAATGATAAGAGCGGGAAGATACTAAAAAAATAGGAAGGCGGGTGTGGGTATTGCCGTTCAGGGAACCATTTATTGGATAACTGCCTTTTATTGTATTGAACCTAAAATGTAATTAACCTTCATATTCAAATAACCATGTTTGTATACAATTTATGTAACTCTACGTCTGTCTCGACACAGGTATACCCTAGTGAGACAGGCATTGAAAAAAATAACATGTAATTATAATATATGTATAGATTAAATAATAAAAAATAAAAAAAATAACCAACATCTCTAACATAGGTAACACAGGAAGGAATATTATTTTACTCAGGGTCTCTTGTATGGAGCTAATATGAAAAATATATATTTTTTAAATACAATAAGAGCTTTGTATGGAGCAAATAAGACAAAAAGTATTTTTATTTTAACCTGACGAAGAAAGCATTGGCTTCGAAAGAATTTTATAATTTTGATTAAAAAGTGGTTTATTTTTATTTGTAACTTAACAGGTAAAACCTCAAATTATAACATTTTAATTCATGAAGAAAATTTTAGCGAAACTCAATCTAAATGTGAAACAGACAAATCAGGAAAAGATCGGGTCACATCTGGGACTCAAACCCAGGACCTCGGCTTTCCGGGCAGATGCTCTAACCACTGAGTTAATGTGTCCCTACCCGATTCGGTCATATTTAACTGTATCATACTTCGACTGAGAACTACCAACATTATCTTCATTTTCTTAACCCGTATTTAAGATAGCAGCCAATAATATATATGCGTTAAGAAAATGAAGATAATGTTGGTCAAAATTTACGTTAAAACTGCACATTTTCCCAAAATATATTATGTAAGCTATTTTAAGAGACTACAAAATTAATTTTACGCACTTGCAATTAATTTAGAAATCATACTTTTTTCATTGAATGTAGTAATGGGACATGGTAAAAAAAGAAACAGATTAAAAAATATATACAAATTTGACAGTTGTATTCAACTGCCTAAATTAAGTAAATTAATAAATTTGCACGTTAAAAATATTTATTTCCAATATTATATAAGTAATTACGAAAAAAAACATATAAAAACGTGGAATAAGACCCAATAAATAACCCATTGTAAAAATGTCCAAATACAGCAATATTACCTGATCACTCTTGGTTTTAATTTTTTTTTTTTTAATTACTAGTTCTTACTCGCGACTTTGCACGCGAAAGGGTAAGATTACTGTACAACGAATTGTCCAAAGGAATGTTTTCCGGGATGAAAAGTAACCTATGTCACCTCCCCATCCTCCAACTATCCCTAAGCAAAAAATCCCGCCGATTGGTCACTCCGTAGCGCCTTTAGAAGGACAACAGATTTTTTTTTAATAATATTTTAATTAATGGAGATAATATTAGCGAAAGTCAATCGAAAATCCGAAACAGAAAAATCAGAAAAAGATACGGATACATCTGGGACCAGTCGATCAGTCGATCAGTCGGATCAGTCGTCCCAGATGTATCCGTATCTTTTTCTGATTTTTCTGTTTCGGATTTTCGATTGACTTTCGCTAATATTATCTCCATTAATTAAAATATTATAATTTGAGGTTTAACTCTTTAAGTTAAAAAGTTAAAAATAAAAAAAGATTTTTTTTACTTGAATTTGAACAACCCCAAAAAAGATTGTACATCAATGACTACTATGCAAACCCTTACAATATGAAAACAATGATATTGTTACAGCGAAGCTTTTTCTCAAACTCTACGCTAAACGAGGTGCTGTGCATATTAATTATTATTATTTTTTTTTTAAGTTACTTATTTATTCTTACTGACATTAATTAACGTTTAATTAAATTGCCCGAAAAAGCAGTCGTCAAGACTCAAAACAAAATACGTTTATTAGTTCCTACTTATATAAAGTTGATATTTTAATGTTAATTTTGCGTTCATTTTTTATATATGTTTTCACACGGAGAAAAATGTTATTCTAAAATACGATCATTTTATTCGTAAAAACGCTTAAAAACGGGACTGAAATTTGTACGAAAAAATTAACAGTGTTTCAATGTTTATTGGCGGGAAAATGTAAGAATAATTTTTTGGTATACGTACGAAATTACGTATACCAACAAATTATTCTTACATGTTCCCGCCAATAAACATTGAAACCCTGTTAATTTGTTCGTAAGCACTTCAGTCCCGTTTTTACGAATAAAATGATCGTATTTTAAAATAACATTTTTCTCTATGCAGAAGCTTATCTAATATAGACCACATATTTATAAAAAGTATTAACTTTGTGGCTCGCCATAATTTACGATAAAACACATTAATTTCTTATACACCATTTTAATTTTATTCAAACTATAACGGTTTTGGAAGAACCTTTCCTTTATCAGGAGAATATTAAAACTATTAATATTCTCCTAAGGAAGAAAGGGTTCTTCCGAAACCGGTAGGTTTTGAATAAAACTAAAGTGGTCTATAACAAATATATGTTTTTTAATGTTATAAATTGTTAATTTTACTTGCAGAATGAAAAATGTAAAGTTCTGTTCAAAGATATTTCTACCGAGTTTCTTTAACCGAGGTTGTACTGTACACAGCTGACTTGATTCCAGCCGCTTGGCTTCAACGGCTGAACTTGCAGAAACAGAGAGACTTGAGCGCAGAACAACAGGAGCGGCGTTTCACAACACACCGCTGATGCTGTGCTGAGTCACTTCAGGGTATCGCTGGCATGTATTTCGGGCGGTAATACATAATAATATAAAGGAGATACAGCCGCAGATCCGCGGTTTGGAGCGACCAACTGCGCGGCCCGCAGCATCGCTCATGTGTCACAACATTCGCGTTCCAAATTTAAAACACTGTCAAATGGAAAACCATCGGTATTGCCACGGGAAAAACTCGAGTTCCATTTTTAATTGATTTTATAATCAGTGTGATAAATGAAGGATCATGAGTGTTTCCGCGGGAAGAACTCGAGTTCCATTTTTAAATGATTTTATAATCACTGTGTCAAATGGAAGATCATGGGTGTTGCCGCGGGAAAAACTCGAGTTCCATTTTTAAATGATTTTATAATCACTGTGTCAAATGGAAGATCATGGGTGTTGTCACAGGAAAAAATCGTTTTCCATTTGCAAATGATTTTATTATTACTGTGTCAAATGGAAGATCATGGGTGTTGTCACGGGAAAAACTCGAGTTCCATTTTTAATTGATTTTATAATCAGTGTTTTAAATGGAAGATCATGGGTGTTGCCGCGGAAAAACCTCGAGTTCCATTTTTAATTGATTTTATAACCAGTGTGTTAAATGGAAGATCATGGGTGTTGCCGCGGAAAAAAACTCGAATTCCATTTTTAAATGATTTTATAATCACTGTGTCAAATGGAAGATCACGGGTGTTGCCGCGAGAAAAACTCGAATTCCATTTTTAAATGATTTAATAATTAGTGTCAAATGGAAGATCACGGGTATTGCCGCGGGAAAAACTCGTGTTCCATTTTTAAATGATTTTATAATCACTGTGTCAAATCGAAAATCATGTTTATCACGTTGCCGCGTTGATCACGTTGTCGCGGGAAAAAATTAGAGTTCCATTTTTAAATGATTTTATTAACACTGTGTCAAATGGAAGATCATGTTGATCACGTTGCCGTGTTGTTCACGTTGCCGCGTTGATCACGTTGTCGCGGGAAAAACTAGAGTTCCATTTTTAAATGATTTTATACTCAATGTGTCGAATGGAAGATCATCGGTATTCCCACAAAGAAGACTTAGTTCTCATTTTAAATATATAATATTGTACCTATTATGGTCGGTGCTCAGCAGACGTCTACTTACCGACTGTCACGCTTTTCGTAGTATTGTCCAAAGAGTAAATAACTCATCAATTTTCTGGAAAAAACGTTTTAGTCACGGTCGAATATCGCTGCGTTTTTATTTTATACCAAGGTAGCCAAAATAACAATTTTACGAATTTCCTAGTCATTTTTAACAAAGAGAGTAGAAAAGTTAGTGACGGGTGTTTGTTGCTACAAGAGTTGAATTAAAACCTTACAATCTTTCAATCAACGAAAAATCTTAGTTACCACTTTATCAATTCTCATAATGCCAAAAAAATCTAATGATGTCATGTACAGTTGAAAGATCTAGAAGACAAATTGGGTCACCATTTATAACAGAAAATTGGAATACGATTTTTCCATTCAATGTTTTCTATCAATTTTTAATTGATTTTGCCCATTTTCGTAATAATGTTCAACCTGGTACGACTTCACAATGTTTAAAAATGTCAGCTGATTTATTTGAAGTCAAGTTATGCACCATAATCGGTTTCAAAGTTTCTGAAGGGTTTCTTTTTTCCATTTTGTTTTCTTTCGGGATGTACGTATTGTAGATCACTATTACTAACTTTTCAGAATAACTGCTTAAATGTCAATGAAAATAAATATACAAATATCGCAAAAATCCTTCATGAATTTTGATAGTAGAAAGAAAACAGCAGCAATCCTGTGACATTTCCAGCATAATTAAGTTGTAATTTGTAATCGTCGTGTATTATAATTGAATTCAAATTAAAGCATAATATTCGATTCAACAGAGTGTTAGGTTAATTACACGGTAATACATTTACCTCAAACTATTGTCAGATCAAGTTTTATAATGTTTATATACCTAACCCAGCCTATAATTCTAGAGGAAACCGGTCACAACTGTATTATTGTAACATTCTAAAAATGAATATATAGCTTATTTCTGTGCTTTTAAACATTTTCAGAATTATTTCCACTTTGATGTCACAGTCGAGGGACTCTAGGGCGTTCGTATAATGATAGATTTATCATGTAAATACGACGCAAGAAGGGGGCGTTAAAAGAAATCTCCTATTCATGTTGAGAATGAGAAAGCTCCCGGCGTCGTTTTCTAGCCAATGACAACCACTGCAGCATTGTGGTGATAATGGCAACTATTGGCGGCATCTTTTGATACTGTCCATTGGCTAAAAAAGACGCCGAGAGCCTTTTCACTTGTGCGTAGGGAAAACATTATCCAAAAGAGGAAATAGTAAGCAATAGTTGACTGCGCATTTGGAGAATGCATTATCTACATAATAAAAACCAAAATATGTATTTGTTAATAGATTTTTACAATACAATTATACATTTTGTTTTTTAACTTTGATTCTATTGACAAAATGGGTCACTGCTCCTCTATACATTCAGGATTTCTCCCAGAATACAGCTGGTTTTCAGCAGTGCCTCTAATATATTATAATATTTAAATTAAAATGTATGACATATATGTGTATATGTATAACAGGAAGAATGTATGATTTTGTTTTTAAAATTGAGTCCATAGGATGCTCCTAGTGAAGAAATTGGATATTTTGACCATGATTAAATAAAAAATTACCTGGCGTCGCAGCTTTCCTTAGTGCCTCCGCTGACGAGGCAACTGAAGAAAAACCAGTTTGCAACTAAACTCGCTATCCTGTGTATGTCAATGTGATGGTTCGCACACTACACAATTTCTCAAAAACCAGTTGTCAATGGCAACGCAAGTAGTGACTCGCGACTCGCCAGTTGCCGTGGCCAGCCATTGCCAGCTTGCTCGGTTGCCATGGTTGCGCCAGTTTTGTTGTCAGTTTTCTAGTTTTTTCTTGTTTTTACAATTTGACAGCTGATTTTTCTTCGTCTATGGTTAAACAAGCTGAGATAATTACAGAAATCGTAAAATTTAGTAGGCCGTCATAGAAGTTTGATGGATGTTTGGTTGGAAACCATAGCAACCAGCCGGTTTTAGTTTGGTTTCAGTTGCCTCGTCAGCGGAGGCACTTAGGCACTCCGCTGACGAGGAAACTGAAAAAAAAACTAAAACTAGCTGGTTTCTATGTCTTGATTGGTCAAAAAGCGTGTTTAACCAAAGACGAAGAACAATCAGTTGACAGCTGGCAACTAGCAACGGCTGGCCACTGCAATCAGCAGTGCAAGTCGCGAGACACCGCTTGCGTTACCATTGACAACGGGGTTTTGTGTGATTGTGAAGTGTGCGGGCCATCACATTGTCATACAAGGACAGTTGCCAGTTGGCAGTTTTCAGTTGCCTAAGTGAGCGGATCGCCTTACTCGCACATTTTATTCGAATATTTCCACTTTCATCACCCACCTTATAATATTCATGTACAATCTATTGAAATAAAGCAAAATAAATTATTAAGTTTTCTAAATTTTAAAATAAGTGTTCCACGAATGATGTCGAATACAACACAATTTCTAATGTCTATTAAATTGTCAGACATAAGGATTTTCAATAACTTTGCATTTCGATATAAAATTTTAAATGATGTAGTTGATACGAGATACGAGTAGTCCAGAATTGCTTGCATTGATAAGCCTTCGGATTCCACTACGTTTTACTAGAAGTCGGGATTTATTTCAGTGCAGAAATTCTGGGACTCTTTGGCCAGAACACTAATGGAGGAAAATAATTATAAAAAGTCGGTGTAAATCTTCCACTTATCACTAAACAAATACAAAATGTTGTTACTAAGGCAGTTCAGTTATGTAAAATGAATACTGTATAATTTTTACTTTTCTTAATTCATACTCGTGTGTAAAAGCCCCTAAATATGGCTTTTTTTAAAAATATTTCTGGCTTTCCTCATTCAAGGGTGTTTGTTCTAGGCCACCATTTAAAATTATGGAGAAATGAAAGGTGAATTTAAATATTAATTTTATTTAAATGGGCAAATTTCAAAATTATAATGAAGATCGGAGTCGAGTTCAGACTTAGAAGAGATGATATATTGAATAGAGGAGAGGCAATTTTTAAATACGTTAGTAAATAAATAAGCGAATATAATTGGCGCATATTTTTTGCTCTACTAAAAATATTCTGCCCTCGGATATTCGCACAGTCTTGCGTGACAGCACAAAAAGTCAAAATAAGCTAAATTTTCTGTTTAAAAATATATGATTATTTTGCATTTTATTTAAGAAGGTATTACCATAGAATACCGGAAATTAGTCCCTTTTAAATCAAATTCCAGACGTATTGACTCTTTTTTACAAAAAAACATAAATTGATTTTGAAAGAATGTTATTTTATCTGGTAGACGCAGTTTTAAAAGTTTGAAAAACTAAGTGTATTTTTAATATACTAAGGTTATACCGTTGGTCATTGGCAGATTTGTTCAATTTTCAAACGATAGATTATACTAAACAACAAAAAATTCAAATCATACAAACAAATAAATCAATACATAATCTAGTCATCACAGTTTTAAAAATTTAAATTTTAGTTAAATTCAAATTATTAAAAAATAAATCCGAGAACGTGTTTTGTGACAAAAGTACCTCAGTTTTTCTATTTATTTAAGGTCTTATAGACTAAAATATATCTTCTTTCTTTTACACACTTATAGTGTTTAGATATTATTAAAAAATCATAAATACTTATGATCAAAGAATACTTACAAAAAGTACGCGATATTTAATAATGTATCATGGTGCGTTTTTAGCATTTTTATTGCTTACTTGAATGTAGTTATATATTAAAGCAAGTTTTGAATGAAATAAAACGATATTAAATTTTTTATTTTATAAATTTGATACGGAGAATAATCGATCTTTCTCATTGGAACCTCCCTGTACAGTTGCAAGCATTTTTAAACTTTTATTCTCAGCGCTCTTAAAATCTCGAAAATTATGATATTCATCAAATTACAGAATATTAAACAAAACCATCCTTCAAATTTAAAAGACAAATTTAAAGATTTATCTTTCTAACATAGAACCACTTTTGTCTTCTACGACTGAGAAGTATGACAGTTTAGTATGATTTATAACCCATAGAGAGCTTAAAGCCAGTGATACACACAGCGTTAAAAGCGCTAGCGTTATTTGGCTTGGCCTATTTCAGCATATCCCTCGTCATAGATTACCATTGTAAATGTATGGCGAGCGATGTGGTGAAATAGGTCAAGCCAAATAACGCCGGCGCTTTTAACGCTGTGTTTGTCCCTGGCTTAATGTTTGTCAAGCGTAAAATTCTGAGGGAAAATAAAAAGGCGCCGTGAGCTATTATTAGCCGGTCCTAACATTGGGTAGTCGCACCTTCCCATTTGCCTTTCAACGGTGTAGCAATTTGTGGCATATTGGTTTAGACCAGAGACATAGGAACTAGAGAGAATGACGCGTTTGTGGAAGGCTAACCAAATGGCAACATTTTACAAGTAGATTTTCTGCGAATAAACTCGGAATCCACTATTTAAAAAACAAACAAATTATAATTATTTTCATAATTATTGTCGCGGGTTCAAATCCCAGCGAGCACAAGCAAATCCTATGTAATTAAGTTGTGTTGTTTCACAATTTATTCATAAAAAAATATATATATATAGCATATCGTCACCTTAGGAACAGTGAGATAGATATCTTGAAAAATGCTGTTCTGAGATAATAGGACTTTTAGGTTTGTGTGAGTTCTAGCAGAATCAAATTAACTAATGTTGCAGGTTAATGAGATGGTATTAGAGAGGTAAATTATTTGACATCAACATAAAATTGTAATAAAAGATAAATAATAAATTTTTTTCAGACTAATTTTGACAAAGTTTACGTAAATTTGGAAATATCTCAATATTGAGATTTTACTTGTAACTCGGGTTTTATTTTTCAAAATATCCCAGTAATGTATCACGTAGTACTTATCTCAAAAGTGATTTTTCTGAAGATATCTCACGATTGCTATAAGGTGACGATATTTCCAGATTGGAAGATACTGTCAGTATATGGCATCCCCAATTGAGGTATGTTGTGAGGCTGAAGGTAGTGGGGAAGGGAAAGAGATGAGGACGAGGAAAGTGAGGAAGTACCGGCTATTAAGATCTGGTGACCAAACACGGATAAAGCCATTTTAAGCAACGTTTTAATTCTGCATGGTTATCTTATAATTAATCTTACAATCCATGGCGATACTGAGAGTATCTTCCACTCTGGAACGTGCCGAAAATATACTGCATATTTATTATTTTTAATAAGAGTGTGAGACGCCACACACTTACAATCATATTTCTTTGTCAATCTCACGCCGAAGTAGGATTTATGCTTAAAGTAAGATCTGTTTTCAAAAATCCACAAACACATCTTAATTATTTGAATAATTATTTTTTTAAACAAAAGATTTAATTAGCAAATGTCTGGTACGAATATATCTTTACTTATTTATCTTTTGAATTTTATAAAATATAGGCTATTAAATAATTCAATTTTGCATGATTTTGATAGAAATTTTGTAATTTTTTTGTAAGTTAATTTTAATTATTAAAACATTAACCTTGAGCTACTATCTCCTGTGTTAATTTAATAAAAAAGTTTTTTTTTAATGTTAAAATAGTTTTTCTTACAATTTTTTATTTATATATCGACAAATTTGTATTCCAACGAACTAGTCTTGTAAGTTAAATTTACGCCCATCAAATGGCTTTTTTTTAATTTTTAGTTTTTTTATTGTGTATCTATATTTCTATAATAAACTAAAATAAATAAAGGCTAATAAAACAAAACGCCATTTACTGGATGGTTACCCAACATAGATAACCAAGTGTTGTGTCAATAAATTAACTCACACCGCCATCTGACAGAAACTTATAGAACTTAGAAATAATTTCAAATCATTGTCCCATAACAAGCACTTAATTCACAATTATGAATATTGAAGTCAATAAGCGAGATAAAAACTAACCTTTCTTTTAAGTCGGACCAAATTACACATTAAGCACAATTACAGACAGTAAGCCAAATTTCATCAAAGTCTGTTAAGTTATTATCTTGGACGACCATTGTGACGCGAGATTTTAATATTATAAAGATAGAGTAAAATTATTTTTTTAATAAATATCATTAAACTCACAAATAATTTCCACAGTTGCTTCTAAAATCATGAAAAGTGTATTTCTTTAATGGCCTATAATGGAATGTATTTTATAGCTTAAACACACATAAACTTAAAAACAAATAAATAAAATTGCACATATCTTTACTTGTATTTGCTGCACCTCAAACTCAAAAAAAATTAAGATTCGTAAGCAGCTGATCCCCGTCAGAAGGCACCTATTGATCAACATATAAATCAAACGTAGAAAGAGCTCAGAAAAAGTTTTTGACATTTTTCTTATTGCATGAGAACCAATTGAAAAATATGTCTCCATAAACCTTAAAACTTTTGAACACCGATTTATCACTACATGATCTAATTCCATTATAACCTTGTACAACGCCTTGGTCAGAAGCAAATTGGAATATGGGACTGTTATCTGGAACCCACACTATTTGAAACAATCAAAAATTATTGAATCTGTACAAAAAAAAAATCCTAAAACTGTTATCATTTAAACTTGGATTAAATGCCTTTCTCCAATATTATGAGGAACGACTCCAACACTTTAACTATCTATACAACCATGTCAAAAAGAAGACAATTTACTGACATAATATGTTTATACTAAATTATTCATTATATGCTTCTAACCACTCATTGTCTGAGCAATATTCATATTAATCATATATTCCATCTTAAAATATTTAGTAACAATATTGCATACTTCAATCCACTTTCACGGATGTGTCGTCTGTATAATATGACCGTATGGATATCTTCGCAAACAATCTAACATACTTTAAAAAAACAAAATTATCAATCTTCTACCATGATGTCATGGAGAAGAGTTATTTAATTGTTTTATTATTATTTTTTTAATATTATGTTCCTTCCTTCTTTCTTTTTTATCCTTCTCTGTAAGCTTTGTACACTTACTAGGTCCAACATCTCATGTTCTATATTTAATTTTGATTAATATTATTTGTTGTTTCAATACTAGAATATAATAACAACTAAAACTTGATTACGCATGCTGTCAACATTTTTAATTGGAGTGTTAATATTTGTGTACATTCCAACGGCAATATCATTAATGTAATAATTGTTAATACTCTGTAAATGTTTCAAATAATAATTAATAAAAAAAAATAAAAAATCCTACTGCGTTTAACTTTCTCATTCTGCCAATTCCATTGTTTACCTACTGCTAATCATTAAGAATGGTATCAGAACTGCACTGTGGATTGCTAGCCTAGTTCCGTAAGACACATTTTTGTTAACAACAGCTGCATTCAGTCCTCTTTCTGCATTCGACTCTTTAAATGACAAATACACAAATTAATTCTCCTGCTCCAAGAATTCACTGTTCACAAACATTTTTTTAAAGCTTTCAATTGTCTTATAAAACCTTATCGGTTGTCCATATCTCCAGTCATGCTGTGGCCTATTCGTTCCTGATAAATACTGTCGAACTCGTAGCCATGATCTGCATACCGCAGGGTCGGACAGATGTCATGGCTCAACATAGCATGTCAAGAGGTATGACATTGCTTAATGCCCTACCAGCGGATATAGATGTGTTTAATATCACTATACCATGTTTAAAAAGAATTATGTACATGTATGTTAGTTGTAAGAAAATTGTACCATAATTGGACTTACCTGCCTGTCGTACAAAAAAAAACTTTTTCAAATATCATGAATATGAACTTTTCAAATCATCCTTACCATGTCGATGTGTGATTCGCGATTTGTATTAATAATAATACTAGTTTGATGATTTGTATGGCAATGTGAAAAATCACCTCATGGTCCATATCCACCATCCGGCTTATATTAAAGAAATTCCTCTGTCGTAACCATATTGAACTTTTTAGCGAAACGCAATACGCAAACAACGTTGTAAGAATGTGCGAAATATTTATATTTCACATTGTCTTGAAAAGCAAAAATGATTACTTTTGCGATTTTTGTTTCAATAAAACATTGCTATAAAATACAACCGTCATAATGACGACGTCGTTAAAATCTATTAGGTGAAAAACAGCAACAATTTCTAGAATTTCGTGATTGTCCATGGACGTGCAATTTCTGCATCGTTGCAAGTTGCAACGTTGATTGAGACTAACTTCCACTATCCGAATTTATCTTGTAAACATGTGAATAACTTAATGCATTGTGTATAAAACGAACGGCGATCAATTATATTGAAGAACATTCCAGAAAGTTCATAAAAAAGAAGACGAATTTTAGACATTAATTATTATTATAATAATAAAAAAGAAAGTTTACCGTATCGCGATCTTTTTAAAGTAAAGCGAGTTTTTATATTCAACAAGTCTCCTTTGATCTGTAGATTAATTACTGGAAATAAACACAGAAAACCAAAACAAACATCAATCGATGAATATTAACGAGCGGATATTGCAGAATAATATTATGGTTTGGTTTTGGCTTAACACTAAAATATAAAGGAAGTACTTACATTGTGTCGCTGGACGCAGAAGGGAATGCCATCGAGAGAAGTGTCAGTAAGGAGTCTCTCTGAGCTTCCTCTCAACAGTTCTGCCAGCAGCTCTGGACTCGGTTCCAGCTTCTTCTTGTCATCAGCATTACTGTTTCGGGGAGAGAACCCTTCCAGCTTGGAAGGGCTGGAAGTAGTCCGCTGGTGAAACACTATTCCACGACTCACACTTTCAGAGGGAGAAGTCACTGGGTTAGGAGCGGAGTAGGGAATATTTGCACTCACTTTACGCTTCGGAGATGAACGAATCACCGTTTTCTGACTCGGGGAGCTCGATAAACCGAAAGAATTTTTCAACTGCGTGTCGTCCAAGGAATGATTACCGGCACCTCTACTTCTCGACACTACGATTCGCGGCTCTGGTATTCCCAGAGAGCTGGTATTGGAAGCTAAGGACGTTCTGCTGGATCCAACATTCGGACTGATGGGTCTTCCAGAGGGTGATCCGACTAGTTCATCCAAGAATTTTAATTCTTCGTCGTGTTTTGACAATTTCCCTTCAGGCTTCTTCATTTCTGCCTCTAACATTTGACCATAAGGTCCTCTAAGGGGTCTTTTAGAATATCGTCTAGGGACGTGCACTCCCCTCTCTTTGGTATGCTGACCTCTAGTTTCGTTATCAGACACGTCCGAAGGATTAAATGGCGAAGGGGAAGTTCTATCTCTGTTAGGGGTAGACAGTCCTCCTGATTCACTTTCACCTTCGGATAATGAGTCAGCTCTGGCCAGCAGGGTGCACCTCTTATTATTCAATTTGGGAATATTGAATTCTTCCTTTTCCTCTGAACTCTGATAAGTCAAGGCCGGTCTGGAGTTCCACCGTGGTTCCGTTAGTGACTTAGGCCACAACGGGGCAGCTTGATCGTCAGCTTCGGGGCTCATGGGCTCATCTTGCGGAGAAGTCCAGATACACGCCGTGTCTTGCCCAGTCCAACGCGCTGAATCACCCGGCTGCCTAACCTCGACTGGTCGCGTGTTGTCAGAAAGCGTTCGAGACCTATTTCTGCCATTATCTCCGATAAATAATTCGGAGTCACCCGTTTCAAGGTTCACAATTTCACCGTTTGGAACATCCTTCATCAAATGTTCCCCAAACTGAGCGCTGATAACCGATTCCGGTAAAATTAATCCGCTAAGTTCGTCTTGAATGGGCCACTTTGTTATGTATATACCTTTCCTCCGTTTAGATTTATCTAGGACGCGTCTCTTTTCTTCGGATACTGGGGGAGGCAGTTTACTCGCATTCTGGACAGTGGCCAATAAGTTTTCTACTTGTTCACTTGTAATAGTTTCGTCATCAGGCGTTTCTAAAACATTCTGTCGGTTTGAAAATTCTTTATCGTCTCCATTTGTGCTCTGACGATCGATCATTTTTGCGTCTGACAATTTCGTTTCATCGTCGCAATCTTCCCCTACCCATCTCTCCGAAGGAATGTTGGACCACTCTTTAACTATGCATTCATACACCGGCACAGGTATCACACTTGCCGTAGCAGTTTTCAGAACTTTACCCTCAGGGGTTTCTATAAATATTTGCGCGCGAGTACACTCAGGCGTCACTTCAATCACAGGTGTTTGTCTTTGATCGTTGCTATTTTCAGAATTTGCATTCCCAGGTGACAACGAGTCAATTAGCTGAATATTCTCAGTCGATTGAATAGACACAGCGTCGTCTGTTTGTTGTACATAAGGTAATGATAACAATAAATCCGTCGGATTTTGCGTCCCCTCCGATAGCGGAAAATCGAAAGGGCAGAACCGCTCGGAGGGCCCTTCGGTGGGAGAGATCGTGTCACTGTGCGCCCGAGCGCTATCGGCGAGGGAAGTATCACTTTCTTCGCACACTTCGCGCAAAGTATGATTTTTAGGAATGTACTGCAAACTTTTACGACCCCCACAATCTATACCCGTAAATGACAAGTCACCGTCAACACTGGAACTCCGGCCAGGCAGCGGGTGGGTCAGCGATCTGGTACCCGAGTGCTTGTGCGAGAGATCTGGAACGACTGTCGGAATTCTGGAAAGCGAAACGTCCATAGCTAATCCTTCGTCCGACCCGACTGCGGAATCGACAGACGGCGTCGAACCGACGTCGAGCGAAACATCTGCCGCGCTGGGGGAAGGTCGAGAGGAGACGTCACGCTTTCTCGGCAAAGTCAAGTCTGCGGCGCACACGGAGGAGCCGGCGCACGGAGAGTCCTCGACGGTCGGCAACTCTCCCGGCTTGTACGCGTTGCGCGACACCGTCACTAACTTGGGGTTGCTTCTCTGATATTTCCCGTCGATCGCGTTAAAGTCCACTTGAGAAAAGGAAGCACTTCTGAAAGGGATGGTGCGTTGAGCGTAAGAGCCGACGATGGCTCTGGACTCCACTTGTCGCGGTTTGAGATCGATAGCGTCGAACCTGTCGTCCTCCTTGGAGCTGTCGCACTCGCTGAAGGCGCGGGGCGCTAGGGTAGCGCGGTGTTGCGGGGGCGGGGGCTCCAGCACGGACTCGGGAGCGGAGACGCGCGCGCCCCGGTGGAGGCGCGGGGGCGGCAGCGGGGGCGGCGCGCGCCCTTTGAGGCGCTCCGTGAGCTCCCGCAGCCGCTCCGCCTTGTCGGGGCGCGCCTTGCGCTCGCCCCCGGAGCGGCCGCCGAAGCGGAAGCGCTGCAGGCGGTCCAGGGCGGAGGGGGCGGTGGAGGCGGGCGCCCGGAAGCAGGCGGGCAACTCGGGCTTGGCGCTGACGGAGTGCGGCCCGCAGCAGGCGGGAGACTGGCCGCAGCACTCTGCGAGCGCGCGCCGCGGCCCGCTGCTATATTTAGCCGCCGCCAGCCTCACCCCGTACCGCACGCCGCCCACTGACACGAAGCCCGCCGCCCTAACCACGTGCAAACACAACACACAAACAATACTGTTAAACAACAAACAATTATCTCACTTTTTTATCACTACCTACTATTAGGCATATATTATATTAGCGGTCTTAGCTCAAAATATGATAATTGCAAAAATTATTTTTCTCAAGAGAATAAAACCTTCAATGGTACTTCCAAATTGAAGAAAGAACATTGTTAATTTTTAAATAAATACCGCAGAAGATTCAAAACTGTCAGTTGAACTGTACGACAATGTTGTGAGGCTGAAGAAAGTGAGAAGGAGAAAGATATGGAAAAGGGGAAGGTTGAAAAGGATCATGGCTATTCAGTAACCGCGTCTATTTTAAATACAAAGAGGATGATAGTGTTTTTCCCCAAAAATATACATATTTTCAGATCTGGTGACTAGACACGGGATTTTATTATAATATACACAGTTGCATAAAATCAAACAAAAGGGAACTCCAAACTAACTCAAATGTAACATTTTCACAATTTTTGAAATTTTCATAAATTGACCGCAGACATAATAGGCACATATTCACACTTCAGTAGGTAATCAGTCATCAGGCACCTGTCCAGATTTATTATGGTATAAAGGGAAAGTTAATAATATTATTATGTGTAGAGAAGTTGGACAGGTGTTCCTATCTGTCATATGCATCTAGCAGATACATCATAAAACTAATATGCGAATTCCCAAAAAAGATTTACGGAGGTCAAAACTTTGTCAGATCTCCAACTTTTCAAATTATTAATAATGCGTTATATAAGGTAAGCTCCATGATATCCGTACACGATGTACGTATATGAAAGAGCTTTACGCCAAAATTGGTATATTGTATGGCTTTTTAAATTTGAAAATAATGTTTATTTTGTTATTTATGTGTGCCCATATGACAGGAAAAGTGTGATATACCTAATAATTTTGTGGAACAGTAATTATGCAAATTAAATTTTATAGAACCAATGCAGAAGAATTGTGGGTTTTAAGCACGGTACAGACTCGAAGCTCACATAAAAATATACTGTGTTATGAAGTATCTTTTCTACTGACACACTACGTTATAAAATATTTCTTCCTAGGCAGGAGAGGGTGTTAGTTGATTTCGGAAGCGGTCGAGAGAATATCATTTCTTTGTACTGGATATATCAACTTGACGGCTCCGTGCATGCTCCGTGTATTCAAAATGACCCCCTCTCCTGTTTACGGCGAAGGGGGGGGTCGCATAACTTTTCTGATATCGCGACGGTAGCGATTACGAAAAATAACGCCGATTAGCGAAGATTCAAACCGCGCTTATAACACATGATATTTTTACGTCTGGCGGGTCTGTATGGGATTATATGGCGAGCGTTATTGTGTCATAAGTATCTTTTTGATGTGAACTTCGCGTATGTCGCCCGCTTTATGCTAACATATATTTTATTGAAGTATGTTATTATAGCCTGTTTGTAACTATATTTCTTGCAGTTGAACACATCTACTACTTCTGAGAAAGCATTTCCAAATGATTACAGTGATATACAAAGCAGTACAAAAAAAAATTTTAGTAACTGGATGAAAAAAGATTAGTAGTAGCATTTTGTGAACACCTCACTGCGAGAACCTGTGCTGAGGTGTTCGCATGTTTTGGGTTAAGTGTTATTCTGTCTATATAAGCAAAAACACAGTATCATCCTAGCTATTGTCAAAAGGGGCACTGTGGTTCGACCCATGACGGCAGTATCGTGTACATACATTTAAGACGTAGCAGTTAAAGTTAGATAAATATATATTTATTTATTTATTTGGAAAACCAACAGTTACAATATATTACAATGTGTGACAAAATATGTGCAAATTACTCAACCGATAATAGGTTTTATCTGAAGTATCTTAATTATTTAGTATAAACAAAGAAAAGTGTTAAGTACCCTATGGGGATGGGATGGTGGGAGGGAGGGAAAAGGGATGGATCTATTCTGTATAATTAGTATCCTGTATGTAAGGAATGTATGTAGTTAAAGTAAAATATCGATAGGTCGCTTGTGCGACTTTAAGGAGTGTGGTGAAGAGTTACATATGTCTATGTTAGAAAATAATATCTGGTTAGAGTATTTAAATATTACGGTGAACATTTTGGTACCGAAATCTCACTACCTACTATTTTTGGAAATTGAGAAAAGGTAAAATAATGTGAAAATATTACATCCCTTCCCAAAATCGATAAGCGTAAACGCGTTAAGTACATTTTATTTTATTTTAATGCAATAAATGCATTTTGGTACCGAAATCTCACTACCTACTATTTTTGGAAATTGAGAAAAGGTAAAATAATGTGAAAATATACATCCCTTCTTAAAATCAATAAGCGTAAACGTGTTAAGTACATTTTTTTATTTTAATACAATAAATGCATTTGAGACACGAGAGACGTGTGAAAATTTTAATTAAATAATAAAAGCTTTGTGATAAATATCGACAGTCCTCGATTTAGAAAAAATCGAAATTCGAAAACTCGGATTAAAAAAGAAAAACACAAACCCTAACGTCTTTACTTCTTAATTACTTATGTAAGTTTCAATTACAATAAAATATCGGATCACCGATAATTTGGCTGAAATAATGCAACAAGTGTTTTACATAACTTGTCAATTCATTGTTTAATAAATTACGAATAAAAAATTTCTGATGTCAATTTTTTTGTTAAATATTTGATTCAATATTTTATAAAAATTAGGGCAAGACAAGATTTTACGACATAACATATGAGTGTGATAGATACGGTTTATTATTTCGCAAACAACTTCAATTGCGTCGACGGTTTTCACTAAACGGAACAACGCTCCGGTTGAAATCCACCTTTCTGTTTCAATTTTCATGCTTTTGAGATTTAAAAATTATTTATCACTCGGCTGGAAACTAGCTTTTATGACGTAACATACAGTTACAGTATTGTTTAAAATTTGAAGAACGTGGTCAGTAAGGCAATTTAATATTTAACAAGGGCAAGAGGTAAATTTGGTGGTTTTCGCGAAACGGAACGGTGCTCCGGTTAAATCCAAAGCCTTTAACATCCTCTTCAAGATTAAACTACGGTGGAAATAGAAATAACATGGAAATAGCATTATTGTAAATTGCTTGCAAAATAATTGTAATGTAAAAATTCTGCGTTGTGTCGGATTATCCCAACAATTGCATAAAATATAACGTCATCCACAAATTGGAGCTCTCAGCGGTATGCCTATATCAATCGAAACACTGTTCCGGATAATGAAAACCATCAGTTCTTTTAATCCTACTCGTATAACGAAAACACTAAGATAGAAAAGTAAGAATTGTGGGATAAAATCCAGAACGGAAGTATTAAAATCCATCATACTAAAACACCAAAACGCAAAACAAATACAATATTCAGCAGGTCCTTCGATCTATAAAAGTATATCCGGTGCGCCTTTAACGTGTTTTTTTTTATTATTTAACCGGAACCCCGTTCCGGTAATTGAAAATCGCCAGCCTTTCTTTCCATATAACGAATGAAGTAAGGCGGTGAAAGAAGGAATTGAGCAATAATTTTTATTTAATATATTTTTATCTTCATCAATAAGCATAGGTATAAACTCGTTTATGTACAATTTTACAGTTGTATGGTACTGAAGTCAATGATATAAACCGTAAACAAAAAAATCTTTGTGGATTTCTCAAATGTATAAAAATATGACGTTAGTTCTACGACGTATCGAACAAATCCCAGCAATTGACTCAAATATGGCATCGTCCACAAATTGGCATCCCGCTGTCCGGTGACAGGCGTTCGCGCCGCCCGTTAACTTTTTTTAAAAATAAACTGTCCCAATATTAAATTTAGAATCCAACTCGAATTCCCCGCCCGTCGGCATGAAATATTCCCGCCGGCCCATGCATGAATGAATCTAATATTGTTTTATTGCCGCAAGTGTTGGTATTACAGGCACCTAGTCCTAGTGCCTAACTGGTTTACTACAGAACTGCACGGTACCTAAACAGTACTACAATCGATGGGAAATGGGATATTTTATTAACCACTATGTAATTCATAGTGGGGTTAGTTGTTTTGAGATTTATTTATTAATCTTAAGAGCGATTGACCAGCAGCTGAGAATAAAAGTATATTTTAGTTTGTAAGACCAAATAAATAGAAAAATTGGGTTTTTTTTTGTCACAAAACACGTTTTCAGATTTATTTTTTAATGATTTTAATTTTACTAAAATTTAAATTCTGTAAACTGTGTTGACTAGATTATGTATTGATTTATTTTTATGTATGATTATGTGATTTGAAATTTGTTTAATAGAATCTATCGTTTGAAAATTGAACAAATCTACCAATGACCAACGGTATAACCTTAGCATATTAAAAATACACTTAGTTTAAAAAAAATTTAGAACTGCGTGTATAAGATAAAATAACAATCTTTCAAAATCAATTTATGGTTTTTTGTAAAAAAATAGTTAATACGTCTAGAATTTGATTTAAAAATGACTAATTTCCGGTATTCTCTGGTAATACCCTCTTAAGTTCGCTCACATCTTCGACTGTGCTAATAGTTTTATAAACACATAAACATTTACATTGTTTGGCAAACAAAACCTTTCTTTAAATATTAGCATATACATTTACAAATAAATAAAAACATTTATATTTGAGGTATATATAATTTCTTAATTCATTTTTGAACTTATGTAATTTTCTGTCTCAGCAATTTCATTCGGGTTTTTGTTATAAAGTTGGACGGCCTGGACATGAGAGATTTCTGGGTGCTTGATTTTTTCTTGTTGGCAATTATATCTTTTATAATAATTCTTTTAGAGATACAATATGACTAAATCGTGTTAATATTTTACGGATTTACAATAGAGATACAATAGAGATACAATAGAGATACAATATGACTAAATCGTGTTACTACCTTACGGATTTACTGCAAAACTGCACGGTGCCTAACCGGGGCTACAATCGACAAATGGTAGGGGAATTAAGAAGGGGGCTTCACGGGAGGGGGGACGAGGGAGAGAGGAAGATGAAAAAGGTGGAAGCGGAATGCGTGAGGGGGGGGGGGGGGTTGCGAGAAAGGGGAGAGCGAGTGAGGGGATTGGGAACGTGGGAAGGGGAAAGGGAATGCTGAAGGGGAAGGGGACGCGGAAGGGGAAGAGGAAGAGGAGTCGGAAGGGAAACGGGGACGAATGGGAAATGACACGAAGGAAGAAACAATTTATTTATTTAATTCAACGCATGCCGGGTATGAACTAGTAATCAATAAAATAAAAAAACTCTATAGGTTAAATTACGATAGATATCTTACAAGATTGGCATTAATCGGTAAATCTATTTTTTCTCAATAAAATATACTTTTGAATAAAATTAAAATATCTAATAAATTAAATAGTAGGTACTAATAATAAAATATCTGGAGTCGGTGAATAATTTTCCCATTTGGTATCTAGAGGGTTGACATGTTGTTCTTGTATTGTTTTGTTATTATACTTATAAAGTACACTTACATGGCGTGGATAGACTGGATGTGATTTGTGGAAAAGTGTGTGGAAGGGTTTAGGTTTTCCTGTGGGGAAGATATAATCCGGACATAAAGTTGTAAAATAAATTTAATAAATGGATAATTGGATGGTTTATTCTACAAACTAATATTTCTTTTGTAATAGGTACTTATGAATTTCCTACGCAAAAAAGCTTCACAAATTATATCCGTATCAGCATATTGTAGGAGAAATAAAATTAATACATGAATTTATATAGATAGGAACATGTAAATCATTTTAAGGACGTTTCAAAACGAAAGTATCGAGTTATCAAAAAGTTTATCGAGCTTGTTTGAAACACGTGCCCGCAGTCCTCTCTTACCCCACAAATGCCCAAATATAGTAAAAGTGCGTAGCGATATTAACACAGATGTGACACTGTCATCGAATGGTCATTCAGCGCCATTTTCTAAGTCATTTTCTAAGTTCTCTTCTGCTCATTTGTTCAAAAGCTGGAAAGGACTTCGGCATTTAAGAGGGTATTTACCAGAGAATGCAGGAAATTAGTCAATTTTAAATCAAATTCTAGACGTATTTTACAAAAAAACAAATTTATTTTAAAAGATTGTTATCTTATCTGGTAAACGCATTTTCTAAATTTTGAAAAACTAAGTGCATTGTTTAAATCGTTAATCGTTGGCAGATTTCTTCAATTTTCAAACGACATATTGTATTATACAACACAAATTTCAAATCATATAATTACACAAAAAAATAAATCAATACATAATCTAGTAAATACATTTTTCGTAATTTTAATTTTAGTTAAATCAAAATCATTAAAAAATAAATCCTAGAACGTATTTTGTGACGAAAATACCTCGGTTTTTCTGTTTATTTAAGGTCTTACAAACTAAAATATTTCAGATTTGTTTTACAGACTTATTTTGTTTAGACATTATTGAAAAATCATAAATACTTATACTCAAAAAATACTTACAAGAAATTTTATAAATTTTTCTGAATTTGCTATGGGAAACTTTGGTTTCATAGATAAACACAAAAAAAAACTATCCTAATTTTAATTTAAGGGTGTTGTGTTGTTGTTTTTGCTGTTTATTAATGAATTCTTATTATTTTTAATAATCTACTTTATTTGTTGTTTGATTTCATTCCAAAATTTCCTAATAGTGGTGATATAATATTAACACAATTTTATAAGAGAGATGCGCATAAAAAACTAAATTATCGTCCCGAGATGGAACCTTGTTGAACGATATTTAATAATTTATCATCGTGCGTTTTGAGCATTTTATTGCGTACTTGATTGTAGGTATATATTAAAGCAAGTTTTGAATGAAATAAAAAATTTTAATTTAAAAAATTTGATAGGGGAATAATCGATCGTTCTTATCGGAACCTCCCTGTACAGTTGCAAGCATTTTTAAACTTTTATTCTCAACCGCTGGTCAATGGCTCTTAACGGAAGTATTTCATTGCCAAAAAACAAAATGTCGCTGAATGGCCATTTGGTGACTTCTTCAAGCGTGAATTTCCGCGAAACAACTGGGCCTAAGACTCGCGATTCGATCCAACGCTGTTCTTTTAGGTTTTTTTAATTTCCTTTGCTTCCTGACAAAAAAGAAAACTATTGAGCTAAATATTTTTTATGCAACCAGTACACCACTACAGAAGCAAGGATATCTTTAAATGATTTGCCCGTACGTTATTATCTCCTGAAAGATGTATTTATTTATTTATATTCTCGAACATACATTTTACAAATGATTACAGTAGTTGTTCTAGTAATACATAAAAGGTTAATAATTAGTAACTGTAAGTAAATAGGTTAATAGCATAGAGATATACAATGGTTAGTAGTGGTGTTTTGTTTTGTGAACACCTCATTGGGAGAATCTGTGCGGAAGTGTTCGCATGTTTTAGATGTGTTATTCTGTCGACATAACGACCCTATGGAATAACTAGGTTCCAACAGGCAATTTGAGCTGATTTGAATTACTGATTGAATAATGTTCCTACTGTTCTAATCTTTATTTCTTCTATAGACACCAACTTCAAATAATTAATATTAAAGGAAATATAAAGTGCCAAAAGTTCCAACTGCGTCAGTTATTTCCTGTAATTTGTGCAACAAGGTTCCAACTCGGCATGGAACCTTGTTACTCCAACTTTAAAATTTATTTTGAAACATCATTTTTCGCACTTTTCTATGCAGATCGTTCCATCTGACAGTGTCAAATTTCCGCGTGTGCTATTTGAAGTAGATAGAGTAAATTAGACATGATTCCTGATTAAAATATTTGAACACGAAGATTACAGTTATTCTCGAATATCTAGCAGTAATTGAAGTCGAATCAATCTCAAAAATCGGGCTATTTTGTCGGAAAGAAAAACGCTTTGCAATAAATCGAATATTTCTGAACATCGACCCTTTGAAATAACAAGGTTCCATCTGTTGCGTTAACGTCATGCGATAATGAACTCTAAGTTAGCTTACCATAGATCCCATAACCGTGTGACGTTTCCGCAACAGATGGAACCTTGCTATTCCGAAGGGTCGACATATCGGAAAACTAAAAACTGTTTTTGAAAGGTGATGAAATAAGTTTACAAATGTTATTATTAGAAATAAAAATATTATTTTTTAAATATTAAAATTTTTAATACAAGCATACATGTATTTCTACGTTATCATCACTTCATATATTGTCATTTATAAAAAAAAATATGATTTAAAATCTAGAAATTTTACCCATTTTTCTGAATTTCGACCCTTTGGAATAACAAGGTTCCATCTGTTGCGGAAACGTCACGCGGTTATAGGATCTATGGTAAGCTAACTTAGAGTTCATTATCGCATGACGTTAAAGCAAAATATGGAACCTTGTTATTCCAAAGGGTCGATTTGCTATCGGAAACTTTGGTTTCATAGAGGAACACAAAACACTTCTATCCTAATTTTAATTTAAGGGTGTTGTGTTGCTGTTTTTGCTGTTTATTAATGAATTCTTATTTTTTTAATAATCTACTTTATTTGTTATACGATTTCATTCCAAAATTTAGTCATAGATATTAACACAATTTTATAAGAGATGCGCATAAACAACTAAATTATTGTAAGATAACAAGATTAACAACATCTCGGGATGGAAACTTGAAATCGCTTGAATTGAATATTAAGGTTTCAACTGATAAAATTGTTTTCCAAATTTCATTATTCTAAGCTAAATGATTGTTAATGATACTTATAGGTAAATAACCTACAACAACTAACCGTATCTGCATACTCAAAACAATATACAGTTGATTACGTATCGAAATATAGTCATTCAAAACATTGAAGCCGTTTTCTCAGAACATGGTCGGCACTAGATGGGACCTTGTTATTCCATAGGGTCGATATGTAAAATCACAATATCCTCCTTGAATTATCAAGGAGGGCACTGAGGTTCGACCCATGGCAGCAGTATCGTATACAAAAATTTAAAATTAGTAGCAGTTAAAGATAAACGCTCTACTGACAATGCTGCAAACAGCCCGACATGTCGGGCTGTTGGACAAATTGCATCGTTAGTAGGCTCAACCGGCTTCCGAATCCTTTGCGATTTGTAGCAAATATTAATATTATTATTTCTTCAAACATCGCAAAATCACTTGGTGGCGTCATTTTTAATTAAATTAATCGGTTTCGAAACATGTAGGTAATTGTGATTATATAATAGTGGTTGATACAAAGTTATTTGTTTAATTTAATTAATATTATTAATTAATTAAACAAATCGCAAAGGGGCAGCCGGTTGTGCCTATTAAAGAAGCAATTTGCCAAAAAGCCCGACATGTCGGGCTGTACGCAGCATGGTTAGTAGAGACCATTAATTATTTATTCCATAATGTCCCATTTAAAACAAAGGTCTATTTTCAACGCTATTACAAACTACACTAATAATTTTAAGATGTAAACTAACTCATAAATAAATAATAATATTATTGTAATCATAGGTGAATCATTAAAGAAATAGTATTTTGAAAACGCCGCCCGCAGGCATACCTGTTCCAATCGTTGACTCTTTGCGAGACGCGCGGGTAGTCGCTGGCATCTCTCGGCGGCCGCAGCAAGCTCTCCCGCGGACTGGCGCCATCTGTCGGCAGCGACGGGGAGCGCGAGCGGGACGCCATCTTGCTTCTTCCGCTCCGCCGATCAAGTTATCCCCCCTCCCATCGTTCCAAAACGTCGAAAACGTCGAACATGTCAACGCTTTCCCGCCTTATCCGATCTGACAGTTCCCTCGCATATTTAAATATTGTGTTGTCAATGCTTTCTAGCGTAGAACTAATACGACCCGACAACGTATTTTCTTGTTTATATCAATATTAATATTTTGCGGGATGGCTTATTGTTAAGTAAGCTACGCAGTACGTTCATCTCGGCTCGTAAACAAGTTGCTTCGTTGACGGATAAACTGCCTCAATTAAGGTTGTAATATCGTGTTTATTAACCTCTGGGCTGTTTTGTCTGGGTGTTGTGACGTTAACGTCCTTGCTCCGCCGAGGCTGTGTCTGAAACAAAGAAAATAATGTTGCAACTTATATTTTGATAAAGATTATCATGTATTAAACCTTTACCCTCGCTAACCATTTACTGTTATTATGGTAGCTCCTGTATAGTAAGTAGGGCATTGCATATACAAAAAGTTAAGTAGCCTTCTTGAGAGCTCTTAACCCTTCTGGCATTGTGGAAAAACTTACGTAAATAACCCACCCTATTTTAAAAATTCATTAGAAAATCATCGTAGAGCCGATTTTGTTATTATTATGGTTTATGATTATGCGTTTCATATGTAAATAGGTAAATATAATAAAAATTAAATAAAAAATATGAAGTGTTTATTTTATCGTCCATAATAATATCAACAAAAAAACAGTGTTTGGAAGTTTAACTGTAAAACTATATGCTAGAAACTTATAAAAAAATCAATCTCATCTTATACTAAAGGACATGGAAAAAATATATATTATTAAAAAAATAACTGTCGGTAAAAATAAAGATATTTTTTCACTCTTCAAAGCAGATTCTGCGTCCTATGACAACATACTAGGTTAATTTTTTCAGTTTGGCTGTGATTTAATTAGATTATTTATTATTTATTACGGTGATAGAATTTGAGAAGAATTATTTGTTTACTAACTAACTAACTAACCATCACGCCGTTTCCCCGCAGGGGTAGGCAGAGAGGACGGACCGCCAAACAACTCGGTCTTGGCACACGCTCCTTGCCTCATTCACATTCATACATCTTCTCATACATACTCTTCTATTATTCTGACTCTTGACATGGCCCGACTCAAGTATCTGATTTACTTGATCGTGCCACGTCTTCCTTGGGCGTCCTCGGCTTCTTCTACCGTTCACATTCGCGTCTTAAATTCTCTTTACACTCCTTTCTTCATTCATTCGCTCAACATGCCCAAACCATCTAAGCGTCCCTTTCTTAATCTTACTTACTACGCTCACATCAGCCTTGCATTCTTTTCGGATCTCCACATTCCTCACACGATCATACATGGTTTTACCACACATACGCCTCAGGGATCTCATTTCTACAGCATTCAGTCTACTTTCATCCTTTCTCTGCCATTTCCACGCTTCACTGCCATACATCAGGGTAGGTACCAGTACTCCATTGTGGACTGCTAGCTTCGCTTCTGTGGACAACTTTTTGTTGGCTCCAACGGCGTTCAATCCTCCATTAATGGAGTTACCTGCATTCACCCTTCTTTCGATATCCCTATCAGCCTTCCCATCTCTCGTAAACATACTTCCCAAATATACAAACTCATCCACCTACTCCAAGTATTCATCATTCACAACTATATTGCGCACCGTTTTCTGACTCTCTCTTTCAAACACCATGACTTTAGACTTACTTACATTCATCATTAATTCATTAATTCATTATTTGTTTATGCCCTTACATTTAACTACAAGACGCACAGTGAGTGACTTAGTTTGCCTTTTCAATATATCAAATGGCAGCCTGGACGCCCTCGATTTAACGAGCTTAATTAATTTACGTATACCTACCCGCAATACTCGTTTAAACGCTCTATATTTTGTTACCAAATCTGCCAATAATTACTTCATAAACTCTCCAATTCAAAGGCTTCATACACTTGGAAACACATATAGTTCAATTGATGTCTATCGTTTTCAATCGGTTTCCAAATTTAAAACCAGTATATTAGAACTTTTATAATAAAACAATAAACATTTAGCTATTGCACCTATGATCAAAATATTTCCTCATGTTTGACACAATAATAAATGTAGACTTCTTGCAATTACTACAACTGCATTATTTTTTCACATGTAATTACTGTAACCATTTAGTAAAAATGTTATTTTATTTTTAATTATTTATCAATTTACAAACTGGCTGGCTTTTGGAGCCCGCTAGTTAGTGAATAGATTAGTGAATGAATAAATTAATATATACACTAGCTTTTATGTGTCGCATAGATATTATGTTAATACTACTACTACCTAATATGTACATATAAACTTCATTTTTATAAGCAATTTTTGGTTTTTATACCTTAGAAGTATGCATATTCTTATTTTCTTACGACAGGTTTACACCTACAAACTATCATGTTTTCATTTGCTTTTTACTTGCTTCTATGTGTCAAATGGTTAAGGTTAAATTATTGCTTTTACTATTCTATACTTATAATCTTTGTGTATAATATTTTTTATAAACTATGTAAAATGGCAGAGCGAACGCCCTGGATTTAACGGGCCATGATAACTGGTCAAACGATCTAGGTATATTATGTTAACAATACCGCCAACAATTATTTCGTAAACCTCTAATTCAAAGGCCTCATATTATACACTACTATTATGTCGTATTATACCATGTCACTGCTCTCACTGTCTACTATGTACATATAAACTTTACATTTCTTTATAGCTAAATTACGTTTGTTAACCTTAGGAGTAGGCACATTCTTATTTTTGTACAACAGGTTTATACCTCACTATCTTATGCATTACTAGTTACTTGCTGTTATAATATGTTAAATAGATAGATTATACTATGTATTACTACTGTAACTGTGAACTTACAATCTTATGAATATTTTTTATAACTATGTATGTAAAAGCCTAATAGGCGTATAAATAAATAAATAAATAAATAAGAATGTCCAAGACAAACTAAAACCACACCACCAATAAATTAATATTCCTTAGAACAAACAGGCCTGACTAACCCAAATTGCACCACGGGCCGTACTTACGGAATAAAATTGTCCAAGGGCCGCGGGGGGGAGGGCTCAACCGATTAAAAATATATTAAATTATTTGTTATAGATTTTAGTCCAGATTTTTGTTACAGCTTTTTGTTTAGCAAGTTAAAAAAGCAATTCTTTTGTATTTTAAGTACCAACAAAAGCACCAATAAAATAAAATACATTGGTAAAAATGATAAAAAGTCTCACATAAATAGTTATTAAGTATAAACAAAAATTTGCAGAAATTTTATACGCCTATTTGTGTCTCGACATATAAAAGAATTGAAATAAACAATATTTAATCTTATATTAAAAGCAATCATTATTAGCCTGAAACACTATATTGAAAAAATCTCCCGAGAAAAAATACATGTCGCCGACGGGACTCGAACCCGCACCCCTCTGATTGCCGGTCAGGAGCTCTACCATTAAGCTACGGGAGATTTTTTCAATATGGATGAGTGTTTCAGGCTAATAATTATTCATATTTTTATAAGAAAACTCATTTAGAGTTTTATAAAAAGTCAATAGGTGTTCCATAAAAACAAAATCGGATATATTTATCCGAGACACTATCTAGGTAACAAATACATTCTTTGAATACTTGTTTCCAATAATAAAGGTAGCTGCCAATAATATAGAAAAAACATTAGTCGAAGATAATATTGTTAATTCTGAAATTTAAAATATAACGTAGACAATTACGACAGTCTCATAATAGATCGCAGTAGCCCAATTGGTAGAGGTGTATGTCCCGGTAAGACGTAAGGTTCTGGGTTCGAGTCCCAGTTGCGACCGTTATCTTTTATTATTTTTCTGTGTCGTGTTCATGTTCATATTTAAAAAAATTAGATTATTATTGTTATCTTCTTCTTCAATAATAATTATTGCTTATAATATGATATTTGTTACCCTTTGTGCTATGCATAAAAAATCTTGTCTTAAACATTAATCAATTAAAAAATAATTAATATTTAATCTGATTATTTTAAAGGTGAAATATATATGTTATAAATAAATAACCACTTTCGAAAGGTGAAATATATATGTTAGAAATAAATAATCATTTTCCCAACGGTTACTGAATTTTATTTTTTCTTCAGCGAGTTTCATTTTCTTCGAAATCATGTTTAACGGCAGAAAAATAAATGTACTAATTAATAATACATCTCTAAAATAGTTGCATCTGTGGATACGCAACGTGAGTAAATCTAAATACTAATCTTGCACTAATTGGTCCTTGTTACGCGATCAGACAACCAGAGCTCTGCTAATTCCTAAAAGAAAAAAGATAAAACTTCATAGATGACCGCGGGACGCGGGTTGGCAAGGGCTGCCTTAGAAAATTATATGTTTTTATTTTATTTATTTGAACCTGAGGAATGCCAAGAATTCAGTTCAATTTGCAGTCGGCAAATATTGGACTAAAGCCGGGAGACGTCTTGAAGCTTGATAATGCAATGCAAAGACAACATTGGCACTAAATAAACAGTGAAGTGAATGCAGATATATATATGAGGCATTATTATTTTTACTTAGCGTATTGCACCGCGAGCAGGTCCGCAGCGAGAGGTAAAATTGCCGATCCAAGAATTAGAGTTAGCGAAAAACTGTAAAGGCGTACATATTACGATTTTGCCGAACATAGGATAAAGTTATGAGAGAACCCTTGAAACTCCTACCCACTACTCTACATCATTCATACATTATATCTGTACATAAGTATCTGAGGCCCTAGCACACTCGCTCTTTAACGATCGATAGGATAACTATCGGTAACTTCTCATCGTTCCCTAGGACAACTGCACATCGCTAACATACAAACAACAGTTGATGTCGAATATCTTAAGGACACTTAGTCATTGTGAACTATCACTTTTTCGTTGGCAATCTTTAGTCATGCTAGGGAACGATGAGAAGTTACCGATAGTTACCTACCGATCGATATGGAGCAAGCGTGCTAGGGCCTCTGGAACGATATGCCATCAGACGTACAGGGTCCCACAACATATATCTTCAAATAAAAATTTTAATGTTTTTTTCTCTTTCTATTTGTATAAATAATTGAACATTTCAATGTTTCCACCCGCCTAATATCCTTCGCTTTTCACTTCCCTACCAAAAACTGCTATTACTTTTATATTATTTATAATGATTTTCGCAGATCCTTGAAAAATCACTAGATAGTCATGAATTCTTGAAAAATCAGTAATAATTTTTAAAACTGACAATTAAAATAATTTTAAAACCAAAATATTGTATAATTACACATTCAATTTCGATTATTAAAATGACATTTCAAAATAAATTTCAATATCAAATGCATAAATGCATATGATATTAAAATATATAAAGGCATGCAACGGTTGTCAAAAGCCAACTCATTCAATTAAGATGCATTTAGTTTCATCAATTTCCTTTGTTAGATGCTGTAAAGTTACGTTTTATGGATGAAAGAGTTTTTATTTTACTTTTCAGAAGGACAAATGAATTGCCCGCCCATGAGATCGGCCGCCCGTGTGCACCGCTAGCATTGCACATGTGGTTGCGGCGCCTCTGCCTGCTTGACTTTGCGTCAGGAATATACTTTTTGTGTGGCACACAAAATAAGAGTCCCACTAACCACAGCAGAGGGTATTTTGCATCACATGCAAGTGGAAAATTTTGTTCTAGAACGACTGGAGCGACAGAGCAATTTAAATATTTTTTCTCGGATTGCTAAATGAAATTTTTCCGCCCACATTAAAAAAATCATACCTCCAAATTTGATTATAGAGACATAGAAATTGATTATAGTTCTATATAGCCAACGAATTCATCCATCTTTTGTCTATTATCAAATATTCGTAGGATTTAAAAAAATATATTATTAAATCTTTCAGCTTAAAACATTTTAAAAAATTTAGAGAATATTTTTTTGTTGCATTTTGAATGTACAATATATTATATAGTCGTTTTAATAAAAAATAAAAAATTGTCACTTTTGGCAACAAAGCAATCCGTGGTTTTGCAAATAGTGCCATAATATGGCAAAAATCCATGATGTCCTTCTTCCAGGGCCCCGTCTTCTGGCAGAATAAAATATTTAATTTAAATTTACTCAAATTTGACAGCTAGGCATCACAAAATGATGTTAATATTATGTATATACACCAAGGCAATTGAACTGTGTAGTGGTATGCAGAGGATATTTAATTTTTTTATTTTTTTTATTATGTACTATTTTGATTGTCTTCGTATGGTTTATTTTCTATCGCCTTAAATATTTGATATTTTTACATGTTCATATTATAGAAGATGGAGAAAAAAAAGAAAAATAACTCTATATTTAACTCATTTTCGTCAAAATCGTCACGTTGTTCATATTAAATATGCAACGACGATATACATACATACCAGAGGCCCTAGCACGCTCGCTTTATAACGATCGATAGGATAACTATCGGTAACTTCTCATCGTTCCCTAGCATGACTACAGATCGCCAACGAATAAGTGACAGTTCACAACTACTAAGTGTCCTTAACATATTCGACATCAACTGTTGTTTGTACGTTAGCGATGTGCAGTTGTCCTAGGGAACGATGAGAAGTTACCGATAGTTATCCTATCGATCGTTATCGAGCGAGTGTGTGCTAGCAGGTGTGTGTGCCTCTGGTGTGCTAGCAGGTAGATCGATATGAAGTTACCGACCGATTGTCGGTAACTTCTCATCGTTCCCTAGGACAACTGCAGATCGCTAACGTAGAAACGACAGTTGATATCGAATATATTAAGGACACTTAGTCATTGTGAACTGTCACCTATTCGACCGATTGTCGGTAACTTCATATCGTTCGACCATGCCAGGAGTGCTGGTAACCTGATGATTCACTTAACAAATTAAATAAAAAATTGCAAAAATTTGGGATAAAAAATACATTATGACTAATATTTGTGGCAATGTAATTCCACAAAATTGTTTGCACGAGTTGCTGTTATTTCACGGAAAAAAAATGCTAAAGTCAACAATCCCAGGTTTCAAACAAAACATGCTCCAAAAGTCTCCGCAAAAATGCAGTACCTAAGTACATTAAACAAAATATTAATGCAAAAATAAATACGTGGGGCCATCCTTTTATTGACCTTTCAAATTCCTTCATACCACAATTCATCTCACATGCAAGAATTTTGCAGTGAATCATTTCATGATACAATAAGCCCCGGTTGTAAAATAAATTCTTGAGTTAAAAAAAGTATTTTGCCACAAAGCCGTAAAAAGAAGCACGTATAAATATAATCAGCATTCCTGGCAAAAATAATAAACCAAGTTAAGAACAAATTAAAGTAATAATTTTAAATTAAGAATCTTTTGTACTCGAGATGTAAAGCGATTTTCAGTTCCAGTGCTTGATATGGATACTGATTAAACAGGAACTAATATTTCAGTCCATAGTTCTAAATAATTATATGCGTATTCATTCGCGATAATCCGTGCGGGTAGACCGGATTTTGTAGTTCCGGTCGTTCAGCATTAGAACTTTTAACGCCAAATCAGATTAATTGGACGTACAAAAGTAGAACTTATCTTTTCGCTTCATGTCTCATATAAATGCATAAATTGATGGTCTTGATGCAACTGCTAACTGTCTTTTATGGACTTTGAACATCTGCTGAATTTTATGGACTTTGAACATCTGCTCTAGAGTCAATATAGATGAGTAAAAATACTACTCATCTACCTATTTCCTTATTTTTCCTTTATTCCTTGCCCTACTCTTCTCTGTATCTCTCTGGATTCGAGTGGTTTCCCTTCCTATTTTATAACTGCTTCCTCTGACCTCTATTTCTTGTTTCTTCACTCTTATTCCGTTTCTTTCTTCTTCCTCTACCCTCTATTTTTAATTTCTTCCCTCTCTTCTTTTCTTTCTGTTTCCCCGCTCCTTCCTTCATCCTTTTTTCACCTTAGTATTTTCATTTTCTTTTCCTTCTTTACCGTTTGATCTTTGCCCTTCTTCCTTCTTTCTTATTTTTTCTTATCCGTAATAATCGTTTTAACTCAATTATTGACAATATTCTATAATATTCGCCTGCTAAATAAGATATTGGACCTAATATCTTATTTAGCAGGCGGTTGAAATAGTGTGGATCCCGACCTTGAGGTTACTGTTTGCGCTGGTTGAGTAAGTACTTTCGATTGCTATTAATCAGAGCAATTCAAATAGCCTTTTAATGTTCGATATCTCCCTTCCCTTTATTATGCCCAGAGACTTTTGAAAAATGGAACACTTCGAAAACAAATGAAGCCCGTTTTTCGTTCCACACTCCGAAAAAAGTCGCAATATGGATTACTGTTAACCGCACCGCAGACATCCATGTTTTATTTGATAATAATCAAATTATCCGCTGTAATTCGTCGTATTTTGTTGTACCCCGCCAAAACACTGTTTTGAACCGCCGCGACGGATATAGAATAATAGGTTGTGTTGTAGAATAATAGAACTATTGTGTTTTATATGTAAAAGAAATGAGAAGAAAAAACCAGCGGCATTGAACTGACCAACAGTGGATTATTGAAGAGACATTTGCAGTAGATTAGGTAAGTCTTTGGGCTCCCAACCTTTCCTATGCATTAAAGGCAAATGTATTTTAAGTAATTTAATGTGTAATTTACATCACACTGCGATCGAAGTAATTGTTAAACCAGCGCCACCATCATTGGTCCTACGAGCTAGGATATTTATTAAATTGAACCACCATCATTGGTCCAAACGAGCCGGAGATTTGAATTGAAGCATATTTTGATCGCATATTGATAAAATAAATATAACCAACCTTGTTTCATCTTATCGCTACAATAGTTTAGTTATTAACCGCAAATAAAGGTTTATTTAGACCATATTTTCAACGCATAGTGTACCAGCCGCCAGCCATAGATAGCCGTACACAGCCGTAGGCCATAGACTGCAGGTACCTAATTAGTTTACCCTATGAGCGCTATTGTTTATAATATAAATTATAAATTTATTATTTAGATTCATATTTTGTTTTTCATGATGGCTACTAAAGAGAAGAAATTAAAATTGTTGACTTCTCAACGAGATGCTTTAAATGGACGTATTACAAAATTGTTTGGATTGTCAAAGGAGATTTCAAATGAAAGCATTCTAGAAGAGTTCTTGTCGCTTGTCGAGACAATAGATTCGACAAGGAGCAAATATGAAGAGGTAACTCAACAAATAAACGTCATCAATTTGGAAATGGATGCAAATTATGACCCAGATTTTGAAAAATGGTTGAGTTTCGAGGATATGTTTTGCAAAATTAAAAGGAAAATATCTTTGATTCCAGAGCGAAAACCTCTATTAAATATAGATAATAATAAATGTAATCGTCCCAAACTGCCACCAATAGAATTACCCTTCTTCGATGGGGAAATCGGAAATTGGCCAATATTTTATTCGAGTTTTGTCAACACAGTACATGATAACGAGTTACTTTCGAATTCAGAAAAATTGTATTACTTGTTGGCCAAGATTTCAAAAAGGGTACAAACCACATTCTCGGGAATTGTATTGTCACCTGAGAACTACGAAATTATATTTAATTCTTTGATCGATAAATATAATGATAAAAGAGTAATATCTTCCGCGTATATTGATCAAATTTTAGATTTTAAATCGTTCACAGTAGCCAATATAAATAATTTGGAATCCTTTGTTGATAATTTCGTTTCGGCAGTATCCGCAGTGAAAAATGTTAATTTGGAAAATTTGTGTGATTTTATTTTTCTTCATATTGCTTTGAAGAAAATTGATTTGGATTCTGTAAAGGGGTTTGAAATCAATTATAGGGAAACTGATTTTCCCTCGTTCGAAGATTTAGTGAAGTTTATTCGGGAACAAATCAAGGTTTTGCAACGAACGGGGACATCAAGAAAATCAGCCGCTAATCACAGTGAGACAACCAAAAGATCACAAAGATCGACGCAAGCATTTTTAAGCGCTGGCAGCGATTCGGATAAACCCAAGAATCTGCCGTTTAATAAATGTTTACTTTGTAATAAACCATCACACGGACATTTGTATAAATGTCAGGAATTTAAAAATTTAAGTAGTAAAGAAAGATTTAACTTTGTCAAGGGTAAAGGATTTTGTTTTAGATGCCTTAGCGAAAAACATAAGGCTAGAGCTTGTAATTCAAACGGAAATTGTCATAAATGCAATGACAAGTTTCATCATACCATGTTGCATTTTGAGCAACAGGGTACGTCACAGAGAGGGCAGTCAGATTATCGGAACGCCCAAGGAGCAGAAAACCAGACAGCTGATCAACAGATTGATCCGAAAGAGGGCTGCTCTAATCCTGACGTAGCTTTATGTACGTTTTCAACTGTTCGATCTTATAATCGAAAGGCGCATTGTACAGTTTTGTTGGCTACCGCACGAGTTGGTATAATAGATTCAGAAGGAAATGAACATTTAATTAGATGTTTGTTAGATAGCGCATCTCAAAGCAACTTCATTACTCGCGATTGCTGTAGAAGATTAGGATTTTTTGAATATCAACGCCCATCTTGTTCTACAGTTAAAGGTATTGGAGGATCATCTAAACCCATTAGAGGCTCCATACAGACCGAAATTTATTCTCGATTTAATAGGGCAATAAATTATAATGTAACTTCATTGATAGTGGACAAAGTAATAGAGCGCTTACCTACCGCCAAAGTTGATATACCTTTATTGTCATATTTGAATGACTTACCATTGGCTGATGAATCATATGGAGAACCAGGAGAAATTGATATGTTGATAGGAGCCCAGCTCTTCCCGCATCTCCTGTTATCTAAAAGGGTTCAGGACCCTTCGCACAGGCATGATTTGCATGCTTTGGAAACGGTTTTAGGATATGTCATTTTGGGGTCAGCACCAACCCGAGTTGAGAATAATGCTACCTTATCTTGTTGTGCCATGACGAACGAACCGGAAGATATTTGTCTCAAAAGATTTTGGGAATTAGAAGAGGTAAACGTACCGTCTATCAAAAGTCCTGAAGATCGTGAATGTGAGGAAATATATCAAAAAACTACATCACGAGATCCTGACAATGGAAGGTATATTGTAGCCTTGCCATTTAAGGGAGATGTTTCGTCACTTGGGGATTCATTTGCAATGGCAAAGAAACGTTTTTTATGTCTCGAACGTAAATTGGAAGCCTCGCCTAAATTGAGAGAAGCTTATAATGATACCATTACTGAATATTTAGAGAAGGATTATTTGTCGCATGTCACTCCAAATAAGGAGGATAAAACGCCCTCTTATATAATACCGCACCATGGGGTTGTACGGGAGGATAAGATCACAACCAGTTTGAGGATTGTCCTGGACGCTAGTGCAAAAACAAGCACTTCTGTATCATTAAATAATATTTTGTATAGTGGGGAAAATTTACAGGGGAATTTATTTGATATAATAATGAACTTTCGTATATTCCCAATAGCACTTTCGGCCGATATACGTAAAATGTTTTTGTGTATTGGAGTGAAGGACAGTGATCGAAGATATCAACAGATTTTGTATCGCTTCTCGCCAAACGAGGATATTAAAACCTATCAGTTTAACCGCGTTTGTTTTGGACTCACATCCAGCCCATTTCAAGCTCTACGCACCATCAGGCAATTGGCCTCTGATGAAGGGGAAGTTTTTCCTGAAGCAAAAAAGATCATCAAAGAATTTCTATATATGGATGATTTTGTATACAGTGTGGAAACTGAAGAGAGTGCAAAGGAAACATCCTCTCAGTTAATCGCATTATTGAAGACTGGCCAGTTTGACCTAGTCAAGTGGTCCAGCAATTCGCAAAATGTTCTGGAATCCATTCCAGATTCGCATCGCTTGTCAGCGATAAAGGAATTTGATGAGGTGGACATGCATAAGATATTGGGCTTATACTGGTCACCAAGTTCCGATTTTTTCTCGTTTGTCACTTCTACACCTAAAACAATTTGTACGAAGCGAAATATACTGTCTTGTGTCGCTAAAATATGGGACATTATGGGCTTCATCGCGCCTGTTGTCCTATACGCTAAGCTAATGATAAAGCAATTATGGATATATAAATGTGATTGGGATGATGAGCCTCCCGCAGATATTGTAAGGACATGGACGCAATTTTGTGAGGAACTGTCATTACAAAATGGATTACAAATTCCACGCCATGTTGGCATCACATCCAGTACAATTGTAACTATCGTTGGTTTCGCAGACGCTAGTGAGAAGGCGTACGGAGGCGTCATTTATTTTCATGTGCAAAAGCATGGTGCCAATTCAGTATACGTTGCTTGTGCAAAAACCAAGGTGTCTCCAGTGAAAATTGTTTCTCTGGCACGATTGGAACTTTGCGCTGCATTAATACTTGCAAAATTAATGCATAAGGTAGTTGCAGACTTAGAAAAACGCACGAAGATTGATAATATATTCGCATTCACTGATTCCACTATAGCACTCTGTTGGATTCAGTCGTCTCCTCATAGATGGGGAACGTTCGTGGCTAACAGAGTAGCTAAAATTCAATCTGAATTATCGGCTACCCGCTTTTATCATATCGCAGGAATAGAAAACCCCGCTGATTGTCTGTCGCGTGGGCTTACCCCCAGTCAGATATTAAAACACCCGCTATGGTTTCATGGTCCACCATGGATGAAATTGAGGCCTGATCAATGGCCCATTACCACTTATGATGCCACGATGGTGACTCAGCCGCCTGAACAGAAGTCTATATCGTTGGTAGCAACTTCTAGTTTAGAAGAGTTTCACATACTCACTTTGTCAAAACGCTTTTCATCGTGGAACAAATTATTACGTTGTTTGATTTATGTATTCCGATTTCTTAAAGTGTTACCATGTCGAGAATACATCAGTGGATCGGATTTAGAGTTCGCAGAACTGAAAGTTTTTCGAGAATTACAACAAGCTTATTTTCCCCGTGAGTTAAATAATTTACAACAGGGAAAGACGTGTAAACCCGCATTTCAACGTTTGAGGCCGTTTTTGCAAGACGGACTTATGAGATTAGGAGGGCGTTTAGTTAATTCGGATTTAAATTATGATCAAAAACACCCCATAGTCCTTCCACGAAAGGATCACATCTTGAATTAATTGGTTGATCATTATCATACAATTCATTGTCACTCGGGTCCCGCATTGTTAATGTCTATTTTGAGGCAGAAATATTGGATACTATCGGCCCGTAGTTTAATTCGAAATCGAGTGCATAAGTGCAATTCATGTTTCCGTCTACACCCTAAAACAAACGCACCTTTAATGGCCGACCATAAGGATTGTCGTGTCAATGCGTCTGTAAAATCATTTACGCATGTCGGCGTAGATTTTGCAGGGCCTTTGAAGGTAACCATATCACGCGGACGTGGAATTCGTTCTCAAAAGGCATATATTTGCTTATTTGTGTGTTTAACAACAAGAGCGATACACCTTGAACTGGCGTCGAGTTTGAGTACCGAATGTTTTCTGAATGCTTTCAAACGATTCCTCTCCCGCCGTGGTCCTGTGACCAACATATACTCGGATAACGGAAGTAATTTTGTAGGAACCAAAAGAAAATTGAGTGAATTGCACGCATTTTCGACATCTTCACATTTTGGTGAAGAATTCGCAACTGTTTTAGCCAATAATAGAATAAGCTGGCACCTAAATGCTCCAATCGCACCCCATTTTGGTGGAAATTGGGAGTCAAACATTAAAAGTATGAAGACTCATCTTTTTCGAGTAATTGGAGATCAGATTCTATCTTTCGAGGAGATGACTACAGTACTCGCACAGGTAGAAAACATTTTAAATACAAGGCCGTTATGTAGGACGCTTTCTTCAGATCCGTCTGAACCCCTCGCGTTAACACCCGCTCATTTCTTAACGATGACTCCGTTGAAACACATGCCCGCCGTAGAAATCGAGGAGGATAATTTGAATCTTCTATCACGTCATGATTTGCTCGATAAATTGATTCAATCTTTCTGGAAACGTTGGAGGTTAGATTACTTGCATACCTTGCAAGTACGTCCAAAATGGAATACTCCCGCTAATCCAGTCAAAGAAGGCTTAGTGGTAATTGTGGGGACCGAAAATTCTCCTCCATTACATTGGCCACTAGGTATAATTATTGAAGTTTTTCCTGCAAAGGATGGAGTAATTCGTGTTGCTCGTGTTAAAACAGCATCGGGAACATACATTCGTCCGGTAGTAAGGCTTTACCCTTTGCCGACTCAATAGTAGGTTATTATTTTTTGTTAGATTTAGTTACATATAGTTTAGGAAATCTAGAATAAGTATTGGTTATATTTGTTTGTCTGAGCGATAAATGCAATATGCAGTTTTAAAAGGGGTGACTTCCCACCCTTTCAAGGTGAGGGGGATGTTTGCGCTGGTTGAGTAAGTACTTTCGATTGCTATTAATCAGAGCAATTCAAATAGCTTTTTAATGTTCCATATCTCCCTTCCCTTTATTATGCCCAGAGACTTTTGAAAAATGGAACACTTCGAAAACAAATGAAGCCCGTTTTTCGTTCCACACTCCGAAAAAAGTCGCAATATGGATTACTGTTAACCGCACCGCAAACATCCATGTTTTATTTGATAATAATCAAATTATCCGCTGTAATTCGTCGTATTTTGTTGTACCCCGCCAAAACACTGTTTTGAACCGCCGCGACGGATATAGAATAATAGGTTGTGTTGTAGAATAATAGAACTATTGTGTTTTATATGTAAAAGAAATGAGAAGAAAAAACCAGCGGCATTGAACTGACCAACAGTGGATTATTGAAGAGACATTTGCAGTAGATTAGGTAAGTCTTTGGGCTCCCAACCTTTCCTATGCATTAAAGGCAAATGTATTTTAAGTAATTTAATGTGTAATTTACATCACACTGCGATCGAAGTAATTGTTAAACCAGCGCCACCATCATTGGTCCTACGAGCTAGGATATTTATTAAATTGAACCACCAGTTACCACCTTATTTAGTATACACTCGGTCTCTACAATATCTACAGCTAAACGCCACCCATGGGTTACCTAATAGACTTGTACTTACTGTGGCATCTATCGGTCAGCTTTTACACTAATATCTAGGATATTACAATAATAATATTCATTCTGACAATTCACTAGCCTCCGAGTTTGCTCCGCAAAGCACATATTTTTGAGTCGATTGTTACTTTGCTTACTAATGCTTTCCATTTATTAAATAAACATTTATCGTAGCACGCCAAGGGGATTATTTGCTACTGGTACTTTAATTTCATTGGCTAATGAAAAATGTGTTGAGAACAAGCGTCGTGTATTTGGAGTTTATCCCGTACTCAGAATACATATGTTTTATGATCAAGCATGTCGTCATTGAAAACTCTATTTACATGCACACAGTGAATGTTGTAGTAGGGACAGTTATAAGAATGAATTAAAATAATACTCGTATGCTTTTTGCAAGTACCGGTAGATATTAAAAGCATAGTACGAAATGTCAGATATATGTTTTTTTAATTATTAAAATATTAATTATGTATGTGCTTACTGAACAAAAAAATATTATTTGGGTGTCGAAAAATACAACCATCGCACAAATAATTATTAATGTAAAAATTTATCTGATTTTTTTCCATTTCAGCCACTGCTGGTCGATATCATGTTCTTTAAAATTAGCGATCGAAATCAGTATTGAAATTTGAATACAGTGTATTGGAGAACTATTAATACTAACATGTGATAAAACATTTTATGAATCATCATATCTGCTGTTGTATTGGTACATAGGGATAGCATGAATCTGCAATTTTAGCCAATATAAATCATAAGGGAATGAAATTTTCTTACACGGCTGTCCCAAGCGTAATGTGGGTATTTCCAACAGCATTTTTATATGCCAAATCATCACAGATCTGCCCTGTGTACAATGTACAATATACACTATAGTATTTAAGCCATAGGAACTATATTGTCATCAGGTTGGTTGGTGTTAAGGGGGCAAGGGACTATCGCAACCAGTGGCGGTTTTCTCTAAAGTGCGGTTGTGCGGTGAACCCCCATTAAAAATATGATAAAATAAAACAATCTTGTTGTGTAGTAATATAAACGCATCACAGATAGCTCGACATTAAAATCCCGTCTTTAAAACTCGCGTCACCGAAAAATACGGTACCTATCTATTCCCATTTTGTGCGCGTTGCGATCCGCACACATTTGTCCATACGAAAAATCATAGCCGATACGAATCGCTGTGACGGTAGAATGGAAAAAACTACGCAGCTTGGTGCGCTGCTCACGAGTCAAGATGTCACGTGACCTCCGAACTTTGACGAGTCTCGCCGAAACGAAGCCCGAGATTGTCGCAGAATGACCGGCTGACGGTCGACTTTTGCACCGACGGATGCAAGTTAAATGTTTTACAGGGTGTTAAGGTACGTACTTGAGTTACTTTAACCAGTGATTCCTGACATTATTTGGAGTAAAAAATGTAAATAAAATTTTGGTCTCCGGTGACATTTTTGATGTTTGTATTTAACTTTGTAGTCATTTTTGTACATTTTTTATTTTCTGGTTTCTGCATTTCTCCAACCGTTTACTAATGGCATTTGTAAATCTACTATTGAAGTGGACCGATTTTGACTTCTGTTTTCGTATTTTTTTTATAGATAAGTCGTTATATAGTACATTTACTAAAGTTTCGGCAAACAACGTCGCTAGTTATGCAATTTTGTGTTGAGCTTTCCTAGTATTGTTTCGGCTTTCAAATTGAAAATGGTTGCGTTTATCGGTTGTCGCGAATATTCTGTCCTAATTTTTTCACACAATGACGGAATACAGTGTTATATACAAAAAATAACGCTAATGCTTATGAAAAACGTTTGGAAATTAAATATTATTATTTTTTGTATACGTGTATAATGGATTTTTAGTGTAAGTGAAAAAAGGTCATTTTATTTCGTGGCCACCTTTATTTGTGTTTCTTGTTTTTTTATCTTTTAAAATATCAATTATATTATATTCTACATTCTACGCAATTATTCTTATTGAAAAAAAACAATAATAATTAGCAACGTACATTGAGTGTTGTAAAAACCATTAAACAATTTAAACCCTCTAAAACCATTTTGGTTGTTTAATAATTGTGTCGAGGAGTATCAAGTTATTTAAAAACAATAGTACCTATTTAGGTACCCCCCCACTAACTTTATTTAATTTGTGTGTCAAGAGTAAATTTTGATTAGACAATATATCATTCTTCTCTTGAATTTCTGAACCCCCCGTTATAAAGACCACGAACCGCCACTGATCGCAACCCTTTAAGTTTAGACATTCAATACTTCGTCCGTAAGGGCGCTTTAAAACAATACATATATCCGGAAAGCATTGAGTAAAAATTCTCAGAAACCTGTTATTAAATATCACAAAAATTGTAACTTTAAATTGAACGAAGTTTTAAGGTAATACGGGAGCCCAAACCAATGTACGAAATTAGCAACGAAAAAATAAAACCTCGACGCCTTTTAAACATTGTGACTTGTCTTCAATAACTTACAAAAATTCAAAATAATGTTTTAAAATAATAATAACATTTATCATACATTATTGTACGGTTTTACAGCAAACAGATTATAAGTTTAAAAAAATAATTTTGTTCCCAAGCTAATTTGCTTTTAGACGTGAAAATAATCTACCTGCGGCGCAATTTAAGCAGTGTCACGTCTCATAGTATCATACAACCGCCTATATAAATTGTGCAAATATTATTGTTCGCGTATCACAATGAGTAAATAGTAATCATGCTGATAATTTTTCCAAATTTTACGTGCTAGGTTTTGATCCAAAGTGAAATAATTTTGTTCCCCTACAAAAGCGTAAAGCAAACCTAATTCCTTGTTCGCACCTGACAAGTAGTAAGTCGAGTGGTGAGTAACTCGCTACTTGACTCACCAAAAAGTGTTCGCACTACTGTCAAGGTGTCAAGTAGAGTTCATTAGTAAGAGGCGCGTCGCAAGATGACGAGATGCAACGCAATAAAGTTAATGCGCTAATTAAGCTGATTCTAATGCTTTTTTAAGAAGAGGTGGAAGAATAAATTAGTGAGATGAAAATAAATAAACTATGGACCCGAAAATAGATTAATAGCCGCTAAAATAAAGAATTTTAGAGAAGCATGTTCGCTCCAACGGGACGACATGTCGCGCGTGTCTGCGTCTACGAATAAACTGCGCATGTAAGTGCCCAGGAACGCGTGGAGGGGGACTCTATCGCAGAAAAAATATAACCAAATGGATTCTAACTAACTAACTAACTAACCATCACGCCGTTTCCTCGCAGGGGTAGGCAGAGAGGACGGACCGCCAAACACCTCGGTCTTGGCACACACTCTTTGCCTCATTCACATTCATACATCGTCTCATACATACTCTTCTATTTTTCTGACTCTTGACATGGCCCGACTCAAGTAGCTGATTCACTTGATCGTGCCATGTCTTTCTCGGACGTCCCCTACTTCTTATACCATTCACACTTGCATCATATATTCTCCTTACGCTCCTTTCTTTGTTCATTCGCTCTACATGCCCAAACCATCTGAGGGTTCCTTTCTTAATTTTACTCATTACGCTTACATCAGCCTTGCATTCTTTTCGAATCTCCACATTTCTCACGCGATCATACATGATTTTACCACACATACGCCTCAGAGATCTCATTTCAACAGCATTCAGTCCACTGTCATCCTTCCTCTGCCAGTTCCATGCCTCACTGCCATACATCAGGGTAGGTACAAGCACTCCATGAATTCAATCTACCAAAGAGCTGACTAGCCTACTCTACTAAAATTGTGGTGTTCGGCTACGTTTAGTTACTAATATACTCGCTACTCGACTAAACTATAGTTTAGATATTCTCCAAGTGCGAACGACTCTTTACTACGCTTATTTTAAAACATAGTATATCACCTGCGTAATTTGTACTTATTTTTACAGCGAGAGTGCTAAAAAAATGTTTGTTTTTATTACCAATTTAGAGGGCTAGTTTCGTTCTCAAGCCAATTTGTTCCTCAACGCGTTATGCATAATACCAAAGAGCCATTGTGGTTTGAATTTACCAAGATATTATTATTTGTCAACTAGTTAGTTAACCAAATGATAAACATCGCAACAAACAACAAATAACAACAAACAACACAACTTTCGCCTTTTCCCAACGACCGGCAGGGCGAGAGAAAGTCCCAAGCTCATTTGCTAAACCGAACTTATTGCGTTCAGATATTGTTCATTGTTGTCGCTATAGCAAACGAACCAGTTATTATGTATTATCATACACCTAACCATATTGTACCAGAACACTATGAACAGTGAATCAAAACGAGTCACGATTCACACGGAAATAAATACGTAAAAAAATATCAGGAGTCTCTAAATATTCGCACATTTCAGAACTCTTTCGTAAACATCACTGGCTCCAGTACGGAAGTGACCCGAAAGAATCCAATATAAATTATGCTGGATGATGTCGGTTCATCTCTTTTTGATACATTAGCAGTATTTTTCATAATATTGCTAACGTTTTAGTATTTGGTAATGCGAGCCTCAATGGGTGCTTACTCGTGCTAAGGTCCCATTTCACAACTTTATAACAAACAAAATATGTATGATCATAAAATGGATAACTGCTAATAAGTTTCTAATGAACCAAGGCAATTGACATATTATTATGATGAATTCTTTGAAAATATGCAGACCTGTCATCGTCTTTCTGGAATTTTGTACAAAGTGCCGGACGTTTAATGTGACAATATTAGCAGATTGACAGACACATGTAAAATCGATATTGTATAATAAAATCCAAAAATACTGCAGATAATAGACAAGCTTACGTTTAGTTTTTTTACTGCGATATTAAAAACATTTATTGACTTGTAATACTTATTAAGAGCGATTGACCAGCAGCTGAGAATAAAAGTTTAAAAATGCTTGCAACTGTACAGGGAAAATCCAATGAGAAAGACCGATTATTCCCCGTATCAATTTTTTTAAATTTAAATTTAATATCGATTTATTTAATTCAAAACTTGCTTTAATATATACCGACATTCAAGTAAGCAATAAAAATGCTCAAAACCCACGATGGTACATTATTAAATATCGTGTACTTTTTGTAAGTATTCTTTGATCACAAGTATTTATGATTTTTCAATAATATCTAAACAAAATAAGTGTGTAAAAAAAAAAGAAATATTTTTGTTTGTAAGACCTTAAATAAATAGAAAAACTGGGGTATTTTTTGTCACAAAACACGTTCTCGGATTTATTTTTTAATGATTTTATTTTAACTAAAATTAAAAATTTTAAAACTGTGATGGCTAGATTATGTATTGATTTATTTTGTTGTGTGATTATATGATTTGAAATTTGTGTTGTTTAATAGAATCTATCGTTTGAAAATTGAACAAATCTGCCAACGACCGTAGTATATTAAAAATAAATTTAGTTTTACCAAATTTTAAAACTGCGTGTACCAGATAAAATAACAATCTATCAAAATCAATTTATATTTTTTTGTAAAAAAGAGTCGATACGTGTAGAATTTGATTAAAAATGACTAATTTCTGGTATTCTCTGGTAATATACCCTCTTAATAATGATTTATTGTTTTTCGTGGACGTTAAATGAAATTAGGTCAATATTCAGTTTTACTTTTACGTTCTTACACTATTTTATACAGTTTAAAGTTTTATTTATTGTTTCATCTTATCTTAACCCGTAATACTTGATAGCCATGGAAAAGGCCTCAAGAAAAACTCAACATCAAGGATTCCCCCGGAAACAATTTATAAGATCCTCTGCTTCACTCATCATTGACCCCCTTGAATATGTATTAGCCGGTTCACACGAGGCGATTTTTGTCGGTCCACTCGACAGTTGAAAGCTAATTGACACGTGTGAACACTTTGTCAACAAAGTTATCAACTTTTTTTGTTGCTAGCGAAAATTGATAGCCCGTCTACTTTTGTTGTTCAAGTATGACTATCGCCATTTTGGTTTTACTAATCGTCCGAGTTTTACACCAAATCGTCGCGTCTGAACACATGTTTCAAGTCGCTTATCATTTTTAGTTACTCGCGGGAAAAAGTAAACGTCAGGCGTTTCATTTATTCGGTACTAGTTCCTACCGTCATGGAATCCGTTTCAACCAAAAAATATCTGAAATGGTCGGACGATTTAATGTTCAGATTTATGGATCTGTACCAAAGCCATCCTTGTCTTTCGGATCAAAAACAAGAAGTATACAAAAATAGAATATAATTTTTGAAATGTAAATAATATTATATTGAAAAAAATTGTGTTGGATGCGCTTAATTCACTCCTTCTCATGATCCATTTTCTCACCCAAGTACGACGTTTTTTATATTTTTTCATAATCTCCAGCTCCTCTCACAGAACATCAGAAATTAGATAGACGCACGCACTAACAATTTCAGTTGACGCCATTTTGAATGTCAAAATCGGTTCAACTTAAATTGAAACGTGTGAACAAAATTTTACTCAACTTTTTTCGTAAAATAAAAGTTGGTCAACAAAAATCGAAACGTCAGAACGCCCCATATGAGATGTAACTTATCTCTCGCAACTAGCGACTACTTGCCGATTCATTAGAACAGAGTTTCCCAAAATGTGGCAAGCGTTCCCCTGGACAGTGATTTTCAAGTACCCTTAAAAGACCGCGAATCCGCTGTATTATAAATCCTCACAGTCCTACTGTTAGCAATCTATCACTTTTTATGGGTTAGGTTTGACTTTTGATCAATTTTCGAAACGTTAAAAACCGTGAAATATTTTGCAAAATATAAGGAAATTCAACATTTTTAAATATGTAGAAAGCCAATGTAATGTTAGATAAAATAAAATTATTAAGTTATTACGAATTATACCTTACATAATGGGAGAGTACTGTATTTTACTTTTCACAGTTGTGACAACAGTACATTCGATTGATAACAGACCAACTTATTTTCGATTATAAAAAATGTTTCCAATGCCTGAGCCACGCGAGGGTAGTATTTCGAGCCCAGACAGCAAACTATTATTACTAGTAATATAACAAGCTAGTAACTCTAGCTAAATATAAACAACTAAAAAAACTAGCTTTGTTTTTAACCTCGTAAGCTAGTGAGGAAGCCAGAGGCTAGCATATCCATCCAGAAAAGTTCTATTCGATTGATAACAGACCAACTTATTTTCGATTATAAATAATGTTTCCAATGCCTGAGCCACACGAGGCTAGTATTTCGAGCCCAGACAGCAAACTAGTATTACTAGTAATATAACAAGCTAGTAACTCTAGCTAAATATAAACAACTAAAAAAACTAGCTTTGTTTTTAACCTAGTAAGCTAGTGAGGAAACCAGAGGCTAGCATACCCATCCAGGAAAGTTTAATAGGACGGGATTCTATTATTTGAGCTAGTGTCGCCCCCCACCGCCGAAGTTACTATCCTGGCTTTATGTTTATCTTCGTGTGGCCGGCGCAGCTAGCTAACTATCGGCTAGTGTGGGGTGTTTTCTCTACGAAAGTGTTATTACTTTAGTCGCTACGATGATATTATCTTCAAATTTCCTAGCATTACGCAAACCGCTCTAGCTTGCGCCAAGCCAGGAGACAGGAATCTTCTCGAGGGTGAGCGGATAACTCAACGAAGTGGCACATCATCGCTTTGAAAAATCATTGAAAGTGTAGAAAAGAAAACTAAAATAGGTTATGTTAGGTTAGGTTATAGGCTATTTTATCATCACGACTTTTGATGACTTTTCAAAGGGGTGCTGGAATGCCACTTTGTTGTGTTGTCATGGGACCCTTGTCAGGATAAGACGCCGGTTTACACGGAGAAAAATGTTATTAGAAAAAACGATCATTTTAACAGTAAAATCGGTTAAAAACGAACAAATTAACAGGGTTTCAATGTTTATTCTTACATTTTCTAGTTTTTAACCGTTTTTACTATTAAAATGATCGTTTTTCGAATACCATTTTTCTCCGTGTAGTAGCATTTCTATCCTGGCTTGAAACAACTACATTTGTCATCTGTGTCTCACATCGAGGGTTGATCATTGACACTGAAATCTGTAATAGAAACTACGTTCTCAAGCAAAACCACCCTCAGAGTCACCTCAGCCAGGAGTATCTTCTACTACATCATCTGTCTGCTTTCAGCATATTTTTCATTGCATTTGTACTGATTTATGTTTCGCAAGGACTGATTTAAGCATTAGGTCCGTTCGAGAGGAAGCCGTAATAAAACGCACAAGTGTTTTAGAGTTTATTTAGAGTGTCGTCGATTGATCGGTAGTCCCAACTTCTATCCGATCTAGTTCCCCGCGGACTATCAGATACGCGATTAGAGTTTTATCTCGCATCAAAGCTTGGTGTGCCAATCGCATGTTTCATCACGCAAGACTCTTTGGGAAGAACACGTGGACCGATCTAGAAATAAGCAAACGCGACTAAAAATAATTTGTGATTGGGAAGATACACAAAGAGTGTTGGCCTCAGTAGTGTTGTGGTTAGTGGTTACACCTTTGATTATAAATCGAGAAATAGCGGATTCAATGACAAAAAAATAAATTATCGTAATTTTTTTGAAGTAAATACTTCTTTACGCACGCTTGACTTGGGGGGTAACTGGCGAATGCGTTACGAAAAGTGAAATGCGTTGCGAAGCAATTGGGCTGTATCACACTGTAGAAGCAAGAAGCACTACTCCTTCTTTCTCTCTTCCTCTCATAGCCAGTGCATGAAATATCTAAGTCATGCGGATGATTAATCTGTTGTACAATAATAAAAATGAAAATTTCGAGGGTGTTTTTATCCATTGATTACAACCAATTACGATTGAGAAACTAACAAACCATCACGCCGTTTCCCCGCAGAGGTGGGAAGAGAGAACGAACCGCCAAACAAGCCTTCTTGGTACGCACTCCTTGCCTCATTCACATTGATACATTATCGCATACACTTCTATTGTTCTGACTCTTAACAAGGCCCGATTAAAGTATATGATTCACTTGATAGTGCCATGACTTCCTCAGGCGTCCCCCACTTCTTTCACCATTCACATTTGCTCCTTTCTTCGTTCATTTCTCACACGATCATACATGATTTGTACTATTTGCATTCAGTCTACTTTCATCCTTCCTCTGAAATGTCCATGCCTCACTGCCATACATCATGGTAGGTAACAGCACTCCTTTGTGGACTGCTAGGTTGGTTAGCTTCCTTGGACACTTGTTTGTTAGCGCCAACCGCGTTCATTCCTCTATTAATGGAGTTACCTGTATTTACCCTTCTTTCAATATCTCTATTAAGACTTATCATCTCTGGTAAACATACTTCTCAAATTGACCCTTGTATTAGATTAATGTATTCTTCCTGTGATACCGCGGCGTTTCGCTTACATTATTTGTCGACGCGACCACAAGATCTCATGGTAATCGTGCGTTCATAAAATGTGGATGGTGTTTTTCTATGGATTTTATGATTAGTGGTTGCTATGCGGGATCAAACAAATTTGATTGATTCAAAGAAAAATAGCTATTTTAGATACCGCACTAATATCAATCAAAGCAACAACCTTGATATACTTATCATCTTTTTTTAAATATTTCCACTATGAGGTTTTATGAAATTTGAAGAACACTGTTGTTTACATATATTTTTTTAATAGAAACCCATCTTGATTATTGATGTGTATGAACTACTCCATTAAACCAATGATGACCCAGATTTTGTAATATAAACAAACAACTTTATATTTATAAGAGTATTGCGTTAAAATGAGTTGTAATGTTTTGGTATCCTGATGCTCTAGAAAAAAGAATGTGCCTGTTAAACGGCGTCTCCTCCAACGAAAATGTGTACACACTTTGTGGATAGTTAGGTCGGGACCACGATGTTTTTGCTTTCCGTGGCCCATGGAAAACAACAAACGTTGTGGCCCTGCCCCATGTTTATGGTAATGTTTGAGGTATTGTTTGTGAAATCGGTCGCAAGAGACCGGCCTTTACACACACAAAATGTAAGTGCTAAATCGAACCATTTTTTGTATAATCTAGAGAGCCGTTAATTTTGGTAAGCCGAAAGCCGAGTGGGGAAGGACAAGGATATGAGGGAGTAAACAACGAGTTCATCGGAAATCAATTTATCGAAAGCAAATTTACAAAATACACAAAAAAAAAGCTTAGGTTAGGTTAAGTTGAATTTTATTTAGTTGAGCTTGTTTTCGATGAACTCGTTTTCGATGAACTCGCCGTGAACCGTATGAGGGGTGGATAGGAATCTGGGGTCAAGATGGCCAGGAGTGACGGACGTATGAATCCATCCCTCCCACTGCGGTGCAAGGCGATGGGTCGAGAGAACAAGGCGATGCGACTGGAGAAGTCTAGGTCAGATATCCTTCATCCGGCTCGTTATGTGAGAGGTGGGTAAACGCATCTGCCGTCAAGATCTAGACAAAACATACTTCATAAAAGCGGGCACTAAAATGCACCACACTTAGCGATCCACTTGGGGTGACCCATTTATTGGTATTGATTAACCAATAAATGATTCCCGGGGCGGCGGTACTGATACTTGCCTCCTAAATTAAATTGTTCAGTACGATGATACAATGATTTAAAATTATGGAATGTACTAAAGAGACACATAAAAGACAAACGTCAAAACGTCAGGAAGTCGGTGATTCCCGAGGAAGACTCAAATAATGTCATCACTTGATCGTGTCATTTCGGGAGAAATGGTAGAATCAGACTGGGTCGACGTACGTATGCATCGCTGCCAGTGGCGGTTCGTGGTCTTTTTAACGGGGGGTTCAGAAATTCAAGAGAAGAATGATATATTGTTTAATCAAAAATTACTCTTGTCACACAAATTAAATAAAGTTAGTGGGGGGGGGGGGGGGGGGTACCTAAATAGGTACTATTGTTTTTAAATAACTTGATACTCCTCGACACAATTATTAAACAACCAAAATGATTTTAGAGGATTAAAATTGTTTAATGGTTTTTACAACACTCAATGTACGTTGCTAATTATTATTGTTTTTTTCAATAAGAATAATTGCGTAGAATGTAGAAATTAATATAATTGATATTTTAAAACATAAAAAAACAAGAAACACAAATAAAGGTGGCCACGAAATAAAATTAGCTTTTTTCACTTACACTAAAAATCCATTATACACGTATACAAAAAATAATAATATTTAATTTCCAAACTTTTTTCATACGCATTAGCGTTATTTTTTGTATATAACACTGTATTCCGTCATTATGTGAAAAAATTAGACAGAATATTCGCGACAACCGATAAACGCAACCACTTTCAATTTGAAAGCCGAAACAATACTAGGAAAGCTCAACACAAAATTGCATAACTAACGACGTTGTTTGCCGAAACTTTAGTAAATGTACTCGTAACTAAGGGATATAACGACTTATCTATAAAAAAATACGAAAACAGAAGTCAAAATCGGTCCACTTCAATAGTAGATTTACAAAAGCCATTAGTAAACGGTTGGAGAAATGCAGAAACAAGAAAATAAAAAATGTACAAAAATGACTACAAAGTTAAATACCATAACATATAACATTAAACTTGCATCCGTCGGTGCATAAGTCGACCGTCAGCCGGTCATCCTGCGACAATCTCGGGCTTCGTTTCGGCGAGACTCGTCAAAGTTCGGAGGTCACGTGACATCTTGACTCGTGAGCAGCGCACCAAGCTGCGTAGTTTTTTCCATTCTACCGTCACAGCGATTCGTATCGGCTATGATTTTTCGTATGGACAAATGTGTGCGGATCGCAACGCGCACAAAATGGGAACAGATACCTACCGTATTTTTCGGTGGCGCGAGTTTTAAAGACGGAATTTTAATGTCGAGCTATCTGTGATGCGCTTATATTACTATACAACAAGATTGTTTTATTTTATCATATTTTTAATGGGGGTTCACCGCACAACCGCACTTTAGAGAAAACCGCCACTGATCGCTACGCCTAACAATATCTGGGCTACTTAGCAACCATAGATTTTCAATGAAAATTTATGTTTTAGAATCACATTGGCCACACGCATCGCGATGTGCGATGTCTGTAGCCATTTTCATAGAAAATGTATGGGTTGCTAAGCATTGTTTGGCGTAGCGATGCGTACGTACGTCGTCCAGTCTGAATCTACCTTAAGAATGAATGTAAATTAAGCAAGGTGCGTGAGCGAAGACAAGAGTACAGGAGGTAGTTAGTTAGTCAACACTTATGAGACTACTGCACATTCAATCAATGAACCAGCAACTTGTGCAGTGATTACCTACATGATTCGGTTGTCAGCGCATGGGTGTAGGCGTGAAGTGGTGCGTATTACTTCGTATTGAGTAAAATTATTCATATTATCGAAGGAAACAAATACTTTGGGGTGTGACATTATACATATATTTAAATGAAAAAACACACTTTGCAAAACACCACTTTTATCGTTATTATTATTTTTCCCTTAGAATTAAATTTGACATCATCGTCGAAGTATATTAATACGGTAGTGACCGTACGGTTCAAATTTAATAACCCGACTCCGAGTAAATCTCCGACGCCACACTGTATGGAAACCGTTCTGACCCGTCCGTGTACGTGCATTTTTCCACGGAGCTGCTGCTGTAATATTCACACTTATCACTCGCTCATATGCCGTTTGCAAACGGAAGTGGTGCCATCTAGTAAAATACTTTCGAAGTTTTCATTTTATTATTTTTCCCTTGGAATTAAATTTGATATCATCATAGAAGTATATTAATACGGTAATGCCCGTACGGTTCAAATTTAAGAACACGACTTATCAGGAATAATAACAAACGATTTATCAGGAATATTCGTTTGAGAGGACCGCCAATGGAGTCAGAGAAAGAGAAAAGAAAATCCATTAAAAATTTGTATTTATTCAAATAATATTCACGCTGCGTTTTTTCGTTCAAAGAAAACGATTTCTTTTGCAGTGGGCATTTTGTTTCCTACCGTTGTTAATTTTCGGTCGGTGACAAGTCTGACAACAGAACATGGAGGCAATACAATAATTTAAACAATTTAGCCTCGTGTAGCGAGTCACACCTCATTTATTTATTTACATGGGTGGCCAAACGGGTCAATTGACCGACTTTTTGACCGCTCTAAATAAATAAACAATAAATAAAAACCGTTTATTTTTATTGGTACATTGATGGGCATGTCCCAAATATAAAAATAAAAACCATGTTTAAAGAGTAAATAAACATGTTTAAACATGTTTTTTAAAGGACAAAAAAAACAAGTTTAAAAAAACAGTCGTTTTGTAATTTTCCTCGAAATAGGTATCTAATAGGAAAATAATGAAATTGAACTACCAAAAACCACAAAAAAGTTATTATTCGATGTTTTTACTGTTATAAAGTTTAATTTGAATTACTTACTCCATTTTAAATAAAATAATATATAATAATATTAAAATATGAATAAACTTTTTTTCAAATCTATGAGAAGTACTTCACCCACAACTTAATTAAAATATTTTTTCGACATTTTACAGAATTTGTTGACAAAGGTAATAAAAGTATTAAATATATTAGATTTATAATAAGATTAGATAAAGATACATCGTGAACGCGTATTGAAATTCAAAAACTACATTCCTCACTCAAAAGTACATATTTTTGGTGACCCGTAAAACAACTATGTCATGTTCTATATTTTTTTTTTTTCAAAAAATCTTAGAATAATAAGTTGGTATGAATATGGATATCAAACGAGTTGTCGATTTTTTTTTGGCTGAGGGGTTGGGCCATTACTCGGCTGAGTGAAGCCATGTGAAAGATTTTTTGTAAGGTTTTGAAGAAAGTAAAAATTAAAAAAAATAACCTCAAAAAAGTCACCGAAGACAAAATTTAATTTACATTTTTTACTCCAAATAAAGTCAGGAATCACTGGATGAAATAAGTCGAGTACGACCCTCAAAGCTCTGTAAAGACAAGCAGTTTTATCCATGATGCGTTTGAATGAAAATGTGTTTTATATTTTTGTTATTCGGCGATACGTTTTCTCTGCAAACCCCTTCGGAAACTAATACTAATATTATAAACGCGAAAGTTTGTATGGATGTACGTATGTTTGTTACTCTTTCACGCAAAAACTACTGAATGGATTTTAATGAAACTTTACGATAATATAGTTTATACATCAGAATAACATATAGGCTATAATTTATAGAGCTACTATATTCCAAATATTAAAAATAATTATTATCTACTGTTTAATATAAAATGTCAAAATTTGAGAATGACATTTTGCAAAACAATTCTATTTTAGAAAATATTTAAATTAGTGAATTCATTTGAAGTACTCGCTTATTACTTTGAATCGATAATTAATTAATTAATCGATACAAGAATTATAGATATTTGAAAAAAATAGCTTAAGAATTTTTTTATATTCATAGATGGGATCTAGGAAAAGAAAATAGGCTACTCGAAGTACTAATCCTGCGCAGACGAAGTCGCGGGCAGAAGCTAGTATTGTACATGGGTACGCCGGCGCCGGGGGGCAACTGTCAGGGGATCAAATGTCATCGACTTTATAATATCAAGATATACGTTACAAATGGTTACTAATTTTAGGCAGGACAGAGTCAGAAGTATTATTAAAAATGCTATCTGATTCATTTGTTACCAAACTTTTTATTTTCTATTATTTTACTGTTTTCTGTGTATTCACTTCAAATACACTTTTTCTTCTATATATATATATATTTTTTTAGTAAAATATTATACATTATTTAAGTGTTTTGACAGCCCAACTAGGAAGAATCATATATACTAAATTGATTTGATTGTATATAGGATACTGAGTTAATTGGAAATTATGAATCTTAACTTTATTTAATACTTATATGAATCATCATGTACCTACCTACCCTCCTAATATGTATGATACCTTTTAATCAATTTGACTGTCCTAGAACGGGAGACCTACCTAGTTGGACAGTCAAAATGTCAAAAAATGTAAATATGTTGTTATTATAACAAATAAATAAATAAACACAATCATCGATTCTGAAGTTGACCGATGTGTTTGCCCAGCCCTAGTTGTTGAGCCTCTTAAGAAGTCGCGACCTAATAACGAGTATGGATGGGGGAGATGACATTATTATATTATAACGTACATGCATTACATTGCAACATCCTTCTGGACCAATAAAATACAGCATTATGTAGGTATCAGAAGCGCAGATGAAAAAGGAAGCGTGAAGACTGATACTTTGTATAAGACGATATCTTCAAATTCCATTTGATTTATTCCATTTTCCCCGTGCATTTTCTAGTACAGAATTTAAACAATTCATCTAATTTCTAAGTTAATTTTGAAGTTCTGTGAAAGTTCTATTCAAGTTATGTTATTATCCAAGTACTGTGAAACAACCGGTCCATAACGAAATAATAACAAATTTGAATAGAACATTCACAGAATTTGAATAACTTAAAAATTGTTCAAAATCTGTGAAACAACCACTCCCAAGTTTAAAGTATCATGAAAAAAATACTAATTTCTTATTAAACTTTGTAAGTACCCATTTTGCAACATGGTAAAAATACAAAACAGAATGTAAAAAAAAAAATGGTTCTTTTTGTAAGTTAGATTACAAGTGTTATAATCAACATCATTTTCCGCGAAATATAAGGGAATGTTACGCACAAGAATTCAAATCATAGAAAAACAAGTTTTCCTCTGTTTTATCTATTTGTTTAACTTTTGTCCTGACGAAAGGTTCCTTCAATAATAGAACCGTTTAAATAAATACAGTAGTAGTTCAAAACAACGTATTTGTTTAATTTAGTTTAAACAAACTTATTATTATTTGATAAATAATTAAAAAATAGTTACGCATATTTTTCTTGATTACAATATCACCCTGCAGTAATCTGTTTTATTTTTCTTCCTAGGAAAACAGAATATGATAGGAGATAAAAATATTATCGTTTTGTGTAAACAAACACAGCTCAATCATAAGCAAGCATCACAGTGTTTTTATTTTTACACCTTGGTCCAACAAGCGTAACGTCGACAATAAATTCCTCGCATCACATGACCACATTAAAATCTGTAATTAATTTTAAATCCAAACATTCCGCCCAATTCGCACACTCCGCAGAAATAGTAACCAGGAAAAAGATTTGATGTCATTGCAATGTGCTTTGAAATTATAACTGAAGACAATAGAGATTACAAATAGAGAAGATCAAGACAAAAAATAACTCGATAAACAAAGCACAACATATCTTAGGAATATTATGTTATTACCACAAAATCTAAATTATTAAATGTGCCTACATACTATTAGTAGATATTTTTTTTAGATTACCTCCACATCCATGTTCTACCGGTATTTCAATGGAAGATGCTCCGAGGAACTAGCGTCATTGATCCCCTCGGCACCGGTGCATAGTCGGGAAACACGCCAAACGCTCGCCCAACATATGTACACGGTTGACATTTGTCACATGAGAACTGGTCGTTTTTACGACTCGTTCTTGAGTTCAACAGCTCGACTGTGGAACGATTTGCCGGCCTCTGTGTTTCCTCCTTCCTACAACAATACCTCCGGTACCGGTCTCTTCAATACCCATGTTCACTCCTTCCTCTCCTCAAAAATACACTCCACGCAGCATCTTCAAAGATGACATAGGCGCCAAGGGAAATTATTTTCCTCAGGGCCTCGCGTATGGATTTAATATTTTTAAAAAAATTCAAAAATTGGAGTCCCTAAGGAAAAAAAGTTCCTTCAGGACCTACATCAACATGGGGATGGTATGTAGGGGGTTTTTTAAGGAAAGGAACGTGGAAAGGAAACATTTATTAGGGGTGGGTAGTATTCTGAGGTCAATGTGTCCAGAATTGACGAATGAATCCATCACTCCAAGTGCGGTGCAAGGCGATGGTTCGAGAGAGTCCGGCTGGTGAGGTAAAAAGGTATCCCTCAACCTGTATCTCCCGATCCCGCACGCAGTAGGTAGGCAAATGCATCCGCCGTCACGACCTAGAAAGACCTCACCCCCTATAAACCCGGGAACCCCTGCCAAGTACCAAACGTGGCAACCACTTGGGATGATCTATGGGAGGGGTGTTGGTTGTCCTGATAGCCTGCATACTACGTCTAAGTATGTTATCATTTGTCTAATAAGGTTATTTTTTTATGAACCTAAAGGTTTGTTTTTCTACTATTTCTACGGTTTTGGTCTCGCTTTGAGAAATATATATGTATATTTTTTTTGTACATTAGGTCCACACAGGAGGCCCCGAGGAAAATAATTACCCTCAGGGCCTATGTCATCTTTGGGAATGCTGTGTGGAGGGTATTTTTAAGGAAAGGAAGGAGAGGAAGTTCTGGGAAGGAAAAAGGTATAAGGGTTGGGTAGGAATCTGGGGTTCAGTGTGTCTAGATCATCCGCCGCCAAGACCTAGACAATGAACCCCATGAACCCGTGCACCCCTGCTAAGTCACCAAACATAGCGAACCACTTGGGATGACCTATGGCAGAGGTGTTGGTTATCCAATAGATGGTTCCCTGGGCGGCGGTACCCATTACCGCCTCCCAAATTGAAATTAATCCAACAAAAGCAAATAAAACTACCTATCCTTAAGTTGACCGCCACACAAAACTATGTCTTCGCACACACTCCTTCATTCATTCATTATCTAATATATAATATTCTGTTATTCCCACTCTTTTTTTTATTTTTATATATAGAGAATACCTCACAAGAGTCCCAACTGCTCCCGTCTGGAGCCAGTGAGACTATGGCATCCCATATGTTGTGAGGCTGAAGGTAAGAGGGGAAGGGAAGGAGATGGGGAAGAGGAAGGTGGGGCAGTACCTGGCTATTCTGATCTAGTCACTAAACACGGCTAAAGCCATTATTAACTAACGTTTCAATTCTGAATGGTGGTCTTACACCAGGGCGATACTGAGAGTATCTTCCACTCTGGAACGTGCCGCAAATATAGTATATATTATTTTTTTATTAATTAATTGTGAAATAACACAAATTAATCAAATAAAATTTATTTGCGCACGACGGGTTCGAACCCGCGACCTTCCGATAGGGAGTCAAGAGGCTTACCACTCGACGGACGGTCGTCACTCTTGACATGACCCGAGATTTTTATTCACTCGATCATGTCAGATCTTCTTGAGGCGTCCCCGACTTATTCCACCGTCGAAGAGCTTACTAATTTGAAACGAGGATTACATTGATCCCTTTGACACTGGTCAATTGGAACAATCCGGAGAAACGCCTAAAGCATGTCCAACATTGACAAATTACGGTTGACATTATTTTTCGAAAAAAATGTCAGTTTTGTGATCTACATCTCGGCTGTGTAACAAATGTGATTTTTGTCTTACATTATTCCTATAACATTGATATCAACAAACGTTTGTTCAATCCTTAAAATACCATACAACAACTTCACCCAAAATCTTAATATATAAAACAAAGTCGGGTTAGTTACACCATTTATAACTCAAGAACGGCTGGACCGATTTTTATGATCTTTGATTTTTTGGATTTGTCTCCGTCCCGATTAACAGAATAACTATTAAAACGAAAAATATCCGAAAAAATCACGGGAAAAATAATTATGAAGAAAGTTAATTTTTTAATATATTTTGTATGGAACGGCTTTTCAAATAATGTGCGTTGGTCGACATAATTTGTATCAATTCGAACTGTCAATGGTGTAGTTTGCCGAACATTTCGTGCTTAGTAATCAATTTCATTTTTTGAACTTAGAGTAGGTACCTACCTATTTATTTTAACTTAATAAAAACTTAATTTATTTCAGCTAATAAATTAAACACAACATTTATTGATTCTAAGGCGATACGAAGTTTGCCGGGTCAGCTAGTTCTATATATAAACGAAAAATACTTTGAGTCAGGCGCTCCGCCCACTGAGGCAACTGAAAACCAACTAAAACCGGCTGTTTTCTCTGTCTTGATTGGTCAAAAAGCTTGTTTAACCGTAGATGAAGAACAATCAGCTGACAGTTCGCAACCTAGCAACGGCCGGCCAGGGTAATCAGCCGTGACAGTCGCAGGATGGTCGCAAGTCACCGCTTGCGTTACCATTGACAACGGGGTTTTGTGTGATTGTGTAGTATGCGGGCCATCACATTGTCATACAAAGACAGTTGGCAGTTGAGAGTTTTCAGTTGCCTGAGTGGGCGGAGGCGCTTATTGAATAGAAAACATAAATTTTGAAACTCTGATTGAAGCAAGATCAGGAGAATTTGACAGACGATGTGGAATAATCTCCCAAACAAGCAATTAAATTGAAGTTTTTGTAATTATTGTAGCAGATCTTCCCGTAAATATTACAAATGTTACCAGTCATTCTTTTAACTTCTGGGTCTCAGAGTTAAAATCTTAATTTATCTAAAGATTCCTCCCACATCCATTGTACGAATAATGATGATACGACTTACTCCTGTTTATAATGAAGAATAAGTGGTGTTTGTTGTGGCAAAATATCCCAACAGCATAATAGAGTTACGATCCCAAAGCTCTGAGAGCGATGTCCAGTCGTTTTTCCAGACATTTCTCATCCCACGCGGCTGTCATTCGTATCTTCGTCGGTTCCCAAATTAAATTGCGCAGAGTGTCGGGACACCCGAAATTATTGTATAAGAATAATTTGTGAAATAAGCACACTTACTCGGACTGGTTGTCAAGGCGTGGATTATCACACACAAAGCCCCCAATTTTTATCCGTTTTCGTGTTATTATTATTTGTTGTGCACAAACTAGTGTGTTACTTACTAAAAAGCAGAAATCTGTGTGAAGCAACAAGTCAAAAATGTTATCTCCAATCGTGAAATTTTAACAGTTTTTTTGTCTGGAAATAGATCGGATTTTCGGCTCGAAACACCATTTCTGTCATGAGCTATGGAACTATGGGTTTTAACAGTTGCTAATAAATCAAATAAAAACGCTGATAAAGTTACTAACAAGTTTATTTTCAATCAGTTTAACACTCATAATTACATTTTAAATTATGAGTGGGCGGATAGGGAGCACTTCGCGAGCTGTCGTAATCGTTGACAATCGGGAACGGAATGAATATTTATAATAATGAAGAATTCTGGCTAGCTCGACCCGTTGAGGTACTGGAGGCTTAGTCCGCTACAGGTTCAAGAGCCGCCAATAGAAGTTAATATATCATAAGGTCACTGCTGTGTTCGCTTGCTAATCTTCGTTGAAATATCTTTTAAACACTCCCTTGTAGTTTGTTGGACTTATTGTATCTCAGTTTACACAAATAGTGTTCCTTTAATCATTTAAATCGTTAATTATTTTAAAAATATAATAGGTTTTTGCCATGTGACTCAAAATGACACATACTGTCAGTGAGAGATTACCGTTCAGAATTGTAAATTTGTAAATGCTTCAGCTCTGCTCAGTATACGGAGAAAAATGTTATTCTAAAATACGATAATTTTATTCGTAAAAACGGTTAAAAACGGGACTGAAGTTCTTACGAACAAATTAACAGGGTTTCAATGTTTATTGGCGGGAACATGTAAGAATAATTTGTTGGTATACGTAATTTAGTACGTTTACCAACAAATTATTCTTACATTTTCCCGCCAATAAATATTGAAACACTGTTAATTTGTTCGTAAGAACTTCTGTCCCGTTTTTACGAATAAAATGATCGTATTTTAGAATAACATTTTTCTACGTGTAACAAGAGTAAAATACCAGAAATTTCCCAACTATCTTTTTCCACATTTCCAGTCCTTAAATGAGGGTATCATATTCCCACTGACTCCTGACACTGAAACTCTTTATTTTGTTAATATAAGAATTTCGGCCGATGTTCCCAAAATTCCGATCGATCAATCTAAGTCTCCGATCAGCCAATAATTAATAACGCTCGATTCGCCTGTTTTAAGGAAAGTGCGTATTTGTGCATTTGAGGAGTGTTAATCCAAAATTTCGGCTCATCAGTTGATCAGTAGGATTGGGAACAACGGCCGTAAAACATTTAAAGCTTATGTTTTGTAGAATTCTACCTTCACCTGCCGTTTAACCATAGTATTATTTGGCTGCCTCTTTCCTCTCAATGAATATAAAATCTATAATTGCGCCATATATAGTACATTCGTCGTATGAGTATCAATTCTCCATTCAGCCTGCCTTACAAAGCAGACCAAGCCTTCGACAGTGGTAACCAACAAATCATAAAACTCCATTAAAATTTACATAAGATTAATCGAACAAGTTAAGATAAATCATTTGTTTATAAACTTCAGTGTTTTGGTATCGATGTTGATCATATTAGCGGAAAGAGCAATTGACATTTTGGTATTTACCAAAGTGACAAGTGATATATTAAATTCATTAATTTAATCCTATCAGAGATAGAGCAGGGGACAGACTTCAAATTTGAAGGACTTGTTTGAATCGTTATTAGTAAACAGATTATATCCGAATACCTCTAGAAATGTTGCTCTCGATTCCTTAATTATTTTGCGAATTATTTTATCATGTTGTACAGGTAAGTAAGCGTTCTAAGCATCGAGTACATCAATAGTTCTTAAGAGTAATATGATACATTTATTTTATGTATTGTTAGTTGAATTCAAACGCATCACTAACAAAATAATTAATAATAACAATCTTTAACTCGATACAAAAGAAGGGAAAAAAAGTTCAGAGACAAAATTAAATGATGGATTAAAGAAAAAAAGGCAATATAAAAAAAAAGTTATAACGTAAAAGAATAAAACATATTCGAGTATACTTAATACACAATACCGTTGAAATATGCACTTCATTATTTACAACTGTAACTCATAAGACATGCCGAATTTTTTTCTTCATTGACCGCTTTTATGGTCGTATTTAATTATATTTCATCTCATTTTATTTTAAGTTGTAATCAACTGTATTTCTTAAATTAATCTCTTAAATTGTGTTTTTTAATTTGTATTTCTTAAACTGCATTTATTAAATTGTAATATCATATTTTCTTACTAGATGTATGAAAAAAATGTGCATACATCTAAATAAACATAACAAAAACAAAAAAAAATTATTGCTTAATATTATCGTTTTATTGGATTTTAATAAATTGTAAAATGGGGACCTCAGCACTGGCAAAGTAACTAGTGAGGTCCATATTATCATACAATGTTTGAAAATACATAATATTATTGAATCAATAAATTAAAATAATTCGATCACACAAAATATGACCACAGCGAAAAAAAATTAAAAGAAAATAATCTCCTAAATTATAGAGTCATATTTTAGGAGATTCAAGCCGAAATCAAACATATTATTTACTCACTGACACAAAATGAATGAACAAGAATACGGAGCGTACTGTTTTTCAATCAAAATGTACTCTGTATTACATTACGCAGGAAAATAGATGAAACAATATATGGCTATACAGTCTTAGAAAGCCATTCAAAATCCTGATGTTAACTTATTTCTAAGCGACGGAGTTCTAAAACCCGTTAGACATTCGTCTTACGATTCTTGAATACGTTTGTAGGTTTGTATCCTGTGTGTTCTTTTAAAAATGATACAGGGCCTACATTAGTACCCTGCGGAACTCCGGTCAAATAATATTTTACATCAGGTTAATAATAAATAATAATCAAATTCATATTTTAAAACCCCAATGCGACAGTAGTTTGAGGATATTTTATTGCTTTCGTACTTTGCGTATTATTTGATTGAAACGAATGCTTATAGCCATAGGCACCAAATTAGTGCCCTGCGGAAAGGAATCGTTAAAATCCAGCGTGTGTTATTTCGCACATTACGTTTCATTAATTTCCATTGATTTCGTGTTCGCCAGCACTGGTTGGAAATGTATTATAACCAATGTAAGATGATCGGTAATAACCAGTTCGAGACGTCGATCGCGTTACCTGCCCGACATGCCGAGTGGATACATAGTACCTTCAACACACGAGCAGCAGCAAGCTTACGCGTATGAATAATTCGCAATTTCATTACGCTGGGCGAGATTTATGCGAAGGTTTTACACTTATGACAAATTGATCAACACTTTTAAGATTAATGAGTAAACAGCGAGGGGAAATTTAAGAGGGTCGATATTATTATTTTCGACCTTGACGGTGAAGTTTTAAGTGTAAAAACCAAAATTGAGCAAGTGGTATTGAGAAAAATAACTCTAAAGATAATTGTGTCTAGTTGTCGAATTCCTGATTTATTCTGCGTGACTGGCTTACCTAACTATCAGAAATATCTGGCAGAAAACTCTCGAATAGCAAGTTACTAAATAAATAAAAATATATATGAGAGGATGGTAAATTTTACAACGTAACCAGGAAAAGCTGACGACCGTCCGTGGTCGAGTGGTAACAACACTTGACTCCCAATCGGAAGGTTGCGGGTTCGAACCCGGCGTGCGCAAATAAATTTTATTTGATTAATTTGTGTTATTTCACAATTAATTAATAAAAATAATATATACTACATTTGCGGCACGTTCCAGAGTGGAAGATACTGTCAGTATCGCCCTGGTGTAAGACCACCATTCAGAATTGAGACGTTGCTTAATAATGGCTTTAGCCGTGTTTAGTGACTAGATCTGAATAGCCAGGTACTTTCCTACCCTCCTCTTCCCCATCTCCTTCCCTTCCCCACTTTCCTTCAGCCTCACAACATACCCCAATTGGGGATGCCATAGTCTCACTGGCTCCAGACGGGAGCAGTTGGGACTCTTGTGAGGTATTCTCTATAAAAAAAAAAAAAAAAAAAAAAAAAAAAACAAAATTTCACTTATATGCCATGGAGCATTCATTATTGAAATATTCATATACAAAAAGAGAGGGTTAGTACTCGGGCAAATCCAGGCGGTGCCGAACACCGAACTATGAAATAGTAATTTTATAAGAGTATTTTAGGTAAAACACAATTCAATTGCGCTATATATATAAATATTTAATTTAATTAGTTTCATAATCTTCGTAATTTGTCTAGACTTGACTATTATCTAACAGATTTGATATAATTAAGCAGCAAAATGATTATTTTCGTTATTGCTATAAATGGGCCATTAACTGTTGTATGATTCGTTTCTAAATTAATTATAGTATACGTACTAATCCAATCGTTCACTTCTCACGCCCTTTTACAGAGAGATAGTAATCGTGTGGCACGGACAATTTTCATAGCGTTTCGGGGTTAAAGCTTTTAGCAACTTACAATAAACAGTTTAAATTAAAACCTTCCTACCATAAATTCCAATACCCATCAATGGTGATTGTGATAAAATGTAAAAAAATTGCAACTTGAAAATATAATTGTAAAATAAATTTGAAATCAAATTCAGACAGAAATTTTACTCTTATTTTGAACATCAAGAAGTACAATAATTCTTCTTTCAGGGGTGGGAAAAAGGGGGTGGGGTGATTTTTTGAAAGCATTCAAGGTCAAGTAGTGTGCAAAAATCAATTTTGGAATAAACCGTAAATTTACACAATAATCCACGCCACCCGCCACATGCACTCTTATTTAAATTCAATAGAAATCATAGGTACTTGTAAAATTTATTGTATCGGTTGATATTTATAATCCATAATATCTACCTACCTATTAATTATTTTGTATTATTTATTTATTTTTCTTTGCTCCTATGAGGATTTCTTACTTTTTATAATTTATATTTAAATCTTTGTACCGATTTTCAATGATATCTTATATTTCTACATTTAACTTTTTAAATTTTTTTTTTATTATTCATTCTCACTTTTAACATTTTATGTTTGTTTAATACTTCATAGTTTGTACTTTATACTTTACACTTATACTTATACTTTATACCATATTTTTCTATTATATTTTACCTTTACCTACTATTTATTACCTTACTTACTACATACTTTTTACCTTTTTTTCTTATATTTAACTTACATTTATACTGTTATTCTTCATGTTGTTGTACTATTTATATGTTATGTCAATTATGTTAATGGCACATGCTGTGCTGTATGCGCCTAAATAAATAAATAAATATATATATAAATATAATAATATTTACACGATTTATTTATTTAACAAAAAAGTTATTACCGGCCAGTTATTTCCATAAAATTAACAATAAATTCCAAAAAATGCAGATTATTAAGAAAATCAAAAAAGACAGAAATGCTATGCAAATTCAATGACGTCAGGACTCGAGAGTCTTTGCAGCTTTAGCAATAATAATAATAATAATAATTGGATGACTTGTATAGCGCCGTTTTTGTGAAAAATCACCTCAAGGGCGCTGTACAAATTTCAATAATTTCTACAATCTTACTTCTAACTACACACTAGAAAATATAAAAAACCTACGGCTAAAACAATGGATGCAAATCCACCGGTTCTTTGATCAGCGATACAAAACTATATGTACAATGCATCTGAACAACCAGCGCGGTGCTGCCCTAAAATGTAAATGTACATGTATTTTTTATTTTTTATTTATTTTTTTTTTTTTTTTATTTTTTTTTTTTTTTTATTTTTTTTTATTTTTTATTTATTATTATTATATATATTTTTTTTCAATGAAAATGTACAGGACCATACTTACCTGGTAGGTCACTTGAGATTAAAGTTAAAAGATGTTTATTTATATACAGTTTGCGCGCAGAGGACATAATAGCGAACACATGTTGTTGGAAAAGTAATTATTTGCACACATATTTTTAGATTTATAGTTACGATGTAGGTAGTTGAACTGACAATGTTTGAAGATTTTCAATTAAGCATATCCCCACAGTCTTTTCTGATACAATCTTCAAAATAATTGGTCTATGATGATTCTGACTGACGTTGATCCGTAAACAGAAAAGTTCTGCGTCAAATGAACAGAAAATAATCCTCCTTATCACACGGGACAGAGATTGTCAATATGTGGGCTGCCAGCCGAGATCTTGTTCCGGATTTCGCAATTATTAAAAATTATTAAAAACTAAGTATACACTCGTAATTCGTTTATACATGGTTTTATACACATACGCCTCAGGAATCTCATTTCTACACTATTTAGAGTATTCAGACTACTTGTATCATTTCTCCTTTCACAGTTCCATGCCTCACTGACATATCAGAGTTTTTTTTATTATTTAGTTACTATCTTTTAATTTTTACATTTATAGAAGTTACATGATATAAATAGATATAGATTATTTGCGTACTTCTCCTCACTAGGAGACTCTGTGTTGAGGGAGACATGTATTGGATAAGTTTTCAGGGTAAGGTGTTTTCAGAAACTTTTATGAGTATGGATACGTTTTTAGATTTTCACGGCCAAAAACATTTTCGTTGTTTGTTTTTGGGGTGTTATGCCGTGTTGCGCTACCTTCTTCTTTAGCCGACGTTTCGTACAGCGTTGCAGTGTCCGAAACGTCGACTAAAGAAGGAGGTAGCGCAACACGGCATAACACCCCAAAAACAAACAACGAAAATTTTATGATGATGTTAAAATTACTCACTTCTAATATATTGTAAGATGCAGCGCAAAACGTCACGTAAAATTATTTCCGGAATAAGAATAGTCGAATGGGAAAAAAATATTTGCTAGGGGACGATTCAATGTTGTTTACATTTTAAATTTCTAGGGTTTTAAATTTAATTATGCAAAAAATAAGCATTCCAAAAAATTCTCATTTTTCCATACTGTCTTCATATTGTTAGTTCAATCTAAGGTTTCTTTAAAATCCATAATTACTCCTTCCGTTCTTTAAAGGGACCCGTCACAATGCATCTCCGTAGGGATAACTACTTGTACTTGTAAATCTTCAAGAGGCAGTAAATATCAAAACTCCCAATACGGCATTGTCCATAAATTTAAAAAAAAAATTTTTTTAGCAAACATTCGGCATTCTGTTGATGAACATTCTCGGAGTAAAAGATTGCGAAACGATTGGCGTTAAAATATCACTTTATGAAAAACTGTCACCTTGCATGTCGAAAAACAATATAATTTTTTTAAATATACTCGTATTCCTAAAATTGTATGTGGGTCATGGTGGTCAGAAGTTTGAGAACTCCAGAATTTGAGATATATAAGTCCAAATAGTTATCCACTACCGTTGTTAGCAATCAGAGCACTATGGACCAGAACAAGTTCTAACAATAAATTAAAATTCTACACTATCCGAATTCGATATGGACTAATTGGCGCCCAAACCCGTAAGAATTAAACCAGATTGTAGTTAGCTCTTTTTAGATAATTTATGATACGCCTAGAACAGTTAGCACCAATACATAAGAGGTCCAAAGAAAGGATGTATAAGAAGTAGAGTACGAAGAGGTTGAAAAATTAACGACTGGGAAAGCCAAAAAACTAGAGATACATCTTGAAGGACGAACGATCGATGAGGAAAATTATATATTCATTCGAAATTCAGGTGAAACTCTTGAACGTCTGGTGTCCTCTCAAAATGATTGTCGGTTGGCTATCTCTAGAGCAATGTTCACCCTGCAGGCTGCAATTCAGAACTGCACTCATTAATTTTATTCATCTACCACGTCTTTCATCAAACTTTCCTCGGATTACCAGATAACCATTAGATTAAGAACCTCAACACTATCTGTCAGGGTATTTGAAGGTTGTGGTCAGAGGCCTTTCTTTCTCGTTAAGAGGGTATTACCAGAGAATACCGGAAATTAGTAATTTTTAAATCAAATTCTAGACGTATTGAATCTTTTTTACAAAAAAAAACATAAATTGATTTTGAAAGATTGTTATTTTATCTGGTACACGTAGTTTTAAAATTTTGAAAAACTAATTGTATTTTTAATATACTAAGGTTATACCGTTAGTCGTTGGCAGATTTATTCAATTTTCAAACGATAGATTCTATTAAACAACACAAATTTCAAATCATATAATCATACAACAAAATAATCTAGTCAACACAGATTTAAAAGTTTAAATTTTATTTAAATTAAAATCATTAAAAAAAATTCGGAGAACGTGTTTTGTGACAAAAATACCTCAGTTTTTCTATTTATTTAAGGTCTTACAAACTATAATATTTCAATTTGTTTTTAGATATTTATTTGGTTTCGACATTATTGAAAAATCATAAATACTTATGATCAAAAAATATTTACAAGAAGTACACGATATTTAATAATTTATCGTCGTGCGTTTTGAGCATTTTTATTGCTTACTTGAATATAGGTATATATTAAAGCAAGTTTTGAATGAAAAAAAAATTTGACATGGGGAATAATCGATCTTTCTCATTGGAATTATCCCTGTACAGTTGCAAGCATTTTTAAACTTTTATTCTCAGCTGCTGGTCAATCTAGGCTAGGTTATTACCGCTCAAAAAGAAGGAGAGATACAATAATATGAATGTTAGAGGGAGCGCACTAATATTAAAAACGAAAATTTTAAAGCGAAAATTGTGAAAATGTTTGATAAAACAGGACTCGTTTAAAATAAAGCAAATATCTCAAGGGGGTTGTGTTAAGTAGTATTTAAAGAAATATTGTGAATTTTTTCATACATGTAACTAGTAAAATAACAGAAACAAATGTGTAAATAATAATTTTCGGAGCATACTTTATTTCTACCGAGGGAATTTCATATAATTAACGTTTCGGCGTGGGGAATGTATAGATACTTCGTTAAAGAATAACATAAATTTTTTAACAGCATAAAAACTTCAAATTAATGTAGAAGGAAAATGTGTAAGAAATCGGTAGAAATTCGAAAAGCCGCGGCTTAATGTTTAGTGTTCAGGTATTTGTGGCATTGAGATGTTGTATGAAATGTTACCGAAGAGATTCTTTATATAATTAATGTAGGTGCTCCTAGCCACCCTGACTTAAGACGATAGACTTCGCTTTTCGGCCCGTACAAAAAGGACGCCCGGGAAAAAACACTTTTCTACATCGAAAATTGCACAAAATGAATATATTTTTTTTATAATGCCTTTTAGAGGGTAAAAACTATGTCGGTATGTTTTCGAATATTTGATGCGTTTCGTATTAACGTAAACATTCACTGTCAAACATGTACGATTTATCAAAAAATATTATTTAAGGAAAAACTGCTGCTAACTCCACTCTCATAAAGAATTATAAAATTATAAAAAGCTACCGACGTAGCTTCTTCTTTCTAAAAAATATATATTTTTTAAAATTTCAATTTCGTGAAAGTTTCGGTGTAGAAAAGTGTATTCTCCATAAACCTTTTTTCGAGCGATTTCTGTAGGTAAATTTGAGCGTTGTCTCATTCGCTCATTTCGCATTCGCATGTATTGTAAGTGTACGTGAGCTTATTGTGAGCGGGACAGAATGACAGTCGAGGGTGTTCCGCGTGTCGTTTAAAGTCTAGCCTCTTAAATATTGAGAACTCGAGAGTTTTTTTGGAGCCGATGTTTCCATATCGTAAGAGGATACAATCGACCGAAATCCTTGCAGTAATAGAAGTATCAAATATTTATGAAACAATATGTTGCAGTTTCAAAAGATCGAAGGGAATAGAAAAGTTTACAGAAGCATTCATCCGATAGATAGCTGATGAAAAAATACAACTGGCGATATTATGTCTGAGTAGACCAGCAGTCCTCACATAACTGCTATCCTTGTTCTAGCGGTATTTCAATGGAAGATGCTCCGAGGAGCTAGCGTCATTGATCCCCTCGGCACCGGTGCATAGTCGGGAAACACGCCAAACGCGCGCCCAACATATATACACAGTTGACTACTATCCTTGTTCTACCGGTATTTCAATGGAAGATGCTCCGAGGAGCTAGCGTCATTGATCCCCTCGGCACCGGTGCATAGTCGGGAAACACGCCAAACGCGCGCCCAACATATATACACAGTTGACTACTATCCTTGTTCTACCGGTATTTCAATGGAAGATGCTCCGAGGAGCTAGCGTCATTGATCTCCTCGGCACCATGTACACAGTTGACATTTGTCACATGAGAACGGCACGCTTCTACGACTCGTTCTTGTGTTCAACAGCTCGGTTGTGGAACGATTTGCCGGCCTCTGTGTTTCCTCCTTCCTACAACATGGATCTCTTCAAGACCCACGTTCACTTCTTTCTCTCCTCAAAAAGACCTCCTCACAGCATCTTCAAAGATGGCTCTGAGGGAAATTATTTTCCTCAGAGCCTCCTGTGTGGAGTTAATGTAAAAATAAAAAAAATCCAGAATACATACCTAGGCGTGTTATGGTGTCAGATTATCATACGAAACGATGTCGAAAAACCTCGCCTTCGAAAAAGAATAATGTACAAGCGGATCGCGATAATATCCACCATACAGATTGCAGACTGGAATATAATAATTAAGGATATATATTTAATATTTACCAGTTGTAGGTTCAGGGTACAAGGGAGATAAGTCATCTCAGAACAGATTGAGAAGATAAGACGACAGTAGCTTGAATCTGAATTGACAGGGCCGGTATCTTTGTGGTGACCAGAAGTCAGGAATCATTACTTAATTAAATGGGCAATATTTAATAAAAATTGTGTTGTGTATTTTGTTCCGAGTGCAGTGTCCATCAGCTCAGGTTGTTATGTATTATTCTCCTGACACGATTTTATTCAGTCCCTCAGCTATCCATGTTCAAAACCTAAGAGTATGGATATTGGAGACACGGCATGTGAAGTGTGCCCGCGCGCTCCAAGTGTGCGTTTTCGAGAATTTTACCCAAACGGCTTACATTGGCTGCTGGTTTTTGGCCGTTTAATACGTTCCGACAGCAGCCATTTTACATGGTGACAGCCAATGTCAGCCGTGTGGGTAGAATTCTCGAAAAGGCACACTTGGAGCGCGCGGGCACACTTCACATGCCGTCTCTCTAATATCCATACTCTTAGTTCAAAACCATCTAAGTTTTCCTTCCATAATCTAGTTCAAGCTAATAGGTAAAGATAATACAATTAATAAGTATATTAAGACGATAGACTTCGCTTTTCGGTTCATACAAAAAGGACGCCCGGGAAAAAACACTTTTCTACATCGAAAATTGCACAAAATGAATATATATTTTTTTATACTGCCTTCTAGAGGGTGAAAACTGTGTCGGCATGTTTTCTAATTTTCGATGCGTTTCGTATTAACGTAAACATTCACTGTCAAACATGTACGATTTATCAAAAAATATTTTTTAACGAAAAAGTGCTGCTAACTCAACTCTCATAAAGAATTATAAAAAGCTACCGACGTAGCTTCTTCTTTCTAAAAAATTTTTTTTTTTTTAATTTTCTCTTTCGTGAAAGTTTCGGTGTAGAAAAGTGTATTCTCCATAAACCACTTTTCGAGCGATTTCTGTAGGTAAATTTGAGCGTTGTCTCATTCGCACATTTCGCATTCGCATGTATTGTAAGTGTGCGTGAGCTTATTATGAGCGGGACAGAATGACAGACGCGGGTGTTCCGCGTGTCGTTCAAAGTCTAGCCTCTTAATTGTATTATCTTCGGATCTCCTCACTCTTAGCACGGTCGTACCCTGTATTCCTACACATGTTTAAATGTGTAGGTATATATATATACTACAGTGATCTAATTTTTAAGACATTCTGTTCACTTTCGCCCTTGCTCTTCAAGTTTATAATTATTTTTTTTTATTTATTTATTAACGCATGAAAATTATTTATTACGGGTTATTTTATCATATAGGTAGTCCCACAAAGCTGTCACAAGCTTGTCTGTGGGATCCACCGAATCAATCTATCTATTATATTTTTTCAAAGTGCATTTAGAGTATTAATTAGACATTTGAAGAAATTGGTATAATACATTGCTTAATTATAAATACGTACTATATCTTAATGTACCTACCTAAAAACTAAGAATTTAGGTAGGTACATTAAAGTATTCAAAGATACAGGCACGGAGAAAAATGTTGTTCTAAAATACGATCATTTTATTCGTAAAAACGGGACTGAAGTTCTTACGAACTAATTAACAGGGTTTCAATGTTTATTGGCGGGGACATGTAAGAATAATTTGTTGGTATACGTAATTTCGTACGTATACCAACAAATTATTCTTACATTTTCCCGCCAATAAACATTGAAAAACTATTAATTTGTTCGTAAGAACTTCAGAACTAAGATTGATCATTTATCAACAAGAGCTTTATCATTTTGAAGCAGGATCTCTTATTATCAAATTTTAAGTTTTTATTAAGTTTGTTAAAAAACACTGGTAACAAGTACCTAATCGAGAGTTCGACCTCCATAAATGTCATACATCATGTAATTGTCTAAGAACTTCACTGTGAACAAAGTTTTGAGAATGGCTTTCTTGTCACCATGTTTCTTTTCTTCATTTTTACAAATGACTATAAAATATATACAGTTATTATATCATTTGCTGCAAAAATCATGATTTCTTTTAAACGGCTGTAGAAAAACATCATTAAAAAGTGAGGCGGTGAGAAGAAGAGGTTTAGGAAAAGCTATAAAAGGTATCAGGATACCCATAAACAGAGTTCAAAGTTTCAGGATATCCATATTTGGCAGCGACCACTGGTAACTAAAACAAAACATGGCGAGTCATTCCTAGGCAACTTTCAGATCTAGCTCGACGTGCCTAACATAGTATTTAAGAAACATTTTATTTTAAATGTCCCAATAATCTAGATGAATCATTGGTCACCGTCCGGCTTCTCTTTAACATATTCGATGATTAAAGACGTAATTGATCTCGTTAAGAATACCACGACCGACTGCGGACGAATCAAAGCCTCAGGTTTTTTTCTTCGTATTGGCGTGTTCAACATTCGAGTAGGTATTGTACAATGATCGGTCATAATAAGTAGATACGCAAATAGCTATCTACATTGGTAGCTACGTTTAATTGTCCGCAATGGGAAAATGTTTAATGGTTCCTTGGGTGGATTTCCCCTTGATAGATTTCTAGAGACAATCAAATACCCTCAATAAATTCAATCATTCAATTTTTTTTAACCTATTCGGCGTGCCTTTAGCATTATTTACTGAAGCTATTGCATTGTAGGTAATACCCGCATATACCTTCTGGGATGGCACATTATTGATAGTAGGTATTCTAGTAAACTAAAATCACAAAGTAGTTAAATAATGGAAATTGAAAACCCTGGAATTCATTAAAAAAAATTGAGTTCCTTTCAAGAGAAGAAAGGAAAAAATAATAAAAGTCTAGCAGAAGAAAAAGAAAATTTAACAAATCTTAAAACATTCACTATGTTTTGACATATCCCACAAAAAACGATCAATTAGGCAAAAGACCTGTTGAAATTGCTCACTTATAACTTCGTGCTTCCGTCTTCCTACATGGCTTCAAACCCAGAATAATTCGTTAATTTAAATTAAAGGAGATAAATTAAATTAAGTTCTTATTTCATAAAACTTCAAATAAATCACGGAAATTATACAAATTAGTAATTTCCGTAAAAAAAGTAAATTATGCAAAAGACCTTTTGAACTGATTTGTGTATAGGTTTCTATTTGTGTTATTTCATTTAATTTCTCCAACAACACAATAAGTCCCTCCAAGACCTTGGTTCAACCCTTTCTTTATTTAAGAAGAAACTCCACACAACACACAGCATCACCAAAGATAAAACGATTCTGAAGAAAACTTTTGGGCTTCCTGTATAGAGTTAGTTTAAAAAATATATTAAAAAAATAACTGCAGTCCTTGTTTAAAAATTTCATGAAATGAAATTGGCTATCATGTACATAGATGAACTACAAATGATTGATGGAAAATACCTTGCTCGTTTGGGCACATCTTCTCTGTGCTAAAACTTTCTCGTATTATACTGGCAAAATATAATTACAATCGTTCAATACCATTTTAATTGACAATATTCAAATCAAACAGGCTTGCCGGTAAAAAAAAATCCATTGAAATTTATTTCTAAAACACATAAATTAAATTACTTCCGTTTCACCGTTTCAATATTGACATTTGAATAGTATCGATATAAACTTGATTGAAATTGGCATAGTTAGGCGATTTCTAATAGATATGTTGAACAAACTAATTGATTTAAAAAATTGTAAATACACAATTTACATTATGTGAAACCTGAATAAGAAACCAGACTCCTCCGAGAAAAAGCTCTTGGCTGAATAAAGAAAAGTGAGATATTATTTTTTTACTACCTACAATATTTTTTTAAGAGTCTCTTCTTTTTAATATTATGAGTTCGAACTAATTTTGAACTGTCAAAATATAATTTCTTAATTATTTTACGATCTGTTCCTTCTGGTGTGTTTATTTTCGAACGTAACCTCAATTTGTAAATGATAGCTCCACCTAATGTATATTTCACGGAGTGTTTTTTTAACAAACTTCGAAGATAATTTAAGTTATCACTAGTTTTACTGCCCAGCTTTACCCGAACTTCCTATGTATATTATGATTTATTTTATAGAATTGAAAAATTTTGTGTTTTTTAATAATTTTTACAGGTATTAAAAAATCTCCATAGCTCATGCCGCTGTGAGCTAAAAATAGTCGGATTGATTTTAGAATTTCAAGCATGAAAGGCCGTGAAAATTTCATGACTCCAGCGCTCACCGTTTAAAAGTTTTTGCTAATTTTGCGTAATACAGATTTTCAATTTTGTGAGAAAATGTTAAAGGTGCCAGGTAAAAAAGAACTAATAGTGGATTAGAATATTTATATTGTATTTGTCCTTAATGACGAGGTAAAAAGGTGGGTGCCTACCTAATCTTCTACGAATTTTTAAAATATGGCAATACCGCATGACCCTTTTCATGGTTAATTTCGTGAATATGATATTTGGTGGCTATAATTTAAGCCGAGGTCCAATAATTTTGCACGGCAAAACCCGAATTAAAATCTTTGAAAATTAGCATCATCTGTGAACATAATTCATAATTTGATTCAGCTACAAATCCCAGAATCATTTTCGAATAAAATATTTAAGCACTTTGAAGGTGCTGTCTTTCTTTTATCGATGATTACTCCGACCGCGAATATTGCGCACAGATTATTCCTCACCCAGATTATTTGTGTACAGATTATTCCGAACAGAAGAATATATTTATTTTTTTAAGAAAAATCTTTTTAACTTTCGAAGGTTATTCCCATCAATGTAATATATCATTGAAGAAGGATAAAATTTAAAAAATAATTAAAAACTGAATTGGATAAAGCGTGTCCCGGTTAGACGTGAGGTTCTGGGTTCAAGTTCCAGTTGCGACCATTATCTTTTATTATTTTTCTGCGTCTGATTCAATTAGAATTTTATAAATTAGATTATTTTTCTTATCTTCTTCTTCGACAATATATTTAATACACACAAAAATCATTATTTTACCCAATGCTTTCCAAAATAACACTACCTACATTATGTTTTATAAAAGAATTAAAATATTTTGCGTTTTGCCTCCATTTTTCACAGATTCCTTAGACATATATATATGGGTGGTAAGGTTCTGCCGCTACGAGCAGATTATATTTACTTATATAATTTAGACACTAAAATAAGTTTTGTAAGTTATCGGGATTGCTCCGGCAAGAAATAAAATAATAAATTTCAAAAAACTGTGAAAATTTTATAATTCCAGGGATTCTGTTTAAAAGTTTTTTGTTGATTTTGCATCTCACATATTTTCAATTTTTAAGATAATGCTAATTGTGCCAAGAAAAAAAAAGTGATTATTTCGCACTTTTTGATTCTCCATACGATGATTCCACACACGCTTATTCCGCACAAGGAAAACTCCGATCTAAGATTATTCCGGACAGAAGAATGTTTTAATATTAATGTCATCATTTTAACAAACGCTTTACAATTTTTTTACGGTTTAATTTTTAAGTCCCGGAACTAGATAATAAATTATTAGATAATACGACGAGTTGATTATAAGAAGCCTACATTTTAAAAATATGGAATTATCTCTGGATTTCCTCCCTCCTACAACATGGGTCTTCCAGATCCATGTTCACTCCTTCCTTTCCTCAAAAAATTCATCCACACAGCAACCCCAAAGCTGACATAGGCCCCGAGGGAAATCATTTTCCTCAGGGTCTTCTGTGTGGAGTTAATGTTTTAAAAAATCTCTGTACCGAATCATTGCGTGTGGAATAGTCAGTGCGCAATATTATTTGTCCGAAAGGTCGTTGTCGGAATAATCCGAGCACCATTTCTTTTATGTGGGTTTTAAGATTATTTTTAACCAGCAGTGACTCAAATCTTCCCTAAGCTTTGTTGTCGGGGGTTTTGTAAGAATGGGTCCTCAAATTTCTTAGGACTTAAGCGTGGGTGACCACACGCAGAGCAGTTTATTATTTTAATCCCGACTCTGTGGTCAAACGTGTGGCCATTAACTGTCACATTTAGTTCACTTCCACGCTGGCTTTATTATTTACCTTGGTCATACCAATACCTCCTGTTTAAAAGGCCAGCCTAGTAGAAACGCACCTGGCGACAAAACGGGACATTACACTGTTTGAAAACAGCATTTAAAATGTGCATAGTAAATCTCGCGGACTGAGTATTCATAACACCACTGGAGCAATACATGAAGGACGCCGGACAGATTAATGGACGAAAGAAAATATACTATATTATATCCGATATTTATCAATACTTGTAGTGCCATAAACCTATTGGCTCCAGTCAGTAAAGATCCTGGTGAAGATCACATCAAAACATCCTGCATACATTTTCTCTCTCCCAAAGCTCTGCGCCACAGAACAGATTCACCATTGCGAGTAGGGTTACAAAAAGCCTGAGAATCCAAAAAAAGTCCGGACATTTTAATAACATAATGCAAATATCAGGTACGCACTTCATAATTTTCAATTTGGGAGGCGGGAATGGGTACCGCCGCCCCGGGAACCATTTATTGGATAACCAACACCTCTGCCATGGGTCACCCCAAGTGGTTCGCTACGTTTGGTGACTTAGTAGGGGTGCCCGGGTTCATGGGGTAAGGTTTATCTAGGTCTTGGCGGCGGATGATCTGGACACACTGAACCCCAGATTCCTACCCAACCCTCATACCTTTTTCCTACCCAGAATTTCCTATCTTTCCTTTCTTTAAAAATGCCCTCACACAGCATCCCCAAAGATGACATAGGCCCTGAGGGAAATTACTTTCCTCAGGGCCTATGTCTCCTATGCCTCCTGTGTGGACCTAATGTAAAAAAAAATAATAACGGTATGGACGTGGTAGCGAATGGTCTCTCGGGTCAATTCATTCATATCCCAACAAAACGATGCATTTTTTAGTAAGATAGTCCATAAAATGTGGGTTACCATTTTTACAAGCTTCACAATCGCCAAATTGCCCATTCTATTGCGTATTTGCGAGTTCATTTTTGCTATCCAAGGTCAAAACGCAAGTGTAGAAAGAGCGTTTTCACTAATGGGAGCACAGTGGACAAAATAGCGTAAAAGATTATCTGTACCCTCGGTCAGATCGTTGTTGATGATTCAATACAACCTTAAAACTACTAGCTGCGAAGAATTCCATAAGAAAACTTTGAATAAACAGGAACTGCTCCGTCAAGTATCTGGCGCTGAAAAATATTATTGTTAAATAAAATTTATATTTTGTTTTTAGATGAATGAGAAAATTAATAAAGATTAAAGACTTATTTGATATTACTTATGTAAGTTTTATTACACATATTCCATCTAAACCAAAAAATCCAGACAAATTAAAGGGTCGGACAAAGTCCGGACAAAAGGCTAGAAGTCCGGATTAATCCGGACGGATGGTAACCCTAATTGCGAGTGACATAGACCTACTGACTCTGGCATACCTACTAATGACCGATGTCACAAAAACAAACAAGTTAAAACCACCCATACTTTAGCAATCTAAATTATTCTCGTATAATCTACAATCGTGCATTCTTTACATCTTATAAGCGAATACCCTCGTCCAACTTTGCACATGAAAAAAACAAATATGTATCAAACATGTTTTTTTTTCATAGTTGAGCTTGAACGAAAATTTATTACGAGATTAAACTTATACAACCGTGTCAGTTTATCCATGCCAATTATTATTATACTAGGGCAGTCCCGCTTGTCGGGTCAAACGGCGTTCTTGAGTTCAACAGCTCGGCTGTGGATCGATTTGCCGGCCTCTGTGTTTCCTCCTTCCAACAACATGTTCACTCTTTCCTCTCCTCAAAAAACCCTCCACACAGCATTTTCAAAGATGACATAGGCCCTGAGAGAAATTATTTTCCTCGGGGCCCACTGTGTGGAATTATTGTAAAAAAATAAATAATGTAAAAGTGCCGTGAAAAATCACGGGTTTTTATAATTTGTACGACTGGCCTCAGTCAGGTCAATTGCATATCAAAAAAAAAAATTAGAGAGATGATCAGAAATTAACATTTCGAATGAACACCGTCAGTAAACTTTAGAAAAGGATGTAAATAAGGATGATTCGAATTGTAGATAGTTAGTTAGTTTTAGTTCTTATTTGTCTAAACTTGTATTTTGTTATTTTTATTCATGTTCATAATATCCTGACGAAGAAACCTTTAGTTTCGAAACATGTAGATAATTGTGATTATATAAACGGTGTTTACGAAGTGATTTTTTTCATTTAATTAAAAATGACGCAACAAAGTGATTTTATTTTTATTTTTATAGAGAAACCTCGCAAAAGTCCCAACTGCTCCCTGCTGGAGCCAGTGAGACTATGGCAACCCCAATTGGAGTATGTTGTGAGGCTGAAGGTAAGTGGGAAGGGAAGGAGATTGGGAAGAGGAAGGTGGGAAAGTACCTGGCTATGCAGATCTAGTCACTAAACACGGCTAAAGCCATTATTAAGCAACGTTTCAATTCTGAATGGTGGTCTTACACCAGGGCGATACTGAGAGTATCTTCCACTCTGGAACGTGCCGCAAATATAACATATATTATTTTTATTAATTAATTGTGAAATAACACAAATTAATCAAATAAAATTTATTTGCGCACGCCGGGTTCGAACCCGCGACCTTCCGAATGGGAGTCAAGTGTCTTACCACTCGACCACGGACGGTCTTCTATTTGCGAAGATTGGGGAAGTAATGACATTTATATATATATATATATATATATATATATACCGGAATAAATCAATTTGTGGTCCTTATCCTTAGCGTTCCACATAAAACTTTCCATTAATTCAAAAGTATCTACATGGAGAAAAATGTTATTCTAAAATACGATCATTTTATTCGTAAAAACGGGACTGAAGTTCTTACGAACAAATTAACAGGGTTTCAATGTTTATTGGCGGGAACATGTAAGAATAATTTGTTGGTATATGTAATTTCGTACGTATACCAACTAATTATTCTTACATTTTCCCGCCAATATATATTTAAACACTGTTAATTTGTTCGTAAGAAATTCAGTCCAGTTTTTACGAATAAAATGATCGTATTTCAGAATAACATTTTTCTCCGTGTACTTTTATATCAAATCCAAGATATCTATGCAATGATATTGCCTCTCTCTATAAGGGCCGGTTTTATAATTTCCAGAAAGGGTTGCCGATAGTGCCGGCACCTAAATAGCGCTATCTGCAGTATAATAACATGCTGATATCCTTATCTGCTTGATAACATGGTGCTCATATGGATAGGAATACCATGAATGGATATTATTAAAATTAAATATTAGACAATGTATACCTAACTAATACGTATATTCTTCTGACATACCTACCAGCTCGTAGTAAATTGAAGCTGACGACACGGTATCGCTTCCAAGTAAATAAGCACACACTTGACACAACAATTTCACATCGACGGATCTGCCCTGATGATGGACACTGCAACGCTGTCCGAAACGTCGGCTAAAGAAGGAGGTAGCACAACACGGCATAACACCCCAAAAACAAACAACGAAAATACGTATATAATTTAAAGCGTAAAGATAGAAGAACCTTTTTATGGTTGAAAATCATAAAATAGAATTCCATTGTTAGTCTAAAAGTGTGGCTTAGGTCTGAGTCCCTCAAATGGTGAACTCACGTTAGCTCCACACAGTAGGCTCAGAGGAATAAAAAATCCCTTAGGGTCCTTGTCATTTTGGTGATGCTGATGGAAGGTGTAGCGTTCTGTTATTTACTACAGACACTAACAGATTGTCCAATACGTTGGATGGAGATTACTTCTTGGAATAATAGATACTTTGTTAATATCTGCGTTTATTATACACTTCGCGGTTTACAATGTAGATCTCGTTGATCGACCTAACTAGTGGCTGGCTAAATGGAATCTAAACCGTGTGTACCAGTGAACGCTCTCTCAGAGCTCTTTGACCCTCTCTTGGTTCCCACAGGTACTAACCTACCTGCCATCTAGCGGAATCTAAGGACAGCTCTTAGCACTGCCATGTATACAAGCCGGAAGCTTTTAGATACACTACATAAGGAAAAAGGCTTTAGTGGTGGGAAGGAGACTGGGGGTCAATGTGTCCAGGAGTGACAGACGTATGAATCCACTCCTCCAACTGCGGTACAAGACGATGGATCGAGAGAGTCTACCAGTGTACCAGTGAACGTGTGAACCGTGTGTACCAGTGAACGCTCTCTCAGAGCTCTTTGACCCTCTCTTGGTTCCCACAGGTACTAACCTACCTGCCATCTAGCGGAATCTAAGGACAGCTCTTAGCACTGCCATGTATACAAGCCGGAAGCTTTTAGATACACTACAGAAGGAAAAATGCTTTAGTGGTGGGAAGGAGACTGGGGGTCAATGTGTCCAGGAGTGACAGACGTATGAATCCACTCCTCCAACTGCGGTACAAGACGATGGATCGAGAGAGTCTGGCTGGAGAGGTCTAGTTTAGGTATCCCTCTACCAGTATATCCAGATCCGGCCCACCACGCAGTTGGTGGGCAAACTCATTCACCGCCAAGACCTAGACAAACCTCACAAACTCTCAAACCAGGTATTCTGAAGTCTGTGTGTTAAAATTTTATTGTACAGCATTATTCTACGATCGTGTTTTCATTGTGGAGTTTTTTAATGCCAGATTGTTAATTTTGTGTTTTAATTGCGACCGGAATAATATTATACAATTTTGTTCCTAAGTAAAAATGCCCAAAATTAATATTCATTATCTTGAAATATCAATGTAAATAACAACAGTCTAAAAAGATGCCATATTGTTTAAAGCAAACTTTCAAAAATTACCGTTCAATATTAGTAGGAGTAGGAGCCTGCCAATCTAGCCGATGCCTACGTAGCCAAGACACGAACGGCGATAGATGGTACTCTTCTAATATTCTACTCAACTGCCATATGTTGGGATATAGCAGAACTTTATATTGCGGACTAAGCTAACGACATCTAATGAAGGAAGCAGAAACAATATGAACAAATGTTCAACATAAAATGATTCTGTAAGACCACGCAGATAAGGAAAAAACTAAACTTTTATAATTTTCATATGTTAGGACGCATCTTTTTAAGATATTTAAGACACCAAGCTCAAGTTTGCAGCATCGATAACCAAATCCCCTGTACGACTAATTCCTACCTGTCCACAACGGTTAATTCTTATTCGTTGATTATACGTCACAGCAATGATCGTTGAATATCACTCAATTAAGCATTGGGTAAAGTATAAAGATGGGTTCTCATTAGTTATTCTGGTACATTCACCTCGCCATCTTTCTTTGCTGATTGGACCCACGATTCAACGTTCCGCTGTTAGCTCCGTTGTAATGTCTACTTCGTTTTCGTAAAAGACACATGTATCGGAAAGAGAGGTTACAACGGAGCTCTTAGTGGTAGGCCCATACAACTGCCCACTGCAAGGAAGGATACGCTAAAAAGGTATTGCAAACCGTTGATTGACCTAATCATTGACTGATTGGGCAGTTGATTAGACGTCATAGGAATTTAATAAAATAATAAATAATAATACAGTACCTACTGTTAATCAGCAACCTTTTCTTACAAGTTTACATTTTATGTGTTCAATAATAGATATTATTATTATTATTGAATTAAGAAACGTACATTATAAGTACCTACATGGAATATAAGACTATATATAAATATGTAGTTTATAAGTGTGGCTTCACCACAGTTTAATAAAGCTTTCAAAAAACGAAACTGATAAACGAAAATTATAATATTATAGAATACATAAAAGAAAAACTTGTAACAAATAAATAACCAAATATAAACCACGATAAAACCATTCATACATTTTTTTAAAACTATGTGCTAATAGTTGATCGCTGAATTAGGGTTTAGGTACATTTTGATTAAATTTCAAAACTCGACATTATGAATCAGGAACATTTCAACGTTTGGAATAAACCGGTCAAAAGTTTGAATAACAGAAGAGTAGGGTGTTAAGCATCGTACTTGACTTACTTTAACAATAGTGATTCCTGACATTATTTTAAGTAAAAAATGTTAATAAAAATTTTGTCTCCGGTAACATTTTTGAAGTTATTTTTTTTTTCTACAAAAACATAAAAATCAGTAGGTAGGAAGTTATGGGCAGGGTGAGGGGTTAGTTGGTTACTTGGCTTAAAGACCAGCGACGACATGTGGAAGTTTTTTTTTCTTTGATTTTAAAGAAAAAGTTTTTGAAAAAAAAAATCTCATCAAAAAAGTCACCGGAGACCAAAATTTCATTTACATTTTTTACTCCAAATAATGTCAGGAATCACTGGTTAAAGTAACTCAAGTACGATGATTAACACCCTGTATATGAGACGATGAATTAAAGTCAATAAAGCAAAAATATGGACCAAGACTCTATTACTGTTTTTATAAGGCCAAGATAAAGTTTTGTGGCGGTACGTTCTCTCTGCCTACTCCTATGGGATTAGATAGAAAACCTTCATCTACATAGCCGCGACATGTAAATAACTAATTGTGAAAAAATGTAAGCAAACGAGGAATTCTTCTAAAAGTCCAAAATTTCCAGTCTTTCAAAAATAGTATCAACTATACTTTTGCCACTAAATGTAATAATAATAATAATAATTGGATGACTTGTATAGCGCCGTTTTTGTGAAAAATCACCTCAAGGGCGCTGTACAAATTTCAATAATTTCTACAATCTTACTTCTAACTAAATGTAATATAAATATATCACATAAATATAATATAAATTAGTCACGGAAGTGGCAAATATAAAAATATGCAATTTCCACATTAGATGACACTATATTTAGTTTTAAATAGTCCTCTGCGTGCAAAGACGATTCTTCTCAAAGCATAAACTTTCTAATAAAAGTGTGTTTATCGGAAGTGACCTGTCAGATAAGTATTTTTTCTGTATCCGTTTGTAAATAATTTAATTAAATTGATCCTAATAAACCATTCAGCCCCTTTGAAGTGACTTTCGAAATGAAAACGGCACTATACAAATTATTTAATAATAAAAATTATTAAAAAGTTCTTTCGGAGCATTTTAATCGAAAATTCGACAGTTCTCTTAAATTCGTCGGCCTTCTTAATTGGTGGTCGACCCCTGCTTCTATTTCATTGCATGATATTTCAATTAAAATCGAATCATATTGAATTAATTAATTTGAAAACCCACGACGTCTAATCGACGCAGATAAATACTTTTCGTTGTTTATTTGGACATCAATGTGTCTGTCCCAATTGATTTTCGTTACCACCAATACATTAAATATTATTTCTTCAAACTTGGCAAAATCACTTTGTGGTGTCATTTTTAATTAAATGAAACAAAAATGGTTTCATTTGATTAAATATTACATCGGTCGTATGGAATCCAAAAGATTGGTTCTAGTCAAGTAACATTCATTTGTAAAATGGTTACGATTATTGTCCTGTATTTTTAGGAATAAATTTGAATCGATTATTTCTGAATCGATTATTTCTGAACGGATTATCTCGATTACAAGGTGGTTACCATCGTTATTTTTAGCTAAACTTCAGATTTTATGAAAAACGAAAAATATTTCTATAAAATATTATTAGGTAATAATTAATAATTATTGATAATTTTTTTTTTTTTTTTTTAATTTTCTTTATTCATTTTCTTTGTAACAGGTTTATTTTACATGGCTTTTTGACTACCAAGCTAGGCAAATGGCCGTATTATGGTAGTCGGTAGTTATAATAATTGACGGCCTCCGTGGTCGATGGGTAAGGCTCTCGATTAGCAATCCGGAGGTGGCGGGTTCAAATTCCAGTGTGCACAAGTAAATTTTATTTAAGTAATTTGCATTGTTTTTAACAATGTATTCATTAAAAACAATAGACACGTTCCAGAATAGAAGATTCTCTGGTGTGAGACCTCCATTTAGAGTTGAAACGTTGCTTAAAATGGCTTTAACCGTGTTTTATGACCAGCTCTGAGCAGTAATAATCTGATTTAAATAGAATAGTGATAATAATCACCCCGTCCCTAGCTATCCAAAACCTACTTTTTAAAATGTTTTTAGTTGAAAAAATAAACAAAAAAAATGTCACCGGAGACAAAAATCACTGGTTAAAGTAAGTCAAGTACATCCCTTGACACCCTGTATAGATTGCCATTATGTTAATTTTTTGTACAGCCTTTTACTGTATATTAGTCTACTGTCTATGTGTCTATTGTCTACTGTCTATTGTCTTCTGTCTACTGTCTACTAGTCTAGAATGCTGTTGTTACAACTAATGATATTTTTATCGGTGTAATGTTTTGCACCATAATATTGCTATGTCAGCAATCATGTGTTCTTGTCGGAGATTTAACATGTAATTTTACACAAGTCATGACCTCACCCGACGTATAACAGATGTTGTAGGAAATTATGGAATGTGCATACAAAGACGCCTAGGAAATACTTTAAACCCCTCAGGCCTCGGGCATATTTTGTTGGAAGGTCAAAATATTTCCGCCTTGCAATAAAATACAAATAATTGGAATATTTTTCAACGTATCCGAAAATTGAAAGCTGTTTTTGAAAGGTGTTGAAATATGGTTTCATAATTTATAATTTAAAATAAACATATAATTTTTGAAATACAAAATTTTTGAAAGCAAACATGAAAAGTTTTAAAAATGGTTCACCTTACTTTTTCTAACTAATTTACTGATTTTTTTTATTTAATTTAAATAAAATTTAATAATTTTTATTATTAAGTTCTGCAAGTGTTTTAGTTTTTATTACAGTGACCGCTGTTTCGGCTTAATAATAAACATTATTAAATTTTATTTAAATTAAATTAAAAAAGAAAATTTAATGGAGTTCTACGAATTAAACACAAAAACAATAAATAATTTACTGATAATGAAAAAAAAATTAAAAAGACACATTTCTTATTAGGCAAATGTGTTATAAACCTTATCGTCAATTCACTTGTTTGACATTTCATGTTAAATAATTAATAAAAAATTCACAAAGTTTAATTTTTTTTTTCAAATCGCGGTCGGAAACTTTGGTGTCACAAAGGTGTACATTTTAAAGATTATGTGGTGAATTTTTGGATTTGAGTATAAGGCGTGGTGTTTTCTCTTTCTAACATCTTAGATTATATTTCTAACCATGATAGTAATAGCCGGTTCACACGGGGCGATTTTTGTCGGTCAACTCGACAGTTGAAAGCTAATTGACACGTGTGAACACTTTGTCAACAAAGTTATCAACTTTTTTTGTTGCTAGCGAAAGTTGATAGCCCGTCTACTTTTGTCGTACAAGTATGACTATCGCCATTTTGGTTTTACTAATCGTTCGAGTTTTACATCGAATCGTCGCGTCTGAACACATGTTTCAAGTCGCTTATCATTTTTAGTTACTCGCGGGAAAAAGTAAACGTCAGGCGTTTCATTTATTTGGTACTAGTTCCTACCGTCATGGAATCTGTTTCAACCAAAAAATATCTGAAATGGTCGGACGATTTAATGTTCAGATTTATAGATCTGTACCAAAGCCATCCCTGTCTTTCGGATCAAAAACAAGAAGTATACAAAAATAGAATATTATTTTTGAAATGTAAATAATATTATTTTGAAAAAAATTGTGTTGGATGCGCCTAATTCACTCCTTCTCATGATCCATTTTCTCACCCAAGTACGACGTTTTTTATGTTTTTTCATAATCTTCAGCTCCTCTCACAGAAAATCAGAAATTAGATAGACGCACGCACTAACAATTTCAGTTGACGCCATTTTGAATGTCAAAATCGGTTCAACTTAAATTGAAACGTGTGAACAAAATGTTGCTCAACTTTTTTCGTAAAATAAAAGTGGGTCAACAAAAATCGAAACGTCAGAAAGCCCCATAAGGGAGACACAACGATTTCTATGAGACATATATGAGTTATACCAAATAGCGAACAAATTAGCCCGAGCGGTTAAGGTTTATTTCTTGCACCAATCAAAATCACAATCGATCAAAAACATGATTGAACAAACGAGCTGGTTTTTTATAAAACCGTTTTTTGTTTGATTCGCTAACAGACGATAAAGCTTAACGATTGGTGTTTGTTGTTTTTTGTGCTATTTTCTTTTTTATAATATGGGTTTATGACTACTAATTAGTTAGATTAATGCCGCAAATTTGATTTTGTTTACACAGTGAGAGCAACACGCTGCAATATAAATAAAAAAGGCCATTAAATCTGTTCTCTGTTTCAAATGCTACATGTTTAAAAGTTGGGTATTTTTAGCTGGTGTGTAGTAAAGTGGAAAATGTAATTGATGTGGTATATTTGCTGGCAAGTCTCGCCTAGCAAAAAAGGTGGTCAAACTTAAAGATCTTCGTCGAATAACGAATAAAGAATGACTTTACAATGGTGATGGTACTTTCATCGCCTTCTAAATCGTGGATTTACTAATAAGAAATTCTAGTTTATTTAAAAAAATATATTATGATTTTTTTTTTAAATCTGTACCAACTCTACTTATTGTTAATTGGGATAGCTATAAGAAGTAGGATGTGACAATATGATATATTCTGTTTATTTTGTAAAATAAATGTATTTTTTATTTTGAACACCGTCCAAATCTTTTGATTCACCATAATTACATTAAAAGACAAATATTTGCATTGGGGCAGTGGAAAATATTTCAATTATGTAAAATTAAAATAAGCTTTCGTTCTGTAAAACTAATCCACCATTTTCAAACATTTATTGTCAAAGGTCATTTTGTTATGTTGGTATTCTTGATACTAAACGAAAAACAACGAGCGACTAGATATTTTTTTTAATGTTAAAAAAATAAAATTCCGCCTAATTAGAACTTACCTAATACGCATGCACTGCGTGCGTTGTGATTAAAATTTATTAGCTTGAATTTTATTTTTTTACTTTAAGTATTTATTTTTTTAAGTGAACTATTTCTGTGATGATATAGCGCATGCTCGTGTCAAGGAATGAAAAACATAACGGTTTCAAGTAGTTTAGCGGTTACGCTAGGTTTGTGTAACATGGTTTGCGATACAAAAGAAAGTGCCCCCTTCATAGCGCCTGCTCACGTCAAAGCAAGAAAAACATCCCAGTTTTCAAGTAGTTTAGCGGTTACGCTAGGTTTGTGTAACATGGTTTGCGATACAAAAAAAGTGCCCCCTTTATAGCGCCTGCTCACGTCAAAGCAAGAAAAACATCCCAGTTTTCAAGTAGTTTAGCGGCTACGATAGGTTTGTGTAACGTGGTTTGTGATACAAAAGAAAGTGCCCCTTTTATAGCGCCTGCTCGCGTCAAGGCAAGAAAAACATACCGGTTTTCAAGTAGTTTAGCGGCTACGCTAGGTTTGTGTAACATGGTTTGTGATACAAAAGAAAGTTCCCCCTTTATAGCGCCTGCTCACGTCAAGGCAAGAAAAACATTCCGGTTTTCCAGTAGTTTTGTGTAACATGGTTTGTGATACAAAAGTGAATATATTATTTAAAAAAAAATAATTACTAGAAAAGAAACATGTTTTTTAATACGACTAGATTTCGTGATATCTTCAAAATCTTTTAGCCGCTCGTTATATTATATATATATAAAAATGTATCAGGAAACCAACATGCCAAAGTGACAGTGATTACAAAATGGGCAAAATTTCACAAGACGAAGCTAATTTTAATTTTACGTAATTGAAATTTAAAATGAAATATTTTCCACTGCCCCAATTCAAATAGTTGTCTTTTAATGTAATTAAGGTGAATCAAAAGAGTTTTTAAAAAAAAGTGCGTATTAACCGTTTCCATATATATCCAATAATTACCCTAGCTGTAAAGAAACTGTTCATTTATTAGAGCCTTCAGGTAAGTAAACTCCTATATTTGTGGGGAAAAAACTTAACAGTGGAAAATAAGCGGTTTGATAAATTATTGGATGCTTTCTTTAAAAAAACGTACAATGGAAAATAAGTGGTTTGATAAATTAATGGATGCTTTCTTTAAAAAAATTACAGGAATACAAAGACAAGAAACGTTTCACCAATGCAAAAATGCGATTTTTATTTGTTTGCTTATGCTGGCGATGATTTAATCGCAGTTCGGGTACAGCTGATTAAATAATAAATAAAATACCTGACATTTCAAAGCAGTATGTTAACATTTATTTCTTTACAATCTGTCTGATTCACGGCGTTAAAATAATTCCCCTTGTGATAAAATCATATAGGTAATTACATAAATAAAACGTTGTATACCTGTGGTGACGATCGTCAGTGGATTAAAAAATACACTTTCTTTTTATTGGTTTAAGTCTTGTCAAGTATTCCTGTAATCTCGCCCAAAACATGTACGCCCCTTCTGATTTCAAAGGTTTTAAGGACTGTTGCTTCGCTTTAAGAGGATACCCGGCGGTGATTTTTCCATACAAACGTATTCCCTATTTATCTCTCTGGATTTTAACCCTAGAGAAAATATTGTTTTTGCATAAATAGATATCAACTACTAGCGTGTCGGTACTTTTTGTTTTTTTTGATAAGTTACTTTTTATGGAAGTTATGACCTTCCAAAAATCAATAAAATTGACTGGTTTAAACGCCGTCAAAAGATGTTTAGTATACAAACCAGACAATGTTTTTTTTTTTTTTTAAATCAAAACGTACAGACATAGAATAGTTTTTTCTTATGTAGTTGGTAAAAAAAAAAATTGAAAATCAGTCCACTTTTGGAGGAGAAAAGTGGGGAATACAAAACCTCCATTTTAGTTAGGTGTCAGTGCATTGTCCCTTTCGCTCAATATCCGGTGGAGTAAGAGCAACAGTGACAGCAATATTTTAGTAAAATCTATTTCTGCACCACCGCCACCGGGTATCATCTTAAGGATCTAAAGAAAGGTTTGTAAAGGGAAATAGGTTTTTTCATTACAATTATTTACAGAAATTATTATAAAATGTATTTATTCATGGATTGTAGAGTGCAGAAGTCATAATATGTAATTTCAATCCACGTAAACATGGCAAAAGCGATCGCCTTCAACGGTGAGGGGTTTTTTTCACAGTGATTTTTGAACGGATTGTTGCTATGAAGCAAATAAATAAGTCCATCAAAGCCGATCAAACTCTCTTATCCTACAAAATTTTAATCACTAATTTCCCATTTAACCTGACCTAAAAAACCTTAAAATACCTAAAGTATGTTGTCAGTTGTCAGCATTTATCTGTCACGTGTTGCAATTGCAGTCGCATTTCCTTTCAGAAGACTGGTGGTTCTCCACGCGCAATTGAATATTGATGGCGCGGCGGTGATGAAAATGAAACTCCATTTACAATTTTGCCAGGTCGAACATGCGACATCGAGGACTAATGGTGTAAAACATATTAGAAAATTGAGGCGTGTTGAAACAATGATGGCAATCTCCAACATTTGTCTAAAATGAGTAGATATGGCGATGGACAGAGAAACAAAGAAAGAATTTGGAGCACAAATGACAATAACCCATAAATTTTAAAACAAATGTATTTAGTTCTGCAACAAAAACGGCAATCTCCATTAAAATTGCAGGATATGGAACAAAAACGGCAGTATTCCTTTGGGCCAATCAGAGAAACAGAACAAAAGCGGCAATCTCCTTCTATTAATTGAAGATAACTACATTATTTGATAATTGTGATAATGTAGTGGTGTACACAAAATTATTTATTTAATTTAATTAAAATGACGCCACAATCAAAGTGATTTTGCGAAGATTGAAGACATAATTAACATAACACGGCGAAAGAACTAAAAATACATTTTTTGCATTTTACTCAAAATGAAAATAATTGCAGATTGCCTTGTTTAAACACGCCTCAATTAGAAAACATAATATAGTTTTACGAAATCCAACCTAACCTTTGTTTTCTGGGTAAACTTTGACCTACCACACCGTTACAATTCTTAAATTCCAAGCAGACTTCCTGAAAAAATACTAGACGTCAAATTTAATTTACCATAATGACAAGTTTCACTTCCCGACGAAATGTTCAACTGTGACCTCTACGAGTACAATACACGAAAAGTTTGTTTATTCATTTAAGTTTGCAGTCCATTAAAGGTCAGTTAATTTTTTATTGGACCCGTTCGCAAACAATGGACCCGTTGAAAGAAAGGGTAAAACAGTTATTTGATTAAAAATATCGCCATAAATCTCAAGGTAGGATAAGATCCAAGTGAAATTTAAAACCATGAGAGAGAAGTTTCAGAAAATGTCCCGTCGTTAAAATGAAATTACTGCTTCGTAAAAATACTCAACCTGAAACATACCAAAATAATGATCAATAATATACTTAATAAAAATTAAACACTAGTTTTATTTAAAACCACGATATTTATTCATTTATTTTACCGACCGGTTTCGCTTTACTCAAGCATCATCATGGTAAAAATTAATACTAAACAATAACTACAAAATGTGTGCTTATATATAAATATAGAGGGAGACAACACGATCAATATTTTTTAGACCAAATATGCTCAGGAATCGCTGGTTAAAATTCTTCGGGTACGTGCTGATACACCCTGTATACTCGGTGTCCGGAAACTGGTATTGCAAGTGGGAAACTGTCCTACTGTACTATAATCGCTGGTTAAAGTTTGTCGGGTACATATCGAAACACCCTGTATATATAAACAAACTTACTGATATTTTTATTATAATGTTTCAATTTTAAATCGGAAATGGCCACTTAAAACCTTAACTTTGACATGTTTACACCAAATAAATGTCTCACAATTGAAAATGTAGTACGTATTTAAATATCAAGTACCTACAAACTCAAATACCTAATAAAATTAAATATAAAAAAGCGCAATAAAAAATAACGATATCTTCTTCCAGACATTTGGGAGAAAGTAAGATTCACTTTATTGAAGAATGCAGTCAGTGGGAACATAATTTGGGATTCCCCATTTATTTTCACAAATTATAGTTTCATTTTACACTGCTTGCGTTTTATAAACCTAAAAAATGCTACATTAATGAATGAGAATCAACACGTGGAAATAAAAATGCCACCTTCATAACATAAAAGTCAACGAATTGAAATGCTTAATATTATTACAATAAATATAATATGTTATTTAATTTATTGGAATAACTTTTGTACACTTTTGTACAGCTGCCGAAATGAGGTACTTGAGAGGAGTGGCAGGGGTTACGAAATGGGATCATATAAGAAATTCTACGATCCGAGATGATCTAAGCATTGAACCACTGCTACTCTTCATAGAAAAATCGCAACTGAGGTGGCTTGGGCATGTACTAAGAATGTCTGATGACCGAATTCCGAGGAAGATACTGAGTGTGATTGCAGAGGGTAGACGTCCAGTGGGCCGCCCCAGACACAGTTGGGCGAGGCAACTCCAAAAACTGTGCGAGGAGAGGAAGGGTCTGCCATGGACGGAGGCCGAACAATCGGCGCAAGACAGGGACGTATGGAGGAGCCTTGTCGATACAGTGGGTCCCCGACCCGAATAGGACAAGGGGAAGAAGAAGAAGAACTTTTGTACACAAAACAATGTAATTAGGTGTATGTTGTGAGGCTGAAGGTAGTGGGGAGGGGAAGGAGATGGGAAAAAGGAAGGTGAGGATATAGAAACTATCTAGCCATTCAGATCTAGTCAACAAACACGGCTAAAGCCATTTCAATCAACGATTCAATTCTGAATGGTGGTCTTACAGCATGGCGGTACTGAGAGTATCTTCCACTCTGGAAGGTGCAACAAATATATTATTTACATTATTTAATTACTTGTGAAACAACACAAATTCATAACAAGTTATTGCGCACGCCGGTATTTGAACCCGCGACCTGCACTTGTAAGTTGAGAGCTTTTCCTCTCGACCATTTATATTTTTTGTTGCAGGTAAGTTAATCTTCTACTTCTGTTCACTATAATAATATTTGGCTGATATATGATTATATAGCGCCGTTTTTGTGAAAAATCACCTCAAGGGGGCTGAGTTATGTAATATTATTTATTATTATTTAAATACATACGCTTATATTTAAAATCTACGTTAAATTAACCTGATGACAATCTACTTACATACATATTTATTTTTTTCTCCTATTAGATACTACTCTAGTGACATCAATTATTATAACATTATTCCTATAACAATTTTATTGTTATTAACTGACCAATGAATATGTTATTAACTTTTTAAATTGAATGTTATTGTCACTAAAATATATTATTAACCTTACTGTGTAAAATAAAAGTAAGAAAATAAAAGGTAAAAAGGAAAAATATAAAAGTAACCAATACTACTATGTAATAATATGATATTATATTATATATTCATGTTATTTTCTGGATGTAATAAATATGTAAAAGTTTATATAATAATGTATTCCTGTTCTTTTTGATAAATAAATACTTTATACTTTATACTTTACAACGTTTATTTTTACAATGAAAAATCTATTTTCTTCTTCTATACATATATCTACATACATATATATTTAATTGTTATACAAATTTAAAGTTTATTCCAAGATTGATGAAATTTCGCACACTTTACCTTCAAAACAAGAGGAAGATGACAGTCTACATGAGATTTCCAAAAACCACTCCTTCCCATTTTCCCAACCCTTAAAGCAGAATTTAGACACTTCAAAATAAGAAGAAAATACTTGCAGATTTTGAAAAACTCTTTGGGCCGGTATATCAGTCTTCGCTAAGGAGCACATTCCTCGCTCAACTTAAACCGCCGAAATCGGCCGCTTAAGCCGTGGTAAGCCGCAGAATAGTTCCTTTGCTAGACGCTGTAGCGCTATTGGCAAAAACACATCTGTCATCTGTCAGATTTCACATTGCTTCGGTTTCGGTCTGCTACGTACGGACGCAATAAATTACATTGGAGGAATAAGTTTACCTATCAACATGGAATTCGAACTTTCTTCAAGTGATGACGATTTAGACATCGTTTGACGTTTGGTTGTTTGATAATAACCATAGAGTCCATAGATACTTACATAAATAGATTGGTTCGGCATATAAATTATTAAAAAATATATATATACAATGTATAACAACTGTATTTGAAAAAAAAAAAATTAAATAAAAAAAAAAAAATTTAAAAAAATTACTAAAATTATCATAGACTAAACGTTTAAAATTGGTCAACTCTAGGATTACGACTGATATACGGATTGTGTGCTAAGCCATGCTGAGCTCCAAATTCCCTCAAAGATGAGCTTTAGACCAACTGATATACCGGCCCTTTGTGAACCCCGTGCAACTTAGGGGTTCTCAGCTAGTTAAAAAATAATAATAATAAACGTTTTATCAAAATTAACCATTTTTATTTAAATCAATCAGTCTAGGAAATATTATTTATATTCCGTGATTCACGACAAAGAATGGATCAACGTAATGCGACAAGAGTTGAAATGAATTTATATTATTCCAGAAATATTTCTCGGAATTCAATGCTATTGTTAAAATGTTTATGTTGTTTGAATTAAAAGCATTCCAGACTACGATAGCGCCAGCTGTTGCATCAATTATAATCATTATACATATTGGAATCATTAAGTAATACAATAATTAATCTTTTTTTTTATTATTTCATAATTTTTTTAATTTACAGTTTTTTTACATTTTTAACTTCATTCTAGGCTAAAGCCCGTGTTGTGGAAGTCACACATGGTAAATTTATAAAAAAATATTATGTTATAAAAAGACATATTAAAACGAAAGAAGAAAAGAAAAAACATATTTAAGGATACATAAAATTAAATACAAATATTATAGAAATAGAAATTTCAAATATTAGACATATATTACAAAGAATACGTGGAAAACTATTATTACTAGCTATTCTGATCTGGTCATCAAACAATTTTTAAGCATCATTTCAATTTTTAATGGAAATCTTTCAAAATGTTGATCAGAGAGTATCTTCCACTGTGGCACGGCCCGATTTGTTTTTATTAATTAATTGTGAAAAAACACAGATTAATTTGAGAAAATTTACTTGTGCACGCATTTGAACCCGCGTCCTCCAGATTCGTAGTCGAGTGCCTTACCCTCTACCATGTCGACCGTACGTGATCTAACTATTTGATACACTTGTTAGTGCCAAATTTTCCACGGTCTTCCACTTCTTTTTCCATACATCGTTACTTCCATATTCCCTTTATCAATCATTACAACTTTCCGCAAAATACAGACATTAAGACGATAGACTTCGCTTTTCGGCCCATACAAAAAGGACGCCCGGGAAAAAACACTTTTCTACATCGAAAATTGCACAAAATGAATATATTTTTTTCATACTGCCTTCTAGAGGGTGAAAACTATGTCGGTATGTTTTCGAATTTTCGATGCGTTTCGTATTAACGTAAACATTTACTGTCAAACATGTACGATTTATCAAAAAATATTATTTAAGGAAAAAGTGCTGCTAACTCAACTCTCATAAAGAATTATAAAATTATAAAAAGCTACCGACGTAGCTTCTTCTTTCTAAAAAATATATATTTTTTTAAATTTCAATTTCGTGAAAGTTTCGGTGTAGAAAAGTGTATTCTCCATAAACCCCTTTTCGAGCGAATTCTGTAGGTAAATTTGAGCGTTGTCCCATTCGCACATTTCGCATTCGCATGTATTGTAAGTGTGCGTGAGCTAACTGTGAGCGGGACAGAATGACAGTCGCGGGTGTTCCGCGTGTCGTTCAAAGTCTAACCTCTTAAAAATAAAGAATCAAGGTAAATATTCCCAGATTTTAAAAATTACACTACTTTTCAACTTAATTGGTACAAGAATCAACCAATTCGGTTGTATAGATGGTAAAAAATGTATTGAAATTTCATTTTTATTCATTCATCATTCAAAATTTCCCGTATCCCGTTTCCTTTGCCGCCATTATTTTTGAACGGATTAACATTCGTTTCATTCTAAAAATACGCATGAATTACTTAGTTAACCAACAATAACTAAGAACATAATAAATAATAAACTTTGTGTGCATGTAAATAATTGTTTGTTGTAGTAAAGTCAATTTTTATTTTATTAAGTTAAAAGAAATATAGGTACATATTTCGCTTTGTTAACTTAAGTATTACATTGATAGAAAAAATATTAATAATGAAGGTTTACTACCTAACACCAAGTAACACAATTTTTTAAGTAAGAACATTTTGGTTTTGCTCATTAATCTTGAGAGCAAACAGTTTTTTTTTTTTAAATATTCATTTTATTTTCGGTGTTCAGGCTATCAGGAAGGATTATATATGTTTATACCCTCATGGCCTATGTTTCTTTTGCCACACTCTGTCGAATTTGTGTATAATTTATTACGTTTTCTTGTGTGGTGTTCATTACTTGTGATGTTTTCATAAATGTAGTATTTGTGTGTATAACGCCATTTTAGATTTTGTATATTAATATGCATATGTTGTATTCGTACAGTTTTCTGATTTTCATAAGTTAGTTGCTTGGTATACTCTTTTGGTGGGGGTATCTGGTCTATAGTTAAAAAAAGTTTTTTTATAACTTTATTCTGTATTATTTGAATTTCGTTTAAGTATGTGATATTTGTGTTTCCCTATATTTCGAGGAGATAATTAAGATGGAAATGAATTAAACTAAAGTATAATCCCACTTGCACTGGTAGAAGATGGGCTATTCTACCAAATACACCAATAATTGTTGAATAATTATCAAAATGATTATAATCCAGAAGAAATTAGTAAAGAAATAAATAACATAGAGGCACAGACTTAAAGACATTAAAAAGTAAGCACACGAGACCTATTATTGTAATCTAGCTGAGGACGGGATGCAAAGAATTTGAACAATTCTTAAAATTTCAAAGTTCTGTGAAAGTCCGAGGTATTTAAGTTCTATTAATATCCAAGTTCTGTGAGACGTTAACAGGACAACTCAATAAAGCTGAACTTCAGCACTCCTTTGAAAAGCCATTTAAAGTGATGGTAAAAAAAATAGGTTAAATATCTGTTCACAGTTCTGTTTATTATATAACCATTGTTTATTTATTTTTAATTTATTATTTAAATATTTAATTGTTATTTACATGTTTTGAGGATTTTACGACCACAATGCCACACGCCCGTTTTGTGGTGGTCGAATTGGTCGGTGATTGCAATCTAACTAGAAAATAGGACGGGTTGTTTCACAGAATTTAAACAATTTATCAAAGTTAAAATTCAAGCTCTGTGAAACTTCTATTCAAGTTCTGATATTATTTCATAATTGGCCGGTTGTTTCACAGGTACCACGACAACTCAACAAGTGGCATTTAGCCAACACTTTGTTGAGTTGTCGTCGAATCTGTGAAACAACCGACTAATTATGAAATAATAACAATAACAGAACATGAATAGAAGTTTCACAGAGCTTGAATTTTAACTTTCATGAATTGTTTAAATTCTGTGGAACAACCCGTCCTATTTTCTAGTTAGATTGCAATCACCGACCAATTCGACCACAACACGGGCTTGTGCCTAGCATGGTTGTCGTAAAATCCTCTAAACATATAACTAACAATATAATTAATAAATAATAAATAAAAAAACAAAACAATAAGTTCTGTGAGCAGGAGATCTCGCATCCAAAAAAAGATGACTATAATTTTCTCTAATTTTAATTGAAAGCATAATTTTCCTCTGAATCAAGGGCTGAATGACTATCGACCTAACTATAAACAATATATTTTTAAGTACCCTATCTCTTTTTATCTCAAATAAGGAATTATTATTTTTTCCAAAGAAACATCACTATCACAATGACTCAATGACAATTCATTTTTCGAACATTACTCGGGCAGGTAGGTTAGGTACCAACAATACTATTGAGAAAAAAAATGGGAATACGAAAATCCAAATGAACGAGACGTTTTCACTTTTGAAAAGAGAATCTTTACTGATTCAGTAAAACAACCTACAAACGGAGATGGAAGATACAAACAAATTTACAGACAGGCGAAAAGCAAAACTGTCGAATTAAAATACGAATAATCCACGCTTAGTCAATTAATAAATTAATAAATATTCATCTTTGATTCAACTCGTATTATGTACTTTGAATCAATGTCTAAGGGTGGACCCCTCCCCTCTCTTGGTGAGATTTAGTCCCCCCCCCCCCCCCCCCTCCCCCCTCACGTGAATTTTTTTCTTACTCTCGAAATAAATGATTTTCATAAAAGCAATTTTTTCAGCGGGCAAAATGTAATACTTCAAAAGAAGTGACATTTTTTTATCTCTATAATAGACTCATAATAATAGACTCATAATAATAATAGACTCATAATAATATAATAGACTCAAGTTGAATTGAGATTTTTATTGAACCCCCCCTCCCCCCCCCCCCCCCCCCTCCCCTCCCACCCTCTCCCAAGGTTTAATGAGATTTGGTGAGATTTTTCCGGACCCCCCCATTTTTTGCTCACGTAAGATATGCCCCCTAAGAAACCTTTTTTTAAATGTCAGTATTAGAAACCTACCGAGCGATAATTTATAATATAAATTGATATTATCAATTATTTAGCTAGCAATTTATATTTATAATAGAAGATTTTAAAGTTTACCGATTGTTTCCCAAGATTGTCACCAAGGTTGTCACCGGTTTGTTCCAGCTCCTCGTTCTCGTCGTTCCAATAAAGGGATCCGTTTATGGGCCCAGTCGTCTCAGACGTCACTTGAACTTGTCACTTGTCACTGCAGCAAGAAGCGCTCTTGTCACTGACACAATTGGCTGCAACGTGAAATGCTGTTCTTTGCATAATATGCAATGATAAAACTCACATGTGTAATGTCACAGCTAAATGCATATCATAAAACAAATTGTTTGATAAAAATGGTAATGATAAGAAAAAGATTAGTAGGTACCTACTTAGAGAAACATAACATACTTTGTCGTAAATATGTGTGACAAGCTGACTGCACAAGATACTATCAACTTGTCAAAAAAATACTATTTGTCACTGACATTTCTTGTGACACCTACTTGTCAAACTATATTAAATTTAACTTATTTTCACTAATAACTTGCATAATTCACAAGTTTACAGAAACGATGGAAAATATTAATGATAAATATCGTAACAGTAAATATTTAGAGAACTTTTTACAAATACGATTTTCTATTTTGACCTAATCAATTTCATTGTAACTCAGAAGCTTTTACGAGCTTTTTGAATTCACAGATCATTTAACTTCACAGATCATTTAACACTATTTCACAGATCATTTAACAACTATTTATCATAGATTTTTGTAAAAAATCTCCAAGGCTTGTCATGTAAATAAATATAAAGATAAAATATTTTTAAATGCCACAAGTAAAAGTACTTAGTTATAATACAAGTTCTAATCACATATTCATCAGATAAAAATAAGAAAGACAGATTTGTCACAGGTTGAATTGAATTAATAGTTGTCTCTCAATCCTCTATTCCACCACTAATTATGACTACAATGATACATCCAAGAGTGCATCAGATTCGTAAAACCGCAGAATCTGATACGAGGAAACTGCACTCGTGAAGTGCAACGGTCAGCCCAGTGCATCGGTGTCGAATGCACATTGCAATTACATCGGAAGCAACAGTTCCCTTACTTTATAGCGGAATTATTAGCACTTTAATTAGCCCAACCACTAAGTCGATGGTGAAACAGAACTTTTGCCGGCGTTATGCACACCAAAATAACACGGTCAAAATACACACGCTAGTCGACGATCGCCAGAATACTGAATACTGACTCGTTCATTTGTTCGACGCTCTGTGTAGAGATCGTAAGCCGCGGTCAACAGCCTGAAATCTCGGAGTAAAAATACCAACGAGCAAAAATGTTTTACCATCGTTCGAATTACGTTAAAGTGAGCAAGCAGAATAATGCGTACTTTTGTTACTATGTGTCTTAATGCTTACCTGTTGTTTGCAAGTCGGGTTGTTCTTGGGTCGGTCCGCAATAGATCAAGATTTCACGCCAGCTTTCATCTTTAGTAAATAAACATGTTTTAATATTTTCTTTTCAAGTGTTACGTGAGACTTTTTGGTAAAGTGTTGTAAATTTAGTTGTTTTGTGACTGTTGCTTTTTTCAGGTCGAAAGTTTCGTTCTTGTATGAAGAGAGGATAAAAAAAACAGCCTCGGTATTCTCCGAAAGATGGCAACGGAGAGTTGCCTCGGATATAGGTGAGTGCTTTGGTCTTTTTATTCCTCGATATCTCTCTTTTCTTTTCCCTTGCTGCTTTGGTTTACCGGTTCCTCAATCCACTATCATCGGATAGCAAAACAATGGCCAAGAGACACAATGGATATCCATTCAGTATGGCTTAAACACCGGTCAGTGGTCTAGAATGGTTATTTTTGTGCAGTTCTGGGAAGATTTTATAAATAGTAATGTAAAGCATTATTTGGTGGTTGTTGGCTTCGACGTAGAACTTGACAGTTCGGGTTGGGAGTGGTTACCAATATGAACGATAAAGCAAAGAAAAATACTAATCAAATGATTATTTAATATTGAAAAAATTAATAATAAAATAAAGGAACCAACAAAATGTTTAAGAAATTAGATAGCTAGCTTGTTACGAATAGTATTTATTAATAATTATTTTATGCAGTCTCATTTACGACAGTGATCAAATTTATTTTTCAGTCCTGTTTTAAATCGACCGTTTTGTATTTTGTCTGTCTGTAAATATGTTTTTTCTTTCATTCTGTTTCCGTTTCAGGATGGTGGCCGCCGTTTTAATGGATTAGTATTGTTTTTCTTTTTAAACGTGAAATCGTCGTGTTTATTTGGGCTTCCTATTCACATTTATTTAATACTAGTTGATACCCGGCATGCGTTGAAATGCCACATAAACAAAGATTTCTTTTTTTTCTCCCTGCGTGTCCTTTCCCATTTGTCCCCGTTTCCCTTTCGCCACCTCTTCCCCACCCTCGTCGCCTTATCCTCCCGCGTTCCCTTTTCACCTTCTAAGCGTTCCCCTTCCCCTCTTCCGCTGTCCCCCTTCTCGCGAACCTCCCCCCTCACGATATTCCCCTTCCACCTTCTCCGCCTTCCCCCTCCCTCGTCCTCCCACCAACCAACCACCCATCGTTTATTCCCCTCCGCCCCTCCCGGAATCACCTACTTCTCCCGCATTTTTCCCTGCCGCTAAACTCCATAAAATACACTCATTTTTTCAAACAACTGACGTGTGCCCTATTGCTTTTTTTTTGCTAATTTCATAACTCTAGAACTGCCCAATATAGAAATATTGCTTTATAGAAACCTTCACGGTCATCTCCACAACAACTCACAAAAATTTTTTCGCAATCGGATGAAATTTCTCTGAATATATCAAACGCGCGAACTGTCAAACCTACGAAGTTAAAATAGTCGTTAAGTTTTCTGAAATTATCCAATTTCTGTGCAATTTTCTTAATTTTTCTTTCCGTAAGAACCTTCTACAAAGTATTAGAAAACTTTAAAAAATATATGAATGAAATAGGTGAGGTTATGGCGTTCTGAAGTTATGGCGCGACCAAGGGAAACAGGGATTCATTTATATATATAGAAAGATAGACAGAAGATAGACTAGCTTATACCCGGCGTGCGTTGCCGGGTTTCAAACAACTCGCGTGCGCCCTACTGCAATCTTCTTTTGCAATTTTCGAAACTCCAGAACTCACCAATATACAAATATTGCTAACCTTCACGGACTTGTTTACAACAACTCACCAAATTTTTATCGCAATCGGATGAATAGTATAGTAAATATGTATATTTCTATATATCGACCCTTTGGAATAAAAAGGTTCCATCTATTGCGGAAACGTCACACGGTTATGGGTCTATGGTAAGCTATCTTAGAGTTCATTATTGCACGACGTTGAAGTAACAGATGGAACCTTGTTATTCCAAAGGGTCGATATGTCAAACGTACGAAGTCAAAATAGTCATTAAGTTTTCTGAAATTATCCAATTTTCTTATTTTTTTCTTTCCGTAAGAAACTTCTACAAAATATTATAAAACTTTAAAAAAAGATTAATGAAATAGGTAAAGTCGTTCTGAAGTTACGGCATGACCAAGGGAAACAGAGATTCATTTATACATATATATATACAGGGTGTTAAGGAACGTACTTGAGTTACTTTAACCAGTGATTCCTGACATTATTTGGAGTAAAAAATGTAATTGAAATTTTGGGCTCCGGTGACTTTTTTCATGACAATTTTTTTTTTTTTCAAAAATTTTTTTGTTCAAAATTACACAAAAATTTTTTTCTTTCACATGACCTTATTGGTCACTCTGCCGAGTTACCGCCCCACCACTTACCCCGCCCCCAACTACCCAACACCTACTGTTTTTTATGTTTTTGTAGAAAAAAAAAAAAAAAAAAAACATCAAAAATGTCACCGGAGAGCAAAATTTTATTTACATTTTTTACTCCAAATAATGTCAGGAATCACTGGTTAAAGTAACTCAAGTACGTACCTTAACACCCTGTATATAGATTATGGTTCTGCCGGAATAGAGTTTGATAAAATAAATTGTCTTTGACATATTGACATTTTTTGCACAAAATGTAATTCTTTATTTGAAATTTTAAAAAAAAATGTTACATATAATTTATATGGTTTAAAATCAAGTAGGGAGGTTTTTAAGTACCTGCTCACATTACAAATCTTGATTTCAGAAGTGATCCACATAATAATCCGCATCTATAATGGCAGAAAGAGGTCTAATTCGTTTTGTAAAATCATTTATGCGAATGTCCAATTCGAAATCATTGTTTTTTGGGAACAGTGAAAGAAGTCATAATTATAATGTCTAACCTATACAATAAACAGAGTGCTTGGTTTCGCATTTATTAACTTAAAAAAAATTTAATTATGGGTAGATATGTTTTACTGTACAAAATATATAACTAGGTGGGCACCAAGATTTAGGTATCTTGATGATTTGCGAGACATTTTGTTTACGCAGGTCACATTTGTGAATGTGATACCTGTGTTTCAGGGGTAAACTATCGCATTTCACGCATGTCACATTTGTGAATGTGATACCTGTGTTTCAGGGGTAAACTATCGCATTTCACGCATGTCACATTTGTGGTACCTGTGGCTCAGGGGTAAACTATCGCATTTCACGCATGTCATATTTGTGATACCTGTGGCTCAGAGGTAAACTATCGCATTTCACGCATGTCACATTTGTGATGCCTGTGGCTCAGAGGTAAACTATCGCATTTCACGCATGACACATGTGTGACACCTGTGGCTCAGAGGTAAACTATCGCAATTCACACATGCCACATTTGACAAATTTTACTGGAGCAGAAAGAGTACATACTAGTATGTAGTATGTATATATAATATCATATTCCTATTTTTTGACCGATCGCGAAATCACAATGCAAAAGAGTTATCTTTAATTCAAGATTTACGTATGTTATAATATAAATTACGTTTAGTTATTTGTTTAATTACACTCTTATTTTTTATTTATAAGACAAGGTGATTTGAGGCACAATGATTTGACATCTCTCCTAACCCTTATAAAGAGATAATCAAATCATTGGGGTAACAAGGTTCGTCAAATCACTGAACTTGTGTGTTGAAATTGGTTTCCTTATATCAGAAGTTACGACTTGCGCTTGACCAGTGTTTTCAGTTCAGAGATATAAGGTGGGACAATTTCATTGACGGATTTAAATACCATCCAGCACAATCTGTACTTGATTATTTCAGGGCACTTGTGCCAGGGAAGGTTACGAAGGTGTTCTGCGATGTGAGAATTTTGAGACCGCAGTTAAGAGCCGTGCCGCTGCATTAAACACGGATTGTCAGTTTGATATTTTGGAAGACTAGCATAAATGCATTTACAGTAATGACGTGAGACTAAGTAAGTGTTGATTAGTAGATTTGTTGCCTCTGTAAGAGGTTTCTTCGAACTGACTTGAGTTGTCTTAGGTGAAAAAAACCTTTGGTCTTTGGTCAAATTTAAATTCAAAATAACATTATTATAAAAATGATCTTGTTCTAGGATTTAAAAAAAATTTTACTTTACGTTTTGGAAATTTTGTTGAATTATGGGAATGTTTAAAATGTTCTAAAACTAAAAGCAGAGATGGTGCAGAATTACTCCTCTCGGAGGACATTTTATATTTGAGTATGGAATTTGCGTCGTAACTCAAAAGCTAATTTGTACAAAAAAATTGCTTAAAAAGTTGTTTTCTTGTTTCATATTACACTCTAATTTACGAATTATTCATTCTTTTCTTTCATTTTTCAATAGGTACCTACGTAACCTATCTTTGAATACTTATTTAAAAAATTGTGTGTCACCTAACAAAAGCCTACAAGTGAGTGATTATGATAGGTGGCAACTTCTAAGAAGGAGGAATGGGCGGAGCAAATGAAGTTTTTTTTTGTTTATATTAACTCCATACAGGAGGCCCTGAGGAAAATAATTTCCCTCGGCGCCTATGTCATCTTTGAAGATGCTGCGTGGAGGGTCTTTTTGAGGAGAGGAAGGAGTGAACATAGGTCTTGAAGAGACCCATGTTAGAGGAGGGAGAAACACAAGTGACCTATACTTATGAAAAGTATAAATCCGGCACTGGAGAGGAGGTGAATATATGTATTGTTACTATAATTCTTCATATGTATTACAAACCCATATTATTTTTTATTTGACTTTACCGGGTTTTAAATCCCATACCACAAAGTCTGGAGCCAAGGACGTTACCGCTCTGCCACACGCTCTGAGTCACGGAGGTTGTAAAATATCATGTATAATCCTTAGGATGTTCGTACGAGTTTTATTGCACTATTCATACTGACCAGTGATGGTATGTCTGGGGAGATTTCCCTAGATTTAGAGGAGAAAACAATTTTTTAGGGAAAAGGGAAATAAGCACAAAATCTAGGGAAATTTTAAACCCTGGCATATTTGTTTTTACATGTGACAATATTACTGGTATTGCTTGTCGCTAATTATTTTTTTTGGAATTCCCATGAATCTTACGTATTGTTACATAAATCTAGCAATGTTGTTTTTAACACTGACCACTCAAAATGATATTATGTATCTAAAAAGATAAATGGGGACTCCCCAAAAAAATATATTATTTAGGTTTCAAGTTATGTTTTTTAAAAATGGGATTTTCATTAGGAATTCATATCCACTAAGTTCCGATATCTTTCCAATTAATAAACATATAACAGGATTAGTGTTAGACAATCAGCAAACAGGATTAGTGTAACAACATCAGGCATAAGTGCAATGTTCAGCTAGTAAGTTCCAAATTTTTAAGCTAATTTCCAATATATTCGTACCCCCCCCCCCCCCCCCTCGACGTGGGTTTTGATTTGCCAAGGTAGTACCTACGAAATCTGGGGAAATTCTGGGGAATTTTGCCTCGAAATCTAGAGAAATCATTTTTTTGGTCTTACCATCCCTGATACTGACAGAGGCATTACGATATGAGAGTCGTCTGGGCGTTGATTTCCTCCATTTACACAGTAAGTGTAGAAATGGTCAAGATCCAGCGAAAGCGGATAGACGCTCTCCAAATGTGGTATCGAAGGAAAGTGCTCAATGGGATCCCATCATAATTCCCATGGACAATTAGATATACAAAAGTGTCCATTCTGGAAGAGCTAGACATCCACAAAAGGCTATTAACTCTCTGCCTACAACTTATTTCAAGATACTTTGGACACTTTGCTCTGGAGAAACTCGCAGTTACAGGCAAATCGTTGGGCACAGAAGAAGCAGCGGAAGGTCACCAATGCGCTGAATTGACCAAGAATTACAGAGGTCCTTTACGTCGGGTTCCGCAGCTCTCCACACAGTGCAGAATCGCCAAGAGTGCAGGAGACTTGTCCACCATGGAAAATGGAGTACGAATCACGTTCCTCATCGAGGAAACGTCTTAACCCGTCAGGTCTGGGGCCCATTTTGTCGGAAGGTCAAAGTATTTCCGCTTTGTAATAAAATCCATACAAATGGAATATTTCTGACCGCATCCGAATACTAAAAACGGTTTTTGAATGGTGATGAAGTGATGAAATATACGCTTTCTAATTTTTTAAATATAATTTTTTTTAACATAAAAAAACATAATTTTTAACATAAAAGTTGTTTACCTTACGTTTTCTCTAACTAAAATTACTGATAACAAAATAAAAATAAAAATAAAGACTAAGTTTTTGTCAACACACATTTTTGTCATTTAATTTAAATATAATTAATAAAAAAATCTCAAAGATTCATGATTTTTTTTTATTCAGGTGTACATTTTTATTATTTTGCGGTTAACTTTTGGGTTTGAATTTAAAGCGTGGTGTTTTCTCTTTTTAACATCATATTTCAAACCATGATAATAAGAGAGACCAACGATTTCTATGAGACCTGTATGAGTCGTTAACTTGAGGGGTTAAGAAGAAGAACCGTAGTAGGAACCAACCTAATACCTACTCCAGTCTAACATATATAACATGAATATTACATTAGGTAGGTATAATTTCAACACCCCCTGTTTGAGTACCTTGCATAACTACATATTTTCCTTGTACCTACCTGCCTATACATTTTATAATATGTTCCGACAGCCACTCACTCGAACGTGTTCTTCTGTCCTTCGGTCCCACATAAAATTGTTTTCCAGCAGGGGCGTGCCACGTTTTTGTTTATGAGTTTTAATAGTAAAAAGTTTTTGATTGGCATTTTTAAGTCTATAAAACATTTGTGTTCTTTATTCAAACATGAATTTTGATTAATTGATTGGAAAATAAATGAGACTTTAGATCAATTTGTCTGATTTGCATACGTACCTGCTCTTTTGTATGACTTCAATTATATAGTTGTATTTTTTTACATTTTTCGATGGTGGGTGATATTTGGTAGGAAGGAATGGAATACCACCGCCCCGGAAATCATTTATTTTTATTGGATAACTAACACCCTCGCCATAATAGGTCACCCCAAGTGGTTTAACGGCTTAGCAGGGGTGCCCAGGTACATGGAGTGAGGTTTGTCTAGGTCTTGGCGGCGGATGCGTTTGCCCACCTACTACGTGGCGGGCCGGATCGGGAGAACCTAGTTGAAGGAAACCTTTTGACACCTTCAGCCGGACTCTTTCGACTCATCGCCTTGCACCGAAATGGCAGGGCATTGACCCCCAGATTCCTACCCACCCATCATATATTTTTCCTTCCGAGAACTTCTTCCCCTTCTTTTGCCTAAACCAACCCTCCACACCGCATCCCCAAAGATGACATAGACCCGGATGTATTTTTTCCCTCGAGACCGCCTGTTTGGAGTTAATGCAAAAAAAATGTAATAAAAGATCGAGGAAAAGAAACAATATTTGTTTTTTTCAATTTGTTTTTTTAAATATATATATACAGGGTGTATCGGCACGTTCCCGACAAACTTTAACCAGTTACTCCTATGTTTTTGTAAAAAAAAAACATTAAAATATCACTGGACCACAAAATTTTCTTTACATTTTTTACTCCAAATAATGTCAGGAATCACTAGTTTAAGTGTGTCGGGTACGTTGGGATACACCCTGTATATATATTTGCATAACTATTTTCCATTGGTCACCATAATACAGGCAGTCGCCTAGCGTGGTGATTTCATATATCATATATACATATATATGTAAATGTTTTCATTATTTCATGTATTTTATAAATAAATAAATAAAAATAGTTAGCCATATCCTAATACAATCCTTCTACACGCATTATTTAAAACAAAAACTTTTTTTTACGTAATTTAAGATACATTTTGTTTATATTTTCTGTAATGAGTACCTAATTATTGAACTGGGAAAGTATGTGGGAATGATTAAAAGTTAGAGTGGTGGATAGGATTGACTTATAACTTGAACGAAGAGGAAGACCTTACCAATACTCTATTCTATCAAATAGATAAAAATTCGGGGCACGTCACTGCTTTCCTGATGCAAGAATTTAATTATACGAAAACGTTTCCATACCAATAAAATTTATCCTTCAAATCGACATCATCTACTTAATTAAAGTGCCCCTGGGATTTATGTTGCTCTATTGTGGTTGGCTATGCTCCAGAAATCGTAAAATGTAGAGACCTATAACGGTAGTGAAATTATCACCCAAAGCTTTTATATCCTAATTTATATGGACGGGAAATTTCATGTTAGTTCTATTTTTGAACTGCAGATTTGTGTAATGATTTCAAACCTGAATAAATAAATTCCCTGAAAGTTCATCTGTGAACATATTAAAAGTTTTAAGGGCAGGTACCTACCCAAAATATATCGCCTGCCTGTGCAGTGAATATGTTAAATATCCCAATAGTATATTATTTATTGTTTTTGTGTTTAATTCGTAGAAGTCCTTTTTTTTTATTTAATTTAAATTAAATTTAATAATGTTTATTATTAAGTTCTGCAAGTGTTATAGTTTTTATTTATTGTGACAGCTGTTTCGGCTTACAAAGCCATTTTCAAACTGAGGTGTTTCATAATTAGACGACGATATTTATACGATTTGTATTTATACTATTTGCGATATTTATGCGATTTGCTCACTTTCAAATTGACATTTTAAATCGTATAAATATCGTCGTCTAATTATAAAACAACTGAGTTTGAAAATGACCTTGTAAGCCGAAACAGCTGTCACAATAATAAAAACTATAACACTTGCAGAACTTCATAATAAACATAATTAAATATAATTTAAATTAAATTTCAAAAATAAAATATAAATCCTAATAGTGTAGGTACTTTCCTACCTATTGCCGGGACCGAGTGTTTTTGCACCTTTTTTAGCGTCTTCGAAGATCACATAGTCCTGCATAATCCATATAATGCTATCATGACCTCCCGTGTGGAGTTAATAAGGTCTGGTAGGTAGTAAGCGTTATAAAAAATGGTAGAATATGTAAATAAGAATTTACGATTATAAAAGCGATAATTTAGCGAGAATTCTGAAAATGTATAAAATACGACTCGTTTAAAATAGAGCATAAATCTAACGACAAATGCTAATTTTGAATTTTTTCATACTCACACGGAGAAAAATATTATGCGAAAAAACGATCATTTTCAATTTCAAAAACGGGACTGAAGTTCTCAATGTTTATTGGCGGGAAAATGTAAGAATAATTTGTTGATATACGTACGAAATTACGTACACCAACAAATTATTCTTACAAGTTCCCGCCAATAAACATTGAAACCCTATTAATTTGTTCGTAAGAACTTCAGTCCCGTTTTTAACCGTTATTGCTATTAAAATGATCGTTTTTTCAATTAACATTTTTCTCCGTGCATAACATGTTTATAACAGAAAAAAGTGTGTTTTTAATAATTTTCTTTTTAATAAGTATACTTTTCTAAGTTTAATTTTCTTTTGAATAAGATTTTTTTCTATAGAGAGAATATTATATAATTAAGGTTTAGGTTATACAAACGCATAGGTATTATCTAAAAAAATGACATATATTTTTTTAGAAACTTAAAAACCGAACATGTTCAATAGAAACGTGTTAAAAACAGTAGAAATTTTAGTTTCATACAAAACTTAATTTTGAAGTTGAGGCCAAAATACCCAACCAAATTAAATAATATATATTTTTAATCATAAGTTATATTAAATATCTAGTACGGATATGTGCAATTTTTGTTGTTTGTTTTCAATTAACATTAATTAAAAAATTCAATTTTGTTTCATTTTGAAAGCAGCTTTGGAATTTTTTTTGTGAGTTAATAATAATTTACTAATTACCTATTTAAACAAATTATCTTGTTTTTCTACTGTACAACAAAACATTATATATTGAAAACTAATTTTTAAAAAAAAACACAAAAGCGCGATTTTTTGGATAATAATTTTAATGTGTAAACGTGAAATGTAATAATTTAAATTTACACCCATTTAAAGCATTCTTTAAAAAAATGTTTTTTCTTTAAAATTTCTACATATTTCTATATTTAAAAAGGTAATTTTTTTTTAATATTTAACATTTACTGACAAATAATTGCCCAAGTTAAAATCTTTAATGTTCTCTATTTTATAATTTAAAATATAAATTAATAAAGTAGCACACACTCGTACTAGATATTTGAAATACCTTTTGATTTCAAAAACTATTTTTTAGTTTAGCTGGGTATTTTGGCATCAAATCCAAAATTAAGATTTGCATGAAACAGGTCGAAACAGGCCGCGCATCTGTTCCACCTCCAACGGGGGGGGGGCTTGATAGAGTAATATGGATTATGCAGGACTATGTCATCTTTGGGACGCTGTGTAGAGGTTCTTTTTGAGAAGTAGGAGGGAGGAAACAAAGAGGACGGCAAATCATTCCGCATCCGAGCTGTTAAACCCTAGAACCTGTCGTAGAAACGACCCGTTCTCGTGTGGTAAATGTTATTACGCTTTGGCTTCGAACTCCGATTTGTGAAATAATCATTAATTGATTTATTTTTATTAAATCTAAATGAAACGCTTCAACGTCATACATCCTATACACGGGGGTTGGTATCGTAACTCCTTTATACTATCTACACACCATGCTGCGAACAGCAGCTTTTGGCAGCTGGCTAAAAATCGAAGGTTGGAGAATGTCTCCCGTCTCTTTTTTTCCCATGCGAACCCGTAACACTCTGTTTCACGTTGACTGCAAATTGGAAGAAACCGTCTGCCGTTAGTAGAGGAGATGTACCGAATATGGCATATGTCCCTAATATGGGATAGTGGTGTTTCTCAAAATGTAAGGAAGAAAAGCCTCTATAACCCAGCGTTCCCTATTCCCCACCTACCGACCTTGAACAAGTCAGTACTCTTCCGGACGCCGGCCACACCACATGGGCCTGAGAGACTGATTCAGTTTTTGTGCCTCACCGATATGATATTTACGCAATTTTAATTTTATTTTTTCTCAAAAAATTTTCTTCACAAAATTCACAATATTTCACTGATCGGCAAAATTATTATTTAACTTTTATGTTTTCGTAATGTTTTGAAGTTAAATAAAAGTAGATTTTATTCTATGAATATATTTGATTGTATTGATCTTGTTCCAAATATGGGATTTCTTGATGACCCTAATATGGAATAGTATCTCATATTAGGAACAGTGTTTCTAATATGAAATTCTAGTAGAACTAAATTTATTTTTTGCTATTGTAGTTTGTATTTTGGCCTACACGAAGGTCAAAATGTCGGAGAAGAAACAGCGGAAGACGTGGAACCCAGAAAAATAATGATAAAAGCCATGGAATGCTGTAAAATCGAAGACCATGGGATATCAGAAAGCCGCCATTCTTTGCGAGGTCCCTCAAAGCACTTTATTCAGACTGTGTAAGCCTAGCGCTGAAGAAGATGCCACGGAAGCTGCGCTTGGACGAAATTCAGTCTTAGGCGACAGTTGCTGGATTACCTATCCCAACAGAACTATTTATGGACTGGTTCCAGTACTTAATCAAATATACGAAACTAAAACGGACTTTACAGCCACACACTCAGCATTGATGTTATAGATAAAGCTCGTGAGCATCATGTCACCATTCTGTACATACGTATACATGAGCTTTAAAGACATATTACAGTGAATAAATTCGGCAATGGCTTCAAATGAATCAGAAGCCTTTGTTTGTCTTTGACAGCGTGAAAAGTTTTTGAAAAGCATATCTGAAAATAAAATGTGCAGCTTTAGCCGTTAACGGTGTCAATGCTATTGGAATTTACCCCATCAACCGGAATATATTCAGGGAGAGGACTTCCTAGAAAATGAGGATCAAGAAAATGATTGTCCCAACTCAATCAGTATTCCAACTACCACGTCACTTCCATCTGCTGACCCAAGGCCGTCCTCATAAGCCCACATATAATTACGCCCCACACAAACAAGAAAATACGGTTTCCACTAGAGGAAGGAAAGCAGGAAAAACTTGCATAATAACGCGTCTCCTTATAAAACTGAGCTGGAAGGCTTGCAGAAGAAAATGGGTATTGTGAAATGTGGCACGAAAATATTTGACCCCACTAGTGGAGGCTAGTGGGGTCCAGGTGAAAAAAGAAGTCTCGAAGAAACCAATCAGAGGTTACGATACGACTCTACGTCTTCTTCTGAACTGTCACGTACGAGTATGTCGCTGTTATCCCGTTCTTCTGAAGACAACCTCGTGATGATGAGTCCGATGAGGTTTGTGATATCAGAGGCAAAGAGTGGATCCAATGTATAGCCAGCATCAATATGGCTCCGCCATTGGTGCCATATTGAGTGTTCGCGAGCAGATAATATTGTTTTTATATTTGATTATTGCATTGAAATCGGTGTGTCCCATAATAGGAGCACTTTTTTGGACATTGGTTTTTTCTATGTTTTTACTTTTCGTTTAAAATGAAGACGTTAGTGTGTTTTTTTAATGTTTCGTTGGCATTTTATGTTACGTAACTATTTTTCCAATGATTTTAATGTGTAATACTTAATAAACGATTTAATTATAATTAATTAGAAATTTTTTACCTAAGCTATCCCATATTCGGTACATCTCCTCTACCAACCGAGGAAATGAGATGGTGATATTGAATTTGTTGTGTTAATAAAAGAGACAGAAGACAACGTGAAACAGAATGTTACGGGTTCGCACGAGGCAAAGGGAGACAGGAGACAATAACCAGCTGCTAATAGCCGGCTGTTCGCAGCACCGTGTGTAGAGCCCATTAGGACTGCTGGCAGCTAGTCTCGCATCTTCCAATAGCATTTTATTGGCTACTACCGCATTAAGTAAGTACATATGTAGGAAACGTGCAAGCATTAACTGTCAAGACGCAATGCAACAAATTGTAACATACACACAGTTCATAAAATTAACGACACCATTAATTACAGTAGAAAATAAATAAGTACCTACCACAAGTGCATGAGGTCTTTATTCTACGTACCTACTTTGGAGCAGTTTCACCTCAGAACTGAGACGTCAGTCGGTGGCCGTTTGATGCAGCTAATTCTGGTCTACCATATTATATTGGCTTTTGCAATCCTTCTCCAGTCAAATGGGGAATCGAAGAGTCACGAGTCTCCAGCGTGGAGTCCAGAGCATTCCGAGAGATAAGCTCGTGTTTGCTGGCAACGGGCCAGGATAAATTCTGCGGTACGCTGTACCCAGAGGCAACTATTTGAAGTTGAGATTTTGTGATTGTGTCAAACGAAGTTTTCAGAAATTGACCACTTTCAACGCTATTTTTATCACAGTGGTCCACTTCCCAAATGCGTCTTTTTTTGTTAGAATATCTGCGGTCATTGTGTGTGATAGAGATTAATCAGTGCTTCAATGGAAGAATGCATTTATTTTATTTTTCTGATGTACCTAATAATTATTAATTTGTTTTCAGAAAAATCACGTAGAAAGAAAATTTGTGGAAAAGCCCCAAATAAATAAATTGTCCCCCACGTGTAGGATTTTAAAACACTAGAGCAGTGATTCCCAAACATTGCCAAACTGGGGGCGATGATAACAATAACGTGTCTAACTAACTAACTAACTAACTAACCATCACGCCGTTTCCCCGCAGGGGTAGGCAGAGAGGACGGACCGCTAAACACCTCGGTCTTGGCACACACTCTTTGCCTCATTCACGTTCATACATCGTCTCATACATTCTCTTCTATTTTTCTGACTCTTGACATGGCCCGACTCAAGTATCTGATTCACTTGATCGTGCCATGTCTTTCTCGGACGTCCCCTACTTCTTATACCATTCACACTTGCATCGTATATTCTCCTTACGCTCCTTTCTTTGTGCATTCGCTCTTCAATAACGTGTCAACAACAATAATGTATATTTGGCCGATTCATATAGCTCCTTTTTTGTAAAAAATCATCTCAAGGGCGCTGTACAAATAAATATAATATATAAAATAATTTATATATATGGTTTACAACTAAGGTTTATGATTACAAGTGGCTTACATCTAAGACTTATAGCTAGTGACTTATAACTGCTGATTTAAAACTAGTGACTTAGGGCCGTCTGTTTCAACGCTAGCTACAGTAAAAGTTAAACTGGCTAGCTTTTCACTTGTAAGTTTTGTCGAAAGTTTACGACTTCTGGCCAATTGGCACATTTGATTTGCAACATGCATATTGCATTTTGAAAATCCAATGTGCCCATTGGCTAGAAGTCGTAAACTTACGACAAAACTTACAAGTGTAAGGCTAGCCAGTTTAACTTTATTTCATTATGAAATTTGATTTTGCATTGTTGCAACAGTGGTAAAAACGACAAAGTTTGCAAGTGAATTCAAAGTGGACACAGAGGATTTGACAAAGGAATCGATGAAAGATACTCACCAGAAGATAAGAACCACTTCACTTTTTATTTGTATTTTAGTTAATGGGGAAGATGTTTATCTTTTACACACTTATTTTTTTTTAGACATTATTAAAAAATCATAAATACTTATGATCAAAAAATAATCACAAGAAGTACACGATATTTAATAATTTAACATCGTGCGTTTTGAGCATTTTTATTGCTTACTTGAATTTAGGTATATATTAAAGCAAGTTTTGAATGAAATAAATCGATAAATAAATTTGTATTTAAAAAATTTGATACGGGGAATAATCGATGTTTCTCATTGAAACCTCCCTGTACAGTTGCAAGCATTTTAAAACTTTTATTCTCAGCCGCTGGTCAATCGCTCTTAAGTTTGTTAGTCAACGCTAGCTCTTATAGGGACTTTCAGTTTAAATTTTTTATGGCGTTTTGGGTTTTAATTAGTTGATTCAGTATATAGTCAATTGCACTGCCCCATCCGTTAAAACCATATTCTAATATAAATCTTTCTAAATATATTTGGGAAACTCTGAAACAATCCACTGTGAAATCTAACCCTATGAAGGAGAAAAAAATGCTGACACAACGATCAGCTGATAAATGAGTAGTGTTGCAAGCTCTTAAGGTAAACAGAGCAAATAACAATTTATATAATCTTAGGAAAAATCTTTTTCATGATAACAAGCTTTCGTGATCTAATATCAGCAGCGTTAAGCAGGCGACAAACGCGAAGTTCACATCAAAAAGATACTTATAACACGGTAGCGCTCGCCATACAATCCCACACAGACCCGCCAGACGTAAAAATATGATGTGCTGTGATCGCGGTTTGAATCTTCGCTAATTGGCGTTATTTTTCGTGACCGCTACGATCGCGATATCAGAAAAGTTATGCGACCCCCCCTTCGCCGTACACAGGAGAGGGGTCATTTTTAATACACGGAGCATGCACGGAGCTGTCAAGTTGACATATCCAGTACAAAGAAATGATATTCTCTCGACCGCTTCCGATTTCAACTGACCCCTTCTCCTGCCGTAGGAAGGAATATTTTATAACGTAGTGTGTCGGTAGAAAAGATACTTATAACTTATAACGCAGTATCTTTTTGATGTGAGCTGCGAGTCTGTCGCACGGCTTTAGAAGTGAAAGAAAATTTCATTGGTCATGATAATTTTTCTTCTTCAAACACAGTAAACTTTTTTGTGGAACCATTTTAATTCAAACTAATAATCAGTTTTAAATACTTTTATTGTCAAATATTTTATTAATTTTGGAATGTTTTTCAGTTTAAGAGGAACGCCTTAACGGAAAGTTTTGGAATTGAGGCCACAATACCCAACCAAACTGAAAAATAATTTTTGTAATAAAAAGGTAGGTTCAATGTCAATCTTGGATAGGAGCTTCTTTTTTTACTTTTAAATTATGACGTATAGGTAAAATTAAAGAAATCAGTTTTGTTCATTTTGGAAGCAATTTTGGAATTTTTTTGTGAGTTATTTATAATTATTAAAGAAAAAAAAATGCCTGATCCTTGGTTCTAACATAATGAAAAATAAAATGAAAAATTTAAAAATGTTAAAAATGCGTTTCTTTGGGTAGTAATTTTAAAATATAAACGACAAGTTTTTGTTCCGATGTAAATAACGAATTTGTAATTTAAATTTACACCCACCAAAATTGTTTCTAAAAAAAACTATATTTAAAATTTTATATTTAATCATATTTTTAAAAAAATATAGCAATTTTTTTTTTTAAATGTTTAAATTTACTCTCAAATATTTGTCCAAGTTGTCTCTAAAATCATAAAATATTAAAATCTTTAATAGCCTATATTTTAAAAATTAAAGCAAAAATAAATAAAGTAGCTCCTATCCGAGATTGACATTTGGCATATCTTTTGATTAATAACAAATTCGACAGTCTCTAATAATAGGACGCAATGGATGAATAGGATAAAACGTATGTCCCGGTTAGACGTGAGGTTCTGGATTTGTGTCCAAGTTGCGACCATTATCTTTTATTATTTATCTGTGTCTTGTTCATTTTCATAAATTAAAAAATAGATTATTATTGTTATCTTCTTCTTCTTCATTGATAATGTAATTATTGTTTATTGGGTGGCGGATACCTAAGAATGAATTCAACTCAACACACTGTACCTTGCGGAATTCCAAAGTCTGATGTTTCTTTATCGCTATTAATTTGATTTTTTTTTTCGAGTTGTGGTCGATTGTTTAGGTAGTTTGAAATCCATTTAATCGCGTTGCCTTTTATACCAATATTATTAAAAAAAATTATTAGAATCTTATGGGATATGCTATCGAAGGCTTTTCTGAGTGTCTTACGTATGGATTATTGTAATAGTGCATATGCTGGCCTACCTAAAAAACAAATCAATAGAATCCAGTCCGTTTTCAATGCTGCGGCGAGAATGATTTTTGGTGAATCAAAGCATTGCCGTATAACCCCGCTTCTAAGGGATCGCCTTCATTGGCTTCGATGCCCTGAAAGAATAGAGTTTAAGACGATAGACTTCGCTTTTCGGCCCATACAAAAAGGACGCCCGGGAAAAAACACTTTTCTACATCGAAAATTGCACAAAATGAATATATTTTTTTATACTGCCTTCTAGAGGGTGAAAACTATGTCGGTATGTTTTCGAATTTTCGATGCGTTTCGTATTAACGTATACATTCACTGTCAAACATGTACGATTTATCAAAAAATATTATTTAAGGAAAAAGTGCTGCTAACTCAACTCTCATAAAGAATTGTAAAATTATAAAAAGCTACCGACGTAGCGTCTTCTTTCTAAAAAATATATATTTTTTAAAATTTCAATTTCGTGAAAGTTTCGGTGTAGAAAAGTGTATTCTCCATAAACCCCTTTTCGAGCGATTTCTGTAGGTAAATTTAAGCGTTGTCTCATTCGCACTTTTCGCATTCGCATGTATTGTAAGTGTGCGTGAGCTTATTGTGAGCGGGACAGAATGAGAGTCGCGGGTGTTCCGCGTGTCGTTCAAAGTCTAGCCTCTTAAGTTCTGCTTGATGACATTCAAAGCATTGCAGGGAATGGCGCCAGCCTATATATCGGAACTATGTGTCCGACAAAACCTAAGCGAAAGACAGCTTACTCTGAGGTCAGCAGATCTAGATGTTACTAATCATTTAATTGAACTTTCTCGGTCAAATCGAGCTGTTTACTATGATCGCTCTTTTCGTGTAACTGGCCCACTCATTTAGAATAAACTTCCCTCAGCTCTTACTAATATCCAAAATTTAGCTGACTTTAAATGAGCTTTAAAAACAACATTATTTAAAAAATCATATTATTCATGAATACTCTTTTCAATATACTAATAAGCCAGGTTTTCAAGTTTCCGGTAATTGATTGGTTTCGGTTTCCTCCATATTGTACTTTTATGTCTACTTTTTATATAATATTTTAGTGTTTTCCTGTTTTATATAATACTTTAGTTTTACGGTTCTTGTTTTGTCCTTCACCGTTATTGTTTATTATTGTTGTCCTGTGCTATAAGCGCCTCCGCCCACTCAGGCAACTGAAAACTCTCAACTGCCAACTGTCTTTGTATGACAATGTGATGGCCCGCACACTTCACAATCACACAAAACCCCGTTGTCAATGGTAACGCAAGCGGTGACTTGCGACCATCTTGCGACTGTCACGGCTGATTGCCCTGGGCGGCCGTTGCAAGTTGCGAGCTGTCAGCTGATTGTTCTTCATCTATGGTTAAACAAGCTTTTTGACCAATCAAGACAGAGAAAACAGCCGGTTTTAGTTGGTTTTCAGTTGCCTCAGTGGGCGGAGCGCCTAACAACAGCACTGTTATTGTTAAAAAAATTTCTCTGCTATTGTTTTGTTTTGTGTATACCGTATATTCGTTATTTCTATCTTGTAATGGACTTTTTATAATGAATTTTATTAATATTTTGTAAATTAATTATAAATTTCTATTCTTATTTTGTAAGGAGCACTATAGGATTATTTGAAAGTTTATTTTAGTTAAGCGCACTTGAAGTGAAACCACACAAAACTGCGCTATATAAATGTAATGTTATTATTATTATTATCAATAAATATACCTGCACATGATTAGATGATTCGTAAATGTATGAAATACATTAAAAATTGCGTCTTGTGTGCTGAGTGATTTTATAAAACCAAACTAATTTTAGTGTAGTATTTTATTATTATCTAGGAAATTTACCAATTGTTTTTCTACTATTTAAAAAAAAAAAAATTTTAAACTATTTTTTCAAAGATTTTTCCTATATTAGAAATTCGACAGATTGGGCGATAATTTGTTACTAGATGTGGATCTCCAGATTTGTAAATAGGTGAGATTATTGTGTTCTTGTGTTCATTGATTCTGAATTATCATGGAACCGTCTATTGGTTGTATCCGAAAGGAGATGATTCTTCGTCATATTCAACGACAGTTTTATTTTATTTTTACAAACAATTACATACATTATTAATTTATTTATCTTTTCTATTATTTCCGTCCTAGTGCATGGGCTTTTACACGTAATCAATATAATACAGTTGCGCTTAGGGTTTGCAGTCCCGCAATCCCGCGGGATTTTAGCAATATTTGATCCAACGGATTTGAGGGATTTTCGTGTGTGGGATTTGCGAGATTGCTGGATTGAAAAAATTCTAAATTTACCTATACCAAAAATTTTCTGTTTTCATTTGCATCTGCTTGCGAGTTGCGGAAATTTGAATGAAATAAGCGGTGGTCAATATTTGACAACGAAAGAGAAATTGAATTTGATGTTATAAATTTAAAATACCTAAAAATAATCGAGTAAGGCGATCCGCTCACTGAGGCAACTGAAAACTGTCAATTGGCAACTGTCTTTGTATGACAATGTGATGGCCCGCACACTTCACAATCACACAAAAACCCATTGTCAATGGTAACGCAAGCAGTGACTCGCGACTCGCACTGCTAATTGCCGTGGCCGGCCGTTGCTAGTTGCCAGCTGCCAGCTGATTGTTCTTCGTCTATGGTTAAACAAGCTTTTTGACCAATCAAGACATAGAAACCAGCCGGTTTTAGTTTGGTTTCGGTTGCCTTACCTTGCTTTCCTTGTTTGTTTAACGAACAGTCAAACACGAATTCGATGAAATTTGAATGTGAAGAACAAAGAAATTTAAGTAAGTACCTTGGTGTTGCCATAGTAATGATTTTTTTTATATTTGTGCCTCCGCTAACGAGGCAACTGAAACCAAACTAAAACCAACTAATACTAAAACCAAACTTAAACCAAACCATAGACGAAGAACAATCAGCTTTCATCGTAGTCATCTGGCGCTATCTAATTTTAAAAAAACATGAAAAAACTAGAAAACTGACAACAAAACTGGCGCAACCATGACAACCGAACAAACTGGCAACGGCCTGCCACGGCAACTAGCAGGGCGAGTCGCGAGTCACTGCTTAAAAAGCCATTGACAATGGATTTTTGAGAAATTGTGTAGTGTGCGGGCCATCACATTCACGTACACAGGATAGCGAGTTTAGTTGCAAACGGTTTTTTTACAGTTGCCTCGTCAGCGGAGGCACTTTCTCTACTTCGATTTATTCTATAATATTATAGCTTGTCTTGCCAGGGCTCCTACCAGCACCTACCAGAGAGCAACTTGACGGACGTAAATTTCTCACATAGTGAGCATAAAAGCAATTGTTAAGGTAGATTCAGACTGGGTCGACGTACGTACGCATCGCTACGCCAAACAATGCTTAGCAACCATACATTTTCTATGAAAATGGCCACAGACATCGCACGTCGCGATGCGTGTGGCCAATGTGATTCTAAAACATAAATTTTCATAGAAAATCTATGGTTGCTAAGTAGCCCAGATATTGTTAGGCGTAGCGATGCATTCGTACGTCGACTCAGTCGGAATCTACCATTATACCTACCATATGCCAGAATGTATATAGGTATTGAAGCTGTGTACATTTTTATTTTAAATATTTTTTTTTAATTTTAGGGTTTGCATCTATTCTCTCTGTCTTGGTACACCTACCTATAATAGCAAATAATCTCTTCATGACTCAGTGTACAGATCAATTACTTTTGAAACTCTCCTTGCCCAATGGTCCAATGTTATCACGCGGAAGTGGAAACCGCCACAGATTCCGAGAATAATAATGGATATTATCCGAGAGGCCATTTATGAAATGCGAATGTTAAATCCAGTGCATACGGTTTGATATCAAGTCCAAGTGGCAGATCCATTTATCACTGAGTCATGGATTGGCTAGAATTACAAAATGGATTATTTCACGACGTTAACTGTTGACCAATCTGAAATGTCCGATCTGTTGTAGGGGGTATCGGCGAATGAGTCGAAGGCAGTCTAGGGGTAAATAATGATATAATGATCATTGATTGTAATAATGTGTAAAGTAAAAGGCTTTTTGGGCAGATTGAATATTGGCACCTTAAAAAAACATGGTAGGTAGTTGATCGATGACTCGATACCATACCAAATGAAACGGATCATTTTGGCGGCAAAGGAACGCATTAAAACGAGTTTTAGCTGAAACATGCATTTGTTTCATTCCAAAAATCCTAACAAATAATAATAAATTAGACTATGTTTTTAACGCTCTTCTCTTGGTGCTTATACATCTGTGAACCGATTGCGAACGGTTTGCAGACCGTTGATTGGCACGTTGGGACGTCTTTTTAGCGCCAACGAAATTAAAAATGAACCTAATCAAACCGATTTCGGCCAATAGCTTTCCGTTCCATGTCTAATCGGACTATGAGATCTCAGCGTCTGAATTCCCATAGAAAATTTATTCGGACACGATAGTTCCTCACATGATAATTAATCACATCAAAAGTCACATTAACCTACCCTTCCATTTCACCCCCCCCCCCCCCTCACCTAACCTAACCTAACCTAAGGTTAAAAACCCCAATTATCAGTTTTCGACGCTTCGAGACATGGTGAATTATCATGTGAGGAATTATCATGTGAGGAAAAGATTGTACTCAATATTCATATACCTACCTACTTAAAAGTTTTCACTGAGTAGACCGGTCACCATAGCTTTCCTGTCGGTTTTTCGACAAACACAAAGGAGTTCGCGGCTCATCAACCAGGAGTTAATGTAATGTACTAGGTACATATCCATGTACCTACATTCCTTTTATAAACTTGTCAATATTCCGGAGAGAAAAGTAATTGAATGCTAAAATAAGAGAATTTTTTATCGTTTAGATAAAAAAGCATAAAAATTTAAAAAAGCACGTAATAAAATCGGACACAAATAATGTGCAAGTATTATAACCAAATATAGGAGGAAGACATTTGTGTGCAATTTAGTTGTGAATGATGAATACTTGGAGCAGGTGGGTGAGTTTGTATATTTGGGAAGTATGTTTACGAGAGATGGGAAGGCTGATAGGGATATTGAAAGAAGGGTGAATGCAGGTAACTCCATTAATTGAGGACTGAACGCCGTTGGAGCCAACAAAAAGAGGTCCACAGAAGCGAAGCTAGCAGTCCACAATGGAGTACTGGTATCTACCCTGATGTATGGCAGTGAAGCATAAAACTGGCAGAGAAAGGATGAAAGTAGACTGAATGCTGTAGAAATGAGTTCCCTGAGGCGTATGTGTGGTAAAATCATGTATGATCGTGTGATGAATGTGGAGATCCGAAAAGAATGCAAGGCTGGTGTGAGCGTAATAAGTAAGATTAAGAAAGGGTCGCATAGATGGTTTGGGCATGTTGAGCGGATGAATGAAGAAAATAGTGTAAAGAGAATTTATGACCCGAATGTGAATGGTAGAAGAAGCCGAGGACGCCCAAGGAAGACGTGGCACGATCAACTGAATCAGATACTTGAGTCGGGCCATGTCAAGAGTCAGAATAATAGAAGAGTATGTATGAGAAGATGTATGAATGTGAATGAGGCAATGAGTGTGTGCCAAGACCGAGTTGTTTGGCGGTCCGTCGTCTCTGCCTATCCCTGGGGAAATGGCGTGATGGTTAGTTAGTTAGACATTTTCCCACCTAGGTACATATAAAAAATGGTTAAGTACCTAATTATAATTTATATTCCTATTTATGCCGACTTCGTCATGGTTATATTATTGAATTGCATATTATTATTACAATACAAAATAACAATTTAGCAAAATTCCCACACGTCTGGAAATAAGTAAATAAATTATTATAACTCGTCCGCGCGCTCGAATTCTCGAACCTCCGCTGCCTCACGTTGCCGTTTCTGCATTTCTGGTATGAACCAGAATTCGCGCCAACAATGACCAAGCATTGACGCCAACCGCCAGCGAATTGTTTACCTGTGAAGTTAGTTGGGTGTGGCACTGCAATGAAATCGCTCACAAACAAACAATTTAATTATTATCGAATGAAGCTAATTTACAAAATTAAATACAATAAAAAATAGCGAGTCTATTGATCGGAAACATAACTACAATAAACTGTATGAGATGAATATCATCTTTTTTCTGTGATTATTTGTGTAGTTCACATTCATTCCGCAAGGTGCGAATTCAAAAATGTTGGCACTTTAAAATATAAAAACTGGTTTTTAGTTTCCTTATTTGTCATTTGAAGTATTTATCCGTATTGAAATCGTATATGATTTCAAATACCGTCAATATGTTAAAATAATGTCAAATATGAATTAAACGTCACCTCAAATCGTGTAATAAAACAATACAACTTGTTAAAACACCTTTTCTGCAGGTAAATGTTATATTTAAATAATTCAGAGATATTTTTGCGATTGTCAAGTTGGTAATTGTTGTGATGACGACTCGTGGGTTGGGATTTTGAGAGACTTTTCTGTTGGTTATTATTTTGTGTGTTCTAACGTGAGTTTGTAAAAGTGGGTGTGCCGTTTTGTTAGGATAATAACAAATTAATTTGTACTCTGTAAGTAAATCCTTTAAGCCCTTTATCCTATATTTAATTAAAGTGTTTTAGTCAACACATTCAGGGAACCGAAAAGAGATAAGTAAGAATCAACCTCAATAATTTCATGCAGGTGAAATCACCTGAACTGAAATTCCTCAGGTGTGATACACATACACTAGATTATTTCGTAATAATATGTTAAAAGGATAGAACACCTTTATAATACAAACCTCATTATTTGGTGTAGGTACATTGTTTTCTTCATTCATACTTGTTTAATTTTGGTATCCACAAAAAATAATATGACGATTCCTGGCATGACACATAACTAATTTGTCACCGCTCCAGACATAGTTTTAATATTATTTTCGATTCTTCCGTAGCCAAATCTTTCCCACGTACTCATTAAGCTACCTCTCTTGATTTGACCAGTTTTTGATATTTGGTTGACATCACGATGTGTAAACTGTTGAAATTTTTCTCCCATTCACTTCAATCGTATCCACCAAAACAACAATTTATTACTAGAATTTTTAAAGTTTTAAGTAATATGTTCGTTTACACATTTTTATGCCACAAATCAAAAGTTATTTTAAATAAACAGCGTCTAACAAAAATGAGAGCACATATGCTTTTACCATACCATAATATCATTGCGCATGTATGTTTGATTTAGCTGCTTAGGGATAAACAAAGTTAGCAAGTGTTTAAAAAAAAAACATTTTAATCTATTTTAGGTTCTTGCTTCTTGCATGTTTTGCTAATTTGACAGTTGTATTATGAAAAAAAAAAACATAAAAAGCAATAAAAATGTAATTTATTTATATTACGACAGGGTAGTTACTCCATTTGATAATTTGGCAGGGAATATAAATTTCTGTTTTGTTCCCAAATTGGGATCCAAGCAATTGGAACTCTAGTCCAATCATCACATAAAAAAAGATGGAACACATATTTTTATTACAAAATAGATCATCTACTTCAGGCACGCCCAACCTGCAATTGAAGTTTTTTTGCCGCCCAAAATTAAGTTTTTTTACTTTCTATATTTTGGATTTTGGTATTCATACAAAGAAAAAAATCGTTCTTGTAAATGTATCACATTTATATTATATTTTTTGAAATTAGAACTTTCTTGTTATTAGACCTCGAACTCTCTAAGGGGGTTTTGATTTATTGATTTGGGTCTTCTAGCATTAAAGGTTTCACAATAATAGCATTTTTAGACACCGGTAGAAATGAACAGTAATGAAACTGCGCTCTTAAAAGTTTTATAGGTGTCTAAGCATCGATTAACAGTGCGGCCTCTTCCTCCCCTACTTACCGCTTCTATCAATTTTTCATAATTTAATTTTACTAAATATATATTTTTTTCCTAGCTTGACAATCCAGTAATCCACACTTTTCAAAATGCCTGTACTTAAATCGTGCTGGTCCCCCTGCATCTGGTCCGACAGTGTGAAGGTGGGCAGTAAAGCCGTGGCCGTCTACGTCGGAGCCATGAGCATAATACTCATCACCCTCGTATGCTACATGCTTGCGGGCGGAGACTCCACGCAGCTGTACAGTCCGCTGTTCGAGTCGGACGTCAGAGGATGTGAGTAACACCTAATAATTGATTATTTTATTTAAAAATTAGTCGACATTTAGTTTTAATCACTTTTATTGTTTAAAAAAAACCAACGTGTTTCTTAAGGCCGGTTTCTTGCGACCAATTTCACAAACAATACCTCAAACATTACCATAAACATGGGGCAGGGCCACAACGTTTGTTATTTTTCATGGGCCACGGAAAGTAAAAACATTGTGGCCCCGACTTAACTATCCACAAAGTGTGTAAACATTTTCGTCGGAGGAGACGCCGCTTAAAGCAATGCTCAATTCTTCATGTTACCTTTGAAGAATTGTTTATTTTCTTTGTATTAGAACTGTTACAGCTAATAAATTACTTCTTTCATTTCTCTGCTCCTGATACTTACAGATTGAATTGTTTGGTTCTTATAATATTAAATATAAAACTGAAAAGCTATTTATTATCTGTGTGTCCCACTAAAAGCTTCCGAATGGTGAGCTTTGGCATCATGAAATTTATTTTTAAGTTTTCTGTCTGGTTAACGCAGTTTCAATGTCATTTCGATCATGTTGTCAGAGTTCATCAGTTGAGTGTTTTTGTTGCTTTAAAATAAAGATTTTTTTCTTTATATAGTACTCCCAGAAAGTGGTCATACATATGTCATCGACGGTCGTCCTCTTTTTTTTAAGGCATCTTTCATACAAAATGAAAAAGACAGAAGTTACTAGAACAATGACATCACTTACAACCTCCATCTGGGACTAATACAGACTAATACATTTTTTTGCACTTGATTATTTTTATTTCTACTACATACCAATTTATTCCTCATTCTTTTGAATCAAGTTTCTAATGTTTAAGGTCGGATTGCACCTGATGAGAACTCTGCAAATGCATTGTCTCGGCTAAGCTCTCGGCAGGTGTAATCCGGCCTTTAGGTATACTAGACAATTGCTTGAGAATGAAGCCCAGTTAGGTGTCTTCAGTTGTGTTGAAATCCTATATAACCTCATCTTTTATATATTCTTTTTAACAATTAAATAAATGTACTCACCTACCTATCTTTAAAATGTGCCTAAGTGTTTTTTGACTAATTAAATTGTCTACGTAATAAATAAGTCTTGTCTTGAATTTAAACTAAATTAATCTTAATTCTTAACCTTTAAAGTCATATAATCTATGAATCATCATAACCTATCTAATAATGTACAAAGAAACCTATTAGATGTTTACTATGTGGTAAATGCATTGGTGCTTCATATGATTCATTCATTAATTTTCCTTGTAATTTTAGCGGGCTATCCAATGCTACAATTTGATTGCCAACGATATCTGAGCATATTTGAAATAAAAAATTTGGATGACATTTTACTCTCTGATGATATTTTTTTTCAATTGAAAACAATAAAAATATTTTTCCATCACTCCTCGTGCTCAGGAATCGCTGGTTAAAATCCTTTGTGTGTGGTGTTACACCCTGTATAGTATATTTGCGGCACATTCCGGAGTAGAAGATACTCCCAGTATCGTCCTGGTGTAGGACCACCATTCAAAGTTGAATAGCGTATTTTCACAAACGAGGGATTCTGTTGAAAATATATTAATTATTAAAAGGTCATTTTTCTGATTTTAATCATCGTACCAAAAATGTTTGTTTTTTACGTTTTCATTCTAATTTATTCATTTTAAAAACGCTTAAAAACCAACGAAACCAGAACAGCCCTTGATTGCCAACGTCGCTCCGTACGCACGTCATCAAACAAACAAAGTAGTACTGTCGGAAATTTTTCAAGAACGAGCGACCTTTATGACGTCACATGTCGAAAATGCCGTTTTGGCGGGATTACAAAAATGGCCAACTTAAACTCGCTGTAGAAAATTTATTCGTCAACATAAAAATAAAATAAAAATGCCATAATAATTGTAATTTTTTTAAGCAATAATTTTTTATTGTGGAAATACCCTATTGTTGTACCTTCCTCTTTCCCATCTTCTCCCCCCCGAAGGTAGTGCCTTCAGCCCCACAACTACCCCAATTGGTAATGCCATAGTCTCACTGGCTCCAGACAGTAGCAGTCGGGACACTTGTGCAGTATTCAAATTTTAAAAAAGCCCATTTTAAGTTGTTTTTTTTTTCGCTATTGCATAGCATTTCAGTCAATCTTTTAATAGCAATAGCAGGCAGAAGAACGCGAACAGAGGTTGAGAGGTTCCTTCATTTGCTGACACCAGATAAATTTGTTTAAACTCACACCCGAGATGCAACACTCCTAACTTTGTGTACCCAATGGACCTGGAATCAATTTGATGGATGGAAACTGATCAATTCTAACCTACAGACTACCAAATCCTGGACTTTTTCTGATGGAAATATCCTGAGAACTTTTCGTCAAACCAACCAATCAAGCTGTTGAAATCAAATCGTCATCCGTATGTCTGAAGTTGTGTTTTATTATGTTTTTTTTTATTAGATTGATTCAATATGTTTTTGATTATTTTTATTTTTTTTTTAGCCATGCAAGTTGTCGGAGGATTGCTAATCTTCTACCTGATCTGCCTATTTATATCGTGCATCCTTTTGGTAAGTTCACCATCAGATACCTTCATTGTAACTATTGTTTTTGTGTATTAAAATTATTAATTAATTAATATTATCTCTCAATAATCCACCGCTCGATTGTCAAATAACTACCAAAATCTGCCGTTACTTTTACTAATTGACAGCATAACATACTTCACAAACAAATATTTAACAAAAGAAAGTTAATGGTAAACCATGATTGAAATAACTATTAATATAATTTGGATTGAATTATGCTTCACGAAGTTCTCCACTGTTTGGTTTCTCTGGGGAGTCGATGCACGCCCGCCCTTTAACCTTGTCAAATCCCAACTGTAGTTCGGAGCATGTCGGGCATCTCGGTTGATTGTCAAAATGCCTTAGAGATGTGCGTGTACATATATCATCGATACCTTTCAAAGGATCGAACGTGATGGGAAAACGGGGACAGATGTTTTAATTTGCTAAATCACCCGGTATACGTTGCCTGCCTAGACTCGAATGCTAAGCTTTGCACACTGACAGGTAGGAATCTGGGGTTCAGTGTGTCCAGATCATCCGCCGCCAAGACCTAGACAAACCTTACCCCATGAACCCGGGCACCCTTGCTAAGTCACCAAACGTAGCGAACCACTTGGGGTGACCTATGGCAGAGGTGTTGGTTATCCAATAAATGGTTCCCGGGGCGCCAGTACCCATTCCCGCCTCCCAAATTGGAAGACATACTGTAACAAAAAGACAGCTTATGTAACATATTCTTTTATGGTTTTGAACCATCAATTACAAATTGCTGGAGTGTGCAATCCTGGAGTCAGATTCTTGGTTCCGTATTGCCACGCTGAATAATCTCACTACCCAAAACTCAGAGTACGTTCTACTCGGACTAATATTCCTTTCAGTTGCATAGGAAGACCAGCGCGAACGGTCTTACAACTTTTACATAAGCTTCTTACCATCTTTTACTCTTTCTTACCCTCTCAGTTACTACATGCTACTGCCATCAAGCTTGTTCTCGCTGATCATGTAAAAGCTCCTTTGGGCGTATGACAACAATAAATAAATTAGATTTGCAGTCAAGCCGAGTCAGTGAGTCTTAGTTAGTCTCTCAGTCAACGCGGTGCTCACTCGGCGACAGGCCAGCTGCCTAGTAACACAACCTCGCAATCTGCAGTTCGCGCGTCGGAATAATCTTACTAAGATTGTAAAATACTGTACATTTGTAAATATCGTAAATAGATCATTGTAAATACATCATCATTTTACCAGTCACTACTCAAGAATATGCGGAAAGGTATCGAGAAATGTTTGTGGCAAGAATTGTTGGGCCTTCCGACATTTCTTTCGACTAGTAGTGGTTAGAAATTTTGTTTCTCCGATCCCTTAGAAAATGGTTTCAGTGTGTTGTGTGCCTATCTCAACATTTCCAATTATTTATATTCCAGGTGGCGGGAATAAACAAGATGAACCGAGGCATGATGATCCCGTGGCTGGCTCTGATGGCGATCGTTGTACTGTTCCAACTGGTGTTTGGACTGTGGCTTCTCGGAGGATACTATATTTACGTGAGTTATGCTTCTACATTGTCAGTATACAAAAAAAACCTGTGCTCATTTCGATTTTTTCAATGATTTCATATTGATTGTTCAGTTTTTTAGTCAGACATCTCCAAATAGTAAGTTTTGAGATAACAAGGAAAGCAACATTCGAATGCTCACCGTAAATCAAATATTATTATTTTTACATGTTTTCTCTTCTGAAATCTCTAAATTTGTAGCCTATTCTTACCAATGAATGATATTGTGATTTATTTTGATAATTCAGATTTACCCCATGTCCGCTGTTGTTTGTAGTTATCAGAGAGCTTTGATAATGATTATTAAAAAATGTCTGTAGTTAATGCTTTGTGTTGATAGATTGTAATAAAAAACTAAAGAGGGGAAACCGAAATGATGTATTTTTGCTTGCATTTAGTTCCTTGTGCTATACAATATACATACATTATAATAATGCTTATTTTGTATTTTTCAGTTGGATTCCGTGTACGCAGCACTAGTAAATTGGATATGGATGGCCTACAATGTAAGATTTTTCTTTCATTATTGTCGCTGAAACAATGTGTGCTCAATTCCACCATAATAGATTATATAATATTGATCTCTTAATAAACGGATTGCAACCTTTAGAGCACAGGCGTCGGGTGGGAATGCTATCCTTGTTTTACCGGTATTTCAATGGAAGATGCTCTGAGGAGCTAGCGTCATTGAACCCCTCGGCACCGGTGCATAGTCGGGAAACACGCCAAACGCGGTCCCAACATATGTACACGGTTGACATTTGTCACATGAGAACGGGACGCTTCTACGACTCATTATTGTGTTTAACAGCTCGGCTGTGGAACAATTTGCCGGCCTCTGTGTTTCCTCCTTCCTACAACATGGGTCTCTTCAAGACACACGTTCACTCCTTCCTCTCCTTAAAAAGGCCCTCCTCACAGCATCTTCAAAGATGACATAGGCCCTGAGGGAAAAAATTTTCGTCAGAGCCTCCTGTGCGGAGTCAATGTAAAAAAATAAAAAAAATAAACGATTGTATACAATGTAAATGTTTTGGAAAAACACATGAAATTATTTCTAAAGTAAACATACCCAACTGAACAATCAACTAATGCAATGTAATAAAAAATGCAAAATCATTATATTTTAATGTTTTGCACCTTTGTGGTATTAGATATAATTATTGTGTAAGTGTATGTATTTGCCCAAAAAGGGCATGGTTTGTTGAAAACAGTTAGATTAATAGAATTCTCAATTTTCAATTTGGGAAGCGGTTATGGGTACCGCCGCCCCGGGAACTGTTTATTGGATAACCAACACCCCTGCCATAGGTCACGTTTTACATTTGGTGACTTAGCAGTGGTGCCCCGGGTTCACGTGGTTAGGTTTGTCTAGGTCTTGGCGGCAAATGCGTTTGGCTACCTATTGTGTGGCAGGCCGGATTTGGAGAGTCTGGGTGAGGGAGACCTTTTTACCTCTTCAGTAGGACTCTCTCAACCCATCGCCTTGTACTGCAATAGGAGGGATGGTCATTCATTTCGTCCGTCATTAATGAACACATTATCCCTCAATTTCCTACCCACCCCTCATATATTTTTCATTCCCTCATTTTCCCCTCCTTCCTTTCCCTATAAAGACCCTCCAAACAGCACCCCCAAAGATGACATAGGTCCTGGGGAAAATTATTTCCTTGTGGTATTATTTTGTAGAATTATAATAAACCATAAAAAGACAATTTATCCACTGTTGAACACTTAGTCAATTCATTTATCTAGAAATGTGTGAAAACTTTGTGGATTTGACTAATTTTGATTCTTATGAATAATGATTTTCGCTACTTAAAAATTTGACCTGTCTTCATTTTTTCAATAACCAGAGTCATCCTAAAAATACACTGAATCGGTTTTATTTGACTAGAATTGAAAGTCAGAATTGAATAATAGAATAGAATTGAAGTTAAAGACACTTTAGAGATAATCCAATAAAAGTGTGTTAGTGCCCGAAGTAAGATATTTTTTACCTCACTTTAGGTGAAATGATCAAACAGTTTAAACTATTAAAATTCTTTGTTGATCGGATAATCAAGTGATTTTTGATGTTATTATGCCGGCTGTCAGAATCAGAGTCAAGCCGGTATTATAGAAAATAACAATAGATAACTTATTATGTAATAGACAAAGTAAAACTAATCATCTCTTGTGTAATAATGTTGAATTTTCTTCTTTACAGTTGTACTGCTGGCTGTGTGTCTATTCGCAGTATCAAATAATTGAGGAGATGCAATCACCCAACATCGAACTGCTCTGGCCGTGAACTGAACAATTCTATTACCGAAAGGAATTTAATATAAGGCTGAAGCGGGAATCTCTAATAATAATCTTTTTCATTCGTTATTCACTGACGTTGTTTTGATGTGAAAATGAATGATGTCTTACTACAGAAGACGATCGCCTATTTTTGATTTAGACTCGTAGCGGTGATTATGATTCGAGTTATTTGTTTCAATTTTAATATTATTTCAGTGAATAATCTAATGATTTTTTAATATTTAGACATCATTGATGAATAAATAATGAAATTGAAATGCCAAAAGTCACTTTTATGAATTAAAAAAAATTATTGCTATCCATTTTTTAAACTTCCGAAAACTCAAATTTTTCTTGCAAAATAATAATTTGATATCGTACTACTAATACTATTTTAGATTTTAATTTTTTTTTTAAATGAAAAAAACTAACAGAAACAAAGATAACCATTTCAACCAAACCTTTTTTCTTTTCTCCCCAAGCATATCACTTCCTTGAGCATCACAAGATTCTCTCCAAACCTATACAGTTGGATCATGTTACATGTAACATGAATATAGAAATATTTGTAAGATTTGATTTTAATGGCTTTAACTATGTTGAGTGGCTAGATATGAACAGTCAGTTTATCTCAATCTCCTAGCTTTTACTGCATGCTCCGATATTGAGTTGCCATTGAACCAGAGACCGCGGTTAATTTAGAGTTGTATTTTTATATAATTTTTGGCATTTGTTTATTGTTTATTCATCGACGATATTTTACAATGTAACAGAATATTTTTTATCGCTTTGACTAATTTTATGTTTACGTTCCGTCCTCTTTATAATTTTATACGCGCAATTTTTACAAATTGTATCCCATGGCTATGTCCAGCCAATGAATGAAGTAACATTTTAAAAAAATTACCCGTCCAAAATGAGTTATTTGAACTTTTTGTTGTTATAATTTTGTTATAATTTTTAAATCTCTTCTATTATGTTATGAAATTGTAATTGCATAAGATATTGTACTTTTTAAGGTTTGATATTATTGTTATATCACTGTAATACTGAAATCAAAATTTGAATCTCATTTTTAAAATTGCACCAAACATTGAAATATTTTCTAGCATAAAGCATTAGGCGTCAATATACATTTTTAAGAAGCATTCCAAAAGTGTAACGTTTTGCCTTAAAGTTACTTTAACTAATGATATTATATTGTATATTAATTAATAGAAAACTCACAATCACATAATGCCTTTAAAATTAGACTTGTACACATCCTTTTATAGTACTATATTGTTAAATCTAGTTAATTATATTTTATGAAATTAAGTTATATAATAATATTAATATAGGCTTTTTAATTTAATCTAATGGAAATGAATGCCACAAAAAATGCACTTCACCAATATTAACATTTTTTTTGGGTTCAATCATAACCACTGGAGTGTTTTGGCGGCATTTTGGCCATTTTAACAAACATCTGCGATCGCCCGCTAGCCAAAATGTGGTCAATTTGAAGAGATATTTTAAAACATTATTTGGATTTTTTTTTAAATTTCCTGCATTTCGAGATATTTGGAGAATCACAAGGCTAACTTAGTAGTTTCGCTGTTTAACAAGAGATGTCTCACGACTATATATTTGTTATTTACATTTAGCAAACCGAAATTACTGCAATATTATTTCTTGCATTGATCATGTGTTTACATATTAAAAAAGCATGGTCGAATTTAAATTTATATCCGTGATTATCAACTAGGCCATAGACAACATACAGAAGTCATAATGTTTAATGTTCTCCAAATTGGTACCACATATGGCAATTTTAAAGTAAATAATACGCAGAATTCACATGTTTTTAAATTTAACGTTTTTTTATAATATTTGTATGAATCCTAAAAATATCAGATATACGGTCAAATATAGGTGCATTTAATGGTTATCTAACACTATGAGCAGTTTATTTAAATTCAGAGGCATTATTTTTTTAATGAACGCAGGATATATCCAAAACTGAATTCTTAGAAATTTCCTAGCGTTCGAGGCTGAAATTGATCGTATTGTAAAACAGTCCAGTGGGTTTATAAATCTTAAACTAGAAAACAGATAGTTCACACCTTCATTTTCATGAGGTTGTTAACGTTTTGCCCTTGCATTTATTTACATAAAACTAATAATAATTTCAGAAACAGAATAATTATCCTATACATATACCTTGCCTCATTCCATCACCAAAAGTGCATGTATTTTCAACATAGAATGCCAATTAGTTTTATCTTATTTTATCTATGTGTAGTTACCGCCCAAAAGCATCTTATACAAGGTTGATATATGCACTGGCAATGGATTACGGCGATAGTAGTTTAAAAAAAAACATTTTTCATTTTTCCATTTGAATTTGCGTTCAACGCTAGTGCAACCTTAGCCACCCTGATTGCTTCTGGTTAATATTAGAATATAAAGGATTAACTTGTTGAAGGCCAGCATACAAAAAATATATTTTTTCAATACAACGTAAAATATTTGACAGTTCTCACCTTTCTTACGAATTCAATTCTTATAACATTTCTTTTGTGATGTATTAGAAAAAATTACATCAAAATAATGTAGATAAAACGAACATCCCAATAATCACTCAAATTTATGCTTCCCACAATGGATTTATATCAAAAACAATGAATAAATATAGATTTCGAATGTGACAGCTTATTATCAAGCGGCAGCCATTTTGTCCGCCATCTTTGGTGCCCGGCGTGCCTTTAGCAATTAATATGAATTATTCGGAGTGGCTAAATGTTATCCAGTAACTCGTAATGTCAAGAACGAAAATGGCCCAAGCGATTCTGACCTTGTTCTTCATACAATTTCTTTACACATAAGGGGCAAAATCGCTTCAAACATCCGGACCCGCCGGGGGGACTGCGGCCTATGAGAGGTTAATAATTACTATTATTCTTCCATCACAAAAATAAATAATATTTATTCAGATTACATTATTAAAATGGCCAACTCGAGTCATAAAATGTAACCTTGTTTCCTAATTACTTAGCTCTGAATCACATTATAATGAATGACCTTGTTCCATATTAATGTTTTTTCATGTTCATCAAATTTTCAATTAAAATGTAAGGATGGGGTGTTTCACAGAATTTGAACAATTCATTAAAATTAAAATTGATGTTTTTTTCAAGTTTTGTTAATATTTCATCATGGGCCAGTTGTTTCAGAGTACTTGAATAATACTAGAACTTTAATTTTTTTTTCTCTGGCTTATATTAGCTCCACACAGGAGGCCTCCTCAGGACCTGTCATCTTTGGGGATGCTGTGTGGAGGGTCTTTTTAAGAAAGGAAGCAGAGAAAGTTCTGGGAAAGAAAAAGGTATGAGGGGTGGGTAAGAATCTGAGGGTCATTGTGTCTAGGAGTGATGGACATGTAAATCCATCCCTCCCACTGTCGTGCAAGGCGATGTTCCAAGATAGTCCTGCTGGAAAGGTCAAAAGGTCTCCTTCAACCAGTCTCCCGATCCGGTCTGCCACACGGTGGGCACCCGTAAAGTCACCAAACGTAGATACCTAATAAATGGTTCCCAAGGTAGCGGTATCCAAACCCGCCTCCCAAATTGTAATTCGGCGAACAGTTAATTTTTCCTTGAAACAAATCGTCCTAAGTGCCTTTTACTGACAAATCGCAATTTGCAAAATTTTAGACATGCTAATTTTTGTGGCTATTTTTTAATTTTCTGTCCAAATTGTCTTTTTATCATTTTGATTTTTACTCTACAATATTGTCCCAACAAAGGATTTCTTATAAGTTTGCCGCCTATCACTGTTCTTCTTTTAATATCATCTCCTATTGGAGGTTGGTTATCATCAAAGCAATTCTTACCACTTCTTTCCTTCTTTCACACGGGTATGCAAATATCAGATACGACGATTCAAGCATCTTGGCGACTTCCGTCATATCTCCACCGAGGTTTCATACAAAGGCACACGTTGCCGACATTTTGTAAAATCGTCGGCAACGCCATTCCCCCGCGACCAGCCCGGCAAGGTTATTTCTACACATGTCGTCGATGCTTTAAGCATGGCGTCACTTTTGTCAGACATTTTTTAACAGTGCGTGTGCTTTAGATCAATTCTAGGAATGAAACAGTCATCGGTCGGTGCGTGTCAAGTTGTTTGCGGTGCGTGTCAAGTTGTTTGCGCCGTGAGTATCGTATACTTGCATACCCCTTTTGAGAAGGACTTTAGTCTTCAAAATTTTCTTCACAGACTGCCACGAGTGGATAATTATCGTTTTTACATTAAAACTGGATAACTAGAACTTGGCATAGACACATCCTGACAACCCTGGTGAACTTTATTAAAGAAGGGACTGGGCTATTGTCAAAGGATTAAGGTAAAATGGGAGATAGTACAATTATTATATTTTGTATGGCCTAAGTGCTCCCAGGAACTATTCATAAACCGTCTCCGCCTTTTTAAAAAAGAACCTGACAAAGTAGACATGTACTTTAAATTTAGCCTTTTAACCCGTGGTACGGACTTAGTGGGTGTGAAACTTATAAGTATGTATTAATATTATCCCAAGTTGCCGTGAAAGTGTAGGTGGAGGCAGACAGAGTGGATTTTAACACCACTTTATTCTGTACTTCTGAAACTGTGTTTATTTAAAAAAATAATATTATGTCATAGAAATGTTCAATCGAATATCATTCTCCGTCCAAAACTGACTGATGTTTTTCGATACTGGCCAAAGTTAGTCCAGTTATAATATGTAAATAGTGTCTCCCTCTAGAAATAAAATCTTTCTTGTTGCTTATAACAGCAATTGAATGTGAAACAGATCCTAAATAAATGTTTATTCTGTGTTTGTAAGAAAAACAGCAGTTATTGGTACCTTTTTTAATGTATTTTATGAAAATTACTTTTCGAAATTGAATGTTTTTATTCAACAAAACAATAAATTGTATACATAATTGTAGTGTATCTAAAAGCTTTCTGCTTGTAGACACAGATGGCAGTGCTAAGAGCTGTCCTTAGATTCCGCCAGATGGCAGGTAGATCAGTACCTGTGGGAACGAAGAGAGGGTCAAACAGCTCTGGGAGAGCGTTCACTGGAACACTCGTGCAGATTCCATTTAGCCAGCTTTCAGTTAGGTCGATCAACGAGACCTACATTGTAAACCGCGAAGTGAATAATAAAGCAGATAACAACAAACTATCTATTATTCCTGAAAGTAATCTTCCCCAGAGTATTGGAGAATCTCTGTTAGTGTCTGTTGTAAATAACAGAACGCTACAATAATGTAAAAAATTCAAAGCATTTATGTATTTTTATTTTCTGAGAATATGTAATGTGATTTTTGTGTTCATAATTATGCAAACATGTATTGTACAACTAACCAAAATATAAATACGTACGGCAAATACATTTGTTACATTATATAAATAAAAGAAATGTGTTCGTAACAATGTTTTTTGTAAGTCATCTGTATGAATGTTCTTGTTTGGAAAGAGTGAACATTGTTTTTGTTGTGCACAATGAAAATTTTCTACTGATTTGTACAAAATGTATTTTTATAAGATATTTAAAATAAATATTTGTAAAACAATTTACATACTGGGATTTAATTACCATGTAACAAGGAAAGCCTGCAGGGAAATAATTTCCATTAGGGCCTATTTTGATTATGGGGATGCTGGGAGGAGGGTCTTTTTGGAAAAGTAGTTCTTGACGGGACCCATGTTGAATGAGGGAGGAACACGGAGGCCGGCAAATCATTTCACAGCAAAGCTGTTGAACGCAAGAATGAGTTGTAGAAGTGACTCAATTTCATGTGGCGAATGAAGTACATATTTGTTTGCTGTGCACTGTCGCCAAAGGAACCAACGACGCTAGTTCCTTAGACCATCTCCCACTGAAATACCATTTAGTGACCAAATCTAAATAATCAATTATATCCCAACCCGTCTTCTCCGAAGTCTTTTTTCCATCTCCTTCCCCTCCCCACTTCCCTCAGCCTCACAACATTCCCAAAATTGGCCATAGTCCCAATGGATCCGGCAGTTGGGGCTCTTTCAGTTATCACATAAAACAATCTAATGAATAATTATTAAAATCATGCTGTCACATGATTTTACTCCACAATATTGAATTTTACTTCTATTTTCATTCTGTTTAAAAACATAGGCCATTATTTTTCTTTTACATTTTTTATTTTATTTTAAACAGTGACCGGACAACTCCACAATGTGTAACTTCATCACTCCTTTGGAAAAGTCGTTAAAGTGATGAAAGTAAAAAATAGGTTAGTTACGGGTTATTTAAAAAAAATATATTCCATCCTTTTTCAAAGGAGTGTTGAAATGCCACTTGTTGAGTTGTCGTGGAACCATTTTGAACATGTCACATTTTACAAATTTTACGTATTTTTAACAAGTAGTGTTAATACAGTCCTACACGTACTAAAATTAATTTTTCTGTTCATCATATTCCATAATATTATTTTGGCGTAGCCCACTTCGATCACCTTCATCATTATTTGTAAGCTGAGGTTTACTGACGTCAGAAATGAATTCATCTTGATCATTATTTATGGAATGGATGCTCAAATTCACATTTGCCTTTTTTATTTCTGGTGTTACTTCAAATTCACGGATGTCCGCCAGGGTCTTATTGGCAGTTTCTCTGGATATCCTCTCAGTAGGTAAAGGAAAATTACTCACCCAGTATTTGACTGATCGCTTATTTTCCATAATCGGATATGGTTTCATAACGCACCCGTTACTACTTTGAGGCACAAACAATTTAGTTGTAGCATAAGCAGTAATATTATTAATAGTTTCCCTAGATTCTATGAAAGACTTCTGAATATTGGTATTAAAAATTTTTGGTTTCAAATAATCTCTGTCGAAGCTTTGTGAAGCTGGTGCATAATAAATATTGTTTGGTTTCATGTTGTGTCCTGCAAAATTTTCTTGTTCTGTTGGTTGAGAGGATTCATCTATTGGGTGTATCGTGGTGAAGCCATTACTGGTTTCAGGTGTGTCCAAATAATAGTTTTGATTGCTAAAATGTGGGTTGTTAGCCATAAATTTGTTCATTCCTTTAATTCTTTCTGGTGGTTTGAAATTAACAGTTGGTTCTACCAATGGTGCCTGGTTTATGGTAATGTTTTCGGCGGGTCTTATTTCATATGCATCACTGTCAGCAATGCTGTAAATCAAGTCATGATTCATATTTAACGAGATATTTCTGGGCATGTTATTTCGTATGTTCAATAATCCAATGTCGGTGTATCTTCCATCATCATAAGTGTAGATTTCTGTTGGAGAATCTGAATCCTCTCCTTCATACTCATCACTACTCTCTTTGTCACTGTAAACATAATTCTCTTGATCATATTCGTCTTCCTGTTGGTCAGACTCTTCCACAGTTGATAAGTATTCTATTTCCGTGATATCCGTATCTGTTTCACTAACACTTAGATCGCTTCCATTTTGTGTCAGCTTATAATTTTTAAGTGACTTCTTTGGTTTATCTGACAGTTGGTTACTGGCTTTTATAGCCGGTTCGTAATCGCCTTGGTTCATTCTAGATAAAATTTCTTCCATTGATGTGTAAAGATCTTCCGTCTTTTGAATAAGGGTCTCCATCTGCTCGGTAATATTTATTTTCTGTATCAACTTTTCAACATTGGTGTTTACATTGTCTATATCGGTAAACACTTCATTTTTTGACCTGCTTGGAAATAACATACGTGTTTTACTTATTTCGTCTTCATCGGCGTCTGAATGCGTCTCTTGAACAATATTTTTTGGCTTGATAAAACACACCGAGGAAATTGGTTTACTTCGTTCAAACCTTTCTTTGGCTGAACATCGGCTGCTGCTCTGATATGAAAAATTTACCGAATTATTTTTACTCCTGCTTGTAATGATATTTTGAGACACATTTCTTTTAAAACTATAATTAGAAATGTTATTCTTCATAGATTTATTGCTAAACCTTAGAGAACTATTGCCAGCTATGTGAAGACGTGGGGAAGGTGTAATATTTTTGTATCTTGATGGTACATTGTATAGTGATATACATTTATCATATGCTTTGATTTCAGCCATACTCTTAGTAAGGTAATACTTTCTCATCCTAATTATGTGATTGTTTTGCGATTGTATTGACAATATCTGCGGAGGGCAACATTTTTTTTTTGCAACAGGTTTGTGCTCCAATGCTTGCTTTGCTGTCTTTTGTACTATTAATTTATGAACTTCCTTTTCAAGTCCGGTGAAGATACAATTTATGAACTGCTTATTTAAGTTATATTTCAAAAGATTCTCGCTTTTATTTTTTTGCAAACCAATTCTTGATTGTGGCATAAAATTTTTTTGTGACATTGTTTTTCAGTTTAAATTTTACTTGGATTAATTTTAATTTTCTGTCATATTCTTAATCAGTTACGCATTTCTCTTTATTTTATTGTTTGTTTTATATGGTACAAAAAATTTACAATTACACAAAAGAGGAATGTTTTTTCCTCTTGGCCTTACAAAAAATACCCTAGCAACCAAGCATAAATAAAATAACAAATTTTTTTGTTTAATAACATTTTCATTGCCAGAGTGTTAAAAAAGTTCCCAGTACTCGTCTATCATGTATCAATAAAACAATTATAATTACCTAATTCCAATATTTTTATCTTTTAAAAAAAATGCTTTCTCAATTTTAAACAAGGTGGTTTATTTTTTAGATAAAGCGAGAAGTTCCTACTTCACAAAGCACTCTTTTTAGGGTGAATTGCCTATTTAAAAAAAAAGTTCCCATCTAGAAAATTTTCATGCTTATTAAAGGGGCTGCCACATACTTGCCACAAGTCGCTTGTTGCAAATGCTCGGCAAGCTTACGCAAGTCCACGCAAGGCAAATGTCGGCCACCACACGCTTGCACATGCTAACGAGTGCGACGTTGTGTTTGGAGCGCCCACATGGATACAGGAATGGATAGTACGTATATTCCCTCACACACAGGTAACGCATAAACCTTTTTGTTCTTTTTCTGTTTCTAGAATACGATTTTGTTCAGAAGGGGCCCAAATAATGGAGCTATTTTCTAGGATGCTACTTACTGACAAGATATAATTAAGACATTAAATATTTCATTCCAAATGGACCTATTTTCGTACCATTCGTAAAACATTTATTGTAATTATTTGAAACATTTTCATAGCAGGCAATTTAGGGCCTCGGCTGACGAGGCAACTGAAAAAAACCACTTTGCAACTAAACTCGCTATCCTATGTATGGGCCCGCACACTACACAATTTCTCAAAAACCCATTGTCATGGCAACGCAAGTAGTGACTCGCGACTAGCTCTGCTAGTTGCCGCGGCCGGCCGTCGCTAGTTGGCAGCTGCCAGCTGATTGTTCTTCGTCTATGGTTAAACAAGCTTTTTGACCAATCAAGCCATAGAAACCAGCCGGTTTTAGTTTGGTTTCAGTTGCCTCGTCAGCGGAGGCACTTCTATCAAATAGTTGATAAAATAGACTTTATGTCTATGGCCTTATCGATTGTCTTTGAATTCTTCTAGAATGGATTTTGACAGTTGGAAAGGTTCAGTTCTACAAACGAACTTCAAAATAATTTTCAAACCAAACTTTTGATTTGTTGAACAAATTGATTTTCTAGTATATATTTGCATCTGTGATTATCAACTAGGCCATAGAGAACATAAAAACGTAGAACAATATTTATTATAGATATTAAAAATATCCACTAGCCGCATTTTCAAATCTTTAGATCACTAAAGCACAAATTTCGCGCATTTATAAAGTTAAACATTTTTTTACATTTTTTTCTATCAATTTTAAAAATATAAAAGAGTAAGCGCCTCCGCCCACTGAGGCAACTGAAAACTCTCAACTGCCAACTGTCTTTGTATGACAATGTGATGGCCCGCACACTTCACAATCACACAAAACCCCGTTGTCAATGGTAACGCAAGCGGTGACTCGCGACTTGCACTGCTGGTTGCGGTGGTCGGCCATTGCTAGTTGCCAGCTGTCAGCTGATTGTTCTTTGTCTATGGTTAAACAAGCTTTTTGACCAATCAAGACATAGAAACCAGCCAGTTTTAGTTTGTTTTCAGTTGCCTCGTCAGCGGAGCGCCTTCGTAAAATATAGGTGAATTCATTGGCTATATAGCACTATAATTTGTTTATATTTTTCCATACTCAAATGTAGAGTAATGATTTTTTTAATGTGGGCGGAAAATATTCAAAATTAATTTTCAAAAGTGGCGAGCACTCAAGGCAATATAATTCTCTGTGTCGCTCCAGTGATGATTGTAGATGATACTTAAAATAGGTAAATAACAACTAACAATATTTGCATACTCAAAACAATATAAAGTTGATTATGTATCGAAATATAGTCATTAAAAACTTTGATGCCCGTTTTCTCAGAATAGGGTCAACATAAGATGGAACCTTGTTATTTCATAGGCCACTGGCATTATTTTCATCAATAATGCTGACCCTATTCTGAGAAAACGGGCTTCAAAGTTTTAAATGACTATTTCAATACATAATCAACTTTATATTGTTTTGAGTATGCAAATACTATTATCATGCATGTTATCATTATTATTAAAATATTATATTATTATAAATGCAGGTAGTTTCATTATTCTTTCATAAACACAGATGGCGTACACATGAAATAAGATACAACATTATTTCGTTAATTCATTTTAGTTTTCCAATCTTTGCACAGATGGCAATGAACGGATTCTTGTAAATTATATAATATTAAAAAATTATTCTAGTTCGATTTGATGATGTATGATTTCGAGGTGTATTATTTTATTTATGGGTATTATTTGTATCTCTGCGTGTTTTATCAAATTTTCCCCTCGTAAAATAGTTTGGTACAGGTCAATAACTTAATTAAATTTTTTTTAAATGATTTTTTGATTCGCGTTGCTTACGTTTTGATACAAAATGGCCGTTCTTTGGAAAATAAACATTGATTCCTTGAAGAGCAATGATTTTATAGATAAACATTCCAAGAATATAAAGTAAAGCAGAAATCTAAACTAAACTCAAATCAAAGCATCACCGTTGAATAAAACAATCCAAAGAAAATGATTCAAAATACAATATTATTATAAACATTACTTATTTGTAGGTACCTAGGTACTTAGGTACCTATGTGCTCTATTTACAATGTTTTTGTGTAAGTAGCTAATAATGTTTTATTATTGATAAATTTATAATGGCTATCGTAAAAGAATATTATTAATTTATTGATGAAGTGTTTTGTGGTCCACAACGGAAGTAATCTGTTATTATCGAAATAATCTATTTAAAAGTGAATATTGATTATAAAAAAAATTATTGTGGATAAAAAAAAGCAAAAAGGTTTCCCGTACCGGGAATCGAACCCGAGCCTGCTGGGTGAAAGCCAGCTATCCTAGCCACTAGACCATACGGGATATGAGAGAGGTGATGTTAAAACCGCTCTTAAACACAAACTACATTGATGTAATGCTTGTAATTTGCAGCTAAAGTAACAATACGGATTCTTTTTTGTAGAAAATCAACTAAATATCTTGATGCTTCAATGCAATCAAGTGTTTTCAATGCATTTAGATACTTATGTAAAAAAAATAACTAAACTTGAATATATTTATTAAATTAATTAATAATAATTATTAAATTAATTAATTCACTTTTAAAGTTGTATGGAAATTCAAATATCAAAAACGAGCAATGATTGACTGGCGACATAGTGACGTCACAACGCATTCTCGAGTCCGAGCTGTTTGATGTTGAAGTTGAAGAGGTTGTATTTGTACACGTTGGTACTTACTGTACAGTATTTATAAGCGGTATTTACGCACATTTTTTTCGAAAATCAAATGATCAACTCAAGATTGATTACCGGATTACATTAGGCTCGACTAATGGCGTATGCCACGGAGTGCGCAGTGACGTCACAACTCAAACCGCGCGAAAGAAGGCGTTTTGGTCCTAATTTGAAATTTGATTTTTCAAAATGTTGTTGAAAGACTATTCCTATCTTAAAAAATGGTTTGAATATTCCAGTTTGTAATTTTTTCTTTAATTTTTGGTAAAAAAAGAAGTGATAAGACCCTATTCTCTTTGAAGCCAATGGCGTCGCTAGTGCAGTTTTTGTGGGTGCAAATAATAATCTTCCACAATAATTACATTGACCGTCATGCTGTAAATGGATTATTTTTATTTCGATTACACAATATATTTATTACCAGTTTCCAATGTTTCCTGCACACAAAAACACGTTATATTAGCTAGTCAGGCAAAATATATGAGAGGTAATAATGTAGGTAATAATGATACCAGTACCTACTTAATATTTAATTTTTAGATAGATATCAATAATATGCATTACAACTGACCCCGTCTAATGGCCAACATTTATTTAGCCGTGCATTCAGCCAATAGCGTCCCACCGACGGGCGAGCATGTCCGCGGCGAACATAACGCAACAGGCGAGCAATGAGTATTTTTGCACGGATGTACGGCGGATAAACCAATTCACGCGGTCATATTCCACATCTCGCGTGCCGTCATGCTCGAACATCTCGCCGCGGACATGCTCGCCCGTCAGTTGGCCGCTTACGTCTTCCGCACAATAAGAAACCCGCTTGAAGATTGAAACACAAACGCAGCAGGAAATTGAAACTAGCCATTTCTCCGCCATGACAGCCCCATTCTCGAGTGTTACTCACATGATTGGCAAACAATAATGGCGAATAAAAGCTTCCTCAGTATTGACGACGTGCCAAGGATACATTGTAAAATAGTCGACTTGACTCGTTGAGATTCTGCAGAGTCGAATTCATGTAAATAAAAAAGCTTTTAGGGCATGTCATGTAACCAGATCGGGTTTTAGGGAGGCGTTATTTGAAATAGGTCGCACTGGGCGGTGCATTGCTGGGGTGCTGCATTTTTCAAAGCACATTCTTTTTTAATTAAGGGCGCGATACCCCGCTCAAAAAGAAGAAGATGGAGAGATACGACAATACGAACGAATGAGCGAGCGCGCTAACATTAAAAACCATAAAATTCAAGCGAAAGTTGTGAAAATGTTTAATAAAAGACGACTCGTTTGAAAAAGAGCAAAAATCTCGCGGGGGCTGTGTCAAGTAGCATTTAAAGAAACATTGTGAATTTTTTCATACATACAACTTGTAAAATAACAGAAAAAAACGTGTAAATAATAATTTTCGGAGCATACTTTGCGATTTATTTCTATCTTGGAAATTTCAAATAATTACCGTTTCGGCGTGGGGAATGTGTAGATACTATCTTAAAGAATAACATATATTTTTTTACGAACTTAAAAACTTCAAACGTTTATGGAAAACATGTAAGAAATCGGTAGAAATTGGCAGAGCGGCCCGTTAATATATATTTTTAATAATATATTGTGTTATTATACCTTATACGCAATTCGTTTGTTTCAATGTTACTTAATTAAAGTTTTTTTGCGTTAGCTCTACACAGGAGGCTCTGAAAAAAATCCAGCACAGCCTATGTAATCTTTGGGAATGCTGTGTGGAGAGTATTTTTGAGGAAAGGAAGGAGATGAAGTTCTCGGAAGGAAAATGATATGATGGGTGGGTAGAAATCTGTGGGTCAATGTGTCCAGGAGTGACGAATCCATCCCTCCAAATCCTCCTATCCAATCCATCCATCCCGCAAGGTGATGGGTCGAAAGAGTCCTGCTGGAGAGGTCTAGGTTAGGTATCCCTTAAGTCAGTATCATACCTATAATATTATATTATATCTGTACAACACTAACGGTGCAACGCAGCAAAAATACTGATGCTTTTAAAATGTCAAAACTGAGAAGGAATTAGAAGTAGACGAATAAACATAAGAGGAAGAGAGTGATTTATACGAACATAGTTTTTTTCCATGTTTTGCATACATAAAGATACTACTACAGACTTCACAAACCTTCACAATTCCCCCCTTCTCCTTCTCACTCCCGTCAGCTTCACAACATTCCCCAATAGGGCAGTTGTAAGTTGTTTCTAATCCTGTGAGGTAATCATTAAAAATAGCTTTTTTGACTTTTGGGGTGATAAGCAATAAGTACCTAAATGTGTTTCCGACAACCTTGCAGTGTCAATCAACATCAACATCAACAGGGCAGATGTGCGGACTGCAAATAAAACCCAAAGAAAATTTAATTAATAAAATTTATCAGGAGTCCTTCCCTGTCATATGCATCTACAGGCTATGAGATAACTTACAAAACCGCTAGTTGGAAGGCTGCGTATACACATGCGAGCCGAACCTGCGAACCGACCCACGAATTATGGGAAAAGATCGAAGCCACCACAAACGGCGCAAACCACTTGGTTCGTCCATTTCCCTTAATGCACGGTACAAACGCCAAGCTCATATCAAAAGATACTTTATAACACAATAGCGCTCGCCATACAATCCCATACAGACCCGCCACACGTAAAAAGATGATGTGTTATAAGTGCGGTTCGAGTCTTCGCTATTCTGCGTTATTCTCCGTAACAGCTAGCGGCGCGATATCAGAAAAGTTATGCCTAAACCTCCAATATCAGAAAAGTTATGCTTAAAATCCCCTCCGCCGTAAACAGGAGAGGGGGTCATTTTGAATACACGGAGCGCCGTGCTCAAACCGCTGTCAGCCGTCAAGTTGACATATCCAGTACAAAGAAATGATATTCCCTCGGCCGCTTCCGAATTCAACTGACCCCCTCTCCTGCCGTAGGAAGAAATCTTTTATACTTAACGTAGTATGTCGGTAGAAAAGATACTTTTTTAAAACACAGTATCTTTTGATGTGAGAGTTCGCGTCTTTGTTCGCAAATGTATATGCATCAGGGGTGTTAGCATGGTCGATCGATATGAAGTTACTGACCGATTGTCGGTAACTTCTCATCGTTCCCTAGGACAACTGCAGATCTCAAACGTACAAACGACAGTTAATATCGAATATATTAAGGACACTTAGTCATTGTGAACTGTCACCTATTCGTTTGCGATCTGCAGTTGTCCTAGGGAACGATGAGAAGTTACCGATAGTTATCCTATCGATCGTTATAGAGCAAGCGTGCTAGGGCCTCAGAAGTTAACTTCATATCGATCGATTATGCTAGCACACCTTAGATGTCTTTATGCATGAGTGGGTATTACCTAAATATAATCATAATATTATAAGATTTACGAGTAATGTTAGCATCGGTTTTAACTTACTGCGAACTTCGCACGTACACAGATATCACTTTACATTCAATTTGAAAGGTATATAATATGCATTCGATATTTTGAATATTCGATATTACCTACTCCTAACTGAATGACGTAGCTAGAAGTACAGCTCGACACACTTAACTTTGTAGATAAATAATGTATGAACTATGTACGTCAAGGACGACCGAATTTAAAAAAAATCTATTTTCTTATATCCAAAATATCTAAGGCGTGGTGGCAACACTATTGCAATGTTAAGTATGTTGACCGGTACGAAAGTTTAGTTTGATTTTATAACTTTTTAGGTCGATAAACGTTTATGCTGAAATGTCATATGTCGACTTAGCGTGATTGCCAACAAAAGTTTGATAGAATACATTGTCGTCGAAAACGAATCTATCTGTCGAGTTTCAGGTCGATCGGGTAGTGGGTTAATATACACTTCCAAGATTCCACTTCAAACAAGCAAAGGTGAAATTCAAATAGATGGTTTTAAAAAAGGAATGTCATTGGTAGGTACCTAACGATGTTTCTGAATATGAAGCAATATATTTCCGGTTTACGTTTAGTACCTACTTACCTACGTGTTTACAGAGACACAACCGATTTAAAATAAATTAGCGCAGTCAGTAAAGCGGGCGACAAACGCGAAGTTCACATCTGAAAGATACTGCGTTATAAGTATCTTTTCTACCGACACACTACGTTATCCTACGGCAGGAGAAGGGGTCAGTTGAAATCGGAAGCGGTCGAGAGAATATCATTTCTTTGTACTGGATATGTTAACTTGACAGCTCCGTGCATGCTCCGTGTATTAAAAATGACCCCCTCTCCTGTTTACGGTAGAGAGGGGGTCGCATAACTTTTCTGATATTGCCACTGTAGCGAATACGAAAAATAATTCCGATTAGCGAAGATTCAAACCGCGATCACAGCGCATCATCTTTTTACGTCTGGCGGGTCTCATGGGATTGTATGGCGAGCGCACTTGTGTTATAAATAACTTTTTGATGTGAGCTGCGAGTCTGTCGCTACCTTTAATCACGAAATCCGATTTTACAAGAGGGTATAACCAGACAATACCGGAAATTTGTCCTTTTTAATTAAAATTCTAGACGTATTGACTCTTTTTTACAAATTGATTTTGGAAGATTGTTATTTTATCTGGTAAATTTTGAAAAACTAAGTTATTTTTAATATACTAAGGTTACCGGTGGTCGTTGGCAGATTTGCTAAATTTTCAAACGAAATATTGTATTATATGTCGTTTGAAAATTGAACAAATCTGCCAACTACTAACGGTATAAACTTAGCATATTAAAAATAAACTTAGTTTTTCAAAATTTAAAAAATGCGTTTAGCAGATAAAATAGCAATCTATAAAAAATATATTTTTTGTAAAAAAGAGTTAATACATCTACAATTTGATTTATAAAGGACTAATTTCCGATATTCTCTGGTAATACCCTCTTAAATTCAAAGCTAAATCGAGTTCTTAAGTTAATTAAACCAGGGTTACAGTCAGGCATGTAATCAAAATTAGTATTTTTGATTATCTTTGTAAGATTTTATTTTTCGTGCTAAAATTCCCCCTTCACGAAGATAGTAAAAGTTAAAAATCAACCTATGGTCAAAAATGCATGAAAGAATCTGACCTAATTTATTACCGTTCGTTACTCGTTTCATCAAAATTATTTACTGAAGAAGTTTAAAAATATGATTGGTATTTTATTGTCAGTGCGTTTAATTCTTTGTCGGTTTATTTTAAACCCGATTTTGAGCACCGATTAAACATAGCAAGTACATATTACCGAGTTATTGTGACTTATTTATTAAATAATATGCTCGCGCAAATTATTGTTGTTGCAATTTTATGTGTTGTCAACTATCGATTGTGCCTTCTGCCTTTACATCAATCAGTTGAGTATAAGTCACCGCAAAGAGCAGTTGCTCCACCGCTATCCGCTATCGCATAAGTTGAGTTTAATCCGCCGCAATGAGCAGTTGCTCCACCGCTATCCGCATAAGTTGAGTTTGAATTCGCTACCGTTTAAAAATACCGCAATTGAATTACGCCGCGACTATCGCACCAAAAAAAATACGATAATATCACCATTCCCTTTCCCAACCATGTCCAATTACTAACAAAACCTTCCGGTGTTAAAATCAGTGAATTGGTGGGTGCCCTGACGTCTATCGGGTAAGTAAAAATTATACATAAAGGTGCAACACATTACAGTCTGCTGCCGGTGTTCACTTATAGGTTGAACATTGGCCCAACGCCACACCATTTGGTCCTTCGAGCCGGATCCATTTGGTCACTTGCGAGCCGGATCCATTTGGTATTTCAAGCCGCATTTTATTTGACTATGAACCAGCATTTAGCAATATTCATTCACATACATTTTATATGCAAAGAAATTTAGTGAACAATACTATCCGCTATTTGAAATTACATACTTACCTAGGTATACATAGTTACTCTTTGATATTTCGGGTAATCAAATTTATTCATAGAAGTTATTGTTGTAGCAAATTTATTCAGTGCCAATCGCTAGATATACCAGTGTAATACACATATAATCAATGTCAACGTAGGTACGTACTTGAACATAGATCGCCGCATATCGCTCGAAATTTAATTATATGATTAAATAACTTGTCCACTGTAATTTATCGGAACATAAAATTGTCTAGTGCACTTTTGATTTTGGTGCATTATTTAATAAATAATTAAAAACTTTGTTGGCGAATACTTGTAAAAATGGAAGACAAATTAAAAAGACAATTAGTTTTACTAAAAAGTAAAAGAGACATTATTCTAAAAAGAGTTCAAAATTTAGTTTCGCTTGCAAAAAATGTACCCATTACCTACGAATCATCGCGCTCGATTGAAGCTTTTATGACGGAGTCTGAAAGCATAGTAGAAATTAAAAATAAATTTGAATTAATTATTGATCAAATTAACGAGAATATTGTTACGTCAAACCCGAATTCTGAACCAGATTATTCAAGCTGGGAACAATTTGAAGATTTCTACACGCGCATAATACGCACCCGAAACAATATAAAAGCAAATTTAGCTACGGAATCGAAAACGTCTACAAGTACGAGTGCTGTTAATAACAACAATTTTATTAAATTACCCGCGATAGAATTACCCACATTTGACGGGCGTATGGAAAATTGGCACCTATTTTATGAAACATTTAAAACAAATGTTCATTTAAATCCACAACTATCTGATTCGCAACGCGTACAATATTTAATTGGAAAATTAACTGGAACCGCAAAAAATGTTACATCAGGTTTAGTGCCAACTGGAGACACATACAAAATAATCTGGGATACGCTTGTAAATAAATATCAAGATAAAAGATCTCTTGCCACTTACTACCTGAATAACATATTTCATTCAAAAACCGTAGCGCACAACGCAAACAATTTAACAGTTTTTATAGAAAAATATTCAGCATCTATCGCCGCGCTAAAACAATTGGGAATTGAGGATCTTTCAGATTTTATACTACTGCAATGCGCCTTGCAAAAGCTAGAATCGCAAACCGCACAAGCATTTGAGCTCTCAGTTCGAGAAATTGAGATTCCAACCTGCAAGCAATTGGTGTCGTTTGTGCAAGATCAGGTCAAAATTCTGCAACGAACTTCCACTCGTGGACCTAACACTGCCAACATAAATACAACCAGTTCCGGTGGAACCATACGCACAACTCAAACCCGCACACATCATACTTACACAAGTACGCAACTAAAATGCATTTTTTGTCAAAATGAGAGCCATACGCAACTGTACACTTGTACACAATTTTTAAAATTATCACCAAAGGAAAGGTTTTCCTTCGCAAAGGAAAAATCTTTGTGTTTCAATTGCTTGAGCCCGCAACATACATCTACAAGATGTAAGTCAAAAGGCACTTGTCATAAGTGTCATGGCAAACACCATACGTTTCTTCATTTTGAGAAACCTAGTCAAGCAAACGCCTCCACATCTATTGCAGAAACTCAACCTAACGATTCAGAACCGTCGGTATGCACCATGTCAGCAACCACGCGACAAGGGGCGACTACTGAAGTTCTTGCTACCGCCAAGGTTCACACTTTTGATCGATACGGTGGAGAAAATACCGTTCGCTGTCTTTTAGACCCAGGCTCACAAAAGCATTATATAACATCACAATGTTGTGAAAAATTAGGCCTGGCAGTCAGTCCAGGAGCGCGCTTCGCAGTCCAGGGTTTAGGTGGCAAAACGCAATCAATAAGAGGAAGTGTTACTTTGACAATTCAATCTAGGATTGATCCCTACTTCAAATACTCCATAACCGCTCTAGTTTTAGATAAAATTACCGCTCATTTACCTACGTGTAAAGTGGACTTGACGTCATACAAATTCATAAATATTCCACTGGCAGACGACACCTGGGCAATGCCAGGTCCAATCGATTTGCTAATTGGCGTAAGTCTGTTTTCTCAACTGTTGCTACCAAATAAGATTATCACCCCCGGTTTTCCAGTCGCGATTCAAACCACATTAGGGTATGTCTTCATGGGTGACGCTCCAGTAAATTCTCAATCAAACACAGCTTTAACTTTCTGCGCTACGCACGAAATTGAGAATTTAATTCAAAAATTCTGGGAAATCGAAGATATCGGTTCGGAACCAGTTCACAGCCTTGAAGAAAAAGAAGCTGAGAACATTTTTCAAAGCACCACAACTCGCCTCGGGGACGGTTCTTATGAAGTGGCTCTGCCATTCAAAAGCAACCCATGTAACTTAGGTGATTCATTGCAAGCTGCGCAAAATCGGTTTTATGCAATAGAGAGAAAATTTAAGCTTCTGCCAGAATTAAAACCACTCTACGATGAAGTGATCACAGAACATATTCGCAAGGGTTATTTGTCCCAGGTGGAATCTTCACCGTCAGAAAACGCGTATTACATTCCGCATCACGCAGTTAGGCGTGAAGATAAAATTACAACGAAAGTGAGAGTGGTTCTGGACGCAAGCGCAAAAACAAAAAATTGTTTATCTTTGAATGACATTTTACACACGGGACCAAGCCTACAGAATGATTTATTTTGCATCCTTCTGAATTTACGCCTTTTTCCTATCGCAATTTCCGCCGACGTTCGTCAAATGTATTTATGTATAAATGTTCGCGAAGAAGATCGTCGTTATCAACGAATTTTATATAGATTCGACCCGCAAAAGCCGCTTCAGGCTTACCAATACAATCGCGTAGCATTCGGTCTTAAGTGTAGTCCGTTTTTAGCCCTTCGAGCAATCAAACAGTTAACGTTAGATGAAGGCGCTCGCTACCCTCTGGCAAGGGATATTATCAATTGTGATGTTTATGTAGACGACATCGCTAGCTCTGCTTTAAATGAGCAAGAAGCTATCCACGCGACTGAAGAGTTAATTGAGCTCTTTCAATCTGGAGGATTCCAACTCGCTAAGCGGGCATCCAATTCCAGCATGGTTTTAGAAAACGTTCCATTGGAACTTCGCTTGTCGCAAACTGTAACTTTAAGTTGGATTCATTCATCACCTCACCGCTGGCAAACCTTTGTTGCCAATCGTATCGCAGAAATACACGAACATTTGGACAGTAGTCATTTTTATCATATCGCAGGTGTTGATAACCCTAGTGACTGTCTGTCAAGAGGTATGCTACCATCACAATTGATGGCAAATGAAATTTGGTGGAATGGTCCAAAATGGCTTTGCCAGCCGCATTCCGACTGGCCTATTGCGCCATTTAAGCACGCAAATTCAGAACAGTTACCAGAAATGAAACCCAATCAGTATGAACAGCCAATAACTTTTGGCTTGTGCTCTCGCATAGCTGATCCACCCGAAATAAAACCTAAAACCGGTAACTGCCTCAAGACCATCGTGTCACCTTTATCATGCATATTGGCTTCTCGCATTCATTCTTGGCCAAAATTGATTCGCATTGTCATTTGCGTTTTTCGCTTCAAACGCAAACGCAATCGCAAACGCAAACGCAATCGCAAACGCAATCGCAAACACAATCGCAATGGCAAACGCAATCGCAAACGCAATCGCAAACTCAAACGCAATCACAAACGTAATCGCAATCGCAAACGCAATCGCAAACTCAATCGCAATCGCAATCGCAAACTCAAACATAACCGCAACTGCAATCGCAACCGCAACCGCAAGCACAACCGCAAATATTATCGCAAACGCAAACACCTGCGCATTTTAACACTTACGCCGTTAAAATCTTTACCCGCTGCTGATTTGTCAGACGCGCCGGTAAATTTGCTGCAACAAAGAAAACATCTTGTCGATCAACTCGTCCAGACTTTCTGGAACCAATGGCGAATGGAGTATCTGAACAAGTTGCAATCGCGTCAGAAATGGAATACCCATGCAAATCCTATAACGAAAGGCACAGTGGTAATAATTAAGAGTGACAATATCGCACCACTTCAATGGCCTATTAACGTAGTGGTAAACGTCCACCCTGGCTTAGATGGGGTGATCCGCGTTGCGGACGTTAAGACTAACTCCGGAACGTATCGCAGGGCAGTCGTTAAACTCTGTCCCCTGCCTTCACAATAACTTTAACGTTATCTTAGATTTAGTAAGTTAGTTTAGATCTACCGCAGGTTCAGTATTGTTCATTGAATCCTTTCATATTGTGTTTCTTTTGTTGTATTAATTACTTTGACCACTTGGTCAAGGCGGGGGGGCATGCTCGCGCAAATTATTGTTGTTGCAATTTTATGTGTTGTCAACTATCGATTGTGCCTTCTGCCTTTACATCAATCAGTTGAGTATAAGTCACCGCAAAGAGCAGTTGCTCCACCGCTATCCGCTATCGCATAAGTTGAGTTTAATCCGCCGCAATGAGCAGTTGCTCCACCGCTATCCGCATAAGTTGAGTTTGAATTCGCTACCGTTTAAAAATACCGCAATTGAATTACGCCGCGACTATCGCACCAAAAAAAATACGATAATATCACCATTCCCTTTCCCAACCATGTCCAATTACTAACAAAACCTTCCGGTGTTAAAATCAGTGAATTGGTGGGTGCCCTGACGTCTATCGGGTAAGTAAAAATTATACATAAAGGTGCAACACATTACAGTCTGCTGCCGGTGTTCACTTATAGGTTGAACATTGGCCCAACGCCGCACCATAATATGTCGTAGACCTACACGAAAAGTGATTTGGTATGCCCTAATGATAGATTCAGTAATCTTATTGTGTAAGCCAGATTAATGGTGACGTGTGAAACGGGCTTTATTAAAAATAAAGCTCTGTCTACTATACAGTATTAGGAAGAGGAATGTTTCACACAAGGTAGGCACTTGATCAAAATCGAGTCTTATAAAAATAGATAATTATCTTAATCATAACTATTCAGGGTTTTAAGGGACCAGTGATTCTTGACATTATTAGAAGTAAATAATATAAATGAAATTTTGGTCTACGGTGTTTCTTTTTCAATTTTTTTCTCTTCAAAACCAAACAAAAAAACTTTCTTTCACATGTAATCACTGGTCACTCCACCGAGTAATCGCCCAACCCCTTACCAAACCCTAACTGTCCAGTAGATATTTTTGTTTTGTTTTATGTCCTGTAACACCCTGTAGGTATAGCAGAAATATGATTGTTTTCTGAAGCAACAAAAAATCCTAAACGGTGAGCTCTGGCTTTATGAAAGATGCACAGCTTTTGATGTATCGAATTTAGAGATCAACAACATTATTTTCAGATTGCGTGAAATTTTCTAACATGAGCTATGGAGATTTTAAATGTTAATTCAACTGTTATAGAATTAGGCAAGGCACAGGCATTTTGTTTGATCTAGGTATGTTTCTATAATGTTATCTATGTGGAGAGGGGACGAAGTAGTAATGTTCCTGTGCCGTACATGTACTTCTTATCAAAGTGAAATTTTTGAATTTCTATTAAAAGTTATTTCGATACGCACTAACCTAAGCTAACCTAACCTAACATAACCAGGAAATTAATAAGAGTGTCATAGTCTGAATTATTATCAGTAATAATGATTGTAGATATGTTTATGTCCATAAGTGAATCGTCTTTCAATTCAATTCAATTCAATTTATTCCTTTAAAAACATTACAAAAATTGACATTTTGATTCGTCTTTAAAGTAGGTCCATTTGAATTAAAAGTCGATATCCGAATTAATTCTGTTCAACAGCAAGATTGCTCTCCCGACCGGCATGACCATTGGCAAGTTAGTCCTGCAGGCCGGGAGATAAAACAGTCTATGCTGTCGGTGGCGAAGATAACCATCGGGAACATAGAAATGAATGCTCTCCATGATAGCCGAGTTTTCGAACCATCCACGGATCAATCTGAAGAAATGCGTGGCAATGTGTACATCTCTTCTGACCCGTAGATGGTTCATTTCAAGCATACCCAAAAGAAAGTCGGTTATAGGATAGAGCCACGGATAATAACCATACTCCCCCATCCCCTCATGTAGAGAAATCTCAGAAATTTCTTCTGAACTCTCTCTAACATGAGGGAATATTTTACTTGGTGTACATTCCAAATTACTGACCCACTTTCAAGTCTACTCCTTACTAAGGAATTGAATAAGATTATGAGAACCCGGGTATCTCTAAAATTCCCTGCAGTGCGCAGAACAAAGCCTAGCATTCTCAATGAAGTGCTACAAACCATCTCAATATGAGCATGAAATGTTAGCCTACTATCAAACATGATTCCAAGATCCTTCATGGTGTAGACACATTTTAAACTTCGGGCGTCCATCGTATATCGGTGATACCAGGTATGACACGCCCTTAGTAAATGACAAAAATAAACATTTGAATACATTGAACTCAATCCGATCCCTTTTACTCCAGTCAATAATTTTATCAATATCTGACCGGAGTCGATTGTAGTCTTCTAGGGTTAGTTTTTCTAAGATTAGTTTTAGGTCATCTGCACAAAGAAGAAACCCGGAGTGCAGAATTACTTCGGAAATATCATTAAAAATATGGAAAAGAGGATTGGGCCTAAATTAGAGCCCTGGGGTACACCTGATCGTGCAAAAAATAGAATAGACTGAAATAGTCCATGAGACACAAACTGTTTCCTACTGCAAGATACCTAGCAAGATACCTTTAGTACCTCTAGTGTAATTCCTTTAAAATTTTATCTCAATCCAAGATCTAGACAATCTATAAATAACTGTAATTTACGATATAAACCGTTGTCAAGTTTGTTTACCCAACAAATTACTAAATTCCTTTTATTTGACGTCCAATTAGGTTGTAAAAGAAATAATCGATTACTCCATTTAAAAGAAGAAGCGGGCCATTAAATTTCTCTGTAATTGACGATTATAAAGTAGATACTATCGTTGCCCACATGAAGCTATAAATACTTTGGATAGGTATGTAAAGTTATTTAGTTTTGTTTTTAATAATAGTTAACATCCGGACAGACAGAATTACCGAAAATATGTTTTTAGTGATTGTCTCTGATATTAGCCCAGGCATGCCCTACCTGCGGCCCATGGGCCAGCATGCGGCCCAATGATTTTTTGTGGCCCAAAATGAAGTTTTCAGCTTTCTAAATTTTTGGATTTATTTGTGAAATGCGATTATATTTTGTGAAATTAATACTTTCTTGTTAACTTTGTTATTGCTTGAAATGTGCCAGGTGCATGGCCGATATTATTACATAATTACATATGTTATGAACTCGTCCAAAATCAGATATTTCTCAGTGTCCAATAATGCATTTCCATAATTGAATTATTGGACACTGAATTACTGGTAAAAATTAATGGTAATATCCTCCACATACCTGTATTCCTGGACGATCTAACGGTCAGCATTTTAGTCTCCTGAGTGTTGGATAAGCTGTCAATATACATTTTTTTTCAATAATTTCGCTCCTTACGCAAATTAACAGGTTTATTAATGAATAGAGGTGAACTGAGGAAGCTCTTAGAATTGAAATAAATCGTATATGCAAACCACAGACTTAATTAATTCATCTAAGACGCGATCATTTGATTCGGGTTCAAACGAAACGAAAGTTGTTAAAATATGATCGTTTAGTGTCAAAAAGTATATGCCAAGTTCCAATATATACATATTAAAGTTAACAATTATTATAAGCAATAATTATTAGTCTGAAACACTCATCCAAATTGAAAATATCTCCCGAGAAAAGATACATGCCGCCGAGGGGACTCGAACCTGTGTCCTTCTGATTTCCGGTCAACCGCTCTATCCACTGAGCTAAGTATCTATGTATCTACGTCCGCGATTTTTTCAATGTGGATGAGTGTTTCAGGCTAATAATTATTACTTATAATAATAATGTCGCTAAGCCTGAAAATCTTGTCTTAAACATTAGTTTATCAATTGAGGTGTGTAAAAGCAAAGGCAGCAATCTCCATTTCAGCCAGATTGCTATGTTTGCTTTTGAAATGACATGGAGATTGCTTTATTTCCTTTACGGACAATATTACAAAAAAATTTTGTACGTAATATACATGTATACAATATTTGTATGTAATATTGTACGTAATATACATGTATACAATATTTGTATGTAATATTGTACGTAAAAGCAAAGACAGTTTTCTCCTTGTTATTTCAAAAGCAAACATAGCTATCTGGCCGAAATGGAGATTGCTGGCTTTGCTTTTACACACCTCAATTAAAAAATAATAATTCATTTTAAAGTTAGTATTTCAATTCGAAATTTGAGTATTTTAAATTTTTTATGTAGCCGTTTCCATTCCATTACCATCGTATAACGAATTCCTTTTGCGAATGGAGGTATTTATCAGTCACCTATTTGAAAACTTTACAGCTTGCGTGATACTGTGCGAAATAGATATAATTTAATTCGTATTATATACGCGAATTCATTCTACGCCAGTGAGAATACGTGGGGCCATTTATTTGTTCCAAAGTTACTACATCAATACTTGTAAATTTCAAAATATTCTTCTAATTTAATTTCAAACTTTTGATAACGTGATAACTGATAACATAACGAATTACATAATTTACAGACTTTTGATAATATAACGAATTCGTTTCGAGCCTTGAACTCTTTTTGAACCACTTAGAAAAGACCCACATTTAAACGATATAATTGAACCATTTTTGCGATGTCGTGATTTTGTGAAATTTTTGATACCTTACGAAGTAAAGTTACTTAATTAAATTGGATTGTTAAAAATTGATGTTAAAAATATGAAATGTTTGATTAATAATTATTAAAAATGATCTCATTTGACATTGAGTTACTTGTCGGATACCCGAGTCCGTAAAATAAGTGGAGTGACACACTTCTATCGGATACTGCTGGTCATATTTTACATTAAGATTAGATACGCACGTTACAAATTAATATAAAATATAGCTTGTTTGGTGAGGTAACCGTTTAAGCATTTGGGATTTATTACATAAAAAAGGAGAGTTGCTACGTTTGACGTTAATGGAAAATCAGTCAAAATTCAATTATAAATTGGCTCGAGGCTTCTGTAGAAGTTTCGTAAAAGCTTGTACAAATTTTACGTGTTACACAATTTTGAGGAGATCTATAAATTTTAGCTCTATGCTATTGTGACATTAACGTTTTCGACATTAGGTACAAGTACAAGTATAAGAATTCCTCACCCTTCTTCCAACTCTTGTCACCGACTCAAAATAGTATGGACCTGCCGCTGAGGGATCCGTTGAATCCTCTATTTCTGTTACAATGTTTAATTTTTTTACATGTTCTGTTGTCATGTTCTCTACAATGTTTACGACAAAGGGGAGAGGTTAGATTGGGGCTATTCCTCATAAAGTGTACATCATCACAATAATCCAAGCAATCCATTCGAAGTGAGGCCCTTTCTTTTTATCCAGTGAATTAATTATAAAACATTTTATCTCAAGTCAGAGTTTTTCAATGCGGTCGTAGTGCCGTCTGTACTTGCAATTTGCTACCTGCGTTATTCAATGAAACTTCCCCAAAATGGATCAGGCAGTCAATCGTCGTGTCGGACGATTCGACTTCATTAAAACCCTGAACCAGAAACCAACAAGCACACCAAACAAATACAGGACATGCAGTAAAAAGGGGTAAGACCATAAATGTATTTTTTCTTTATATCTGTGTATGTACATATAATTTTGTTTAAAAAGTATTTTGGTATTGACAGGTTGTTTATTATTTAAGGTATTGTTGTGTTCAATGTCAGCAAGTGTTGCACTGTTTACCAAAATAGGTCCATTAGCATTTTAGTTACTTCTGAATATCTATTTAGCCTATATTGTTTATTTTTAATCAAATGCAACCATATAACCGGTAATGTATTCAATCTTCCAGCATATGTCAACATTATGGCACAATAGTTCATCTGCAGACTCTGTGAATTTTGAATCTGCCACTGTGCTTTTCAATACCAGAGGAAAGATGGCAATTTTTACGAAAGGTCTGCTATTGGGTGGCTGTGTGCTTAAGTAAGGACCAAGAATCGAGTCATTGTCTTTGGCCGAACAATGAGATCTCCGCAGAGTTTTTGTTGCCATTCATGTAGAGTTGTTCAGCAAGAAGCAAGCCGCCGTGAGTCGTCGCTATCATCGGTCCATGTAGGGTACACCATACCCCGTCTTTGATTGCATCTATTGACGGATATCAAACAACAAATGTGATGCCGGTGTTTAATTAAAGCAATTAAAGTCATTAAGTCGCCCAGCAGGTCTGTTTGTGAAAGTGTGATCATCAAATTATATTATTTTGTATAGTTTACAACTACTGCTGTTGATGACGAAGCTCTGAATTTAAGAGATGATGTTGTATTCAACTTGGATGGGTCTTTCAAATACGTCATAGGTTATCGCTTATCATCTTAATAACAAGAACAAAACATGTCAATCATGTTGCATGTCGTTTTTTAATTCGACACTTCATTCAGAAACGTTATCATCTTGACTAAATTATAATTATATTATTTCTACGACGTTATAAAGTATTAAAAATAATTTAATGAAATCTTACGGTACAAGCAGATTTAATATTTTTTGGTTTATTCAATTTTTTTTATAGAAAACGCCTCACATTTCTCATGTTCAAAGAGTTATTAGTTATTAGATGAAGTCAGTAATCGTAACATTTTTTTGTGATATTTGAATATTAGCCGCCTAGTCCAAATAATAAGCTTTTTCTTGGATCATTGAACGAAACCCAATTTAACTTTTAGTCAACCATTTTAACCTTTTTGCTGCCGAGAAACTTCTTGCAACGATTCAACTGCAATTGATTTGGACCACCTGCACGATTTGCAAACAATTGTTAAATCCTTCGATTCTGCTGACATGTCCCAAAACGGGAGAGAATCCATGAACGGAAATGTAAAGAGAAAGGCGGAAAGGGATGAGAATAAGAAGAGGAAAGAAAAGAGTCTGGAGATGAGAGGGAAGAAGTGTACATAGCGAATGGAGAGGATAAAAAGATGGTTGGAGAAGAGGAAGGACTTTTTTCAACAAAAAGCAAGAAAATCCACCTGGACAATGAACATTTCGGCCATGCAGGGACGTTACGTGAGTTGAATATTTTAAATAGTTGGTTTATAACATCCTCAATGCAACCACCGTTTAACTTGAATGCGATTCAATACCTCATTAGTAAATCGGAGCACTGTTTGTTTATTTGATGCAAAGAAATGCCGAGGTTTTAAAACGGGTGCCGAAGAAAGAGACTCGTGCAGAAATGTTTATAATATTATTTCTTTAGTAATCCAGAAAATTAAACAAATTGAGTGCACTGATGGATGAGTGCTGACAGATTAAACAATTATAATGGAAAACGCACTTAAAACAAAAATAATATTTTGATAAACAAAAAACAACAACATTTAAAAAAAAAAAAACTGAATTATTGTCTAAGTTATACTTAGGGTATTTTCTAATCTACCTCCGTTTTTTTCAGTTTCAATTGCCTGTAGTCGCAGATATATTGACTGACAAAAATCAATGGACTGTAATCAATACATTATGGGTTTTCAAAATGACACTATTATTCAAATAGCTAGGTGAACAGTGGATACTGTGAGAGATCTGACCTACCTTAATTTCATACAGCACGTTATTGTGAGGTTCGATATTATGGTACCGAGGGTTCTATGACACTTCATCCGGCGACACCTCACCCCCCGACAGTTCATCCGGCGATTTATCATCCCCCGGACACTTCATCCGGCGACACCTCATCCCCTGGACACTTCATCCGGCGGACACTTCATCCGTCGGACACTTGATACCTCGGACATTTCATCCCCTCAAATATTATTTTAGGGGATTATTTATTTAAATGGGTATTCAGGATAGTATGTCGAAATTCTTATATCTTTAGGCTTCTTGAGTGGATATCGGCTATAATTTTTTTTTTACTAACGATAAATCGAATTACGGTCGGGTAATGAAATACGTATATGAGCAGTGTGTTGAGGGAAAAACGCTATATGAATTTACAATTTAAAAGGCAAATATAAAAAAAGGAGTGGCGGACGTATGAATCCATCCCGTCCACGGGTCGAGAGATCAAACGGTCTCCCTCAATCAGTCTCTTCTGATCCAGCCCGCCACCCCCCACCATCCGGCATCCCCCGCCAAGACCTAGACAAACCTCACCCCATAAACTCATGCACCGCATGCACACGGAGAAAAATAAACTGTTAAAAACGGGACTGAAGTTCTTACGAACAAATCAACAGTGATTCAATGTTTATTGGCGGTAAAATACGTACGAAATTACGTATACCAACAAATTATTCTTAACGTTCCCACCAATAAACATTGAAACCCTGTTAATTTGTTCGTAAGAACTTCAGTCCCGTTTTTAACCGTTTTCACTATTAAAAGGGTCGTTTTATCTATTAAAATGTTCTTTTTTTCTAAAAAAATGTTCGTTTTTTCTATTAAAAGGATCGTTTTTTCAAATAACATTTTTCTCCGTGCAGGGTACCACTTATTTACCCTGCGTTTGGCGGTGTATGGGAGAGGTGTTGGTTATCCAATATATCGTTCCCGGGGTGGTGGTAAACATATTTGCCTTTTAAATTTTAAATTCATATAGCGTTTTTCCCTCAACGTAAAATGAAATAAGTATTTCATTACCCGACCGTAATTCAAATTATCGTTAGTAAAAAAAATTGTATTGTCGATATGCACTCAAGACGCCTAGAGATATAAGTATTTCGACAGACTATCCTCTTTGCATACCCATTTGAATAAATAATCCCCTAATATAATATTTGAGAGGATGAAATGTACGAGGTTTCAAGTGTCCGACGGATGAAGTGTCTACCGGATGAAGTGTCCAGAGTATGAAGTGTCCAGAGGATGAGGTGTCGCCGGATGAAGTGTCCGGGGGATGGGATGTCGCCGGATGAACTGTCGGGGGGTGAGGTGTCGCCGGATGAAGTGTCATAGAACCCTCGGTACCGTAATATCGAACCTCACAATAACGTGCTGTATGAAATTAAGGTAGGTCAGATCTCTCCCAGTATCCAGTGTTCACCTAGCTATTTGAATAATTGTGTCATTTTGAAAACCCATAATGTATTGATTACAGTCCATTGATTTTCGCTGTCAATGTATCTGCGACTACAGGCAATTGAAACTGGAAAAAACGGAGGTAGATTAGAAAATACCCTAAGTATAACATAGACAATAATTCAGAATTATTTTTTTTTAAATGTTGTTGTTTTTTGTGTTGTTCTAAAACAATATAAACCAATGCTTTTGAAGTGATTTTATCAAAATATTATTTTTGTTTTAAGTGCGTTTTCCATTATAATTGTTTAATCTGTCAGCACCACAGATAAGAGAAACAAGGGGAGATATGCTATGTTGGCCGCCAGAACGTGGACGGACTACTACCTGACAAGGGTAGTTTGAATACGGAAAGAACTCGTTCAATCGTTCAAGTGTCCAGAGGATGAAGTGTCCAGAGGATGAGGTGTCGCCGGATGAAGTGTCCGGGGGATGAGATGTCGCCGGATGAACTGTCGGGGGATGAGGTGTCGCCGGATGAAGTGTCGGGTCACCGGTACCGAGGGATCACTATCGATCGATATTAAAGTCACAGAAATACCATGATGGTGATAATTGCATGAGTTACTTCAATAGACTGATTAATTCCTCTGAGTTATTGTTTGACAGATAGGATAAGTATGGAAAGTAGGTTGGACAGAGGAAGGTAGATGTACATAGTTTCGTCAACAACTTTTATGGTTTTCTAATGTAGTGACAATCTTACGAGGAATACTTTAAATATTTTTATTCATAAAAGATTTATTTAATTTTTATAGTAAATTGTTTGAAAGTTGGTTTAAAAAGAAAAATAATATTGTGACAGCTCGATGTATGCAGACACTCACTCAAATACCTTACTAGGTCTGTTCGACTTCTAAAATAAATTATCTCATTATAAAGCTCGGATGCAACGCGGGGAAATTCTTCTATAAATGGGAAGTATCATTACAAGATCATGATCGCACAGTCGCGCGTCGCAGCGTCACGAATAGAGAGTGTTCTATCCAACGATGTTCACACGGATATGGGACGTAGGATGTTTGCCACTATTCAAAAATTGATGCACATTATCTATGGATAATTCAACTTTTGGCAAAACTATATTCTTCACTAAAATAATTTGCACAAAATTTCCTATAATTTAGGCGCTTCCTTATAGCTTGCAAGGAATTCAACATAATAGCCTAAGAGTATGGATATTAGAGAGACGGCATGTGTAGTGTGCCCGCGCGCTCCAAGTGTGCCTTTTCGATAATTTACCCACACGGCTGACGGTTTTTGGGCGTTTAATACTTGCCGACATTTTTACGACAGCAGCCATTTTCCATGGTGACAGCCAATGTCAGCCGTATGGGTAAAATTCTCGAAAGAGGCACACTTGGAGCGCGCGGGCACACTTCACATGCCGTCTCTCTAATATCCATACTCTTAGATAATAGCTAATCTTGTGCCCAAATTGTAGCAAATTTACTCAACTTTTAAAAAGATGTGAACAATTTTTTGAAATATACTGCAAACGCGAAAACAAGGTGTGGGTGTTCGCCGACGTGGAAAACTTAGTTTTAACATCACTGCAGCAACATATTTTACAAAAAATCATAACTACCAGACCTTTTGCAAGGAATTGACTTTTTTCACCGACCGCTATGTTAGGAACTGTTGCAATTTTCGGTTCAATCACCGACCGCTATGTTAGGAACTGTTGCAATTTTCGGTGAAAAATGACATTTCGTGTTTTTAAATTTAAAAAATAACCATTAAAATGCACTTTTTTCGAAATTCCGGTAACTGAATTGATTAGTATTAATTAATATCTAACTACAACAATTTTTTCAATTGATTTTTTTCGTCCATATTAAGCATGACCCGGTTTTGTAAATATTTTACCTTATATTTCACACAATTGAGGGACCAGATGACGTTACGACCTCTCCCGCACGGTATTATACTCTTATCCGGCGTTTTCGCGGGCTTAATAAAATTCAAACTTGTAGAATTAATTTAATTATGAAAACGAACCTTAAAAAATTGCTAGTATTTAAGTTTGCAAGTGAACATTGCTAAAAAAAATTAAAAAAAGGACTCAACTTCCTTATTACAACAGAATTTGTTTCAACAAATTGCCTAATTACTGGATTTTTCGCAACTGTTGGATGTAATTGAATAACTTATTCTGCTCCGTGTTTTTAGTGATCTTCTTAATTATACTTTTTTTTAAAATGGCTCTTAGTTGTTTTAACTCCGCATAACGTACTCGTAGAAATGAGATAATGATTTATGGTGCTTGATTTTTTAATGGTACATTCAGCACTGAAATAAGAAAAAAATATAACAGCGATGTCCACGGGATATATCTCTACAGATGTCAAGTACCCAGCGTTCAATATTGGAAACTGTAATATAATGATGGAGTGCAGAATCCGCACCATTATTGGGAGCTGATCTGATCGCGGACTTTCACGCATTGGAAAATATGTCACTTAGTGAAGTAACCTCGACTTGCAGAACACAGAACAATAATAATCTCACCACGGCCGCCACTGGCCTCTACTGTTCTGTAAGATATCTGCATCCTGTATTTTCAAGTCACTATTCAATGTCCACTCATTAAATCATCATTATCATTATGGAGCCCATGATCAACACGATCGAGAAAATGCAATAAGAAACATTGTACCAAGAGCAAAATTTTGATATTCTACCATGAACGGTGACTTCAGTTTTCCTGAAGGCAAAAAATCTCTGTTCGTTTTTAGTCGAAAAGTTTTACGTTCCTTTAATTAAAATTAGCAAGCATTTAAGACGAAACTTGATGATTAATCACTATTTTATATTAATCTTAACAACGAATCGGTATACATTACAAACACAAAACAAACACGTTTTGAATAAATTGATGCTTTTTCTACCGTTTAGAATGAGTAGAATTAAAATAAAATTGTAAATTTTTTTTTATAGTGTATGCCTCACAAGAGTCCCAACTGCTCCCGTCTGGAGCCAGTGAGACTATGGCATCCCCAATTGGGGAATGTAGCCGGAAAAAACAATATTTTAATATTGCTCGAACCCAAGCCTAACAGTATGGGCCTGGAAACGATGATATTTTCCCAAATGCAACTTTTTGCAAATTTTGTTGTTGATTCTTGTGAAAGCCACTCTTTTTAGCGTAGATCCAAAATTTCACTTATATCGGTGGCATAGGTAAGTGGGAAAGGGAAGGAGACGAGGGAGAGGAAGGTGGGGAAGTACCTGGCTATTCAGTTCTAGTCACTAAACACGGCTAAAGCCATTTCAAGCAACGTTTAAATTCTGAATGGTGGTCTTACACCAGGGCGATACTAAGAGTATCTTCCACTCTGGAACGTGCCGCAAATATAATATATATTATTTTAAATAATTAATTGTGAAATAACACAAACCAATTAAATAAAATTTATTTGCGCACGCCGGGTTCGAACCCGACCTCCGGAATGGCAGTGCAACGCCCTACCGCTGGACTCTTCCCTTCTTGGATCGTATTGTTTTTTTTTGCTTATTTTCTTTCTTAGGTTCTTATTTCCTTTTTTAATTAAAAAATAAATTATGTGACTACCGCACAAGAGTCTTTCCTGTCTGGATCAACTGAGACTAAGACATTCCAAATTGGGGTACGTTATGAGGCTGGAGGTAATCGAAATGGGAAAGAGTTGGGGAAGGGGGGAGACGTGGAACTTTCGGACTATTCAGATCTGGTCACCAAAAACGACTGAAGTTTTTTTTATTGTTATCAAGTTTAACTAGTATAATTCCAATTTAATATTAATTTTTCTTATATATTCAATAATATTATTATATAATTTATAAAAACAGTTTATTTATAAACAAGTTCTGCGTGGTATTAGTTTGATAATGCTTTTAGAAGGCCAAACAGCTGTCACGCGTAATAATAATTACTAAGTTAAGTCATTACAAGCAACGTTTCGATTCTGAAAGGTGGTCTTTCACCAGGGCTACGAGCCTTGCTTTTTATTGCTTTTAGGTATGTGGGTACCTTTATGTACTTTAAAATTTGTCGAATGAATTTGATTTAAGATGAAACCCGGTGGTCGAGAAATTTTAATAATAGATTTTTGCTAAATTGTTGCTGTCACTGTTGCTCTTACTCCACCGGATATTGAGCGAAAGGGACAAATGCACCTCGGGCTACTAATACATAACTAAAATCGTTAAAATCTATATATTCCCCACTTTTCTCCTTTAAAAGTGGACCGATTTAAATTTTTTTTACCAACTACTTAAAAAGAAACTATTCTATGTCTGTAGGTTTTGCTTTTTTTTAAAAAAAAACATTGTCTAATTTGTATACTGAACGTCTTTTGACAGCGTTTAAACCAGTAAAGTTTATTGATTTTTGGAAGGTCATAACTTCTATAAAAAGTAACTTATCAAAAAAAAACAAAAAGTACTAACACGCTAGTGATTGATATTTATTTTATGTAAAAAAAATATTTTTCTCTAGGGTTAAAATCCAGTGAGATAAACAGGGAATACGGTTGTATGGAAAAATCACCGCCGTGTATCCCCTTCAGTACCGTGCCAATCAATACCGTTTAGAAATACCATTTTCATATTGGCTTTGCAATAATAATTGTTCAATTTCCAAACCGTCTGGCAATAAATTGCCACAATCCCTACATTATCTCTGTGGAAGAGTCCGCCTTATATGGGTGTTCAGCTTTTTGTCTAGAAATGGCGTCGCGCGTCTTCTGCCGTGTGGTTTTTTTAAACGATGTCAAGCAATTACTGCAGAAGTTCTCGCCTTTTTCCTACTTTTTATAAGAAGAAGTTTTTTTTATTGGACGCTGCAAGAAATTGACATGATTAATTAATCTTTAATAAATAAAACAATCTATTTCAGATACGACGCTTTAAAAAAAAACGTTTATGTGCGTATGTGTAGAGTGTAGATTAACCTGCTTTAAAAATATATGTATGTATTTAAGAGGGTATTACCAGAGAATACCGGAAATTAGTCCCTTTAAAATCAAATTCCGAACGTATTTACTCTTTTTTACAAAAAAAATGGCTTTGAAAGATTGTTATTTTATCTGGTACCTACATGTAGTTTTTAAATTTTGAAAACTAACTGAATTCTTAATATACTAAGGTTCAGTTGGTCGTTGGCAGATTTGTTCAATTTTCAAACGATAGAATCTATTAAGCAACACAAATTTCAAATCACATAATCATACAAAAAATAAATCAATAATAATATAGTCAACACAGTTGTCAGAATTTTAAATTTAGTTAAATTAAAATCATTAAAAAATAAATCCGAGAACGTGTTTTGTGACAAAAGTACCTCAGTATTCTATTTATTTAAGGTCTTACAAACTAAAATATTTAAAAAAAATTTACACTCTTATTTTGTTTAGACATAATTGAAAAATCACAAATACTACGATCAAAAAATATTTACAAGAAGTACACGATATTTGATAATTTATCATCGTGCGTTTTGAGCATTTTTATCGCTTACTTGAATGTAAGCAAATGTTTAATGAAATAAAGTGGATATTGAGTTATTAGTTAAAAATTTTGGTACGGAGAATAATCAATCTTTCTCATCGGAACCGCTCTGTACAGTTGCAAGGGCAGGATCACAAGTTGAATTTTGAATTTCCGGCCGCCGGTTGATAGGCCTTAACATATCTACATAGTATTATGTATATTCGTTTCATATTTTTCTGTTAAGCTTAAAATATTTTCAAAAAAGAACTCGGATGAAGTCGGTTGTTGAGAGTAGTACCTAGTACTAAACAAAAAAAATAAGTAACTGATTCTTGACATAAAATTTGTACAAACCCAAAATAATTCGTGGAAAAATTTAATAATAGTTGCCGTTTATTTTCCATGCATAGACATTAAAATTAATAGACGAGCCAATCACGGAAAAGGAAACAAACCAAGTTGCGCGGAGCGCGGGAAAAGGCCTGACCGCCCTCCGTTCTGTGATTTGTCAATAAGTGAATCTGAGAGTACACTGCCAACTCGTAATTGTAATACCACCTCATCTCCTCTAAAATAAAATCTGCTTACAAATTAATAGTCCTCTTCACAAATTTATTAAATCGGGTAAACAAAGGGGTTCGGGCTTGTTTCCAAAATTCAATATTTTGTTACACTATTTAGAGAGACACAAATGTGTTATAATTTACCCTTGTCAAATTTTAGCTCGAGGCGATTTGTTTAAAAACGAACATTAAGATCCTGTGCAGAAAAGTCCCACAATGAACTGTCCTGCAAACCTTTGTCTTACTTTAGCGAACTTTATTTTTCTGCGCAGGGCCTGGTTATTTCAATGTGCGCTCTTCGGTGGTCAATGTACGACTGATGAAATAGTTTATTCAAACCATTCTCGAACCCTTTCGGTGCAAATATGGCATAGTATGTCATGTTAGGGCAAGTCTATCAATTGGTACTTCTATAATTCCATGCATATTGTAACCATTATGACATCTGTAGCTTTGAATCTCGTTGAGCGCATCCTCGTTGGACATACATAAATGTTTGAAATGCCTGCAACTGGTCTAAAAAAAGTCGCAAGAAACCACGCGACATTGAATAATTTTCCTGTTTGTATCTGATAAGTTTTCCAATTTCTTCTATGAAGTGCGCGTGCGCCAACTGGCCATACAAGGAGATCCGCGCATGCGTGGTACGCTGCCTGTTTCTTTGTTCTTTCTCCAAAACGACTCGTTATTTCATCCTTCTTGTTTTTGTTTTAAAACCGATTCATTTATGCCAGCGGTAGGTAGAAAAATACTCGCTTGTCGTTCCTCTCATTTTCTTTTCATTTTAGATTCGCCGACGGGCCGCGTCTCCCGCGTCGAAAGCGGTTTTCTGAATTGAATATTTGCACCGAGAATGGATATTGTCGTTTTTTGTCCGCCATTGTGCGTTCTCGTTACTTAGTTCATGCGCATGCGTTTGTTTCAAGAACGCAGTTTGAATTTTAAAAACACGTCTGCGCGATGTCCCCGTTTTATTGAGCCCGATTTAACGATACTGGTTGGACGTTTTAAAAGGTGCCATTATTTATTTCACTGACATATATATACTTTTATGTAATATATACCTACACAAGAGTCTAAACTGCCGGGAATCAATGGTATTATGTCATTACTCATGTTTAGAAATACTGTGGGATAGATGTAAGTAGGAAAAGAAGTTACAAGAAAGTTTTACGTTATGATTTACACACACGATTTACACTTTACCAAAAGAATCCCAAAAACAAAAACAGAATCCCAAGCAAAAAATAAATGTCTTCATGTGGCAAGGAGTTATTTCCAATAATTCGATCTAAAATAATGACATTCCTCTCGTTTGTAGATCAAGCGTGCAAAATTTCAACAATCTGGGAATAAACCCTAAATTTGTATAAACATTAACCCGATGTTTGGACCATCGCGCATCGTCCGGGCTTTACGCAGAGTTTTTCGAAATCAGACTTAGATAGTGAGCTTTCTCTTGTTTTGAAGGTCAAATTTGCAAAGTTCTCGCAATAAAAATGTAGGATTTTATAAAAAATAAAACCACAGACTCTCTCCTTGTATAAATAAATATACAGATAATCAATCACTCTCGTAACATTCGTTGATCTTAAGTTCGAAAAATCCATTTATAGAATTGACGTCATAGATATGTATAGAAGTAGAAAACGTATTGAGTTATTCGTATTGCAATATGATTTATTTTCTATTTGGTTTCTTGTTTATTACAGCGACTGCATAAATTACATTTGCAGTGAGCGGCGTTTCAGAATAATAATAATTGTTGGGAAAATGACAATGAAGGGAAATACAAGCCTGCGCATGGATTAGGTCCACCAGTCAATGTGTGTGTGCATTACATACTTATCGGTGCAGTCAGGGGCGTCATAATTTGATCATGCGACCGAAACTTTCATCCTTTTTGCTTCAAATTTTAGTTTTAGAGTCACTAATACTGTCTTTAATGATTTCATATTACAATTTGAGGTGTTACTCAGTAAATTATTCCAAAAATAAATTATATATATAAATAATTTACCAACTTGTTCAAATTGATGGGTACCTACCTAAATGGCAGGTAAAGCTACGACCACAGTACAAAACAAAATATTAAAAAAATTGAGGCCCTGAGGGAAAAATTCCCTCAGGGCGTATGTCATCTTTGAAGATGCTGTGTGGAGGGTTTTTTAAGGGAAAGGAAGGAGAGGAAGTCCTAAGAAGGAAAAAGGTTTGAGGGGTGGGTAGGGAGCTGGGGATAAATATGTCCAGGAGTGATAGACATGTGAAGCCATCCGCATGCAAGGCGATGGGTCGAGAGGTTTTGGCTGGAGAGATCAAAAGGTCTCCCTCAACCAGTCCCTCCCGATCCGGCCTGCCACGCAGATGGTCGGCAGACGCATACGCCCTCAAGTCCCGGACAAACCTAACCCCATGAACCTGGACACCCCTGCTAAATTACCAAACTTAGCGAACCACTTGGGGTGACCAGTGGTAGAGGTGTTGGTCGTCCAATAAATGATTCCCGGGGCGGCGGTACCCATACCCGCCTCCCAAATCGGAATTATTGCTGTTTTTGATAAACGAAAGTACGAAAAGGCTCACAGGCCACATGGCATCGGATCGTATATGACGCGCGGACCGCGGATTGCTCGTCAATGCTTTTTTAAACTATTGTTAAATTATCATAAAAACTCTCGTGGAATAATAATCTATCAATTATCGGATACCTACATTTTACTTTCTGAAGACATTTTTTGAAAATCAACTTTTGAAATTCTATTGATAGTACACGTGGTAGATTATTACCTCCAAACTTATTATCTGGACTGCGCTTTGACTCCTGCAAACTTTCGATAGCTGATCTAACTTATCGGAATTTTTTCCATCCTCAAAGATAGATCTCGTAATGTATGGGCAGAGTATTGGCACGTTGCTAGTTAAGCCAATCGAGCCTGCTACGCCTCAATACAAAGACCCATCAAAATCGTGGATTCAGCAATCCCCTCATATTTTTCAATAAAGAAATTTCCTCACTTATTCAAATGAGAATTGGACATTGTTCCGTTCCTTCTCACATTTTTAAAATTGTAAATTCTGTTGTCTGGAAGTGGGAACTTTAGATAAAATATTTTTGGGTTGTCCCTGTCTAAATAAATGTCCTCTCTTCTATCGAGCTTTTTCTAAAATAACCTCCACCCATTCAACACCACATCTCTTCTAAGTCTGACCTTGACTACAATCTTCCACATCTTTTTGAAATTTGCCATTTGAATAAAATAACTATATAAATTCACTTTTCCTCTCTCCATAATTTGAAGTGATACCCCAGAACACACTCGAAGGGTGAAAGCCAGAAATTTTTTTTTTACTAATTTTTCGTTATTTATATTTCTAGAAAGTCGTAAATAATTACATCTAGGTAGGTTATAGAGTTGTATGCATAGATTAGGCTGTATGTTAACATTTTTGATAGTTTATGGTAGTTGCAGTGTTGCCAACGTCACGGTGTTGATGCGGTAACGCCAACGTCCCGTCATTAAATCCTGCAAATGCAGCCCACTTCATGCTTTATAAAACGGGCATAAATTGCTGTGGATACTCCGCCGAGCCTCTGCAACAATGCAGATTGTTCTAGCTAATAAACATTTGCAATGCAATAGGCCGGGGCTTCTCAAAATTTATTTTTGTTGGGAAATGTGTTTCAAAATTTTGAAAATTTTCATTCAAACTGAAGTAATGGGGACAGAAAAGAAAAACGATAAGATTTTAGGAAATTATTTTTTCAAGTTTGATTAATGAACACGAACACGTATAACAGAAAATGAAATCGAAACTAAAACCACATTATCACACAAATCACTAAAACTACAATACCTACGCGACAAAAGAAGAATCTTTAGAGCAAAGGATGGTTTTTGGAAAACAAGGAAAAAAGTAACACTAATCAGCAGTAATTATCATTATTATTTAAAGAATTAACTATTTTAAGAATTATCATTACAAAGTTTTATAAAAAATAGGACCGCTTAACTATACGGAAGTGGAAGAAAGCTGATCATGAAATAAACTTTCGGAAGAGATTTTCGTATCTCGGAATGGTCACACTTACCAATAACCATAACACATTTACTTTCACACTTACCAATAACCATACCACATTTACTTACACATAAAGCAATTACTCCCGGATAGAGGAAAAGTTCAAGTTACGGAAAAGTTCAAATAAAACAAATAAAACGTATAAAACAAACCCACAAACATGGAAGAGCTAGGCATATACAGTAGGCTCTCAACTATCTGCATACAACTTTTTTAAAGATACTTTGGACACGTTGCTCGCAAAGCTGAGGACTTAAACAAAAAGGCAAAGCAGGACCGCGAGAGTAAAGGACCCTCGTCCACCATGGAAATTGGAATAAGTGTCACGGACCACGGTCCTCAGCAATGAGTAATTGACTTAAGAAGAAGCAACCGCCACGACATCATAGTTAATGCCGAATAACCTAAAAAAAGAAAGGTTCCATGTTATTTGTTTGTTTTGGAAAGCAAATATTTTATATTTAAATTAATGAAGGCAATATTAGCGAAACTCAATCGAAAATCTGAAACAGAAAAATCTGAAAAATATACGGTCACATCTGGGACTCGAACCCAGGACCCTCGCCTTGCTGGGGCGCAGCTCTACCAACTGAGCTAATTTGTCGCTATCCGGTTAGGTCGTATTTGAAGGTCCTGGATTTGGTCACGAAAATGATTCAATTACTTGATAACACCATAAAAATTGTCTACTCCTGCCATTTTAGCTTTCCTTAAAAGGGTCCTCAAACGGCTTTCCCGTTTCAAGTTTTCTTCTAGTGTTTCGCATTTTAAAATATTTTACAAAATTTTATCATTTCTTTACGTTAAACTAATTCTGCGATAATAAATAAATGCGTAAAATGTATAATATTCTTCCAAGTAAAATGGAAAACAGCGACATGTCATTGATATCAATTATTATATAAACTTCTATGACGTTGTAACTATTTTCTTCCGTGTAATTATGTACTGTTTGTTTCTGCAAAAAAAAAACTGTAAGTTTTCCCAATGCTATTTCCAATCCTAATTTTTAAAAGCTGTCGATGAATTAATGTGTGTAAAATATGCATGTCGTTGAACAGAATGAAATAAAAAGGGGTTTTATTCATTAAGGGGGTTTCTCACTAACTTCCCAATAGCTTATCTACCCTATTAACGAATATTGTTAAAATAAAAATAAAATACTCGCAGTGGTTAGAAAACTCGGCCAACTTATCCAATATATAGCCACTATTCATACGTTCGAGTACCGATTTATAAACTCCAACTTAATAAATAAATAAACCATAAATCGTAAATCTTAAATATTCGTTATTAGGGTAGATAAGCTACTGGGAGGATGGTGAGAAACCCCCTAATTCTAATATCTTTAGATATAAAATCAAGATATCAGATCAGAAAATAAATTTCTACAGACTCTGTCCGCCTACGAAATTTAATTTGGATTGATAATAGATGCCTATTACCTACACCTATTAATTTTGATCTTTCCTTTGATTTTAACATAATCCTTTTTATTTTTAACCTTCACCTATTTTTATTTACCATTAAAGACGCTTTCTTACACTTTTTACAAATTTATGTTAAAGCATTTAAATATTCTATTTCTTCCCAAAGTTTAAGAACCACAGAAAAGGAGCAGTATTTGTTTTGGAGTTTGGGGGCGTTTATCCGATAAAGGTTCTCAATTTTGCCTCGAACATAATTATGAGCCATGTTCCAACACAAAACAATGGGCAGACTTGGTAGTGCAACATAATATAATATGTAGCAGAATAGAATTATTTTGTAGGGTTGGAACATACTTAAATATTCGTACTTACCCAATATTTGAAAGTTAGATGCGACTCATTGATGCTGAGTTTTATCTCTTCTCTTCCGATTCTGATCAATAGGAAATATAGATAGGTACTACCCACATTAATGAGGTAAGTAATGTCATGATAATGCTGTTGAAAAGAAAATCAAGTGTTTAACTCATCATCGATAAACCAGTTTCATTATAGAATTTGTTTCCACATATATTATGCAGCGGGTTCAAAAACCCCTTAGAAGACACATGAATTCGTACTGGTTTTTCATAATATGAAAAACCATAATGATCCATAATATTATATAGATTTAATTTGCTTGAAGCTTTCCCTTTAAATCAGAAGGTAGCCATTGAACAGATAATCCCTAGAAGTATTTATCTTCACCGATTTGGAAGAAAACTGAGTCGTCAATTAATTTACAACCCCTTTCAGCTCCTAGGCCTTAGAGATTTTAGTTTAAGCTGCTTAGAGTTAAAAAAAAAGGGATTATAAAGGGAGAATGAGAAAGAAGAACATGATCAAAATAATAATAATGAACCGTACGGTTTTTGCACATCGACAAAAGATAAATGTTGACCAATACAAAAATGTATCTACATATACTTAGGATGTTTAAAAAGGTTAAACCAAACAAGTTTTTACGCTAATGTTCGTTAGAGATAGGAGTTTTATTTTGAAAATAATTTAAGTGAAAAGGGATAAGGATAGGAGATGCTGTCGATACCGTTAATTTGAGATCGTAGGCAAAACTTTGGTTCGATATTTCCGAAGATTATTGTTAAAAATATCGAAATTATTAAATCGTGTCTTGTACTGCGCACACACCGTAAATTTTTTCTATGGTTAGTTTTGCACGCGGGCAAACAAAAAACACAGGTTTGTCGGGTTCCTTGATGGTATATAATTTTTTTATAAAATTGATAAGCTCAGGTGAGTCCAGGCTTTTAAATAAATGATGGTAGTATGAGGAAATCAAATATTGTCCTTGAAGAAGAAGATAACAATAATAATCTAATTTTTAAAAATATGAAAATAAACAAGACACAGAAAAATAATAAAAGATAACGGTCGCAACTGGGACACGAACCCAGAACCTTACGTCTTACTGGGACATACACCTCTACCAACCGGGCTACTGCGATCTTATATGAGACTGTCGTAATTGTCAACTTCATATTTCAAATTTCAGAATTAACAATATTATCTTCGACTAATGTTTTTTTCCCATATTATTGGCAGCTACCTTTATTATTACGACAGTCTCATATAAGATCGCAGTAGCCCAATTGGTAGAGGTGTATGTCCCGGTAAGACGTAAGGTTCTGGGTTCGAGTCCCAGTTGCGACCGTTATCTTTTATTATTTTTCTGTGTCTTGTTTATTTTCATATTTAAAAAAATTAGATTATTATTGTTATCTTCTTCTTCAATGATATATTACATTGATGGGAATATCCTTCAAATGTTAAAAAGAGAGTTTTTCTAATAATAATATAAATATAGTCCGTTTATTCGTAGCCTGGGAATTTTCTTAAAAAATGGTGATTTAGTATAAAAATTATTTTCCAGCAGTATAAAATTATTACCTACGGCCGAATAACTCGGATTGCATTGTGGACAAAAGATAAAATTGTTGATACTCTCTTGAATGGTGAACCGCTTCTCAAAGAATCTTAAATATTGTACAAAAAGAGCACGATCGCTTCCTCAAGTATCTCCGCGTCCTAAATAAATAATGCTGAGAGCGAATAAAAATTCCTGCGGGGCCCAGTTATGCCTGGAACCCGAGACCTTTAGGAAGAGAAGCGACACGTTATTCACACGACTACAGGCAGGCCCATTGTATTCAGTAGCCATTGCTTCTTTCTTACCCTGGTGAACTTGCGGAGCTTTTTTATTCGGGCAACACTCTGGTAGAAAGCTTCATGCAATCGTCGCGTTACAGATACTGTATTTAATATTGACACTCAGCACTAACAAAAAATTTAATTTTAACACTTCCTCCCGCTAAAGAAAGTGTGTACCACAGTCGCGTAGTAAAAAAGACACGTTAAACAAATTTGAAATTCAAGCTGGAATAGTGACATTGTTAAGGTTTTTAGATCACATTCACTATAAAAACAAATTCCGTTTGTCTAAAAGTGAGTTTTCATTACCTCCTGAGAGAGAGATGGAGATCTACTTGATCATATAGTAAGTAATTAATATAAATGACAGTAGGTTTTTGTCAAGCTCCGATCCTAATGCCTTTGAGTTTACTCTACAGAAGGCAATGGTAATTCAAGTGTATTACTTTTCAAACAGGAATATTATGTATTTCTGATAATCATGTAATATGTTTTTACTGTAAATTAAGGGCAGATTGGGGATCGAGCTTTTTTGATGCGTTTAATGGCGATGATGTGATGATTAGCAATTTTGATAGTCAACATGAGATATTAGTGGGATTCAAACAGGATTAGCACACTTGAGCTAATTTTTCAACAATTCTTTCACCATGCGAAGCAACGCAATTTTTACTTATATTTTACAATATTTAATTTTAAAAAAAAATGGGTTGATGATGCAAACCCAGTCTGCCATGTAACACGAGACATAACACGCAATTACGAAAAATTATAAGTGAAAATGAAAAACATAATGGTTATAATAACATAGAAAAATTAAATTATACTTATATTGTTTTATGTCGTAGGAATGAGATCCTTTGGTCAAAAAACAATCGGCTTAAATTAATTCATGAAAAAAGCATTGCAAAACGAACTCATTTGCCTTTGACGTTTCCTATTGGAAATTTTCCCAAAGGGTTAGATATCTGTTTGAGTTGTAAATAAATATGCGATGTTGTTTAAAAATACATAAAATAACGTAAAGTCGTAACTTAAAGGAAACGTCGGCTAAAGAAGGAGGTAGTGCAACACCGCATAACACCCCAAAAACAAACAACGAAAATAACATAATAATAGTCTTTAAAGTTTGAGATTAGAAGCTCGTGAACTTTTTTTAGCAACAATTGATAAATGATTTTTTCGGTAGGTGTAATCGGTTCTGTTTCTTTAAGCACGCGGAACCAATTAATTTGTACAAGGCATCTCAAGAAAATACCAAACGTTTATCATAGCCATTTATCTTCTGTTAATGCAGCCTCTCAACAAATAGATAACATGATTTATCAAGCCGCAAACACAGTATTTTAATTCATCAATCAATCACAATAAATGCGATAAAAAACACCTATTATTGTTTTGTGTTGGTCACTAAAATACAGTTTAGGTACACACACACACACATACACTTTCAAATAGAAATGCCTCCCTTTAATGGAAATATATAATACATTTTAATGGAAACCAATGTCGCCACATGAGACGAGGAAAATAAATGAATTGAGACTCCCCCTTCAGGATAAAAACATCGTTGATGTACGGAGCGTTGAAGATATTTAGAGAATTACCAGAAGAAATAAAATTAGACGAAAATATAAAAACATTACGTAAATATGTGATTGATTTTTTGTAAATGTGTTACTTTAATTATGTGAATATATATATATAAGGATTGTATTAGACATAGACAACTATGTACCAACATAAAATGCCTCAATAATAAATAAACAATAAACTGATATAATACCTTTTAACGATTATGTCGAGAGAGCCAATCAACATTGCGCTTTCTGTCTCTCTTACACTAATGGACATCGTACATCGCCATTCCATTACAACTGATTTTGCTTTTTTACTGAGATACTGATTTTTTAAATTGGTATTTAAGTGAAGAATAGTCAGACTTTTGGATCAGGAAACGCATTTCGTTAATAGTATAATAAAAGAAATTAAAAACTTTTTCCACTTTTAATTTTTTCGTAATTTTTAAATTCGGGCAGTTAGTTATCGTTAATTTAGACACGTGTGTGATTTTTTGTTTGTCTTTGTTGTTTTGAGAGATTTTGTTCGAAATAAAAAGCTTGTTCAAGTATTTCCCTTAAAAAAAATCAATTTTATATAATGTACTATTACTAATAATCTATAACAGCCCTTTGCATTTCAAGATACAGTCGAAGATTTTCGAGTCACGTCGGCGGCATGTATCTTTTCTTGGGAGGTTTTTTCAATATAGATGAGTGTTTCAGGCTAATAATTATTGCTTACAATAATCAAAAAAAATCATTATTCGTAAATCATAAATCATATATCTAGCTGCTACCCTAACTTAAATGCACCTTTCCAACGAATTCCATTTTCTAAATATATTTATGCCGTATAAAATAGGTTTGCAATCGTGTATACAGAATATTAATGTGCGGTACACAATACCCAAGCCAAAAACAAAGAACTTCTCCAAACTCCTTTTGTTAAAACCATTTTTGGACCAGGACATTTAAAAATAGATAGCTTGCAAACTATGCAATACATATACTACCAACTACCATTAAACAAACAGAAACAATGACCAAATTCAAATGCAAAACAAAAAAATGGCTTGCAAGCGTGTCACTATTGCAAACATATGTAAAACAAATTGCACTTAGGAATACCAATTTACATACTACCTAACCCCTAATAGGACTAATTGACACTTCCAACTACCTTCCTTATTTATTTTATTGAACTTAAAATGTAATTAATCTTTGTGTTCAAGTAATCATGTTTTTATATATTTATGTATCTATACTTTTGTCTGGACACAGGTATATCCTAGTGAGACAGGCATTAAAAAAAATCACATGTAATTATACTCTATATAGATTAAATAATAAATAAATTAATTAATACATCTATTGATAGCAAAAGTGTGTGCACGACGTGAGTTGATATCATCTTTGAAGGGTTTTTTTAAGGAAAGGAAGAAGAGGATGTTCTCTAAAGGAAAAATGTATGGGTGTCCAGGAGTGACGGACGTATGAATCTAACCCCCCATTGGGGTGCAAGGGGAAGGGTCGAGAGATTCCTGCTGGAGAGGTCAAAAGATGCGTCCGCCGCCAAGATCTGGACATACCTCACCCATGAACCCGGGCACCCCTGCCCGAAGTCACCAAAAGTAAAAATTTGGGGTGACCTAAGGTGTTAGTTATCGGATGAATGGCTCCTGGAGTGGCGGTGCCCACACCAGCCTTCTAAATTGCAACCATTAATATATTTTTCGAAATATTTTCGAATAATGTTCCTACGTGGGAACGAAACTTACATGTACAATATTTATTACACTGAAATCTCATTTTTGATTTCTTGTAATAATTCTCATCTATGTTAAAATAACAGAAAAAAACCTAACATCGCATGCATTATGTACTCTGACATGCACAATATGACATTTGATGCAAGTACATCTGTATGTATCTTAATTATATCTCTTTTATCATGGCATTTATGTGCACGTGCAAGCCGCAATGCATCTCCTAGTTTAATAATCTGTGGGAATAATTACATTTGTTTCCTGTACGCGATTGCAACACATGAGCCAAGTGTCATAATATTATTAATGTCAAAGTTCCGACATGATTAATGTCAAGCCGTTGTATTCCATATTCATTATGTAGATCTGAGAACTCAGCAATTCTGGAGTCTAACTTAATGGACTGAATGTGTATTTCAATCTACGCTTTATGCAAAGCGTTGTTCAAGTTATGTTTTCTTGCTAAACGTGGGAAACACCGATCATACAATCCCACGTGTGATCTATAATACTGATTTGACATACAATTATTGATTTCGTCATTTATGTAATACCTATCGCCTATCGACTCGTAGGGCTCAGATAGTCCAACGAAATTGATTATTTGTTCAAGAAAGAATATCGATATTAAATCAGTTTGAGGGAAAGTAAAGGGCTTAAAAATCTCCAGTAGAATAGTGATTAGAACACGGAGATTAGTGACGTCCCTAATTCGAATCCTTGCGATGCGACATTAGGTTAAACACTTACCAAATTTGCAAAAAGCGAAATGCAGCCTTTCTCTAACATGTTATTAAATCTGGGGCTATGCCACAAAGAAATTGATAGCCGACCTGCAGGTGGTTCAAAACCGAGCTCTCAGAAATGTTTATGGACTTCCATGGGACACTCATGTCAGGAACATCTATTCAGTTTCCAGTATCCTTCCAACCACAACTTTCCTAAACATGAAATCACAAGCACCATCTTACAAATTCAATAATCAACTCACACTAACATCAAGTCACTTTATAATCAAGACATCCACAACCACAATACTCGAAATAACAATAAAATCCGCGTTCCTCAAACACACACTACAAAATATGGGATAAAATCTCTGAACTATATTGCCTATACACTATATGATGCGTGTTTTGTGTAGTTTTTTAAAAGAAGGACCTTGAAATGTGTATGTTATGTGTTTGAACCACTGCACAAGTAGAAGGTAAGCACACAAGGAAAAGGAGAGAATTACTCACTGCGGGACTTGTACTTTCTTCTCTGCGGCGGTCAATAGCGAAAAAATGCGGATGCGATAAATAATGTTGATGTTCACAGGTTGATGGTCGATTATGGACTGATGTGGGTAACAGGAAAGTGACAGGTTTATAGGGAAGGGTAGGAAGGAAATGTGACAATACTAGCTACAAGTACAGCAGTTCATGTATGTGTATAGTTTTGTATAGATGTATGTATGTAAGTGTAGCTGTGTAAATGCCCAACCACTATATAATTCGCTTCCAGATGTGTACAAAAACATCCAGCATCATAAAAAAATTGCAAAGCAATGCTTTAAAAGAATATTTTTTTAACTATATTTAGAATTATATATATATGAATTGTCTTGTCATTTTTTGTTCCATCTTATATACTCGTATCCTTGTTTTAATTTCTTCACTTGTTTTCTCTTGTGGTTTGTTCTACTTAACCTGTCTTTATTTTATTTTTATGCTGTACTGAATGTAAAACTTATATTTTGAAATATCAAAATACCTTTGTAAAATTGTAACTACTACCTCCTACCTATGAATTGTAAGTTCCTCCTGTCCTAAAATGAGTTTTGTAACTCATCGGAGTTGCTCTAGCAAGAAATAAAAACAATAAAAATAAATAAAAAAATCTTCGTTTTTCCTAAATGCGTTTCCTTATTTTTCCTCCGTTTTTCCTATTCCTTCGTTCACAGGAATACGCAGATATTTCAAATACGATTCAAATATCTTAAAGTTAAAGACAGTCTCTCCCGCGACCAGCCCGGCAAAGTCAAGATTTTAAACATTGCGTCAATTGTGTCAGACATTTTGTATTTCGTGTGCTTTAGACCAATGCTTGGAACAAAACTGTTAATAAAGAATGATAGGATATAAAAATCACTGCTAACATACTGTTTGATTTTCAGTGAAGTTATGGCATGTATTAAAGTTTCGAGAATTCAACAATGGTTGGTGGCGACGCGGATCTCGCGATTTCAGAAGCGACGTGTGCGGACTGTGCGTGACAAGTTTTTTGCGTAAGCACTTACACAATATAAGCATCGGACGAAGAGCCTGTGGTGGGCTGTTTCTTTGTTCCTCATATCATTGACAACGCGCGAGTAGCCAAGATCGTAGGATAAGATTATTTTCCTTTCTTACAAAGCTTTACAATAAAAGTTTAGAATTTTGCATCGCACCATTTATTTATGTTTTATAATATCTTTTAAATTCCATGTCATTAAGTCCTTCATCTCTTCCATAAAGCATAAAACCAGGAAATTCCTTGCATTCCATCATGATTCTTCGCCAGTTTTCTCCTATTCGTCCCGCCAGTACGAGGGATTGTACAGATGTACGGCTCCGTGACAAGGGACAGTTAATTCTGGATATATACTGGAAGACTCTACAGATCATGGACCCAGATACCCCCATTATCTTCCGAGAGCTTCTCTTGTAGGAGTGAGGGCTGTGTTGCCAATTGCCTTATCTGATCCTGATGGGAAAATCTGATATTTTTCATCGCAGCTGGTCCTCGCGTGATGTCTCGAGCTAGTTGGGAGAACGAAGATCATAGTATATTATTGAACATTGGACATTGAGCACGAAGGGTTCATGCTTACGATTTATTACGTTGCCCTTTTTATATTTATATCCTTTATTAACCATTTGAAACTGATATTGTTGGTCTGCTACATATTTTTTTTGTTGCATTGAGTTTCAGATTTTTCTGCAGAGGGTCAGATCAGGAGGTCTAAGCATGGTCGATCGATAAAACCATATACCAATACGATATTGACAAAATCCGTCATATATGGTTTGTTATTATTATTTGTGATCACCGTCAACTTTTGGTAAGAGATATTCCGACCGACGCCGATGATTGAAAATTTTTTGCACGGCCTACATAATATCACATAAGTTTCGGTTAACTATCAATATATACACATTTTTGAATAATGTCGTTCGTTATGCAAAACTACTGGCTCATTTAATGAACGGATTGAACTAACGAAGCTCTTAGAAATGAAAGAAGTAGTTTACGCGATACATAGACTTAAATTATGCATCTAAGACGAAACCAATTTATTCCGTTTGTTCTTTGAGAAACGATAATAGTTGAAAAATGAATAAAGACCCTATTAACTAATTAACTCCCGTTTAGTCTTAAAAAGTGCATGCGGACTGCCAATGAATATTAAGTTTAGTATTTTAATTCAACATTGCCAATTAATTAATATTTTTATGTTATTGTATGGCGTTTGACATTTCGTAGTTTCAATTCACAGAAAATACCTTTAGTGTTGCCAGCGTATATCGATTTCTTGTTTATTCCCTGTCAATACCGGTTCGGCGGTCAACGGGGAAACCGTGCTAGGGACACCGATATAGAATCATCGGAAGTAACGCAAATGTATCCAATATTGTAAAGTTATCGATTTCACTGTGGTGAAGCCCCTGATCGAAATCATTCATTTATCATTTCAACAATTATTTTAGGTTTTACTAATTATTATTATAATTTTCTCCATAAATCAATTGTCTCAATTTCCTTCTCTTCAAAATAATGATTCAGAAGATCATTAAATTTGTTGCAACTTTCTTTTCAACGCATTGTGTTTTCTGGCCATAGGTCAGGGATAAAAGGTGAACAAATTCACAGTGGAACAATAGTCAATCACCTCAAATTGACCATTTATGAATATTTGCATCAATTATCTTGATTTGAGAGAAACCTACCTGCAGTTGGTAGTGCCTGCTTTCAATATTCGAGCTTGTAATTATACCTACATACTGAATTTACATTCCACAACATCTTTTAGTATTTCCTAAAATGGGGAAAGGAAGGAAATGGGAAGAAGAAAATGGGAGACTACCTGGGTATTCAGATATGATCACAAAGTATGACTTTCACCAATGTAATACTGAGATTATTTTTCACAATGGAACTCCGCCAAAATTCTTACTAGTTCAGTACATTACTGTTATGTTAATCAATTATGAAATAACACAATTTAATTAAACGAAAATGCTTAATAAACTTCGTTATATCAGAGATACCTACCCTACTTTGTTTGGCCAAGTATATTTTCCAAGTATGTTTTCCTTCAATGCTTAAATTTATTCAAAAACCGTTTGACAGTGTTCAAGGAAAAAGTGCCACAGGAAAAATTTGTAAAGTGAAAATCACATGTTTTGACATATCATTAGCACGGTTGGTAAAGTGACGTTACTGTTTCGATCATCTACCAGTTCGGTCCTGCATCATTCCACGTATAATGAAAGAAATGGGAGAATTGTCAACATTGTGAGAATATTTTTACACCCGGAAATGTTGCTTTCTAAATATATAAAAAAAGTTTTTTTTTATCACACGTTTTGCCCTTGAGGTCACCATCTCCCCCTGGGGCGCATTACAACCCCCTTTGGTAAACCTGGTTTAAACCGTTATTTTAATCAAAATAGTGTGAAGAATCAAAAATGGTTTTGTTCGTGAAAACAAGTATCAACGGACAGCAAAATTACAAGTATTTTTTTTACTTCAGATATATTCAGGAATCCTTGTAAAAATCGCTCGGATACATGCTTTTACCTTAGCTAAGGCTGTTACACCATGTTTACTTAAAAAAACCTAAGTGTTACTATTTGAAGTAAAATTGAGTCAAGTCAGTGTGTCAAAGTAATGGCAGCCCTTTTATTGCACATGTTGACAAATCAACATGTCTCAAGCAGTAATGTACCTATGCTTCATAATTGGTTTTACAGACGGTTACCAGCTTGCGGCTGCATTTGCAATCCAGACTGACTAATGCAATCGTCCTATGTCGAAACATCCGAGATGCAAGAATCATTTATGTACTAATCCTACGAGATCAATTTACGATTCTGACGATAAGATGTTAGAACGTAATCAAAATTCAAGTATCACGCATTCAACTTGGCAAAAAGTATTTATTTATTAGTTATTTAATTTATTATTTATCGTAATATAATGAATATAAGGCGTTGTTGTTTTGCATTGATTGAGAATTTGTTTATATTTACAGAACCTGTATTTTAGGATATGATTGCCCTTATTTGCATTTTCCTTTACAATATTCCAGTCCTGACCCTTTACTATGATTACTGTGTCATGTGCGTAATAAGTAACGTTTCCACTGAGGTTTGGTTGCCCTCTCACAAAAACGGCGTTCTACAAATTATCTACTATTTGTATATAAAAAGTAATGGACCCAATACAGTGCCTTGTGGTATTCCAGAATTACTTGTAAGGGATAGACTTAAAGTTTGGTTTATTTTTACAGCTTGTGTACTTTTTAGCCATTTAAAGCTCTGTACTTAAAACCCACAACATTTAACGAAAGCTTTTTGGATATCAACAAATATATCCAATGCAATTGTTAGGCGCGTTTCGTGATCCATTTATAGAACCAAATTGGACTATAATTTCATACAAAATTGTGCTTCCGAAATTCAAATGGGATGTAAGTGAGATAGAACTCAGGGTCGTTGGGCTAAATTGTACATTCGTTTACGTTAAATTTTTTATATTTATTATTTTCTTTATTCTATATTCACAGGTCACAATCACTATGTATCTTAAAAAAAACAATAAAAAAAAATATTTTTTTTTTATGTGTGGTAAGGTGAAAACCGGCAAAAGACGAAATTATACAAATACTGAACGCAGCAGAAATGAGGTACGCAGTAGTGATGAGAGAGAGAATGAGGGGTGTTATTTATGGTGTTATAAAAACACCTTTTTTTATGTGCGATCGAATTACGGATGAGTAGATTCGAACAGACTTCACGGTTAGTGTATATTGGCCTTCCAACCTCTCTGCCTACCATGCAGCGTTTTTGAAAATTTTCATAAATATTTTGGCATCACAAGCATTTTATTATTCGAGAAGTCGTAAATATTGCCAAACAAATGTCCTTTTCGATGCACCAAAGGGTGTACCAAATCTTTGAATTAGTTTCGCCTTTTGAAGCTGCTTATCAAACATTGACATTCCTGCCCCCCGGCGAGATGTATTTAAAGATATTTCATTTGACATTGTCTCAGATGAGGTCCTTATTTTGACACCTAAACACAAAGAAGATTCACCGGAACAGCTTTGTGTGGTTTGATGTCATTGTGGCTATTGTGGTTGCCACAATTCTGCAGACTGTAGTGAGTTATTTCTTTTATCTGAGGAGGGGTTGTTTGTTGTTAGGGTAGTCTCAGCAAGATATTGTCAGGACACAAGACAGTTTAAAATGTAGCTGTTTTTATTGGAGATCGAGTTTCTTGTTACCTATCGCATTGTACTTTAATATTTTAAAATAATATGGTAAAATGTGTGTAAAATATTCAAACATAATAATATAAAGTTTTCACTGATGTATCAGACTTTAAAACCGGTTCCCATATCTCGGCCCCTCAGCGTTTGATCTAATTTTTAGTTGGGTTTTGTGAACAGCCGTGATTAAGTGCACTGTGATTAACGCAGTCAATTTTAAGTACCTAATGCGATGAAAATTAATATTTATAACATTAGCTGTTTTTTTCTGAAATATTAAAAAATTCATATTTATATATTTTTTTATTCATTATTATTCGTATTCAGTAGTTGTGTGCATTTTCGAACACTCACTTGTAATTGCTTGTTTGTTTTCCGATCAAGGATCGTGCCATATCGGAACATCTGCGACTTCCCACCCTTTTATTACTACAGTTCTAAATAAACAAACACAAGGGCTGTTGCGCAATATCCGGCCGGTGATAGCTGATGTATGATTTACGCACAGTGGACTTCTAATAAACATTATTAGTGATCTCTTTTCAAGATAGTAAAAATATATTTATTAACGCCCTGAAAAGGGCGTTAACCCCTGGAGCGATTTAGGTCCAAATTTGGATCGCTTTTATTTTTCTGCGATTGATATCGATTCAAAATTGGACAACATTTAACGAACCTAAAAATATGGGTTAAACAGTAAAATCTGAAGTGGTTAATACATAAATAAATTAATGATAATGTATGTGTTGAGTTTGCCATATCTACAGGCAGAAATTATTAATTTTGTTGGGGCTCTTCAAGATATTGGTTTATTACTAATATTTAATAAATTAATAACTGGTTTATTACTAATATTTACGTGTTTACAATATGTAATACTTTTGGGTCTCGCGACCGACTATAACTGTCTAGGCATTGAATCTGAGAGCTTGAGCTGTCGTTGACCGGGTGTACTCCCCGGTGAATTTACCCTAACTGCCCGACATCTGTCGGAACTTGATATAAGCTCTAAACCTACCGACACCAATAAAAAAATAACTGAAATTACGTGTCAATCAGGGACACTACAGTATGCTGAAAAATTACTTATCTTACGCAATTTGGACAATTCTTCGTCCTATCGGACAATTCGAATGTGCAAAAAATAGCGTAAAATTTGAAAATTCTTTGTCCAACGGATAATTCCTTTTACAAAAATTTTAAAGTACGTACAAAATAGTCAAATTTGACACATGCAAAAATGCATGCACATTGAAAAAGTGCAAAATTTGTTATCGAAATTCGGAAGACAGACAATTCAGCTATAATTATTGTATTAATAATATTTGTTTTAATTTTTTGGTAAGAAACAACTAATGTTTGAAAGCACGTGAGACTTGATTGAGGCGATTTAGTCACTAAAAGAAATGTATACACTATATACTTGAAGTTTATTTATTTGCAAAAACAGTACAGAAACCAATACATTGCAAAAGCGGTAAACAAAATTACATATAAACTATTGACAAAATAAATTCATTTAAGTTATGACAAAAATTATTTACATAAGTACACACTTAAAACATATATACTATTTCGCGCTTAAAATCGTTGCATGACATGTGAAAAATATCCAAGTTACCCGCTAGGGAGTTGATTAATATTAATTGAAATTTATATATTACATATGGACAGGAATTTTTTTTAACATACCCTTTCTTATGTGTGTAGTGATCCACTTGATAAATCATTACATAATAATTTGATTGAATTATTTTGTTTTTGAATCTGAAAAATGTTTGGGCATTTTCATGTTCCAAACTAAAATCCTTTTTTGATATTTTCTATGCTATCAGAGTCCCCTTTAAAATGATTTACCCATACCCACCTACGACAAAAAACAAAAATACTATGTCGGTAGGTATCGATTTGTAAGTCCCAAAAGCTCACTAGGTTCTAATCCTCATGGCCGCACTTCGCTTGCACTCTCCGCCCAACCATGTGCAACCGATTCCAATTAAAATAATCATCTCTACAGGACTGATGGATTCTTCCTAATTGCGGATGTCGACAGCCGCCATTCCTCTTTTATTCAGTTTTTGTACAGCCCCGTTACAGTTAGTAAACCTAGCCATATAGCTATTAAAATATTTAAGTACCCGGTGAAAGCGATGACGGTGAAGATGCTTTAGATTTTATGTAGATGCTCATTTCGAAGGTGTGTTCGTATATCAAAATTTTGTAGACTGCCTCAGCGATTTAATTAGTATTATTCCCGAACAGACTCTCAATAATTATAATATGTTGATAATTTCGGTGTTATAGATTTTTTAGAATTTATAATTAATGTGTTATAGTTGTTTACGAATAATATGGCAAACTGTGATTGCACTACCCTCTCCCAGTCCTGCTGGAATAAATGCTTAAATAAAAAATAAAATAAATATCGGATGTGTGAAATGTTTCTGCGAAATTAACTCAAATTTGCTTTGAAAATATCAGGATTGGAACTTATGATTGTGTGAATTCATGAATGATGATTGTGTGAATTCAGATAAGCGATAATGTAAGTAGTAACTTCTTTAAAAATATTTATTTATTTATAATTCAATGTTGGAAATGTGTTGATATTGATTAATTTTTGACATATGATTTTATGTTTATCTTTACGATGTTCATTCAAAATGTAAATTTCTGACGTCTCTCTAATTTGTCAACAAAAATATCGTTTATATTGTAAAGAACATTTGATTTTGAAAGTCAATTATCCCGAGACAAAAGGATTTATGCATGCTTTTAGCTTCACAAATTCTACAATTATTGTATCATCTCTCAAGGCGGTTCTACCACTGTAGCGACGATGTTAGAATATTACCTTTTAAGACATACTGCACTGCCCTGTACACATATGAACGCAATGGGACAAACTGAGGGTGTGCTACATGAATGCATACAGGCAACTTATGCAACTACCGAGGTTCTGCAGTGCCTACACGATATTCACTGAAGGGAGGGTGCACTCATTCCCAGCCTTACTTCGCCACCGACTAGCCAGCTCCTGAAGCAGGACACGGAAATCAACCAACATCATTGTCGTGGCTGCATACGGGTGGCTTAGTTCTCCACTAAATGAGCGATGGATGCAGATGATGAGCCGACCTCCCTGATGGACGATCATATAATATTTTTTATTAATTTTATCTTTTATTTTTATTTTTAATTTGATTTAATTTTGTTTAATATTCATTTAATTTAAATTTATGTTTAATTTTACTTATTTATGTGATGAATCTTATTTTATTTTTATGTGTTAATTAGGTACCTACCTAATATGTTATCTATTTTTATTTCTTCTTTTCTTTTAGAATTTATAATTAAAATGTGTTATAGTTGCTTACGTAATATGGCAAACTGGGATTGCTCTACTCTTCCAGTCCTGCGGGAATAAAACTTAAATAAAAAACAAAATAAATATCTAATGATTTTTCTTGGGTTTCGCTGGCTTTACACAATTTAACAAGGTTCTACATAAGAATATATTGGACAATATCCTTCAATAATATGATTTACATTACTATGTAGGTACCTTTTACAACAATTGGTTTGAATTAAAAATATATAACGGCTAGATTTGTTTTGATTTGCTTTTATGTTTTTTAACATAATTTATTAAGGAGGAAACAAAGATAAGTACTTTGTTATTAACAAGATAATTTGAACATTAACTGGAGAATTTGCCTGCTCCTAACTATTTTATACAGATTAACATTAGCAGTAATTAGCAATTCTTTATAAATTAGTATTACATATAATTTTAATAAATGAGAAAAAGTGCCCAATATAAATGGATGATTTCAAATAAATATAGTTTAAAGGGAAAAAATCTTCCCGTAAAACACAAATTTAAAAAAACATATGATGCATCTGTTTTGAAATGTCTTTTGTAACAAAAAATTATTATTATAGTGCTGTAATGTCATCGAATTTCAGAAAAATGCGTATTAGTCCGAGTGTGTGAGCGTGATTTCCACCAAAACTGATAAAAGGCATTGTCGTCGACAAAGAATCTATCTGCGTATATATCCTAGCGCGTTTGAATTTCTGGAAGTGGTTAATTTCCACCTTCAAGATTCCACTTCATTCGTATATTCATTGAATCTAGAAAACAAAAATCGAAATTCCAATAGTTGTATTTAAAAATAGGTTCACAGAGAAATGAGAAAAAAATGCACAATTTATAAACAGTCTATTTGTTTGTTTTTTTAAAAATTAGTATATGTATTTCTTGATTTTCAATATTTTCTTATGTGACAAAATGATTATTGATTACAAAAAATATAAGGGCGATACGCCAAATTAGTAAAGCATTTTTAAGTAAACCTTTAATCACTTAAATATAAATTCCAACTAATTACGAACAACATTAAACGGTTTTCATAAAAAAAAATTGTGGAGTAAAGTTATTATGTTTATAATATTTTAATTAATGAAGATAATATTAGCGAAAGTCAACCGAAAATCCGAAACAGAAAAATCAGAAAAAGATATTCGCATATTTTTATTGGCTGCTATCTTTTTGTATGATTGCAAGATTCAACTCGAACTAAATACCCTCTAGATAGTGTCAGTATAAATTTTATCACTTTTTATTAATATGCGACATCTATTGACTTTATCTGCAAGTCTAGGATGAAATATTTATATTAGTCAATTTAATATTTGGCCCGGATTGCCAGAGGTCCTGAGTTCGAGTCCCAGATGTATCCGTATCTTTTTCTGATTTTTCTGTTTCAGATTTTCGATTGACTTTCGCTAATATTATCTTGATTAATTAAAATATTATAACTTGAGGGTTAACTCATTAAGTTAAAAATAATTATTTTTACTTTACTATAATCATATCTTTTATATTTAAAAGAACATCACTATTTTCATGATAAATTTCTAATCGTAAAAATTAAGTACCTCAGTAAATTAGGTCTTCTTCACAGAAAAGAAATGTCGGTCGGCGGTGCATCGAATTTATAATGTTGATTATTATTTATGAGCCGGAGAAGTTGATTTGAGACAGAGCATAGAGCATGGCATGGCATGGATAGAGCATCGTGTGCTTGTTCCACGACCGTGGGATTACCTGCGACTTATTACCTGTGGGATGATGAATAACTTTAATTTTTCGTGAATTCATTACACGCCGAAGATATTTTTCCAAAATTAAGTTAGTTACCTCGTTGATTTTCTTTCGATAGGTTATTTGTATGTTGCATTTGAACGTATCAAAAAGTATCGCGATTCTTGACATTATTAGTTTTTAAGAAGGGGTCGTTCTATGTCATCTTTTTTAATGCTGTGTGGAGGGTCTTTTTGTGAAGGAAGGAGAGAAGTTATGGAAAGTAAAAATAATAATAATAATAATAATTGGATAATTTGTATAGCGCCGTTTTTGTGAGAAATCACCTCAAGGGCGCTGTACAATTTAAAATATAATTCTTAGGCTATATTTAAGTTTATTCTTTACAATTGTATACAGAAACATACTTACCTGGTCGGTCACTTCCGATAAACACACTTTAATAAGAAAGTTTATGCTTGGAGAAGATACCAATTTGCACGCGGAGGACATTATATTGAAAACACTGGACTTTGCATTTACTGACCCCATCACTTTTGGTATTCACTTATAAGAAGTATAATGCCAAAGGTGAGTTAATACTTACTTTGAAAGACTTGAGAATTTAATGATTCTTTACGACTGGAGAATTTTCATCAAGTGACCATTATAAAAGCTTACAAAAAAGAATTAGCTCATATTTTCACAATTAGTTATTTACAATGTCACGGGCTGTGAATGTGAAAGTGAGAAGGTTTTGACTTTATGGATAAGACAGTCCGAACAGATGAGTTTTAAGTTTAGCTCTAAATTCCGCCGAGTCTGTAATCATTCTTAACTCATGTGGCAGCCTATTCCATGCTTTAGGTCCCGACACTCCGAAAGCGCGCTCACCGAACTTAGTGTCTGGTGTGCGCTTTGGTTCCTTCAACCTTCCGATAGCTGATGATGCTGCTGACCTGAGGGTTGATTGTCGAGAATTGGAATTTTCAGGAATACACAGTTCCGATAAGTAAGCCGGAGCGATTGCGTTAAGCGACTTAAATACCATCCAGCAGAGCTTGAACTGGATTCTTTCAAGACATTTGAGCCAGTGAAGATTTTTGAGATGTTCTGAAATATGGGAATATTTAGATATGCCGGTGATAAGTCTTGCCGCAGCGTTGAAAACGGATTGTAGTTTGTTTATTTGATATTTTGGGAGACTTGCATATATACCGTTGCAATAATCTAGACGTGAAACAACATACGAATTGACTAGTAATTTAGTCGCCTCTGTTGGCAGGTTTCTTCGCACTGCTTTAATTTGCCTCAATTGAAAGAACCCCGTGCTTACGGTTCTGTTCACTTGAGTTTTCAGGGAAAAATCAGCGTCGAGATTAACACCCAGTAGTTTTATACAAGTCTTTGGACTGATGTCACTTCCTGAAATTGTTATTGGGGAGTTATCAATGTTACGCTGACGTCTGCTGGTGGCGGTCCAGAGAAACTCAGTCTTTGAAGGATTCAGTTTCAATCTATTTGAGGTCATCCAGCGGGTGATTGCTTCTAGACACTCAGTTATACGAGTTTTAAGATTGTCTATTTCCTCTGGTAAGCAGTAAAAGTATACTTGCTGGTCATCAGCGTAGCAGTGAGATAGAAGACCAAGTGATTCGATTATTTTAGCGACATCATTTGTGAAGAGGATGAAGAGAAGTCGGCCCAGAACAGACCCTTGGGGTACTCCTGATGAAAGGTTTGCATATTTTGATTGTTTTTTCTCCACCTTAACGGCTTGTACACGGTTGCCCAAGTAAGATGTCAGCAAAAGTTATAATTTGGGTAGGAATCTGGGGTAAATATGTTCAGATACAAAATGCACATAGCCTTTATGCGGAGGGCGTAAAGTTTAATTCTCTATTTGAAATTCGTTCAAAGCCGCCCATTTTGATTAATGTTGAAAAAATCAGTCCGAAATTGCATTGTTTTGTTTTATTTTGTGAAATTCACAAACAAATATAATTTTTTTCAATCATTTTCTAAAGAACTTTATTTTCCATACAATAAAACTTTATCCGAAAATGGGTTTATTAGTAAAAGATATTGCACTTGAACGTATTTTGTAAAGACCTTATATATTTTCGTTGTTTGTTTTTGGGGTGTTATGCCGTGTTGTGCTACCTCCTTCTTTAGCCGACGTTTCGGACAGCGTTGCAGTGTCCATCATCCGGGCAGATCCCTCAGATCCGACTCCGGCAGATCCGACGGATCTGCCGGATCTGCCATGATGATGGAAACTGCAACGCTGTCCGAAACGTCGGCTAAAGAAGGAGGTAGCACAACACGGCATAACACCCCAAAAACCAACAACGAAAATGCTTTTGGCCGTGAAAATCTAAAAACGTACCTTATATATTGTTTGCTTCCAAACTTAAAAGAGTTATCTAAAAAATACTCGATTATTTTCAATGCTATGATGTGTTCTACTCGCATATTTAATTGAAGCATCAATAATATTTTTAAGCGATCAAATTTTCAAACCAAAAACACATTATTTTGTATGATTTTACATTATTCTGAAATGTTAATTATTCACTAATCTTAAATGAAATTTTTGTCTGCAGTGACAATTTTTTGTTCAATTGAAAACATAAAAAAATCACTAGGTATTTGACAAGGTATGGGGTGAGGTGTTGTGCGGTTACTCGGCTGAGTTAACAGTGACGACACGTGGCACATTTTTTTTGTTTTATATTGAAGAATAAAAAATGAAAAAAGTTCATTAAAAAAGTCACGTTTTTTTAACATTAGCTCCACACAGGAGGCCCTGAGGCAAATAATATCCCTCAGGGCCTATGTCACCTTTGGGGATGCGGTGTGGAGGGTGTTATTAAGGAAAGGAAGGAGAGTTCTGGGATGGTAAAAGGTATGAGGGATGGGTAGGAATCTGGGTTTAGTGCGACCACATCATCCACCGCCAAGACCTAGACAATCCTCACCCCGTAAACCCGGGCACCCCTGCTAAGTCACCAAACGTAGCGAACCACTTGGGGTGACCTATGGCAGAGGTGTTGGTTATAAAATAAATGGTTCCCGGGGCGGCGGTACCTATTCCCGCCTCCCAAATTGAAGACCAAAATGTCCGGAATCACTGGTAAAGTAAGTTTGTACGTCCTTTAGTTTTCAAAACTTGCCGGAAAAATTTCCAGGTAACCCTTTTTTTTCGTTCCAAATGACTGTAGATACTATTTAGGAAAATATGTTTTATTTATAATCTGAAACACTGTATTATTTTGCTATTGCATGAACTTACCTTGTAAATATCGACAATAAAAAAAAAAACAATTATTATTACAGCACCCCAAATAGCATCCGTGAATTTCCTTTTTACTCATCATTCGTTCAATTTCATAACAAAAATTCCACTCTCGTTTAATTTCTTTCCTAATATCAAGCTCTCTCGTTCTTAATTTCAGTGTTTTGGAACTCTTGTACCAACAACACAATGTGGCCACATGGAAAACGAAGTAATAATCATCATCCATAACGATGCTAAATATAACCCCTTGAAATCATCGTAAAAATATTATAGTACCGGAAAACACGTGAATCGTCTCCTCACGTGCGAGTGCATTTTTAAATTTGGGAGAGTCCAGTGACGTGTGACGGCGCGTTCCAAGTTTGAATTTTTAATTCGTGAAGTCATCTGTAACTTTGGAAAAAGCTTTAATGGTGGCTGAGTTGTACCTACGCACACCAAAAATACTACACGTTTTAGATTTCAACTTCGTGAAAATAATAAATTTAGGATTTTTTTTTCGTTATAAATGCACATGGAATATCTATGACAAAGTTCTTGTAGTTATAAATCAAGTGGCAGATTTTGGTATTTTATAAAAAGTTTAACAATTTACCTTAGTTAAATAGAGGACACTATATAAATTTGTTGACAATGTTCGCAGAATAAATTTTGCAAATTCGTTCTATTTTGGACGCTTTAGTTTTAACAGTATAATAAAACAAATTTAAAACTTTTTCCACTTTTAATTTATTGACCGTAACCGGTTTCAGCTTGTCAAAGCCATTTTTAAAATCAATTGTTTAATCAAAAATTCCATATCATCATAAATATAATAAAGATTGTAATTAATAATAGACTAATTTGTTTTATTATACTATTATAATAGAATTCCACCACGAATTACCAGATTAAAAAATAGAAATATTTTAGTTAAGATACGCTATCCAAAAGGGTGCATTCACACATTATGTCGGTTCTTTTTATGTAGGCTGTTTATTGTTATTGCTATTGCTATTGCTGTTTATTCTCATTGCTGAGTATCGTGACTTCTACTTCAATTTCAATGATGGAAAAGATTCCTCCACTGAACTGCGGTACCCGACGTACCGGGCGACAGTGACTTGGTTACTCCAGCGCTTTAATGGCCTTCCTCTGATTCTTCTGCCTTCCACTTCGCCGGTGACTGTGATCTTCTTCAATTCGAAGTTCTGAGTTTCGCGGAAAGCGTGTCCAAAGTATCTTAAAATACGTTGTAGGCAGATAGTTAAAAGCCTACTGATGGATGCCTGGCTAATCCAGAATGGACACATCTGAGCGTCTGACAACTTAATCATAGAGTAGTAATAATTCCGTGGACTGCTTGTAAAAGGGCCAAAGTATTTTTTTTAATGTTCACAGAGTTTATTTTTTTTATGTGACACCTGTAAATACAGGAGAACTCTATCGCCACCCGGTTGGGCAGGGTTGTGAGATGGGTTAGGAAGGGATTTATTAATAATAAGAATAGGTCCAGACTATACAAAGGAGGAAAAACAGATTCGTAAAATTTGCTCTTTTTATAAAAAAAGTTTTAATTTTATGAAAAGCCATCTTCCAATGTTACACAGGAAAATTTGAAAATCCTACCTCGGCTCTAAAGGTCCCTTTAGAATTCAGAAGATAACCATATGGTGATACAAACTGCAAAAAAAATGTATATATATCCATAAACTGAGGCCCTTTTAGAAGCCAGCCACAGAATTATCATAATTCGAAATTATGCATCTTTGATCTTTATTGACAGAAACCCTTCTTCACAGATTAACACGACAATAATTTATAGCATTTAAAATGCACAATACCTCGGCAGAGGTACCCAGATAGAGGTTGAAGTTGCAGAAGTTGACCTATGACCCGGGGAGGCACGGGATGAAGTTATTAGCGATCGAGATGAATCTGTGGAGGTCGTGACGCGGAGTGTTTTATGGGTGCAACCCTCTAATAGCGGGCGTGACTCGTTAACCGCTCATTTATAGGCTCTTCATCTTTATCTATGGGAATACTTACTTTGTTACATTGGTTTTGTTCTAGGTAGATATATGTGCTCTTCATGTTCAGGCTCTTCATCTATTATCTATGGGAATACTAAATTTGTTACATTGGTTGTGTTCTTGGTAGGTATATGTGCTCTTCATGTTCAGGCTCTTCATCTATTATCTATGGGAATACTAAATTTGTTACATTGGTTGTGTTCTAGGTAGATACATGAGCTCTTCATGTTCGGGCTCTTCATCTTTTATCTATGGGAATACTAAATTTGTTACATTGGTTGTGTTCTAGGTAGGTATATGAGCTCTTCATGTTCGGGCTCTTCATCTTTTATCTATGGGAATACTAACTTTGTTACATTGGTTGTGTTCTAGGTAGGTATATGGGCTCTTCATGTTCAGGCTCTTCATCTATTATTTATGGGAATACTAACTTTGTTACATTGGTTGTGCTCTAGGTAGGTATATGAGCTCTTCATGTTCGGGCTCTTCATCTTTTATCTAGGGAATACTAACTTTGTTACATTAGCTGTGTTCTAGGTAGGTATATGGGCTCTTCATCTTTTATCTATGGGAATACTAACTTTGTTACATTGGCTGTGTTCTAGGTAGGTATATGGGCTCTTTATGTTCATGCTCTTCATCTTTTATCTATGCGAATACTAACTTTGTTACATTGGCTGTATTCTAGGTAGGTATATGGGCTCTTCATGTTCAGGCTCTTCATCTTTATCTATGGGAATACTTACTTTGTTATATTGGTTGTGTTCTAGTAGGTATATGGGCTCTTCATGTTCATGCTTTTCATCTTTTATCTATGGGAATACTAACTTTGTTACATTGGCTGTGTTCTAGGTAGGTATATGGGCTCTATCATGTTCAGGCTCTTCATCTTTTATCTATGGGAATACTAACTTTGTTACATTGGCTGTGTTCTAGGTAGGTCATAGGGCTCTTCATGTTCATGCTCTTCATCTTTTATCTATGGGAATACTAACTTTGTTACATTGGCTGTGTTCTAGGTAGATATATGGGCTCTTCATGTACAGGTTCGTCATCTTTTATCAATGGGAATACTAACTTTGTTACATTAGTTGTATGTATTCTAATCTTTGTACTTGTTGTTATATTCGAAACCAGTACTTTAGCGATGCTAAGGTTGGGGTGAAATTCAAATGCCACATTGTTATCAAACGGTCAATCAGCGTCAATAGATCGTCAATTGAAAATTTAGAGGGTCTCGGTTAACACTTTCAGACCAGAATTATAACTGGCAATGGTAAAATACATTTGATAAAAGTTGGTAGGGTTCTTTTTGAAAATTTGAAAGTTATAGATAGTTTAGAAGTTATTGCTGCTTTCTTGCTACGAAAGACCTTTAGGATTTCAAGGGCGTGTTTCTTACAAAATGACGAATTGCATACTATACCTATACCAACAATTTAACATTTTAACCGTAAATAATAAATAAATTTTATTAAATTAAAAATAACGAAAAAACTTAATCAATATATATATATAGAAAAATGCATGCATAACGTACAATTAATGATTCGGTCGAGGATTATCACAAAAATATAAAACCTTCGTTATTGAATATAACATAATTGCTAGCTAAAATCTGTATTTACCCCACCCTCTGCAACTCCTTTAAATTTGATAAATCCAATAAATTGACCCTACGGTTAAAAAGGTGTTTTATTTTTTTCCTATTTGTATCATATTTGATGTGCAGTGAAAACGGACATCAGCGCGGCAACGCGTATTTGGCAATAGCAATGTTTGCCGAATAGGCAAATATGGCCAATACTTTGTCAAATATACTGTCATATAAATATACCAAATACGCGAATTAGTATAGTCAATTGAAGTACCGCCATAAGACCCAATATTTTGCCAAATTTACTGTCCATACTTGGCTATTGTTTGCGAAATATGCCAAATTGGCGAATGCAAATAGCTAAAGAAGTGCCTCCACGATTAGGAAGAAACGGAATGCAAAATTCTTTGATATAATATCTCTAAAGTATAAAGCGTCATTGAGCTATTAGCATACATATACCTTTGTAATATTATCATTTTATTAAAGATGAAAATAATTTAAAAAAAACTTCGTTCATGGATGCTATGTCGAGGATACGACATAATTGACTTAAATACCCTGGCAAAGCTTGCTATGAATACTAGCCACATTTCGAAAGCTTCAATTAATTCATCAAAGCGTAAAAACTCAACAAGGCTAATGTCCCCCATTAGCTAATATGCTGCCTTGTCAACAGTCACACACTCATTTAAATGATCCGCCATCAAAAGGATCATTAATATTTATCATACACTTTAATTAGACTAATTCCGAGCGTTTCCTGGTCGCTGTCGACGTCCAAGCTCATTATTAGAATAGACAAATTAATATACGGAATGACCGCTTAAATAACACTGTCCTTCTGATATCAAATACCCCGCAGGATTCACAGAACTGTACCGATAGTAATTAGTGTAATAGTATATTTCGATACGGGTCACATTATTTAGCTAAAGGTCGGTGTCCGGGATTCAGAATGGATTGATTTGACACAGACAGGAAGATCGACGAGCTTCCGAGTAGACATTTGTTCGTTTGAAAAGGTGAGTTTTGGTCACATAAAACATGTTATGCTGTTGAAAGCTGACATATTGAAAAAAAGGTTTTGAATGAAATCTAAAAAGTGTGAGGCAGCTGAGCAATACAGAGGTTTGAAAGTCTTTGGCAGTTTAATTCTGTTAACGGTATCCGACTTGGGTGATACTGAGAGTTTCGTCTCCTCTGAAACGACGCAGGCGAAGCTTTTTTTCACGTTAGTTCTACACAAAATGTCCCGAGGAAAACAATTTCCCTCGAGGCCTATCGTCGTTGCACATAGAATATGAACCATGTGAGACTGAGTACATTATGATAAAATCGATAAAAACTGTTTAAAAAAATAAGGAAGCGGAAAATAACAATTCTATTTATGGACGAAGTAGGAAAAATATATTTCGTTCATTAGAAGAATATATAAGTGGCAAAAATTAATTATTTTATGCCAGAAAATTGAATTTTAACGCGTTTTTCTCACATGCTTCATGTTCTATGCACAGTTTTTCTCACATGTGTATAGAATATTATTCTATACACAGTTTTCGTCATAATTTTAAATACCATATTATGTCAAAATATTTCAATTAAATGTATTCAAATTTGACAGCTAGGCATCACAAAATGATGTTAATGTCATGTACATACTAAGGCAATTGAATTGTGTAGTGGTATGCAGAGGATATGACTTTTAATTTTTTTTTAATATGTACTATTTGATTATCCTCGCATGGTTTATTTTCTACCGCCTTAAATATTTGATATTATTACATGGCTCATATTGTAGAAGATGGAGAAAATAAAGAAAATAACTGTATATTTAACTAATTTTCGTCAAAATCGTCACATTGTTCATATTAAATATGCAACAACGCTATGTCATGTTGCTGTGTGGAGGGTCTTTTTAGGGAAAGGAAGGAGAGGAAGTTCAGGGAAGGATAATGTATGAAGGGTGGGTAGGAATCTGGGGGTTAATGTGTAAAGAAGTAACCACCGTATGGATCCATCCCTCCAATACTGCGGTACAAGGCAATGGGTCGAGAGGGTCCGGCTAGAGGGGTAAAAAGATCTCACTCAATAAGTCTCTCCCGATCCGACCCGCCAAGTAGTAGGTGTGCAGCCTAAATGGAAATTAAATCAAAATTAATAACTTTTTTCACTAGGTGCCTCTACTCTACCTTTTGCTATAAACCATAAATGCTAGCAATACCCATTACATACCATGCGGCGCTCACCACGTAATAGTTCCGTTATAGGCGATGACGGTGATGATATTCATTGCACCATTAATAATAATTTGCATGGAAACTTATATGCATATTCCAAACAGTACTGGTTTAGACTTGGTTAACTATAATGATCACAGACTCGGCGAAATTCAGAGCTAAACTTAAAACTCACCCTTTTAGACAGTCGTACCCATAAAGCCAAAAACAAAAACCCTCACTTTCACCTTCTCAGCCCGCGAAATAGTAAATAACTAATTATATAAAAATGTTAACAAATTCTTAATGGTGAATTATTTGTACATCTAATTTCATTCAAATCCTCCAGTCCTAATGAGTCCTAAATTCTCAAGTCTTTCGAAATAACTTCAATTTATTAACTCAATTTTTGGCAGAAATCTTCTTATAAATGTAATATGAAAAATGATGGTGTAGGAAATGTAAAGTTATGCAATGTCCAGTGTTTTAATATAGCGTCCTCCGCGTGCAAAGTCGTATCTCCTCCAAGCATTCACTTTATAATTATAGTGTGTTTATTGGAAGTGACCTGCCAGGTAAGTATATTCTCTGTGTCCATTTGTAAATAATAGTTCTAGGTAGAGCCTAAGAAGTCATAATAAAATGTACAGCGCCCTTGAGGTGATTTCTCACACAAACGGCGCTCTACAAATTATCCAATTATTATTATTATTATTATTATCGTAAATACACTCTAGTGTTAACGGATTGTCTACTATTATTACACGGTTAGTTGCGTATAAAGTATTTTTACAAACGTGTGAGCTAACATGTGTGCTAACTCGGGAATTGTGAGTATTTTGATATCTCTTTTGATTAAATTGCATTTCACGGAAATGCGATAAAACTGGCGCCCGGGAACCGGATACGTTTATGTAAAGTAAAGGTAGCTTACGTTATTAGAAAAGGACTTTATTTGCCTTGCTGAAAATACTGTTAACGTATCATCTAACAAAGGTATTATTGCCTGGTTGAAATGCTAAAGTAACAAATGAATAAGTGCACATGACTCAACCATTGTTCATCTAACAATTTTCAAAGTATTTTAATAATAACTAAATTTATAAATTTTCCGTTCCGCTTCTATTCTGCGGAGAGGTTTCATGGAATTTTGTATCACTTTTACTCATGTCTTAAGAGCGTCTAATTATGGAAATTTTCTACAGTCTGTGCTGATTGTGATTGCTTTCCCAAGCTTTTTTTATTTGTCATGACCAATGTTTACGCAATCTTAATCTGCCATATCCAAATCCTCGTTTTCTCAATACGTTATAACTTATAACTAATATCCTCATTTACTCAATAAGTTATATCCAATATCGACGAAATTTCAATCTACCATTTCCAATATATGAGTAAACGGCTTCCGAATTCATCATGATCAATATCCATGGATTCTACATTAAATGTACCATATCCAATATTCTCTCCCGTTTCTGAATAAGACATGTTCAGTGTTCTCGGATTCTTAATCTAACGTGTTCAATATCAACTTTTTCTGAATTTGTTAATAATAATAATAATTGGATGACTTGTATAGCGCCGTTTTTGTGAAAAATTACCTCAAGGGCGCTGTACAAATTTCAATAATTTCTACAATCTTACTTCTAACTACACACTAGAAAATATAAAAAACCTATGACTAAAACAATGGATGCAAATCCACCGGTTCTTTGATCAACGATACAAAACTATATGTACAATGCATCTGAACAACTAGCGCGGTGCTGCCTAAAAAATGTAAATGTACATGTATTTTTTATTTTTTATTTTTTTTTTTATTTATTTATTTATTTATTATTATTATATATAAATTTTTTTTTCAATGAAAATGTACAGGACCATACTTACCTGGTAGGTCACTTGAGATTAAAGTTAAAAGATGTTTATTTATATACAGTCGCGCAGAGGACATAATAGCGAACACATGTTCTTGGAAAAGTAATTATTTGATCCTGGTATATTTTTAATACTAATATATAATTATGTTATTTAATGAACGTGTTTGGGAAAAGCAAAATTAATTAATGGGCGGTACAGAGTAGTACATGAATTTTATTTATTTTCTTAAATGAAGTCTCGGTCTCTCGTTAAGCGACGGATTGCTGTGAAGGCTTCGAATGATGTTAATCTAATAAGAAAATAGATTAAGATAAGTTATAGGCAATACACAATACAAATAGATTTATTAAATTTAAGGGTATGAGAGCCTAAATAAGTAGGTTTTTGGTTTTGACCTAAATTCTGTTGGGCTTGTTTTGCACCTTAGTTCCGGAGGGAGTTTGTTCCAAGCCTTAGGCCCAGATACTTCGAAATTAATCGATAATCGATATCGATAATTCGATAATCGATAATCGTTAAGTTCAATTTGTCCACTGATTCTCTTCCATATCCAATATATATGACTTTTGAATATGTCAAGTTCAATGTTCAATGTTTGTTCCAAGCCTTAGGCCCAGATACTTCGAAATTAATCGATAATCGATAATCGTTAAGTTCAATTTGTCCACTGATTCTCTTCCATATCCAATATATATGACTTTTGAATATGTCAAGTTCAATGTATCTACGGCTTTTGTTCCATACTCAATATCCATGACTTCTGAAAATGTCAAGTTCAAGGTATCCATGGATTCTCTTCCATATCCAATATTTATGAAATAGATCAAGTTCAATATATCTACGGATTATCGTTACATAGCCAATATCCGTAACTTCTAAATATATCAAGTTAAATGTATCTACGGATTATCTTTCCATAACTAATATCCGTAACTTATGAACATATCAAGTTAAATGTATCTACGGATTATCTTTACATAGCCAATATCCGTAACTTCTATATATATTAAGTTCAATGAATCTACGGATTATCTTTCCATAGCCAATATCCGTAACTTCTGAATATATAAAGTTCAATGAATCTACGGATTATCTTTCCATAGCCAATATCCGTAACTTATGAATATATCAAGTTCAATTTATCTACGGATTATCTTTCCATAGCCAATATCCGTAACTTCTGAATATATAAAGTTCAATGAATCTACGGATTAACTTTCCATAGCCAATATCCTTGACTTCTAAATATATCAAGTTCAATGTATCTACGGATTATCTATCCATAGCCAATATCCGTAACTTCTAAATATATCAAGTTAAATGTATATATATATATATAGGATTATCTTTCCATAGCCAATATCCGTAACTTCTGAATAGATCAAGTTCAATGTATCAACGGATTCTCTTTCCAAAGCCAATATCCGTAACTCATGAACATATCAAGTTCAATGTATCTACGGATTATCTATACATAGGCAATATCCGTAACTTCTAAATATATCAAGTTCAATGTATCAACGGATTCTCTTTCCATCGCCAATATCCGTAACTTCTAAATATATCAAGTTCAATGTATCAACGGATTCTCTTTCCATAGGCAATATCCGTAACTTATGAATATATCAAGTTCAATGTATATATATATAGGATTATCTTTCCATAGCCAATATCCGTAACTTCTGAATAGATCAAGTTCAATGTATCAAAGGATTATCTATACATAGCCAATATCCGTAACTTCTAAATATATCAAGTTCAATGTATCAACGGATTCTCTTTCCATAGCCAATATCCATGACCTCTGAATATGTCATATTCAATGTATCCACGAATTCTCTTCCGTACCCAATATCCTTGACTTCTGAATATATCAAGTTCAATGTATCTACGGATTCTCTTCCGTACCCAATATCCTTGACTTCTGAATATGTCAAGTTCTATATATCCATGCATTCTCTACCGGATCCCATATCCACGTCTTCTGAATTCGCCAAGTTCAATACATCATGTTCAATATATCCGGATTCCTGAAATTATAACATATTATTATTATTTTAATAAAGGAAAAAAGGAAAACATTTCCAGATTACGAATAACCTGACAATAATTTGAACATCTTCTACTACCACCATAGTAAGCGGAAAATGTAGCTTGTGATGAAGGATTTGAGCATTGCAAGGAATGGCGCCAGCCTACATATCGGAACTATGTGTCCGACAAAACTTAAGCGATAGACAGCTTACTCTGAGGTCAGCAGATCTAGATGTTACTAATCGTTTAATCGAACTTTCTAGGTCAAATCGAGCCGTTTACTATGATCGCTCTTTTCGTGTATCTGGCCCGCTCATTTGGAATAAACTTCCCTCAGCTATTACCAATATTCAGAATTTGACTGAATTTAAACGGGCTTTAAAAACAAAATTATTTAAAAGTTCATACCATTCGTCTTAACCTTAATCTCTTTTCAATGTATTGTAATGACATGTATTAAGTCTCTGGAAATTGTTTGGTTTCGGTTTCCTCCTTACTGTATTTTTATGTTTTTTTTTTTTTTTTTTTAATGTTTTTAATGTCCACTCAGAATGATTCTTATTTTTGCGCCTGTTTTATACTATATTTTAGTTTTAATGTTTTTGTTTTGTCCTGTGCTATAATAGCGTTACTTTTCACTAATATTGTCCTACGCTATAATAGCACTCTTATTGTTAATTTTGTTCCCTTGTTGTTGCCTTGTATACTCGTATACTGTATATTCTTTATTTAAAATTACTTTTCAATACTTTGTAAGCATTGTAGGATTATTTTTAAATTTTTAAATTTTGTTATAGTTAAGCGCACTTGAAGTGAATCATCACAAAACTGCTCTATACAAATGCTTTGTTATTATTATTATTATTAGCCAGCTGAGGAATTGAACTCACTGCGCCTTAAATATCTACCAAAATATATTCGTTCCGTTAAGAAATCATAATGTCAGTGGTTAAAAATAATATTGTTGTTCGCCGATGAACTATAAAGTAATCACGTTGGGCACCACAACTTATGTTCAGAAAATGCTCAGAAGTTAGGGGGTGTTTCCAAACAAACTTTCGTAATGTTCCCATAAACTACCTTAAAGCTCGTATGGGAACTTACGACAGGAGCTTTAATGTTGCGAGTTGAACGCAGAGATGAGGATATTATCCTTAAAAAAAGTTTAACGACGTTTTTACGATGCAGCGAGAGTAAAAATTTGAATAAAGAGACTTATTTATGGCCCAAAGACCTACCTCTTCTCTACTCTGCGATGAAAACATTAAGCTTTTTTAACTGAAATATTTTTTTTTATCTCGTGTCCTTTCGTAAAATGTGTGCTTTCGATTAAAATATGTATTAAAGAAAATTGATCTTTCTTGCAAAATCGCAAGGTTTTATAGTTTGAATTTTATAATTTATTAATTGAAATAAAAAATCGGAGAATAGTTTGGCACAATTATTTTTTTAATATTTTATGATGCCTCATCACAAGTAGTTAATTTTTAGGCACAAACTTGATTTTTTAAGAAAATATTAGAGCAGACGCGTGAAAAATCATGGTGTTATTTCACGCTGATGTTATGGAAATTTAGACTAATGAAGGTAGCTTTTTTTATTTAATAATTATAATCGCAGGTTTTATGAAATTGAAAGCCAAAAAAAGGAAAATTGGCCTTTCAAAATAGAAATTTATACTTGGAAACTTACGACATCTTTCAAACATTCAACACGTTAGAAAATATTTTAATTTCTATGTTAAATTAACAAAAAAATGAAAGATATTGTATTGTAATATTAATACTAATTGGATGGTTTGTAGAGCGCCGTTTTTTTTTTCTTTGGCACTATCTAAATTTATTATTTACAAATAGATACATAAAACATACTTACCTGGCAGATAATCTTACTATCTTACTAATATTATAAACGCGAAAGTTTGTATGGATGTATGTATGTTTGTTACTCTTTCAAGCAAAAACCACTGAATGGACTTTAATGAAACTTTACAATAATATAGCTCATACATCAGAATAACATATAGGCTATAATTTATACCCAAAACTTGCTATTTTCCATGTATTACAAATAATAATTATTGTTTTATAGAAAATGTCAAATTTTGAGAATGACATTTTGAAAAACAATGATTGTAAAACCAAATTTCTATTTTAGAAAATATTTAAATTAGTGAATTTATTAGAAGTACTCACCCTTGAATCGAATCAAGAATTATAGATATTTTAAATAAATAGGTTAAGAATTTTGGTATAAACATAGATGGGACCTACGAAAAGAAAATAGGCTAATCGAAGTACTAATCCTGCGCAGACGATGTCGCGGGCAGAAGCTAGTGTATTCATAATGTAGAGTGAAGTGCATTTATTTTAGTTATTTCTAGTTGATAGCATTTAGTCCTCATTTAAAAAATAAATTAGGATATTTTTCTAAGAGCTTTGAAGTAATTTTATTTTAAAATCGTAAATGAGTCGTAGAATGCATCAGGCCAAGTCGGGCCATCGTGTGAGGTCAATGGCGAGGGCTCGAGCTTTAATCCTTGTTTGGGATAAAAAATAGCTCCATTCATCAAGTCTCACCGAGTTCAAAGGACCTATTTTAACATAATGTTTACTCTGGCGGGAGTTCCGTGAGAGACACACGTATTTATTTAACTACGGAAAGGAAGAGGGTGAGATTTGATAAAAATGTTTAGGTAGATTTTTTGTGTGTACCAATGTACCAATTTTAAAAGATTCTATTTAAAATATAGCTAGCTCAGAGTGTGGCAATGTTTAGGGTATGTGTAGGTGAGTAATTAATCTACAAAAATAAAAGAAGGATGTGATTAACATAAATTTATTACACAATTGCAAGTTATAAAAAAAGCAAGGAGGACATGTAAATTTTTTTACGACTCGAATACTTAATAAAATCTAGGGCGTGAGGGTAGAACCGAAGGTCTCCCTTGTTAGATTAAGTTTCATTAATTGATGATTATTATCTACTGACGGCCGGCATAGTCCAGCGGTAGAGCGTTGGATTGCCATTCCGAAGGTCGCGGGTTCGAACCCGGCGTGCGCAAATAAATTTTATTTTATTGATTTGTGTTCTTTCACAATTAATTATTTAAAATAATATATAGTATATTTGTGGCACGTTCCAGAGTGGAAGATACTCTTAGTATCGCCCTGATGTAAGACCACCATTCAGAATTGAAACGTTGCTTGAAATGGCTTTAGCCGTGTTTAGTGACTAGATCTGAATAGCCAGATACTTTCCCACCTTCCTCTTCCTCGTCTCCTTCCCTTTCCCACTTACCTTCAGCCTCATAACATACCCCAATTGGGGATGCCATAGTTTCACTGGCTCCAGACGGGAGCAGTTGGGACTCTTGTGAGGTATTCACTATAAAAAAAAAAAACTATTGAAAATAATTTGTTGAGCGCCAGGACATTTAGAAAATGGCCAAACATAAAGAGAAATTGAAAGTAAACCAATGATTTGAGAAAACTATCAAGGTGGGAGGTTAATAATTACGTAATTAGGTTGGTAGTACAAAAAATCTAGTTAGTAAAGCTTAACTAAAATGTTAATTTTTATTCAACCTACCACTGTAGTATACAGGTTATTTTCATTGTATTTTTTTTTGATTTATTTATGAGAGATTTGATTGATTGTGAAATTGCAATGAGAGAAATTGTGTAGAAATTTGATCTCCCCAAAGCAGCACATACTCTCAGACAGTCAGTTCTGTCATCAATAAAATTACGAAGTTTTTTCTCATTAAGATGATGCGATGCGAATTATTTCATAATCACACAATATCGTGTGGTTTTGTTTTGAAAATTTGATGGCTTAGAAATATTATAGGTGCTTTAATTAAATACTGTGGGTAGAACACATCTTGGCCTTGGAAATGATCGAGTATTTTTTTGACAAGCCAAGAAAAAATAAAGTATCAGGTTTATAAAAAATACTTTCAAGTGCAAAATCTCCTACTTATGAACCCCTTTTCGGAAACAGTTTTTTTATATAATGTGGCAAATTATTTTATTATTAAAAATATTAAATTATTATTTATATTAATTTATTAAATTATTTCCCTCGGGGCCTCCTGTGTGGAGCTAATGTAGAAAAATAAATTGTTCTTTACTTTTTTATCAAACCAAATTTTGGGCGACCCTCGCAAGAGATACATTCAAAGGAAAACCAATTATTAAAGACAACTAAAATTCGAACTACGTTTATATTACATACCATGAGTTAACATTGCAGAACTGTTGAAGAATGCTATTTATTTATGTCAAAATGTACTTTATCTTGTTATTTCAGCAACTCTTACCCCAGAGACTGTTGATATAAATTAAGTTATCATTCATAATACATTTTAATACCAACATTATACTTATCTGATCGCCGAAGCTTATACATGATTACCTCAATTGTAGCCAGAGGTATGTATGTCGGGTAAGTTATGACCTGCATTTACATTTCTTTATAGAAAATAATAACATTAATTTTATGAGCATATTTATTCGAAATCACTGCCTCCCAGCCGAGGACAGAAGTTATAAATAAAGTAATCACTCAATACCTACACCATACTTGCCATATATTGTTTGAAATTATACTACTTAACATCCCGAGATAAGTTTGATAAGCTAGATATTACCAGATAATACCGAAAATTAGTCCTTTATAAATCAAATTCTAGACGTGTTGACTCTCTTTTACAAAAAAACATAAATTGATTTTGAAAGATTATTATTTTATCTGGTACACGCAGTTTTCGAATTTTGAAAAACCACGTGTATTTTTTATATACTAAGGTTATACCGTCGGTCGTTGGTAGATTTTTTTTTGTGTATAAGTCAATTCACCCTAAGAAGAGTGCTATGTGATTGTTCAATTTTCAAACGTCAGATTCTATCAAACAACACAAATTTCAAATAATTTAATCATACAAGGAAATAAATTAATATATAATCTAAAACGCAGTTTTCAGAATTTTAATTTTAGTTAAATTAAAATCATTAAAAAATAAATCCGAGAACGTGTTTTGTCACAAAAATACCTCAGTTTTTCTATTTATCTAATTATTAAAGGTCTTAGAAACTAAAATATTTAAAAGAAATTTTACACACTTATTTTGTTTAGACATTATTGAAAAATCATAAATACTTATGATCAAAAAATACTTCAAGAAGTACACGATATTTAATAATTTATCATCGTGCGTTTTGAGCATTTTTATTGCTTACTTAAATGTGGGTATATATTAAAGCAAGTTTTGAATGAAATAAATCGATATTAAATTTATTATTTAAAAAAATTGATACGGGAAATAATTGATCTTTCTCATTGGAACCTCCCTGTACAGTTAGAAGCATTTTTAAACTTTTATTCTCAGCTGTTGGTCAATCGCTCTTAAGAGGATAGGATGCGCGGCCTTTTCACACAAAACTTAATTTTGGATTTGAGGCTAAAATACAGAAAGAAAAAGAATAATAATTTTTTTAAACAAAATAAAAAGATGTTTTGTTTTCACAGTGAATTGGAAGAAATGGGATTGGCTCGGCCAGTGCAGGAATCAATTTGATTAAGGGTAGACTAAGGATTGGGAAGTGGAAGTTCTTTGTCAACGGGGAACAACCTGACCTAAGAATTTTATTAAGATTTACTTGGTTGTTAATTACTTTACTATTAATGTTTATCGCTTTCCTTAGCTTTAGTGCTTCTAAGTTATCCAATCTGACACCTATTCCATTTTTATGCAATAAGGTGATGCCTGTGTTTTTATTAAATTTATGATCTGTTTATAAAAGATGGTTCGCAAATTCGAAGAAACCGTTACTGTTCAAACATCGTATAATAAAATATACATAATAATAAAATCAAACATATATAATAATAAAATCGCACAATGTGTAGGACGGATATGTGGTACTTTATTTATTTAAGTTTTAACTAAAGAGTTCAATTTTGCATGATTTTAGTGGCAACAACTTTGAATTCCAACGTAAATCGCCATCAAAATGCATTTCTTAATAATTAAATTTATTTATTATATATTTCATTTATAAGTATCTTTAAGGGGACAGCCGGCTGTGATTTTTGCATACAAACGTATTCCCTATTTATCTCTCTGGATTTTAATCGTAAAGAAAATATTGTTTTTACATAAAATAGATATCAACTACTAGCGTGTCGGTACTTTTTGTTTTTTTTTGATAAGTTACTTTTTATAGAAGTTATGTACTTCCAAAAATCAATAAAATTGACTGGTTTAAACGCCGTCAAAAGATGGTCAGTATACAAACTAGACAATGTACAAAAAAAAATCAAAACGTACAGACATAGAATAGTTTTTTCTTATGAAGTTGGTAAAAAAAAATTGAATATCAGTCCACTTTTGGAGGAGAAAAGTGGGGAATACAAAACCTCGATTTTAGTTAGATATTAGTAGCCCGAGGTGCATTGTCCCCTTCGCTCAATGTCCGGTGGAGTAAGAGCAACAGTGACAGCAATAATTTAGTAAAATCTATTTTTCAAATTTCTCCATCACCGGGTTTTATCTTGACTCACAAATGATTGCCAAAGTTACATAAAAAATCATTAAAAAATGATTTCTTTAATGACCTATATTTTATAATTCAAAACAAAAAATAATAAAGTATCACTTAACCGTACTAGATATTTTGATTAAAAAAATAAATTTTAAATTTAATTGGGTATTTTGGCCTAAAAATTTAATCTAAACTTTCATCTAAAAATCAAGTTTAGTAGTTACTCTTAAGTTATATTTATATTTCTTATAATTATAATTCTATATATTTAAAACGATAATAATATGCTAACGTGAAATCACTGTATTCGAGGACAGAAGCTCACGAAGTAATCAATATTTTATCTTAATCTAATTTATATTTGCTTGAGCGCTATTGATTATACGTTGTTATATTTTAATATTATTATAAGGTAAGTGGCCAGACGTACTCGTAAGTGAGGTACCTAATTCAGGTAAGGTTAGACTTATCGATGTAAGGCAGTAAGACGAAAGGCTTGCATAACTGGTCCCAGTCGCTGTACGAAGGAATTTGGTTCAAGAATGAAATGGAGGAATGTGATGTAAAATATTATTATATACAAGACGGAGCGAGTTCAGTTTCTTGGATGAAAGTGAAAGGGTTACTTATCGGCGCGCGCGTGTTAACAGGTTCACGACCACCTAAAATGATTCTTGAAGCTTCCCATTGATGGAATTTATTAATGATACGCATCTTGGTCGATACTTGATGCCATCTTTGTTGAGAAGATTGGGGAACTATTGATTTAAAAGATTTTTTCTAAAGGTGATGAAACACAAAATTGAGTTTTTCACAGTTAAAATAATGTAAGTAAGAACTTGATGACGTGGACCTTTGTTTTTTTTTTTTTTTTTTCACCGTAAATATATATTTTAGTTTAAACTTTTATAGTAATGCAAGAAAATGTTAACGTTTAACCGCACTTGATGTGAAATAACACAAAACTGCGTTATACAAATGATATGATATTATTATTATAGTTAAACCCTTAGAAGGTCAAACTATTTCCGCTTCGCAATAAAATCCAAATAAAATTAATATTTCTGACCGTATCTGAAAACCGAAAACTGTAAAAGGTGATGAAATACGCTTTTAAATTTTACTATTAGATCCGGCAGATCCGGCAGATCCGGCAGATCCGGCAGATCCGGCAGATCCGGCAGATCCGGCAGATCTGCCCTGATGATGGACACTGCAACGCTGTCCGAAACGTCGGCTAAATAAGGAGGTAGCGCAACACGGCATAACACCCCAAAAATTCGCGCTGACATTGATTATAACCCACCGAAAATCCCTTACGTTACTATCACGTCAAGAGCATGGCGTAATTTTAACTTTGACGACTTCCTGTCAGACCTAAAATCTTATCTTCTTTGCACACATAGCATTTGGGAAACAGAGTCACCAACTAAACTAGCCGAACATTATAATTCTGTACTTTCAACCCTTTTGAACAAATATGCTCCAACCTCTACAAAAACTCGACGACTGCGAAAGTCTGACGACTGGTTTGACGAAGAATGTCGAAGCCAGAAGAGATCAATGCGTAAATTGGAGAGGTCCTACAGACACTCGGGGGTTACTTCACGGGACGATTGGATGCAGGCTCAAAAAGAATATACGTTATTGATTCGTTCGAAAAGGTCTGAATACTGGACGAGTAGAATCGATTCAGAGCGTCAAAATCCACGAAGTCTCTGGAACTCAATTAAGACGGTCGTTGCCGATGTCCGTACACAAAATACAACCGAAATAGGTCCAGAAATCTTCTCTAACTTTTTTCTCGACAAAATTAAGTCAATACGCGCCCTAACAGCATCCGCTCCACCACCATCTTTTACAAGATGTAATAGCGTAAAATTTTCTGCCTTTAAACCTACATCCTTTGAAGAAGTAAAGAAGGTAATACTTACTTCACCGAACAAGCAGTGCTCTCTCGATCCTATTCCAACGTGGTTGCTAAAAAAGTGTTGCAATGAAATATCTCCCTTTCTAGTTCATCTTTTCAATAAGTCATTTAGCATCGGTGAATTCCCAATATTCTTTAAATCAGCTGTCGTAACTCCATTCATAAAAAAACCGCAATTGGACGCTGAAGATCTTTCAAACTACCGACCCGTTTCAAATCTCCCATTTATATCCAAAATCTTAGAAAAAATCACTGCTTCACAGATAATATGTCACTTAAATTCAAATGAATTGCTGACTAAATACCAATCTGCATATAGAAGGTTTCACTCAACGGAAACTGGATTACTACGTGTTCTGTCGGATATAACTCTTGCTATCGAGTCGGGCAAATTGGCACTCCTTTCAGTCTTGGACATGAGTGCCGCTTTTGACACGATTGACCACGATTTCCTCATTAAACGGTTAGAAGAATCCTTTGGTTTAAAATGCGACGTTAATAGCTGGCTGACATCGTACTTAGCTAATCGTAGGCAAGCCGTAAAGGTGGGGAAAAAACAATCAATATATGCAACCCTTTCATCTGGAGTACCCCAGGGGTCTGTTCTGGGCCCACTTCTCTTCATCCTCTTCACAAATGATGTCGCTAAAATAATCGAATCATTTGGTCTTCTATCTCACTGCTACGCTGATGACCAGCAAGTGTACTTTTACTGCTTACCAGAGGAAATAGACAGTCTAAAAATTCGCATAACTGAGTGTCTAGAAGAAATCACCCGCTAGATGACCTCAAATAGATTAAAGCTGAATCCATCAACGGAATTTCTCTGGACCGCCACAAGCAGACGTCAGCATAACATCGATAACTCCCCAATATCCATTTAAGGAAGTGATATCACTCCTAAGACATGTATTAAACTACTGGGTGTCAATCTGGATGCTGATTTTTCCCTTAAAACTCAAGTGAACAGAACTGTAAGCACTGGGTTCTTTCAATTAAGGCAAATTAAAGCAGTGCGAAGAAACTTGCCAACAGAGGCGACTAAATTACTAGTCAATTCGTATGTTTTTTCACGCCTAGATTATTGCAACGGAATATATGCAAGTCTCCCAAAATATCAAATCAACAAATCACAATCCGTTTTCAATGCTGCGGCGAGACTTATCACCGGCGTATCTAAATATTCCCATATTTCAGAGCATCTCAAAAATCTTCATTGGCTCAAATGTCCTGAAAGAATCCAGTTCAAGCTCTGCTGGATGGTATTTAAGTCTCTTAATGGAATGGCTCCTGCTTACTTATCAGAAATGTGTATCCCAGAAAACTCCAATTCTCGACAGTCAACTCTTAGGTCAGCGGCATCATCAGCAATCGGAAGGTTGAAGGAGCTAAAGCGCACACCAAATACTAAGTTCGGTGAGCGTACTTTCGGAGTGTCGGGACCTAAAGCCTGGAATGGACTGCCACACGACTTAAGAATGATCACAGACTCGGCGAAATTCAGAGCTAAACTTAAAACTCACCTTTTTAGACAGTCGTATCCATAAAGCCAAAAACAAAAACCTTCAATTTCACCTTCTCAGCCCGCGACATAGTAAATAACTAATTGCATAAAAATGTTAACAAATTCTTAATGGTGAATTATTTGTACATCTAATTTCATTCAAATCCTCCAGTCCTAATGAGTCCTAAATTCACAAGTCTTTCGAAATAACTTCAATTTATTAACTCCATTTTTGGCAGTAATCTTCTTATAAATGTAATATGAAAAATGATGGTGTAGCAAATGTAAAGTTATGCAATGTCCAGTGTTTTAATATAGCGTCCTCCGCGTGCAAAGTCGTATATCCTCCAAGCATAAACTTTCTAATTAAAGTGTGTTTATCGGAAGTGACCTGCCAGGTAAGTATGTTCTCTGTGTCCATTTGTAAATAATAGTTCTAGGTAGAGCCTAAGAAGTCATAATAAGATGTACAGCGCCCTTGAGGTGATTTCTCACAATAACGGCGCTCTACAAATTATCCAATTATTATTATTATTATTAACGAAAATACCTACCAAGTTTATTCAATCTTTTCAATAATTGTTCAATACGTAATTTTTTAGAAGTCTCGGGCGGAGCTGTGTAATAAAAAGAGTAACACATTATTTTATGAGGTAGGTAAGGTGTGCCAATAGGTTATCAAGAATTTTGGACAGCCGAAGAAGGTCATACAAAACCCTTCTCTAAAATAATCTCCTAAGCAATTTCAAAATTGTTTAGTGCTCTTTGAACAATTTGTTTGTGAATTAATATTTAATACGAAGTCTAGACAGAGAATTGCTTTCGAGATGGGACCACTAAATACAATATTATCTTAGAAATTTTAAGTAGTTAAGTTCAAATTATTAGTATTAGCTTTAGAACGGGATGTTTCACAGAATATCAAATATAAAACGGTTATCAAATAGCAATTCAGCGCCTTGTTTTTTTTTACAGTTGAAAGGTCCACATTAAATGCTGATTCTAAATCCGTTTCAGCTTTTGAAGAAATTGTTATCAGCAGGAGAGAACAACTATCATGTTGGTAGCTTATTACAATTTGATAGAAAGCTGAAACGCGCCTAGAATCTGAGTTTAACTGGGATCAAATAAACAAAAATGCTCTAAACTCTAAATGGTCATTTTAGAAGACAAAGTTACTTTTAAATTTCTGTGAAACAACTGACACGTAGTAATAAAGGTCCCTCAGATATTAGTTCTGATACGATTAATTCATGTAGCCATAAAAAATCAAGGTGTAAGGTACTCGACAAGCAATTTGAAGGTCACGGGTTCAAAATTACGAGCGCAGGAGTGCGCAAATACATTTTATTTGATTGATATGTAGTAATTCACAATTTTATCATTCAAAATAATATAAGGTATATTTGCAGCTCGTTCCAGAGTGGAAGATACTCTCAGTATCACCCTGGTGTAAGATTACCATTCAGAATTTACCTACTGCAAAGTTTCTTGAAATAGCTTAAGCTTTGTTTGGTGGTCAGATCTGAATAGCCAGGTACTTCGCTATTAACTTTTGTTACGATAATATTTATCGAAACAATTTAAAACTTTTTTTACTTTTTTATGTATTGACCGTTAACGGTTTCATCCAATCATATTCCACTACAAATTGTCGGTAGGCTTAACAAATAGAATTCTATAGAAACGTACTTTTTGTATCAAAATTATATTAAGAGCCATTGACCAGCGGCTAAGAATAAAAGTTTAAAAATGCTTGCAACTGTACAGGGAGGCTACGATGAGAAAGATCGATTATTCCCCGTATCAAATTTTTAAAATTAAAAATTTAATATCGATTTATTTCATTCCATACTTGCTTTAATATATACCTACATTAAAGTAAGCAATAAAAATGCTCAAAACGCACGATGATAAAATATTAAATATCGTGTACTTCTTGTAAGTATTTTTTGATCTTAAGTATTTATGATTTTTCAATAATGTTTAAACAAAATAAGTGTGTAAAAAAATCTGAAATTACCTTAAATAAAAAAACTTTGCTATTTTCGTCACAAAACACGATCTCGGATTTATTTTTCACGATTTTAATTTAACTAAAATTAAAATTCTGAAAACTGTCTTTACTAGATTATGTATTGATTTATTTTGCTGTATGATTATAGGTTTGAAATTTGTGTTGTATAATACAATATTTCGTTTGAAAATTGAACAAATCTGCCAACGACCAACTGTATAATCGTAGTATATATATTAAAAATTAACTTAGTTTTTCAAAATTTAAGAAGGGCATTTACCAGATAAAATAAAAACCTAACCTAACCTAATTATTATTATAAGTCACATTTACTGAAATAAACTATTTTAAAAATTAAATAATAATATATTTGAAAGAAATAAAAAATCCATTTCTGTGAAACGACTGGTTTTCGAGCAATGCAACTAAAAAAACATCATAACATTGTTCCTAAGTTATGAAACGCTTATAACAAAAGAGTGATGCTCTAACAACTGTTTCGACAATAAGCCAATTTCAAAAGCAGCGTGATGTAAATTAGACATTCGTATACAAGCAATAGTATGAGCGTCACAATGAACTGGGAAGTTGTAAATGAAAAGAAATATGCGTTTCGGTCACCGAGTTCAAATCTGTTTAAAGCTCTCAAACAAATTACACATCCCAAAAGCGCAAATTCCCGTGCTCTAGACGAAAAGCATTCAAAATCTGTACCAGTTTCTTTGTCTGATTTAAGTTAGAGCACCCAGATTTTAGTGGGATGGGTATTGTAGTTTGACCAAAGATGTGCAACCCGAATAAGATCAAAATGTGGTATCCAGAAGTGTAGTAGACTTAAAAAAATAAACCAAGTTGGTTGTTGGAAACAACTTGGATGCTGTGTGGCGATAAAACACGATATCCCAGCATCTGCAGGATTGTTGGTGCTACTTAGCGCAGTGAGTTTAATAGGCAATCTTTTTACTTAAACGATTTATGACTATAGGAGTTAATTACGTTTGATTAACGTTGTGACTTCGTGGGATTAGAACTCGGTGAGTTATGGAAACTGGAGGCTACTGCCATGCTTACGAAAAGAAGCAATGCTTTGTTTTATTTTAAAGTCTTGAAACGATTTGTTTTATTATTTTATGAATCATCACTGCATTTCACTGCAGATGTAAATAAGGGATGGATTAATAACCCTCCTTTGCTTTAGATTAAATAAAACACTGTTAGGTTATTCTGATTATTGGCATTATTATTATTAATAACTAATCATTTTAAGAGGATAATTTGTATAGTTTTGTGAAAAATCACCTAAAGGGCGCTGTATAAATATGACTTCCTAGGTTCCAAGGGCTTAGCTATAGCATTTATATAGGGGGAGGGGGGTTGAGACTCTATACGGGGGGATTCGATTCTTGGAGAAAGGGGGGGGGGGTTAAAACTGACTACAATTATTTTTTAACTCCTCCTTATGGCCTCCGTGGTCGAGGGGCAAGGCTCTTATCTAGCGATCCGGAGGTCGCAGGTTCAAATCAAGGCGTGCTCCAGTAAATTTTATTTAATTTAAATTATCGAAGAAAGCAAACACTTTGATGCTTGACATTATACCAAATGAAATAAATACTTAGTTTTAAACCACTTTATTTTCATATATATTAATCGACCGGTTTCAGTTGAACTCAACCTTCATCAGGACAATAATATATAAACTAAATCATACACGGAGAAAATTTTTATTCTACCATACGATCATTTTATTCGTAAAAACGGTTAAAAATGGAACTGAAGTTCTTACGAACAAATTAACACTGTTTCAATGTTCCCGCTAATAAACATTGAAACCACGTAAGAACTTCAGTCCCGTTTTTAACCGTTTTTACGAATAAAATGATCGTATTTTACTATTACATTTTTCTCCGTGTAATACAGAGAAACAACATCAGGTAAACAAAGTAGTATTTAATTTATTTGTGTTATCACAAATTTTATCATAAACAATAATATACCAGGCATATTTCCAGCACGTTCAGGAATGGAAGAAACACTCAGTATCGCCCTGGTGTAAGACCACCTTTCAGAATTGAATCGTTACTTGATATGGTTTTAGCCGTATTTTGTGACTAGATCTGAATAGCCAGGTACTTCCCTACCTCCCTCTTACCCATCTCATCCTATTCCTCACTTACCTACAGCCTCACAACATACTCCAATTGGAAATACCGTAGAGCAGTTGCGACTCTTGTGTTGTGTTCACATAAAAAAAACAACACCCATCAGATTTACATTCTGCCTCTCTGATTTTTTTAGATGTTATATTCTATCTCACTCTATTATGAAATAGGTATCATATTTAGACATGTCATTTGCAAATGTTCAATATCTGTATTTTTTATCAATTGATAATTAAAATCTAAAAAAACAATTTAATAACCCACCATTTAGGCATGGAGCGTTGTTGGCCCGGAGCTCTGTATGTTGTATGCCAATTTATCAAAAATAATAGTCTGCCCCGAGGAGGTTTATGTAAAAGCGAAACCGGTAGGTGACAAATATACTATCAATAAATTATTGGTTGAATGAATATTAAGCGACCATGACCGCCTGGTCAGATGCCCGGGGACTGGGGCCCGGTTATCAAAGGGCCCATGCGAAGGTATTCAATTTAAAAATAATTAATCAAACGATGTGAGGAAAAAACAAATTAGTCATAAATAAAACATATTTTTTTGAATTATGGTGGTGTGTTTGCGAAACTTTAATTTTATGGCATTTTTAGGAATAAAAATACTTACATTAAAAAATATTATTTATTTATTACGTAATATAGATTTTAGATAGTCAAGTACGCGAGTCGGGCCATGTCAAGAGTTAGAATGATCGAAAAGTATGTATGAGACGATGTATGAATGTTTATGAGGCAAGGAGTGTATGCCAAGACCGAGTTGTTTGGCGGTCCTTCCTCTCTGCCTACCCCTGCGGGGAAACGGCGTGATGGTTAGTTAGTTAGTTTTTTCTGCCTTTTTATCGTGCGGATTATCATTCTCGCAGTGACGATGGCATTTAAAAAAGGGCACTCACTGTAAACAGAAAACGTTGCTGCGAAATGCTAAGAGGTTTTTGGCCCAATAATTTCAAGGATGCTAGCCATACTACCGACTTTGCAATTGCTGCGGTAAACGAACTATTCCCGAAAAATGTGATTTCTCGTAGAGGCATCATTAACTGACCTCCCAAGAGTCTCGATCTCAATCCTCTTGACTATTTTCTGTGGAAATACCTGAAAGGTAGGGTATACGAGAACGACGTGGCTGCCGCAATTGAAGCAAGATATCACATCAGAAATGGCAGCAGTATCGCGACTAAAGTGTCAAAAATTACCAAATCTCCGTTTGAGGATAGAGGGGTGCCAGCTAGAGACATCTAGACACTATTTTTTTCTAAAAAAAATTCCATTTCATTGTCTGTAAATACAACATAAACAACCTGTTTGATTGTTTATATATGTTTTTATTTTATTCAACCATCAAACACCCGATACCCTTTTTGGACACCCTTTATCCGTAGAGAAAAAAGTGGTCCTTTACGACGTGCATTTTGAGAGAATTTTTTTCTGAGATATTAAAAATAAATTAAATACTGCTATTAAAGAAATTTACAAAAATGTTAAGCGTTCTAAAAGATCTATTCAATGTTATTTTATAATAAAAAAGTCATAATATTATAGATCAACAAAAACAAGTATCATGTTTTGAAAAATAAAAAAAAACTTTCTTTTGCTCTCCTGAACAATTGACATTTTGTCCTTTCTGTGATCGTTTTTTTTTTTTTTTTACATTAGGTCCAAACAGGAGGCCCTGAGGAAAATAATTTCCTTCAGGGCATATGTCATCTTTGGGGATGCTGTGTGAAGGGTATTTTTAAGGAAAGGAAGGAGATGAAGTTCTGGGAAGGAAAACGGTATGAGGGTTGGGTAGGAATCTGGGGTTCAGTGTGTCTAAATCATCCGCCGCCAAGACCTAGATAAACCTTACCCCATGAACCCGGGCACTCCTGCTAAGTCACTAAACGTAGCGAACCACTTGGGGTGACCTATGGCAGAGGTGTTGGTTATCCAATAAATGGTCCCCGGGGCGGCGTTACCAATTCCCGCCTTCCAAATTGAAATTTTTCAAAAAATATTTTCCTGAAAAACATAATTTTTTTTAATAAAGAAAAATTAAAGATTTTTCCTGTCGTGCATTTAAGGGAACCTTTTACATCAAATATATTTTTAGAACCGAACCAAAGGTCAATTGAGAATTTAAATAACGTATGCTAAAAAGGAGTAAAATTATTGAAGTTTTATCATTGAGTTTGCTTGTGAAGTCCGGGGCAGGGTCCGCCGTACAGGGAAGCAAGGCGCGTGGTGTTAGGTGTTTGACGCAATCCCATTGTTCGGTGCGGCTCCCGTTTCAGTCACAGGAAGCCCTGCAATTTGCACGTTAATTGGGGACAGGGCCGCCAAACAAAATATTAACAATTATTTAATTTATTTTATGGCCAAATACCCACGTGTAAATTTCCTCTTATCCGCGGAGAAAAGAATTTTTTATCCCATTGGGTATACTTTATCGCTTTATCTTGATATGATTTAAAAATTTCGGCCTATTAGCGTGCAATTATCGTTCTTCGAGTGACAGTCATGACGGTTTTCATCAGTTCTCTACCTCACATTATATAATGTACAATATTTATATAAATACCAGTTTTTACTTAAGAGGGTATAACCAGACAGTACCGGAAATTTGACCTATTTAAATCAAATTCTAGACGTTTTAACTCTTTTGTACAAAAAAACATAATTTGATTTTGAAAGATTGTTATTTTATCTGGTAAACGCACTTTTGAGCATTTTTATTGCTAACTTGAATGTAGGTATATATTAAAGCAAGTTTTGAATGAAATAAATCGATATAAATTTTTTTGTTTAAAAAATTTGATACGGGGAATAAAATCGATCTTTTTCATCTGAACCTCCCTGTACAGTTGCAAGCATTTTGGAACTAATAAGTTATATGCACGCACTTCAATTAAGACAAGCTCTTTTAAAATATGCCTCATATTGAAGAACAAAATGGTTTGACTGAGGATCCTACCCAGGAAATTAAGTCAACCACGTTCCCACGAGCCAAATGTGAATGTCATAGAATTTCAGAGAAATGCGTATATGTCCGCGTGTGTATGCGTGATGGTCATAAAAATATGATATAATGCATTGTCATCAACAACGAGTTTATCTGCCGAGTTTAATATCGACTGGATTACGGGGAGTGGGTTAATTTTCACTTCCAAGATTCCACTTCATTCACACGTTCATTCATTCAAGAAAACAAAAGTGAAATTAAAATATGTAGATGTATTTTAAAATTCGTCGAAGATGAGCCAATACTCTTGAAGGGTAAACAAAATCTTAGATACCTATATTTTTTTATTTTTGGAATAACTCAATAAGTAAAACATCAAATTGTAATGTTTAATCATTGAAGACAATATGAAAGAGAAAAAGATTTATTTTTATTTTTAACTTAATGAGTTAAACCTCAAATTACAATATTTTAATTAATGATGATAATATTAGCGAAAGTCAACCGAAAATCCGAAACAGAAAAATCATGGCCCGGATTGCCAGAGGTCCTGGGTTCGAGTCCCAGATGTATCCGTATCTTTTTCTGATTTTTCTGTTTCGGATTTTCGATTGACTTTCGCTAATATTATCTTCATTAATTAAAATATTAGAAAAAGATTTGGTCGAGAACCCAGAACCTTAGCCTTGCCGTGGATCTGCTTTCAGAGCAGTTTCAAATTTTTCGCTAGAGAGTTACTAATACACATTTTCTTCAGCGATTTAATAATATTTTCAATAGGTAATAATTTAATAGTGACGTATTTAAATTTATAGGCCGGTTCTGACAGAATGATTCAGCTGTTGAATATCTCGCTTCCTGCAAAGTTGTGATAAGAATCCTAATATCCTGGAACCTATAAATAGCAGGTATGTAGATATAGTGGGGATATGGCGCGGAGGTACTTTTCCGTCAATCGCCTCGATATGACGCGGTATTCAGCACGCGTGCCGGGTTTAACACATTGCGTTTTAAATGGGAATAAATAATGGCGAGGGGAGAGGTAAAACAAATATGTCTTTCTTGCACCTTGTTTTATGTTTTGCATGCAGATAGGTAGAGTGGAATATAGGGTGGGTGAAGATTATATTTGACGTTCAGCTTGGATGCGTGTTGTCAGTTCAAAAAGAAGTGGTAGCTGACACGTGAAGCAAAGAATTTATAGGTGTTCAAATTTATGGTTTGAAAGAATATTTTTTTTTATCAGTTTGATGTAATACTGTACCGAATACTGGGGTATTTTTAAAAACTTTGAATAGGTACCCACCGTTCAAATTGTGCGAAAGATAAGTTCATTTTTCTAATACTGATTGATCATCGTATAAAATGCGTGATTTTAATATTTCAATGCTCTTAAAACGGTTTTAAAACCGCATATTACGAAATGGTTCAAACTGGCTGCAACCTTATTTAATAGCTCATTTTAAATCGTAATAGAAAATGTATTCGTTATCATAAAAAAATAAAAAAAATTGTTGTAGTAATTGATTTCTCAATTTTTTTGGGATTAAAAAAAAAACAGTGAGAAAACCCAATTAAAATGTATGTATAAGAAATATGTGGGCTTTATTCGCTACACTGTTTAAAAATACTTGTACTATTATGATTGCTGTAATGGTTTAAATTCTCAGTATATTAATTTCTGTAATTACCTACAGGAGTGTGAATGTATATTTTTTCTTTTGAAATCTTCCATTTATTTGTGTTAAAAATCTGTTTTCTTTCTGAAGCTGTCTTAACAAAACTGAACAAGTATTGAAGCCACACTAGCTCATTTGACACTCTTTGCTTTTAATTTTTTTTTTTGTTTCTTCACATGTTAGGTTTTACAGTTTATAATACAAATTTCAACCTCACTAGGACAAGCCTGTGTTGAGGTAAAAAATTATTCAAAGTAACCAAAATAACACAATATAATATAGGTAATACAATAATAACTGGAAAAAACAATATTATTACGTTAACATTTCTTATGGTGGGTACCCACTAATGCACCAAGCCAGCGGTTTCCAACCCGTGGTACGCGTAGAGGAAAGTAACCAAACAAGGAATAAAGCAATTTCACAAAATCTAAAACTCCTACTCCTGGTAACGCTGTGGGTTTACATTGGATATGCTGGAGCAGATGATAGGTACTTGGATATGTGATTTTTGCAAATATTTTGTAACTTTATACTGTTCCACATTTGTAACTTTCGTAAACTATGTCTTCGCATCCTGAATGACTTTAATGTGTCAGTACAATGTAGGTAGGTAGGTACTATATTATCATAAAATGGAAGATTGAGCATATAAATGTTTTGGTTTTGTGGACAAATAGTTAAATGCATTATTTTTTCATTCTATTACGTCAAATGTTAAATATTAACAAAGATGAATGAACAATATACATAAAGAAATTTCAATCGAGCAATTTAGCACTTTGTCACCGGCGTAAAGCCTTTGCGTAAACATAGAATATATTTATACATCCAATAAGATAAACACTTAGAAAATCAATCACCTTTTCATCAGGCTGTATTGACGTCGGGTAGTCGACGATTTGAATGGGGTTGCTTGCAACATGGGATGCACTCAGTCATTTAAATAAACACCCTATTCTCTAGTCCAGTCACGTATCGCGTCGGAAGATGCTCGTCTTATGACTGACATCCAGTGCATCCTTAAATATAGAAAGAATACCGTCGTAATTAAATAAGACGGACTATTGTTTCATCGAGTGTCTATGCGAACGTTGTTTTGAATTTTTACGTGGAATGGTAATTTGATTATAATGTCATGGTGATTTACAAGTATTAAAGAAACATGATAACAAATAATTATAAATCAGAAAATGGATAGAATAAGAAGTAAGAAACATCCCACGAAGGCGTCTCACTAAAAATATAATTTAGTATCTATCTAGGTATATCTAATCGTTGTTCGGAGAATATGATGGCTACACCATAAGTACCTACCTACATGAGAAAACCCCCCGCATGTCGTCTAATGCTGCGTTTACATTTGCGAACCGAGACGCGAACCGAACCACGTATTATGGGAAAGGAACGAAGCAACCGCAAGCAGCATTTATTCTATTTGTCGGTTCGCGAATGTACACGCAGCTTAACAAATTCGTTCAGTGAACGGATCACGATATCTCTGAAATTTGATTCCCAGATAGCCATATACCTATGCCAAAAAATCTTGCAGGTTTGTAAATTGTCACATGAGAATGAGTCGTTTTTACATCCTCTCAACCGTTCAAAAGATATTTTAATCGTAGCGTACATTACCTACACGCCAAACTTAAATGCTGACCTGGGGTGCTAGCATAGTCCATCGATAAGGATCGGTAGGATAATTGTCGGTAACTTCTCATCGTTCCCTAGAACAATTGCAGATCGCAAACGAATAGGTGACAGTTCACAATGACTAAGTGTCCCTAATATATTCGATATCAACTGTTGTTTGTACGTTAGCGATCTGCAGTTGTCCTAGGGAACGATGAGAAGTTACCGACAATTATCCTACCGATCCTTATCGATGGACTATGCTAGCACCCCTGGGGTGCTAGCATCTTATATCTTATAGTTATCGAGCGAGTGTGCTAGGGCCTCTGAACTTGATAAGATCTATTCTCGCGCAGGTACGTCACTTTACTGATTTTAAATTGCCATAAGCGAAAGAGAAACATTGGTAAAATATACGTGCCACAGAGAAAGGCGTGGGGGGAGGGGAAGGAGGCAGGGAGGCACGCCGCTTTTCAGATCTTAAACTCGCCTATAGCGACGATTTCTGTATCAATGTTAGGTCGGCATTAAAGTTTGCATTTAAACAAGTCAGCATTTAAACATGTCACATCTTTTTTATTGTTGAGTCATATTTCACATTTTGCATAATTATACAGATACTAGCTTCTGCCCGCGACTTCTTCTGCGTAGGATTAGTACTTCGAGCAATCTATTTTCTTTTCCTAGGTGCAATCTACGTTTATACCAAAATTCTTAACCTATTTATTTAAAATATCTATAATTCTTGATTCGATTCAAAGTATTAGGCGAGTACTTCAAATAAATACACTAATTTAAATATTTTCATAAATAGAATTTTGATTTAACAATCGTTGTTTTGCAAAATGTCATTATCAAATTTTGACATTTTCTATTAAACAATAATTATCATTTTCAATATATTGAAAATAAATAGCTAGCTTTATAAAGTGCCTATATGTTATTCTGATGTATAAGCTATATTATTGTAAAGTTTCATTAAAATCCGTTAAGTAAATTTTGCGTGAAAGAGTAACAAACACACATACATCCATACACACTTTCGCTTTTATGATATTATAGTAAGATAGTAAGATTGTGCAATGGCACATTTTTTCCACATTATTTTTAAAATGTTTAAAAATAAATATTTTTTACAAAAAAAGTGACGCAAATTGACAGAGCCGTGTAAAACCTAACTAACTACTAGTTAACCATAAAATAATTCCTAGTGAAACCGTGTGAGAGTAAGAATGAAATAATGTGAAAGGTCAGTGTATAAATTTGAATACAATCTTTGACGTTTTGTCGGTAAAAAATACTAAACTCCGTGGGATCAGAGACGAGACACGTTAATAGGCTCAATAGGCAGTATATTCGTAATAACGATGGTGAACGTGGTGGGATATGGTATAAAATATGTAATAGTAGTGGAGGTTCGTTGACGCGCCGCAGTGCATCTCTAATATACTAAATAAAGGATGCAATCATGTTGTGAACGCAACATGTGTTAAATGGTCGGTACAACATTTTTTTTTCTGATTAAAGAGGAAGAGGATGCTTTAGTTGTTGTTGTTTAAACTGTTTTGCGAAGTAAATTAAATGATACATGAATAAAATTTGGTTACATAGGTAATTTGGCTAATAACGCTCAATTTGGGAGGCGGGAATAACCAAGACCTGTCCCATAGGTACATCTGGTTCGTACGTTTGGTGACTTTTAAATTTATTTTGCATGCTCATTAAAATTAAGTGATTCATAGAAATCACACCCTAGTTTAGTATTTTCTTGGGTTGAGGCTTGACTAGGTCATGGCGGCGGATGAGTCTGCCCACCAACTGCGTTGCAGGCTGGAGGGTGATTGACTTTGACCTCTGCTTGCTTTGACCTTTGCTTTTGACCTCTCCACACGGAGAAAAATGTTATTCGAAAAAACGATTATTTTCATAGTAAAAACGGGACTGAAGTTCTTACGAACAAATTAACAGGGTTCAATGTTTATTCTTACATTTTCCCCCCAATAAACATTGAAACACTGTTAATTTGTTCGTAAGAACTTCAGTCCCGTTTTTAACCGTTTTTCCTATTAAAATAATCGTTTTTTCGAATAACATTTTTCTCCGTGCAGCAGGACTCTCTCTGAATATCGCCTTAAAATGCAGGGGAGAGATAGATTCATAAGTCTGTCACTCCTCCATGACATAGGCCCTTAATGGAAATTATTGAAAGGGAAATAATTTTACTACGAGCCTCCTAATGTAAAAAAGCTGTAAGATCTACTATAAAAAAGATATTAGATATGAAATTAAACAATTTTTTTTCACTTTGTTCCACTTGTTTATTTACACCAGGACCGGTTTCGTCCTACTACGGACATTTTCAGACTGGTAGTTGAATTTCTTATGCTACGGAATTTATACAAACTTAGGCAGGGGCGCACAACATTGTCTCTATATGATGAATGTTTCTATTTTGTTAATTTAAGGTATTATCAGTTATTTTGTTAAGTTAAGATACATATAGATAATTATAAAGTTTATTATTAAAATTATGATACATAGTAAAAGGTTATTTTTACTTTATAATTATCTGAACTTAACAAAATAACTGATAATACCTTAAATTAACAAAATAGAAACATTCATCATATAGAGACAATGTTGTGCGCCCCTGCCTAAGTTTGTATAAATTCCGTAGCATAAGAAATTCAACTACCAGTCTGAAAATGTCCGTAGTAGGACGAAACTGGTCCTGGTGTAAATAAACAAGTGGAACAAAGTGAAAAAAAAAATTGTTTAATTTCATATCTAATACAATGAAATTCCACCATGAATTAACACTTAAAAAACTAGACTCAATAAAAAAGAAACATAGCGATTAAGAGAATTTTCACCATATTTTCAAGCGCTTCACTGAATAAATCCATAAATTCAATTAATTTCAATAATAATTGAGTGTGTTTTTTTAACTTGAAATGTATCTCAATATATTGATTACTTTATAAGCATAAACCATCTTATAAACAATGGTATATATGAAAGTTTGCAAAATAACAATAAATTTTAGATATTGACCGCTTGAAATCTAATATACACAAAAAGGATCCCCTTTCTTCTCGAATTTTTATGTACCTAACTAAATTGAAATCGGTAATTTTAGAAATTATTATAATTAGATATATTATTAAATAATTATGAAAAATATTATTTAATAATGTAATATTTAATATTTATTAAATATTATATAATTATGGTAAATTTGTTTGTACACCTACATACAATTATTTATTGAAAATTGAAAACCATAATCTTTTACATAATTTTTTTGGTCCTATTGAACAGAAAAAATACTCAAAAAAATATTTTGTGTCTTCAATTAATTTTTAACATTTCAGTAGATATTTAAAGCTACGTAGCTTACGAAAGTTGCGAGCTGAAAGAGTTGGGTATGTATATTAATCTATTAATTTATCAAAGATCTCAACGCTCGGGAACTTTTGAAAAAATTCCAATAAAAGTTTTTAAATACCTCAAATTGGCCTCATTTTGGCCAGCGGATGCTCGAAGGTATTTGAAATTGGACAACATGTACCAAAAAGGTTCCAAAAAAGTTCCAGTGGTTAGGATTGAATAACACGATTGATACTATTTTGATTTTTTTATTGATACTGTTTTGCGTCTTATACATTTCGTTGATCTTATTTTCTTTAAAATATTCTAGTCGGTACAACATAGGGACAATGTAGGTATGTTATTCAGGAAGTTATCTTTTCCCAGCCTATTTAATGAACATTGATAAGAGGATACAATTCACGCATTCGTGGTAGCCTTGCTGTCACGGACATGAACAGTAAGCTGGAGGAACGACAGTTGAGATAGTATGGGCACATAAGCCGGATACCACCATATCACACAAAGAAGCAGGCAATGTCTATGGAGCTTCTTTGACAGCCATCCAGAGGTAGGCCAAAGAACTCCTGGATGACTCAATGTTCCAAAATTCTACAGACAAACGGCCTGAATGTAAGCGATACTCAGAACCGAAGAAGCTACAATGTGAGAACAAAAAGAGCCGACCCCAACAGCCTACCTAGGCAATGAGTTGGGACAGTGCAAGGAAGAAGATAAGAGGATACAATACCCTAAAATAAAGACGTAAAAAAGAATGCGGCCCCTGTGCACTGGACAGACCTACGGTCGAATTCGCTGTATTGATGTTTACGTGGGGTTTAAATAAATTAATTTTGATTATCATAAATCTCAAATGCTTCTAAACGAATACTTCCACAAGTTATTAATTCATCGTCCAGAAAAAAACAAATGGTGTCAAGTGACGCCAATTTTTTAGGGTTATATTAATTTTTATATCAAACTGATTATATTAATTTGTCAAACCGTTTTACGTTAAATATTTTAAAATGCGTATAATGTTTTTATTCATTTTAAATTCAAGTAAAATATCGCAGCCTCAAGCAAACCTCCTTTGTAAGTATTGTGCCGCTTTAATTTTGAGGAACATTGGATAAGCTTATTTTTGTTCACGAAGAGGTTTCATAAATATTATTAAACCTTCGTATAATCAGAAAGTTTTAATCGACCATTTACTAATACGATAGTATCTACTCGACGAGTTTTCACTAAATTTTAAAAGGTATAAGCATAATTATTACTCGTAATAGTACGGCAATTATAAAATATTAATTAACCGTAACACTTTCTAATTTTTTACAAAAAGAATATTACAAGTATGAACTGAAAAATACCCTTTGGTAGGTAGGTAGATATGAAATATGCCTTTAAATATACTTTGAAAAACCCTTTCGCTTCGCGAAAAAGCTTTAATAAAGTAGTAGAAGTTCTTTTTTTTCTCCTCACAAGAGATTTGGTCCAGAAATTTTCATATGCTAGATGCTAATAATTTAAGGAAAAATATTTTTTTCAATTCTGAGCATGCAATTCTTCATTATAAAAAATTCCTGGCTTGGAGACACTTACTTTATCGACCAAACCAGAAATTGCAACTTAGAGCCCCTGTGGTGATATTTCATAAAAATTGCTCTTAAAAAATACACAAGCATTTTTATGCATCCTGTCAGCTAGCTACAAATTGTACGTACTGGACTAGGATAATTACATTTTTAAATTTTAATTAAACATGTTAATTTCGGTTGTTAGTGCATAGGTTAATGTAAAGTAATGTGAAATATTCATGCATAAAGCATACATTATTCAACTTCAATTAACTTTGAATTAAAAAAAATGGAACTACTTATCTAATCAGACAAGAGATAAATTGTACTTTTATTAAAGTTTTTATTCCAGCATGACTGGGAGGATAGTGCAATCCCAGTCTAATATATAACATACTTATAACACAGTGTAAAATAAAATTATAAAAGAAAATAATAAATAAAATTAGATTACGAATACATATTAGGCAGGTACCTAGTTAAAACATGAAATGAAAACAAATAGATAAAATAAAAAAAGCATAAAATTATTAAACAAAAATCATCAGGAAGGTCGCCTCATCACATGCATTCATCGCTCATTTAGTGGGGAACCGAGCCACTCGGATGCAGCCACGATAATGATATTAGTTGATTTCCGTGTCCTGCTTCAGAAGCTGGCTAGTCGGTTGCGAACTAAGGCTGGGAATTAGTGCACCCTCCCTTCAGTGAACATCGTGGAGGCACTGCAGAACCTTGGTAGTTGCATAAGTTGCCTGAATGCATTATTGTAGCGCACCCTCAGTTCGCATGACGCGAATGTGAATGGTAGAAGAAGCCGAGGACGCCCAAGGAAGACGTGGCACGATAAAGTGAATCAGATACTTGAGTCGGGCCATGTCTAGAGACAGAATACTAGAAGAGTATGTATGAGAAGATGTATGAATGTGAATGAGGCTAGGAGTGTGTGCCAAGACCGATTTGTTTAGCGGTCCGTCCTCTTGAGGTGATTTTTCATAAAAACGGTGCTGTACAAATTACAAATCATCCAAATATTATTACTGAATGAGACAACGCGCATGGTTTAATTTAATTTAATGAATTAGGTCCAGTGGACATACTTTAAAGGCTTATTTATACATATTCTGTGAATTGCAGTTCTTTTCTTAAGATGATAGACTTCGCTTTTCGGCCCATACAAAAAGGACGCCCGGGAAAAAACACGTTTCTACATCGAAAATTGCACAAAATAAATAGAATTATAAAATTATAAAAAGCTGCCGACGTAGCTTCTTCTTTCTAAATCTCATCTTCTGCAAGGCATTTTTTTTTTTTTTTTTGATAATTTTATTAATCTTTATAAATCCTACAATTATAACACTCCGTGTTTTATCACAGGTCTGCGCTGGTACTTCATAAAAAATAACTACTTTTTATACATTCTGTTAGTTATCTTCCATTTTTTCTTTTAAAACTAGCGAGTACCCGGCATGCGTTTCAATCCCTCCCCCGGCCTCTCCCTCAGCCCTTACCCTCCCCTGTGTGTCACTCTCCTCCCGCGTCCCCTTCTCCTTCCTCGTTCCCCTCCCCGTTCACGGATTCCCCTCCGTCCTTCCCACAAAATACATACATTTTTCAAACGACTCGCGCGCCACCTCTTGCGAAAGTTTTATACAAATTTCGTAACGCCAGAACTCACCATTATAAATATATATATATATAAACCTTAGTTAACGTGCGCACAACAATTTACCATAGTTTCATCGCAATCAATGGTAAAGGAACGTTAAGGGACAAACAAAGAAACATTCAGTTTTATTTATATCTACAAGAAGACAAATAATAAGATCTTTTTCGTACCTGTACCTAAATACACATGTTCAAATTAAAGCGAATCACTTTTGAAAAATGTCGTACAAAATACGTTGTTCCACTTAGCGTCACGATACGGGTTACGTAATGGAGTCGTTATAATTGAATCATTGGCATCTGATTATCGTGATATTAATTTTCAAATTCACAATCAGGTTTGTGGTTCGTGTCATCGTGTCTCGAATGCAAAGGCAGTGCAAGTGTACAGAAGTAAACATAATAGTTTTCAAGTGAATGTCGAACTACTTGGCGACACTCCGATATTTTTTTAGTTTTTAGTTAATTTTTTTTTGATTAGTTAAGTATCTTCATCAGCTCTGCATTGGTCATTTACTGCAAGAAGGAAGGGGTTTAGGTTTGTGTACTCAGATTGACAATCGGTTTTATAGTAGCCAAATTTCAATTTTTTTCTCAGGAGGCACTGAGAAAAATATTTTCCCTAAGGGCGTATGTCATATTTGGGCATGCTGTGTGGCGGGTCTTTTAAAGGAAAGGAAGGAGAGAAAGTTCTCGCAAGGATAAAGTATAAGAGGTGAGTAGGAATCTGGTGTTCGTTTGATCCAGGAGTGACGGACATATCCACCGCGGTGCAAGGCGATGGATTGAGAGAGTTCTGCTGGAGTGATAAAATGGTCTCCCTCTACCAGTCTCTCCCGATCTGGCCTTCCACATAGTAAGTAGGCAGACGCATCCGCCGTCAAAACCTAGATAAACCCAACACCATTAAACCGGGCACCCCTCGTAAGTCACCAAACGTAGCAACCAATAAATGTTGGTTGCCGGGGCGGGGGTACCCTTATCCGCCTCTTAAATTGAAAAAATCTAAGGTGATGTGGGCGATGTGCCCGAAACAATTTTTAATTTTTTTATTATTTATTTCTATATAATATTACAGTGTTTACCTAATTATTAACATTTTTACATAATATATTTTGAACTTTTATTATGTTGTGTAGGTTTGAGAGGTTGAAACTCTGGGGGTGGGTAATATTGTATGTTTGGTGAACACTTCACTAGGAGGACCTGTGCTGAGGTGTTTACGTGGTGACCAGAATGTTCAGTGGAAATTTTTTAAGCGTATGAATATTGAGTACAAACTTTTCATCGGATGTTAATTCCTCACATGATCATGTCTGAAGCTTCGAAAACTGATAATTGGGGGTTTTAACCTTAGGTTAGGTTAGGTTAGGTTAATGTGAGTTATGATGTGATGAACTATCATGTGGGGAAGTATCGTGTCTGAATAAATTTGCTATGGGAATTCAGACACTGATATCTCATACTCCGATTAGACATGGAAACGTTTAAGTGGTTATCTATCATTTTTTTTAAAAATAGTCCTTTGGGAGTGGATTTTATTTACATCCATTTACAGGTGGCCCGGAGGAAAATATTCCCCATTCCAATCCCTTCCCTTCTCTTCTTTGGGGCTGCTGTGCGTAGAATTTGATTTAATAATTGTCCTTCTAATATCTGGTCCCCCCCTCCTATTAGAGTTTGAAAATGGTGACCAGCACAATTTTTAATTTTCTCCGAGTGCAATTTCGCAGTTTTGGACATGGATCTTTTCTACGAAAAACTTCCATATTCCATGTGCACACTAATCAACAGCTATAAACCCTACATATCATTTTATATTCAGGTTTCGACGCCAAAGACACGCCGAATAACTAAAGTAAATAAGAAGGACAACTGAATTAAAAACACTACATACTTGTACAATCAGAGATATAGTACTTTATTTTAAATAAAACCAATAGGTTTTTTCACACAATTCAATTTCAATTTTAAATGAATTTTGCATTTTAAATGCATTTTTGCAACATTCTTCCTATTTTTTTACAAATTAAAAAAAAGGTTAAATGTTTGTGGTTTATAATTAAGTAGACAGGTATTTAAGTACCTACTTACAAATCTTATGATTTCAAAGGAAATTTTGGTTTTAATTTACATATTAAATTAGATAAAATTAGCAACATACCTTTTTTTGGACGCGAGGTCTACTTACGGGAGGCTTACATAAGTAGCATAAGTACTAGTAAACTTATATAATATACCACAAAAAACAATATTTTACCAGAATTCAGAGTGTAGTGGGTATACGAAAAACTCAATAAAGAATCTAATTTTCAACATAGGAACATTGTATTCCTAATTATAGTAATTTATGGATATTTGTTGATCAATTATTGAGATAAGATAAAATGCACTATCGATCGCTTTACCCCAACAGGACTTCCGCGTGTTACCTGTTATTAGTTCAATCGCTTTCATTTATCGTAATAACCCACTACACTCTTGTTCCAAATGTTTTCAACAAATAATGCCATAAAGCGATTTTAAAGCAATGTTTCTGGAACCTGCACCTTTTATTTTCTCGGTATTTTTGTCGATGGTGTATTAATTATACACGGTGGCTGAAAACTCGTAGATCCAAAGAAAAATTAAAAAATTTTGCCATCTCAGTATTTTTTCATTTTTTCAATTTTTATTTTTGTGTATTAATTATACACGGTGGCTGAAAACTCGTAGATCCAAAGAAAAATTAAATTTTTTTGCCATCTCAGTATTTTTTCATTTTTTATTTTTGTGTATTAATTATACACGGTGGCTGGAAACTCGTAGATCCAAAGAAAAATTAAAAAATTTTGCCATCTCAGTATTTTTTCATTTTTTCAATTTTTTATTTTTGTGTATTAATTATACACGGTGGCTGGAAACTCGTAGATCCAAAGAAAAATTAAAAATTTTTGCCATCTCAGTATTTTTTAATTTTTTCAATTTTTATTTTTCAAATTATGGGTTAAAATACCTTTGAACCCGGCTTTACACTTCGACGTATTTTAAAATACCTTAAAAAATGATAATTAGTAATAGATTCCAATACCTTTCAATGGAAATTGTACCTACCTAATGGGTATTATATTTGGTAAGACGTGGCACGATCAAGTAAATCATATACTTGAGTAGGGCCATGTCAAGTGTCAGAATAATAGAAGAGTATGTATGAGAAGATGTATGAATGTGAATGAGGCAAGGCCTCTCTGCCTACCCCTGCGGGGAAACGGCGTGATGGTTAGTTAGTTAGTTAGTAATTTCCTCAATTATTTTTAGTCATTTTCACTAGAATATTATTTAAAGAAGGTTACGCGTTCCAAGGTTCAAGGTTCCAAGGTTCAATTATTTTTTTTACCCTTAGAATTTGGGAGGCGGGAATGGGTACCGCCGCCCCGGGAACCTATTATTGGATAACCAACACGTCTGCCATAGGTCACCCCAAGTGATTCGCCACGTTTGTTGACTTATCAGAGGTGCCCGGGTTCATGGTGTGAGGTTTGTCTAGGACTTGGCGGCGGTTGATCTAGACACTGAATCCCAGATTCCTACCCAACCCTCATACCATTTTCCTTCCCAGAACTTCCCCTCCTTCCTTTCCTCTACACAGCATCTCCAAAGATGGCATAGGCCCTGGAGGAAATTATTTTCTTCGGGACCTCCTGTGTGGAGCTAATGTAAAAAAAATAAAATAATATACGAGTTGACCAATGATGATTAAATATTCTTGCAAAATATAACTTATTACCTTCATTTATAACTTTGGTGACTACCTAGGCTAAGAATCTGTAACTCGACAAAATTTAATATGGAATAAACTGGAAAACAACCAATGAATTTCAGAAAGTCAAGACAGCTGTAAAATCATCTGCCATATGTATAAAGTAGGTAGGTACCCCGTAAGCCATTATTGTAGTTAGGAACAAAACTAAAGTACCTCGAAACGACACATCTGCTCGTTTTACCACCTACTTTCATTCCAACTACTATAGTTTTATAACAAGACGTAATATGTACAAATAAATCATTTTAAGATGATCCACTAGTCTTTGACTCATTCGGAATCGGGCGGAGCGAACGATTTCTGGGCGTTTACCAATAAAATCCCTAATCTCAAGCAAACAACAGTGTTTTGTTATTCCGCAAGTATATTTTTAAAGATCTAAGCGCCGCGTAGACTAAGGCATGTCCGTTGGCCCCGGGCTCTGGGCGTAGACTGAGCGACGGGCTAAAATCCTTCTGTACATGGCATAAGGATGAAATTCGCACTTACAAATTCGTTGGGTACCGCCTATTTTTATTCACTGAAAAGAAAAGTCGCCAAAATGCACGTTTTATTTTATTTTGTAAAGTTCAGATACAAATATTAAAATGTTTTCCGATCACTCTATAAGAAACTTAATTAGCTACGTTAAAAGCGCCGGCGTTATTTGGCTTGGCCTACTTCACCATATCGCTCGCCATAAATTTGCGATTGGAATGCATGGCGAGGAATATGCTGAAATAGGCCAAGCCAAATAACGCTAGCGCTTATAACGCCGTGTGTGTCCCTGGCTTTATTGTCATTATTCAATAAAACAACACCAGAAAAAGGATTTGTAGGAGATTTTTCACTTTTAACCATTTTTTATAGGTCAGACGCATAATTTTTTTCTAAGCTTATTAAAAAGCTTATCAAAAAAATACTCGATCACTTCAAAGGCTAAGATGTGTTCTACTCACAGTATTTAATTGAAGCATCTATATTATTTCTAAGCGATCAAATTTTCAAAACTAATACACAAGATTTTATACGATTTTGCATTTTTCCGCATGTCTTCACCTTAAAGAGACTCTTATTTAGTGGTCAAGGATGGATTAAAAATAACGGTTATTTACTCGTATCCTTTTACATAACTAACTAACTAACTAACTAACCATCATGCCGTTTCCCCGCAGAGGTAGGCAGAGAGGACGGACCGCCAAACAACTCGGTCTTGGCACACACTCCTCGCCTCATTCACATTCATACATCTTATCTTACATGCTCTTCTATTATTCTGACAACTATTATCCTTTTACATAATGCTTGATATAGATGTAAATGATATTTGTCTTTACTCTTAAAAAGTCCTACTGATCCATGATCACGAATGATGGTGGGCTGCCCCATCAACGAGTGAAAAAACCCTGCCACTGCTGTTGTGCCGGTTTGTGACCGGAGGGGACCCAGCAGCAGCGTTTGGGGCGCATTGGGCGACCTCGCCTTGCACCGCAGTGGGTGGGATGGATTCACACGTCTATCACTCCTGGACACTCTTGTTCCCAGCTTCCTACCCATACCTCATACCTTATAGGCAGACATCGATAAACACCTCTCACCAAACTTTTTATTTTATTTTTTATTGTTTATTCCAGATCTCGGGGAGGGCGGTGCAATCCCACGAGCTATATTATACATAGAACATATTATCAAATTAATATTAAATATATATATATATATTGTGAGATACTGCACACAAAGTAAAATAAAACAGAATAAAAATAATACAGAAAAAAAAACATGAAAAAAAAAGTTTTTTTTTTTAAACTATGACATTAGGAGTTGGCTCCATCGCTTGTAAATAGGACCCTGCCAGAAGTCCAGTGCTGCCATCACAAGACCGTTTTCACTCGTGGCTAGTCGCGTTCTAAAGCTGGTGATCATAAAAAAATAAAAATTAAATTAATAAAAAATTAATAAATAAATAAAATTAATTTATTTTACTTTTGAAATTAGCTATCACTTTGTGGTTATCCATTTTATAATTAAATGAAACAATATAACTTAGTTACAACCACTGATTTATTTAGTTAAACGCCGACCGGTTTCGGAACAACCGTTCCTTCTTCAGGGCAAACATATAATGATGACAATTACAAAATAGTGTAATTTAATTTATTAAATTAATTTATTTTATTTATTTATAAATTAATTTATTATTATTTATTTATAAAGATAAATAAATAATAATAAACCCTGACATAGGTAGATACATTAAATGTAATAGAAAGATATATAGAAAGTAGTGATCGGTAGTGGTCTTCAATATATTAATTGAAAAAATAAATAAATTCAATAAATTATCGATCATATCTAACAGGTAGGATGATTTTTTCAAGATCGTCGCCATGTGTATCGCCACCGTCGGTAATTAATATCATTATGACTATCATTAGAAAGTCTAGACAATTGTGTATTATTGAATTAAATATCAACATAAAATAAAGTTACGTGTAGACAGTCTCGGAATGTCGCGTTTGTAAAAGTCTCTAAATAGACCCTTAAAAAATGTGACTTGTCGATAACTTGAATATATTGACACTGTCAACATGAAGTTACATAGTTAAATGTGACGACAGGGCCGGATTTAACTATTTACGAGCCATACATACTATTACTGAGTTTAAAAAAAAAGTTATATATTCACAATAATATAAAGATAGATCAAATAAAAATTTAGGAGGCGCGTATAAACCATTTATAGGATAACCAAAACGCCTTAGATCATCCCTAGTGGTTCACTACGTATGGTGACTTAGCAGGTGCCCGGGTTTATGGGATGATGTTTGTTCGGGTCTTAGCGGCAGTTTTGAAAGAATGGTTGAGGGTGACCTTTTGACCTCTCCAGCAAAACTCTCTCGGAACATCGCCTAACACCGCAGTGGGATGGGATTCATACGTCCGTCGCTCTTGGACACAATGGCACCTAGATTTCTAACTACTCATTTCATAAAAATACCCTCCACACAGCATTCCCAAATGTGAAAGAGACCCTGAGGGGAAATATTTTCCTCAGGCCTCCTGTATGTAGAATAAGTAAATCATTCTAGAATTATTTTTTGATGTAATGGGTCCCCGACCCGAATAGGATAAGGGGTAAAAGATGATGATGATGAAGAATCTAAACCGAATAAAACTGTCCGGGATGTCATGGGACTCGGATTTTATTTTATTTGGAAAACCAACCGTTATAATATTTCATAATTATGATAAAATACGTGTAAATTATTTAACCAATGATAGGTTTTCACTGATGTTTTTTTAAATTTAGTATTTTCTATACTAGTACATACATTTTATAAATGACAATAGTGGTTTACACAGTACCTAGTACAAAGAAAGTTAGTATTCAGTAACAGGATGTAAAAAGGTTAGTATTAGCATTTTGTGAATACCTCACTGGGAGAACCTGTGCTGAGGTGTAATTTTTAGTGAATATAAAGAAAAAGTGTTACATTAGCCTATGGCGATGGGATGGTGGGAGGGAGGGAGGGGAAAGGGATGGATCTATTCTGTGTATTTAGTAGCATGTATTGGATATTGACAACATATTTGACCAAATTCTCTACCCCCCCCCCTCACAAATCACTATTGAAGACACGAATGTATTACGGTTATAAGTAATCTTTCGCCTGCCACAATTGAAAAATTATAATAGGTATTGTGGTCCCTTAAAAAACCAACTTGAAAAACTTTGGAATCAGTTTTTTCACTACGACCATCAATGTCGATTCAAATTAATTTTCTTTAAACGTCCAAGAAAATTGGATACGTTTTTAGATTTTCACGGCCAAAAGCATTTACGTTGTTTGTTTTTGGGGTGTTATGCCGTGTTGTGCTACCTCCTTCTTTAGCCGACGTTTCGGACAGCGTTGCAGTGTCCATCATCTGATCTGCCGGATCTGCCCTGATGATGGACACTGCAACGCTGTCCGAAAAGTCGGCTAAAGAAGGAGGTAGCACAACACGGCATAACACCCCAAAAACAAACAACGTAAAAGTCCAAGAAAATTGTTTATAATATTATAAGAAGCAAATAATATAATAACAATTTTTGAATTTTTATTTCAATTTGTGCCCTTTCTCAGGGCCCACTCCTGGGCATATTCCAAGTACGTACCGGTAAATGCACTACTGTGTGAGAGAGACGGGCGATGGCGCCTATAGCCGGAATGCAACCAGGATGTAACACACGTTTTTCGGTGCATTTAGTTCCTGCCTAAAAACTTGGCATGGATATTCTACACGTTAGTGATCTCTTAGGACGCAAGTGTTATATCCTACAAACGTTGAAACAATCTATCTTTGGAAAAAAATATACAAAACCTGAATTATACGATATGGAACCAGTTGGATATACATGAATAATATAAGTATGAAAAAATATAATATATGTTCGATAATTTATGTTTTTTTTTTTACATTAGCTCCACACAGGAGGCCCTGAGGCAAAAATTCCCTCAGGGCCTATGTCATCTTTAAAGATGCTGTGTGGAGGGTTTTTTTCGGAAAAGGAAGGAGAGGAAGTCCTGGGAAGGAAAAAGGTTTGAGGGGTGGGATAAATATGCCCAGGAGTGATGGACGTGTGAAGCCGTCCCTCCCACTGATGGGTCGAGAGGCTCTGGCTAGAGAGATCAAAAGGTCTCCCTCAATCAGTCTCTCCCGATCCGGCCTGCCACGCAGATGGTCGGCAGACGCATCCGCCCCCAAGTCCCGGGCACCCCTGCAAAGTCACCAAACGTAGCGTACCGCTTGGGTAGACCTGTGACAGAGGCGTTAGTCGTCCAATAATTAATTCCCGGGCGGCGGTACACATACCCGCCTCCCAAATGGAAAATATGAAATAGAAATATTTAATCCAAAAGCTTATAATGCGGCATAAAACTGTATATTAATAGACCATAATCACTTTGTAAAAAAAAAAAAAAAAAAATTTTTTTATATATATATATATAATTTATAAATGTACGGTGCTACACGTATAAGTTGGCGGTAGTGGAACATGAACTAACGTTATAACTTTATTTTTTAATCTGGCAACCAGAACTACTGTATTTATGTCATAGACGACAACGGCATCGCCCTCCTTTTTCGCCAACTTGTACGTGTAGTATTCTATTTGTACCATATAAGAAATTATATTCTGGTTATCAATTTTTGTAAAGTGAATTTTTCAGCGCTGGAAACCCATGTGAAGAAGATATAAGAGAATTGTGTTCTACTAATTATTTTTTCTCTTATTTTATCGGAGGTTCGCTATCATCACGTAAGTCATCATTATCACCTTGCATTACAAATCTACTGTGTAATAGTTTATAAAAAACAAATTTAAAATGCAATAATTTTGATAAATTTCACGATATTTTTATAGCGCAGACCCGTCAAAAGTATTGATAAAATAATGTAAATGTGATTTTCATACTAACTAATAACTCACTAACCATCACGCAGTTTCTTCGCATAGGTAGGCAGATAGGACGGACCGCCAAACAACTCAGTCTTGGCACACACTCTTTGCCTCATTCACATTCATATATCGTCACATACATACTCTTATATTTTTCTGACTCTTGACATGGCCCGACTCAAGTATCTGATTCACTTGATCGTGCCATATCTTCCTCTGACATCCCGTAGTTCTTATACCATTCACATGAAATTAAAATAATGAAAATGGATTTACTTGTCAAGGTTAACCCTAAGAATGTTAAATAAAAGAAATACACTTCTAAACGTGGAATTAAAATATATTTCTGATTAAAAATAATTATTGTTAGGTACAGTGTGTTAAGCGATGTACTTCACTTTCCGATGTGATTCCTAACATTGTTTAGAGTAAAAAATGCGAATGAAATTTTGGTCTCCGGTGACAAAATCAGAAGGTATTGGACAGGTAGGGAAGAGGTGAGGGACTAGGCGGTTACTCGGCCGAGTGACCAGTGATGCCATGTGCAAGGTTTATTTTTGTTTGGCTTTGAAAAAAAAATTTATTTTAAATCATCAAAAAAGTCAACGGAGACACAGACACACAACCAAAATTAAATTTTTTTTTACTCCAAAAAATCTCAGGAATGACTAGTGAAAGTAAGTCGTCCCAATAACACCATGTACTTATAGGCAGGTACTTTATCGCTTTTCCGAATTCCTCACAAAAACAGTTCCAATTTTTAAAATGATTTAATTACGAAATTAGTTTTTTGGTTATTAACGACGTAACCCAGAAGCAATGTTCAAAAATTCTAACTTGCTCTGACCGTTGCTTTATAACATTTAAGTATAGATTTGTTGAACTTAATATACAAAATAATACAGAATAACAAATAAGTGATGTATGTAATTTAAAGTTTAATTCCGCAATGAAAATATAACGTTTTATTATTTACATCCGGGATAAATAATGAATTCCTGGCAAATAACGTACATTGGTACGATCCATATACGGAACATAACCGGTAGTCAAATAGTGATAAACTATTATCTACAAAGTCTACCACAAGCCAGGGCCGCATTTGGGATATGTAGACCCCGAGGCTGACCTGTTTTGGGGGGCACTACCGAGAGGGTCTGGGGTAATCCGTAACCCGCAGAAAAACAGGTGGTCATTTTTTGAAAATGAATCTGCGAAATCGCGGTTTAGAGCAATTTTTTAACTAAAAATCATTTGGTGCCCGGGTTCATGGGTAAGGGTTGTCTAGGTCTCGGCAGCAGATGCGCATGTCCACCTATGTGTCCGAATGATTCAATATATACCTACTAGTGTTTCATTCAACAATTACCGCTTATTACATTTTTTCACCTGCATACAACCAACTTTATTTTCATGTGAGAAAGGCATTGCAAAACTTTCCCACTAGGTGGCGTCGAGACATATCATGTCTACATTTTTTGGTGAAATACTTTAATTCGTCAAATAGTGATAATTTTTAATTGATAAACTAATGTTTAAGACAAGATTTTATGCGTAGCACAAAGGGTAACAATTATTATAAGCAATAATTATTAGCCTGAAACACTCATCCATATTGAAAAAACCTCCCGAGAAAAGATACATGCCGCCGACGGGACTCGAACCCGCGCCACTCTGATTGCAGGTCAGGAGCTCTGAGCGCGGGTTCGAGTCCCGTCAGAGCTCCTGACCGGCAATCAGAGTGGCGCGGGTTCGAGTCCGTCGGCGGCATGTATCTTTTCTCGGGACGTTTTTCAGTATGGATGAGTGTTTCAGGCTAATAATTATTGCTTGTAATAATTGATAGATTTTTACCTCTCCAGCAGAACTCTCTCGACCAATCGTCTTGCACCGCAGTGGGAGGGATGAATTCAAACGTCCGTCACTCCTGGACACACTGACTCCCCAGATTCCTATCAACCCCTCATACTTTTTTCCTTCCCACATTTTCTCCTCTTTCGTTTTGTTAAGTTTTTTTCCTCAGTGTTTGTGTTTGAAAAAAAAAACTTGAAGCATGTTATTTTTTTATATGAATACCGCACAAGTGTACCAACAGCTCCCGTCTGAAGCTAGTGAGACTATGGCATCCGCAATTGGGGTATGTTGTGTAGTTGAAGATAGTGGAGAGGGAACGGAGATGGTAAAAATAAGGAAGGTGGGTACTTACCTGTCTATTAAAATCTGGTCACCAAACACGGCTAAAGCAATTTCAATTTTGAATGGTGGTTATACACCAGGGCGATACTGAGAGTATCTACCACTATTAAATTGTGATGATGAAATTATGAGCTAAAAATGATAACGAATGAAAATCGTTAACGTTATTATCATTGATTGCCAACAAATATATTAAAAAATAATACAAACTTGAGATTCTCTCCTCTCCTGACTAAAAACTTTCCCCGTTACCTAGTCATATTTTTGTGGTAAGAAGTATTGAACACAATCAGTAATTTTTCCAATAGATAGTTATTGCTATGTATTTCTACAAAATTTTGAGCAGCTGCAGTTATCTCTTTATTAGCAAATTTCCTAGTTGTCGAGAAACCAATTTGTGATGCAGACCTCTCTGTGGTGCGGCCCATGGGCTACAGCCTTGACAGTCTGCGCGAAAATGCGTCCCGCCACAGGCTTATCAAAGTGCGGAATTTAGTTACAGACTTCTGGAGGTCAAGGTTTAGCTTTGTACGCTTAATTCTAAATTCATGTAAAATAGTGTTTCCATTTATTACGTGGAATAGAAACTTATTCAGAATACGAGTATTTTACGAGCAATCATGTCGGCGTAACAATATGATTGCTAGGTACAAAAAATACTGTAGGTACTTATTTATTCGCCATTTTTAGGGGTTATTACATGTGAATAGTAAAAATTGTATGCATAATTATATACATTTATTATACATAATTGAACTGCCTTAACATTTTATATTTGTTTAGTGATAAATTGAAGACGACCACTGACTCGGTGTAATTATTTCCCTTCATTAGTATTTTGGATATTTTGGAATACTTTTAATAGAATTATAACAATTTTCAAAGTTTTTTTGTTCATATTTACGTAAATTTTAGCCGTCCATTTTTTTCAGCGTCAGGGTAGTAAGTTCATTGACAACAAATTCGGATATAGCGAGTTCGAAAAAAAAATTGAGTTTTAAGGAAAACAAAAAAATTGTATTTTTAACTAGTTCCAATAAAATAGTTATTTGAGTTGTAATGGACACTTAGCATGAAACAATTTTAGCTATTTTTCTCCCAATCTCCCAGTTTTTCTTCCCTCTTTTTTGTCATCTGACTTCTACACAACATCCTCCAAATTGGGGATGTCGTAGTACCGTTGGCTGCAGGCAACGCACATACAAAAAATTACGTAAATTTTCCATACCTACAAGGTTTCGATTGAGAAATTCATATATTGTCAATAAGTTATACAAACAACACTACTCAGGCACATACACAATTATTTCGTAAATATTACTTGCACCAACTAGTTTCAACACTGTTCGGAGTAGATAATAAAATACATATCAGCCGTAAGCAAAAAAATATTGATTTCTTTTAATCAAATTCTTCGTCCATTTTTCCACTCATTATATTACACATATTGCAATATTGAACACAATGTTCATTACTGCATCTGCAACTTCATCTTTCCGCCCCCCACCGGTGCGTGCGGGCCCGCAGCGATAGTGATTCTAATGCTACAACCATTCAGCATTGGTTATTCAGTCGATCGCGGCCATCCGCGCGGCAGTCGCGTGCGTGCATTGTGTGAACGCGCCCTTACAATATTTTGTTTACGACGAGTGTTGACATCGCGGGAACATCCCTAAATAAAGTTTTAAAAAAGGACAACGGAAAAAGTACCTACTCGAGTTTCTAACGGGAGTGTTCGCTTTTATTTAAAAAAAGAACAAACTAAAAAGCAGTTATCCCAATTAACGCGGGATTGTTCGTTTTTATTTGAAAAAAAAAAACAAAAGTGCGACTAGCTGTGAAAGTTACGTTTCTGTTTACAATTTTGAAAGAATTTGGTTTTAGTGATATTTTATTTTACGTTATTGTGCAAGCCGCGTATTTATTGTACATTTTAAAAAGTGTCGTGTTCTGTGAATTATTGTAGTAGGTACCTACGTTTAGTTTGAAAACTTGTTTGACATTGATGACGGGAATATAAAATAAGTTTCGGAACGCGTGAACCGAATTTGAATACATTTCGGATTATTCAATGCGTTGAGAGATTATATAATTACTACGTGTTAAATCATTTTGTATGGTTATAAAACTGCTGAAGTCAGTTGAAGACAGTGGTACAATATATTATTATAAAAATAGTGATGGTTGTTTTTCTGTGAATAATGATACAAAGTTCTTGCTAGGTGATGTCATGTGAAAAAACTATCGAGAAAAAATAAGTTTTATTGTGTTCAAAGCGGAAAAAAGTAATTTGTCCATTGGAATTACTGTTCAACCACCATTACAGAGTTGAATTTATTATTATTCAGCTACCATCAGCGAGTATAATTGAATCAAAGTGAGTATTCACCATTCATTCGTCATACATAATATCTTCCGAAATTATTGTAATTATTAATTTTGATTGAATACTGAATTTCATGTTATCAATGATACAACGGGACAGTGCATTGTTTGAATTTACATATTTGAATTTATAAGCAAGTTCATTGTTTTGCAATGACAATATAGGTACAGTATGTACACAACTTGGAATAAATAATAAGTGTTTAATAAAAAAATAATAATTTTATGCATGATTGTTATGCTATCTTCCTAAATCAATAGAAATATTGGTATTCGATAAATGTATTCTTTTGTGCATTGTTTTAAAAATCTCCCTAACGGTAGCTGTGATGCGATTTTAGTAAGATTCTAAGGTACTCGTACCTAGTTAAATATTCCACAAACTGCCAAACATTTAATAGGCACAGATTTCGGAAATTACACTGCGTTTCTACTTACTATAAGAAATAACTAACCACGTTTTGGATTGATGGTAAAAGATACAATAAAATTCCATTTTTATTCCATCAAACTTCAAAATTTCCCATATAAAACGATCCCTTTACCGCCATTTAATTTTGTATGGATTGACATTTGCGATGTTTGGTTTCAATCTCTTAATACGCATGAAGTACTTAACATACCCAAACTAAGAACCTAATAATCTATTTTGTGCACGTAAATAGTTGTTTCTTGTAGTCATTGTTGAAATGAAGTGTAATTTCCATAATATGTGCCTAAAAGTGCAGCGGATTGTGGAACATTTAGATAAACTATTTTTGAATGGATATAGGCACATACAATCATAAAATGTTCACTAAATTTACATATTTTAAAATGTGTTTTATATGCCCTTCAAAACAAAGCTTATGGTTTTTACTTCTATTTTATCGCACGACCCTCCACACAGCACCTCCAAAGCTGAAATCCCTGAGCCCCAAGGGAAACTAAGTCTAAGGATATTTTGTTCGGAAGAGGCTAAAAGACAGCTCTCCCAAAGGGCACGACCAATGGCAGTCTCGTCCTACAAATAGGATATATTATATCTATGTTATGATAAAATACTATTTATTTTATCGTCTGATTGAATTGTCTGGGTCATACAGAAAAATCTTACAATTTTTCTGTCGAGATTATGTAAATCAAATTCCGCTTTCCTAATTTATCCACACTGTAAATCGCCCATAGTTTGTTATTTTTTAAATCAAGATACGTAACTAATATGCAAAAATAAACTTTCCTCCAAGCTCTTTATATTTTTTAAATTGGGCAATACTATTCGGTAGTTCGAATTTTGTCTCTGGAAATTCCAGGTTGATTTTCAATAAGTACAAACATTGATTTTATCGTCTCTTAGTTGTCAACTGTTGAATTAATGAATGAAAATTTATGATAATATTATAATTCTGCGTGAAAAAACTTGTATTTTCAAGTTTTCATAAATATTTCGAGTTAACACCGAAAATAGCAAAAAGCATTTGTGTGAAAAAGCTGTATTTTAAATTCTAAACAGGATGAAGTCAAAAAAATTCTTGCATAGCAATTGCCAACCGGTTGAAAGTCAATAATATCAATATTTTTATAAATATTTCGATAGTGGTTTTGCTTACGAAACCGTTTCCTGCAATTAAAGACAAACAATTTGCATTTATATATTTAAACATACCGTAGCATTATATTACTTATGTATTTATTTCTGTTGAATTATCATTCTTTTTTTAAAGATGATGCGTGATATGATTGATTATTAAATGTTTTTAATGAATACTAATATAAATTCATCGCTTGTTTTACTATGTGATAATAATAAATATTAAATTCAGCTGCTCAAATATGTAGAACCATTCTTATGACGAGATTGGTATCAATCGGTTACATACTAAATACATAATTTACTGAATTAATACGACACTAAACTTATGTATATTACATGTTTCTTCTGTGGACACAATCCCACGCAAAAAATGTAGAACGTTATTTGGTTTGCATTTCGATTTGCAAAAATATAAAATAAATAAATAAATTATTAAATAAAACATACAACGAAGTTGCACTCCCATGAGTTATCAAAACTCATTAAGATGATACCCGGTGGTGCAGAAATAGATTTGACTAAAATATTGCTGTCACTGTTGCTCTTACTCCACCGAATATTGAGCGAAAGGGACAATGCACTGACAACTAACTAAAATGGAGGTTTTGTATTCCCCACTTTTCTCCTCCAAAAGTGGACTGATTTTCAATTTTTTTTACCAACTACATAAGAAAAAACTATTCTATGTCTATACGTTTTGCAATTTAAAAAAAAAACATTGTCTGGTTTGTATACTGAACATCTTTTGACGGCGTTTAAACCAGTCAATTTTATTGATTTTTGGAAGGTCATAACTTCTATAAAAAGTAACTTATCAAAAAAAAACAAAAAGTACCGACACGCTAGTAGTTGATATCTATTTTATGCAAAAACAATATTTTCTCTAGGGTTAAAATCCAGAGAGATAAATAGGGAATACGTTTGTATGGAAAAATCACCGCCGGGTATCCTCTTAAGGGATCGCCAATTGGTACTTTTGAAAAGTTAAACCCTATCCAACACAATATATAAAGAAAACATTTACAAACATTTCACAGAAGCAACATACAGACACAGACAGCATATGAAGAATCACTTTACAGATATTTCACAGAAACATTTCTTATAAGATTTTAAAACAATCATTTGATTTATGTACTGTTGGTATCAAAAAGTTAAAATAGAGTATCCTCCACGATAGAAATGCGTAAAAAAACAAAATCAGGAAAAAAATATACCAACTTGTTTGGTTTTGGCGTTAAATGCACTTTGCGTTACTTTGCAAGGTTAGTATAAAATATTATCAAACAGTTTATTCTTAAAAACTTTGGCGGTATCTACTTAAAAAAAAACAAAAAACGACCTACCTATAAGTGTCTAGCACCTACCTGCACAAAGTACAATAAAAAGTTAAAGTTTTCATTAAAAGGCGAATTTTTTTGTTTTTGTTTTTTAAACCTTTTTTATGTGAATACTTCACCAGAGTGCCTATTATTCCTGTCTGGAGCTAGTGAGACTATGGCATCCTCAATTGGGGTATATTGTGAGCCTGTAGGTAGTGGGGATGGGAAAGAGATGAGGAAGAAAAAGGAGGGGAAGTACCTGGCTATCCAGATCTGGTCACCAAGCACGGCTAAAGCCATGTCAATCAACCTTTCAATTCAGAATGGTAGTCTTACACCAGGTCGATACTTCTACTCTGAACAAATTGTGAAATAACAAAACTTACTCTGGAATTTGAACCCGAAACCTCCGGATTGCTAGTCGAGAACCTTTCCGCTCGACCACGGAGGTCGTTGGATCTGGATTTAGAATTGATTTGGATTATTATTACTTAATCAATTTGAGATAATAAAATTTATATTACTTTTTATTAAATGGATTAAAAAAGGGTTCCACGACAACTCAACAAAGTGGCATTTTAACACCCCTTTGAAAAGTCAATAAAAGTATTGATTTTTTTTCATCACTTTTTATGACTTTTCAAAGGAGTGATGAAGTTGCTCATTGTTGAGTTGTCCGGTCACCTTAAAAAAGATAGGTAAGTACATTAAAGTTTTTTTTAGATAAAATTCTATAGAGCATGTCCCTAACGCGTTATTTTATGTGAATCTATTCTAATTTACAGTTTTACCTTGCATAGTTTTAAGTTTGGTAATCGTACCATCTTAGGCGTGTCACTATAACATGCATATCATTTTAACTGCAATTGAAATGTAAAAATAACGGCGCATCAAAGAAACAAACCCATCTCCGATCTTTTTCTACATCTTTGATAGGCATCTCGAATGTGGTACTTTTTACAATGTATTTATTTCGTTATTTGGTAAGCGTTGGGTTCGTGTGTAAAGCATGATGTGTTTTAGTTTGAGGTTAGTATTTTTCATACATTAATTGTATAATAATTTTATTTATTATACATGATTGAAGAACGACAGTAAAACAATGCAATATTCTAGCGATTCATAGAATTTGTCTATTAAATTATTAAACATCGTGTAAACATAAATCGATACGAGGTAATTTAAGCAATGTTCGATATATTTTTCCTTTCATAATATTACTTTGTAAATGACAATTTACAGATAAATGAGGACTCTTTTTAAATCTAGATATCGAATTTAAAAAAAACGTGAAACAGAACAAGACAAAGAATAATAATAAGGTAACGGTCGCAACTGGGACTCGAACCCAGGGGTGCTAGCATGGTCGATCGATAAGCATTGGTAGGATAACTGTCGGTAACTTCTCATCGTTCCCTAGGACAACTGCAGATCGCTAACGTACAAGCAAGAGTTGATATCGAATATATTAAGGACACTTAGTTATTGTGAACTGTCACCTATTCTCGTTGTTTATTTTTGGGGTGTTACGCCGTGTTGCGCTACCTCCTTCTTCAGCCGACGTTTCACGTTTGCAGTGTCCATCATCAGGGCAGATCCGGCAGATCCGACGATCTGCAATACTGTCGGAAACGTCGGCTAAAGAAGGAGGTAGCGCAACACGGCATAACACCCCAAAAACAAACAACGAAAATGCTTTTGGCCGTGAAAATCTTAAAACGTATCTGTCACCTATTCGTTTGCGATCTGAAGTTTCCTAGGGAACGATGAGAAGTTACCGACAATTATCCTACCGATCCTTACCGATTGACCATCTAGCACCCCTGGATCTCTTGTCTTATCCAGGATAACTGTGTCCCGTGCCTTAACCAACTCGGCCATTGGGACCTATATTTTTCAGTAATTTTTGTCTATCTCATATTTTTAATTCAGAATTAACAAAATTATCCGCTTATCGTGATTTATTTTTGGGTTATTACGCCGTGTTCCGCTCCTCCTTCTTTAACCAATGTTCGGACGGCGTTACAATGTTCATCATCAGCATAATACTTTTGACAGTGTAAATCCAAAACCAATTTTATCCCCAACTAATTTTCCTTGTTTTTTTGGCAGCTATCTTTTTTGAATGATCACAAAGTTCCATAACGAATTTATTTGTGACATAAAAAGTGTCTGAGATAAACATATCCGATTTTATTTGTATGGGGCTCTTGTTAACATTTATATTAGTAGATATTATCTACTTCTTTAATGATATATGTATTACAAAGATGGGTATAACCTTCAAAAGATATTAAAAAGTTATTCCAATAAAGTTTGAATATGCGAATCGTTCATTCGTATTGATATACAACTTATTCTAGTATTACTTACGTAAGTTACCTAACACACTCAGATCATTCTAGAGGAAACAACGTGGGTAACCTTCATTAAATTTTCAAAAAGCTAATCATATAGTAAATCTTTGAAATTAGTCACTTGAATTATTTCATTTTAAAATATACACAACAAAAATACCATTCTATATTCTCCGCGAATTTTCAGCGTATTAGTTTTAGTGCATACTAATTATTTAAAAACTATTGTGGTTGAACTTTTGCGGTTTACAACAGTCGACGTTATAACCAAGATTAAAGTCAGTGCAAAAATGCTTGACGGAAAATAAAGCAAATAAATTGTATGAATTGTAATGTTTTTATGCATCTGGAAACAATATGTCGTTAAAACTGATTATCATGACTTTATTATAAAATGAGTAATACAAAATTAAAAATTCCGCCATAACGCAGGGACACCGATAAATTGTTAAAAATTTTTTGTTTTGAATTACTTGCTTATAATGAAAAATTTTAAATGATTTGTGCAATGAATATTATAATGTTATATAGAGTTGTAAGTGCGCGGGGCAATGAAGCCACCCCAATATTGGGAAATGTTTCGAGGTGAAAGGAAATGAGGGAATGGAAGAAGTATTTGTACGACAAGTACGACAGGTACGTGGACTAAAAGTAGGTACTTTATTTCAAGAATATTCCTCTCTGGACGATATGTTTCGAAAATTATTAATTGCATTTATAAAATCCAACCTTAACTTATGACGCGAAATATGGTTCTGAAAAAGAAACCGGGCGGTGTTTTGTCCATACAAACGTATTCCCAAATTTGATCTCTGGATCTTGAAACTATTGCAAATTTAAAAAAATATAATATAAATGTTCGACCTGTCGGTAAGTTTTGCTTTTTTTGGTTTACTTTTAGGGCCCTCCAAAAATAGTTAAAATTGCCTGGTATGAACGCCATCATTAGACGTTCAGTATACAAACTAGGCAATGTATTTTTGAAAAAGCAAATCGTACAGACATATAATATTTTCTTCTAATACAGTTGGTAAAAAAAAATTAAAAATCGGTCCAATATTGGAGGAGAAACATGGGGAACACAAAACCTCGATGATGGGCTGTTGTCTCTTTTGCTCAGTGTTCTGGGGAGTAAGAGCGACAGTGACAGCAACAGTTTGGTAAAATACATATTGTTCAATTTTCACAGCCACCAGGTTGCCTCTTAATTTTTAAAGTCTTTCGTAATCGATCGAGTCGTTAAATCTATTAAATAGTTTATTTTTAAAATCAAAATGGTTAATGAATCTTTAGTTCGAACTGAACAATTTCTTCACCGAACCACAATTTAAATACACATAAAAACACCTTATCAAAGTTCGATAATGAATATTGGTTCGAGACCCAAATGTATTTGTGTTTGTAATTTCTATGTTTAGTGCCTCGAGCAAGACCTTGGTCATGGCTAAATGTAGGCAATGTCGGCTATTTGTAAAGAAATTAGGAGCACGGTTCGTCGCTTACGAATTACAAATTATGTTTTTCCAAGAATTGACTTTGTAATGGACATTGCCTATTAACTTGACCAATATTAAAATGGATGACTTTGACAGTGATTTGAATTTTGGTTATGTACCTTCTCGGTTCGACAAGTACTTCGTTGGTGAAATCCAATTCTGGCTAAATGCTGAATTTTATACGCACTCAGAAATTAAAAAAATAAAACTAATCGTGAACTCAGGACTGCCAATTTTGGTAGTAATTTTAAGTCTGCAACTCTTGTGGGTTCTAATTAATACCAAACCTACGGTGTCATCAGAACCAAAAGTTTGTATCTTGATATCTAACTAACACATAAGTTCAGTGTAATACGTAGGCACATTGTTAATTAGTGGTATAGCTGGGTTAACTTGTAAATGTTATTATGTAATTAATGTTATTAAAATTCTAAAAAGCAATGACGTAATTATTTCCCACTAGGAAAATATCGTGTAGGTAATATTTCCAGCAAGAAACAGTTTCCTATTACAAAATTTCCTGCCTTTCATACACATAATATATCAATGCTGCTTTTAAATTATCAATCTTATTATCGACGTTAACTTTCCAACTTTTCGCTTCATACAAATTGGGTTTTCGTAGGAATTTGTTTTTATAAATTACTAGCTGAAACCCGGCATACGTTGCAATATAGATCATGAAACATTTATTACATATACAAAAATTCATGTATAAACATAATGCAATACTATTATTGTATATTTAGATTTGAGGTAAGGTTCTGTCAGTTTTGTTGTATACATTGTAACTAGGCTCTGCTCAAATAGGGCATATTAATTACAATGTAAAATTCAATTAATTACAATATTAAGTATATACATGTACGATTCATTACAAAAAACTTATTAGTCCGTGAATGAATGAAACACGTATTAAATTCCTCAGCATATTTATAATACAACTTAATAACTGGTGGATAATTAATGAAATTATTTTGTGCTTCAGCTATCACCCAAATGGAGGTTAGGTTTTTTAGTCAAATTTAACAGCCACCCACCCAAATATTATATGCATTTCACTAATATTGATGAAGCACCATCTTATCAGAAAAATACCTCATTAAAACTTTAATTTTGACTTTGTGCGTCGTGTTAATGAAATTAAAGATAGAGTACAAGTCTTCATACGTTGTGTAATTATTCTAAGTTGCTTTACTCCCAATAAGTCTGTCCAGATAAGCCCATACTCGTATTCTCGACTTTATAGTAGATGCACACTATTAATAAACCAATTTACTGATTAGGACGTGATAACCGGTTAGTGCATCGAAAATCGACACAATTCTCGTATGGAATAGACACAGTCCGCTGAATGTGAACTTGTGAACAGTAGTGGATAGTGGATTGACGACGGCAAATAAAACTCCAAGGTATAAATTTAATAATGCACGCTTTAAGGCGTATAATAAATACTGGTTAACGATTGTATGATATACTAAAATAAAACTATAAATTTTTACAGGCGAAATACATTGAATTAATATAAACAAATAACTTTGTATAAAACCACTATTATGTAATCACAATTACCTACATGCTTCACAACCGATGGTTTCTTCGTCAGGGTAGTAATGATAGTAGGTAATGGTAGTAATTGTGATGATATAATAGTGGTTTTATACAAAGTTATTTGTTTTAATTTAATTCAAAATGACGCCACAAAGTGATTTTGCGAAGTTTGAAGAAGAAATACATTGAACTATATTTATTTTTAGACCAACTAACGTACGATCTTATTTATCATTTCCTTGGTGGGCAAAAAAGAAAGTGGGAACACAATGCACAACTTACGTTAGCATGTCCTTGTTGCATTTACTCGTACATATTCTTCATTTATGGATCGTACTTGAAGAGTATTTGAATAAGTTGATCTTCTTCCATTCCCCTGAGTTTCATGTATTATGTTGTCACATCCATATAAGCGTCCCTTTATTAATCTGCTTTTTCAGCATAAAGGAAACCCTTTGAGGTTGACATAAGCTTATCGTTTGTGAAAATAAACAAGGCCGCTTATTTTATTTTTATATATATAATATATCAGACAAAAATATGGCAAGCCTTTGTGTTCTGATCACAATCAACTGCTTTGCAATGTATTGAAAATGCAACGAGTTTAATAAACATTTCGAAAGGCATTATCTTGACTTTGTTTATAGGTATTAGCGTATCGAGAAAGAGTTCTTATAAGTCATATGTAAATAAAGACTACATTTAATTTTGGTACAGTTTATATCCGCTACGTGCCAACTAGAACCATTCAAATCAACGGATCTTTCTATATAGTAGGACTCAGTAGCGGACCTTGAGGAACACCACAAGCGCATTTTATTACTGAAATAAAACCACTTTAGCTTTTATTGAAGTGTTCGAGGTTCGATTACCGGTCTGGCCTATAATAGCCACTCAATGGACTGTTTTTAGCCAACTTCATAACAATCCATTGCAATCATTATTGCTGCTATTTGAAACCACTTTGCATTCCTGGAAATATTTATTGTGATTTTTACGCCATTTTGAGTTACGCAGCTATTGAAACATTTGCAATGGTTGAATGATTTATTTATTATATTTACTTACTTTGCAGTTATTATAAAACTATAATACTTTGTTAAACGTGGAAAGTTAATGTTAACAGGTGATTAGTTTTGAAGAAATGGATTGGAAGTTATTATTTTTTGTGTATCTATAATAATGGTTAGATAATTTGTACAGCATCGATCGTGAAAAATCACCACAAATTTATGAAAATGCAATGCAAGAAAAGTTCTGTCAACATGTTTGGTACATAATGATTTAATTATTAGAGTTACACACACTACTTACAATGTTAATTAATCATTAATTTCAATATTAAATTTATTAAACCTACTTTCTTCATCTCCTTTTGCTTTCTGGCATTTTTAATATGGACATCCCTCAACTGTCTACAGTTTTGCTATTTCTTGTTGGTTATCCATCCGATTTCGGCATTTGTAAGGTCTTCAAGTCAACTCATAATTTGGGCGGCCTCAGTTTTTCTTTCCCGGACCAAAATACAATTGAACCACGATTGTATTCCATCTGTCCGTATGTCGCGCCACATGCCAAGCATAGCCCCATTTAAGTGTGGAGATTGTGACAGTAGTATCGGCTACTTTGTGTTGCTTTTATTTTACCCAGTTTTTTCTATCTTGTTAGAAGACACATTGCACCTATGTTTTTAAACTATTTATAATTTTCTATTATTCTTTGTGTGACTGCATCTTTCATTTTTGTCTAAACGTTAGAGTTATTTCATGTTTGCGCTTAAAATTTAAGAATGCTTTTAAGTTTGCTAAAGACTTCCCATCCAAGTCCTCTTCTTTGTTCAGTTCAATGTAATTAATTTAAAATATGAAAAACTGCATTCTCATAATAATGAGGACATATTATGTCCTTGAAATTTGACGTTTCTTTGAATGCAGTTGTACAAAACCGAAAAAATGAAGCATATAGGCAGTTATTATTGACCTGTTGATTTCGATAATATTTACGCATAAAAAAAGGAAGTTACGTATAATTGGTTTTACTCACAATATGTCGGATATATCAGTTTCCATCTGTCAGTTTGTTTCAGATAACGATACTCAAAGATTATGCAAATCGAAACAGTTTTGTTCTAGGCTCCAATTACACTAATAAATTATCTGGCTAGTTGAAAAAACATCCCATGTTTCCTGACCACAGGCTTGCGGGGTGTCTAACCTTTTTCCGTTTACAAAAGCAAAAATCAAACTTCCTGCAGAAGGCCTAAGAGGTAGTATTCACGTTTGTAATATATTATTTTGGATATAAGTAGTAGTCATTGAAGATCAGTCCGTATTACGTCACGTTCATTTACGGATTTCTTCTGCAAAGGTGATAGAGATTTTTTTTTTGAGAATTTTCTAACGTTGACTGTAAACGGAAATGACCATTTTATCAGTGTGGAGTGGATGAGCAAAACGTGCCTGAGACACATTTGTGTTTGGACTTGGGATGTGTGTCGTTCCATCCTCTTTGTCTACTTCTACATCGTAGTGGCTTAATGTTAATTTAGTACCTATTTAATTTGTTAATTATTATTTTAAACAATACTTACGTGGCCGTAAGTACACGGAGAAAAATGTTATTTTGAAAAACGATCATTTTATTGGTAAAAAAGGGACTGAAGTTCTTACGAACAAATTAACAGTGTTTCAATGTTTATTGGCGGGAAAAAGTAATAATTTGTTGGTATATGTACGAAATTACGTATACCAACAAATTATTCTTAGACGTTCCCTTGGAAAAAGTAATAATTTGTTGGTATACGTACAAAATTACGTATACCCACAAATTATTCTTACACGTTCCCGCCAATAAACATTGAAACCCTGTTAATTTGTTCGTAAGAACTTCAGTCCCGTTTTTAACCATATTTACGAATAAAATTATCGTATTTTAGAATTACACTATTCTCCGTGTATGTTCGTCTGTGTTATATTATGTTGTCACCATTATTGATTTTTCAAAATTAATCTACCTATCTATAAACATTTACTAATGTGCAATATATATTACATATATAAATATACAATAAGAAAGAATTTCCGTTTTAGGACAGTCAAATCTGGACAAATTAACGTATATGTATATTGTAGAAAAGAGAGAAGAAGAGAAGAAGAGAAAGAGTATAAAGATAGCACATATTATTTTAAATTATAATGACATATCACAAAGCTTCGTATGAACGTATGCATTGATAAACTAATGTTTAAGACCAGATTTTTAAGCATAGCACAAAGGGTAACAATTATTATAAAAAAATAATTATCAGCCTGAAACACTAATCCACATTGAAAAATCTTCCGAGAAAAGATACATGCCGCCGACGGGACTCGAACCCAGAACACGGTTTCGAGTCCCGTCGGCGGCATGTATCTTTTCTCGGAAGATTTTTCAATGTGGATGAGTGTCTCAGGCTGATAATTTTTGCTTATAATAAATAGAAATATATGAATTTTATTCCGAAATTGACAAGATTTTACAAACTTGACCTTCAAAACAAGAGAACGGTCAATGACTGTTTGAGATTTCGAAAATCCACCCCACCCAACTTTCCCACCCCTGAAAGCAGAGATTTGATACTTCTTGTTGAAATTTTGTACACTTGACGTTCAAATTAAAAGGAAAAATACTATCCATATCGGATTTCGAAAAACTCTGCATAAAGCCGGGGCAACGCCGGGGACTTTAGCTGGTGTATTTTAATATTTCTCTCGTTATAAGAATAAAGCGCACTTTTGGATGTAGTAATTATTTTTCTGCATTGATTTCTTTAATTTCGCTCACGAGAAATTGGTTGGTATTCCCTGGTCCACAGCCTGCTCCACAATCGAGTGATTTGAGATAATGATTCCGATTGTAATTGATGGTCCAGATCAGATAACATCTTCAGCTGACAGACCTGTCAACATTATTGCTTCCTAAATCATACCTGGGCGGTGACAGAACCAACTATATCACGTAATGGAGTGACCATATTCGGATTGAAAGATGCGAACCAAAATTTCCAAGCTAGTGCATTTATTAGAGAATTCACATCAATCAAAAAAAATCTTTTTCAATTAAGATTTACGTTATTAAAACGCTTAGGACTGTTTTAGTGTTTCCAATATTATGTTCTAATTTCTCATGCAAAATCATATCAAAATTTCCACAATACTAGCGACTCTCAATCGAAAATATAAAACCTCAGCCTTACCACCTACCACTGAGCTAAAGGGGACTTATACATTTCAGTCATTTTATTTATCTCCCATGCATCTTGTGTGAATTTCGTATCTTAATATTTTACTCGTTTTTTATTTTATATTCATTAAATTGTTGTCACTTAATATAAGTTCAACAATATATAAGTTAATATACAAGTTATATCTATTAATTTTTAGTATACCTACTTTGTATCCTGATGTGTAAACCATTGGTATCGAAACACGTTGATAATTTTTATTACTGGCTAAAACAAAGTTTATTATTTTATTTATTTAAATACATAAGTATTTCAATCTTTATTAAAATGAACTAAAATTTATAACAATTTATCTAATACGACGTCTTTTGCCTAATTTTTACAAAATTATACATACTCATCAACTCAGTAAAAAAAAATAAATATATATATTTAATAATGTTTTAGGTTAATTAGAATTAATTGGATACTAAATCAATAAACACGGGTAGGTAATAAATATGTATAAATCTTGTCTAAATTTGTTAAAGGTTATATTTTACTCAAACAAATTGGTTAAAAACATACTAATTTGTGTTCCTTTTGTAATTCATTATTCGTACGTGCCTAATACTGCAAAAATTTGCGGTTTGAGTAAGAACTGTACAGTATTCAAATGGCCTTGAACTTTCGTGGCCATTTTTAGCGAAAAATGTTTTGTCAACGACGCCTTGAGTTGAAATATAGCCATCTGTATTTTAGCGCGCGCAAAATTTTATTTAATGTTTTTTGCGCTGAAAATATAATATTTACACAACTGAAACTACTAAATAAGACTAGCAACCAAGCAGCTTGGATTTACGTTCATCTTTGTAGCACAGTTTTATTTTTATGACCTGAATAATCTCAGAAGGGTCAAGTTTAAGCTAATATTATCTTACAAATAATTGTGATCCAACTAGAATGTTCAATGCATTATTGGCATTATTATTATTCAAGATAACTGGTCTGTGGTCCAAAATGGAACTGTGCTCGGGTTACACTTCTTCGTTTTCCGATTTTGGTGATCTAAAACCGGCGACAGAGAAAACATCCTCGCTTTTCGATTAATATCACATGAAAATGGATAATTCGAAGAGAGGTGGCTGACTTCAGAGATGGCTGAATCCGCTGATATATCTTCAATAAAAAATATCAATCCTAAGGTTTATGATAGATACGTACAGGCACAGCAGTTCTCTTAATTACTTACCAAGCTCTTTTTAAAAAAAGGAGTAGGTACCTACTGACGTCAGTATCTGCTGTTGGATTCGATGATTCAATAATTCGATGATTCTATGATTCAAAGATTCGATGATTCTATGATTCGATCTCGTTCTATCAGGCTGCCAGTCATCCTTCGTATCTACCAAAAAGATGTCATATAAAATTAAAAAAAAGAGATTAATACAATTTTTGTTTTGTAAGGCTTTAGCCAAAGGCTTCTCCATCAATACAAGTCCTTTAATATCTCTAACAAACATCACAATGCCAATGGTAACACGAGTAACTGTGGCAGGAATCGATTTACAGATAGTGTTACAGCGGGTATAAAAAAGTCTCCACGCATCGATAATGCTATCAGTTTGCGTATTTAATAGAGGCCATGCAATATACAAGGGTGTAATGTACACCAGGTCCAGGAGGATAAAAACGCGCCAATTTATTCTATAGTAAAGGCTCTGCCTTGTAGAGACACGTGCAATGACATAAAATGCATACTTTTTGGCATTATTATGAGGTTGTAATTTTACCTAAAAATGCGGGCAATAACTAAAAAACCCTCCTTTTCAGAAAATCATTTCCAGAACGTCCAAAAATAATAAAACTTATTTCAGAAAATGACCAACTTTCTATAAATACCCATATTTCAATTACTGCTGTACTAACTTAGGTGAATATTAGGATCTTTTTTGTCTTAATTTGTTTCCCTTCTTGACATTTTTACAGCCCTGGGGAGATATTTCACAAAAAACAACACTGAAAAATATAATTTTCTGCTATGCAATAAATAATAGCTGAACTCATTGAGGTTAATAGTTTTTATTTATTTGCCTTGTCTTGTATTTGAACCCAGAGCATTTGGGTTCAGTCACGTTGTATGTATGGCCTACCTTTATTTAACTGGGAATAATTAATTCTGGATGCATACTGATTTTATAACGATCTCACACCTTTCTTGTAAATGTAAATGATTAATTTTGCTTAGCGATAAGCACATCAAATTTTCGCTTTTAGCACTTTGATACATAAATAGATTGTAAATAATATTATACACTTTAATTTGTTGCCACGTAAATAGGTTACACATTAAAATTTCGTATAGAAAAATACCTTGTTTATATTTGTAGCCAGGTATTCTAATTTACTGTGAAAGGGCAGGATTAATTTATTATCATGATTTGAAAATTGTTTACAGAACCATTTTTTAATGAAATCTTCTAAAGTCTTGCTCGCGGGCTCGGAAAAATGTTGCTGCAGCATTATACCACTGAAATATTAAAATTTAGCTTCAATATTTGATTATTTTGTTAATTGATTAAAAACGCATAAATTCAATTGGATTTAATGAAACGAGAATCAAACAGAATAAAAAATTATTCTTAATCCAGTTAATCCTTTTGCTCAATTATTAAATAAATAATACCCCCATCCTTCCGTCGATAAAGTGGAAAGTCAATCGGTTAATTAATGAAATCAGAAACTAAGATAATCAGCGATTATAATGATTATGTTACACTTATCTTAATATATATTATAATGTCGGTAGTTTTTAATCAAATCCTTAGAAGATTATTTAAAAATGTGTTTTTCTTCACAAAAATCAGAAATCATTTTGTCTTTCAGCACAAGATTCGATTCATATACCGCCAATCGAAACCTGGCTAAAAATCTTTCATTATCACAGCTACCTGTTATTTTATCTGTTAGAATAAGTCGGTGTGTTTTACCTCGGTGTCTCGTGTCGTACTAATTAATGTTGGTATCCAGTTTCACTATAAAGTTACCTCAGTCGATATTTCTGAAGACATCGAAGCCATTTACGTCCAATATGTCAATGAAACATCTGTTAGGCAGGTGAATCAGATCAAACAGTGTATCGCTTACACCTTGCGACTACCTTCAGCCACAACTCGATCTTTAAATTATCGCAGCATTGTTGTAAAAGAGAAGACAAATCGGTAAATATTGCAGATAGGTATGTATGAATTATCTGGGAATTTTGAAAACAGATAATTTTAATTTGTAATTTTCATAATAAGTGTCAAAATATCTGTTGTTAAATTGGAGCAGGGACGCTTTTTTTCTATCACCGGTTTTAGATCACTATTGGGATACTAAGAGGTACTGATCCGTTTTAGACATCAGTTAATTTATTATACCAAGCATATATCATGATGAATAATAATGGTAATAACGTATTAAATATTATCGATGAATCAGAGGTAAATGTAATTATTTGTAAGATAATATTAGCTTAAACTTGACCCGTCTGAGATTATTCAGGTCATAAAAATAAAAATGTGCTCCAAAGGTGAACCTAAATCTACGTTTGTTTATTGACAGTCTTCACTAGTAATTTCAGCTGCGTACATTTAAATACAGTGACCGACCAGGTAAATATGTTTCTGTATACATTTGTAAATAATAAACTTAGATATAGCCTAAGAATTATATTATAAATTGTACAGCGCCCTTGAGGTGATTTCTCACAAAAACGGCGCTCTACAAATTATCCAATTATTTTTATTATTATAACATTTAAATACGTAACAGTATTAATACGAATTTTAAATACAACTTTAAAAAGTTTATATCTAGTTGAGGAAAGCACCAAGTGTTATTTCACAAAAAATGGCGTTGACAAAATATATATGGCGTTAATTTTTCAATTTACGAGTAAGAGTTTTTTTCAATTTTATTTGGAATCTGATGTAAGGAGTGTGTATTATTAAGATGATAGACTTCGCTTTTTTGCCCATACAAAAAGGACGCCCGGGAAAAAAACACTTTTCTACATCGAAAATTGCACAAAATGAGTATATTTTTTATACTGCCTTCTAGAGGGTGAAAACTATGTTGGTATGTTTTCGAATTTTCGATGCGTTTCGTATTAACGTAAACATTCACTGTCAAACATGTACAATTGATCAAAAATATTATTTAAGGAAAAAGTGCTGCTAACTCAACTCTCATAAAAAATTATAAAATTATAAAAAGCCACCGACGTAGCTTCTTCTTTCTAAAATATATATATTTTTTTAAATTTCAATTTTGTGAAAGTTTCGGTGTAGAAAAGTGTATTCTCCATAAACCTCTTTTCGAGCGATTTCTGTAGGTAAATTTGAGCGTTGTCTCATTCGCACATTTCGCATTCGCATGTATTGTAAGTGTGCGTGAGCTTATTGTGAGCGGGATAGAATGACAGACGCGGGTGTTCCGCGTGTGGTTCAAAGTCTAGCCTCTTAACACTGTAGGCCATCAATCATATCCTGTTGTATTTGCCTATTAGTTTGGTTAGATTAGGTTACACACCAAGTTTGCATCAATGACTGTCGTTAATCTGATTTCATATTTGGCCAATGTTGATTTTTAAATCGAGAAATTAAAATTACCTAAATAAAACTGAACTGTAACGATTCCCTTCATTAATGAGTCTTTGATATTACCTAAACTTAAGTTTTATTTTTTTAGTTTTTAGAATTACTTTATTCTACTTTTTAAATTGATGATTAGTTGGAAAACCGATGACTGTAAGTATCTATGTATGCAAAAGTTGGAAAATTTGATTAAAGTTATCGATTTTATGAAATTATAGATTTTTCTCATATGAAAATTATCTCCACTGGAACTCCAAATTCCTACAAAAAATATTATGTTTTTTAAAGGCATATCTATATGATTCGATATAAAGCTAATAATGTTCTAGAAGACGAATGATTTTTTATGAAATATTCTTCAGCGGCAACAGCCGTAATCATTTTTTATACGTACCTACCTAATATATTATTATGTTGCCTGGGAAAATTAAATAAATTTTCGAGAACTTAGCATTTAGTATGCCAACAGATTCACGGCGGGCAGCGGTCATAAAAATAAACAAATCTTCAAAACAGTTAATATACCTAATATTGTTGCTAAGTTGGTACATTTGGATTTCGCACATGTCGTAACCTTGAATTAGAATATATTACATCCGGTAGTGGTGTTCTGTTGGATTAAATGAATATTTTGCAAAATGAAATGTTCACAGTATTTTGGTGAGATTTGGTAGAAGTGGATTCAAACCTTCGAAGGTATTTGATGGAATTCAATTAGAAAAGAAATTTCGTTGAACAGACAGATGTTGAATTCGATATACGCCATGACATCTGACGTTTTGTTGGTTTATTTTTACAGTGAGCAGAGAGGAATTCGAACTCGACAAATTAACGCCATCCTTCTTGTGGAATTATTGAAAGATGTCGTCTAAACTTTTTTTTTGTGATTTTTGTCTCACTGCATAGAAAGGAAGATTACCTGGCCACCTGAATACTCAGATATTGTTAGCCAAAGCACATAAACCATTACATTTTTTTTTACTAATTTTGACAACAGGCTGAAGCTGTACAAATGAGATCCCTGAGGTGTAAGTGTGCTAAAAACCATGTATGATCGTGTGAAAAATGATTCGCAAAAATTTAGGCTGATGTAAGTAAGCGTGATGACGTGATGAGTAAGATTGAGAAAGGAGTGCTCAGTTAGTTTGGGCATGTAGAGCGAATGAACGAAAAAAGGAATGTAAGGAGAATATATGACGCAAATGTGAATGGTAGAAGATGACGGGGACCCGAGGAAGACATGGCACAATCAAGTGAATCAGTTACTTGAGTCGGGCTATGTCAAGAGTCAGAAAAATAGAAAAGTATGTATGAGACGATGTATGAATGTGAAAAAGGCAAGGAGTGCGTGCCAAGACCGAGTTATTTGGCCTCTCTGCCTACCCCTGCGGAGAAACGGGCGGCGCTATGTTTAGTTTGTTAGTCATTTTTGTGAAATATCACTTACTTGGTGCTTTCCTATATCTAATACCTGCTACCTTAACTTTTCAAACTTGCCATTAAATTATCACGAATACTCACTGTTATGTATTCAGAAGGGATGAGAAAAGAAAAACTGATAATTACAAATAATATGTCGGTGAATATCGAAGGATTTAGATTAGTGACATGAACTGTCTAGAATGAGAAATTTGTACATCACCAAGAACATCTAAATCTGCGATTTTAGCGGTATCGTGGCATACCTAGGTAATATTATGAAGATTTTGATAGAAGTGACGTTACCTCTCCCACATTTTAGCGGTTTCGTAACATACCTAGGTAATATTATGAAGATTTTGATAGAAGTGACGTTACCTCTCCCACATTTTAGCGGTTTCGTAACATACCTAGGTAATATTATGAAGATTTTGATAGAAGTGACGTTACCTCTCCCACATTTTAGCGGTTTCGTAACATACCTAGGTAATATTATGAAGATTTTGATAGAAGTGACGTTACCTCTCCCACATTTTAGCGGTTTCGTAACATACCTAGGTAATATTATGAAGATACGTTAGAAGTGACGTTACCTCTCCCAAGTCCGTCTCTATTTGCCTATTAAGCAAGTAAACATGCGACACTTAACACTGTGGTATTTTTATTTGCATGACCACCTAGGCTCAGTATGTCGCTACCGAAAATTGACTTTGTACACAATATTTACTCGATAAATAACACAGCACGATACGAGTGTATGCATAATTTATAATGCCTCTGATAATTGAAACGTTACTTCATTGCACTATAATTTTGTAAAACTCGCCTTTAAAATAATGTACGTTTGTATTGATGGAATTGAACAGTAGTTTACTGGAATTTATAATATTTTAATAGTTTTTAGTAATTTATTTTAATAGTAATCTATACCTTTATTTATTTATTTATTTGAGACACAAACAGGATATTTATAGAACATTCTTGTTGGTAATATAAAACAAAATTAAATACAAATATAAATATCCCTAGACTAATGTGTCTGCAGTAATCATATTTGCATGTACACAGAAACAAACACATAAAAAAATCAAATGTCAGTATTTTTATACTTAACTAAAAAAAAAACATAATTATAATAATAAAAAAGAAAGAAGAAAAAATCTAATAAATAGAAAATGTTTATGAAAAAATAATAAAACAACAAACAATCTTTTATTTTTACTTTTTAGGTGCACAAATTGTGGAGATACTCTTTGAAACAAGTTATATTATTTACAAAAATATCTATGATAGTGTGTGATTTAGCAAGATCGTTGTATGATCTAGACATTCTAGAAATAGGATTAAAATATTCAGTATTATTGTTAAAAATTTCGGTCCAAAATATGCTAAGGTTTCTGGTAGATTTGGGCCTGGCGTATAACTTGATTTGATTGACTAAGTTACTATCTACCTGATAATTCACAATTTTATAAAGCATTAAGAGGTCATTTATGTTACGTCTTTTAACTATATATATGTTAGTCTTTGTTCGTACCCATCTAGAAGATGGTACACATCTGATCGATAAGACAAGATCCGTGATATATCTACAAAAGAGAATCTAACAAATAATAAATATTCACTGATAGCTCCATTATCTATATTAGCGATTCATCAACCGCACAATACAAGTTTTTACCCAGTCACATCTGTGTATTGCTTGTTGGGTCTCCGTAACTTTTTCTCGATTCCTTACTTTGTTCGGCCACGTGTTTTCAGCGAATTTGTTAGTATTTTCGATCCAGCTTTCAGCCAGATTCAGGGCAACCTTGAGAATTAAATTTCTCACATTCAAATTCTAACGATATATTATTTTTCAACCGATTGTGTTAACCAAATATAAAAAAATTAAACACTCTGTACACCACCATTTAAAAATAAATAAATTATATGATGCCTCACAAGGGCGCCCCTTTCTATACAGATGTGGATACAGGGGGCACTATGTCGCATCCGATTGGGAAGCGTTGAAGAGGCGCGGATAATATGAAGGAGGAAAAACAGATGCTGGTGGCTAGTTCCGTGTATGAGCCAACTTACACAAAAACGAGTCGAAGTAACGACCCGTTCTCATGAAGCCAATATCAACTGTGAACGGGTAATCAGAACGTGCCCGTCGAGCTTCACGCGCATTGCTTAGAGCAGGCTCCATTAAAATGCCCTTAGAAAAGACTCACCATTTCGTCTGTGTGTTAGAGATCAGTCTATTAACAATTTAATAAAAATAATCGTCATGTTTCCAAACCAATGATTTCTCGTTAGGATAAATGTTCTTATATAATAGTTTTATTTTGTTTAAGTAAAAATTACATCATAAAGTAAATTTGCAATAATTGAAGAACAAATTAAAAAAATAATTCAGCATTTTGTTGTAGCGAATATTGCTAAAGTTACTGAAATGCATTAATAGACCGATAAAAATTTCACACCTTAGAATATTAGTAAAGAAAACTTAATTTGCCAGGTGTACTATCCAGACCACCTTCAATCAAAAGCTTTTTTTGCTAATAATTTCACAATTTATGCACGCTGGTGTTAGATATAACACCATTTCTTTTTCAGGAATCTAAAGGTCAAACATGTTTCTAATGTTAGAGGAGAAAATTTATAAAGCAAATAAAGTACCTAATACACGAGAAGAGGAAATTTATTAAGTAAACCAGGTACATAAGATGTGTTAATAAAAATGTATACAATAAAGATGTTTTACTTCTAACACATACTTTTAACAAAGCTCACAATATTTACAGATGTATTTGACAGTGTTTATTGCAGGAAACGAAGTGAAAAACAGTTCATAAATTTTCTAAAGAAAGTAAAAAAATTCTGCTGGGCTCTAGCCTTGGATATAGGCCCCCTTCCCATATTTCCATCTTGGCTCAGTAGATAACATTGGTGATAGTTATCTGTTCTGTGGTCAGTTCATTTCTTCCGCAAATCACAAATATTAAAAGATATTGCCGATTTATATGAACTGTTAACAAAAATGACCTATTATCAGGAGACAGAAAAATACTCTTTGAGAATTGATATGATTTGAGATTTTCATCGCCAAAAGTTTTACCGTGATAAAATTATTTTTGAACTGTTATGCCGTATTGCGCTTCCTTCTTCCTTAGCCAAATTTTCAGACAGCGTTACATTGTCTATCACCAGGGCAGATGTGGTGTATGTATGTAATTAGTAAAGTTAGTTTAAGTATTTCGGTATTATAAGAAGTTAAGTTAATGCTGTTTTCGTTGTTTAGTTTTAGTGTTGCCGTTAAGAAAAGTCATTTGTATGAATGGGATTTTTGTAGATTTTATTTGCCTCCGTAATTATGCGTGCTCAATGCGTTTTGGGTTTTCCCAAAACTTAAGGAAAGAATCCACAGTACGAGGATGGTTCCATACAAAAGAGGAATTATTATGCGAAAATTCATACAAATGCATTCTTATTTAGGAAAGCGAACCAAAAGCATAAAAATGTCATCTAGAGATAGACATAATTGCGTTGGTCTTGAAATTCCAGACAGAAAAGGCTGTTAAATGCATGCCATTGATCGTAAAAACTCGCCAAATTACTTCATTAACAATCTACAAGCATTAGAGATGTGAATTTTTAATTGGGTGTGGGTAATGTTAATCATTTAACAAAGCTTCATGCGTAATGGCAGAGTTGTTTTGTTTCCAAAGTTTTGAAAACTCTACTAACCTAGATCATAGAACTTCCGAAATTATTTCACGCAATACAAATCAATTATTGACCTCCGCACGAGAATCGTACATCGTAACATTTCACCTTTGAACGCTGTTTGTATGTTTTCTGAATCCAAATAGTCGGACTTCAATTGAATTCTGTCTTCATCCTGCCACGCTGTACGCCGGATTAATAGAATTTAAAATGCAGATTGTAAACAACAGTTGCCTCGAAGTAAACCAGATGTAATGTGTTGATCAATAAAGTCAACATTAGTAGTCGGGGAAAAGGGGAAATTCCTGTACCAACCAAGTATTTAGGATCTAATGGAATCATGAAAAAACGCCTTGCTAACCCAGTATGCTTTGATGAGGGGAACTAAGAACAACTATAATGGAATGGATTTACATATTTGCGCGGACTGTTCAATTCTCAGAAACTTCTATTATTCCTGGTGAGAGATCACTGATCAGACTCGAAAAGTTGCTTGTAATTGTTTTAATTTTGTGTATTTAATAGATTAGAATAGCCAGAATTTTGTGGGATTGGAAGGAAAAGAGACATAAATAAATAATAAATAAAATCATTTATTCATCAATAGATTTTTTTTTATTTGAATTTTTCGAATTTTTGATTGCACATTGGTTCTATTGACGAAAAGGTCACTGCTCAGCTGCAATTCAGGATTCCTCCTGGAATGCAGCTGGTTTTCAGCAGTGCTTCCAATAAAAGACAGAAAATTAAATTTAGATAAAATAAATATATTTAAATTAAGTTAATTAAAAATAATCAAACCAAATCTCAAAATCAACACCCACAATATAATACAAATAACTAATAGAAAAAGAAATAAAAATATATTAAAATATATATACATCTCAGACTATAAAAATATTACCATTTGTTATTTCGGCTACTGGCATTATAGAGCTCTCTCATTAAAAATTTAGGCTTATTAGATTTGTCAAAGAATTTATATATAAAAATACATCTAGGATTACGAAAATTTTTTAAAATATTTATAATGAGGGATCAGTAGGATTTATCGGTCCAGTTACGAGTTTTACCGAGCGATTCGGTGAATTATTTTCCATTTGGTTCTGTGGCAAGTTAAAATGTTGTTTTTGTATTAATTATACTTATATAGTACACTTGCGTAGCTTGAATTTACTAGATAATTTGTGGAAAAGTGTGTGGAAGGGTTTGGTTTTTTCTGTGGGGAAGATTGAACCCGGACACAAAATCTGGTGACAAATAAAAAAATGTATATTGGAATTCAAAATAAAGCCAATAATCTTAATATATAAACTAATCTTGATAATAAAATAAATTCAAATAAAATATAATCAATTCAAATTCAAAATAAATATGCCTAGAAGCGACTCTTTTCCTTCCATTCCCACAAAAAATGAAGATGTCATGGTGTTACTGGCTGTAGGCAAAGAATTATGTTAAACAGTCATAAGCTGTTGAAAGGTGAAGTATCCAAAGTCCAGATACTGTGTTCGAAGATCGACCTTATTATTAGCCCATAAAGCTTTGAATAAATTTAATGTGTTCTAGCTGATTGAATCTTTATCTCCTTCCAATCCTCATCCCATAAAGCAATAATTGTTTCAAGTTCTAAAATTATAGTGCCTCCGATGTACAGGACTCACTGAGACCTAATTTTTAATAAACCGATAATGTTTACAATATCAAGCAAGATCGCTATAGATTATTTTTATTCAAACCAGTAAAGTAGTTCAGAAAATGTAAAATATTTTTTTAGAACTGCACCAGGCTAGCAGGATACGATAGGAGATTATAACGTTTTACAATAACATTGTAAATCTACTCAAATTCCTGGTATCCGTGAATCAGAGCTTTGCTGGGTTTTCCGATCAGCTATAGTTTCCAAGACGTATTTATTACAGTCATGCGAATTAGTGAGGATTACGCTAAGCGTAAGCTGCTCAGAATAAATTATATTACATATACATTTTAAAAATTGTTTTAAAGCTATGGTTAACCATTACGATTTTTGCAAAATTTGAAATAGCGTCATAGTTTTAATACGATGTTAATTACTTACTTAGTGGAATGTTAAAACCATAAGACATAATGTTAATCTCTGCCAAAGTAATTATTTGCTGTGTTAAAGAATCGAAAAAAACCGAGTCCAGTATACCGCGAGCCCACCGATCCATACATTTATTGCGGCCTGAAAACAGTGCAAACGAGTCGGGGGACGAGAGGACCGATGCAATGTACTTTCAGAGGTCGCTCGATATTAACTTCGACACCGCCTAAAACTCACAACGAACCAGTAATTATCATTTTTACCAATAAAATTTATTTAACTTAAAAATGATTTTATAATATTCTTAAGAATTTCTTATTTAGATACATTCATAATATCACAAAAATTCCACAAGTTCGTCATCATTTGGTGAATGATTTGCTACACAGTGACTGTAGTAAACGACTATCGTTTTATATGATCTATTATTTACATGTTTACACGCCATTCGAACGTCTTCTCAGTCATCAATCATTAGGGCACAAAAACGATTAACATGGAGAGAGACATCAATTCCCAATTAATAATAGAGATCTAGAGGCATCCATTCCTATATAATTACAAAATACAGATGGTAAGATGACATTAGCGCAAAGCCGGTAACAGAAATCTTTAATACCGACAACAGAAATTTATAGTTTACTGAGCAACAAGCTACATAAAATAAATGCAGATAAATGCAGGGTGCAGATACCGTGCAATATACATCGCGCAACATTTCCCGCGTCTTTACAGCTCTCGGTTTTTGTCGATTCTTTACCGACCCGTGGGACTACCACTGTATTATAAATTATAATACTGATGGCTATCTCCGTTTGGTCTGGAATCACAAATTCGCAATTAAATTACGGGAATGTGGTAAGCGTGTTCACACACTGTTCGGTGTTCACACTGTTCATGGTATAATTATATATAATCCCGCGCCGCAAAGAATCGTCTAGCGACTAGTGCCATATCCTTCGGTACTCCGTCCAATCTGCCACCAGCATGAGAGACTCGTTCAATTAGCATATTAGTAACGATTTTATTGGCCATGCGGGTTTTCGATCTCGTCAGATAAGCGGTGTCCCTTGGATGTTTAAAATATCGTGGGGATTTGAAGCTTACAATCCAACCAATTGAGAATTAGGAACTCCACTAGTCCCAGCGATAGCTTCATGGAACTATGCACACTCTTTGGATAGCTCGTACGTAAGTCATCGATGGTCATCCTCTAACTCTTCCCTCTCACACGTTTTGTATGAAAACGGAAAGCACAGAATATACTAGAACTATGACGTCACGTCTGATCTCTCGCTGGGCATCAGTCCGTCAATATGTAAGGCTATTTAAAAACCGTTTCTTACTGGAATTTATGTATGTATTAAATCACAAAATATATAATATTATAATATTCAATTTATCGCTTGTCTGTTTTCTTCAAACAAACACTTCTAATTTTGAAAAGGGCTCGATGAACCGGAGTCACAGACACACAACAGAGATTATTATTTTTAATATAATGAATTGGAAATGAAAATATATCACATTAAATGTACTTACTAGCAGTGAAAAACTGCGGGCGGCTTTTCGTTCTGCTTCGCCCAGTTTAAGTGTTGGTGACTATTTATAAGGTATCACCCTTTTTGCAAAACTAACTACTATTAACATTAAACTACAAAATACTTTAAAAGGTAGATATATAATAGTAGACATGCTTACATTAAGACCGTGAATAATGAGAGGAACACTCTTCACCCCAACATAAATCTTCTTATTATTGAATGAAAGTGAAAAATGTTTCTTCTTCTTCATAAGTTTTTTTCCTTAAATATAGTATTATAGATGGCGCCACTTCCGTTTGCAAATCGCATGTGAGCGAGTAATAAGTGTGCATATTACGGCAGCAGCTCCGTGGAAAAAGGCACGTTCACGGACGGGTCAGAACGGTTTCCATACAGTGTGGCGTTGGAAATATTCTCGGAGTCGGGTTCCTTAATTTGAACCGTACAGGCATTACCGTATTAATATACTTCGATTCTATCAGGTTATTTATTAACTCTTCGGAAGAACTAGTAGGTATTTCATCGGGATAAAATGTACAATGTAAACCAACGTAATAACTAATACAGACGGAGTAGATTATAAATATAGGTAATTGGATACAAGCAAAAAATAATAGAAGAAAATTATAATTGTAGGGAGTGTAACAAGTGTTTTACCGGTTCAATAATAATTTCTAAAGCAATTTTACGAATAATTATTAATGTATAAAAACGATTAAAACTATCAGTTTTCTCCATGTATTAATAATATTAAACACCATAACATAGTATAGCTTAAATGTAAAAGTAAAAATGGATATTGCGAAAACTAACGTCTTAACTAGTGCGAGTTCTGGGTTCAGATGATGGCAAATGAGCACGCACTACTGTATATAATAAATCTTCGTCTATTGCACTCTCACCCTAACAATACAGAAGTCAAACTGACAACTTGCGATATGTTCCGTAGATCACCAATTTTTGTATTATTTGTCGTTTTTTTTAAATTTTCTTCTATACCTATAATTATATTTCCGGATCTCTTCAAATGATTTCCAGAATGTATATTTCTATCCCACGTGAAGTTACTTTATATTTATTTAATCTTTTATAATATGAAAATGTCAAAAGGTTTTATTTTATCGTTTGAAAACACTAATCCAAAAGCAAAGTCATTGAAACACCCTGAAATCAACATGAAACAATTTTTTTTTATTAATACGTTGAACCTGAACACCGTTTTGTCATCGACGACATATAAACCACTTTATTCAAAATCGAATTCAATTCTATTCTCTGGGTTCAATAATTACCATTGTGAATTCATCGAACCATTTGAACTTACGAATGCGCTCAAATGTCACCGGGTTACTTCTGCACGGCTCGGATTTGAACCCCAGACCTGACCTAGGACGGGGCTGAGTGACCTCTCTCAATAATTATCAGCCTAAGGAGGTAGGGACCTCGTAGTTAGGTTCTTCAGAGGAGATTTAGAGGGTGCGGTTTAACGATGAGAATTATAATATTACACGTGTAGTCTAGTATTCGCCTTGTAATTTTACGATATTTGAATTGTGCTATCAATATCAATTTCGAGATGGACTGGTATATTTTTATGGTTGAAATTTTGATTGAGTCGTAAACCCATGATTGGCAGAACCACATGCCGGTTAATCTATTTTTATGGCTGCAAATTTGTTTTCTAATTTAGTTTCAAATCAAACTTTCATTTATCTGGCGAGAAAAATTATTAAAATAACAAACACGAAAAACAACATAATAAAGGTTATCCGAATAAAATCAAAAAAATTACATAACAATTTCTGATCGTCGCGCGTCGAAAATTATTTGGACTTTCGCCTAGGAATTTGAACTGGAAAAAATGCATTGCCTTTATTATAAAGTGAAAAATTGCCTTCTTAGGTAGGTATCTAAAACCTAGAACTTACGACGCATGTATCTATCGATACATAAATTAATGTATTCCTAATCATTTAAATCTGCAATTCTCTTCTGGTTCACCAAGAGAAGAGGTGACTATGTATCAGAGTAAATTTAAAAAAAAACTTAGTTTTTAAAAATTTAAAAAGAACATGGTTCATGGTTAACCAGATAAAATAATATCTTTCAAAATCAATTTGTTTTTTTTGTAAAAAAAATAGTCAATACGTTTAGAATTTGATTTTAAAAGGACAAAATTTCCGGTTTTGTCTGGGTATACCTTCTTAAGCGGACCAAACACATCATTAATTAGCCCATTTTTTGAAATTACGTCATTCTAAATTTATTGTAAAATGAATTAATTCAAATATTTTTAATCGGAGTTTTCTGGTTCATTGTGATAATTTTAATTCGAACATTTATTATGACAGGTTTTATTGTATATTTTTATTGAATGCTGTGCATTTGAAGATAATATATCATGTTTGTTTAATCAATTTATGTTTTTGATTTCCGGAGGAAAAATCTTGTTGAAGCCAGACGTGAACCGGTAACCAGAAAGAGCATTTATTTTTTTCAAGATAATCATATAATTCTGTAGCTGTAGAATACGTTAAATATCTTGATTCTAAATACCAATTTTTATATTATGAACATAAATGTTTTGACAATGCAATTTTATAGTAGAATAAAATTATATATTAAAATATAATTTTATAACATTAGTAAGTATATAAATTAGTATTAGTATTAAACAGTATTAAACAGTATTACTATTAGTAGGTAAATTAAAAATAAATAAGATCTTAAATCAGCATTAAAAAATAGGTACATATAATAAAACAAAAGTAATGCTGAATAATACTTTGAACATAATTTAAATAATGATAGGTGAAATTGTAAAGAAAACATATAAAAATGCAAATAGGTAATTAATTGCAAATAGTAGAATATGAATTCATCTATGTGTTCAACGTTATCAATACACATTCCATTATAATATGTGAATGAAGTAAAGATATTGTTGCTGATATTCTCCTAATAGCAAACCATTTATCACACAGTGACATATGTACCAATAATGCATTTGTAAACCTCTGCCAGCCACCACATAACCACACATTTTTTTGGTTTGAATTATTGCTTATTCTTAAATATGACGTAATTATAGATAATAAATAATAAGTTTAGTGGCAAGTTGAAGGTTCGTTCATGATTCCTGTCGTGAATTCTCCACATTGTTTGTCGCAGACATAAAATAAATAAGAACAATAGCTATTCAGAGGTTTCAAGGTATCGACAAATTTATAATAATATCTCTGTATATTATGATGATAATAATTATAATTGTTAATGCCATCCTCTATAGTTCGTTCAACATAGTCCTGGGAAGGACATGTACGAACTAGGAATAGCAGCGGCGAGCGGGTCCTGGGCCTAACGACCGACGGGCTCATTACTGACGTAGGCATTTAGTATTTAGCATACAATAGGATGAGCTGATCGGTCACGACTACTTGCAGCACGCGCCAGTGGCGGAGGCTTTTTTGGGTGGATTTTCTTGACACAGAAAATTATTTCGTATACCTTTATTTGTCGTTGTTGAGCTCAGTCCACAATAACGCCAACGAAGCTCCAATATCTACATCGGAGGCTCCATCAAAGAGAGTCAAGCTATCATCTAGAAGTTGGGCCTACTGTACAGCACAAGGACAGCACAGCGCAAATACATTAATGGTACACGGAGAAAAATGTTATTCTAAAATAAGATAATTTTATTCGTAAAAACGGGATTGAAGTTTTTACGAACAAATCAACAGTGTTTCAATGTTTATTGGCGGGAACATGTAAGAATAATTTGTTGGTATACGTAATTTCGTACGTATACCAACAAATTATTCTTACATCGTGTACCTACACATCTGCTGACCGTAGAACCGTGCCCAAAATACCTCAAAAAACAACAATTGATTCTATTCAAAAACGGTCGACCAGTATGGTAGTTTCGCCTATCTTAACAAAATGATTGAAATGCAATCACAGGCAATACTGTCCTTGTTTTACCGCTTTTTAAAAGGAAGATGCGCCGAGGAACTAGCGTCATTGATACTGATCCCTTCGACACCGGTGCATAGTCGAAAAACATGCCGAAATCGCGCTCAACATTTGAACATTGTGATAGTAGTCACATGAGAATGAGTCGTTTCAGCGATTCGTGCAAATGCCATGTAAATTTCACAAACAAGATGTAAGGTGTTATTATGCATATTTGAAAAAGTTAAAATTCTGTTTACGGGCCATAAAGTATGTTAACCTGCACACAATCTGATAAACTGAAATCGCGTATTTCGAATCTTATTGATCGGTTTTTGAGATTATAAAACCTTCCTGCATCAGCCAATAAGCTGGGAAAAAGTCAAAGCAAAAAAATAATGAAACGAGACCGCTTTACTACACCACTGTAATTCGTGCAAGTTCATATTGTAACGGTGTGTTCACATTTTTACATGAGACTAACGAACATAATGCTGCCTGCATCACAGTTCAAGGTTAGAAGTACGGTAGACCACTGGAGTTGATGGTCTTCAAGTTCAGGGCTGATGAAGGAAAAGGTCTTCAAGTTCATGGGTGATGAAGGAAAAGGACTTCAAGCTCACGGGTGATGGAGGAAAAGGTCTTCAAGTTCAGGGCTAATGAATAAAAATGACTTCACGGGTAATAAAGGAAAACGTCTTGAAGTTCAGGGTTTATGGCGGAAAGGGTTTAAAAGTTCATGACTGATGCAGGAAAAGGACTTCAAGTTCAGTGCTGAAGGGGGAAAAGGTTTTCAATTTTATGGTTGACGAAGAAACCGATGTTATGTCTTACTGTGAAGCTTAATACTAGATCACTATTTTCGATGAATCTTTACTACAAATCAGCATTATAGATACCAAAAATATGCTTTGGTCGAAGAAAAGTTTTTTCTTCAGTTTCCTTGTGTAGAATTAAAATAATTTTTTTAATTACTTTATAAAAAAATAAGCGTCATCTACTAAAAATGAATTTTTTTCATTTATGCGTTCAAATGTATGAATGCATAAACGAAATAACTTTAAAAAAATATGTATTAAAAAAATAAAAAAATCGCTTTGGTTCTTGAAATCTAGCCTTCTAGACTGCGTTTGCTAAGCCAATTTTAGCACATTATCCATAGGTGGGGGATATAAGGCACCCTAAGAATATTTTTTTTTGACTTATGGCTTCTTCTTTAATGTAAAAAAATAAAATATTTGAATACCGCACAAGAGTTCCAACTGCTCCCGTCTGGAGACAGTGAGACCATGGCATCCACAAAATGGGGTATGTTGTGAAGCTGCAGGTAGTAGAGAGGGGAAGGAGATGAGGAGGATGCTGGGGAAGTACCTGGTTACTCAGATCTAGTCACCAAACAAGTCATTTCAAGCAATGTTTTAATTTTGAATGGTGGCTATACTGAGAGTATCTTACACTCTGAAACGTGCCGCAAATATACTATGTATTATTTTTTTAATTAATTCATTGTGAAATCACACAATTTATCAAATAAAATTTATTTGCAAGTCGAACTCGCTACCTTCGATTGGGAGTCTAAAGCCTTGCCCCTAAACCACGCCGGCGTTAATATCTTTATGTGGCAGCATAGACGAAATGATCCAACATTCGGAAATGCTTAAACTAATTCAAGGTAAAGGGTAAGCAGATATATAACAGAACCCCCATAACTCTATCTTGTCATTCTCTCCAATTTTAATCCAACTCTTGAAATAACAAGACTAAATTATTAGATCCGCTACTTGATACTCCACGTCTTCGTGGGACAACGCCAATTTACCATTCCGTCACCTTAAACAGCATGAATATTTCCTACTGATATTCCTTTTTCCTTTCATCGGCTCTGTATAGATATGTGTTAATGGAAATGTATGTAATCCATCATTGTATTCAATTCCTAGGAAATGTATGGAGTTACTAAAATCGCCCGGAAATGTGTCAAATAAATTATATTAGACACATTTCCTAGGAAATCTATACATTTCCTAAATAGCAATGGGAAATGTAAAACATTTAATAATAATGTAACTATAAAGGGGCACTTTCTTTTGTATCATCATGTCACAAAAAACTTAGCCTAGCCGCTAAACTACTTGAAAACTGGGATGTTTTTCTGCCTTGCTTGCTTTCTGATACCTTGACGTGAGCAGGCGCTATAAAGGGGGCAGTTTTTTTTTGGATTACAAACCATGTTAATTACTTAAATAACACACTAATTACTTACCAAATGAAAGTTTAACTTTATAAGAATATAACAACTAAAACAACGTGTTTTATTACAGAAAATTTATTTTATTACATTCTTTTTATACATTTCCTAATACGATATTAGAATTATATACAATTCTTAGGAAATGTATACATTTCCCAGGATACGTATGTATTAAATAATTTCCTAAATAGCTTCGGAATTGTATACATTTCCTAGAAGTTTTCATATATTTCCGATAACATATACAACCCATCTAAGCGTCACTGAGAAACTTGACATATAAGACAGAATTTTATGTTTTTTCCATCCTAACCAACTTGTATCTTTGGTCGTAACACACATAAAACGCTCTTGTAGCCATATTTCACAGGAAAATGGCACTATAAAATATATCCATACGTTATTAGCGGTGAACGTTTGCGCACCGGTCCTTTTTTACATAAATTATTAACGTATTTTAACAATTTATTATCAATCCAATCTTAAGGATTTTTTATACGTTCTTTAATATGCCACGAATTTAACATAATGCATTCGGTTTAACTTATTTATTTGCGTGAACGGAATCTTTGTATTAACAATATCACCTGAACATTTAAAGGATGTAATTAATTTTACAACGTGCATTCTTGTGCACCGACAAGTGGACTTATTTTATCACCGGATCTCATTTCGGCGAGAATTCGTTTAATCTCGATTAATCTTACATCGCCGCGGGAACCTTTTATCACCCCGATGTTAAAGGAAGTCGCAACTGTAGTAAGCCGCAATATCAATGGTCGTTAAATATTGGTGTAAAAATCAGTGCAACTTAGTTGTGTGAGGTTTGATACTTTATTATAATATTAATTGATTTGTTCGTTAGAATCAGCAAAATTTGTCAATAATCATCATGTATATTCACGAGTTTTCCGTTTGTACCACGAGTTTCCGAACAACGTGTAAAATTGCCTGTATGATTAAATATTATGTTATTTATACACGATGTCCATAGACAGTGGTAAGTGGGAAACTAATGAATCTACATCGCATAGAGAAACAAAAAAATACTGTGCGAGGAGAGGATGGGTCTGCCATGGACGGAGGCCGAACAATTAGCGCAAGACAAGGACGTATGGAGGAGCCTTGTCGATGCAGTGGGTCCCCGACCCGAATAGGACAAGGGGAAGAAGATGATGAATTTTTTTGGAGCCGGTATATTATGGTTCTTCGCAATTGAAAAGACATTTGACATCTGGTATTGACCCCCTAGCAACCGATATTTTTTACAATTTTTACTCGATTTAGTTTACTATAAAATAAAAGCTCTAATATAAGGTAGTAAAACGTAAGTGAACTAAAACAATCGACGTGAAATGTGATGTAGATTAGTTCCTCGCAGTACTTCTAGTTTTCTGACACCATCTATGAAATGGGCTGACTCCATCGATATGTAATAACAATAACAATAGATTTATCTTCTCATATCTAATTTGAAACTAAAAATAACGCCATTAGAGTAATTTCATAATACAACTCCCTATCTTGACGTAAACTTGCTGTACAAGCTTCTAAAAGAATTCACAAAACCAGCGAAGATTGATCATTTTGTGACGAGACAAAAGTGGTCATTTGTTGGGTGATGTAGTTTTTTTGCGAGAAATAAATGTAACAATTTGAAACAATTGTGACTCGTCACAATGCACCGCCTCGAAGATATTTATAAGGTATAAATTAATTTTGTTTTATTTATATACATGGCTAGTCCTCTACCTAAAATATTTCCAACAGTTTAAAATTCGTGTTTGAAAAATGATCTATACAGCTAGTTATTGAGCGTTGGGACAAACTTGCTTTAATAGAAATAATGTGCTTCGTGCAGAACAACAAAATATAAAAGCGATGCTTCTTCAGAGTTTTCCACTGAGAAATAATGCAATTTATTTTTGATACATATTTTCCCCAATATATTTGTTCCGGTGTTAATTTTAAGGGTCACACACCCTATCGAGATAATTTTTGGTCAATAGCTGCCTGATTATATATATGATAGATTAGTTGCAGTGCAAGGCTGCGTTTTAGCACACGATCCAGGTGTGGTAGACATGAAACTCGAGTATATACCAAAGAAAATACTTTACGCGTTTTACCATCTTTATTCGCTGTCTGGCTTTGGATGTCTTAATGATAGTAGCAATACATTATCCTGCTTCGTGCAGTTGTTACTCACGCGAAATGTATTCATAATTCTACGCAACGTCGTTGGATTTATCGTTAGTCATAGATTTACAGAATTAATTTATAAAGCCCTTCATTAAGCATCTAATTATGAACCAGTGGAATGTTGTGTAAACACAATGGAATGTGCGCGATGGAGGGCCACGCCTCTGCTGCAATAATGCATTATTGTCTGTTAAGAGAAGCCATTTATATGCGAAATGCAACTACTGTGTAACGCCCGCTATTTGTGCCGTTGATTGATTCCGAACAGTAATGATTCCTATGTAAATTTCGTAAGCAGTCGAGACAGCTCAATAAAAGCTTTTTTATTTCAGTGTAGGTACAGGGGAATGATTTAAATTAGTTTTTTGCACTGAAAAATAATATTGTTGCGAATCTACATTTAAAAAAATAAATTATATGGATACCGCTCAAGATTCCCAACTGCTCCCATATGGAGCCAGTGACACTATGGCTCAACTGACATATACTCAATTGGGGTATGTTATGAGGCTGAAGATATTGTGGAGGGAAAGGAGATGGGACAGAGCTCCCGTTCACGTCACGATGCTGTTTTGTGTGTTACCGTTCTGGGTCAGCAAAATATATCACGGGTCAGCAAAATAACATTAAAATTTTTCACTATAAACGTGCTCAGGAATCACTGGTTAAGCGCCATTCCGACGGTTCACTAATCGCTCATTTCCGCATTTCATTCGGCCTAGTTTACTCGGAATGACACGTCTGAACATGCAATGAAACGAAAGTGCCGAACACTGCCGAATGAAATGTTCAAGTGAACCGATCCAAAAATGTTGGATATTTTCCTTCGGCATCCTTCACTCGCGCGCGCATGCGCGCGGAAGAGAGCAAAGTGAAACGTCTGAACACCGAGTGGAATCTCAATCAGTTTGTCTCGCGTCCTGTACGGGAAGGACCATGGAAGGACACTATCACGTCGAATGGACGAGTGAACGCTTATTTCTATAGCGCCGTGTGAACATGGAATGAAACGAAGATGGACGATTAGGCCGAAAAAACATGGCGGAAACCTTCCCTCGAGTGAACTGTCTGATTCCAGCTTTAACGCCTTTGGGTACGTGCTGTTACACCTTTTATACGTATATCTGCCCTCAATTATTATAAGAATGATCACCTTGATACGTAAGGAATAGTTGTCTATGCGAATTTGTTTTCAAGTTGTGAGGACCTAATGAATCTACATTGAACAATTTGCAAACATATAACACGAGTGTAAATAGAAAAAAAGGTTAATTTCATCAAGTCAATCTTTTTTTTTAGAAAATTGATTTGTTATTAAAAACGAAATTTCATTAAAAAAAGGTATTCCATAACATTTTTTTACTTTTATATATTTATAAGGGAACATTATCATACCGGTTGATTATGCTGTTAAAAAATCTTACGTTATATTTTGCGATATTAAAAAAAAACTTTTTTCGGTTATTAACAATACACCGAAAATGAATAAGAAACCTTATAAAATTATTATTATAGAAGAACTCGAGAGAATTATCAGAAAAATAACGTAAGAAAGAGATGCTCTGCAGAAAGTAAATGCTGATTTGACTAAGGACTTTGAATAATTCAAAGTCCATTGGGATAGTTTGAACAATTTGACAAAGGATTTGAATAATTATGCAAATAAAGAACATTCAATGAAAGGAAATGGTCAGAATTATGCAGAGTTTCTGGAAGCGTTTAAAGTAGCTTTAGACGAGGATATGGAAAATTACTAACGTGGCCACCAGACAATTGAAGAAAGATAGAAAACAACAGGAGGAGCCAATCAAATATTTAAAAAAAACCTTTTACTTTTTATCATTAGTTGCCGAATTGAAATCGCTTAACATTTCTTCTCAACCCGCATATCTTTTTCCTTCCCTGAACTTCGAATCCTTCCTTTCCTTAAAAATACCCTCCACACAGCATCCCCAAAGATGAAACAGGTCCTGAGGGAAATTTTTGTTCTCAGGGCCTTTTGTGTGGAGCTAATGTAAAAAAAGGTAAAAGCCATGTTATTTTTAATTAGTATTCCACCCCCTTACACCCTTAATACTAATAAATTTTATTTTCCGAAGCTTACTATGAGATTAGTTTAAATTTAAACCCGCAATAAAATGTATTGTCGGTGCCTCCCTTAACAAACTCTTTACTCATGAACAATCTGAAAAAAATGTAAATGGTCAATTTCACGAAAATAAATAAAAAATATTTTAAGAGGAACTTAAATAAATAATATTTATTTCTTCAAACTTTGCAAAATTACTCTGGGGCGTCATTTTAATTAAATAATATTTAGGAGAACTCTTGATTACGTTAAATATGAGAATTTATTTTTTTGCCACCATTTTAATACATTAAAGTTTATTGAATATGTTGACGAGAATGAAAATTTCTGCTAGTTACGAGTTATTTTTCTAAATAAAAATATTCGTATCTATCTTGGTTAGTAAATAAATAAAATATATTCATTAGTTACCTTGTTGATTTTAGAATTGAAAACTTCTCATTCCGATTACATTATAAGTAGGCATAAGTCAACACTCTTACTTTCACCGCTATAACGCGCGGTTTGGTAAACATTTGCGTGGGGGAAGAAGTTAACTTGTGAACAACTTCTCGCAGCATCTGGCGCTGTGATTAAGATCGTATCAGAATATCAGCGATGTGAATAAAATAGTTCATAAGTGTGTGATAGCCACACGTGAAGCGAACATACCCCGTGATCGTGAACCAATTTAGAACGCATTATCGTAAACTTTATGTGCATTTTACGAGAGAAATTCTTGTAGCTTTTGAAATAGCCGCACTATTGCTGTTTTCACAGCGCATTACGGTGAGATTGGTTTAATAGTTACAGCCGCATTTGGAGAGGACTGACCATTTTTCTCAAATATGTTGCCAATTTAAATGTGACCACAATAAAAAGGAGGCGTCTACTAATATCTACAGGAATTTCAAAAACTGAACAAATCGGACTTATCTATGAGAATCCATGTTCTGACTAATCTATACGAGGTATGTTGGAACAATATCTATGGGAACCAAAGTGAGGACGAATATCTAGAGCTCAAACTGCTGACTAATATCTACGGAACAGGTGATGTAGACGAATATCTAGAGTACCGGCAGAGGTTGGATTTGCAATTATGTATAGCATATTGGCATAACGTAATATTGCGTATGCAGTTTAAAGAACATTCTTTTGAATCACAAAACATGTTACACAAACCTAGCGTAGCCGCTAAACTAATTGAAAACTGGGATGTTTTTCTTGCCTTGACGCGAGCAGGCGCTACGAAGAGGGCACTTTCTTTTGTATCACAAACGATGTTACACAAACCTAGCGTAGCCGCTAAACTACTTGAAAACTGGGATGTTTTTCTTGCCTTGACGCGAGCAGGTGCTACGAAGGGGGCACTTTCTTTTGTATCACAAACCATGTTACACAAACCTAGCGGAGCCGCTAAACTACTTGAATACTGGGATGTTTTTCTTGCCTTGAAACGAGCAGGCGCTATGCCAATTTCAACATTACAGCAAAATACGTAATATTATGCAAAAACTTCATGTACGTACTTTAAACGTTTAAGCCTTTACGTAATTGAAGTAATTTATGCTTTTCCGTACAACCTCTTGCTCAGCTGTCCTCTGTAGATATTAGTCCCACCTACGCTCCATAGATATTCCTCACCACTGGGACCATCGTAGATATGTATCCGACCTTAGCTCTGTAGATATTAGTCTTCACTCTGAAGTTCATAGATATTTGTCCAACATACAGGCTGTAGATATTAGTATCTGGAGTCCAATAAAACATCTTAGTGTTAAGTTAGCCTCTCAGAAGCTGGGCGTAGTGTACAACGTCAGCAGATACTATAATAGTACATACACATCTGCTGACCCTGTACATATCGCAAATGCGCCCCACTGTTGAATTAGACGGCTCCAAAATATTAAAAAAATCCTTGTTCAGAAACGGGTCCGTTCGATAGATTAAACGGATCGCAAATACGAAGCGATCTTTTAATTTTAAAGGTTTTATGTAGGTACCTCTTCGTACATGGAAATGGTGGGAATACAATAACCTCCCCAAATCACCCAACGAACCACAATACCTGTTCTGTTTTAGTAGCTTTGTTATCTTAAAAATCAAATAACAAAAAAAATGCTTTGCATTAATTAATCACTTTACACGAAGTAAATAATTTATTGATACACCCCCTCTGAAAGACTAGTTGCAAAAAATGTTTTTTGCAACTAGTCTTGTCTAGTCTCTATTATTTATAGACAAAACACGCCAACCGGTTTTAATGCAACTCTGCCATCGCCAAGTCAGATGAAAACTGATAATACATTGATATTGCAGTAAAATTACTAACAGTATTTTAATTCATTGCCTTTATTAATATTACACGTGTAAATTACAACATTTATCTACAGTGTAGTCATAAAGTTTATCACACCTTCCACAAACGCACCTTTATCACATTCGCACTGGCAATCCATCCAACATGACGGTGGCTGCAAGTGCAGGTGTGGCCAAATGTACCAGCGTTGATTGAGGTTCGCACCAACCATGATTTACAAAGCAAATCTATATGTACCAAGCGACCGGAGACCAGAGACGACAGTGTTGCAACAGTTTGTTACGAACTGAAACTGCTGTGGCAGGCACGCAGTCTGCTTTATATTCCGGGCACTGAGCGATATGCCGCACATAGTCATTCTCGGTTGCAAGGCTGATTATTGATATTTCACATTGAATACCTTGTCTCAATCGAGTTACGTTCGTATATTTTTCATCAATTACATAGCTTGAGGTTGTATTTTTGTATTGCCTAATAAAAATTCGTGAAAGGATTTTTTTTACAATCTATTCAGTGGGCACTATTCACACATCAATATAAAGTATTATGCGATAATAAATTATAAATGAATGTAAGCGCAAATCGATTGGTTGGTATACTTTTAATTTTAGATTGAATCAATACACTGACGAAAAATTTCTTCATACGGACGTCAATAACAGAAATATTTAAACATGTTGACGTTCCAGGTAGGTAAACAAAAAATCTACCTATATAAAGATTCTGGTTCGTCACCTCAAAAAGACAAAGAAGCAGACAACTTCAATGCAAATGGACAAGCTAAATAAATGCAAAGTGTAAAATACAACATTTAGACAAAAAAGCTCTGAATTTTTAGCTGTAAATTTATGTAACAAACTCCCACTCATTATCAAACAAATTTACGTAGTACCTACCCAAAGAATTAAAGAAAAATCCAAAATCTCCAAAGATCCCCTGAGCAAAGGATCTCCTAGTGAGGAGGACTAAGAAAATATTCTACAATCCTTTTATATTTATATATCAAAATAAATTAAAAATTGGCCACTATGTGCGGGGCTATCAAATCAGTATCAATGTACTCTAAAATATATGTTCTTCTTTTAAAATTCGCAGGTACCTACCTATTCAAATTTTTGTTACTGTTTCTTTTTCATGGAAAGAAAAGCATAAAATAACAATAACTTAATTTTTTTATTGATTAGACCACTCGCGACGGTCTGCGTCGATCTGTAGGTACTTGCCCTATTATTTCCACTGTTATATCTCCCAAGTTTTCCTAATTCCTTTGCATGAAAATACTTTCAGTCCCTTTAATTTATTAATTCAGCATGATTGCCATCGTCTCCTGGTCACATAACTTTTATATATATGAAATGACTAAAATACGAAATGACTAGAGTAAACAAATTTATTTTAATGTTCCCATAACATAACAATAATATAACTTCTCTAAATCAACATAGACCAAGGAACGATAAAAGCAGTAACAAAATTACCTCAATATTAAAAATGTGAGGGGATTTTTAAAAGGGGCATTTCGATGTAAACAAATTTTACTGAACTCGAAAGATAAGAAAAACTTTTTTGACTCAGAGGCTGTTCCAATTCCTCGTTTTTATGGAGCATTGTTTACTCTAACAGAAGTGTATGCAGCAGTTTGGAGTTTACAGTTATGTTTTATGTTCGTTTCAAAAGGTGAATGGATTCGTTACAAATAACTTCACACAATTTTTACCTGTGTAAACATAGAACATAGGCTGCTTAGAGTACCTACATTCCTGCGAACACGCATGGTGGAACTACAAAACCAAACCAAACAAAAACAAATTCAAAACCAAAAAAAAAAAAAAATACAAAACAAAAAGCTACTCAAAAGGATAACATTTCAGTTAAATTATACAACTAACCGTGAGCAAAACTGTTTATTTGAACACAATTATGGCATTATTAGTAGTTAACGAATCGGTATCGTTTTGTAATTTAGATCATTTACCTTACTTATGTTGTACATACAGTAATTAATGTAGGTTAATGTGAGAGAAATTCGATGCAGTATAAATGACAGATTGAAAAAATATATCCAATGACAGGTGAACATTGCGATGTAACCGCAACATAATCGTGTTAAAATTTGATTTCGAAATTTGTTAACATTTTTCATCAACGTAAATCGAACTAGTTGGGCACCTAGTTCTATATTATCTTTCAAATTTACTCGAATAGTACGTGTATTTATGTAAATGATGGCTTGCACTTGAGAAGATATTTGGCGACTAGAATTTAGATATGTAAATTCACGAAATAGGTATTTTCTTACTGACTAAATCTTTCAATCATGGTAAAATGCAAGCTCATATATTATCTTCTCAAAATCTCTGAAGTTCGCAATCAATATTTAATTTTACAGTGCAGGTAATAAACTATTTAAATGAACGCAGAATTCGAAATTTACTGTTGGACTCAAAATTGACAAAAAACTTTCTCTTACAACAGCTGTAGCGTAAAAAATTGTTGGAAATTTCTAGATCAGCGCACTTTTTTTGTTCAGCTTGCAACATTATTTCCATCATGAGCTTTTATCAATTGAACTGTAAGATAACTGAAATAAAACCAGTGCGTCTAACCTTTACACGCGGTTAAAGTAAAACTTATTTGACTGTTGTGGCAGGTATTACTAAAACGGTATAATTTCTGCCATCTGTGTTTGTTTTTATTTTTAAATGGTTTTTGCCTTCGCTAGAATATTTTGTATTATTTTCCGGGCTCCAGTGAATGATACACAGCTACACCGCCGGCTGTTTAGTTTGGTCGCATGTATTGATAAATGCAATAAAAATATGATTCGCTTTTGATTTTTCATCCAACATTCTGAAAATAATAAAAAATATTTTAGCGAAGGTGGGAACCTTTAAAATTAAAGAACAACACAGATGGCAGTAATTCTACTGATATCCAAACGTATTTTCCTTTTGAAAACGTTATTTTCGTCCGAAAAACATACGAGTTACTTGTCATATCACGCCTAAAGAAGTTTTACTTCAACAATACTCTGTGTTTAGTGTTTTACATAGTAAAATTTAAATAATATACACAAATCTGATAATTACTGTTATGGTTCCTAGAATAAAGCAACCATTAGTTAAAAGCTTCTATTCAACTTTTTTAATCTTCAGAATTTGAATGTTTTATAAATGTTTCTAAAGCTCCGATGTTTATATTAGCGTCACCCATAAATGTTATCAACAAATTTACAGTCTGTTTTTATCTACATAACTTGTCAAAATAATGATGAGGGAAAACGGAATGTGTTAAAGGAATTGGCGGCAAACATGAAAGTGATTTTTTAGGAAACCAGAGCATGCAGTCAATTGCATTCATCGCTGGTTTCAAATATCAACACGGAGATCAAAAGATTTTCAGCTTAGGCCTAGTTAGGCGGGACTTATATTTGACGTGATGCATTTAAAATCGCAATAAAAACTGCATTACCCAGGTGTTTCATTTTTATAATATGGTTCCTAGATTTAGCAAGGGGATCTACGAGATACAAATTATTTGATGACAGAAGTGTTTACGTTTGTCAATGTTCTACTAATGTATACCATCATATCAGATTGCAGTTCAACGAGAGAGTGAAGTAGGTGCCACAAAAATAATAATTTACCCGGGCCAGAAAATTCTTTTTAATTTTTTTTTTTTAATGAGGAGTCTACTAAGATCAAAGGATCTCCTGATCGCAAGGAATCTTTGTAGCCCGGCAAATCTGAACTCCAGTTTGAAGGTTTCCAGATAAAGCAACCAAGGCTTTAAGACAACATTAAATAATTATAGACAGTGTCCGGAAACTCGTAATACAAGCTGGAAACTGGAAAATCACATTTGGAATCGATTTTGTAGTACCTATGACAAAGCAACCAAGGCTTTAAGACAACTATATTGAATTAGATCGAACATTAAATAATTATAGACAGTGTCCGGAAACTCGTAGTACAAGCTGGAAACTGGAAAATCACATTTGGAATCGATTTTGTAGTACCTATGACAAAGCAACCAAAGCTTTAAGACAACTATATTGAATTAGATCGCACATTAAATAATTATAGACAGTGTCCGGAAACTCGTAGTACAAGCTGGAAACTGGAAAATCACACTTGGAATCGATTTTGTAGTACCTATGACTTTTTTAAGTTGAGGTTTCGTTTCGAGTAAATCGAGTCAGAAGTTGTAATTTTTTGGTCATATTTTTAACGATCGGTAGGGGTTAAAATCAGGAGTTGTATGTCTCTTAAAATGCGTAGAAGCTTAGACCGGGCACCAAATTTTTTTTTTAACACTTTAATTGACGAAAATACGGAAAATATAAAAACAAGTATTTACTTAGAAATTTTTAGTTAGAAAAAAAGTTTTTTATTTTTTTATGATGTGATTCACCCACTTTCGCGCTTCTACTACGAGTTTGTGTTCACCGTATATAATCTTAGGAAATTATTTTTTGTATACTTATCGGTAGTCGTGTCACTGACTGATCATTTAGTCTTGATACCTCTATCGGACTATTCCGGATAAAACAGAACAGCTGTTTACAGATGGAGAGGTCTTTAATAAATTGAAGTGATTTCATAAGGGTTAAAATAATGTGATAAAGAATGTCAACCCTGCTTTTATAACTCTTTTATAGTTCTATAGACTCAAAAACAATAGACGTAGAAAATAGATACCCATGTAGTTCGAGGAATCGACTGTTGACGCGATGATGTTCTGATTTCAATTTGAATTTAAGAACACATCACGAATCAAAGGTCGTGACACGTTGAATAATGCATAGTGAGATATATTGTGGCTCGGATATTCAAATCATTCTGATTCTGGTACAGATTTATTCCAAGTTTACCGAGTGCTTTGTTTTAGGGGGCCGATGCATAATAATAAAACATCAACGTTACTTAGGTTTAAGTAAGAACATAATATTAATCAATAAATTTATTGGTTACCATTGAATAGATATAGATAATACACATTTACAAATATAATTTCTATAATACAGTCTTCGATGAAGATTTGAATAGCAATGTTTAATTTATTTATTTATTTTATTTTACGCCCTTTAAGAGGGCTTTTAACTACTTCAATATAAGAAATAATTATGAACATGAGAAATAAATATTAAAAATAAAATTACAACAGATAAAAAATACACACTTGAAATAAAAGTACAAGCAACAATTTTTTTTAAATATAGTAATCAGATTTACAAAGAGACAACTGAAGGTTTAACTTTAGGGTTGGAAAAGGTTTTTTATTATTTTTTTTATGGTGAGTACCTCACAAGAGTCCCAACTGCTCCCATCTGGAGCCAGTGAGACTTTGGCATCCCCAATTGGGGTATGTTATGAGGCTGAAGGCAAGTGGGAAAGGTAAGGAGACGAGGAAGAGGAAGGTAAGGAAGTACCTGGCTATTCAGATCTAGTCACTAAACACGGCTAAAGCCATTTCAAGCAACTTTTCAATTCTGAATGGTGGTCTTACACCAAGGCGATACTAAGAGTATCTTCCACTCTGGAACGTGCCGCAAATATACCATATATTATTTTAAATAATTAATTGTGAAATAACACAAATCAATTAAATAAAATTTATTTGCGCACGCCGGGTTTGAACCCGCGACCTTCGGATTGGCAGTCAAACGCTCTTCCGCTGGACTACGCCGTCGGTTTGATCCACAATATTCACCAAGTTAACATTAAACATATCAATCTCAATTTGAGAGGCGGGTACGGGTACCGCCGCCTCGGAAACCATTTTTTTTGGATCACCAAAACTGTTGCTAAGTAATTCGCTATGTTTTGTGACTTAGAAGAGTGAGGTGTGACTAGGTCTTGGCGGCGGATGCGTTTGCCCATCTACTGCTTGGAGAGACTGGTTAAGGCAGACCATTGCTGCCGAAAAACATCTACTGCTAAGGTGACCATGAATTCGAGTAAAAAAACCGGCACCCAACAGCAAGAAAATCTAAACACAATGACAAGGTCCAAAAACAAAATGAATACTGTACCCGAAGACCCAGAAGAAGATGTTTTTTCAAAATTTGCATCTTATGTCGATTTAAAACTAGAAAAAACAAAAACTCAAATACTCGAGAACATTGATAAAAAAATGTCAGAATTTCAAAAAACAATCGAATTTGTATGTCAAAAATATGATGACATAATTTCTCGCTTAGACTCCATGAAGGAAGTTAAAGGAGAAGTTGAAAACTTAAAAACTGATTTAGCAGGTAAAAGTAAAATTATTAAACATCTAGAAACAAGACTGGGTTGCTTAGAACAATCGAACCTGGATGACTGTATTGAAATCACAGGAATTGAGGAGAATACCAATGAACATCCCAAAATAACAGCCATTAAACTAATAGAAAATGCCAACATCAAAATAAGTTCGGAGGATATCACTTCGGCAATAAGACAATATGACAGAAGGCCAGGTCATCCGAAAAAAATTCTCCTAAAAATTAGAAATCCGGAAACAAGATTAAAATTATTAGAAAACAAAAAGACCATTTCGAACCGTGACAAAATGATATTCCTAGGAGAATCTCTTTCTCCTTATTTTAAGGAACTACTTTGGAAGGCCAAAATAAAGGGGAAGGAATTAAAATATAAATACATCTGGTTTAAAAATGGATCCATTCTAATGAAAGAAGATGAAGGCAAAAAAATCAGGGAGATAAAACACGAAGATGACCTAAATAGAATGTCGTAGAAGTCAAATAGTATAAGGCACCGAAGATAATTGTGACATTAAAATGGATATCGATTTAGGAAAATACATTGATTTAAATGAAATTACCGAACCTAATTTAATTATTAAAGATTCATTAACCTGCAAAAATTTTTTAAAACATTCCAAGTTTTCTTTACTTTGTTTGAACGTTAGAAGTTTAAATAAAAACTTTGATGAAACCATAACTATGCTCGATTGTATCGAACATCGTCCTGAGGTACTAGTTTTTACAGAGGCTTGGCTGAAAAAAATGACCAATATACCTAATATCCCTGGATACACAGTCTACAACACAAATAATAATTATTTGCAAAACGATGGTGTAGTTGCCTACGTAAAACAAAATGTTCAGGCAACTGTTGAGGAAGTTGTTTTCCCTGGCGCAAACTGCTTAAGGATGCAGATATCGAGTACCTTGTGTGTAATAGCTGTTTATAGATCTCCGTCTCAGGCTCATATAGATAATTTCCTTGAATCACTGAGTGCTCTACTTGACTCTACGTCTTTACTAAATAAGGAGATCATTTTATGTGGGGACATAAATATTAACACTTTGGATTTGAGCGATATGAAAACTCAAAAATACCTCTCTCTTTTGGCTTTTCATGGTTTGAAGCCAATCATAATTTCGCCTACTAGAGTTTCTCCTACCACTTCAAGCTGCCTCGATCATATTATGGTAAAATCTAAATTTGAACCACAGGGAGCTGTCTTCACTACTGACATAACAGATCATGATGTGATATTGCTGAGATTTATGAGCTTCACAATAAAGAAAAAAGCGAAGGATAATGAAAAAATAAAAACCGTCATCGATAACAATCTTTTGAAGGTAAAATTAAAGGAGGAATCATGGCAGTCAGTCCTGTCATCGCAAGATGTAAATTCAGCTGCTGAAAATTTCATAAAATGTTTAAAAATGCACGTGGAAAGTTGTTCGTCGGTACGAAACGTAAAACATAACATGAAATATTTAAAACCTTGGATAAATGATGGAATTATTAAATGTCTCAGAACCCGTGACAAATTGCACAATAAATGTCGAGGCGATTTAAATAACATTCAACTGCTGGATTATTATAAAAGATATAGAAACTGGTGTACAAAAATTATAAAATATACAAAGCAAACATACTACGGAAGGAAACTGGATAACGTCAATGGAAATACCAAGCAACAGTGGAAGATTATAAAGGAGGCAGTAAATATACAAAAGGAGCAAGTGTCTATAAAAAAATTAAAAATCAACAACAACATTATCTCAATGGAAGAGAATCCGAGTGTAATCACTAATCACGTAAATAACTTCTTCAGTGATATTGGTCCTAGATTCGCAAAAAAATTGTGCAGTGCAAATAAAACTAGCGAAATGTGTCTTGTTAACAATTATATACCTTGTACTCAATTTACAGGAGATAGCTTTGAATTTAAAAGTACTAGCATTTATGAAGTTTCAAAAGTGATAAATGAATTAAAACTGTCTTTTTCTTGTGGTATTGATGACTTAAGTATCATGGTATATAAACAACATGTTTCTGTGCTGGCGGGTCCCATATCGCATATTGTTAACATTAGTTTTAAAAGTGGTATATTTCCTTCTCATTGTAAGAATGCTAAGGTTATACCTCTTTTCAAAGGTGGAGATCAACTAGATGTTAACAATTACAGACCCATATCTTTGCTCAATGCTCTCTCAAAAGTGATAGAAAGATTGGCTAAGTCAAGATTAGTTTCATTTTTAGAAAAATTTAAAATACTTTCTGACAATCAATTCGGTTTTAGAGCAAATAAAGGTACAAATGATGCTGTTTTAAAGGTATTGACCAAAGTTATAAGCGCGCTGGACTATGGCAACAAAGCTATAGCGGTGTTTTTGGACTTATCAAAAGCATTCGATACTGTTTCCCATGAATTCCTACTTAAAAAACTATCTTCTTTAGGTATTAATAATGCAGCAATGGACTGGTTCAGATCTTACCTTAGTGACAGAACACAACAGGTAGAAATAAATCAAATTTTAAGCAAGGGTAAATCAATCTCCTTTGGAATCCCGCAAGGTAGTGTTCTTGGGCCAATATTGTTTCTTATTTTTATAAATGATTTGTGTGGTCTGAATATTCATGGAAATATTGTTAGTTTTGCAGATGACACTGCCTTAATATTTGATGGTAAAACTTGGGATGAAACATTTGACAAATGTAATACAGGTTTAAGAGTAGTAAATAGTTGGTTGAATAATAATATCTTAACTTTGAACACACAAAAAACCAAATATATCACTTTTAGTATTTCAAGTAAAAGTCAGCCTTCTGCCACTCATAACTTGATTATTCACAATTGTTTGCAAACATGTAACTGCAGCCCTTTAGAAAATGTAGTCAACATCAAGTACCTCGGTGTAAAAATAGATAAATTTTTGAGATGGAACGATCATGTTAATATGTTAGTGAATAATACTAGGAGACTTACCTATATCTTTAAAGAACTGAGACATATACTAGACAAAGAAAAGCTAAAAACAGTTTATTTTGCAATAATCCAGTCTCTGCTTTCTTATAATATATTGTGCTGGGGATCCTGCCCAAAGACTTATATGCAACCACTTAATATTGCCCAAAAACTAATCCTTAAAGTTATGTTTAACAAAAAATTTACATATCCAACTCATTTACTTTTTAAGGAATGTAAAGTCATGAATATAAAACAGTTGTTTATTACACAAACACTTTGTAGATTTTTTAAAAATATTAATATTGCAGAAAGAACGCAGCAAATTCGTTCTACGAGAATTGGCTCTGGTCTGAACTTTATGCCAATTCAAACTAAATCTTCCTTTGCCCAAAGAAACTATTTTTACCAGGCTCCACTCTTATTTAATAGCCTTCCAGAATATGTCAAGTCATATAATTCCTTGTATACCTTTAAAAAGAATCTCAAATTATTTTTATTTGCCGAGGATTGCCAATTAATTTTTTCATCTTTGTCCTTCATAAATTAAAAGTATATTCTATTGTCTAAATCATTTTTTCATCTTTGTCGTGCTAAATTAATAGCATAATATATTATATACATATATTTATTATTTATCTTAGTCCTTCAAAATTCAAATGAACTATGGTCACCCTACTTTGTTTACATTGTAATGTGCCAAGACTGCCAAGGGCCTTTAGCTTGTCCATTATCTGTGTAACAATATTGTTTTTTGAAGTATCATTTTTATTTTACCTACATTATTATTGTTTTTTGAAGTATTATTGTGTTTTTTGAAGTGTTATTTTTGTTTCCTTTTCCTTTTGTGTTATTTTGTTACTTTGTAAATAATTGTTAACCTCAACACAGGCTTGTCCTAGTGAGGTTAAAAATTGTATTTTAAACTGAAAACTAAAATGTGAAGAAGAAACAATAAACAATAAACAATAAACAAAAACAATTGAATTCTCCAACCGGGTTCTCTCGACCCATCACGTTGAACCGCAGTGGGAGGGGTGTCTTCAAACGTCCGTCATTTTTGGACACATTGACTCAAATATTCCTACCCACTCCTCATACTATTTCCCTTCTCAGAACTTCATCTCCATCCTTTCCCTTAAAAGATCCTCCACACAGCATTCCCTAAAATCACTTTTAATTTCATTGAAATATAAGCCTCGAAGCAATTAATAGACATATAATGGGACATGGCATTGACGTGTAATGAACAATATTGAGTAGCCATAAAATAATGGCCTAATCATTGTATTCTAAAAACCTTAACAAAGCGTTTCGAGCGTCATTATAATACATAATATATATTTTTTAATCAGCTTTATTAATATTGTTATACAGTCAATTGTTATTTTTACAAGTAAATATTGATTTTGCCCGGTAAAAAATGTGTAGTAGTTTTAAAATTATCTATAGAACATGTTTTAATTCAATTTTTAATTTGATGTTCGTACTTTATCGTACATAAATTTCCATCGCTTATATACCATCATATCGGTTATGAAATCAAATATCAAATCATATTTAATTTCTCTATGTTATATCAATTTATGTTGTTATAATCCTGCCATCGTTGCTACTATTTAACTCAATGTACCGACAAGGAATACTAGACAGAATATAACATTCTTTTGCAACACATACACAACCAAATATCAATCACCTTCACTTACCAATAGGATGCATGATTTAGGCAACCAGTTTGGTGGTATTGTAGATATATTCGCTGATTCCCTTTATAATCCAAAATACAATTTAAACCAACACTTTGTGGAATTCTACAAATTATTGTAATGTGGGTAAAATATATTAACGTTTTGATGTGTTATTGTAATGTTTTATATTATATTTAGTTTTATGTTATTGTCAACTATATTGTTTAAAATATATCACGGTTTACGCTATTATCTTCAATAACTACTTATATATTTTAAAATGTTTCACTTTTATAATATTTGGTATAAATGCTATGTATGTGTAATCCTCGATAACTTAAATATTATTTTATAATCTCTGTAAAAGCCCCCATGGGCGTATAACAACAATAAATAAATAAATAAATTGAATATACAATATATACAGGGTGTTAAGCATAGTACTTGACTTACTTTAATCAGTTAATTATGGTATTTTAAAATAAAAATTCATTATTATAGGTCTACAAAAACAGGATATAGTATGATTTGAAAGAAATTAAAAAACGTTAAAAAGCATTTCAAATTTCCGTTATCGATATTAATTGAATTTTAAAATGTAAAACTATTGCTGTATTAATTCAATGTATAATCGATTTGGTGAGTTTAGCGACTAGCATAGGTTTCAGAATAAACTATTATGTACTGAGGAGAAACATCATCAAATCAAAATGTAATGGTATTAGAATTATTATTACATTTTAATTAATAAAGAGTATATTAGCGAAACTCAATCTAAATCTGAAACAGAACAATCAGAAAAAGATCGGATCACATCTGGGACTCGAACCTAGGACCTTCGGCTTTCCGGGCAGATGCTCTAACCACTGAGATAATTTGTCCCTATCCGATTCGGTCATATTTAGTTGTATCATACTTCGACTGAGAACTACCAACATTATCTTCATTTTCTTAACGCAGATGTCGCAGATTTAATTGGCTGCTATCTTTATGTATGATGGCAAGTTTCAACTCGAACTAAATGCCATCTAGATAGTGTCAGGATAAATTATCCATTTTATTTAATATGCGACTTCTAATGACTTGTCTGCAAGTCTAGGATGAATTTTTAAATTTATTTTTAATTTAATAGGTAAAACCTTAAATTTTAACATTTTAATTAATGAAGACATTATTAGCGAAACTCAATCTAAATTTTAAACAGAAAAATCAAAAAAAAAAAATATTATTGCTCAGTAACAAGAGTTCCGATTTAACCTACTATTACAAATGCGCGTTCATTAACCCTGAAGGCATTAAATAATACACTTCATCAATTACGTAAAAGATATTCATTGAAAAATTAAATCCTATAAACATAATGTAATACCTGTCTTATATAAAGGGTGTAACAGCATGTACCCGAAGGATTTTAATCAGCAATTCCTAAGCATATTTTGAACAAAAAATATAACGTGCTATTCCACCATATATTATTAAATCATTTTCTTAAGTAAAACAAAAAAAAACTAAGCGCAGCCAAGAATTGACTCCGAAGATTTATGAATAAGAAAAATATAAATATTTATTGTCCAAATTAATTTAAACTTTTTTGCTACTATCAAATTTTGACAGTAATTGGGAACAGGACCAACAATTTATTAATCTTTGTTTTGATTGATTATGCTGTTGCACGATTAGTAAGAAGTATTTTTAATCCATTGCAATTTATTTATGGAGTTTTTGGTTATAGTTTTAACATGAAACACTTGACGATAATCTGTACTGCAACATGTTATCAAAATAAAAATAAATGTAGATGAATTGTTTTACAAAGACGTACCCTATAAATTATGTGATACGCGTGTAAAGGTCGCAAGAGATTACACAGTCTAGAGTCGATAATTATCATAAATGAAGTTCAGGCTACAATTACACGAAGTTCCATAAGACAATTTCATTATAAACATTTAATTATGCCACTATTATATAGTTTATAATGGCGCATAAATATGTCCGGGCTACACCTCTTCTGTTATTCCGACTCTTGATATGACCCGACTTCAACATTATACCATGTCTATTATAACGTCATCGACTTATTCCTCCTTCCCTTTTTACATTTTTTAAAGGTTAATATCGTAAAAGATTGCCAACCGTCTGGAGCCATTGGGACTATAGCCATTGGGACTATACCAGTCGGGTATGTTGTGAAGGAAGGCGACAGGAAAGAGGAAGACTTGGTAGTACGTGATTATTCAGATCTGGAATCCCCTTTAATATAGTTTCTCTAGTTATTCCTTAACCTCTTTCACCTTACAATATTGCAAAAATATGATTACATATTCTGAAAACTCATTATTGATTAATCTGAGATTCCATTATTGAATATTCTGAGATTCCATTATTGAATAATCTGAGATTCCATTATTGAATAATCTGAGATTCCATTGAATAATCTGAGATTCCATTATTGAATAATCTGAGATTCCATTATTGAATAATCTGAGATTCAATTATTGAATAATCTGAGATTCCATTATTGAATAATCTGAGATTCCATTATTGAATATTCTGAGATTCCATTATTGAATATTCTGAGATTCCATTATTGAATAATCTGAGATTCCATTATTGAATAATCTGAGATTCCATTATTGAATAATCTGAGATTCCATTATTGAATATTCTAAGATTCCATTATTGAATATTCTGAGATTCCATTATTGAATAATCTGAGATTCCATTGAATAATCTGAGATTCCATTATTGAATAATCTGAGATTCCATTATTGAATAATCTGAGATTCCATTATTGAATAATCTGAGATTCCATTATTGAATAATCTGAGATTCCATTATTGAATAATCTGAGATTCCATTATTGAATATTCTGAGATTCCATTATTGAATATTCTGAGATTCCATTATTGAATAATCTGAGATTCGATTATTAAATAATCTAAATCTAAAATATTCTGAGATTACATTATTGAATATTCTGAGCTTACGTTATTTTAGAATCTCATCTTTCGCAATAGATCAAAAATATTTCTTCCACACATGCGCCTCAGGGATCTCATTTCTACTGTATTCAGTATAATTTCGTCCTTTGCCAGTTCCACGCGTCACTGCCACAGGATTCAATAACACTGGTTATATTAAAGCTCTCGGAATAATTATTCACATTATCATAATTTTCCATGCAAATTGCTCGTGTATTAATAATTTATTGCATAACATGTTTACGTTGTACACAATAAGGAAAAGTATTTATAAAAGCTCATTATGTCTCGGTTAGTTTTTACCAGTTTATTGCAGTTTTAAATAATGTTATGTTATTTTATTGTAACATTACAAACTAAAAACGTCATTTCAAAATAAGCATCATGTTAAACATATTAACACTAAGAGCAATTTAAGATACATTATTTCACTTTATTCTAAAAATAGTCGGAATCATTTTTATTTGGGAGGCGGGTATGAGTACCGCCCCGGAAATCATGTATTACATAACCAACACCCCTATAAGTCACCCCAAGGGATTCGCTACGTTAGGTGAATAAGCAGTGATGGCCGGGTTCGAGGTTTTTCTAGTTCATGGCGGCGAATTTGTTTGTTCATCTACTGCGTCGAATCAGGGGAGACTGGTTGAGGGAGACAATTTGGCCTCTCTTGCAGTACTCTCTCGGCATATCGCCTTGCACCGCAGCGGGAGGGATGGATTCATACATCCCTCACTCCTTGACCCACTTACCCCCAGATTTCTATACACCCCTCTTACTCTTTTCCTTCACAGAATTTTCTCTCCTTTCTTTCCTTTAAGACTCTTTACACAGCATCCCCAAAGATGAAATAGTCCCTGAGGGGAATTATTTTCCTTAGGGCCCTCCTGGAATGGTGTGTACCTATTCAATTTACTTTAAGAAACTTATACTAGAACTATGACGTCTTCAGTATTGATTGATCTCTTGTAGGTGGGATTAGTATAATAGACATGACATGTATTGTAATTGTAACCTGTTAGAAATGCTAAGTAAATATCTCGCAACTCTTTTTCTATATAATTTAATAATTACTAGTATTAAATTATTTACATTGCGAATTTCTGGCATGACGTCAGAAATTTAAACGCGTAAAATAATTAATTTAAAAACATACGTTAAAATAACAAAAAACCACTAACCAGCAAAGCAGTCTTTAAATAAATATTGCTTTGTAAATGTGTAAGTTTACACCGGAATAAACATAATATATTTATTTATTCAAAAGGTTTGTAGAAACTTTAGACGTAGACCTTTTATGTCTTCCTGTGTCATACATTAACGGATTTGAACTTTGAGTTTAGGAACCCTTTTCGTTTTCTAACCTGTAGTTCAACATTCAACAACAACTGATCTCCACGTGAGGCATGATTGAGATGCATCCCTCGTTGCATTATTCATACATCTCTGATCTGATTCAGATGTTCATTCCATCGAATCGTGTCTCTCTATCTCCCAGTTCTACGATTCAAATCATTTCTAAGTCTCATCCGTGACGATTTGATTCTATGACTTATGCGTGTTGTGAGAACACGTCTTGTCTTAATTTATGCCAATGTCTTCCACAATAAATACCTCGAAGTGATTTGAATAAAATGATAGTCGCATTCTGTCGAACTGCATAGTAAAAGACGAGATTGGCCATCTTGTTTTCTGATTTTATCGATTGATAACAACACAAGGTTTTTGTGTTTCGTCTAATTAAAATAAACTCTATAAAATACTCTGTAAAATCTTAAAACACCTTATTATATTACTTTGTATTATGGAAAGATGCATTCTAGACATAATGCGTTACTCGTGAGGATTGGAGAAAAAATAATTAATCACAAGCACAAGCCCTTCTATTCTTCCTCTCGACACGCTTCCGATGACCATTTCTCGTCATTTGGCGATACTCAAGCACAAGTAATACTGAGGGTTGAGACTGCCTTAAGACCCATAGGGAAGAACCAGATATCTATTCAGTTTTGTGTAAAAACAAAATATAGCATTGTTTTTCAAAGAATTTTTTCCATTTATGGGGATATTAATGTGCATTGTGTATCTAAATCTGTACTTACAAGTCAACAACGATTAGAGATTATTTATCGAAGTGGAGAGTGAACATGAATCAATTCGCGAGCTGTTAGATCGGCGGCAATCGGTAACGGAATGAATCTTCTTTCGTTTGACACCCGTCGCTGGGTAAAACGATCCGTGCCTACTATTGGAGTACAGATAGCCAATATGAGGTAATATCGTCGCGAATGTATTGCGTTATTTGCTAGCCAAACACCAATTATTTTTTCGTTAAAACATTTTTCTCACGGCACCCAAACCACAATATTTATGAGTCCTATTATTTCAGCAGTTATCGATTTTTTTCAGTGATGAATTATTACGGTTAATTGTGGGAAATATAAGTAATATCAATATTTGTATCAACCACTAACTTGTAGAGCTATCTCGCATTTGTATTTGCAATGTGGTGAACATATACCAACGCCATGTAAACTGGTGTAATTTTCTAACCAATAAAATAGAGACGGTTTCTTTCATATTTCGCTGGAAACATGGTGATGGCTTGTGACAACATGACCATTCTCGATGGAATTATTGCATTTGTGGACGGTTTCCTGAATGAAATGCTTAGTTAGTATTTGTACTCTCATGAGATGAAATTCTTCAGAGACCATATAAGATCACGCCCGTTGTGGGTTCTGGCTTGGACCGAGGTGAACTTGATTTGAAGACACTTTCAAGGCAGTCGTGGCTTATTCTACTGGCATATTGTTGTTATTACTTATGTGGTTTACAGATCCGGAGCAAGTTAGTCACCTAAAGTATTGGAAACTTTCCTTCACACTCGAAGATGAAAAAATTATGCAATTGTTTTTTGCTTCCTAAAACATAACTTAAAAAACATTTTATTATTCGGTAAAAAAAACTTGTACGCGACTTGCTCTCGTGTGCGTTGATTACGGTAAGGCTTGTCAATTTCATAGCATTTCAGTGATTAAAACTCTCAGATAGAAGACTTATTTCCAACTTCACTTTTATTATTAAAATTGTTAATGGTATTGTAGACAGCCCTGATTTATTAAGCTTAATTAATTACCTTTCATAGATCAATAAGTACTACTCGATCTAAAATTCTTTTAAATTGCAACAACAAGGACTGAGTCATTTAGATACTCGCTTATACCTAGATTGCACGCAGATTGAAATGTTTTCTCAGAAGTAGTAGATGTGTTCACCTGCATTGAACATAGTTACTATAGGTATAATAACATACCTCAATAAATAAATGTTTGAATTATGCCTACTATTCTTCTAAGGTTCTACACAATTTAATTAGTATAATTTATCTAACAATTACTGTTCCACAAAATTATTATGTAAGTATATATAAGTACAAAATTGTTTTGTAAATACCCGTAGATATTGGCGTATATTTTTATAAATTAACAAATAACGGTCAATATAAAAAATTTGCTCCTCTTCCGTCTCCAAAACAGTGAATAATGATTATTAAGGTCACTTACGATAATCATAAAAGTCGACGAATATATTTTTTTATTTTTTGTGATTTCACAAAATCACCGATAAAAGAAATAACCGTATACCAATAGGTACATGGAATGAAATATATCAATTAATTCTTCTATAAGATCCAAACTGATTTTTTTGCATTTCGAATTTGACCCTTTAGAAACAGCGCCCGTGGCCAGTGCCCCAGTTGCCTCACCCTTCAACCGACTCTGCCTGTTCCCATATCACAAGCATCAGATCTTACCGCAAATAATCCAATTTCCTATGGCATTGCTAGCTACCGCAAAAGGCCCGTTGGCCGTGATTTGCTATAGGCTATATAAAAGCATCGTGTAAACTTGTCAGCGTTCTTAATGGCATTATATTTATTTGGGTCGGATATTCGCCCAAATTAGCAATGAATTAATCAAACTAGTTTGTAGTACAATGATTGGATCATTCTTCGACAAAATTTCAGTTCAGTTAATTCAATTATTAAAATAGTATTCCTCTAAATTCTAATAAATTACTTCTTGTAGGTTGGGACCCTCCAAAAATCCTTAAAATTACTTTTTTGATAAACGCAAATTCACCTTGTGAATTCATTTTAGTTACTTAAATCAATAATCACTATGTACTGCATACACCACTTATTTAATAAAAAAATATCTTCTTGTTTCGAAACTAATGGTTGCTTCGTCAGGATAAAATGATTATTTCCAAAAAAAAAAAAAAAATTCTCCTGACGAAGGAACTATTTGGTATCAAAACGTGTAGTTAATTTTGAATAAATAAGTGATGTATATGTATGTACAAGGTATTAAGCATCGTACTTGAGTTAATTTAACCAGTGATTCCTGATATTATTTGAAGTAAAAAAAATGTAAATAAAATTTTCGTCTCCGGTGAGATTTTTTTTGTCTTTTTTGTTTCTACAAAAACATAGAAATCATTAGGTATTGGGAAGTTATGGGTGGGGTGAGGGGTTGGTTACTAAGATTAGAGACCAGTGACGACATGTGGACGATTTTTTTTTCTTTGATTTTGAAGAAAAAGTAAAAAAAAAAAGACATCTAAAAAGTCACCGGAGACCAAAATTTCATTTACATTTTATACTCCAAATAACGATTCTTAACACCCTGTGTATACAAAGTGATTTGTTTTAATATTTATATGTTTAAAACTGATAATTAGTGGTGGAATTCCAGTATAATAGTATAATAAAACAAATTTAAAACTTTTTCGACTTTTAAATAAAAGTGGAAAAAGTTTTAAATTTGTTATATTATGATTTGTTTTAATTTAATCATTAAATTTGCCTAGTTTGAACTTCATCAACAGACGTTCATCATAGAAATTTGTCAACGTATGTTTAAAAAAGCGGACCGTACAGACATCGAATATTTTTTTCTAAAACAGTAGGTGAAAAAAAATCTTAAAAATTGGTCCATTTTTGCAAGAGAAAATCGAGGATTACACAACCTCGATTTTGACCATTTTAATTAGGTATGAGCAGCCTGAAGTGCAGTTGTCCCTATGGATCAGTGTTTATGGGAAAGGGGGAGGGGCTGTACCAGCGACAGTGACAACAATAGTTTTGTAAAATATCCATTATTGAAATTTATCGGCCCCCGCGTTTCCTCCTTCAGATGAAACCCGGTGAGAAATTTGAAAAATAGATTTTACTAAATTGTACTCCACCGGATATTGAGCGAAAGGGACAATGCACCTCGGGCTACTAATACCTAACTAAAATCGAGGTTTTGCATTCCCTACTTTTCTCCTCCAAAAGTGGACTGATTTTCAATTTTTTTTTACCAACTACGAAAATAACAAGAAAAAACTATTCTATGTCTGTAAGTTTTGCTTTTTTTTAAAAAAAACATTGTCTAATTTGTATACTGAACGTCTTTTGACGGCGTTTAAACCAGTCAATTTTATTGATTTTTGGAAGGTCATAACTTCTATGAAAAGTAACTTGTCAAAAAAAAACAACAAAAAGTAACGACACGTTAGTAGTTGATATATATTTTATGTAAATACAATATTTTCTCTAGGGTTAAAATCCAGAGAGATAAATATGGAATACGTTTGTATGGAAAAATCACCGCCGGGTATCCCCTTAATACCAGTAACAGAATTTAATTTGTATACGTTTCAGTCGCACTTTTAGAAACCCTGATATTTCCGAAAATTAATAGAAGCCAAGGTGGCTGTAATATACATTTGTATGATATGTGTGGAGTCGGTAGTAGTACGCAATGAAGAGCGAGTAAGTATTATGTACAAAAACATCCAGCATAATAAAAAATTGCAAAGCAATGCTTTAAAAGAATATTTTTTAACTACATTTAAAAATGAAAATATGTAATCGTCTTGTCATTTTTTGTTCTATCTTATATACTCGGATCTGTTTTTCCCTCTCTTTACTTGTTTTCTCTTGTTGTTTGTTCTACTTAACCTGTCTTTATTTTTATTTTTATGCTGTACTGAATGTAAAACTTATATTATGATATCAAAATACCTTTGTAAAATTGTAACTACTACCTCCTACCTATGAATTGTAAGTTCCTCCTGTCCTAAAATGAGTTTTGTAACTCATCGGGATTGCTCTAGCAAGAAATAAAAACAATGAAAAAAAAAAATGTACAGGTATTTATTCAGGAGCTGCTTGTAAGAAAAGAGACATACTTCTAGCACGCATCGCCTTTTATAGAGTCTCGCAAGCATACTGTCTCGCTTGCTCTCATACATATTCACACAGATATCACAGTGGAATAATAAATTAATCGCCTCTTTTAAAGATTAATCTTCTTGAATTTTTATATCTTCTTTGAATAGCCTTCTGATATTTAAACCAGAACTTACTAACAGGCTAAAAAAACGGTTTCCTCTAGTCTGGATGATCAAAAAGTTTGTTTTGTTTTTAAGTCACCTTCTGTCGCTAATGAGTGTGATTTGTCTTGTTGACAACGTAGATGACTGTACTAATAATAGACTTGCATCACATGGTAGCTATACGAATACTAAATCCTTGAAACGATGATGCAATATCAAAGCTAGAAGTTATTCCATTATACATACAATTGACACAATATTTTCATAACTACGAAGCAAAAATTATTTAGGAATTTTAAAACATCAATAACACTCGTAAGTTGAATTCTAGCGTAATGATTTATGACATTTGCACAGATTTATGTTTGGGATACCTCTACTATTTTAAGCTTTCTGCGAGGTTTGGAGCTTTGAAATATCCATCACTATAAACAAATATGCCAAAACTCTATATTGCGAGATTTTTATTTCAAGATGAAAATTTATTTCTGTATTTAATATGAGAAAAGATGTCTTGGCGAATAAATCTAATTATTGATAGTGTGTTTGCATGTTCCGTTTCTATTTCAATATGTTGGCCGTGTTAGATACTGCCTTTTTATCTCGCCAATCAATAATATTATGGTACCTACCTGCCGGAAGAAAATTTGAAAAAAAGAATTTTCATTGAGGTACTTTTTTGTAGGCGTTTTCTGGTAGACGTTTCTTTGGACAAATTGTGTATTTCCGTAATTGAAAAAAAAGGTTTATAATTAGATAGGTTACATATTTAAGTACCTACTTACAAATAAAGTTACGATTTGAGAGTAAATTTTGGTTTTATTTTATTAAATAACAGAAAATTAGAAACGTACTTTTGTGGACGCGAGGTATGATTTTGAGAGATTTAATGGGACCCCTTGGTGAGATTAAGAGAGATTTAATGGGACCCCACCCCCTCACGTGAGATTTTTTTCTTACTCTCTAAATAAATGTTTTTTGTAATAGCCATTTTTCAGCGGGCAAAATGGGACACTTCGAAAAAAGTGAAACAATTAAATAATTTTTTTTATATCTATAATAATATATTATACTCTTAAAGTTGACGTGAGATTTTTATTGATCCCCCCCCTCGGTATAATGAGATTTGGTGAGATTTTACTGTACATTCCCCCCATTTTTTGCTCACGTAATTAAGAGGCTAGACTTTGAACCACACGCGGAACACCCGCGTCATTCTGTCCCACTCACAATAAGCTCACGCACACTTACAATACATGCGAATGCGAAATGTGCGAATGAGACAACGCTCAAATTTACCTACAGAAATCGCTCGAAAAGGGGTTTATGGAGAATTCACTTTTCTACACCGAAACTTTCACGAAATTAAAATTTAAAAAAAATATATTTTTTAGAAAGAAGAAGCTACGTCAACAGCTTTTTATAATTTTATAATTCTTTATGAGAGTTGAGTTAGCAGCACTTTTTCCTTAAATAATATTTTTTGATAAATCGTACATGTTTGACAGTGAATGTTTACGTTAATACGAAAAGTATCGAAAATTCGAAAACATACCGACATAGTTTTCACCTTCTAGAAGGCAGTATAAAAAAAATATATTCATTTTGTGCAATTTTCGATGTAGAAAAGTGTTTTTTCCCGGGCGTCCTTTTTGTATGGGCCGAAAAGCGAAGTCTTAATATATGCCCCCTAACATAACTGCTAGTCAATAATGTGTATTCATTTGTCCGTTTTAAAAATGCATTGTAATCAGTGAAAAGGCTTTTAATGTTTTGAGACAAATAATTCATGTTCAAAGATTTATTGCACAATCCTTTCGACTGCACCTACCTAGTCACATTTTTTCGTGTCGCTTGTCCCATAATAATCTTGCTGGTACCACAATCTTTCATTAAAAACACGACATACAGAAGTGCAAAGCTATGTTTCGTTCTTTGTTAAATTCATTGTGGAGCTTTTTTAAAATTCCATTGAAGTTTTTGTCTCGATTCGTTTATGCACTCCTGTCAGTTAAGTAGTAAGTTACATTTCACTGCTGCTTTAGTTTCCAATCCATTTTTTATTGGTAAGTAAGTCCCCAGCCGAGTCCTGACTCTCGACCCACGATCTCGTGCTATTAATAATTCACAGCTATGGCAGTCTCAATAATGCCGAGGAATTAATTTCCTCAAAGGAGCCGATTCTATGCCCTATGACATTCACGATCGCATTTCTCCGCACATTGTTAGAAGGAGAGAAACATTTTAGACTTATTATTTAAGCGCCGATTTAAAGTACCTATATAAGTACCCACTAACCTAACTGCAAAACAACTCTACTCTGTTTGAATTTAGTAGTTTGTAAGAACTTAATTATGTAATTTATTAATTAATTTCTCATTTCAAATTTATTGGAATAATTTTTGAAGGTTATACGCATCTACGTAATCTTTAATATATAAAACAAAGTCGGGTTGATTACACCATTTATAACTCAAGAACGGCTCGACCGATTTTCATGATCTTTGATTTGTTAGATTTGTCTCCGTCCCGGTTAACAGAATAACTATTAAAACATCGGAAAAAATCACGGGAAGAATAATTATGAAGAAAATTAAAAATTTCATGTATTTTGTATGGAACGGCTTTTCAAATAATGTGCGTTGGTCGATATAATTTGAATCAATTCGAACTCTCAATGGTGTAGTGTGCCGAACATTTCGCGCTTAGTCAACAGCTCATTTTTTTTTTTTTTTACTTACAGTACTTACCTATTTATTTTAACTTAATAAAAACTTAATTTAATTCAGATAATAAATTAAACACAACATTCGTTGATTCTGAGGCGGTACGAAGTTTGCCGGGTCAGCTAGTTTTATTATGTAAAACAAAGTCGGGTTAGTTACACCATCTATAACTCAAGAACGGCTGGACCGATTTTTATGATCTTTGAATTGTTGGATTTGTCTCCGTCCTGAATAAAGCGTGAGGGGGGTCGCGAGAAGAGTGACAGTGGGAGAGGTATGGGGAAGGTGAAAGTGGAAGGCGGGCGGGGAAGAGGAGGCGGAAGGGGAACGAATGGCAAAGGACACTCAGTAACGCATGCCAGGTCAGCCAGTATTTAATAATAATTGAAGAAGACAGTAATTGAAAATAAAAAAAAAGCTAACGGTTGCAACTGAGGATCGAACCCAGAATATTTGTCTTACAGTGATAACATTCTAAGAAGAAAGCTATTTAGACCTGATGATTTTACGTCATTTTTCAATTTAAGAATTACGATAAAAAATTACGGCAAAAAAACATAGGAATTAATTGAGGATAATATTTGTAATTCTAAAATGAGGGAAAATACTCAGATCTCGAAAGCTCAGTAGTTATAATGCAGTCACAGTAAGTCAGAAATAATGATCCAGTTGTGACTATTGCCTTTTTGTTTTCTGTGTCTTTTTCTGTTTATTATTAATATTATCTTTTTCTTAATTATTTAAAAATTGCTAAGGTTTATTTCATAATTAACAATTTTTTTTGTGTCATAACGGTTCTTTCTACACTGCGACTTTCTACTATTTTCTATATTATGACATTAAAAGCTGGTCACAAATTAATCTTTATTACCGAAATTTTAAGTGTTAATATGTTAGCACATCCTCCAAAAACCCTGCATAGATTTATATAACCAATTTAGAAGTTTTTTTTTTGCAATGGCCAAACATGACAGCATAATACGGGCATTTGCCGAGCTTGGTAGTCGAAAAGCCATGTAAAACAAACCTGTAACAAACAAAATGAATAAAGAAAAATTTAAAAAAAAGAAGTGAAATGAAAATGTAAAAAAGAACCACACCCCAATATCTTGATCGTAATATTATGATAGCGATTTGAGAGAGATTAACGTAAAACGTCGTCGAAAAAGGTCGGGTCTATCGGCTTCAGAACCTACGTGACTGGAGTTAGGAGTGATGTTCCGCTTCCGTTGAAGCCTATTGGTAAAGGGAGTACATTGACCTGATGAACGTCTACCTACGATACGAGAGGGAATCAAAAGAAGAAAAATTTGTGATTCAGATTAACATAAACATCCTTACAACAATCAAAGACGTTTTCACTATAATGCCATCTAATGTTATTTGTGTATAGCATTATCTTTGATACAATGAGAATTTTTATTTGAATACAATTTGATCATACAATTATGACAAACTGCATCAATATTTTGAAGAATTGTGCCATTGTTGTCGTCGATAAAAAATAATTTATTAATTTGAGTACAATCTAATAATAGGTATCATTGTGCCAACTTCCTCTTGGCCAAGGCAGCAACAATATTTTAAAGAATTGTGCCATTGTTGTCGTCGATAAAAAATAATTTATTAATTTGGGTACAATATAATAACAGGTATCATTGTGCCAACTTCCTCTTGGCCAAGGCAGCAAAAATATTTTAAAGAATTGTGCCATTGTTGTCGTCGATAAAAAATATTTTATTAATTTGGGTACAATATAATAACAGGTATCATTGTGCCAACTTCCTCTTCGCCAAGGCAGCAAAAATATTTTAAAGAATTGTGCCATTTTTCTGTTATGTTTTTTATTGTTATCAAGTTGTATCTATTTGTAGATCTCTATTTGTAGGTAATTGTGATTATATTAGTGGTTTAAACAAAGTTATTTGTTTTAATTTAATTCATTTAATATTGTTTAACAATTACTTATCATGTATGTGTTGGGAAACATGGGCATGACAGTTAATATTTCATAAATGAAATAAACAATGGGATGAAATTTTGGTTCCCCTTTAAACAAATTAAACATCCCCAAATACGCCAAATAACAGCAAACAAAACTATATTTCAAAAAGGACCCCATTGGCCATTAAAGTATAATATAACAACCTTCTACATTAACATTAAACAAATAAATGATAAACGTAAATTTAAATCATTATACTTTAAATGAATACCTTACATAAATTAAATACCTTTGTTTTTATTTGCATATAATAACAAGTAATGTTGGGTTTTATAACATCATATTTGTTGGGTTAGATGGAATAAATAGGATATATCTATAAGTTATACCTTTTGTACTTTGAGCAAATAAAATTTTTTGAATTTTGAATGTTATATGAAAAAGAAAAACTTTAAATCAAATTGTGACATTTAGCCGTCGATAAAAAAATGGATTCATTGATTGAATTTAAAAAGAATAATCCAGTTGCACTATGCGCAGTGCCCAACCTCTTCCAACATCCAACAAAACGTTCCAATGCAGTCTTCCAATAATTCCATCGACTATTTCCTGTATAAGCAGTATTTATATGGGCGCTATTAAGCCCACCGGATCGATACATCAGTTTAGCGTCTTTATTAAGCAATTACCTCCCCGCGGGAGAGTTATTAGCCAACCATAATCATATCTCCCCTTGCCCTTTGTGCCTGGACCTGCCCACAGTGCCCACGGCCACGGGAGGCTGTTGAAGGAAATGCCATCTTGATAATGAGGCCTACTTAGCTTTGAGAAACAACGATGCTTACTTTAAAAGCTGTTATAGTGCAATTTTAATCAATGCACACGGAGAAAAATGTTATTCTTAATTACGATTATTTTATTCGTAAAAACGGTTAAAAACGGGACTGAAGTTCTTACGAACAAATTAACAGTGTTTCAATGTTTATTAGCGGGAAATTGTAAGAATAATTTGTTGGTATACGCACGAAATTACGTATACCAACAAATTATTCTTACATGTTCCCGCCAATAAACATTTAAACCCTGTTAATTTGTTCGTAAGATCTTCAGTCCCGTTTTTACGAATCAAATGATCGTATTTCAGATCAACATTTTTCTCCGTGCAGTTCTGTTATTTATTTATTTATTACATTATAAAAATAATTTATGGTATATGAAAGCAAAGACAAAACAAAGATATACATAAAAAAAAGATGTGACAAGTCAATTCAAAATAGATATAAAATATCTTCAATTGTTTAGTGACTCCTCTAATTCCTCTTTTTTAACATAATTTGGTTTTCCGTACGAAGATTTGTGCCGAAAACTGGTATAGTTACATACCGAAAGTGATTTCTAATTAGTTCAAACTTATATCTTCTCATATCTATCTGCTGTCAATTAAACTATCTACTACCAATACATAAGAGATTATCCCACTCAAATTATCATTAAAATTTAAAGTTACGCTTTAACACAATGTTGAAGGGTTTTTAATATTTTTTATGAACACTAGAAATCATTATATTTCTCTTTCATTGACTATAAATTATATTTAAAAACCAATTAACCCATCGTGTTATTATTTATTGGTACATTTCATAACATGCGCCCGTAATACTTTCTCTGTAATCACTGAAATGCAGGCTCCATTCTGTAATATTCCAGATATTTTTGACTTTTATTGTCTGGTATTTATCTCTTCTAGGGCCGATTGTTCAATCGAAGATTAAAGTTAATTACCGGTTTAAGCTACGGGTAGTCATGCTAAAGCTATACAATTAATACTTTCTGTTTGATATACGATCTATCTCATACGTCTTCCTACATCTAATTAGTTTCTAGTGAACTTCACGGTATATGCAGGTTGGTTGCTACTCGAATTACAACTAGAAAAGTAATGAAATGGCCTCTGCGAATGCGTAAAGCTTTACCAATAATAAAAAAGCAAAATACTTGTGTAATGATCATTAAACAAACATTTCGTTGACCGTTTTTCAGTTGCAAGAGTTTTGGAATTTTGGAGTCTAGAAAGCCAAATTCCGAAAGCCAAAATCTCAAAAGCCGAATAGCCGAATTTTCCCAAATGTCGAAACATTAAGTGAGCACATGAGTTTCGAAGTAAAAATAATGTTTTTTTAAATTATCTTCCAAATTAATATTGGATTATGGTTTTTCACTTTTTTTTGAATTTTGGGAAAACTTTCAATCGCTAACAATTAGGTATTTATAATATGCCTTATAAAAATCATTATAATGAAAACTGCAATATTTGTGGTATTATTCGATGTTTTTGTTGGTATTTTTAATCTTTGTAGTGCTTTGCGATAACAATAATATTAAAAAAAAAACAATGATAAAAAAATAACACAATAAAAGTACGCATTAAAAATGAGCACAAAATGCATTTATGGACACTAAAACAGCGGAAATGAGTTCAATCATTATTGAACTATAGATAAATAAAATACATATTGATATTATTAATACAAATAATACCATTCAACTGTGCTGCAAGAAGACCTCTCTATTTTATTTTGCTTAACAAATTTAATATAAAGTCATGTTAAACTCGATTTACCGTGAATAAATTGAAGATTCCTGGACATAAATGTTACTTAAACGTAGCTGTGAATGTTGAAAATATATATATTACCTGTACGCTTTAGTAGGCTTTAGACTAAACGACACTTTCTGAGGCTGATTTAGTACGAATTAAGGAAATTTTCAGTATTCTAATAGTACCCGAGTGAACATGAACCTAGATCTTTGATCCTTATCTCAATGTGGTTCGGGTTACGTGTTTTCTAGTCATAATAAACTATGGAGATTTAAGGTAGGGAATGAAATTAACCAAGGATAATGTTTGTTTAATTAAAAAATTTAATTCACAACTATCTGATAGTAAAGAAAATTCTTCGTGTAATTTTGTCGGAATTTGATAGATATTATTAATATAGATACTTAAAAAATAGTCCTGTGATATCTTTTTTAAATGCAGAAAAGTTTTTCTAGGATTGAAATAAACAATTCATATTAGTTGTTGCTTTGAAATTATCATTTGGAAACTACGTTTTAATTAGGTGCATTACGGGAGTGATAACATTAAAAAAAAACTGTAAGTGAAAACGAATCGTTATTTTCCCTGAATAATCCGTAGTTACTGTACAATTTGTTGAACTGAAATTCTCTCTCAGCAATAATTCTTTTTGGGTGGTTTTCGATAAGACTTTTGAATTTTTATTTCTTTGTTTACTAGGAACTTTTAAGGGAATGCCGCATTTTGAGAAAATTAAAATAATTGTTCGGTTTTCAACCAATCGATATACTCGTATTGTATTTATTAATATTTACTTAGATAAGTACATGATAATAAAATATGGTAAAAAGATGTTTAAAACTTTTAGTCAAATGTTTTACTAATAATAGTAATAATCTAATATTCTCCGGCCTGTAAATGTTTGTCGTTTTTACAAAACCCGGTAAATATATCTGAAAACCAATATGAGTCCGATAGAAGAGAACAATTTGACACCGATACTGAAACCGTCCATAGAATAGCTTCGATAAATACCTTCTCGGGGCAATTACCGACCGTTTAACTTCCAAAGGTGACCATTACAGTTAGTTTGTGACCATTTAGTTCCGCTGCATTCTCTTAATTACCGGCCTTAAATTACAACACGTTAAAAGTAATTCAATATTTTGTTGACAGCTCTCCGATACTATCGACCACTGAACAAATAAACGGATAGAAATATGTTATTATCATGTCTTAAGTAAGTAAGCTCATTTTTTTTCGCCGTTATATCCGTTATTATAATTAAACAAACATTTTCAAATATTTGATCGAGTGGTAAATACCTATCACTCTGGTGAAAAACCACCATTCAGAAACGAAACGTGGCAAAATATGTGTTTATTACTGATTTATTTAATTCAAAACTTGCTTTAATATATACCTACATTCAAGTAAGCAATAAAAATGCTCAAAACGTACGATGATAAATTATTAAATATCGTGTACTTCTTGTACGTATTTTTTGATCATAAGTGTTTATGATTTTTCAATAATGTCTAAACAAAATAAGTGTGTAAATTTTTTTTGAAATATTTTGAGTTTGAAAGACCTTAAATAAATAGAAAAATTGAGGTATTTTTGTCACAAAACACGTTATTGGATTTATTTTTTGATGATTTTAATTTAACTAAAATTTAAATTTTCAAAACTGTGTTGACTAGATATGCATTGATTTATTTTGTTGTATGATTATATGATTTGAAATTTGTGTTGTTTAATACAATCTATCGTTTGAAAATTTAACAAATCTGCCAACGACCATAGTATATTAAAAATTCACTTAGATTTTCAAAATTTTAAAACTGCGTGTATTAGATAAAAGAATAATCTTACAAAATAAATTTATGTATTTTTTGTAAAAAAGAGTCAATACGTCTAGAATTTGATTTAAAAGGGAATAATTTCCAGTAATACCCTCTTAACTATATATAAAACAAAATAATAATACTGGTCGCATTCTTTCCAATCGGCATCGATCACACGTCTAGGGTATATTTGTTCAGTGCTATTTCAATTCAAATCAACTCTACGAACTTAGATACTAATTTAATGAGTCGGATTTTTTCTTTGATGCCTGTAATGTTGTTGTTATTGCGCAAGTTGTCGTTTGTAGGCAAAACGTTGTCAAAATTGTTGAATTATGAAGTTTTATTCAATAAACTGGTTGCTGAATGCACAATTTCATAACGTGTTCGGATACTATCCCGTTTGGAGATGACAAGAATGATTGTAATGAATGGTGAAGAACGAAAACCTGCACATTGTACAAGAAAATATCTCATATATTATTATCTATGAAATTATTGACAGGGTTATGGTAGGCAGTTGCATGCAAGTTATAATCAAGATAATTAATGTCACATTTTCAAATAACTTATGTGGACATTTGATTTATGCATTTAGTTGAACTCAATAAATTTTGATTGCCTATTTATTTATGTATATAAATATCAAGTATATTTATTATCTCACACTACATATTGAATAATAATAATATTATTAAAATTAAAAAAATAAGATTGTGGCGGGGTAATTAAATAAAATGCACAATTTAATACTTTAAACACACCAGTCACTATTTTGGGAGCAGGTACAATCAATTGTCAAGAATGCAACAGTTCCCAAAATAAAGACTGTTATGTTTGAACATGGAGATAAATGTTATTTGAAAAAACGATCATTTTATTAGAAAATGATCATTTTAATAGTAAAAACGGTTAAAAACGGGACTGAAGTTTTTACGAACAAATTAACAGGTTTTCAATGTTTATTGGCGGAAACATGTAAGAATAATTTGTTGGTATACGTAATTTCGTACGTATTTTACCGCCAATAAACATTGAAACACTGTTAATTTGTTCGTAAGAACTTCAGTTACTATTAAAATGATCGTTTTTTCAAATAACATTTTTCTCCGTGAAGTATTAAAGCGGCGTTTCCTCCGACGAAAATGTTTACACACTTTGTGGATAGTTAAGTCGGGGCCACAATGTTTTTTACTTTCCATGGCCCATGGAAAACAACAAACGTTGTGGCCCTGCCCCATGTTTATGGTCATGTTTGAGGTATTGTTTGTGAAATTGGTCGCAAGAGACCGGCCTTATATTGTGCATTTTATTTAATACTTTAAACACAACAGTATTTATTTTGGGAGCAGGTACATTCAATTGGCAAGAATGTGTAACAGTTCAATAATCGTAAATCAGTACACTTCACAATAAGTACGTTAACAACAAAGGAACCTAATCGTTCCGTTTAACTGCTCGTTAACCCTTTTAACAAAAAGGGTACGGCTACTATTCAATCTGGGTTATCCGACGGTTTTTTACCTACACGTCTGTCGTTCAAGCCTGCCAGATTTTTCCCTTGAAGTTTGCACCGTACGAACCGAGGCGCAACACTCTTACTTTTTACTCTTCACACATGGCATTATATTTTATATCGTCAGCTGGGATCCCTGATCTGAGCGTTAGCCAATAGCATTCCTCGCCCCTAATTAGTAAGACGGTACGATGCGGGAAGATATTTATTAATTTCGCTCAAAAATAGGCAGTTTGCCACAAGATTTATTTATAAACAAGTTCTGCTGTGTAAGCTATTTCTCCTTCCGAAGCCGAATCAGCTTGATTGACAGAAAAAAAAATTGTCCACATTTATCTTGGTTGTTTCTTTTTCTTGGACTTATACTTATTTGAATCAATTTTTGTTTCAGAAAACCTGAAGACGGGAGGAAGACTAAAATGATTAATAATCAGGTATGTCACCTACAAAATGAATTATTTAAATATCATCAGACCAGCGTACCTACGGTCTTTCTCTGTTTTTTTTTCTACAGTCGTCAGACGATTCGTTTTTGGCACCACCGATCATCGCTTCTTCTTGAAACATTATCGGTGTGGTCAACCCACTCTTACTACATCTTGGTCTTCCTTCCAATTGCACCTTATTTTGTTTATTTCAAACCATGTATGTAATTGTGGTCTCTTAGGCTAAGACTAACAATCTGTGTCTCCGTCACTTTGGCGTTTTTTAAATTAGATATAATATCTTCTTTCCATGAAAATACCAATTCATACCCACTGCTATAGCCAGCTATCCGAGGAAATTAAATACAGATAAACTTTATACAGAAATGATTTTTTCATCGACTCGTTTTGTGTGCGTCAGCTCGTATGTGGAACGAACTGGTGACATCTGTTTTTCCTCATTCGTATAATCTGGGCCTCTTCTAGACTCATAATAATAAAACCTTTCCTACAGACCCAGTTCCCGTCTTTACACCGTACAATCAAGGGCGGTCTTGTGAGGTGTCACGTAACAAAAAAATCTTAGAACCCATAATAAAAAGGTGAATTTCTAACTGAGAATTAATTATACGTATTTGAACGGGAAAGTTTTCTGAGTGTTTCGGCCGCACTTGTTACAAAAATCATACCTTTTAATATTAAAATAGCAAGATATGAACTGCTTACTACGGTTTAAAGCGAGTGATTCCAACTAGATTTTACAGTTAATCTCATAGTTTTAGGTTTTATAATGTTTTTTAATTTATAGATAATATTATGTACCTATAAAATATATTTTAACTACTTATCAATCAACTTAGTTTCAATTAAAATCGTGGGTGTGAAATTTTATTCCCAAAATCTTTTCCTGTTTTGATTAGATCATTATCCTACTACGAAGCTCAATAAAAAGCTTCATAGAGGTCACGTGATTTCTATGAGAAGCTTATTAAAGTTTCTCGATAGTCAACCTTCATAGCATTCGATAATTTCGATAATAGATCGCTACCAGTGATTCGTGTTCAGATAATCAGATTGTTCGATTTTATTCTGATTGATTAACACATTGACTGATAACCTGTAATCAGAAGTTCCAGAATAAAGTAATTACAGTCGATTATTGATCAAACGGTATTTCTTTATCGGCTATCGTTGGGATATCGACAGGATAGAAGTGAACAGAGATATCATTGTAGCGCCCGCTTTATCTCCCCGGGTTGTGATTAAAATGCCTGCTTGATTAGAGAGCCCTATTATAGATTGGATCCATATTTAGATATAAATATCTGCCCTTCGATAAAACCACGTACTTCATCTTCCCGACGGGCACTTCAGTTAATTGAGAATCACACGCACAAGGGGTATTCTGTTAGATAGAGTGGGTTAAGTCGATGGAAGAAAGATTTGCTTCCTTCCATGTATCATATATTGGTTTTCTACCATAGCAGCATATTATACTTTCATAGAAATCGTAATTTCAGCTCTTTTATTTTGTACTTTGAAAAAGAAGCTAATGTTTAAATATCTCAATTATATGTGTAACAGAAATATTCGGTCAAAACCGAGAAATGAACACATAGTCTAGGCAACGAAGCAAATATGGCGGGAATAATTCGTGTAGAAGCCAATTTTGGCACAGTCGTAGAGGAAGGTGTCCTTAACAACATACTAAAAGTACCGGGGGTGGTGGCGGAGCTAATGGTAAGGAGGGGGTGGGGGGCTCTAAAGTTTCCTTTTTTCAGTTTTTCGTTAATAGCTCGAAAACTACTGCCTCTACCGAAAAAATGGATGTGTACTAAATTCTCTACAAAAAAATTCTATGCACTTTTTTGCTAGGATCTATGCTTAAGGTAATATGAGAGGGAAAAAACCAGTTGTTTTTGTTAAAAATGAAATGTTTATTGAAAATGATACTCCCACCCTTAGCTCCAAACCCACTCCCCGGTACTTATAGTATGTTGTTAAGGACACCTTCCTCTACGACTGTGCCAAAATTTGCTTCTTCATGAATTATTCCCGCTATTCAGTGTTTTTTTTATTCTTCATTGCCTGGACTAACAGATCCTCTGTCTTATTAGGACAACATTCTTTCAATTGATCTACTGTAATCTAGTTATATTCGGTCATTAAAGACTAATCGTATGTCATAACTTCAACTAATTTCCGTATAAATAGGTCTCAGTATACAAGGTGTAACAGCACATACCCGAAGAATTTTATCAGCGATTCACTGATATATTTGGAGTACAAAAGTAGATGTACCCGACTTCTCAGTTGCAATGTGTGATGAAAAATATTTTTATAGTTATTAATTGAAAAAATCATCGGAAAGCAAAATTACATCAACATTATGTACTTCAATTGGAAGAGTGTTGCCCCGGTAACATTAAGTAACTTGATTCAATTCAGTTTCAAATTATCGTCTTCTTCAATGATTAAATATTGAATTGACGTATAGAAGCTTCAGAAGATATTTTTTTTTATTTTGCATTTAAAGTAACTGAGATAGTCAGTTAATTGTACTGTCACTGTTTAGTAGAACTGGTGCAGTTAATGGTGTGCTCAAAATCTTAATTGGTTAAAATATACTTACCAATACAATTCCACAAATCAGAAAACATTCTTACATGCAGAATACCCCACAAAGGCGGCAAAACCTTTACACTGTAATAACCCTACCGCTAATTACCTCAATTAATTATCATTTTAACTTATAAACACTATCCAGTAACGTATATGGGGAGCACAGAACTGTGCGGAGAGCAGAGAGCAGAGAGGCAAGGAGTTATAGAGGTAATATGCCCATCCAACGCGCGACGAAGCGGTGTCACCGGGACAAGGTCATTACTTACCAGAGGCTTATGCTGGCGCAGCACCTATTGCCTTCTAGGTTCAACTTGTTTCGGCCGTTTTGCTGTTCTCCTGGTGTTCAAAATGTGGCGCAAATAGTTTTTTAGTTTTAGCTGCTGCTGTGTTCATATTGTTAAAAAGATATATTATGTTGATTTGTATAATTAAAGTCGGTGGTTCAAACTAAGTGTTTCATTGTTTCCGATCTGTGAAAAATCACGGGGTATTATATATGTAGGGCCAATATTCTTAACACAATCAATTCCAATTTTACAATTTTTTTGTTAATTTTATACAACTTATTAATTATATATCGCACTTTTATTGAAAAGACTAAAATGATTTTTGTAGATCTGTTAAGTATCTATTTTTAGGCCTATTAGCTATTTTTATAATCCTTTTTTTGACAAGATAGAAAGGTATTTTGAATGCAATCTGGAAGGCGAAAAAACTGTCACAAATGTTTAGCCGGCAATTTGAATTTAACCTGTGTTTACCTTCGTAATATTATATGTCTTAACAAAGCAACAGGTCATCGATCGTTCTCTTCTGAACTATGAAAACTAGCAAGTTATTTTTAATATATATAATTTTCCCAAATAAACAGTTAGGGTCAGCAACAAACTACTTGCTTCTTAAACTTTTATGCACCGTGTCATACATTCCGAGTTTGACATGAACAGTTTTAATGAGTCACGTCTTCCTAGGACGTCCATACTTATTTTACCTTAGTGTTCATAAGTTTATTTGCCTACTAATAAGACAAGAACAAAAATGTAGTTCTGACACTGAAAATGAATTATTTCATAATTACGACATACCTTACCGCCTACCTCCCAAAAAAAAACAAAACATAACATTTAATGAATGAATTTTCACCTAATTTACATACTCAGTTGGTATAAAATTATTGTAAGTTATGTATTTAGTCCAACTTGCTGGCATGTTCGTACATATTATTGAATATTAACCCATTGAGTATGGCTGGGAAACCACTGCTTGAAGAACACAGGGCAGGGATCACGAACCTTTTTCTGGTTGTGTGTCTGTAAAAGAAGAGGGCCCAGTTGAATTACAACGCGTGTGACAAAGTCATCAAGTGGCCATTTAGCACCATTTTGTTTTTTTGACGTTTGATAAATGCGCGTTTAATGCCGATTCTAAGTCCATTTCTGCTTTTGAACCAATTGTGATCAGCAGAAGAGGACAACTATCATATTGTTAATCCATAGGGGTTGGCAAGACACTTCAATAAACAAACAAAAAAATATTAAAGCCAACGTGTAGACAATACCATACCTTGAGCAAGTGATTTTTTATTTTATATTGGTCGTTAGCTAATCAAGTAGAGGTAATATCAGAAGACAAAGTGAATTAAGAAGATGAAACAAAGCACTCTTCTTAGGTTGAATTGATGAAAAAAGATGAAACAAATTACTTTGTGTAAACCACTATAATCATTTGTTATAATATCTGCATGTTTCAAAACCGATGGTTTCTTCGTCAGGATAAATGACATGAATTAATAAGGTTGATACTGCGGTTGCAGTGCTTCGTACCGTGTCAGAGTTCGATTCTTCAACACCGCAAATGAAGGACTCCAGCCCCTAAAGGGGTTAGCTAAGCCTGTCAGTTTATTATATTTTTGAAAATTAGTTAATTGAGAATTGGAGATTGACGGGGAGGTTTCAAATATCATAAAACCAAAAGGCACCAAATGGCTATTTGATAGAATGATAGATTTGAATTTCTATGCATGTCAAATGAAAAATATGTTTATATTACCCTTGTGAAGTGGATCTTTGCTATAATATACAGGATAGGCGATTAAATCACCGCACTCCTTTATATCAGAGGACATAAAAATCGCTACAATTGCGATTGGCCCTTTGGACAAGTGAAAAACGTTAAAAAGCGTGATCTTTTTCGCACCTAAATTGTATTTTTGTCACACGTTCGCCATCACTGACAGAACATAACGCCTCGTAGTAACGCCCAACTAACGAATTACTCAAAGTCGATGCCGTTGGATGTTGGATTTACTTTGGACGAGGCTCGCTGATACCGCCCACTGACTGGTGCGGCTTTGTTTTGATAAGAAGGCTTTCAAAGTGTGTGGCTGTTAAAATATTTCACGGTTCTTTTTAACGGAATGTCCAGGAGACAGATGGGAGTAATTTAATAACCGATAATCAGTTGCTATATCGTGTTGATTCTGGGTGACCTGTGATATTATAAACTCTTTTTTTGATCTTCTAGAAATTAATTAAAATTTTATCGAATGGAATTTTTATGAATTTTGTTTGAATTGTTGTGTATCAAATCTTGTTTTTAAGACTTTTATTGAATCACGATTAATGAATTAAAATAATAAATAGTATACTTGCGACTTGCGGCACTTTCCAGAATGGAAGATACTCTCAATATCGCCCCAGTGAAAGACCACCATTCAGAATTTAAACGTTTGTTGATACGGCTTTATTGTTGTTTGCTGTTTACATATGAAAAGCCAGGTACTTCTTCACTTTCCTTTTCCCCATTTCCTTTCTTTCCCCACTGCATTCAGCATCACAATATACTTAAATTGGGGATGCCATGGTCCCACTGGCTTCATACAGCTGGTAGCAGTTGGGACTCTTGTGGGGTATTTAAAAAAAAAATTAAAAAATTTAGGTTTAAAAAATGGCGAAGGCGATGGACAGATGATGTTTACATTCTTCGTGCCAGAGTTGAATATATTCTCGGTATCGCCCTTTTGAGAGACCAAAATTATTGGGTTTAGTTATGTTAGGTGACCAGATCTGAATAACAAGGAACTTTCCATCGCTGTTCTTCCCCTCCACGTTCTGGCTCACAACTTACTTTATATTTTTTATTTGTTCGTATGAAGCAGTTACTTTGTGATGTGACATTATAATTTAAAATAAAACAATAACTTTGTATACACAACTTTTTATTTTTTTTATTTTTTTATATTTTATGCCTAAAGTATAAAAGTATTAAAAAAAATAAAAGTGGTGTATACAAAGTTATTGTTTTATTTTAAATTCTATATTTTTTAGTTTAGTATGTGTGGTTAATCTTTAAATTGCCTGAATGAATTATTTTTGTTTAAGTGATTATAATAATCCGTAATTCTTTTGACATTAATCTAGGCCACTGTGCTTTATTAAACCTGTCGCAAATCCCCTTGTGATCCATTTCATGGTCACCCGGCTTCATATCTACTGTTTACAGAATCAGTTCAATCAAAAAGTTTGGGGATCGGAGAAAAAATAATTTATATTCGATTTCAATCATCATTCAGCGACTAGAGTAATAATAATGTTTGAAAAATGCGATGTAAAGTGTAACGAGTAATGACGATGGATCAACGGGTGATTAATAATTTACGCGTTCACGAATGCTGCGTGCCTTTAAATAAATTTTCGATGATTGAGTAAACATAAATGTTAGAATTAGAAAACACACATTAAAATCAATTGCCAATAATTTTTTTTATATTATACTGTATTTTATTAAGCTATAAAATTAGTACATCTTATATCTAGTGTATACCTATCAATTCTTAAACTACTATAATTGTAATTTATTTCCAATTTACTAAAATTTAGACTTCACAACATTGAGACATAACCCACAAAAAAATGTACTATTTTTATCTTCCATATCATTTATCATTTACACAAATTTCATTTAAGTACCATTTTAAAACCTTTATAATAATTTTTTTTTCTTCCCGATAAATTTGTTTTAGGAGCCTTAAATCGTTGCAGTTTCTCGTAGGATAGAAATTAACTGTACTATTTACACTAACATTATTCAACATAATATAATCTGGTAACATTTTATTTTTTAACTTATAAATAAATATTAGGATATTATAGACTAATCGTTGCCACACACTTAAGTTTTACCAGCGTATAACAACATTTGTAGTGCTTTCTTTTACGTGTTCATTGTTTGAAGGTTATTTCAGCGTACGTTTTGTGCGATATCAAGAACTTTGAGAACTTAAGAGCGATTGACCAGCAGCTGAGAATAAAAGTTTTAAAATGCTTACATCTGTATAGGGAGGTTCCAATGAGAAAGATCGATTATTCCCCGTATCAAATTTTTGAAATGAAAAATTTAATATCGATTTATTTCATCCAAAACTTGCTTTAATATATACCTACATTCAAGTAAGCAATAAAAATGCTCAAAACGTACAATGATAAACTATTAAATATAAATTTAATATTTTTTGATCATAAGTATTTATGACTTTTCAATAATCTCTAACAAGTATGTAAAAAAAATTTGAAATATTTTAGTTTGTTCTTACAATAGAAAAACGGAGGTGTTTTTGTCGCAAAACATGTTCTCGGATTTATTTTTTAATGATTTTTATTTAACTAAAATTTAAATTTTAAAAACTGTGTTGACTAGATTATGTATTGTTTTATTTGTTTGTATGATTATATGATTTGAAATTTGTGTTGTTTAATAGAATCTATCGTTTGAAAATTGAACAAATCTGCCAACGATCAACGGTATAATCTTAGTATATAAAAAATACACTTGGTTTAAAAAAAAATTAAAACTACGTGTACCAGATAAAATAACAATATTTCAAAATCAATTTATGTTTTTTTGTAAAAAAGAGTCAATAAGTCTCAAATTTGATTTAAAAAGGATTGATTTCCCGTATTCTCTGGTAATACCCTCTTAATTATCGTACCCTTTTGGGTGAGGTTGTTAGGCATATTCCGGATGGGGCTCATGGAAGGGGTTGAGCAAACCAAAATCCGTTCTACCTGGTGGATCAGTGTTTGAAATAATCACAATACTTTGCCTGAAATCCTACATTTATATAAATATGTGTGGTATCAATAGGAATTAAACTCGATATCACGAGATCTTACGCCTTTGGTGTGACAGTGTTTGAACAATTTTAAACTATTTCATGCATTGTACATTCAATGTTTTAAGATTATCGTACATTATTAGTAGTTTTATGTAAGGCACAAATAAATTCAACCAAGGGTTAATATACATATCGACTCTGCTTTGGTAAAATAACCTTCATGTCACATTTTTAGGGAATGTTATTTTTCGGTGGTTTCATATAGAATAGTCTTCAATGTACAACATTATTAAGTAATTGTTGACCTTTAAGACATTTTTAATATTAAAACTTAAAATTATGGGTATGATTGGTTGTATTATTATTTTGAGAAAACCATAGATGAAATTGCTCAACCCTCAAATCTCTCCATAATTATAAATAGATGTGTAATATTTTTTTAAATTCCGAAAAACAAAAAAACACTCTCATATAAACTTTAAGATTTTAAATTATTTAAAAAAATTTGAGTGTTCGTTCTTATCGTTTGCTGTAATGTTTATTTTGTGGCTTGAAGGGGTTTTAAAAACCAAAAAGTATATAATATTTATAATAAATTTTATTTATGTGATTTTATTTAATGTATTCCTGCATTTAGATTATGTGGTGTATCAGAAAATATTAACTTAGCTGCTAGAAGCTATGAGTAATTCGTTCAATGAACCCAGCACGTTTTGAAAATTATGGAATAGGTCCAAAGCAATAAAATTGTGGGTTTTCCTATAAGAAAAGCAAATGCGGAGATACGCAAACTTGTGGTAAGTAAACATTTCTGGCAAGACTATGAAATGCTTTGGCTAGAATACCACTTCATTTTCAACAAAATAAAAAAGGTGGTTTCGTATTCGCGCATACTTTTAAAAAGATCTGAATTAAAAATAGATGAAAATAACACACATTGCGTTTTGAAATAATGTTATCGTACAATATTGTATTTTTTTAAGGCAGGCTCTCGAAAAAATTTCGAAAGTGTTTTTCAATTAGACGTTCAGTCTTATAACTTATACCTACTATTAATATAAGATCACCGATATGATAGAATGCGTGAATTGGTACACAAATTGCTTTTACTTGTGAAATACTAAATACTTACTACTAGTATTATCTACAGTTTAAAATGTATGCGAAGGACAGAACGGCTATAATGTCAAATAATAAAATTGTTACTAAGAAGTTTTTTTTTTAATTTGCAGCACATTTGCAAAACTTATAATAATAATATTCATGATCATTTTTGTGGAAAAGTGTGTGAAAGGGTTTAGTTTTTACCATAGAAAAACCTAAACGTCTGGTAATAATAATAATAAAAAATGTTTATTCCAGAATGTAAGCAGGGGTAGTGCAATGCAATACATTCGATATTAAAAATAACAAAAGAAATTACACAAATAATAATATTAGGTAAAAAGTAAATAGCAATACACAAATAAAAATAAAATTAAAAAAAAAAACAAACAAGCATGAAAAATACGAGAAATGAAACTCGTCTCCAGAGGGCCATCAGGGAAGACCCCATCCAGGAAATCATGGCACTGATGATCTTATTCTTGGATTGGTGCAGTCTGCGCCATAAGCTTCTCATGCGGTAGCGGTGAAGTGATTTGAATTTGAAAGTGTTCACTTGTCCCTCCAGGAACATTTCCGTAGCACTGCTGTATCTCGGTAGGCGGAAAAGTTGGCGATAAGAGTTATTGTAGGTGACTTTTAGCTTTTGCCATTGCGATGCAGTATAGTCAATCCACAGTTCTGACGTGTACAGCGATGTGCAGAAAGCATTAAACAGTATTATTTTCACGTTTGGGCTGCAAAAATAAAAACGCTTTGACAGCATACCTGCTCTAATGGATATCGCTCTTTTTTGTCTTTCCACATCTTCGATTTTTCCGTACATATATAATATAATCAATCATATTCAAAATATCTATTTCCGAAATATTCTTTTAAAAGATATTTCAAATTAGCTCGACCTAGATTTTGTCCCTAAAGTATAGAGTCTGGGCGTGCAACAACCAAATTAAGATGTCGCTAAAAAAACTTTATTCGCTTAGTAAAATAATCTAATCACTCTGTTTATTTATATGCTTTCGGTAAAACAACATGCAAATCAGCAGTATCAACGAGGACAATAATAAGGACGCCATTTGCTAACTGTCGTCGCTCTATCAAAATCTTCAAAAATGGTTTGGTGCCCAGGCCTTCTACGTTAGTCGGCCTTGAGGCAGTATTGGTTAGAATTTTTGAATACGAAAACGCCACCAGCGTTTTATCGTTTATTTCGTCCATACGCACATATTCTTTGAATGTCTATCTTTGTCGTACATGTGCAACGTTTGAATCGAGAATTTTCTGGAAACATAAGCATGTTCCTTACATAGTGTGACAATGGCACGTCTGGATGTATAACATCATTGGCTGCTGCCCCATAAACACAATGAAACTGAACTCGTACCAGTCAGGCTTCGAAGCCACGAAGTGATGGATCTTCCTCTATAATATCTTTTATCGTAGCTTCACATAATGTGGCCAAGATATTAGAGTTATTTTTATAAGAAATTTACTGATTCTCAATTCCAAAAGGTATGTGATACTTACGCCGTTCTTCCACGTAGCTACTTACAAGCGACGCTGCCGCTACCTGTCATACTATTTTGCTAGTGTAGCGCCTAGCGGCGTTTTTAAACACTAATAATAGTATAGAAAATACAGACGAGCGGCGATCGCGTCGCTTGAACGTAGCTCCATGGAAGAACGGCGTTACTGTACGAAGAAATATCTAACCTGTTGCATGGTGCATTCATTCACAAGTGGTATCACCTAAGAGTATGGATATTAGAGAGACGGCATGTGAAGTGTGCCCGCGCGCTCCAAGTGTGCCTTTTCGAGAATTTTACCCATACGGCTGACATTGGCTGTCACCATGGAAGATGGCTGCTATCGTAAAAATGTCGGAACGTATTAAACGACCAAAAACCAGCAGCCAATGTCAGCCATTTAAGTAAAATTCTCGAAAAGGCACACTTGGAGCGCGCGGGCACACTTCACATGCCGTCTCTCTAATATCCATACTCTTAGGGTATCACCAACGACACCTAATTAATGTAAGTTTTTTTAATGGACTAACAATTTACGACTTCTTATAAAACGTATCGAATCGTAATTAGCCCCGCTATCTTGTCGGCACCTCGGAGGCGGGACATCCAACAGTTAGTTAGTTGCCTGTTAGTAGGTCACAATACATACAGCCTCATTTGTACGGCAGCTGTTACGTGATTAGTTTTAAATTACACTAAAAACCTCTCTAGTACGGAGTTCATTACTTATGTCGGTACATTTGTACATCCAGGGATGCGTTTTTTCATGAAAATCAATGCATTTTTCTAAATATCTCAAATGTACCGCATCTCTAAGACTTTTTATACATTAGAGTGATAACTCAAATTAATCGCGGATTCAAACTCGGCTTGTGCAAATATTTTTTTTATTTTTTTTTTTTTGAAGAAAGACAAACATTCTCAGGTTACAAATAACCTGACAATATTTGAAAATCTCCTACTACCACCACAATAAGCGGAAGATGTTGCTTGTGTTGTGATGGAGGAATCGAACACACGACGCCTGGGTGGGACCTCAGCCACTGACCGGTCAAATTTGATTAATTTGTGTTATTTTACAATTAATTAATGAAAAATAATATATAGTAGATATATTTACTGCACGTTCCAAAGTGAAAGATACTCTCAGTATTGCCCTCACTGGCTCCAGTTTGGAGCAGTTGGGACTCTTGTGCCGTATAAATATAAAAAAAGTGACTAGATCTAAATATCTGAGACGCCGAACTTAATTTGAAATCTTGGCAGTATTTTCATATGGATAGTAAAAATTATACAGTATTTATTGTACATAACTGAACTGCTTCCGTACCAATATTTTATGTTTTTTTTGTGACAAATTGAAGATGTTCACTGAATTGGAATAATTATTTCCCTCCATTAGTATTATGATCAAAGATGAATATATATGGTAGTTAGTCCTAGAATTTTTACACTGAAATAAATCCCGACTTCTAGTAGACTTTTGAAGGTGAAGTGTGGAAAATTTCATTAATCGCGGAATAAGACTGTAGATTTATCCAAAAATAAACCAGACATCCATTTGTACAGATAGATGATGCATTCGAAAATTAATTTATTAATTTTCTAAAATATGTACTTTGAAAAGTCCCGTTACATATTTTTAACTAAATATCGTTAACTAGTACCGTTTAGTGCATCCCTTTTTGTAAATGAATGCGAGGACCTTGTTTCCTAGTGAACTATTGCCGAAGGGCTTTAGATTTAGATAGTGATGGTGCTATGATGAAATGTAGCATTTCTTGCCTCATGCCCTTCATTTTATAATGAATCCCTTTAAATTGACAAGAATAATGGCTCTTTCTTTCCGTCTATCTCTTATTCCGGTCTGAAAAATCTAAATTAGATACTGTTTCCATTCGTGAGAGGTAAATAATGCGTTTTGTCAGCGGTTGGTAGGTTATGTGCCGGGGCAATTTTTCTTGCGTGGCGAGTGTTGATACGATCTAACCACATCTTCCTGTTTCGTGTGGTACATGGGGCATTATTTTCAACATTGATGAAATATGGAAGCCTACAAGCGCTTTACGGATACTGGGAGTTTTGAAAATGGTTTATGGTGTTGAACCTATTGTTTAATACAAGAATATGGATATGATGCAACACATATCTTTTCTGGTTCACTCTGTTCAAATTTGTGTGGAACTGTCACTTCCGTTTAAATTTGTGTGGAAGGCACTTCTAGTTTTCTTTTTTAATCTGTTTTTCCATATACATATAGTAGTTTTAATTTAATCAGACTTTTGCATCGTTTTTATTTTATTATTATGTAAATACCTGCCTGGTTTATATTCTTTTGACATGTCCTGTCTCAAGTAAATGATTCGTTTGATCCTGCCGTGTTTTCCTGGCACGTATCCAACTCCTGTATCAGTCTACTTGCGCGTATTATATTTTCTGATATTCCTTTCTCCGCCTGTTTTTCTGTACGTGTCCAAGACATCTAAGCGTTCGTCGCTTATGACCTTATTATATTGTTCATTTTATAATGTACTAGCTGACCCCGTCACGCGTTGCTGTGACTAATGAAACACAACGCCATCTACTGGATGGCTACATAACCTAGATAACCAAGTGTTGTGTCAATAAATTAACTCACACCGCCATCTGTTAGAAATTTCTGGAACTTACAAATAATTTCAAATAATTGTCCCATAAAATACCTACATTTAATTCTCGAAAATATACATTGAGGTCAATAATCGAAATAAAAACTATCCAATCTCTTAAGTTGGACCAAAATACACACACACGGAGAAAAATCCTACTATTAAAATGATCGTTTTTACTATTAAAATGATCGTTTTTACTATTAAAATGATCGTTTTTTCGAATAAAATTTTTCTCCGTGCAGTAAGCCAAATTTCATTAAAATCGGTTAAGTAGTTTCGGAGTTTACCTTGGACGAAAATTGTGTCGCGAGATTTTTATATATAAAGATGTTGCGTTCTGTTTGCTGTAATAAGAGTTAGGTTAGTTATTTATTTATATTTGATTATTAAAATCAACAATAGAATTCCGTTTACTTTTTAATTTTTAACATTATACCAAAAAATATAACTTATAATAGATTTCCTCCTTGTGATAAGAAATGAATAGAATTAACAGAAAAGAAGGATACAAAACAAAAACTAAAACTATAACAGTATTGTAATACAATAAGAAGGCAGGATGAAACAAAATAAATTCTTAACGGAATTGTGTATAATAATGTGTATAAGTAAAAACAAAAAATCCATCTTTAATTGACTTTTAATATTTATTCAGTTTGCAATATTAAAGATTTCTACTTTTGATTTTGATATCTTGTTTTGTAATTATTACGTAAAACGTTCAAGAAAGGAATTTGGGTACAATTTTTTTGAAAACGAAATCCATTTTGAAAACGAAAAAATTCAAGTATTTTTCTAGCTTAACTTAGTGTTACACGGAGAAAAATGTTATTTGAAAAAACGATCATTTTAATAGTAAAAACGGTTAAAAATGGGGCTGAAGTTCTTACGAACAAATTAACAGTTTTTCAATGTTTAAAAATTTAAACAGTTTTTCAATGTTTGTTGGCGGGAAAACATTTTAATAGGAAGAATATTTTTTTGGTATACGTACGAAATTACGTATACCAACCAATTATTCTTACATGTTCCCGCCAATAAACAGTGAAACCCTGTTAATTTGTTCGTAGTTTTTACTATTAAAATTATCGTTTTTTCGAAAAAAAAATTTCTCCGTGTATCTTTTTATACGCATTCCTCTCTCTAATAATAATTTGGTCTTACTATTTAGCATTTTTTTCAACATCTTGTTACCAGTCCCTTTAAAATTTAGAATGCATTTTGTAGGTAAATACCAACTTATAATATATTAAAACGAATTACACAGATCTAGAAGTAAAGTAAATAATTAACAATGAAAAGTATTTCTATTCACCCAGTACCAAGTTTATAAAGTGGGCACGTTTCATAATAACTTCTAGTTGACTGATAAGAAAAATTTCCCATTATTAATGTGTCCCGTAGAAAGTTCTTTGTGTTTCTTTAAATGCACAATACATCTCTGGTCGTGATGAAATTGGGATCGGACACGATAAACTAGAATTACAGTTTCCCACTTACTCCACCTTTTAATCTATTGCGTTTGGAAGACAAAACAAAACAAAACAATACAATATAACAAAATAAACAATATAACGAGTACTTTAACCGGATAGTTACTAGTAATTATTAGTTTGTTACAGATCGGCGTTCTCAGTCGGGTCGCTAGTATAGATTTTGTGGATACAAATAAAAATGTATTTAAAAATAATTCAAAGTATTGGAATTACTTTTGAAGGATATACACATCAATGTAATATTAATTTATTAATCAAGAAGAATCCTGACGAAACGTGAAACAAAAAAGGTACAGAAAATAAAAAGGTAATAATCGCGTCTGGGGATCCAACCCAGTACCCTTGTATTTCCGGGACAACACTCTAACCACTGAGCTTCTGAGAAGAGATTCTTTTCTGAGACTTACCAATATTTTTGTGGCTGCTACTTTTATTTATTCATTAATAATAACACAGCGTTAAAAATAGTGTAATGTTAGTTATTTGTTTTAGCTATTCCCTCTTTTTAATTATGCGGCAAGTTTGCCACGAGTCAATGATCTCATTTCCTTAGATCGTCAATTGAGACGTCACGCTTCGTCGTGGGGCCATTAAAATTTCATTACCAAACATTGATTTGTCATTCGCTAGATTAGCCCATCGATAGCAGACCATCAAATAAATAATATTTTTATGAATCTATCGTACTTAAAAATCAATACAACATATAGATGAAGTGATGGATATGAGTGGAAAGTAACTCCATATCATTTTATTAAAAATAGATTGAACGACCGAAGGGAATCAGGCCCGCGATATTCTGACTCAAATTCAAATGCGCTGCCTGTTATGTTATGGGGGTCATAAAATCATGACGGTAGGCTGTGATTGGAAAAAGGGTAAGGTTCACCAACACGATCAATCATCTTCACAATCCATCAGAATCGAGTCAGTGTTACCCAAGTTTACTGCCTTACGACCGAGAAGAGTAGTTTCTAAGGCGTTTTGCAGTTAGAGCTCTGAATTTCACTCGACATCCTAACCCAACTGTTTCAGGAATCGCTGGTTAAAGTCTTTCTGGTATGTGCTGGTACACCCTATGAAGGTCCAATATTTTGATTTACTTTGACTAAGTTTACTGCCTTACGACCGAGAAGTCTAACTTCCAAGGCGGTTTGCAATCAGAGCTCTGAATTTCACTCGACATCCTAACCCAACTGTTTCAGGAATCGCTGGTTAAAGTCTTTCTGGTATGTGCTGATACACCCTGTGTAGTTCCAATATTTTGATTTGCTTTGATATACTAGTTGAACTACATTGACCAAATCTTAAGATCGCTCCGTGATGGTCGTAAAATATCCATCATCTACCAGTTGTTGGTACAGCCGGTCCATTATGGAAAACTTACTGATCATCTTGGTTTTAGAGTAAGCTTTGTAAATTAGCGCACATCTCGAAATAGCTATCGATAGACTCGTGCTGGATGACTTAATCGACGAAATATTTAGGCATGGCTGTAAATCTCGAATGTCGTAAACTACAAAGTTAGGCAATGATAAATGGACTACGTAACAAATTAATTGTATATAACTCATGGTAGGTACACAAATAATTTATTATTGTGGATTGAGATTTTTCTCTACCTAATTAAAATATACGCAGACTAAGTTACATCTGCACGTTTTTCACATTTAAAGGTTTGTAAATGTAGTTTTTATTACTTTGAATTGCTGGTGGTTATCCATTACGAAAATTAAGCAATTAACTTTAAAAAAAAACATTTTTTCAATATTTCCGCCCAATTTCGGACTTTTTATTATTGGGCGAAATAAGTTAAACCTTAAAATCATATAATATGTACATGTTTATTCATCTTTGGAAAACAACAGTTATATTATATCATTTTTTACATGTCCTGTATATCAAAAATAAGTCCAATTGCAGATTTACTCCTTGTGACTTGACCTCTAATTAGAAATGATACAAAATGACATATTATACAAAACAAAAAACAATAATATTTTGATATAATAATAAAACAGGATATAAAACAAAATAAATTCACTACACATTGAACAATATTAACAGAATTGTCATAAAACAACTAGAGAAAATAACTTGAAAAAAGTAAGTGAATAAAAAACTAAAACGTTTATAATCAGCTAGTTCCAGACAAACCCAACAAAATTATCTAAAAAAAAGTTTGATCCGTGACATTTAAAAAATAATTTATGAGGTTATGTATTTACCAGATGCACACAACTGTCATATACCATGACTTTCTGCAGTGTCGTTTTAAATAATAATTTCATTTATTTTTATTTTTAACTTAGTTAAACCTCAAATATTGTAATATTTTAATTAATGAAGACAATAATTAGCGAAACTCAATTGAAAACCTGAAACAGAAAAATCAGAAACAGATACGGTTACATATCGGGGACTCAAACCGAAGGTCCTGGGTTTGAGTCCCAAATGTGTCTGTATCTTTTTCTGATTTTTTGGTTTCTGATTTTCGATTGTGTTTCGCCAATATTGTCTTCATTAATTAAAATATTTTAATTCTTTAATTGTATACAGATGTACCTGCAGTATTTATATACATATTAAAAAACTTGAATTAAAGAAAACGCTTAAAATTTTCGGGTTATCCACCATTAAACTAGAAAAGTTACTTACTAAATCACTTTCAATATTATTAATCAATATTTTAGTGTTTTCTTCAGAGAGAGCGTTGTAAAATTAAAAGTCTTTGAAATAAATATGAAATAAAATACTTATTTTCTTATCAGTTTGAGTGTCTCTCTCCCAATCTTTATTCTTACTGCAATGAAATTTTAAGTGTGAAGAATTCATAGCCAACAGCACCCATTATAATCTATGCATGAACAATTTCTCCCAATTAGACGTTCATGAATTTACGAGAGGCATTTTTACTGCATTGTTTATAACCGATAGTAACTTTTAATAAAACAATATAGGTTAATTTAAGGCAATACCCATGGTATTATTTTTATTTTGTGAATCGGTTGGACAGGCTTGGTAATATTCTGATATATTTTTTATTTTATTAAGATTTCATTAAATTAGGGCCATCAATCATGTTTTATTAAAATTTGCACAAGTAGCAAACACTTTGGGGGTATACATAATTATAATAATGACAATATATAACTTAATAACTTTAAACAATTCGTTTCGGTTCGACCTGAACCTTCATCAGGGGTGAATAAAATATACTGAACAAAATACAGAGTAACGTACTAAAGCTTCAGGTCAAACCGAAAATGGTTGGTTAGAGATATATATATATATATATAATAAAGTGAAATTAAAATAAAGTTTTTTTTTTTTAAATTGATAAACTAATGTTTAATACAAGATTTTTTATGCATAGCACAAAGGGTAACAATTATTATAAGCAATAATTATTAGCCTGAAACACTCATCAATATTGAAACCTCTCCCGAGAAAAGATATATGTCGCCGACGGGACTCGAACCCGCACCCCTCTGTTTGCCGGACAGGAGATCTTTTCTCGGGAGAGGTTTCAATATTGATGAGTGTTTCAGGCTAATAATTATTGCTTATAATAATTAAAATAAAGTTATTTTATTGTCATTATTATATTTTATTTATTAACATTGATGGGATGGGCAAGAAAATAATAGTAATGAATTTCTTGCGAATGAAATATGTAAGATAGCTGATGTAAGCATAGATAAATATTTGAAAAAAAATTTTTTTTTCAGTAACTTTACCACTTTTGTTTAGATGTTATGAATTTTAATTTATTCCAGAACGGTGTATCTATTTTTAAGCTATTGCTTTCTGATTACTTGAAAGCACAATAATGAATGTGTTTATATTATTCCTATCTATGAATAATGCTTTTCCCCCTCCATCTTTTAATCCCATCACAACATCTTACTTTGCTGCAATAACTTAATTGTATTTACAATAACAGGAGAATTTATTATTGAAAATATTAAACTTTTGCAAATTGCAAACATAATAATAAGATCACTAATAATGGTCATGTTATGAAGTAATGTTTCTAGAAATATTATTAAATTTCAAACGTCAATAATAGTTTTGCAAGATCTGGTTGTACAGTATGTTTAAACATACTGTACTTTTGGCCTGACTTCATGAACCTATGAACACTGACTTCTGTGTGCTATTCTGACTAACTATTATTAATATTTATTATAAAATACACATTTTGTTCATTCCTATTGATAGAAATTTTTCTTCTGCTAACATCATGATTTAGTCATCAGTTGGATATTAAATCACCCGATTATTTATAAATTCTTTCTGTTCGAAATAATAAAGGAATTTCGTTGTCTCAGTCTGTCCTTGCGCTAGATTTATTTTCATATATTATTAAAAAATAATAATAATAATCTTACACCAATCCCAACAGTAAAGGGTTTTTTTATATTTCTTGGTCAATAACTACGTAATATTTTGTAGACATTTTGTTATGAATTTACATTTGTTGCTTCTTTTTAAATTTGCTACCGGTTTCGACACATTCACTAGCGTTCTTAAAACGAAATTAAAACATATACCTACAAGTACAGAAATGATTAGATATTATTAGTTGAGGGTATTGGGAGTGGTGATTTGAGGGGATGGAGAACGGTGGGAGGAGTCAAAATAACATGGAAACATGGCCAACAATGGTGACTTATAGGGTGCTATTATTTTGTTAACAAAATTAATTTTTGATTTAATTGGTTTGACGCACAGGCACACAAATAAAATTAGGTATTAATATTTGAATGCTTAAACATAAATTAAAGAAAAAAATGTATATTGTGAATAAAACCCTTCAAAACAAAAAAAGGAAAATTTGTCTCAAATGGAAATAACTCTCAAGCAGTCAGTGTGCAGGTCAGTGGTGTGTAACTTCAGAATATTTGCATAATTTTTTCGTCTGAATTAAATGGTTTTATGCCAATCTTTTTTAATACGCCATGTTGTCTCCTTTTTCATGTTAGTATTGCACAAGAGTCCCAACTACTCCCAACCATCTGTAACCAGTGAGGCTATGAAATCCCCAATTGGGGTATGTTGCGAGGCTGAAGATAGTGGGGAGGGGAAATAGACGTGAAAGAATAAGGAGGGGAAGTTCCTGGCTATTCAGACCTGTTCACCAAACTCGGCTAAAGCCATTTCAAGCAACGCCATCAATTCATTTCTGATTGGTGGTATTTCACCAGGATGATATTGTATCTTTCTCTCTTTTTGCGCTTTGTAACTTTGAAATATATATTATTTATAATATTTGTTAACCAAAAATAAGACGCCATATTATGTAGTTAAAAAATGTCTGAAAAAATTTATCTCCACCTTTTGCGTCTGCGTATTTTGGTACGCGCTGCTTTTTGAGAACGCCAATTTATTTATTATGGTCTAAAATACTTTCAAATATCCATTTATAATTATTTAGCCAAAAATTAAACAAGACGTCATATTCCTTGCTTCAACAGCGAGCTCTGTCGTATTGAAATGCACCGGACTGAAAAAATTGTCAATCGCAAAAGTGCGTATTGAAAAGTGTACCCTTTGTGGATGTAATTTATAGGTAATTACATTTTTTCCATACAGTGAACAGATCATTCTGTCACAAAAGTAGGAAATGTGCGAAACAGGCTAGTAATAAATTTTTTCATTCATATTTATATATTCATTACATTCATATTATTAGAGTGCATCCGTGAAGTTATTTCAAATTGTATTCCTGCATAATATAATACACAGAAAAATTGTGTGCATATGATTAATTAATGAAAATTATCAACAAATACTAATGAATGTATATCCGCAAACTGTAAAATTCACCCGCCATAACACAGTGTCATCCCTAGCATGGACGGTGAAATATCACAATAAACTATATGTACTTTCGATACATCACGTATTTAAATAAATAAATAAATAATTCGTAAATTCGGAAGTTATAAATCGGTTCCATGTTAACTCAGAATCAACTCAACTAAACAACTCTTTAAAAAGTCGTTAAAAGCTATGAAAAAAAAAATAATTTTAAAACAGCCCACCAAATTAACCTAACCTAACCTAACCTAACCTAACCTAACCCAACCTAACTTAACATAACCTAACCTAACCTAACCTAACCTAACCCAACCTAACCTAACATAACCTATTTCACCAATTTTTTATATATTTTTTTCATAATTTTTAATGACTTTTCAAAGGAGATGTTGAGTTGAATTCATTCTGAGTTTTCCGGTCACCTATAAATCATATTATAAGTATGTATCATATCGGACATGCGGTAAAATTGATATGAAAATCATTTCATTAATTAATAACTCTTTATTTTAAATGAGTATTTCATTTGTTTCTATGATTGACAGATTTCAAGTTCACTAACATTCGAAAGGGAAATTTCGTCTTTTGAAAAGCAATGATCCTGAGGCAAATATTTTTTTTAAATACTTTCACCTTCACAAATACCACAATTATATTATCCCGTGATTTTTCACGGGTCCGCTTGGTCTCTTCACCTACATAAAGAAATTCATGTTGACGTGAAAAGCTTTGACAATACATTCATTATTATTTAAAGAATGAGATAATGTCACGAAACATGTCGTATTGTTGCCGATATGGCCATATGAGTGAAATACTCCATGTTATTATATTTATAATATCCCGTGATTTTTCAGGGGTCCGCTTGGTCTCTTCACCTACATATAAAGAAATTCATGTTGACATGAAAAGCTTTGACAATACATTCATTATTATTTAAATAATGAGATAATGTCACGAAACATGTCGTATTGTTGCCGATATGGCCATATGAGTGAAATACTCCATGTTATTATGATAAACTAAACAATATGCTCGGAGCTAAGCACACGACTGTCGTTCACGTGTATTATTTTATGTCCATATTGTAATTTGTAGGTCTTTGATGTTTGACAAATGATTTTCTGAGAAAGATTGCGATTTCCTGCTGGAGTCATGGACTATTATTATTATTTATAAGGACGTACATCTTTGTTAGTGCATTAGATTATATAACTGTGGAGGCTACACCGAATAAAGAACTTTTATAAAAGCTTGATCGCCAAAATAACACTCACGCAAATTTTAAAAGCAAACTAGCAGAACTTAATAAAAATAGTCTGTTAGATCTTTCACCTGCTTAGATTCTAAGAAATACACGTCTTTTTCTAGAAATATTTTTCGATTGTATAGGCTCTTTTGAAAATAAATTATGTGGAGATCGAAAGAAAACACTTACTTAACATGGAATATACGTACCCATCATCCATCCACATTTCATTAAAAAATATATATATTGTGTAATTATCAGGTATTTTTACAAAACTATGAATGCCGTTAAAAATAGTACTAGAATATATAAAGTTTATTTTTCTAATTCTGATCATTTTACTAAAAATTGGAAATTTTTATTTAATAATTTTTATTTTAGTATTCAAGTGGGTTGGCAAGTTTATAATTTTGTCTCTCTCTGACATTTGATTCATGTTCGGTTTTTGATTCCTTTTTTATCATTATTTAAGACTGTTTATTCATCGATTTTGAGAAAGTAAAATATTTCTTATGTTAACATTCTTAAACTTTATTGAAAGTTTATTGAAAGATTAATTAAATATTTCTACTGTTTTAGAAAATCCTTTTAAAAGTACACTCTTGTCATGTTATATTGTGTTAGGACATCTGTTCGGCCGTATGGTATCTTAAACAAGTCGTAGCGATAACTACATATTAATTTGAAAAATCGCACATTCCGAAACGGATCCAATTGGCTACAACGTCATTATGACGAAGAAACCGCCAATGGCTAATAAGACGGCTGTCACCAACGTTCCCCGGCGTGACGCCAACGCCGCCGAATTCACGAATAAAAACGAACATGTCGTTTGCAACGTGGCGGCAAATCGAATACATACATTTTAGTAATGCTTTCATTAACATATTTATTTGCGAGAATTAAAAAAAAAACTGTGACAATTGGTGAAATTGAACTAAAACTTACCAAACCATTATCGCAATTGCAGATAGAAGCAGTACAACACATACCTCGTCGTTATTGTAGGAACTTTTTTTTTTCATCCTCATACAATCGTCTTCTGACACACACTCTTTATTATTCCGACTCCTGACATGGCCAGCCTCGCGTGTTTTTGATCGTGCAATATCTTAGTTTACCTACTTGCTATTAATATAATGAGTCAGCTAAATACAGTTTTATACTTTAGATTAAATTAAAGTAAAAATATAATACTTTCAATTTTTTTCTCATAAGTTCTATAATAGTATAATAGTAGATACCAATCGACTAAATACAGCCAAACTTCCACTGTGAAAAGTGGAACAAAAAGCAAAAGATTAATAGTAACCACGAAAGGGTTTTGCTTTGTTATATTGTCAGGTGTGTTGCACAAATTTTATAATTTTGGTCTCTCTCTGACATTTTACAAAGAGTTTCAAGTTTGGTATTTGATTAATTTAAATCTTTATTATTTATGACCGACTAATCATCGATCTTACAGTAGGTGCAATATTTCTTATTTTAACATTCCTAACATTTGTTTAAATAGGTATCTATATAAAAAAAGTTTTAAGATTTTTGAAAGAGTAATTAAATATATCAAGTGTTTTAAAGCTTTCATGCTCTCTTGTCATGCTAAAATATCTGTTCGGCCGTGTGGTATCTTGATCCTCAAACTGGGGATGCTATGGTCCCACTGGCTGTTGTTCGGTAGCTATTTAAATAAACTTTCCAAAAAGTCCATGTCCTCTAGTTATTTCTCTTCTATCATGCCATCATCCGATCTTCAGCCTTCGTGGTTGGCGTATTTCTGACAATGGCCACTTTGTGTTGTGTACCATGTACTTCAAACTTAGCTCTGTGTACAACATACATTACAGTAACTCGATAAAATCTTAGCAATTCTATTACTAAAGCATTAAAAAATAACTACTGTCCAAAGACTTAACCAAAAATATAATAAACATAAACCGTTTTAAAGCTATACCATTAGGGTAACATTGGATGATTTGTGACATTAACACACATTTCAAGGCAATAATTTTGCGATTGGCTTAAAACAAATATTTGATTATTTTTGCAACCTATTTGCATATTGTTCTTTACAGCACAGAGTAGTTTAATTGATTTAAATGTTTTAAAATGTATTTAATTTATTTCAAAAGACATATCAGTAATAATTTGAAATAGTTTTTGTAAATTTTAATTTTTAACTTATTAACTTAAAGAGTTGAACCTCAAATTATAATATTTTAATGAATGAAGATAATATTAGCGAAAGTCAATCGAAAATCCGAAACAGAAAAATCAGAAAAAGATACGATATGGCGCAGTGGATAGCGCGTTGGCCCGGATTGCCAGAGGTCCTGGGTTCGAGTCCCAGATATATCCGTATCTTTTTCTGATTTTTCTATTTCGGATTTTCGATTGACTTTCGCTAGTTTATTTTTATCTAAATTTTGTTGTAAAAACAACACAAAATTGTCGGCATTGTATAAAGATATAACTTCTGTCAGTGTTCTAAAGATTTCGGTCCCACAAATAAGCCTTTGTAAATGGGCTCTAGGCTGAATAAAATTCTGCACGGAATATCTTACACTGTTTATTTTATGGACTGGTATTAGAAATCAGATTGGAATCACAGTTTACAATGTCATTTAAGTTGGACTATAGCTGCAAGCTTCTTCCTCTTATTTTACAGCCATTTCTTCAGCAAAATATAAAAAATGGATACAGAGGCGCTGGTTCATTAAGTACTTTCTTTAAAAAAAACCCATTACACATCCCCAAAAATGATACAGGCCTGGATGAATAATGTTTTGAAACTACTAAAAAATAGTATTGGTATCTATAATTTATTAACAGTTCTACCAAATTAAATTAAAACAAATAACTTTGTTTAAACCACTAATATAATCACAATAACCTACATGTTTCAAAACCGATGGTTTCTTCGTCAGGGTAGTAATGACATTAATAACAAAATAAACAAACAAGTATAGACTAAAAAGAACTATGGACAAAAATATTTTAGAGAGAGGTGATTAATTAATTAAAAATATCGTAAAAAACAATTATTTAAAATTAAATATAAAAATTATTTAAAAAATATGAAAAATTACATTATATAAATTATCAAAACAAAATAAAGATGTTTAAACAACAAAAATAAATATTTTTAAATATAATTATTAATAAGAAAATAAATTTAAGAGATGGCTATTTTTAAAAAATATTTGGTTATTGATAATATTTAATTTACTATTAACATTGATATTGATTATATTAGTGGTTTAAACAAAGTTATTTGTTTTAATTTAATTCAAAATGACGCCACAAAGTGATTTTGCGAAGTTTGAAGAAATAGTTCTACCAAAGTTTAACTACCATTATGAGACTGGTAAACATTTGTAAATATCTCATAGCCAAATTGAATATTGAAATTTAAATTTGCAATAATACATATGTTTCTACAAAATTAACTACTTTACTTTAAACCTAACTAAACCTAGCTTTATACACTGTACACTGCAGTTTCATTGAACTGCATATGTAGCCAGCCGCACGAGTTTGCTACAAAGCAGAAAATCTGTTTCTGAAGCAGCAAAAAAATCATTATGGGTCAGTTGTTTCTCAGAAATGAAATGAAAGCAGAACATTCACAGAACATGAAAATTAACTGTGAAATTTGATTCAGATACTAATTTTTCAAATTCGGTGAAACAATCCGTCTCAAGGAACGGGATACCTTTATCGGACAAGTTGTTGTAAGTTTTAAGTTAGTACTAACAACAGAGTGGGTAATGATAGTAAATATTATTTTATGGAATTTTTATCATAGTTTATATAACTACTTGTTTTCGAACTAAATGACTTTATGAATGAACACTTATCAGATATAGTGTATAGTTTGTTTGTTTGTTAGTTTATGGCAGACCCTCTTATCAGCGACTCCTTGTTTATTTACACTAAGTTTATCTTTATGGTAAATGTTGATTCGAAATCGTGTCTGCTGATATTTATATAATAAATAGTATGAATGAACCTAGCTGTCAAAATTTGTCTAGAACCGGATCAGCTGAATGCATCATAACACGTCGACAAACATTTCTACCTAAGAGTATGGATATTAGAGAGACGGCATGTGAAGTGTGCCCGCGCGCTCCAAGTGTGCCTTTTCGAGAATTCTACCCACACGGCTGACATTGCCTGTCACCATGTAAAATGGCTGCTGTCGTAAAAATGTCGGAACGTATTAAACGGCCAAAAACCAGCAGCCAATGTAAGCCGTTTAGGTAAAATTCTCCAAAAGGCACACTTGGAGCGCGCGGGCACACTTCACATGCCGTCTCTCTAATATCCATACTCTTAGATTTCTACCTACAATAATCGTAAAAAGCAAAGAATTAACTACTATCTACTTATAAGAAAAGTTGTGTAACGTACTTTTCGCAATTCTCTCTGAAAGGGTGTTTTCATGATATTAATATTTTTTTAAAATATTGACATGGTTATTTTCCGTTTATAAGTTTATATTTATCCATTAACATTTGCATTGCTTGATTCCGGATTGATAAACTTTTCATTAAGTTTCGAAACACTACTGATTAAAAGTTTTAAATGTCAAACATCTATTAGCAATTATCAGTTATAAATTATAATGGATTTCCATCACGAATTAACAGTTTTGTAAAGAGATATATTAAAAAAGTGCCAACACAGGGCCATTGATAAAGAGAATACAAAAAAACTCACTCAAACGACGGATAGGTTTACAATATTTTGTAAAATGTTGGGTCTTGTTCTTGTAAGTCTTGGCCGCGGATGCGTTTGCCCGCCTATCGCATGGCGGGCCAGATAGGGAGATATTGGTTGAGGGAGACCTTTTGACCCCTGCAGCCGGAATGGAATCTATTGACCCTACACCTTTTACCGCAGTGGGATGAATGAATTCATACGTCCGTCACTCCTGGACACTTTCCTTCCTACTCACTCCATATACCTCTTTCCTTCCCAGAACTTCCTTTCCTCAAAAAGACCCTCCACACAGCATCCCCAAAAATGAAATAGGTCCCAAGGAAAACACTTTTTTGCCAAAAAATGTAACAATTTTTTTTTAACTCTTGCTAAGACCAAGCAGATCAAGGAAAAACAACAGGATATTATAATAATAGCAGGAATAGTTGAAAGTATTTATAAAATATCTGCCCCAGATTTAATTTAATTAATTTTTATGACAATTCAATTTTTTTTTAACAAATTAAGCAGACGATCAAAAATAAATTAACCTTCTGAATGAACAATTTTATTAAATACTTTCTTGAAAACGGAAAAAGACATTAAACCTATGAAATAATGCACATTTCAAATAAAGAAAAAAAAAAATTTTGTGTTAAAAAAATATTCGGTGGGTACTTTATCGCTTGTCTGAATTGCTGACATAATAAGTTGTGAAAAATTACACAAATTCGAGTTTATTGAACCAGTGTTACATCACAGACCGATCCACATCTGAAATTTGTATTTTTAATGATTATTGTCTAATATTGATTTGAATTAGGTTTTCTTATAAATGTAAACGTAGTTTTTGTTATTTTTTTTATTATAGTTCGTTAGTCCCTCATTTGTTGGCATTTTATTTTTATGAACATTTTATGCATATACAGGGTACAAAGATTGCAAATATTTAATATAATTCCCACAATCACTTCGAGAGGACTAAACTAATTTTATGTATAATTGTTTAACCTCTCGCAGGCCGCAGTCCCCCCGGCGGGTCCGGATTTTTGAAGCGATTTTGCCCCTTATGTATAAAGAAATTGTATTTTTTTTTTTTATAATTGAAAAATTTTTGATACAATCAGGTACATAAATAATAAAAGGTATATAACATAATTAAATATAATATTGTATGAACAAAAAAATCCCACAAAGGCAAATGCCTGAGCGTGGGTATAATATTGAATTTATTATAATTTTATGGTTATTTATGAAGAACAAGATCAGAATAGCTTGGGCCATTCTCGTTCTTGACAAAACGAAATACTGGATAGCATTTAGCCACTCCTAAAAATTCAAATTAATGGCCAATGACGCGCCGGGCACCAAAGATGGTGGACAAAATGGCTGCCGCTTGATAATATGAACGCTGTCATATTCTAAGTCTATATTTATTCATTGTTTTGATATAAATCCATTGTGGAAAGCATAGATTTGAGTGTTTATTGGGAAGTTCATTTTATCTACATTATTTTGATGTAATTTTTGTAATATATCACAAAAAAATGTTATAAAAATTGAATTCGTAAGAAAGGTGAGAACTGTCAAATATTTTACGTCGTATTGAAAAAATATATTTTTTGTATGCTGGCTTTCAACAAGTTTTAATAAATTATATAGGTTAAATCAGTGATCGAACGGCAAATGGATTAAAAATAATATGTCAACCATTACATTACAATGTAATAATTATTTATTACTGGTTTAACGGACAATGGACAGACGTGAGACGTGATAGGTTGCTTAGCCAGAGTCCATGGTAGGTCAAATATCTTACAATATCTATTCCATACTGACATGTGTGATTAATAAAATATTTTGCAACCTCCGGATATCTTATTACAAAATATTGTTAACCGTACAAGCTGCAGTCGTAATAATATATTAGTATATACTCAATCCGTACTAAACACATTACGTAATTGAAGGATATATTAAAGAGATAATCAAGTAAATCAATATTTTATCAGTACTTGAAATTGCACGTCTGCACACAATAATAAAATATAATAATATAATGTAATTGCAAGCTTTGCACAGCTTTAGTATCGAGTATTATTACTAAAACCACTCGCAATGGCAAATATTTGTTGGTTTTATTAGGTATGTGCTAATTGTTTTGTAGAGGGAAAATACGTCAATGATGTTACTCGTTTAAGATTGTAAAGCGGAAGGCTTTTAGAAAGAAAAACGTATTTGTCAATCATCTTCATCCGGATGCACAAATTATTCATTATTCATCTTTATTAAAACTATTATTACAATTGGTGATGTATTTGTCTCCCTGGGAACTTTTTTTTTTTTAAAGAAAGACAAACATTCCCGGGTTACGAATAACCCAACAAAATTTGAAAATCTCCTACTACCACCACACTAAGCGGAAGATGTTGCTTGTGTTGTGATGGAGGACTTAGCCAGCTGAGGAATCGAACACGGAACGCCTGGGTGGGACCCAAATGCGATGCCCACTCAACCACTGACCGGTCAATTGTATTGAGTATTGGTATTGTATTGAGAGCAGACGCAGTTCATAACATGAACAGTTTATAACAAAAATATAAATAACGTCTTTACTTTGTTATGTATTTTGCATTTATAAATTATGTAAAGAACTCACATGATATTATTATTATATATGTTATATTTTATGCCATCTGCAGTTTACCCGATGGGTAGGCAGAGATGACGGTCCACCAAACAACTCGGTCTTGGCACATACTCTTTGCCTCATTCACATTAATACATCGTCTCATATATACTCTTCTATTTTTCTGACTCCTGACATGGCCCGACTCAAGTATCTGATTTACTCGATCGTGCCATGTGTTCCTCGGACGTCCCATAATTCTTATACCATTCACGCTTGCGTCATATATTCTCCTTATATTATTTAAACACACGTTTAATTGCACTTCTACACCTACCTCTTGTTATACCATTTTTGTATTTTTTCTGCTATCTAAACCTTTTGTTGATCTGTTTAGACTAAATCATAGAAACTGTATAAATTTGTAAAAGCACATTAGGGCGTTCATGATTACGAAAATAAAATAAAATATTTCGTTAAAAAGAAAAGACAATCAGCATCGTATGATTAGAAATGCGTAGATACTTATAAGTGGGGGAGCAGTTTATTATAAAAAAATACAAATGACACGATGTTACGTTTAAAATAAAAGATAATCTTTAGTATGTAGCTACCTACTTAATATGTGATATAATGCATATAAGACTGTTTGTTGTCTTTAGGTTTTAAATGACAAATAAAACAATGTGTTGCTCTGGAGTATAAAGAAACGACAATTTAAGTTTATTTGTCATATAGAGGTTGTTTTTATATTTTTTTTTAAATATCAGCCACATACCATAGTGTAACCAAAGTAATAACATTAGATAAAAACAATATAATAAAATAAAATTCATTATTCAAATATAAAGGAATCCTAGATATTTCTAGGTAGGTAAGTAAATAAATAAAGGTAGGTACTTAAATACGAGGTAGGTAGGTAGGTAAATAAATATAAAGGAATCCTAGACATTTCTAGTTAGGTACTCTTATTACTTTACATGCATATTATAATGAAAGAACAATAATTAAAGGTACCCATATTTTAAATTATACATACAGTTCCCATGACATATTGTGACGTAACAAATAAAACACTCCATCAAATCACGACTTTGAATTGGATGTACCAAAAATCGATTAAAATACATAAAAGCATTTTGACGTGTGATTACTTTGATAAAATTTCGATGCCATTGTGTTGAAGTGTTTGAAAATCATCTTGACGTCTGAGAACGCCCACTGACTTAGAAACCCAGGATCGTGGGTTCGTGTCAAAGCTTCAAAACATCAAGCATATTTTATTTACATCATAATAAGTCGCCTTGACTTATGTTAAACATCTGATTAATTTAACTATACAATGTTGTGTTAAGGTTAAAGGTAAAACTGTGTAAGTGTGTCAATAACCTTCGTGCAAGCAATGAATTGACTTGTAATGCGTAATAGCTGTCATATTTGAAAAATAATTTTGATTCAATGACGATTAATATACGCAATTATTATAAGCAATAATTATTAGCCTGAAATACTCATCCACATTGAAAAAATCTGCCGAGAAAAGATACATGACGCCGACGGGATTCGAACCCGTGTCCTTCTGATTTCCGGTCAAATGCTTCAGTGAGCTACGTCGGCTTATCTCTTACCCGCCAAATAATTCAATATATACTAGTGTTTCTTTCAACAATTACTGCTTATTACCCTTTGTGCTATGCATAAAAATCTTGTCTTAAAACATTTTAATATCTGCATTTGAATATAATTGAATATATGGTCTATTTCAATCTTTGTTTTGTAAAAGTTTAAAATAAATATATATAATTTTTTTATTGTTTTTATTTCTTGCTAGAGCAATCCTGATGAGTTACAAAACTCATTTTATGACAAGAGGAACTTACAATTCATAGGTAGGAAGTAGTAGTTACAATTTTACAAAGGCATTTTGATATCAGAATATAAGTTTTACATTCAGTACAGCATAAAAATAAAAATACAGGTTAAGTAGAACAAATAACAAGAGAAAACAAGTAAAGAGAGAAAAACAAGGATACGAGTATAATTTAACTTCTAGCAAAGTAACGAAATCGAAAGCATATAAATTTTAAAAAAAAACGCGTACAAACTTTAGCGAAAATGCCGAAGTACATTATTTTTTACATGTTAGCTTTCTGTGGGTTCCCCTTTCCATTTGGTTTGCGGCATCACTATTTTACAAATTTGACGACATTTAATAGATGATTGTTGACCAATTACTTGGAGTCACATTATTAAATGAACCCACAACTTTTTAATAAACATTCTAAGAAGTAGGTATCTATTTAGGTTCGCTTTTGTTTACCGACTTAATAAAACAATACTAATTCATTATTGTGTTTCCTTTTGTTACAGGTATGTTCCAACGTCCATTGACCCTAGATTACCCATTTTTTGTAAGTAACACACCTCAATGTGCAATCTTTTTACAATAATTTCTATGAATTATTTCTCTACCAATGCATCTGTTATGATTACGACGTGGATCGTTACACTTTGTCTCTTGTGATCTAATTTTATTGTACCAGCCTTTTATCTATTCTTAGGAAATAAAAACGGAAAGTTATCACCACTGTCATTCTGCTTCATAAATCTACAGCAATCGCTTATTGGTTCAGGTTTTCCGGCCAATATATACGAGTATGTTTCAACATTTATGCGAAATACTTGTGTATCGCAACGTATTTTCACAACTAGAATAATGTACATGTGTTAAAGTGATACATCAATGACTATGTTCTTACCCTAACCATTTTATTTGTCATATATGTCATTAGTTGAAACTGATCTCCGAATATTGGAGTTGTCCTATTCGAAATCTATATTACGATAATCGATTCAAATTTCATTTTACATGTTAACACCGATTAGTCGAATTTACAAAACAATAATTTTCTTTTTTTACGCAGTAACTGAAGGTTTTCAAATGCACCCAAAAAAAAATTTAAACTTGATTTTTGTTTGTTTCCAATAAAGGTATTTATTATATTTAGAATATGATGATTATGCTTGTAAATTTATGTGTGTTGTTAAATGATTACCTTCTCAAAAATTATTTGTTATTTATTTCAACAACTTTTCGGTTGAGACTGCCAATGCGAATATTGGAGTTATCCCATTTGAAATCTATTTTAGGACAATCGATCAAAATTTCCCTTCACATTAATTGAATACCGATTAATCTACGTCTACGACATTAATTTACGAAATGAAAATTCGAAATTTTTTTGGGCAGTGAATGTAGGTTTTTATTTGCACCTAATCAAAATTTTAAGCACTTGAATTTTATTGTATCTAAATTTGTTCATGGGTTGTTTCGTCCACTAATCATTAACAATTTATTATTATCTATTCAAGTAATATAAAATTACCTGAATTAGAACAAAAATCTTGACTTCTCAGACGATATTGCCACTCATATAAAATTCCCGCGGGTTATTTTTTGTTAAGTAAGATTAAGGGTATCTTCCAGTATTGAGACATTTTCAGAAAAATGTCTACCCTTAAGACCCATTGACCAGCGGTTAAGAATTAAAGTTCCAAAATGATTGTAACTGTACAGGGAGGTTTCGATGAGAAAGATCGATTATTCCCCGTATCAATTTTTTTAAAATAAAAATTAAATATCGATTTATTTCATTCTAAATTTGCCCTACATTCAAGCAAGCAATAAAAATGCTCAAATTAAATATCGTGTACTTCTTGCAAGTATTTTTTGATGATAAGTATTTATGATTTTTTAATAACGTCTAAACAAAATAAATGTGTAAAAAAAAACTGAAATATTTAAATTTGTAAGACCGTAAATAAATAGGCAAACTGAAGTATTTTTGACACAAAACACGTACTCAGATATTTTTTTAAATAATTTTATTTAAACTAAAATAAAAATTCTTAAAGCTGGCTTTATTAGTTAATGTATTGATCTATTTTGTTGCAAGATTATATGTGTTGTTTAATACAATATTTCGTTTGAAAATTTAACAAATCTGCCAACGACCAACTGTATAACCTTATTATATAAAAAAATATACTTGTTTTTTCAAAATTAAAAAATTGAATTTACCAAATAAAATAACAATCTTTCAAAATCAATTTGTTTTTTTTTTTGTAAAAAAGAGTCAATACGTCTAGAATTTGATTTAAAAAAGAAAAATTTCCAGTATTGTCTGGTTTTAAAATTTTTGATTTTAGATGGTGATACTATGGCTCCCATAATAAAGGATCTTGTGAGACAGACTGAATGGGTAAAGTGGAGGGAAAGGAGAAAAGGAGATGAATATGAAGCAAAAACACTTAAACTATTTTCCAATGTACTTTTTATAATGACATTTTACATGAATTACAGGAATTAAACATGCCAACTCTGAACTCTGACAAACTTACAAAGAATTTTGGTAGAAGAAGAAAAATTGGTAGAAGACAAAAATCTTATTAAATGGAGGGAAATTTGTTTTTGTGTGCAGAAAACCCTCTTAATAATTAAGTGTCTCGAGCGAAGGTAGGTACTTGTCTAATTGAATTACGCGGGAGAATGTGGTTAGCGCAATTATTTACAATAATATCTTGTGGTCAACACTGCGCGACGTCAAGTACCGCATTACACAACACGACGAACCTATTATTTTATTTGTCTTCCGTTTACCTTTCTGAGGCCCTAGCACGCTTGCTCTATAACGATCGGTAGGATAACTATCGGTAACTTCGTTCCCTAGGACAACTGCACATCGCTAACGCACAAACAACAGTTGATGTCGAATATGTTAAGGACACTTAGTCATTGTGAACTGTCACTTATTCGTTGGCGGTCTGCAGTCATGCTAGGGAACGATGGGAAGTTACCGATACTTATCCTATCGATCGTTATAGAGCGAGCGTGCTAGGGCCTCTGGACGAGAAATGATTTGCAAAGACAGTGCGCAGAATGATTGAATGAAAGTGACCGTAAATATTAGTTTAATTTATCTTTAAACCTTTTCTTAACATAGGTCAGTTCTTGGTTATGAGATTTGTCGCAAAAACAAACTACGTTTAATTACACCAGTAAATAATCTTGCGTATTCGGCTTAGATATAAAAATAGTTTACTCAGCGATTTAATAAAATAATTTAACAAATATGTATTAAATTGTGTAATTATTTATAAATAATATTTATCTATCAAATGTCGCATTGGTAACAGTGGGTACAGCGCATTCCGTCTCGTTCCAGCAGCGCCGTACCGACGAGACAGAGCGCGTATCACGCGATCCGTCGTGCCGTGTTACAGTATGATCAGTGACAATCTGTAACAAAATTTTATAATTTTTTTTTAATTGAAAAAAATATCACCGGACAATAAAATTACATTAACATTTCTAGTCCAAAAATGCTCAGGAATCGCTGATCAAAGTCCTTCGGGTACCTACTACCTACGTGCGAACACAAAATATTTTTTTAATATACCTACTACCCTTGTAATTTATACCTCCTTACGTGTGTGTATATACTTTATGTAGTATGTGGGATCGCACTAACGTCCCCACATTCCGGAATAAATAAATACATTATTATAAGGAGAAAAATGTTATTCGTAAAAACGATAATTTTAATAGTAAAATCGGTTAAAAACGGGACTGAAGTTCTTACGAACAAATTAACAGTGTTTCAATGTTTATTGGCGGGAAAATGTAAGAATAAGTTGTTGGTATACGTAATTTCGTACGTATACCAACAAATTATTCTTACATTTTCTTGCCAATAAACATTGAAACACTGTTAATTTGTTCGTAAGAACTTCAGTCCCGTTTTTAACCGTTTTTACTATTAAAATGATCGTTTTTTCGAATAACATTTTTCTCCGTGTATTATTTAAATGAAATATAATAACAAGGGAAATTGTGTGATGGAAACTTTAGATAGGTATGATCAAAATAAGCACAAAACTTTTACTTAGAAGCATAATAATACTAAATGATAATCCTAACCAAAGTCAAAATACCAAAAAAACAATTATAAGTTATAACACATTTTGCATACCTTGAACCATACAAGATATAAATCCACAACGGTCAAATCTTTTGATCAATAAAATTACGTAGTCATTTCGCATCAATACGCCCGTCGCGCGGCGTGCTGAAACGCGCGTTAAATTTTGTCAGTGCCTTCCGTCTGTCAACATAATATTGCATAAATAATATAGTAAGTACCTATTTGTTTGTTAATCTTGAGTTAGATCACATGGTGACGACGTGCCTTTTTAATATACGTTCTTAAAGCTTTGATTTATTAACTAATTTTATTTTAAATGCGGCCTGACTTATAACCGAATTTTAAAGCTTGATTTTTTTGTGATAATATTTCGCCAGACGCTTTACGAAGCTAGGAAGTAAGTTCCTGTAGTTGTTTAGCTTCTCAAATTCATTAAAAGAAGCTTTTAAGTAATTATGCGAATTTTTAATTTTTGTATTTAATATTTGTATGTTTTTTGCAATAAATCTACAATTTTTACATGTTATATAAAGGAAAATAAGAATAGCCTTTCTTCACCACAAAGAGACGAGGCTCTTGTGTTTAGTAAGGGAATTCCAGCTCAGTTATATAAAATCATTTAAGTAAATAAATAATAAAATATTGCAAACACAAAGGGATAAGTAAGAAATAGGCAAATTTTATCAATAACAGATTTTAAGATTTAAAAGAAACAATAATAAATGTGGACTTGTATAGTAGTTTTAGGTATTTTTTTTAATTTTAGCTGAAATTTCTGAATATTTTCGATAATTTTTAAATATAATACATAATTGAAAATGTCGTTTCCTGTCCGCTTACTGAAAATAATATTTAATCTAAAACATTTTACTTTCTGAAATTAAAATAATTTGATAACGCGAACTCAAAAGCTAAACCACAGATTGAGTGCGAAAAAATAATGTGCTCCCTTGTGCGTTACATTGAACTTGCTAGATCTACGAGTAGTAGGTACCCATCATTATATTGCTTCATAGAAGCGATGGGTCTCTGACCCTTTAGTTTATGGAATAAGGGCAGAGAAAGGGGAAGAAAGTTTTTACAATGAAAGATAGAGAAATCAGTGATATCCATAAAGATAGTTTTCTGACAGTCCATGCAATGATACTCATCTCAAAACAGGCATCGCATCGTCTATTGACATAGTTTAAGTAAATACATTACATGTATTGACATCAAATTTAATGTCAATAAACAGCTGGGTTACCTACAATAAAACTAGAATCTACCTATACTATTACACAAAATGGCACAGAATCACAGTTTCTTTCTAATACCACTCGAGCGCTTTTTGCCGCAATAAGGCACTATTTCTAAAACCACGGATTGCTTTGTTGCCAAATAGGGCAAATATTCTCTAGATTTTTTGAAAATGTTTTAAAGTCAATGATTTAATAAAAAAAAATTATTAATCCTATGAATTTGTGATAATAAACAAAAGATAGGTGAATTCATTGGCTATATAGAACTATAATCAGTTTGTATGTCTCCATACTCAAACTCGGAGGTATGATTTTTTAATGTGGGCGGAAAAAATCCTTTAGTAATCCGAGAAATAAGTTTTAAATTTCTCTGTCACTCCAGTGGTTAAGACAGATTGATTTTTGTATTTACTGGAATTATGACCGCGATGATAAAAGTCACCCCTCAATGCCAAGTCGCTGCGTATTACGGTACATACCTACTTCTCCGCTTCATTTATGTAGTCAGTCTCGAGACGCATTTCTTGTTTCTATTAAAGTTATTTTGATTACATACAAAACTAAGCCACGTGCGTTGTGTGCTTTTAGTTACGCGTCCAAAATAGAACCCCATGACCCCAGGATTATAGCGGGAGTGATCTACCTCAGGCAGTAATAAATACGAACCTCTCGAATCGACCATAAAATAAAAACAAGCTCCCAAATAACACGTAGAATCAAATACATGTGGATTTAAGCGTGTTTTTTGGTTACGGCGGCCATTTTTACCATGCAAACAGCGGGTAAAGTAAGATTTGCCCAATGATTCCTTTTTTAAAACTATAAAACTTAAATACTTTTTCTCTAATGCGGCTCGGTAAAATGGTGAACTCTGGCGTCATGATATTTGCACAGCTTTTTCTTTGTAGCTTTCCCGGCTCAATCTTTTCAATCGCGTCTTTTCAGTCATTATACATACAGAGTGTAACAGCACGTAGGCACCCGAAGTATTTTATCCAGTTATTCTCGAGAAAATTTGTATTAAAAAATGTATATTTCATTTTGCTGTCCGAAGACATTTTTTTCCAATTGAAAACAAAAACATTATTTTTTTCTATCATGCGCCGCAT